>OX336389.2:970572872-972053962 GCA_946902985.2 Meconema thalassinum
AAAGAGAAGGAATAGGAAGAAGATGAGATGTCAGGTAAATGAAGATAAGAGATTGAAGGATCCGAAGAAGAAAAAGGAAAAGGTAAAAGGGACAAAAGGAAAGAGGAAAGAAAATATAAAAAGAAAGAAACTGTGGAGTAAGATAAGGCAAGTGGAGAAAATAATAATGAGAAGGAAAGAGAAGCAGGAAGGAAAGGTGAAGAAGAAAAAGAAGGGAAAGGGGAACAAGGAGAAACAGAAGAAAAGGAAGAGGAAGGAGGAAGGACAAGGAAGACTAAGAGAAGAACAGAATAAAAGGAAGAACGAAAGGTTGAGGAATGAGAAGGATGGGATTGATGCAGAAGACGAAGATAAAGTTCTCAATCTCGATAACTTCATGATTTTGGATCTTGTTAGTGATGCCCTAGTTTGCAACCAGTTTCGTAATACATGTGATAATAATGTAGTTAATAATTATGGACATTCTGTTTTGAATGATATAGTAGAAGTGTCACGAGAACCTACACATGTTCCGAATATAGGTTCTGCAGAAAGTGCAGTTTTGACAGACGATGATGACAGTGATGGGTGGAAAGTGTTTAATCTGGATATTGATAGAGATGATTTTTATACAAGCGAGATAACAACAACATTGACAAAAGCAGTTCAGATGATCAAAAGTGTGTAGAATTAACTTATTTTTCCAGCGCTTCGAAAGTTAGGCTAATATTGGAAAGTGGATTTCAGCTTTGTGATGGCTTGGATTCATAATATTTAGTTGCTGCCTCAGGGATACTCACATTAGATAGTCCAGAGAAGAGATGTTATAACATGTACTCAAACAGGCTAGGAGAAATGAGCGGTATTACATCGTCCTATTGCCAATGTGCTGTGAATGATGCTAGAGACTTGAAAATGACATCTGATTAATGTTTGATATGTTTAGTAATTTATTCTTTGTGTTTATTCTCACGTTTTTCACACGTGTGAATTACATATATAGGGGGGCGAATTGTCACTGTTCATTTTTCATGGGTTTTTAGGTTATGAAAATGGCGCTTGCTGGGAGTGCTGTCCATCAATCAAAGATAGCCAGTGAGGCTTCTTTTCTATATATTTTTTAATGATGGTGTGTTGCTTTTTTATTATTCTATGCCTTTATGATAATGTATGTAGGAAGATTGTTAGTTTTTGGTGATATGAAAAAATATAGGTTTTCTATATGATGAATGAGGAATGATAAATAGAAGGATGGACTATGGTGTTGGCTGTTGATAAGATGAAGAAAGTTGCAGATTATGAAGGGAAGTTGGTTTATTTTAGATGTTGAATTGAGAACCTGACGTGGAAAGAAAAATGACATGTTATGGAATCTATGAAAATGTAATATGTTTATATAAAAATAATATCACTTATGGTATTAATTACCACTACCCCCCCCCCCCCCCCCCCCCCCCCGAAGAGAGGATTCGTAATGTTACACTGGCTTAAGAGCAGAAATGTTTCGTTTGTCATCTGTTATTTCACACCCAATGAATCAATTCAGCAGTTTGAGACCCAACTATCTGCCCTTGAGGATTTCCTGAGTACAGTAACTGGGTGTATTCTGGTAGCTGATGATTTTAATGCACGTGCAGTTGAGTGGGCCTTGGCTCTTACAAACGGGAGAGGCCATAGCATTTTAGAGATGGCTGCTAGATTAGACTTAGTGCTGCAAAATGGCGGTGGTGTTCCAACAAGTCGTCGGCCTAGGCAAAACGGAACTACACCAGATCTAACGTTTGTCTCAACAGATCTTGCTGCTCACGTTGCAGACTGGCATGTTATGTTAGAATATAACAACAGTGATCATAGGTACATCTATTTTACTACACGGCTTCGAGGAGGGCTATTCCACGAAATTATGATACTGTCTTCTAGATGGAACGTTGATCGCATGGATGGTAACATTATGTTTACAGTTATAGTTCACAATCAGGGAAAAAAGGTTCTGAAGGATTTGTTTCATCATAGCACCGCGGGTTCAGCAGAGACCATGGTTAGGTCGACCATTAGTCTCTTTGTTAAGGCTTGCGGAGCATCCATGCCCAAAAAGAAGATTTTGCCTAACAGACGGCCAGCCTATTGATGGAATGCTGAAATAGCAGAGGCTCGTGGATTGCGTTCTCGATTAGAGAGAAGGCACAAAGGCACTGCAGAGATTCTCTAGAGTTTGTAAATGCGATGAGGTTCAGCCCACGTTCTTTGTATGTTTGAGGTGGAGAAATCTTCGAAGACTTCCAGAGTTACAAAATGGAGTCATTTCACCAGACAATGAGGTGGATAAAATGCTCAGCAGTAGAGAGAGTGGGACACAGATTGCTGTCTACATCTCTGAACTGTTAAAAACAAAAGAGGAAGAGGAACCAAGAAGATTGGTTGCTGGAGACAGTGAGGATGATGATTAGTAATTCCATTATCATCGAAGCAAATGAAATTGACTGAGACCTCTCGTCGTAACAGTGGCTCCACCTTGAAGTAAGGCTGAATGGGGAGTTCCGGGGTGATCTTCCAGCCAGGTACAGGGGTTGTGGGGATTTAGTAGGTAACAATCCCACACAGATGCAAGTTTGGAATCTTGCAGTCTGTCTTTTGAAGATTTCCCCGCGATTTCCTTCGAAAAACTAAAAAAATGATAATAAAATAATATATATATAAATATATATAAAGGTGATACTTACTGTATTAACGTTGGAAACTCTCTATAGCGACGTAGATGGCATTGAGACAAGTAATTTGATACAGGACACTTAGGGCCGCAAGTGTCCGGAAATACCTTAAAAGTGAACCACAACTGTTAAACATATGACGCCATCAGGTGACAGCTCCGCTCAAGCGGTCAGGCCCGTGCTCCCTTACGCACACCAAACCAAACGTTGAATATCATATCACTCTGGTTCCGTGTCTTAATGTCAACAAACAAACTGCTTCCACTTGAAAGGGGAAGAGAGAGAACAAAGACTGCTGATGGATAGGCCCCGGATTTGAAATTCGAACCCCACGCGCCTGAGTCGCACACGCAGACTCGGAGCCAGAGTGATATGGCATTCAACGTATGCTTTGAATGCATTAGTGTGCGTAAGAGAGCACGGTCCTGATCACTCGAGCGTAGCCGTCACCTCATGACGTCATATGTTTAACAGTTGTGATTCACTTTTAAGGTACTTCCGGACACTTGCGACCCTAAGTGTCCTATATCAAATTACTTGTCTCAATGCCATCTACGTCGCTATAGAGAGTTTTAAACGTTAATAAGAATCACCCAGTATAGTCTAGTTGTTATCCTGGCCGTAAAAACCATTCGCCACATAGACACTTATCTCACGTCATCTTTGACCCCATAGGTATGGGAATTATAAGGAGTAGACCATCTTCATCTGGAATGGAATGGCAGTGCCCCAAAGTTCATGCAATATCACGTATTTTAGAAGGTAAGTCATATGACCGTTATGTTGTGCAGACTAAACACTAACTCTAGCACGTACTCTCCAGGGTACAGAAAGTGAGCGGTGGAAATAACGCAAGGTAAAATTCAGGGATGTGCTCTGGAGAGAAATATAATACTGTGCTTTATTCCATGGCGGGAATAGAATTAAATTCAACCAGTCAATACAATACTATTCCGGAGTGAAATTAAACCACGATTAAAACATATAATTTCATTCCGACAAGATATCTAATTTTTATTTTATTATTTTAAATTTAAATTTCCTGGTCAATATCTATCATCCAAATGAATGACTGCACGTTCATGATTCCATGGACGTAGCGGTAATCGGTTACGTATAAACACACCTCGAAACTGTGAAATCTTCATATGTTTTGCATATCGTATTACTTCTTCATGCGTCTTGGCTCGCCGTGGTAGTGCATGGATTAATGTATTTTTGGTGACATGTAAATACCGAGTCCTTTTTTGTAGGGTGCTAGCTTCATGTTCACACCCTTACCGCGCGGTGCTATGGCCCCCATGGTTTTATTATGCCCTTCAACTGTTGCTTCGCCTCCTCTTGCTTCACCGAGAAGAAAAACCAGAGCTGCTAGTCCAGCAAACCGAACGGGTAAAAATCATACTCGTTTCGGTACGGGGACAACTCAGACACGTTTTATAAAACGTAGCTTACTTTTGGGCTTGGCATGCAATCATGCTGGTCAGAGCGCTATTTTAATTGCCAACTCACTATTTTTTCTTCTCCATGAGAGGCATGCTTTAAAGCCCTTTCTCTATGACTTCTTCTCCTCCACATATCTATGTTTCACCATGGTTAGCAAAAACACCCTCAAACCATGAAGTATTGATCAAGACTAACGCTCCTCGGGGAGAGAACATGTAATTATTATTATTATTCGATGGTGGCGGTATATTCTAGTTCAATATGAAACGTAAAATCGTTTATTGTATTTCCCGCTTCTTTTTCCTCGGGCGTAAGAACCAGTTGGAATGATAATTTAACCTTGGCAATAACTGCCTGATCGATGAGTGATGTTTTAACACTACCGTTTAATGGTGTATAAAAATCTGTGTAAGCTGGAAGAATGCGATTGACTGTTCACGTCTCGCCTTTTGGTCTGAGAACGAGGTTGCCAAACTGCTCACTCCTACCGCGCGTGCAAATGAGTTAGTTCATTCAATTCACTATACTGTATCTTTAATAATTATTTCAGTGATAAGCTACAAAATTATTTAGAAACTAAAATAGTTACTACAGATGTAAAATAGACTATCCTATTGCATGGGCGCCCGCAGGGGGGCAGGGGGCAGGGGGACATCTGTCAAGGGGACAGAGGGGCAGGGCCATCCCTGGAATCTTAAAAAGTAAAACGATATGAAAATCAAACTGAGAACAAACTTTTTTGCAAAAGTGCTTACAGTATTCTATTTAATTTAGTGCTAAATATAAATACTTCAGACATTTAACCCTCCGCCGTGTGCAACATTAAATATAGCGGCAGTGGGCGCATTAAGCATGTCTGGCACACCTCAGAGATCTGAATTTTAAATAAAATTACAATATTTGCTGAAAAACAGTTTTGCAACAATTAGTGAATTCACTCATCGTTCTCTGCATATTATTACGTAATGATGCACGATCAGGCGCAATCTGCCTGGCAGATCACTTTTGCAACAACAGGAAATGTGTTGGAGGATCATTGACAAACTGGCCGATGTGGACTTGAATGTCATGTGGTAAGAGGTAACTACTGAAAGGTGGAAGTACCTTCGCCTCCGCGAATGACGAATATGAGATAAGAATTAACTCGAGTGCCTGTCAGATCAGTTGCACCCACCTACATATTATCTAAGTTACACAATGGTGCTGGTGTGCTTTCGCTTTATATTAGACATTTGAATAATATTACAAAGAAATATTGTAATTTATATGCGCGTACATTTCATTCGTGTGTATTGTGTTTATTATGAACGGCCGCTTAGGCTGTGTATGTGTTCTTATAGTATTGTTGCGTTCCGTACGTGCGTCTCTTATGAAAGGCTTAACTCGCTTGGCTTGGGTTAGGGGAGGTATTTTAAGATACGTAGGGGATGCAACTGTAGGGGCGTAAACAAGGAGGTATGTACAGAGGGTCAGGCAGGAGTGGATGAGGCGCTGACCGACCTACTGCCGGCGCGGTGCTTATGACCTTGCGGGAAGAAGGGAGCGTGAATTGGAACCAGGGTGTTGCGCAAGGCTGAATGACAGCTGTGCTTAAACAATGAAATCGTGAGTGAGGGTTTGTACGCGGGCCACGAGTTGGGCTCAGGGGCACGTGTACGTGACCCTGTAGCAGTCGCCAGATAGTTGCTGAGTCGGTGCGATAGACAACGGCGGTGCTCTTCATGACGTTAGGGAAGTCAGTGTACGGGATGATGAAATGACAAGAGACAGAAATTACTTACTCAGTAGGAAAAAGGAAAAGTTGGCACACTCACTCTTGGAGGTGCTGCGGTGATGTGTCTGGAAGTCGAATCCTGAGCGGAGACGATAACCGCCGGAAGGCGGCCATCCTCCGTCCGTCATCACACTGTCGTCTCTCTGTGTCGGAACTGCCCCGGGCGCGTGGGTACTTTGCTTATTTGAAGGCTCAATTAGGTCATGAGTGGTCAGCGTATTTTCTCCTTGTTGCGTCGTACAGTCGCAAGCTTTGTGTTCTGGTGCCCTACTTGGTGAAATAATTATCGCTTCATTGTGTGGCTTGGCTGGGTGGAGGAATTCTGTATAATTGTAGGCTAGTAATTATTAGTTTTTGGTCGTTGAGGCCTCATTGAGGGCTGGGCCATAACAAACCCCCTCCTCCGCTAATACCCGTCCGCGGGTATTGTTCGGGTTGTCGTTGTGGTGGATGTGTGGGTAGCTCCGTATATTTGTCCTCTCCTTACTTATTTCTTCTCTTCTTCTTATCTTCTTTTCTTCTGTCTTCTTTTCTTCTGTTCTTGTGTGAGATTGTGGGTGTAGTCGTGTAGTGGCTTCTTCTTCTCGTAGTCAGTTGGATGAGTGTGCCATGCTAGGGGGTAGGTAGG
Source organism: Meconema thalassinum (assembly GCA_946902985.2). NCBI lineage: Eukaryota > Metazoa > Arthropoda > Insecta > Orthoptera > Tettigoniidae > Meconema > Meconema thalassinum. The sequence continues at coordinate 970,579,408 of OX336389.2, forward strand.
TGTGGCAAGGGGTGGTTTTGTGGCGTATGGAGTCGATTTACAATTTACATTTTGCATTTCTTGTTGGTATCCCGTGGTGTTGGGGTAACGCGGCTGCCTCTCATCCGGAGGCCCCGGGTTCGATTCCCGGCTCGGTCGGGGATTTTAGAAACCGACGTGGGGGCTGGAAAGGGGTGCACTCAGCCTCGTGAGGACAATTGAGTAGCTGTCTGACAGTGAGGCAGCGCCCCGATCACGAAAACCGAGATTACCGGCCGAGGGGACCCGATGCGCTGATCACGCGTCACCCCAATATCTGTAGGCCAAATGGCAAGGCAGCGGTCGCTTGGTAGGCCTAGGCCCTTCATGGGCTGTAGTGCCAGGGGTTATAGAGTTAATTGTCAATAGATTTGTGGTTTTGAAATGTGAGGTTGATTATAGGGGTTGATTACAAATATTGATGAGCGTGTGAAGGTGTGTATAGATTCAAATGCAGTGTGGATGAAAGTGGGTTTGTTGTAAGAATGTAAGTAAGATAAGAAAGAGAAAAATAAATGGTGTAAAAGAAGGTGTAGGGAATTTAAAGTATAGCTACCCCTTTTGGACTCGTCCGTGAATTGTGTAGTACTCAATAGTTCACGTTCTGCCGCGAGGGTGCATTGACAACGTCACTTTCCCTATATAGTAGGGATGATCATGCATGAATCCTTATATTTAAAACACTAAGGTGTTTTTTGTTACCACGAGATTGTGTACACGACTTAACCGATTGGCTTCGTAAGGCATTCTAACGAAAGCTCTTGGCATGCAGATTTACAGAGTGTCTTTAAAAGGAAAATATATGTTAGGGTATATTTTTAAATGATTAAAGAAATATGTAATATTTGTCACTCCAGCGCATGCGCACAATGGCCATTTGCAACAAGGCAAATGGGGCTTCCGGCCGTGTCTATTTCAGATCTTTGTTTATGAGAATAAAAACGGGTCTCTAATATTGTTAATGATGTTTTTACAATATACATTGGAATAGAATTATAAAATAAGCGAAGTATTGAAGGACTTAAACTAGGTTGAGTGTGTATGCTGGTTAGGTACCTGAATATTGCATTAACACATGATTTTCTGGATGGCCGAGGGGCTATAGTTACCGTCCGGAAATGTGTATTATGCATCGTCGAGAGGGTTCGATTCCCACCTATGGTATGTGCTTTTATTTCCGTTTTCTTCCTTCTTACGATTGGTATTACTTTGTCGAAACATATTTTACTTTTATCATTCCCGTAAAGTAACGAACCTCCGATGCCATACATATTTAAAACACTAAGATAATTGTTGTTACCGCGAGATTGAGATAACGGCTTAAAAAAATGGCTTCGTAAAGCATTCTTACGAAAGCCCTTGGCATATACATTTGCAGTGTGTCTTTAAAAGGAAAATATGTGTTATGGTATATTTTTTAAAGTTTAAAGAAAAATGTAATATTTGTGGCAATTTCACGTGCGCACAATGTTGTTCCTTCAGGAGAGAAATGGCGGATAAAAGATCCACCGTATCGTAGTGTGGTCTTTGTTTATGAGAATTAAAACGGGGAATTGTCGTTAATGATGTCTCCCGATATAAGTACGGGGGTAGTAGCGGTTCTAAATAGTGGCATGGTCGGATTTTAACAAATGAGGTGTCGTAGGACTTGGGGTGACGTTATCCTTCCTATGAATGACTTGTACTATTTTTATTTTGAAAATTTTTGTTTTTGTAAGTAGGCGATATTCTTAAAACCAATTATGATAGAGCGTTGTGCAATGGCTTAAACAAAAGGTCTTTATGTCCTTTATTTTTAGAACAAAACATTTTATTTTTACATTTTTTTTCAAAAACGTTGAATTTTGAAATTCTTATATTTTGGAAACTAGGAAGTTCACAAAAAAGTTTGTTTAACATAAATGAATGGTCTTTACCCTTTCTAGCCAAAAACTATGCTTGAAGTCTCTAGGACATAAACTGTGCAGTAGTGTTAGAATACCGTTTGTTCGCCACTTAGGGAGTTGTGAGCCCTTGGCGGCCTTGTGGAGGAAGGAGTGATGCTAGGAGGGCGTGAGTAGATTCGCTTTTTGTCTCGTTGTGCTCTTCACGGGGATGTATTTGTTGAAAAGATGTGAAAATGTATTTTTGGGGTAAAAACGTGATTTTAGACTTTTTGTTATATCTCGCGAACCAATCATGCCAGAGGCGTGTACAAGGTGTCCAAGGACTCGGGGTGACGTCCTCTTTAAAATGTGATAGTTATTTTCTGAAAAACAAATTACGAAGGGCTTAACGCTGAAAATTAATTTTTAAACTTTTTTACCTGTTTTTTTATTTTTAAATTTTTAATTTAGAGTGGTTGTAGACAGAGAGACGGTACCGCTGGACGTGTGATACAAAGAGGATATCACTGGGCATGGTGGCCGTGTTCAATAGAGCAAATGGATATTTTGAGGGGACGGCAGGGCGACCTACGACGGGTCGTTTCTGTGATATTTCCTATGACGGATGAAGGCGAATATCCGAAAATGCGTAAAGCGTGCTAAGATGTTTTTAACCCCTGAAACAGATCTTTAACATGGTACTAAACGGTGATGAGTAACATGACAAATGATAATTCTATGATGCAGATGAAGCGGGCTCTTATAGTTAACAATACAACTTGCTTTGTATGTCTCACTGCAAGGCTGAACAGCAAAGAAAGAAATCTGCTTGGACCAGGCTAGCTGGCTGACAGAAAATTTATCGCAGTTCAGGAATGTGAGCGGAGCTGACAACACCACTTGCTTGCGATCAGAGGTTCAAGGAACTGGCAACACTGTGAGAGTGATAACAGAGCAAGCGACAGACAGCAGCAGGAGACAGGAGCGGAAGGGGGAGAGGGAGAGGGGAACACAGAGACAGGACATGGAATCACGTGGCCACCCCAGAGCCTGGCAAGAGGGATGGAGGGGAGGTAGGGGAGGGGAGGGGCGAGATAATAGAGTGTTGATCATGTTACGACACATAGTCTGTCATTACTGTGGTGATCTCTATAGTGTACACATAGGCTCTGAAAGTGATTGGATTTGTGTGCTTAACCCCAGTCAGTGACGATATTGGATACATTATACATTGAGGGGTAAGTGTAAAATTAACATTGTTTAGTTTTTTAAATGCTAATGGATGTTTAAATTATTATTGGTTTGCAATTTTGTTTGTTTTAGATAACCAATATACCTGTTGTGGGAGACAGAAAAAGGACGGAAAACCATTTCATCCCAGCCCATTAGAAGGGAAACGCAAGGCTTTTTACAAACCCAGGTAAGATTTTTTTCTTATATATAATATGTTTGATTGTATTTTTTGTTGTTTATAAAATGTGCTATTTAGAATTGATTAACTTATGGTGGTTTATTTTATTTCTTTTTTAGAGTGCTGCTAAAACCTTGACCACTACTGAAAACCAGGAACGTGCGACAGTGCAACCATTGTTTACCAGGCAGTCTAGTGCTGAAAACTCGGGTGAGATTGTTTGTTTTTTATAAACATCATGACTTTCGCCGTTGCCGATAGGTTAACTGGGGAACCCCTCGAATAACGTTTCAAGTCACGTGTGCGTTCTGGTCGCGTGGTCAATGTTGGCGAAAGTTTAATCCCCAAAGACTTTGTCGAATCTTGTTTTGAAATTTTTAGAGATCAAATTTGTAGAGCGCAAGGATTTCATAGGGCTTTAAAGGTCAATACAGAACTTGTGTGCGATTTCACATATAAAAACAAGGATGATGATCATAAAAAACATTTTATATTTGCAGTAAAGTGCAACAGCTATTCATAGCCAATAATCTGAAAGAGTGGTATGAATCCAATATCATCAATGCCTTCCTAACAAAATTTGATAAACTGCAACAAGGACCCAGTGGTCTTGCGTTAGACAAAATGTATCACCTGCAAATCAACATTTGTCAATTCAACCCGTTAAATGCTGGGTCTAGTTACATTCAAACACCACCAGCGATAGCATCGAAAAAGCCTGTGGTGAATATAAAGAACTGTTACTATCAATGTTTCCTGTGGTCTGTTGGCTGCAAATTTGCAGCCGGTACAACAGAATAGTTGTTGGCCGGGAAAGTACAAGGTCAAGTTTGATGAATTAAAAGAAAATTTAAATTTATCTAGAGTGTCGTTCCCGATGGACTTAACCGAGATCCATAGGTTTTTAACAAGATAACCACTACTTTTCGTTCATGGTGTATGGCCTTGATGGTAATGACATTATGGGTCCTCTTTATGCTACCAAAGAACCGAAACGACACCACATTCATCTTTTATATATATCTGTAGGAGAGGTGAATCGCTATTTCCTGATTAAAAGCCTGAGTAGATTGCTAAGCAGTCAAATGTCCAAATTTCAACCTAAGAAACATATTTGTGATCGTTGCCTGCAATATTTTAAAAACCCTACGCTTTTGGAACGACATAGGGTTGATTGCATATTTTAGGAAGCGGTGAGCCTGATATCGCCACAAGGGGACAAAGCTGTTTTGAAATTTAAGAACATTCACAAGCGTGACACTGTCCCCTATGTGGTGTATGCAGATTTTGAAGCTCTCACTACACCCATGGCGGGATGTGAACAAGATCTCACCATCAGCTCAACCACACCCATTCAAAAACACGAACCTTTTGCTATAGGATTTAATGTGGTGTGTGCTTATGACCCTACAAAATCCTTTTACGAATCCCGTCAGGGACTAGATTGTGCTAAATGGTTTTTGGACCAACTTGTCAAGTTGGCTGATCATGTTCAAGAGTTACTCGACAACCCCAGTACCCATGAGCTTAACTCCAGAACAGCAGCAGCAGTATGAGCATGCCACTACATGCCATATTTGCGAAAGCCTATCTTAGGCGGAGAGGAAAAAGTCAGAGACCACTCACACTTTACGGGAGAGTTTCGAGGAGCCGCACACAGCAAATGCAATTTGAACTTTCCAGCTCCTCGATTTATCAGTGTGTTTTTCCAAATTTGGAAAATTGGTATTCAGTTTTTGAATCGTTAATAAAAAACATGTCAACAAGGGCTCATTTTCAATTATCCCCCAAAACCATGAACGTTTTACAGCCTTGACATGGCGGTTGAGCAACTTTTGCATTCGATTTTTGGATTCCTTTAAGTTTATGGCATCCTCGCTAGATAGTTTGGTCAATGGCTTGGATGAGAAGGAATTAAAATACACCAGAATGCATTTTCAAGATCCTGAGCAATTTAAATTGTGTATTCGGAAAGGTATTTTCTGGTATGATTTCTGTAACAACTGGGACGTGTTAAACCAAAAGGAAGGAAGCTTGTAGTTTAACGTGACCGTTAATCTTGAGATCATGAGCCACGGGACCTCATTTTTACGTGGAATCCGAACCACAGGACATGGCATTTCACTTCGAAAATCTCACATGCATTGACCGGGAATCGAACCCAGACCGCCTTGGTGAGAGGCATACAGCTAGACCGCTGAGCCACCACGCCCCCCGTGTAAAACCAAAAGAACAACTCTCCCACCACAAGAGAAATTTTACTCAAAACTAACACGCAGTACCGTTTCCGATGAAGCCTATGTACATGCGTGACAAGTTTGGCGAGCGTTTTATATCAAGACACTGTGTGAATATACTATGCATTACCTTAAACTCGATGTATTGCTGCTCACATATGTGTTTGAAAAATTCCGTGAGTTGGGTCAACACATCTATGGTCTCGACCCGGCTCCCTATTATATGAGTCCTGGGCTCTCGTTTGATGCAGCTTTGAAATACACTGAAGTGGAATTGAATTTACTAACAGATGTAGACATGGTCTTATTCATTGAAAAGGGCATTCGCGGCGGCTTTGTGTCGCTTTACGAGCGGCATGCCGAAGCAAACAATACCTACATGCCCTCTTATTCACAATACAAACCAGAATCGTACTTAATGTACTACGATGTGAATAAAATGTATGGTTATGCCATGAGCCAACCTTTACCCTATGGGGATTTTGCTTGGTTGACTGACAAACAAGTATCACAATTTGATGTGAACACAGCCAGCCAAGAAACAGGCCGTGGATATATGTTAGAAGTGGATATTGAATATCCCTCATCCTTGTATGATAAACATGCCGATTATCCATTCTGCCTAGAGCAAATGGTTCCCCCTGACAGTAAAGTGAAAATTGAAAAACTCATGGGCACACTTTACAACCAAAATCGGTATGTGCTACATATCCAAATTTTGGTGCAATACCTAGCCCAAGGCTTAGTGTTAAAGAAAATCCACAGGGGTATTTCCTTTGCAAAAAAAACCATGGCTCAAGCTATACATGCAACTCAACACTCAGCACCGACAAATGGCACCGGAGCAGTTTGAAATTATTATTTTTTAAATTAATGAACAACTGCATCTATGGAAAGTCAATGGAAAATGTCCGCAAATACCGTGACATTAAATTGGTCAATGTCTGGGAAGGGTGGTGGGGTGCCCAGCGGTACATTGCCAAGCCAAATTTTAAATCCATTAAAATTATTGATGAGGATTTGGCCACCATTGAATTGAATAAGACCAGTGTGACCATGGATAAGCCAATTTACTTGGGCCAAGTCATTTTAGGCTTTTCCAAATCGGTCATTTATCGATTCCACTACGAATTTGCCAAACAGTATTTTAAGGACGTATCTCTTTTGTATATGGACACGGACTCATTCATTTACCACATTCGCCACTGCAACCCCTATGACGTCATGAGGCAACATAGTGACTGGTTCGACATCTCTTCGTATAGCGCTGACAACGTGTTTCGCCCTTTTGATGCCAAGCTATTAATGCGTGGATATGCTAAGAATGCCAAGCCAAGTTTAGTGAAATTACAAGGGTTCGATAAAAATTATCTCCTATTGATAATTATCAAGATAGAATGTTGAAATTTTTTCTGTAGCAGGTAGACATATTTGTAACGTAATGGATGCTAATTAATTGATATTTCACTTTATTTTGTTAATTGCAAAAATACCTTTAAAAATATTTAAACAAACAAATGAAATTCGAAATTTTTGATAAAATGTTGACAGCCTCTACACTCTAATTACTATCTTTTGTTATATACATGTTATTACTTATGGAATGCTACATATATGTTCCAAACTTGGAGTAGTTATATCAAATAGTTTTCGAGTACGATCAGTTTCTACAAAGACATGGGTATATAGTAGTCTTCGCATTGCACTATGTTATTTTACTTCCTACATTTGTGGTAACCTCTTCCCCCATCACTGGTTGAGGTGTCACTTGATTTATCATTGGAATCTGAACCTGGTAAATCACTGTCGATTTTGTCAGCGTAAATCCTACCTGTTTCGAAAGTATTCCTGTGTCTCGGCCTTGGCGTTCCTATCGCGCGGGCTGCGGACACGGCGGAATAAAATTGTCACCGTCGTCATCAGCCGAAAATTCACTCTCACACTCTTCATTTAGCGTTAAAACATTAGTTATTTCCTCTTCGTTCAAAGAGCTAGCCATATTTATCACCAAGTAACGTAATTAGCTCCAAGCAACAACATAAACATTCACGACTTCAAAAGATAAAACACGCGCCAAGTCAGCTGACTACAGCATGCTCAAAGAGTGCTTATTATTAATTCAATTGTTCACGGAACTTAAACGCATCGATATATAGATTGTGAGAATGATTCCCGCGTTGTATTGGTTACAAGAACAAAATCACTGCGTTACTGGAAACATCGCTAAAATGTTTAGAAAAACGGGGCCGATAGATCGACCCGTGGCACTTTTAGCAGAGACTCCCTGGGCCGATAGATCAGCCCTCTGGCTCTATAAGGGTTCAGCTGCCCATAATAAACAAGAAGGAAATGGGCGTTTTAAAAGATGAATGCGGTGATTCCATCATGACGGAATTCGTAGGTTTGGCTTCCAAAATGTATGCTTATCGCACACTAGACTGTAAGGAAGCAAAAAGAGCAAAAGGTGTAGGTATGGCAGTGGTAAAATTGCTACGTGTAGACGACTACCTAGCGGTTTTACAAACTGGCAAAGCTATGCCACATAAACAGTGCAGGATAAAATCCAGCAACCAAAATTTGTATCTTGTGGAGCAGAGAAAACGCACCCGCACCTCCATGGATAACAAACGTGTGTGGGCGGATGACTTGCTCACCAGTCTACCATGGGGTTATGACCACGATGAGGAGGAGGTGTGATTTTTCTGTTTAATGGTTTAGGGACATGGCTTTTTGTAACTAGTAGATTGAGCAGTTTGTATTTTGCAAATATTGGTTTTGTCATTGTAAATAGTGGATTTTAATAATACTTTTATTGCAGCTAAACAGCCATTAAATACATTTAAATACACTATGTTTGCGCACCTGCGCCTTGGGTAGCATAGTCTTTTATGTACTTTATTCTTTTGCTGCATTTTTCAATATGGTAGCGTTCACATGTGTGTCCGCATAGTTGACATACACATGTGTCATCCGGATCATGGTATGCTTTGTTTGTACAAATCAAATTATGAAAACCATGAACGGCCAGGCGTGTGAACATGTGCCTCATCTCAAAGCTAGCAGATGTCCACGCCCGGTCAACCATGGCCCCCGTTCCATAAAATTCCAGTGGGATTTCTTCTCTCTTCCTTCTGAGAGTCGTTAATAGGTTTTCCGCACCTATTGTGCCAGGTAATACTAGAAGCGTTCTAAAGTCTTCAATTAGGAATGTTTCTCGCGCGAGGAGGTAGACTAGCCAAGATTTGGTCGTCTTGGAAACTCCAATAGCTTTTTTAATGTATAATGCTTTAACACTTTCAAGTGATGATAGATTCTTTTCAGTGAGGAAAGGCCATATGATTTCTATTCCGTATGTCAATATTGGCATTATTTTATTTTTAAATAATGCCATTGCTGTCTCGAGGTTGAGTGTTCTTATATATCTTAGATCGTGCATCGCCCGAACCGCTTGTGTAATTTTTTCTGTCACATGTTTTGTAAAGCATTTTGCACTTGTTTGTTGAGTGATGCCTAGGTATTTGAATTATTTTACTATATTTATTCTTTTTTCCTGTATGAAAATTTCTGTTCCGGTCGGTACCTTTCCTCCTTGTCGAAACACCATCATTTGTGTCTTAGATGTGTTGATGTCAAAATTATATTCAATGCACCATTCCTCCATGTATTTTAGAATACTTTGTAGTTTTATGATGTTATGTGATCCGATCACAATGTCATCAGCGTACGCATATGATACAATATCTGTCTTTTGAGTTATTCTCATTATGTCTTTCGCTGCTAGGATGAAGAGCAAAGGGCTGATTGGGTCTCCCTGTAGTATTCCATTCGTTTGAATTATCGAATCAGAGAGTGATATATTATCCGAGATTCTTATGTTGTTCCAATGTAGTACTGTATGTATAATTCTTGTCCATACATTATCTCTATCTAGAGCTTTTTCCAGCTTCAGTTTCACAAGATCACGGTTTATGCGATCAAATGCTTTTGTGAAGTCTATAAATACTGCGTAAATTTTTTCTTTTCTTTCCAAGACTTGCCAAATGTTAATTAATAAAAGTTTTATTGCAGTAAGAGTTGACCTTACTTTCCTGAATCCAAATTGTGTTTCTGGTAATTGTACATCTATTTCTTCTGTGATTCTTTCTGTTATTAATTTAGTGAATATCTTGAACGGAATGTTCTCCAGTGCGATGCCTCTGTACATATTTGTATCATATGGGTCACCTTTGCCTTTATAGAGAACTTTTATGGTAGACTGTCTCCATCTCTCTGGTATTGATGCCGTCTCGATGCATTTATTATATAATTTCGTCCATATTGGTAATAGAAGGTGTGCCGTGTCTTTTATGTATTCACCGAATATGTTGTCTGGTCCAGCAGCTTTGCTTTTCTTTATGCTTGCGATTATATTTTGAACTTCTTTTGTTGTTAGTGGAGTCCATTCCAATGTCGTTGTTTAGTCAGTTCCTTTTATGTGTTCCGGTATGTTTGTTATTCCTGCCCTGTTGAGTAGATCGTTAAAGTGTGTCGTCCATTCTTGCATATTGATATAGTGTGTCTGTGCCTGTTTCCTAGGGCGAAGTGCGATGTATGGGTCATTCTTGGCCTCTTCCACGATTCTTTTTCCTTCCGCTTCCCAGAATGTCCTTTTCTTTTGACGTATCAGTGTCTTGTAGTCACTTCTTTTCTTGTTATATTCTTGAAGGAAAAGAAGACTCTCGAAATTCGTCCTTAGCTGGTGTAAGGCCCCCAATACGTCTTTTTTTAGATGGGTAGCATTCCTGGTCGAACCATTGTTTTACCTTTCGATCTTTCCTAGGGGTTGTGGCTTGTATTAGGAGTTCTTCAAGGGCTTGTACTGCTTCATCTAGTCTTGAATCTTCTGTTAGTGTTTCTATTTTCTTTATAAGGTCGGGTCTACCTTCTACTTTCCCACAGTCTATCTTCCTTGATAAGAGCTGTTTACTTTGCCTCTTTGTAGTACACAAGTCTCCCTGTATTACTATTTTCAAAGGAATATGCTTTCTTATAGGTGTATGATCTGCTGCCCATAGTGGAGCTATTTCTCCTTTTATGTGACCTCTTATAAGCGCAACGTCTATCGCACTTTTCCCATTATGGCATATATATGTAGGTATGTTGTGGTTATTCAGAAGGTGTAGGCCATCTTCCTGCATTTTTTCCATTACTAATGTTGTTTTATAGTTTTGTACATCCAGCCTACAATTTAAGTCTCCGGCTAGGATTAGATGGATGTCGTGCCTACTCAATGATATTAGTTGCCCTACTTCATCTATTATCTCCATGGCCGTTGTATACGGTTGAAAGTAACAGGTAATAATGGTGATGTATTGTGAATTTTGTAAATAGTATTTTCTTTTGTAATAAGTGGGAAACTACTTAGAACTTTTGCTCTTTAAAAGCCCAGTGCAACCCTAGTTCTTTTATTATTTTAAATTTGATAGAGTTGGGAATTTAAAAATGGTAAATGGTAAATAGTTTGATTCTTTTTTAAAGCTGTACAAAGGTGATATTTGTTTTTTTGTAAATATTGAATGAGTAATATTATTTGTTTAGTAACTTAAATGACTAGTATTTAATCTTTTTTTGTAATGGTAAAATGTTAAATGGTAAATTAAAAAAGTTATTTTGGGATGAGTGTGTAAGTCAAGAATGTATTTTGGGAATAAATAAAGTGGTTGTGTTTGTTCCCAAACCCAGGCATGGTTGTGTGAATGTATGAGTAGAAAGAAAAAAGCTGGTGTGTATGTGTGGATGGCATTGATCGTTTGACTAGAGCAAACACGATGAGGTAGGGTGGGGGGAGAGTGAAATCAACACTTATATGAATGGCAAATAGTTATTTTGTTTTTCAATAGTTTCGTTTACTTGAAATGCAGCGGTAAATAGTCATTTTTTTTTGTAAAAACAGTCTTACCTGCAGTAGTAGTAGTAGGCCTCTGCAGACATATAAACAGACTGCACCGTCGCCATGGTCAAGCACTCGCATCAATATCATTGACAAAAACATAAAATGAACTTTAGACATACACCAAATGAAAAATGTGTAAACAACAATTCGAAAACGTTAAACTGTCATTTTTTAATGGCAATGTGTGATATATCAAAATTCAAAACTTTCAAGCTGACATTGTTTAAAAAGTGTAAACAACAAAATGGAAAATCCATGTTTCCATATCATCAAAACACAAAAACTTTAAACTGACTTTTTTTTAGTGGGAATGGGAAATGGGGATTTGTGAATGTGTGAAATGTCAAAATGAAAAATCATCCAATCAACATCATCATTTTAAAAATTAAATAAACATCGTGCACTGGTAAACCTTGTTTTTATTTCATAGCCATAGGGATTTACAAAAAAATAGAATAAGTTATAATCAAATCCCAATTCCTCAATCCTCAATTCCTCAATGTTCATGTCCACGCATTATTAACTTTCCTTTCATAGCACTCATCACGATTAGGGCTGCCATCCTCTCTCCCATTGAAGTGTCACAGGATGTCAAACGTTGTTTAGTTTTTTTCAACAACATTTATTTGCCACATGTCTTAAACCTGGATGACTATGGCGATAAGAAAGGTCTTGTTCTTTACATGCTTGATCCAAAAGATTAATGGGTACATCACCACGCTGCAAACGTTTTTCAAGACGAATTCCAGGGCCACAAAAACGATAACCAGGAAGATAGATTTCGAAAGGTAAGTATTGAATGACTTTGTCATTGACGCCATTGCCAGTACAGGTCTGGCATATCCATTCCCATCTATGGTGAAAAGGTTTGATCTTCCGATGTTTGTTGTTGTTGTTGCTTTTTCTCGCCATGACACCCGTGGAATGAGGAAACAAAGTCTTTACACTGACTTTTATGACCGTGATACAGTTTGACCAGCTGGCAAGTAGCACACTGTCGCATAGAGGGTATTTTTGCCAAGGCCACTTGCTTATGGTGATCGTAATCCGTACAGGGTTGCAATTCACTCACACAGGGTCTTGAGTCCATGATTTTGGTACATGTTGCCAGATTTCTTTCACAGCGTTGGCTGCCACATAATAAATGAACGACTTGGGGAGCGCCAATAATTCCTCTTTGGTAAAACTGTCTAGTTTCTTTTTACACTCAAAAAACTTTCCGATCGCTTTGTCTGTAGCATCCCCTCTCTCCATGGTATCTCGTCCTGTAGATGTTAACATGTCGCTTGTAGAAATCTCACTGATGTCATTCACAGGTATATCCTGAGTTTTAATTATATTTAACAACTCCCAGCAGGCATTGGTAGTTAACCAATGAAAAAGATGCCACACATGGGCTAGGGCTGTATGGGTAATGTTGCCGCAGGGACAGCGGTCCATCAGTGTTTGCAGTGAGGGGCAGCCCATGTCCATGAGATCGATACCTTCACAGTAAGGAGGCAAACGTGGTTGTAGCCATTGGCGTTTTTTATTACCTTTCACAAATACCACATTGGCAGAGGACAAGTGCGCTTTCATGACCATGTCCGAATATTTATACGAAATGGTTCCTTGATTCCAGTCTAGCTGCCAATGATTTTCAATCCACTGGGTTTGTTTACGGTCTTTTCCACACAACAAATCAAAAGCATAGGGTGTTTTAAATACCAAATGCGTAGCTTGTGATATCCAAAAGGTGGAACAATCGATCATGGCCACTTGTTTAAATATAAATTTGTTATCTGCAATTTTAAACCCTTGGCAATCCACAATCAGTGTGAGCAACATGTTGACGCTTGCCTGGACCAAGTTCAACTGAAGACTGACTATCGACCACTAAAGTGTGCCCGTGGCATTGACTTACATTCCATGCTAGTACAAAATGAGGTTAGGGTATGACAGGGGACATGAAATATTATAATAATAATAACAACAATCACTTTTTAATCACATCATTTCATTGTCATAACACGTTTTACATGCTTTTGTCATTTTGGGATAGGGACGATACCAACTCATACAACAATACAGTCTTTTGTGTTTATAACGTCTATGACACCGATGATGTCCCAATGTCTCTAAACAGGGAGTTTTTGACTGTGAGCTGCTCACCGAAGCACCATTGTCATCATACAGTCCGCACGTATCGTAACTTTATTCATCACTCAGAGGCACTAGTGAGGGGTAGCTTGAATGGCAGGGTATATTTCCTACCTCCATTCTGCACAGGTAGGGGCAGACGGGCGACCAGCGCTGATGTTGCTGCATGGGTTAATCACTCTCTTCCCATTGATTTATGGTGATGGAACAAAAGGCACATTTCACTTCATCTCTTGTTTTTAAATAATAGAAACCAGCTGCCGCCATGGCTTGAGGGTTTATGAAAGGCACAGGCCACGTTGCAAAGGTCTTGAAACATTGTTCCTCAGAGTTTAAATTCATGGGTGTGACACCTCTTGAGGCTTTAAAGCAATGCATGACTGAGCTGCTTGACATGGGTTGGCCTGTTATTTATACACTCGTCACTTGGTTGGACAGTGGATAATAGTTGACTTGTTTGTGATAAATAATCAAACAGTAGGCCGTGGTATTGGCAGGTACATTGTCATGCGTTTCAAAATATAGTCGAATGTCAATATTGGATTGCTTAACAGACTCTTCCAAATAGGAACAGTCAAAGACAATCAGTGGCGCCCTTGCCTTAAACGATTGAGGTAACATTATGCGGCAGTTTTCTTTTTGATAATACGACCATTTAAATTTAGAAAACAAGTCGTACAGGGGGCCAAACTTATTTTTTGAAAAATCCAAATTCAGTCCTTCATAGGGAAAAAGATCTCCGTTGAGGAAAAGACGTGCATTTCTCAATTGCAGGTGATCAAATTGCGTGGCATCTTTGGTTTGTTGATACTTGCGATTCGTCTGATAACCCACAATAATGTAGAGAAGTCTCTCTGTATAGCGGGCTGTTTTTACATACCAACTGTGTGTGTTGGTGGTGGGCAATAGCGGGTACTCATGGAGTGCCCAGCTTCTAAATTCCATGGGTAAAGGCATATCTCTTCTTACAATCATGACAGTGTCCAGTTTTTTGCTATCGTCACAGGTCACATGGGGTACTCTCAATAGCTTTCGTTGTAGTTGAATTTTTGTATCTATGGGTGCATTATCGGCTCTCTTTAGTGCATTATTATCACTCCTGTCTCTGACCAGATAAAGCACTTGCCTTGCGATGACCACAATGCGCTGGTGATCTTCGGCAAAGCCCAAAATGAGTTTAAGAGGTAAAAACCCAGTAACGGTACCATCGGTGTGTACCATCCAGTCATTGGTCGAGTCATGGCACCAACCTGCCATGCAAAGAGTTTTACCTTCTTCCTCACTATAAGAGGGATCTAGTTTCATGACACTTGAAATACCCACATTTCGAGTGCAATCCGCCACAATATCGGTAATCACGTAGCGCACCTCAGAAAACAGAAAGGCAAAAGCATGGTTGGCTAACTTGGATGTGGTGGGTGTAGAGCTATCGGCTTTGGTGATCCGACCTTCAATCTGAATGACACTTTCATACGGTAGGGTGTAAATATCTTGGTTGTTGATAACAAATTGAATTTCATCATTGTTATTGAGTCCAGGTGTTTGAGCTTGATAGGAATGAGGATCAATTCTTACCACCCCTTGTTGCTCCTCGATGTGGTTCACTACCTCTAGGATAGAATTCATCATGGGGGTTGGCGTGGTACCCCCGATGCTGTAAAATCTGCTTGTCCTTAGATGTTAACGAGTATTCACGTGGCAAACAACTAACACCATTCCTAGGCGGTGTTGCTGCTTTATACACCAACTTCATAGTGGCTTTAGAACCAACTTGTAAGTCACTGGTGTGGTAGAATCTAGTTAAATGAGTTGTTGATCTCTATTGATCAGTCTTAATGTTATATTATTAATAGGATCAAAAGCCACAGAATGAAAAAGCACCACTGGAGGGTTTTCACGAATAATATAGTCATTGGGCGATGTCACACTAAAGTCATAAAGCGAATGTGATGGTTCTTGATTGGTGTATACTTGGCTAATAATATTACACGTCACCGATACGTGATGTTCCTCAATCAATTTCACTTCATCGTCTTATTCATGTTTTTGTTGGGCTCCAACACGCGTGGTTTAAATCCTAGTAATGGACCAATGGAATCGGGTTGTGTTAAAAGTCAATCTTAAACGTAGAGAAAATACTGCAGCGATGAGTTTTGGTATTTCCTGTGAGTTCAAACTTGTGTGTTCCATCTAGAAATGACTTTAAACCATATTCATTGATGAACACCACATAAATGTGTTCATAAATATCATCTATCATATATCCACCAGGGTTCAGGGTGAGTCTCGAATCATCATAGTAAAACTTGTTGTTCACATTTTCACGTATGTTGTATATTCTATTGTACGTTTCAAGAGAAACAAGTTCCAAACCATAAGGTCTTTCACTCAATTCGATAGGCGGGTAAAAGTCTAGGCTGACTTCAGGTCCACGTCCATGCAGTGTAAAGGTCTTACTTTCTACCGACATACTGTTGAAGTTTTTGCTTATGCTGTGTCTTGGGTATAAAAACATTAAACACAAACCACACTCTTGGCTGTTAAACGTTTGCTCACGTTTCACATTATAATATATCTTGGTCCTGTTTCCAAAATATGTCACTAGTTCCATGGGTGGGGGAAGATTCCCAAAACTGTCGATAGGCGGGTACCATACCATGGATCCCTCTTTCACTTAGGCTGCATAATGGGTTCCTGGTCCTCGTTGATCATCCAAATTTAGAATGGCACATTCCTGTATTCAGGGCAGGGCTGGCATGCGAAATTAAATTCATGGCTGTGGGGGCGAAAATAATTTAATTTCGCCGTGAGCGCGACATTCGGGAGCGAAATTATAATGAATGTCGGCGCGTAATTAAATCAAAGCGAAACTTAATTCGAAGCGAAATTAATTACGTTCCTGACTTTTAATTTCGCCCCCGGCGCGAAATTAATTTCGTTTCAGACTTTTAATTTTGCTCCCAGCGCGAAATTAATTTCGTTCCAGACTTTTAATTTCGCTCCCGGCGCGAAAATTAATTTCGTTTCTGACTTTTAATTTCGCTCCCGGCGCGAAATTAATTTCGTTCCAGACTTTTAATTTCGCCCCCGGCGCAAAATTAATTTCGTTCCTGACTTTTAATTTCGCTCCCGGCGCGAAATTAATTTCGTTCCTGACTTTTAATTTCGCTCCCGGCGCGAAATAAAAATCGTTACAGACATTTAATTTCGTTCCCGAGGCGAAATGAAATTTCCAAACGGTATTTAGTTTCTACCCCCGGCGTGAATTTGAAAAGCATGAAACATTTCATTTCGTTGTTGAAATTAAAATATATTAGTTTCGAGAATTAAATTATGTTTGTTACGATGTTCCAAGTCCCGACGTTGGCAACAGTATTATTAGCGTAGACTACCTGCACAAAATGCTGGGCCGCAACAGCAAAGTGAGTCATTCAATGGTCATCACTCCAGTGTAGGAGAAAATCAGTGCTGTGGCATCAACATCACCATCGTCGTTGACTGAACCTCGGACTCGGGGCCAGCCCTCCCTGACGTTCATAACGCAGTACCGTACTTTGTTGTACAATGAGGCAAAAAGTACCTCTACCTTTTCCACAGCGGACAAGAAAACTAATGTGCCGTGCGGACCGACGTTGAAGGTAAGTGAACAACTCCCATTTGTCTGCGTCGTCTGGGGGTGTCGTCCCATTATACAGGTGATTCATAATTCCTATTACAAACTTCTGGTGGTTGTATAGGGGACTAAGTAGATCACATTTTGATTAGGAACCCATGTCCGGACATGTATCGTTTCGATACCAAATTGGCTCAGCGGTCTAGCTATATGCCTCTCACCAAGGCGGTCCGGGTTCGATTCCCGGTCAATGCATGTGAGATTTTCGAAGTGAAATGCCATGTCCTGTGGTTCGTATTCCACGTAAAAAGGAGGTCCCATGGCTCATGATCTCAAGATTAACGGTCACGTTAAACTACAAGCTTCCTTCCTTCCTTTTCGATACCAAATCAGTTTGTCTCGATTGCACACATCCCACTTCACTACAGACACGTATGCACTACAAGAATTGTTCCACGTGGCGACCCTGCTGTTCATTACATAACGTGTACCAGCGCAGCATGTTGTCATACACACTTTCCACGAGACCTGGTGTGTGTTCAATAATGTGCGCTGCCGGAAGAACGCGTGCATCGAGATTTTCTTCCGACTCGAAAGGAGTCTCATAAACAAAGTTCTTCATGTGGCCCCATAGGAAAATGCCGAGGGGAGTTAAATCTGGCAATCGTGGTGGCCAAGAAATTGGACCACCTTGAACTATCTATCTTTCCCCGAATGTTTGGTCGAGATGTTCTCGGACTGCATGTGCAAAGTGCGCTGGTGCGCCATCATGTTTGTACCACATTTGCTGACGCAGTGCCAATGGCAAATCTTCACAGAACTTAACCAGTACCTCTTGCAGGAAGAGGACCTGTTAAGTAGAACGGAAGAAGGTACGACCCAATCAGATGGCCAGCCTATACATTGATGCCGAACCGTTGCAGAAATCAACGTGGCTGTGGGCAAGCGGATTTTCTTCAGCCCAAATGTGACAGTTTCGACAGTTAAAAACAGCTTCCCTGGTGAATAGAGCTTCATCGGTGAAAAGAACGTGACGCGGAAAGTGGGGTGTGTTAATATACTGGTGTAGAAACAAAGCACAGAAGTTGGCACGTGGCATGAAATCTGCCGGGCCCATTGCTTGAACTTTCTGTGGGTGGAAAGGGTGCAGTTGCTGGTCACGTAAAACACACCAGACGCTCGATTGGGACCCATTCCGGCATCTGCAATGTTTCGCGTACTCGTCGACGGGTCCTCTTCTACGTGATGAAGGGCGTCCTTTTCAAAGTCGACAGTGCGACGCGTCTGTGGAGCACCACAATCCGCCCTCCTCGGTTGGAATGTACAGGTATCTCGCAGCCTTTATTGTAGTTTCACAAAAATGTGTGTGATGGGGTGGTGCGATACGGAAAACGTTCATGATACATGTATTGTGCAGCTCAACCATTACGTCCAGCTTCACCGTACATCAGTAACATCTCGGTGTACTCATCAAAAGAGTATGCCGCCATCCTGTACCGCTGAATGACTGGATCACAACTGCAGTCAAAGCGGACTCACTGTCACTACTGTTTGTAAACGAACAGACGACGCGATATCATTGGACTGCGGTCTCGTCCTGTACTGCGCCCTGACCGGACCACAACTGCTGTCAAATCGGACTCACTGTCACTACGGTTTGTAAACAGAAGACATACGTAGCCTACTGTATGACACAAGGGAACTGCAGAGGTTGCCCTCAGCCAATGTTATTTGCGTTCCGTGAAGCGGGCGATGTAAAATGAATGTGATCTTCAAACCGATTTGGTATCGAAACGATAAATGTCCGGACAAGGGTTCCTATTCAAACTGTGATCTACTTAGTCCCCTCTACAACCCCCAGAAGTTTGTAATAGGAATTATGAAACGCCCTGTAGGTAGAATGTGGTAGTGTGGTGTGAAGGTCTTGCCGGTTAACCGGTTTAGGTGTCGCCAGTAGGTAGAGACAGAAGAAAACACTCGGTTTAGTCGGGAGTAGATGGTGTTCCACGAAAGGCGCTTGTGGGCTGGGAGGCTTGTTTTAGTGCAGTTTCTATGTGTGCAGTATTTGCATCGACCGTCGTCTGGTCATCCAGTGGGAGATGGTCCGTACGGCGGTGATCGTTGATGTGGGAGCGGTATTCCCGCCAGTTTGCTGTGCAGAAATTCTGGACCATCCTGGGAGGTGATAGTGGAGTATTGCGAGGGGGAAGAGGGAAGGTGAGTAAAACGGGAGCGTGATCACCTCCTATAATGGACAGAACAGATACGTCAAACAGAGGGAGGAGGGAGTTATGAGCAATGACTGCGTCGGGGGTGGTATTGGAGGAAGGACGGGTAGGTTTTTGGAGAGGGACGAGGGTAGCGTCTATGTGACGTAGGTAGATGTCTAGGCTACGAAGTTCTAGCGCCAAACGGGAATGAAGGTTGAGGTGGCCCATTAGAATGAATTGGAGGAAGACTTCAGGCACGTGGGCAAGGAAGTCTTTGGGGATGGGGTGGTAGGGACGGATGTAGATGTAGGACGCGGCAGGAGACATAGGCGAAGCAAATAAGGCTTTCGGCGAAGAAAAGAGACAGATTTCATTTCAGATACGAAATGAAATGCTCCATGCATTTTAATTTCAGGTCGGGGAGGGACTAAATGCCGGGAGCGAAATTAAAAAGTCTGTAACGAGATTTATTTCGCGCCAGGAGCGAAATTAAAAGTCTGTAACGAATTTTATTTCGCGCCAGGAGCGAAATTAAAAGTCTGTAAAGAATTTAATTTCGTGCCAGGAGTGAAATTAAAAGTCAAACGAATTTTATTTCGCGCCGCGAGCGAAATTAAAAGTCAGTAACGAATTTTATTTCGCGCCAGGGGCAAAATTAAAAGTCTGTAATGAATTTAATTTCGCGCCAGGAGTGAAATTAAAAATCTGTAATGAATTTCATTTCGCGCCGGGAGCTGAATTAAAAGTCAGTAATGAATTTAATTTCACGCCAGGAGCGAAATTAAAAGTCTGTTAGGAATTTTATTTCGCGCCAGGAGCGAAATGTTATTCCATTGAACAATTTAATTTCGCGACACTAAATTAAATTGATAATACATTTCGTTTCGCATGCCAGCCCTGATCCAGGGTCGTGGGGGTAATTGGTTCCGCATAAACACACCTCGAAAATGAGCATGCTTTGGTTGTTTGGCATAGCTTCCGACTTGTTGATGAGTCAGGGAATGTCTTGCTATGGATGAGGTTAAACATTTTTTAAATTTTATTTCAAGATGGGGAAATCCTAAATCCTTGTTGATAAAAGGCTGGCTTTAAATTGGCGTTTATAGCCCCCATAGCAATCGCTTCCATCGTTTCATGGTCGCTGACATTCTTTCAATAGTTGCTTGCCCTGCTGTGCAGCATTAATGGTTTTCGCCACCGACCAAAAATGAACCCAGAGCAGCCAGACTGGCGAATAATGCAGGTAAAAATCCCGCTCGTTTGAGGACAGGAATCACTCGCCCTTGTTTTGAAACCTGTCGCTGACGTTTTGGAATAACACGTCACTGTGCTTATCGAAGGTCTTTCTTTATCTTCAACACATTATTTGTTAATTTTTTCATTCGCAAGGGCTTGTCCACCCATGCCTTAAGCCCATGCTTTGACAATGACAGGGTCTTCTTTTTAGTCATTCTCACCACATTTCTTTGTTTCACCATGATGATGACCAACAACCTTTCACAAGAAAGTTTAAGTCACAACTAACGTGAGGTGGTTATTTCATGGCTGTATATTCAAGTTCTACATAAAATGGGAAATCGTTTATAGTTTTTCCAGCTTGCTTTTCATCCCATGTAAGCATGAGATGGAAGGATAATTCAACACCTGCATTGACCATTTGGTGGTTATGAACCAACATCCTATGACCGTTTATCTCTACATGTAAATGGTTTTCATCAGGCATGGATTGTTTCATGTGAATTGTTCCAACATAGTGCAAACGATAGTGTCTTAAACCTGAAGCAAGCACATACGTCAGGTGCTGGTCACTGACTAGCGGTAAATGGTTCCTGTCATTCACAGGTTTTTCATTTGTCAGATATACTAAACATACGGATGGGAACATTTATAAAGCCTTTTCATTTCATAGGTCACGTAACGTTTGGTGCAGACATCGTCCTCATCTTGTGGGTCTTTCACGTGAATAATGCGATGATGATTAGCTGTATAGCCATTCACCGTAAGCTGAGGCACTTTGTCATATAACTCGTGCACCTTGTTATCCACATACTTTTTTGTAGTGATGTCTGTAGACACTTGAGGATGTTTCACATGGGTTAATCGCTTTCCCTTAAAGTCGCCATCTCCCTGCGTGGCACTACAGACCTATCCACGTAGTGTTTATTAACAGGATCTGTTTCTTCTTTAGGATCATGTATGGGGACAGACCTAGCTTTGGCCATCGACGCACATCCAAAGACATCCATCGTCAACCTATAGTACGAGACTACTGTTTCTATTACAAGGCTTGGTTCCATGTATATAGACAGCCTGCTAGCCTCTCTGTCCCTTAGTTGATATGAAGATTATTAAGCAGCAAGAGTCGGACATGGATTCCCATCTCAAACACACCTCATGTGAACAACGCCATGGTTCACTGTTTCCATCTTCCATTCGCTGCATCATCGTGGGGCTTTCGGGATGTGGAAAGACTAATATTTTGCTTACGCTCATCACAGCATCCAATGGTCTGCGTTTTCAAAATATTTATATTTTTGCGAAATCTCTCTACCAACACCTCTGCGTCTTTCTGGATCAAGCCATGTCTGGATTACAAAGCGAGAATATGGGTTATTTCACATTTTCTATGCAAGAAAATGTTATTGCCCCGGATGATTGCCTGATTCACTTATGATTTTCGATGATGTATCCACTGAACGACAAGGCATCATTGAAAGCTATTTCAGCATGGGTCGTCACAAACATATTGATTGCTTCTATCTTGGACAAACGTATTCTAAAATGTCCAAACACCTGATTCGTGACAATGCCAATGTCATTGTTTTATTTCGCCAGGATGAGCGGAATAGTCGCCCATTTATAATGAACATGTCAATCCTGATATGACCTTTCAAATGTTTACTGAATGGTATGCCAAGTGCAGGAATACTCAACGTCATGCCTGTTTGGTGATTGCAAACAAAGTGAAGCAAACCAAGGACGAAATCGCTTAGGGGTTTGATAATTGTATTACTATATAAGGCACTGTCTCATTCCCTCTCAAGTCATTTGTCAAGACACCATGGCGTTAGCAGAGAGTCAATTGAAAAAGCATATTATTAGAGCAAAAAATACTATTCGCCAAAAGGATCGTCGATTGAAATGATCACGTGCGGATAATGCTTTGTTTATTCAACAACATTTAGAACCTCCGCTAAAAGCCATGTTTAAACCCTCTTTCAAGCCGTCTGAAACGCTATCCATTGTTTCACAAGCCACGCAGATGCTACATGAGGACCCCGTGGAAGAGGAAGAGGAACAGGAACAGGAACAGGAAGATTTAACTAGTGTTAGCGATGTTGAGGATGAGGATGATAAGTGTTTACGCCTTAAAAATCCTCACCCCTTGCAGAGTTTTTAAAAACAAAGAAATCATTGGCCATGGTCTAAACACGTTGCGTTGAAACACACGTCCAGCGCGACCGTCCCTCTGCTCTGTCTAAAACCACTCTTAATTAAAAAATTAAAATAAAAAGCAGGTAAAAAATGTTTTAAAAATTAATTTTCAGTGTTAGGCCCTTTGTATTTTTTTTAAATATAACTATCACATTTGAAAGAGGGCGTCACCCCGAGTCCTTGGACCCCTCGTACACGCTTCTGGTATGACTGGTTCGCGAGATATAACAAAAAGTCTAAAATCACGTTTTCACCCCAAAAAAACATTTTCACATCTTTTGAACACACACTTCCCTGTAAAGAGGACAACGAGACAAAAAAAACGGATCTACGCACAACCTCCTAGCATCACTCCTTCCTTCACAAGGCCGCCAGGGGCTCACAACTTCCTAAGTGGCGTACAAACGCTATCCTAACACTACTGCATAGTTTTTGTCCTAGAGACTTGAAACTTGGCTTGTGGTTGGAGGGCGTAAAGACCATTCATTTATATAAAAAATAAACTTTTATGTAAATTTCCTAGTTTCCAAAATATAAGAATTTCAAAATTCAACGTTTTTGAAAAAATGTAAAAAATAAAATGTTTTGTTCTATAAATAAAGGACATTGTGAGGTTTGAAGCCATTTTTTAGTGTTGCCCAAGTAAACAAAAGTTTGTCGCCTTTCAGTCGGTCAACACGAATGCACCCAAAAAGAGATGGGCTATGCCCCAATCCTGAAATAATTGACATGAGACCAATAAATACAAAAGGTTGACCAGCCTCGATCGTCAAGCGATCATCATCAGATCCATTACAGTAACAAAGGGTCTAACGCCATACTACATGTTGAAAAAAAATGTTAACCTGTTTAAATTTTAATTAAGAGTGGTCGTTGAGAGAGACGGTACCGCTGTCATGTGTTTCAACGAGCCTGTTGCCGACCACGGTGACCGTGCCCGGAAGAAATGAATCGGTATTTTGGCGGGACAGCGGGGCGGCTTATGACGGTCGGTTTTGTGATATTCCCTATGACGGATGGAGAATAAGTTCTGCCCTAAAACTTCCCCATACGGGAGAACGAAACGCATCAGGCGAAAGCCTGGACAAAATAACTACTGTGGTCAAGAAAATTAGACTGAAGCGGTGCGGGGTAGTGGGCATGAAATACGTGACTAGAAAACCAATGTAGGTAGCAATACATTAACAATTTTTATTTCTAATAATAAATTTATAACCAATAAACAAATTGCACTTAAGTGCTTATCACAGAAATGAACAATTATAAATGTAGCAAAGTGTGAGGGCCTGATGACAGAAACCCAGATTAAAGAAAGGTCCATGAAACAAGCTTGCTTGATTGGAGAGAAGTTGAGCTTAACATTAAAAAAAGGATGCACTTTATAAAAAGAGAGAACCATAAAAAAATTATTAAGAGTGTAAAATAACTGGTATGATATAAGTTCTTCATAAAAGTAAACTTATCTTTGAAGAGCCAGCTCCTTAAAAGTTCCAGATAGCACACGTTGATTTAAAAGTCCTCACGGTTTCTTTAGAAGGAGGCGTACATGGCCTAGAGATATGTGCACCATTGATAAAATGTCAACTCTCTCTTCTTTTCTTGAGAAGGAATGACATTTATAGCTTCCAAGTGATGATCCAGCAGTATTTCGAAAGATGATTCAAAGTATCCCATCTAAGGTGAAGGTGAAGAGTACAACAGCTGGCAATTAGTCTTGCCATCTTGAGTAATACGTCATGGTGCAGATCTCGTGACGTAACTGCTAGGTAGCGTAGAGACTAGCGATGGTGTCATGAGATGCAGTAGCGGTGACCAGCAGGTTGAAGTAATCAGAAGTGATGATTGATCAGAAGTGGCGGTTGATCAGAAGTGGTGAAGAACGCCAGCAAGTGGCGTCTTAAATAGGGATCATGGAACCCTCTCGAAGCTGGAGATCGCCCGACTGGACAAAGACATGCCATTGGTCGAACGAAAGTCAGGGTGACGTCAGTCGACACTACTCAGCGGACAGTGGATCAACCAGTAGATGTCCTGTATGTCGGGAGTGAGGACGCTTGAGGTAGCGAGCGACTGAAACACTCGAGGTGAGAACTATAATATCTATGAATAAGTGATTGATAACAAGATTATGCATATGGTTTAAGCAATTAATACATTGGTAAAGAAATAATTACCATTCGGGGATCTCGGTGACAAGAAATAAAATTTGACCGACAAATGGGCCAAGCTAAACATTGAAAGTATCACAAAAGTGATCATGCTCCGAGAATTCCGAATGAAAACAAACAAAAGAATCAGTCAAAGCAAAACATGGATAACAGACGAGGAGAAACTAAGACTCGAAAGGCAAAACAGAGATAGCAGAGATGGGTCTAGTATAAAGACCTTTACTAGTTAAAACATCAACAACTCTGACGCGTTTATCACGGCCAAAGTGGCAGTGAATAACTCTGCCTAGGTTCCACACGAGAGGCGGAGATGGGTCTCGAAGAAGAACCATGTCCCCCACTCGTACATCTGGTTGAGGAAGCGGCCATTTCTCACGCCTATTTAGCAAGCTGAGATATTCTAACTTCCATCGGCGCCAAAAAGAACAGCGCAAAGATTCTACTTTTCTCCAAAAGATAGGTAAGTTAGGATCACAGCGTCGAACCAGCAAAGGCGGAGTAGCAGCAAGCGAACAGCCAATCAGGAAGTGACTGGGTGTTAAAGGTAAAAGATCCTTAGGATCGTTTGAAAGAGGGGTCAGAGGTCTGGAATTTACAATACCTTCGACTTGAATAATTAAAGAGTTGAATTCCTCATAAGAAAGTATGGTAGGACCAAGAGTTTTCTTAAGCTGTCTTTTAGTAAGTTTGATGCAGGACTCCCAACGGTCCCCATGATGGGGAGCATAAGGCGGGGTGAAATGCCATTTGAAACCTTTAGAATAGGAAAAGTTGGAAATTTTTTCTTTAGCAGAAGGGGAGCTTAACACTTTTTTCCAGAGATCAGAAGCGCTTACAAAAATTTTTGCATTATCTGAAAAAACTTCAGATGGAACACCCCTTCTAGCAGCAAATCTAGAAAAGGCGGCCAAAAAGTAAGATACAGAAGCGTTCGTAACCAACTCAAGGAGGATAGCTCCCGTCACCATACATACAAATAACGAGATGTAAAGTTTACCTAAGATTTTGCTCTTAGATGAAGAGGGATTGGTCTGATATACGTAAGGACCTGCGTAATCGATCCCAGTAAGAGCGAAGGGCTTACTAGGTTCTGAACGAAATGGAGGTAAATTACCCATAATCTGCGTGGCGGGCCGTGGTTTAACCTTAAAGCAAGGTATACACTTTTTGACAACAGAAGAAACCTCATGAACGCCATTGATGATCCAGTAAAGTTCACGAATTAGACAGAGCAAGGTGCGAGTGCCAGCATGAAGGTGTTTATAATGAAACTTTTTTATTATAAGGGTAGTGATAGGATGCTTTGAAGGAAGGATGATGGGATGCTTTTTCCCATCCTCACAACTAGACATAGCTAATCTTCCACCCACAAGTATTATGCCGTCCTGGTCTAGAAAAGGAGTGAGTGGTGAAAGCCTGCTAGACTTGGGTAAATCTTTACCACTTATAAGAGCTTGCTTTTCAGGAGCAAATACTTCCTGCTGAACAAGTAACAAAATCTTGCAAGTAGCAAATTCTAACTCTACTCTGGAGAGAAAGGGTTGAGGCTTCAAAGGTTGATCAATTACTAAATATTTCCATCGGAAGATATAAGACACTACACGAATCAATTTATCAAATGAAGAGTATCTATGAAAAAGGCTAGTAGAAGTAGAAGTAAGATGCGACGCGACAGGGTCATTACGGGCATCAGGTATTTCTTCTGCAAATTGATTAGCTAAGCGAGGCCAGCAAGATGATTCCTGACTTAGCCAAGGAGGACCATTCCAGTACAGGTCTGAAGAAATCAATTTTTTAGGCGTGCAACCACGTGATATTATATCCGCGGGGTTTTCACGGCTAGGAACATGTCTCCATTGTTCAGAATGAGAGACTTCATGAATCTTAGAAACGCGATTTGCCACAAAGGTATTCCAATGAGAAGAAGGCTTGGAAATCCAAGCTAACACAATAGAAGAATCGCTCCAAAAAAATGTGCGGGAAAATTTTAACTTTAAACTGACATTTAGTTTAGTAGCTAATTCTGTTGCCATTAAAGCAGAGCATAATTCTAATCTCGGCAATGATACCGTTTTAAGTGGAGCAACTTTTGATTTAGCGCACACTAAATTAGAAAATCCAGGGAAAGTGGCTGAGGAACGTCCTACTATGTATGCACAACAGCCATAAGCCCGTTCTGAACTATCAGAAAATACATGCAGGTCATACTGCTGGTATAAGGGATTAGAAATTAAAGGGCGGGGTATAGAAACCTTGGAGAGATCCAGCAAACTGCTGCGATACTCTAACCATTCTTCTACAAGAGGAAGGGGGAGATTTTCATCCCAGTCTGATTTTAATGACCAAAGCTTTTGCAAGAACATTTTTGCAACAATAACTATAGGAGCAATATATTGCAAAGGATCAAAGATCTTTGCGATTTCTGACAGAACTTGTCTCTTAGTTACAGGGGGAGATTCTGACAGATGTACCTGATAAGAGAAGGTATCAGAAGAAGGACACCAAAAAATACCCAATGCTTTTACGGCTGCTTCATCAGTAGGAATGGCAACAAATTCATCAACAGGGACCTCTGATGAAAATTTTGATATAAATTCAGTGGAATTTGAAGTCCATTTATGGAGCGGAAAACCACCTCCCAGGAGCAGGGACTTCAAATCTTCGCACACAAGGAGTGCTTCAGAAATATTAGGGAAAGAGCACAAGAAATCGTCAACATAAAATGCCGTTTTTAATGACTCAGAGGCCAAAGGATGATACAGATGACCATCTTGCTCGGCTAACATGTGGAGAGACCGAATCGCAAGAAAGGCTGAAGGCTTCAGGCCATATGTCACAGTCTTCAATCTAAATATCTTTATGGGTTTGGAACTCTCATCGCGCCACAATATTCTTTGCAGATCTTGCTGCTCAGAATTTACGAGAATCTGCCGGTACATCTGCTTAATATCTGAGATTACAGCAATAGGAAACCTTCGAAAATTAAGCAAAACAGAGGTGAGATCTGTTTGAATCGCGGGACCACATTGCAGGGTATCATTTAAAGAGATTCCATTGGAATCTGGTGATGAGCCATTGAAAACTACTCTTATATTGTCTTGTGTTAAGGAATTTTTCCATACCGGGTGATGATTTAGATAAACTATTTCATTTAAAGGATGGTCAATTTCTTCTGATTTAGAAATTACCTCCATGTTATTGGATGATTCGTATTCCTCCATAAAGGAAGCATACTGAGTTTTGACAGAAGCATCTTGTTTGAACCGATTTTCAATAGCAAATAGTGCCCTAAGTGCTCTGGAATGCGAGCCCGTGATGGCGGGAGGATTGGGAATACGTGGAAGAGTTACTATAAATCTGCCTTCAGCAGTACGGACAGTGGTTTCCTTGTATAACTTTTCACAAATTTCGTTAGAAGAAGAAGAAGAAGAAGAAGTAGCCTGAACATTCTCAAGATCCCAGAACTTGGTTAGCTCTTGACTCAAATCGGTACCAACAAAATAACAATTCGATACAGTTTGAATAGGATTACGGTATATTTGGCCAGTAGCAATCCAACCAAAATCAGTTTCGCGGAAGAAAACATTAGGAGCAATTTTTACTTTATTGGAATGAAGACATTGCCAAAATACGCTTGAGCTGAAAAGAAGCTCTACGGGCGAAGCTCTGTTGAAATGAGGGTCAGCTAGCTGGACAAAATTCGGGATATTCCAACTTTGAATAGGATAAGAAGTGCCAGGAATATTGTTGCCTATAGACTTGATAATCAAACAATCTAATTGCAACTGCGTACCAAGATTATTAGAGTCCTTCAGATCCACTTTAGCAAAGCTTAAGGATTGCGATTTAGAGCAGTTTATTCCTGTAACCTCTATTGAGGTAGGATGTTTTGGGAGGCCTAACTTTTCTACCAACGATTCATTAATAAAATTGTTGGTAGCGGCATTGTCCAATAATCCCCTGACCGATACCCATTTTCCGTGAGAATTTTTCAATAGAACCTGCACGGTAGATAATAAAACCTGGACTTTGCCAAGCGAGGTAGAACTTTGAGCATACGACTGCGCACTATTTTGAGAAGTCTCAGAATTAGACTTGGTATTGGAACTGCTTGGTCCTGATAACCGTGATCTTTCATGTCTGTGCAAAAGGGAATGGTGTCTAGCCTTACAATGAAAGCATAAACGTTGTGAACGGCAATTGTTTAACATATGCGTTCCTGACAAACAGTTGAAACAATGTTTTTTGTTCGTAATGAACTTTCGTCTTTCATCTACTGATAAAGATTTAAATTCATCACAATTGTATAAAGTATGCGATTGCTGACACAGACCGCACGTTTGCATTTGGTTCGGTGACCGAGCATCAACAGGAAGAGCCTGTGATCTTAAAATTCTTTGATTAGAACTGCTAACCTTATCTTTTGAGAAGGCTTTTGAATCTGAACTACTAGCTTTTTGATTAGCTATGGCGGAAAAGACTTGGCTTCTGGCCTTCAAAAAGTTAATAATCGCCTCATAAGTGCATTGCAAATTCTGGGAAAGTTCTGTTTCCCAGGCTTTTAATGTATTTGCATCCAATCTTGCAGAAATGAGGTGAACTAGAAATAAATCCCAGTGATTTACAGGTTGGTTTAAATTGGACAATGCTCTGACGTGTAGCTCTGCAGTGTCAATCAACTTACGAAGTGATAAACTGTTATCTGCTTGCACGTTAGGTAACTCGAATAAGCTTTGTATATGGCGTTGAATAGATAAACGAATGTTCCCATATCTATCCTTAAGAAGATTCAGAGCAACTTCATAATTATCACTGGTCAAAGAAAGTGCTTGAATCAGGTTGAGTGCGTTGCCTTGAACTGCCAGACGCAAGTAGTGAAATTTTTGTATTACTGGTATAGAAGTATTCTCATGTACTAAAGAATTGAATAATTCAAAAAATGGTTCCCATTCTATGTCTTTACCAGTGAATTTGGGTAATATAATGCGTGAAGAAGATGTAGAAGATGCTGCAGAAGTTTGATCTTCTTGTTTTTCCTTTAAAGTTAAAGCCCTAATATGCTGTTTAGCTTCAGCAAATCCCTGATAGTATAATTTTTCAACTTCCAACCTATCACTTTGCTGGTCCGGATGCTGAGTTTCTATACTGCATTGTATCTCATCATATTTCTCAAAGGCTTGTTCATAATTCTTAAGCCTCTGCGAAATTATGTCAAGATTACGCTCTTGGGGTTCGAGCTCCGTTAAGAAAGTACGAAACCGTGTGAGCTTGCCCTTACAAGAGGCTCTGGCGTTGCTGAGTTTTTCATCAAGGTTAGGCATGTCAAAAGTTGTTTGTTACTCACGTCAATATTGTGACTTCGAGTACTGGAAGTCAGAGGATGACTGCTTGCTAGGTAGTAAGGTTTAGTCTGATGCGGAAGAAACCGGCTTAGCTTACGTTTCTCTCCTCCTCTGCTGAACATGCGCTTCAAGCTGAAACGTACAATGCGAATTAGTGTTGAAACACAATGAACAAAAATTGTTAATGTAAAATCCAAAATATGAACTTGTATAGGGATCCAGGGTGCAACAGATATGTTTCCCGGGTTTCGGCACCAAAATAATGGAGAATAAGTTCTGCCCTAAAACTTCCCCATACGGGAGAACGAAACGCATCAGGCGAAAGCCTGGACAAAATAACTACTGTGGTCAAGAAAATTAGACTGAAGCGGTGCGGGGTAGTGGGCATGAAATACGTGACTAGAAAACCAATGTAGGTAGCAATACATTAACAATTTTTATTTCTAATAATAAATTTATAACCAATAAACAAATTGCACTTAAGTGCTTATCACAGAAATGAACAATTATAAATGTAGCAAAGTGTGAGGGCCTGATGACAGAAACCCAGATTAAAGAAAGGTCCATGAAACAAGCTTGCTTGATTGGAGAGAAGTTGAGCTTAACATTAAAAAAAAGGGATGCACTTTAGAAAAAGAGAGAACCATAAAAAAATGATTAAGAGTGTAAAATAACTGGTATGATATAAGTTCTTCATAAAAGTAAACTTATCTTTGAAGAGCCAGCTCCTTAAAAGTTCCAGATAGCACACGTTGATTTAAAAGTCCTCACGGTTTCTTTAGAAGGAAGCGTACATGGCCTAGAGATATGTGCACCATTGATAAAATGTCAACTCTCTCTTCTTTTCTTGAGAAGGAATGACATTTATAGCTTCCAAGTGATGATCCAGCAGTATTTCGAAAGATGATTCAAAGTATCCCATCTAAGGTGAATGTGAAGAGTACAACAGCTGGCAATTAGTCTTGCCATCTTGAGTAATACGTCATGGTGCAGATCTCGTGACGTAACTGCTAGGTAGCGTAGAGACTAGCGATGGTGTCATGAGATGCAGTAGCGGTGACCAGCAGGTTGAAGTAATCAGAAGTGATGATTGATCAGAAGTGGCGGTTGATCAGAAGTGGTGAAGAACGCCAGCAAGTGGCGTCTTAAATAGGGATCATGGAACCCTCTCGAAGCTGGAGATCGCCCGACTGGACAAAGACCTGCCATTGGTCGAACGAAAGTCAGGGTGACGTCAGTCGACACTACTCAGCGGACAGTGGATCAACCAGTAGATGTCCTGTATGTCGGGAGTGAGGACGCTTGAGGTAGCGAGCGACTGAAACACTCGAGGTGAGAACTATAATATCTATGAATAAGTGATTGATAACAAGATTATGCATATGGTTTAAACAATTAATACATTGGTAAAGAAATAATTACCATTCGGGGATCTCGGTGACAAGAAATAAAATTTGACCGACAAATGGGCCAAGCTAAACATTGAGAGTATCACAAAAGTGATCAACGGATGGAGGCTAATATTTGAAACTGTTTCAAGCGTGCTAGGTTTTTTACCCCTGAAGGGGATCTTTAACGTGTTAGTAAATGGTGATGAGCGAGACTGCTCTCTGACACAGCAGATGGTTGTAGGATATGAAAACCTATAACATTCGGTCGACCAAGTGATGTGTATGAAAGCAAAGAGCCGAAACGGTAAGGTCATTGCCCTGAGATTTTATAAAGTAATCATTGGACGTGGTGAAAGTGTATGATTAATGTGTACATGTATTGAGGATGGCCGCTTGCTAATGATTATTATTATTATTATTACAGTAAAATGTTTAGTAATAATAATAATAATAAATGTTGGACACACACGTTTTCAATGCCACAGAACAGTCTTGCTTGCTCGCACTCCATACACTGGCTTGCTGGTTTGGTGAGAGCTGGGTAATAAGACAGGAATGTCTGTGTGGGTAGGAAGTACAGTATCAGTATACATGTCTGGTGGTGGCTAGCAGGTCTGACGTTTAAAAAACAGCCATTTCGTTTCTTAGACAGTAGTACTACTAGTGTATAGGAAGTGGACCTTTTGGTTCTTTATTAAAAATGAACTAGTATAAGGTACATGAATCTTATGAAGCTTGAGGAATGTGCGGAGGCGTGTGAACATGTAAGAGATAAAATACCGTTGAAGGTCAAACGATGAGAAAAATGCAGACTCTCTTTGTTGCTAAGCAGTAATGCACTTACTGTTTTAGCAAGCAGACGTATAATGTAGAGCTATGAACTGAACATTGGATTAAAATTGTTTTTGGTTTTCGGTGAGTACATATTAATGATTATGCTCCCACATTTGCTCCCACTTTTTGCTCCCATTTTTTGCTCCCACTTTTGCTCTTTATTCCCACTTTTTGCTCCCACATTTGCTCCCATATTTGCTCCCACTTTTTACTCCCACTTTTGCTCCATCATTTTGCTCCCACATTTGCTCCCATATTTTCTCCCACTTTTTGCTCTGATATTTGCTCCCACTTTTTGCTCAAACGTTTTGCTCCCACTTTTTGCTCCCTCATTTGCTCCCACTCTTTGCTCCCACATTTTGCTACCTATTTTGGCTCCTACTTTTGCATCCATATATGCCCCCACACTAAACTATTGTTCATATTACTAAGTCGTCTTTACTAGAGCTTAGTCTATACCTGACTGTTGATATGAAAGTTTCGGTGACTAGGCATACTATAAAGGATATTAATATATTGTGAAACGAACCAATAAAAATGGAACTGTTATTTGGCGTTGTTCAAAACAACGTTCAAAACGATGTCGTGGTGACCTAAAAAGTAAAAATAGTGAGGTTTTAAGTGTCCGTGATCATCAATGTAGTGTTCTGCATGAAACATTGTTGCTGTCAACAGAAAATCAGGAAAATGCTGAAAAGCGAGTGCAAGATAACAATATTGCTTCTCAAGATAGTTCAACGTTCAAGAAACACTTAAAATTATCAAAAGCCACGCAGACTCTACACGAGGACCCTGTGGAAGAGGAACAAGAGGAATTGGATAGTTTTAGTGATTATGAGGATAATGTTGAGAATTATAATGGTCATTATAATGATAGTGAGAAAGATTATAATAATGCTACTAGTTATTATGATAGTGATAATGACGTTTTTATACCTATTGTTCGCCGTGGCAAAACGATCTACAACAAGCGTTGTGTTTAAAAAACTATAGCAAGCAATGGTAAAAAGAAACAGTTGTATTGTAAAAAAACGAACTAAATAAAAATATTTTAACTTTGTATCCAATAAAACAGCATTGTACCACCATTTACATTTATTTACAAACTTTATATACATTTTTTTTGTTTCATCATAATATTTTTAAAGGCAATACTAAAAATTAAAACATTATTATTGTATACACATATTTTCTTTTATTTTCTTTTAGTCTATTGTCATTACTTATATTTTCCATTATTATTTATTACTTGTTTTTTTTATTTAATTAAAACGGACCATACATCTATTGCTTTCAAAACTTTCATAAATTAAGAGTACAGGTTGTATAGCATTTCTCACTTAATCAAAAACACTCTCCGACATATCATTAAACCGTGCAGGCAGGAATTGTCTAAAAATTCTCACATACCCAAGGTACACGATCACTATTTTCAATTTCCGAATCTTCATAATGCGGAATGGAATATGCGTTGGCAATTCGCTGAGCTCCTTTGTCTCTAAGCCACATGCTTGCCCGATAGTGTTCAGAACATTCATGGTAGCAGTCTATAAACAAAACAAAAGCATATCTATTACACACTACAACAGCTTGTAATAATAATGTGGATATAGGTATTTTGCACTATGCATTGTTAACAAATTACACTATTTATGCAAGAAATGCCCTAACTGTAGCAGATACTACTTTTCTGCATATAGCACAAGTGTTGAGTGCTAATGCACACTTGACACAGGCTATCAAGTGTCCACAAGGCAAATATAAAACACCTAATTCTTCTTGACAACCAATTTTACATAATTGTTGGTCACAATTTTGTATCTGTTGGTGAGACACTTCTTTTTTTCACCCTCGTGTATTTGTACCGCGTGTTCTAGCTCTAAAGGCACTTTTATGTCTTGTGCTGCAGTTACGTTTTCTTCCCAAATAGTGTTCACAAATTCCTGACCTTTAAGAAACACCATGTATCTACAGTTAGGTAACCAACGATCGTGTTCAGCAAAAGGGTCATCAGTCATCTGCCAATCCTTTAAAGCAAATCCACAATGAAAACATTGTTTTGTCCCCTTCACCGGTATAAAAAAATCCAGCTTCACTTAGCTCTTTTGTAAGGTCATTTAATATTAATGGCCAAATATTTTTATAAGATTCTAAACGTTTTTCAACAGACCAGTACTCTGGGTGTGCTAGTGCTTTAGTCTTGCGAACTCCCAATTTTTCAAAAGCACATGTCAATTCAACACTGTCTATTGCATATGGACCACATATATCAACACCAACGTTGGCTGGTAATACATCATTATTATTTATTTGTGATTCAGCAAAGTAAGTAGTAGCTAATGGACTTGTGGTTCGGTAAAATGGATACACTGGTATGTTACCCACTCATTTTCTAAGCATGTAAGGACAACGAGAAGACCATCGCAAATGGTCTCGAAAGGGATCATCCCCTTCTTCCCAGTGTGAAAGTTCAACACTACAAAACACACATCGCACAACATCTTTTCGGTTCAAGTAATAAAAACCCACCGCAGAAAGTTTATGTGCTGACAGAAAGCGTACAGGCCAAAATCCAAATGTTAACCAACGAGCGTTTTCTGATTTTAAATTTAACCCACGTGGTAAACCGACTTGCTCACTTGTTGTATTTGGTACTAAAGCCATGTGTTATAATAAGACTTTTTTATTGTAAGTTATTAACGTTGCACAAGAGCACAGAGTACTTTAAAGCATAATGTATGCTTGTTCACTGTCTGTTCACTACGTTAGTGGCGCATTAGCACACCTAAAAACAAACAAAAATATTCAATCAATCAATACTTTTAAATAAAACGTTAACATTAATTGGCATTAAATCAAAACACCATCAAAAATATTTAAAAATAAACTGTATATCGCCACTAACAATAACCTATCTACTTCAATTTTTAATAAAGCTGCAGTCATTCACATCCCCCTTTAACCAATATATAAACAAAAAAATCAATATAATTTCGTTTTGTCCAAATTATCTTGTTCAAACCTGTAGATATTAGTTGAGTCCGTAGGGAATCACACGTCAAATAAATTTAAATTTTTGTTTTTAAAAACTCCAACATGGCCTTGAACTTTCCCGGTGAACAACCATTATGGTCTTGTGCCGGTTGACAATACACAGCCATTAATAAAGAAAGCAGTCATCGTCCCAGTCATGTACAGGTAATGAATTTTGTCTGAGGGTTTCAATAGTGGTAAAATGGGATAGCATTTTTAAGTTAGGCTTACCTGAGTTCTGAATAGTTCACTGCTTGGGAACAATGGTTGCACACTCGCACGTTCTGGGTTTTCAGCAACTGCTACAGCAGTAAAGCTTTTCTTACCAACTTTCTAAAAATAAATAAAATAAACCGCTATAAATACCTCAATTCAGGTAAATACATGCATTTCATTAAAAAAATATCAAACAAAAATCAAACAGGTTATTTAAAAAACCACCTTGACTTGTAATCGCTTGCTGTTTCCTTCTCGTAGGCTCAAGGGAGTAATGGTCTATCTCAGACATGACAGCTATACCCGTTATCTAGAAACAAATAAATAAAAAATCATTAATTAACTTAGCAATAACTACAAATATAAGGTTCATTAGCATTACATCATTCAAATAATCATTAATATGTACTTGCCGGAAACAAAAAGTTCAGTTCATATCTCTACAGTATACGCCTGTTTGCTAAAACAGTAAGTACATTACTGCTTAGCAACAAAGAGAGTCTGCATTTTTCTCATCGTTTGACCTTCAACGGTTGTTGTCTCTTACATGTTCACACGCCTCCGCAAATTCCTCAAGCTTCATAAGATTCGTGTACTTTATACTAGTTCATTTTTTAGTAAAGAAACAAAATTTCCGCTTCTTATACACTGGTAGTACTACTGGCTAAGAAACAAAATGGCTGTTGTTTAAACGTCAGACCTGCTAGCCACCACCAGACATGTATACTGATACTGTACTTCCTACCCACACAGACATTTCTGTCTTATCACTCAGCTATCACCAAACCAGCAAGCCAGTGTATTGAGTGCGAGGAAGTAAGACTGTTCTCTGGCATGGAAAACGTATGTGTCCAACATTTATTATTATTATTAGTATTATTAAACATTTTACTGTAATAATAATAATCATTAGCAAGCGGCCATCCTCAATACATGTACACATTAATCATGCACTTTCACCACGTCCAATGATTAGTTTATAAAATCTCAGGGCGATAACCTTACCGTTTCGGCTCTTTGCGTTCATGCACATCACCAGGTCGACCGAATGTTATAGGTTTTCATATCCTACAACCATCAGCTGTGTTAGAGACCGGTCTCCCTCATCACCATTTACGAACCCGTTAGAGATCCCCTTCAGGGGTAAAAAATCCTAGCACGCTTGACACATTTTCAAATATTAGCCTCCATCCGTCATAGGAAATATCACAAAACCAATCGTCATAAGCCGCCCCGCTGTCCCCCCAAAATAGCGATTAATTTCTTCCGGGCACGGTCATCGTGGTCGGTAACAGGCTCGTTGTAACACATGACAGCGGTACCGTCTCTCTCAACGACCACTCTTAATTAAAATTTAAACAGGTTAAAAAAACATTTTTCAACATGTAGTATGGCGTTAGACCCTTTGTCAATATCGTCTTTCAAAAATAAAAAATACATTCAAAAGGGAAATGTCACTCCAAGTCCTACGACCCCTCATACAAGTCCGTAGCCTTATTGGTTCTCAAAATATTAAAAAAGTGGACTTATGCCCTTTTCACAAAAATCAAAAATACATTCAAAAACGGGGCGTCATCCCAAGTCCAACGACCCCTCATACAAGTCCGTTGCCTTATTGGTTCTCGAAATATTAACAAAAGTGCATTTAAGCCCTTTTGACAAAAATCCAAAATACATTTTAAAAAATGGGGCGTCATCCCAAGTCCAATGACCCCTCATACAAGTCCGTAGCTTTATGGGTTCTCAAAATATTAACAAAAGTGCACTTAGGCCCTTTTGACAAAAATCAAAAATAAATTCAAAAACGGGACGTCATCCCAAGTCCAACGACCCGTCATACAAGTCCGTAACCTTATTGGTTCTTAAAATATTATAGGACCTATTGACAAAAAGCAAAAATACATTCAAAAACGGGGCGTCATCCCAAGTCCAACGACCCCTCATATATGTCCGTAGCCTTATTGGTTCACAAGATATTAAAAAGCACATGACCTATTAGTTTTCGATCTATTGGTTACATTTAAAAAAAACTCATCCATAATTAATTATTTAAAAAGCCCGCCCTCTTACAAAATCCCCAAGTGCGCATGCGTAAAAACAAAAAACAATTATGTTAATTCATACCGGCCTCGACCCCTTTGCATGTCGTTCACGTAGAACAACGTTTAATTTCATTTTAGCATTGACCCCCATACATGTCACACACGGAAAGCGAATTTTACTAAAATTCTACTACTAGTATTTCACCCCCTAGTATGGGTAGGTTTAATTAGGGGGTTGAAATAAGTTGTTCATAGGAAAGGGGACGTCACCCCGAGTCCAACGACATGTCGCATGCCAAAATCGGACCATGTGTTCGCGAGATATTAATTATTTAACATGGCTAAGCATGTACAGTCAGGTACAAATAAAATGGGTGGCATTAGATCGGCCTTACTAACCTACTGTCTTCTGTGTTCCGTTCTAATTTCGTCATCTTCATCTTCTTCCATGGTCATCTGATCGTCGCGTGCTATTATGGGGAATAAAGGGTGTCCCATCTTTGTTATTTCTTTAATCAGAGAATAGTGTTGGTTTCTGTGCATGATTTGGGTGGTTTTTACCCTGGTGATCGTTCTCCACCTGTAATGGAGTAGAGTGTAAGCAGGATAGTGATGGTTCAATGACAATAATAATAATAAATATACTTCTTTTTGTTCCTGTATTCTCGCTCTGTCTTTCCGTAGTGAATGTTGTGATAGATAATATTAATGAATGTTTGCGTTATGATTTATATTTCCTTATATACTGTACCCTTAGGAAAAGAAGCACTACACAAGACTGAGATTCGGGGTCGTGATCGGTTCTTGAAAAGTAGTATGAGGAGAAACGTGCTTCTTATAATTTCCAGGATTCATAGGGGAACTTAAAGTTACAAATAAAATATATGACAGGTTAAAACAAATAACAATTTAATACGGAATTATCTGACATGACAATAAATAAAATCCACCCTTATGTGAAACCATGAGTCATTTGCATGCCACAAGTGACCTGCAAGTAACCCAGTAGCCCACATGCGACTTCCAGGCATCCGACACTATGTAAATAAAACCAGTCAAGGACCCGGAAAGCCCCGCACGTATTTGTTCCCAGAGTGTCCTCAAACCGTGTTAGCCGTCAAAACAAATGACTGACTCAAACATCAGTCCATAAAATAGCTATCTCAAAAATAAATCAGCTTAGACAGCTGTAAAACACGAGGTGTACCAACACGTCACCTCAAGAGAAAATTACACTGAATAAAATACAAAACTACAAAATATAAAGAAACATGTTTATGTGATGTGTGCGCTGTCGGACAAATAAAGTAAATGAGTACTAGTCGAGAATTCATTCCCATTCGACCATTCTATTAAGTCATGAATTCCCGTTCTACGGGTTGGAGATCACGACAATTATAGGCATACACACTAAATGGCTAATATTAAAATACACACACTGACATAGTCTAACCCTTTATAAAACAATCAATAACACACGCATTGTATATTTACAATTATCAGCAGCCGAACTGAGCGGTCTCAGGCCATACAAATCAACACAAGGCAATCACGTGACATACAAGAACATATGGTTCGCCGTTTGCGACCTTATAGTGACATTTACAAGTCTTGGCAGCAAGCCAGCCAAGCAACAACAACAAAAATAAGAACATGTCTCAGCAGGCGAACAAAACAATTATGCATTATACTTCGATCAATACGGACGGAAATTAGTTAGATTAGCGGCATGGATAGCTTCCCAATTAATTCAAAATATATTATAATTTACCAGGCAAGACATTTAATTAATTATCAACGAAGAATACGTAGCGCGCACGCTACTGCTTATCGACATTCGAGATCTGAGTACTGAGGTCGCTGAAGCTCCCTAATGTGCTTTTGTGTGTGCATACAGAAATATCCTAAGCCTCTGGCCTGGATTCGAAGATAGCCTCACTCGCTCCCTGAAATCGCGAGACATAATAAATCAATACCATCATATTCTTGAAAAATCCCCCTTGGGATATCAAGATTCACTCATCAGCAACTACGCCCCGCAGGTACGCAAGCTGAACATTATAGTAGCAACGGTACTGGATCTCCTGTCCATACCTGCTTACTATCGAAGAATTCACACAATGCACACACATCTAGGCTTGACCAAATGACCCCCATTCGTACTTCAGACCAAGAATAGATTACCAAAAGAAGACTAATGACCTGAATACAGACAGGCGGACGGACTTCCGTAACAACCAATGTTGCTCAAAGTAAAACAAAATAAACTAGCATTTGCCTGATCAATCACAATCAAAAAGACAGGAAATTCCTCCCATGTCTACTATTACAGTTAATACAGATCCATTTGTCACCCCTATCTAACATTTCAGCCATAAGTAATCTCGCTAGCGCCATGCTTTCATGCGCGCAGGCAACATGAGAGCAAGCACTCTAATAAAAAGCGAAGGGCAAAAGCCACAAGAAAAACACACAAAAAATCTAATATTTACAACAAATTGTCACGCGATGCTAAAAAAATTATGTCAGCGAAAGAATTTATATTTAACACACAGCAAATCAAAAATTATATACAAAACAAATTTCCCAACATTGCGCGTGAATCCGCCCCGTCCAAAATTAAATACATTTAATTATGTACTCATCACTTTCAGCTTTGCTCGGGTGCCTGACGACACCCACGTCATTGTCCATCCGATGACCTAGCCCATCATGGCAGATGAAACAATATGGTCCAGATCTTCCATCTTGTAGCCGTACATCTTGCTGTTAGAAAATATTATTATTATTATTATTATTATTATTAATAGTGCGACTAGCTAGACTGTGTAATAAGCTACTAAATTCACTTAAATTGTTCAATGCAGTACCGAAGAACTTTCCCTATAACTGTGGAACTGTCTTCACCTAATACACAGTAATTATCACAATACATGTTGCGCGACACACAACACAATTAAACATCAAACTCCTAAATGCTGCCATGCACTCGCAAAATGTTAAAGTATCAGAGTGCCTCGTAAACGGACAGAGTAACACCCTATAAACGTCTCAGATTCGTAAAATCAAGTGTATAGATTCACAATATCAAGTGTATCGTCTCTTCACAGACCTAGTATGTATATGTTTTATCATAAAACCAAGTGGAAGGGGTACCTCGCTCCATAATAATTCTTAATAATTGTCCCACAGACTTCGGACACATCTCAATCAACTCGTAAAAATATGCACATTCGAATGACACTCGCGTGCAGAAATTCGCATCGTGGCAACACACATTTCTAGAATTCGCGGGAAAATATCCTTCCCGCCGAAACTTGGCGTCTCGATGTTATTGGCTGATCATTCAAATAATTTCAAACACTTAGGTGGTGAACTCCTCCCACCACATGACGTCGGTCATTACTTCTGTCATAACTTGGATCCTGATCTCTCTCATTTCCGTCCTCGAGACAAGGAAAATAAACTGACCTCGTTTGAAATAAGCAACGGATTTCGCAACTGGCTTTCTCCCTTTCTTAGAATTGGTTATATTTAGTCTGGCCGTTGGTCTTTGCTGGCGACATGGACAGGATACTTAGTTCAACCGGACAGACTACTATTACAAAATATGATCATTAGTTTCCTCAACTGGGCTGAATCAGAGCTGAAGAAATAAAATATTTGAAGACTTAAATATGGTCTTATATTTAAGGGTTCAATACTAATGTGTTTCTCTTTGTGCCAAGTAATTCTCGTTTTCGCGTGTATTTGTGACATATCATAGTTAATTAATAGAGGTGCCACGTAATATAAATACAATATCAATAAAGGTCTGCGTTGACGTAGGCCTATGTTTCAATTTCTTCTTATATTCATTATTCTTCATTATATATTCATCGCTTACTGCTCGCTTGTATTATTGTTTGTGTTGATAAAACTAGTGAAAACTGATCGATGATAGTACAGATGTTGTGACTCATTATCCTTTATTATTCATTATTCTCCATTATTCATTATTCTTCCTTATCCATGCGTGTATTTGTTTGTGTCGATAAGAATTGTGTGAGGTGATAACTGATAACGCTGTGTGATGTGTTGTTTTCTATCTTACATACTAAAGTGTATACAGTGTTGTAAATATAGTAATAGTAATATATAGTATAGTAATATATTTAATAATAGTCCTACTGTTTTTAATTTTCTGATCCATAATTCTTTCTTCTCTATGTGGTTTTGTGATATATAATAATTAACAGCTCGAAGGTGCCACTCGATAAAATTAGGGATAATAATAGATGTTTGCGTTGATGTATTTCCTTATTTCACATTTCTTTCCTCATATATTCGTATTTCTCATTTATATTTGCTCCGTCGCTTATGTGATTTTGTCTGCGTGTTATAAATATAGTGTGCATATATATAATAATACCAGTGTAATACATGTTGTGACAATCATTCATTTATTCTTCATTATATTTCCTATCTATTTCTCTTCTCTCCGTGTGTCACCTGTGTATTGTGTTGGGGTAATATCTTATATCTTATATCGGTATGGATAGTAATACAATTGTGTAATGTATTGTTTATGTTGTGCCTATTCCGCTCTATCTATGCGAATACACTCGCTTTCTTCCTTCCCTAGTGTAGAAATTGTGTAAATATGAATACGATACATGTGATATTTATAATTATGATAATAATAGTACGGTAATGGTAGTGTTGTAACCAATGATAATGGTGAAGCTTGACGATTTTAGTGCCTCTAGTAGGCTGAATTCATACTGTTTTTCAATTGTGTTGGTAGCTTAGGTGGTTTGTCTAGTAGTAGGCCTTATATATGGTTTGTGGCTGTATATGCCTATTTACATGGTGAAATAACGTATTTACACTGCTGAAATAAATCATGGTTATCCGCATGTTATGTACATTGTTACAATTGCTGGTCGTGACCTTGTGACGAGTTAATAGAATGAATGGGGTAATGGCGATAATTGGGGGCTGGGGGTTGGTTAATAATCTAGTGGTAGTAGCTTACGTTAAATCTAACATTAGTTGAATTATCCTGTGACCTTAAGAGTTATGTTGATTGCTCAATTGCATGGTTCATTAATTTTAATGTAATGGTTGTAGTTTAAATGTAATTAATGTTAATGTGCTATGTACGTTTTAAATATAATATTAATAGAAGTATGTTATTTCTAGTGCGTAAAATGAGGACGAAAGGAAAATGCGCTAAATGGAGTTGGATTATATATGTCCCGTAGGGGCAAAAGTTTCCCGTTCGCACGGGCATCGAGGGTGATCAGTCCTCGGTATCTAGTGTGGTCAAATGATGTTGTGTTCAATGACATGGTGAACATATAAATAAATAGTAATAATAATACCGTAATGATAATTATATATAATTACAGTGGTGTTTAGCAATAATTAGCTCTGGTTCTGTGTGTAATACTTAGATCTAGAGAGTTCTAAAAGTACATCTTATATCTACGCTTAAGGGCTAAAGGATGAGTCAAGACGTGGGTGGGATGGACATAAGGAAATATGGTTCGTGTGTCGGGGGGGGGGGTAGTTGATAGATAATAGCGTCCTCCTATTTAAGTTCGTGTCTGTGTTTCTTAGCTCGTTTAAAATTGTGAGTTAATTAATTATTATGTCGTCCTTGGTGAGGTCTGATATAAGGGATGTGTACGTCTTGGTCAAGGTGAGTTGTGAAGTAGTTTGCCATTGCTTTCCTCGCTGCGTGAGGATGATCTCACAGATCTTGTGAATGTAGCTTTACATAGTATGCCCAATCGTGTGTAGAATTGTTTGATAAACTTTTCAATTGTACGTGAGCTGTGATTTTGTCTGTGATATTGTTGTTGATTCCTATTGTTGTGTTATCTACAATGCTCGTGTGTTTCTTCTAAATACTTCTGCTGTTTGGTAAGCTATGTATGGTGGAAAAGGGAGAGGTCGGTTGCGTCTTGACCGACCCTCCGCAATTTTAGGGATTTCGGCAGATAGAAAAAGTATAGGAGTGACATAAGGATAAGGGAAACATATGTGAGAGACCACAGTTGGAAATTACTTTTGGTTTATTCGCCTTTGGACAAATTATAATTAGAAATTGCAACAATGCTAAAAGAGCTAATAAGGAGTAAACAAACAAGAATGATGAAGTTCAACTTCAAGAAACAAAACCTCTTAACGACTGGCAGAGGTAAAAATGATTAACAATAAATAATTAATATTCCAACAACTGTGAGGGTCTGGCTAGCAGAAGACCTAGATACTAAAAAGTTCATAAAATTGAAATTTCAGAGTTCGTAGATGTTTGACAACTTATCCTGAATGGCTCCTGATTGGCGCTTGTTCCTATCTCATTGGTCCATG
This sequence comes from Meconema thalassinum, assembly GCA_946902985.2. NCBI lineage: Eukaryota > Metazoa > Arthropoda > Insecta > Orthoptera > Tettigoniidae > Meconema > Meconema thalassinum. The sequence continues at coordinate 970,623,654 of OX336389.2, forward strand.
TAAGTGGCAAGGAGGCGGCCGTGGCTTGCACAGAAAGCCCCCGTTAGGCCATCCAATATCTCGACGATCCTCCAATCGTAGGCAGATTAGAGTTCCCATAGGAACTCAGTAGTCGTGAGGCGGCAGTGGCCACCCGCATCACAGCCTGAGAAAACAGTGGTAATTTTGCCTCGACCACAAAGCAGGCCAGGAACCCCAGGTAGGGATTCTGGATGATGTTGAAAGGAGAACTTCCTCCTCGCGTTGAGGAGATTGGCAGGATCTTGAAGTGACGTCTAAAAAACTCATGTAGAGTCCAGGACCGTGGCCCACCAGAGTCCCAGGCGGGATCCCTGTAGAATCCAGCAGATTCATAATGACGATTCAGGAATGCCAATTCTGGAGTGACCATCCGGGAAAGATCACTCTGAATATATATCCGAAATGACGTCACAGGGTGATACGTCACCAGGACAGGGAGGGAGAACCAACCAGCCAATTACCGGTCCAACACGGAGAACGCCCAGTTGACCCTCAGTGAAGATGAACCATTCCGGATTCAAACTTTGGAAAGTGCGGAAGTGCTCTACAACACTCCGAGCAGAAGGTAAGTACATTGAGCAAAATAAGTAATTAAATAGAAATAACATGTTTTATATATGTAACCGTGATCCCATTGCATGGAAGAAAACTAACAGGATAATGGGGCAGTCAAAAATAAAAAGTATTTCACACCCGAAGGGAAATACACAAAATCACAAACCAAGCTAATCGAAAAAGCGAACATGCTGGGAGGGGCGGGAGAAAGGATGCAGTGAGAAAAAACAGGAGTTAGGCTCCGTGTGGCAAAGGAGCAATCATTGTGATTGGCCTAACAAAATGACCGGTAGAAGTCTTAATCTTCACCACGCGGACCCTACCATCTCTGCCGGGAAAACACTCAACAATCCTACCAATATTCCACACAAGGGGAGGACTGGGATCCTTCAAAAGCACCTTGTCCCCTACTTGGAGTTTAGAACAAGTAACACGCCATTTGTTTCGTTGTTGAAGCAAACAGGTATTCCAATCTCCAGCGACGCCAAAAATTATTGCGCGAGCTTTCAATTTTGCGCCAAGAAATGGCTAAAGAAGATTCAGAATTAGAATATAACAAGGGGGAGAGGCAGTCAATGGACCACCAATAAGAAAATGACCCGGCGTTAATGGCAGAAGATCTGAAGGGTCATTAGGTAAGGGAGATAAAGGGCGAGAATTAATTATGCCCTCAATAAAAATAATTAAGGTATTCAATTCTTCATGAGAAAGGGGGTGTGGCCACAAACTCGTCTAAGGTGCTTCTCGGTGAGTTTAACACAAGACTCCCAACGCCCACTTTGATGAGGTGCATAAGGGGGAATAAAGTGCTACTTGAAATTTCTCTGGTGAGCATAATCAGTAATATTTTCTAACGCTGAATAATGAGTAAAAGCTCTCTTAATTTGCTCAGAAGCTCCGACAAAATTTTTAGCATTATCCGAAAACACTTCTGAAGGAAGACCTCGGCGGGCAGAAAATCTGGCAAAAGCTGCCAAAAAGTAAGCAGTAGAGGCATTGGTAACCAGTTCTAAGTGAACTGCACCGGTAACCACGCATACAAAAAGCGAAATATATAATTTTCCAGAAACACATTTTATAGCCTCAGGGGAATTTTTTTATAAACAAAGGGACCGGAATAATCCACCCTTTAAAGGTAAAAGGTCTGGCAGGCGTAGATCGAAACGTGGGAAGATTACACATGAGCTGAGTGATAACTTTAGAGTTGGATTTAAAACATGGAATACACTTCCGGATAACAGAGGTGACTTCATGCACTCCGTTTATGGGCCAATACCTTTCACGAATGACAGAAAGTAATGTGCGAGTGCCAGCATGAAGATGCTGGTAATGATATTGGCGAATAATTAAAGAGGTGACATAATGCTTTGAGGGAAGAATAATTGGATGTTTCTTATCCTCAGAAAGTTCAGACAAAGATAAACGTCCTCCTACTCTTGGCAAACCATCAGCATCCAAAAAAGGGGCGAGAGAGGAAAGCCTACTCGATTTCTTAAGGGATTGACCTTGTGACAAGGTCTGACATTCTTCAGAGAATATTTCCCTTTGAGTAAGCCATAGCACTTTTATAGTGGCTAAACCTAGCTCAGAAAAGGTAAAATATGGTTTAGGAAGAAGAGGTTGATCTACTACAAAATATTTCCATCGAAGGAAATAAGCCACAACCCTCACCAATTTATGGAAAGGGGAATATCGCTGCAAGAGAAGGGCAGAGTCGGAAACGAGAAGAGAGGATCCAATGATCTTCCCAGCATCCGGCAAATCTGATAATTCCGGAAGGGGAAAATTTGGCCAAGTGGAAGGCTCTTGCAGAAGCCAAGGGGGACCGCGCCAGTATAATTTCAGGTTAGCCAACAAGCGAGGCGAACACCCCCGAGAAATGACATCTGCAGGATTCTCCTCGCCAGATACATGATGCCATTGTTCAAAATTAGATAACTGTTGAATTTTAGATACTCTATTACCTACAAACACCTGCCAGTGAGATGGAGGTTTGGCAATCCATGCGAAGGTGATGGCTGAGTCACTCCAAAAGTAAGTTTTGATAAATTGAACTTTTAAAGATTGACGGATTTTGACCGATAATTCAACCGCCTGAAGGGCAGCACAAAGTTCCAAAATCATATTGGAAAAGAAATATGATTGAACAAAATTACGGCAAACGATATACGTACATCATCCATAAGCTTTCAATGAACTATCAGCAAAAACATAAAGTTCATATCCTCCACAGGAGGGAAAGGGGATAATTACTCGCGGGATAATAATATTGGAAAGATCTTCCAAACTATTTCTGTAAGAAATCCAATTTTTTTTTTCAATACCGAAGGAACTGGTTCATCCCAGCCTGTTTTCAAGGACCTAAGGTCTTGTGTAAAAAGCTTTGCCGTGAAGATGACTGGCGCCAAGAATTGGAGAGGATCAAATATCTTCGCAATCTCAGACAAAATTTGCCGCTTAGTTTGCGCTTGGATGTCACTGAGATTCATTTTGAAAAAGAAAAAATCCTTTTGAGGACTCCAATAGATGCCTAGAGTTTTGATAGAATTACCTTCTTGAAGAAGTTCTACTGAGTCATTACAGACTGAAGTTAACGGAAATTTAGAAAGGAATTCCTCCGAATTAGAGTTCCATTTACGCAGGGAAAATCCGCCTCCCAAAAGCAAGGCTGTCAAATCTTTAGAGACTTGAAGTGCTTCGGATACCGACTCAAATGAATGAAGAAAATCATCAACGTAAAATGATGATTTTAACACTTCAGAAGCTTTAGGAGAATACAGCGGCCCATCCTGGTCAGCAAGTAATTGCAACGTACGTATGGCTAAAAAAGCGGAAGGCTTTAGTCCATATGTTAATGTTTTTAAGCGAAAAATCTTGACAGGCTTAGTAGGCTCGTCTCGCCAAAGAATTCTCTGCAGATCGCGCTGTTGTTGATCAATCAAAATTTGTCTATACATCTGTTTGATATCGGATATCACTGCGATAGGGAACAAGCGAAAATTTATTAAGACAGAAGAGCTGTCAGATTGAATTGGAGGGCCAGGTAACAAAGTAGCATTCAGAGAAGTTCCGTTGGCATCCAAAGCAGAGCCATTGAATACCACTCTTATGTTTCCCTTAATATTTCATTCTTCCAAACAGGATGGTGATTACGATAAATGACTTCAGGTGGGGTATATGAAGCATCATCTCTCCTGGTAACAACCTCCATATGATCGAGCGCCTCATATTCTTCCATAAATGCAGAATATTGATTTTTGACATCAGGGTCACGTTTAAATTTGCTTTCAACAGCATAGAGTGCTCTAAGAGCTCTAGGGTGTGTTTCAAGAAGAAGAGGTGGATTATCCACGCGGGGTATGGTTACAACAAATCTACCCTCTGAAGTGCGTGTAGTTGTTTCGCAAAACAGTTTTTCACACATTTCATTTTCAACTGAGGAAGGTGAAACTGAATCTAATAGTTTCAATTTTCCAAAATCTTTCCAAGTTTTGATCAAGACTTGTATTAACAAAATGACATTGTGAGAAATTTTGAAATGACTTACGAGGGACTTGACCCGTTACTAACCAGCCTAATTTGGTATGATGAGCGAACACTCCTGGTGATATTTTTACTTTAGAGGTAAGTAGACACCGCCAAAATACATGGGCACTGAGAAGTATGTCTACTGGAGCGCTTGTATTAAATGTCGGATCTGCCGACTGAATGTCATGAGGAAATTGCCAATTTCTAATTTCAAAAGAAGTGCTAGGGGTGTTATTGCCAATAGTATCAATGGCAAGACAATTCAACTGTAATGTTGTATTACAATTAACAGCATCTTTGATATGAATCCTAACGAAATGCAAAGATTTAACATTGATATTGTTGATACCAGTAACCTGAATCAAAGTAGGTTGCTTTGGAAGACCAATTTTTTTAATAAGGCGCTCACTTATAAAGTCGTGAGTGGCAGCATTGTCCAATAAGGCACGTGCTTCAAGCCATCTACCAGAAGAATCTTGAACTTTCAATAACACGGTTGACAGCAGCACCTGGGAACTGCGAATCGAACTAGAGCTCTGGGTATAAGATCGCGCATGGGCTCCTGGGGATGTATCTTTGGAACTTCCAGGGGAAGGAGCCTGACGTGGCTTTTCAAACCTGTGAAGAAAGGTATGATGTTGAGCCTTGCAATGTGAACAAGTATTTTTGGATAAACAATCAGATAAAATATGCCTAACTGTCAGACAGTAAAAGCAATATCTGTTTTGGGCTATTAATTTGCGTCTTTCGTCGGTAGAAAGAGCTTTAAAGGCAACACAGGAATATAACCTGTGAGGTGCCTTGCAGAGGACACAATCTGTTGAGTTAGGTTGAACAGTAAAGACAGCAGATTTGTTTACTTTAGCACTGACTGGTTTGACAACATTGGATTTGTTATATGCACTACCTGACGTATGACAGGCTACTGCCGAGAGTACTTGACATCTGTTGTTTATGAATGCAAGCAAAGAATCATAGGTATATGACGAAGTATTTGCTATTTCAATCTCCCATGCCTTTAAGCTTGCCGAATCAAACCTGGAAGTAATTAAATGAATTAAGAATAAATCCCAATGCTCGACTGGCTGTTTCAATCTTGCCAATGCTCTAACATGTAACTGAGCTGTATCCCGTTGACAGATTGTCAGCACGTAAGGAAGGTAGGTTAAATAAAGCCTGTATGTGTCTTTGAATGCATAATCTTTCATTGCCATATCAGTAGTGGCTACGCTGGCTAAAGCTCCGCGTTAGGTCAAGGGGCCAAGCTCTCTACTGACTCGGTGGACGCGTGGGGTCGAGCCCCACCGTCGGCTGTCCTTGAAATGGTTTTCCGTGGTTTCCCATTTTCAACACCAGGCAAATGCTGGGACAGTACCTTCCGACAGGCCACGGCCGCTTCCTTCCACATCCTTGCCCAGTTTCATTCATCTTCATCTTTTCCATCTCTCATCCCGACGAGCAGGTCGCCCACGGGCGTCGACTAGAAAGACCTGCACTCGGCCTCTCAGGAGGCTACACGAAAAAAAAAATGCCATATCGACCTTTAAGTAAATCTATGGCTATATTATAATTTTCTGCTGTTAAAGGAAGTTCTTTAATAAGTCGAAGGGGAGGGCCTTCTAACACAGATTTCAAATAGTGGAATTTTTGAATTTCTGGAATTGCCGTGTTTTCGTGCACTAGTGAACAGAATAATTCATCAAATGATTGCCACTTTTCTCTTTTCCCAGAGAAGCGTGGAATTTCAATTTTAGGTAATAATGGTTTTATATTGTTCCCATTATTAACTCTCCCTAGAGTTTCTTCTGCCCTTAACTCCATGGTCAAAGCGCGAACTAGAGCTACGGCCTGAGCGTGTGTTTCAAAATAATTATTTTCAACATCTTCTCTATCTGATTGCTGCTCTGGACTTTTATTTTCAATTTCAAGCTGTACGAGAAAATACTTCTCGTAAGCTTGCTCGTAAGCCTTCAAGCACTGGGAAATGAAGTCATGATTTTGTTCATCCTTAGGTAAGGAGACTAGATATTTTGGAAACGGGTAAGTTGGCCCTTATAAACCGCCAGTGAATTTAACAACTTGTCGCCTATTGTTACTGGCATTGCTGGTAATGTAGAGTAACTCACCGCTCTCCTTGAAACGCCAGGCAGAGAGCCACTCTCCAGAAATGAAGCTGCTATATGGTATGATGGGACTGTTCGCATTCCCCGGCAGATCTCCCGCGTTTGGCCACGGTGAACTGAAATATTTAATAAATATTAGATTACCCAGTTTATATATATAATAAGAATAGAATTTTGTGGTCCCAAGCTAAAGGTTCTGGGTTTGAGGTAAAGACTACCTTTGGATCGTTCCCGGGATTCGGCACCATGGAAAAGTGAGAGGTCGGTTGCGTCTTGACCGACCATCCGCAATTTTAGGGATTTCGACAGATAGAAAAAGTATAGGAATGACATAAGGATAATGGAAACATATGTGAGAGACCACAGTTGGAAATTACTCTTGGTTTATTCTCCTTAGTCAAATTATAATTAGAAATTGCAACAATACTAAAAAGAGCTAATAAGGAGTAAACCAACAAGAATGATGAAGTTCAACTTCAAGAAACAAAACCTCTTAATGACTGACAGAGGTAAAAATGATTAACAATAAATAATTAATATTCCAACAATTGTGAGGGTCTGGCTAGCAGAAGCCCTAGATACTAAAAAGTTCAAAAAATTGAAATTTCAGAGTTCGTAGATGTTTGACAACTTACCCTGAATGGCTCCTGATTGGCGGTTGTTCTTATCTCATAGGTCCATGAAAGTGGCAAGGAGGCGGCCGTGGCTTGCACAAAAAGCTCCTGTTAGGCCATCCAATATCTCGACGATCCTCCAATCGTAGGCAGATTAGAGTTCCCACAGGAACTCAGTAGTCGTGAGGCGGCAGTGGCCACACGCATCACAGCCAGAGAAATCAGTGGTAATTTTGCCTCGACCACAAAGCAGGCCAGGAACCCCAGGTAGAGATTCTGGATGTTGTTGAAAGGAGAACTTCCTCCTCGAGTTGAGGAGATTGGCAGGATCTTGAAGTGACGTCTAAAAAACTCATGTAGAGTCCAGGACCGTGGCCCACCAGAGTCCCAGGCGAGATCCCTGTAGAATCCAGCAGATTCAGAACGACGATTCAGGAATGCCAATTCAGGAGTGACCATCCGGGAAAGATCACTCGGAATATATATCCGAAATGACGTCACAGGATGATACGTCACCAAGACAGGGAGGGAGAACCAAACAGCCAATCACCGGTCCAACACGGAGTTCGCCCAGTTGACCCTCAGTGAAGATGAACCATTCCGGATTCAAACTTTGGAAAGTGCGGAAGTGCTCTACAACACTCCGAGCAGAAGGTAAGTACATTGAACAAAATAAGTAATTAAATAGAAATAACATGTTTTATTTATGTAACCGTGATCCCACTGCATGGAAGAAAACTAACAACAGGATAATGGGGCAGTCAAAAATAAAAAATATTTCACACCCGAAGGGAAATACACAAAATCACAAACCAAGCTATTCGCAAAAGTGAACATATGGTGTTGAAGCGCGTTATTATGTTGGCAGGTGGCATGATAATAAGAGTAATAATAATAATAAGAATAATAATATCAATTTTGGTAGTGTATTTGTATTCTCCTGCTTTCTCCTTCTATTCTACTATCTCTATCTCTATCTCTTCGTGTTATATGTGTGTTAATATAAAATTAATGCTGTCTGCTTTGATGTAAAATTCTTCTTCTTCTTCTCCTTCAATGTGCTCATATAATACTTATTTGTCATATACTGTATATTCGTTGTAATTCGTCTGTTATACAGTGTAGTAACGTGTGCATAATGAATAACTCTAATGTTCGTAATAATGATAGTATCGATGATAATAATAATAATAATAATAATAATAATAGTGATAACTATATTAAATAATGCCTTCGCCGTTGTTGTGATCTAATTATAATCGTTGCTGCTCGTTTGTTGATTGATTGCTACGTGTGTGAATGTTCGTTCCTGTGTGCTTGTGATTGTGATTGGGAAAGCTTCCCAAAATACTTGCTAGTGTGGGCAAAATGTAGGAATTGTCTTTGAAGGGTGACCAAGGCTTATTTTGAGCCAGGGGGTGTGTAATGTGTCTCTGAAAACTTAATTTTATTGTTATGTAGGAATTGCAGCGTGTGTGAGCGTGCTTGTGTTTGAAATATTTACCTCCGTGCCGATTGTTACTTGTGAAATTCCGTATGGGTATCTTGATATCTACTGTAGTGTTAATTAATTAGTAAGTTAATGGTGTAGAAGTATCCTTATAATCTACAGTTAGTTAGTTGGCTAGTTATTTAGGATTTTCTAGGATTAGTATTCGGCAGGCGATCTAATAAATGTCTAGTGTCTAGGGGGTAGGGGCCAATGAGTATTATCACAAGTGTAAGAAAAGACCAGGTTGTTACTAAGTAGGATGTTCTTCTTGAAAGGGGAAGACGTAACGATTGTGAGGATATTTTGACAACGTCTTTTGAGTGATCTTCAGGATTTTCCTGCGACAACGCGGTCATGTAGCCCTGTGTACTTTGGGTTGTGTAGAATCTGTCTGATAACCGGTGTTAATTGTGATGACTGTATTAGTGTGTGTTATCTGTATTTAATTCAAGTAAGGACTGCAGACGATAATTTCAAGTAGTTCCTAGTGTGGCTACCAATTGCTACCGTCTACGACACCTAGGTGTGAAGTTGGATATTACTAGATGCCATTGCAACCAGCGCCTGGTGATGAACGTTGGAATTTGAGAGCATTAATCAAACCGAACCTACAAATTTTCCTTCACACAAGTTTAGTTAGTGGAAGGTTCATTTACATGCCATAAATGTATGACATGGGACCACCGCGCCGGTTTTTGCTACCCCTCCGAAGGAAGACATATTGAGGGATTTTTAACGCTCTTAAAAAACCCGCCGACTTCGGCCGGGTTTGAACCCGTGACCTTGGGCATAGGAGCTCAGCATGCTACCAACTACGCCACCGAAGCCGCTTTCTGTAAGTGAGACACGAATAAATCAAATTGTTTATACTGGCTACCGGCTGGACTGCGCTGATGTGTGCCGGCCAGGAATGCTATACTGACGCGACACTTCCGCACTAGCTTGGACTGCTCGGAGTAAATGCTGACTTGCGGCAGTCCGAGGTCGCTTGTGTACGTAATAAGCTCTTCAGCTGTTGTATATGTGATCCTTTGTTTTGCGTCTGAATAAACAATTGATTGGGAACTTGGTGAATCGGATGATGTGTTTGACTGTTTAATTGTACCTAGTTGAATTTTTGTACGGTTTTTCCGGGTTTGTTGTTATGCGTCCCCTGTGTATTTGGGTGTGTGTGTATTCAGTCTGATAACATGTGTTATTGTGTGTGATAATCTGATAGCCTGTGCTATTGTGTGTGGCTTGTCTGCTAGCCTGTGCTATTGGGTGACTCAATTAGTGTGTGTGATTTGGAACTGTTAACCTGTGCTATTGTGGTGATTGTATCAATGTGTGTGCATGAGATTTGCCTGTCAACCTATGTGATTGTGATGGCTGTATTAGAAAGAGTGATTTGTAACTCTAACCTGCGTTATTGTGGTGACTGTATCAGTGTATGTGCTTTCAGTCTGGTAACCTGTGTTATTGCATTGGCTGTGTGTGTGTACAGTGTGATCCCAAGAGTTGGAAAGATTTGTAGTTATTGTTATTATTTACACAAATTGTCGTTAGTGCTCTTCGGTCGGTCAATGGAAATATCCTCAAATGAATGGATGGGGTACAAAATATACATATGCAAATACAGTACTTGAAGAAATTACAGGTGTTAGTTAATTATTATTACTGTAAAATGGAGCAATATAAGGGATGGGAGGGAGGTTGTGTCCTTAATTTGGGGGGGGGGGGGCAGGGATGCCGTTATTCGCCTGGGGTAGGAGTGGGAAAGTCGTGGAAAGTAGTTTCCCGGATATTTTAGCTGAGGATCGAATCCGCGTCTTCTCGTTTTGCTTACTGAAATGTGTGTGTAAAATCCTAGCCTACAAATCTGGATTAGCCTACGTGTAGTTGTCCGAGTCACGAGTTGGATCCGGACCTTTGCGGTGATGCCAAGAATTAAAGGTCGTAACTACGCCGCGATAGCAATATGTGACTGCATGAATAATAGTAATATGTGACATTGTGTGGATGGTGGCGCGTGTCCTATGTTGATCAGAGATGCGTTGTTGTGTGCCGCAAGAGGTCAGGACTCGGGAGTCGAGCACGAAGCCTCCGGGATGATGGATACCTGTGAGTGTAATAGCTAGGGTAAGGTCGTGTGAGAACCGCGGTATATGGGTGTATAGGGCTAATGTATGCTTGTTTGTGTGAATAGGGGAGTGTAGCAGTGTGTAGCAATAATACGTGGCTATTTCCTGTATATAGTGATATGTGAGTAGGTGTGGATAGACTGTGTGTAGCGAGAGGTGTATGCCTGTGATCGAGTTGAGCCGTATAATTGGCTCAACACCGGCGACTGCACTAATTGTTGTGTGGATTGTCTAGGGGGTGTTTCGCGTTGCAAGAGGTACCTGAGATCGTGTGAAACCGATTTTCAACTGGTCTAACCGCAGCGCTACTCCGCCAATTGTTGCGGTCTAGGGGTTTTTCGCATTGCAAGAGGTATCCGAGATCGCGTTGAACCGGTTTTATCTGCGGTTTAACCCCGGCGCCGATCACCAATTGTTGCGTCCCATACGTACGTCTCTTATGAAAGACTTAACTCGCTTGGCTTGGGTTAGGGGAGGTATTCTAAGGGTGGAATTCAGAGACATTTCTTGAGGACACCTTGAGGAGACCTTGACTAAGGAGGCCTTGAGGCTTCCTCCAATCTGAAGGTCTCCTTGAGATTGATTTTGCCGTCAGAGTCATTTCCTTAAGGTCTCCTTACTCAAGGGATGCTCAAGGCTTCCTCAAGGCTTCTTCGAAAGTAAGATTCACTGGCACCAATCACATACGAAAAGTTTCACTAGTGTTATTCGAATAAGAATTAAAGCTGACGTGTCTTACAATATAATCTGATGTTCCATGATATTAACGTTGATATGTTAAACATTATAATTGATTGTCAGCTAGTCACATATGATACATGTGTGATTAGAGCGTACTTATTTCAATGTAACTTTTTGAGACTTTTGGCAACGGTCAGTGTAGCTTTTGTTTCCAGACAAGCTATGAAGCAATCTTCGCGGCTCGGTATTTTAAACCTCATGGAGTGTAGAGTGGAGTAATACAGAAATTGTGGTGTGTAGAGGATATACATTTTGTTGTACAAATCGTCCTCCAGTATAAAAATATACTTGAAAATAAGAAGACGGACGAAGTTGCCGTGGAAAAAAGAAGATAACATGTCAAAATATAACGGAGGCGTTCAATTGCGTGCCTGAGCACAAGGTAAGATTTCCTTAATTTTCGTATTATTTCTGTAGTAAGACGCATCTGTTGATTATTTTAAAGCACCAATACGTCCAATGGGCCTACTGACTAAAAGGAACATAAATTAAAGAGTAGCAAAAACGTAAAAGAGTAGCCTACTTTTAAGGTTACCGTACCATAACCTATTGGAGCCTACGCGCAATAAGCAACCAAAATCCGGAGGTATGCACAAAGTTTTAAATCATATAATGAAATGCACACAGACTATGAAAGTATGTTACTTTTTATGAAAATCTTGTTTCATTGTATGATTATCTCCATTCAAGAACGTGGTACCTTCTCAGCTTGATAGCTGCATAGTTCAAAGACATGCCAGACAATTTGCCACTCATTTTGTTTATATGGGTCTGATGTCGTCATGTACAGTAGATCAGGTGTTTTACATGTTTAGGCCTATGGAATAAATATTGTTTTAAAATGTTTAAATAATGTTGATTGGTTAGGTCTGGTGGATACTAAAAACCATAACATGATAGTTAATCTTACTATTACCCCCCCCCCCCACACACACACACATTTGAAATTGGTGCCGGAACAACTATTGTCCAAAAGTTACTGATAAGTGACAGGTTAGGTGAGGACTAAAGATCCACTGAAAATTACTGTCACAGTGACTCCTATGTTCCCCCTGCCTATATCATAAAGGTGCCAGCATATTGTTCGATGTTCCATTGGATATTTTCGGTCTTATTAGGTGTGTAATAAGTGTACCGGGATAGGAATGCTGGCATATCGAGAGCCTCCCAATTGTATAACATGGTATTCTGTGGACTATTTATGCCATCGAAGGACAGTGGCAGTAAAGAGCAACTTAATTGCCACTATGGGCTAGCCAACACAGGAGTACAGTACAGAGGAAAGTATTGGGGATCACTGTGGAGAGAAAACCACTACATAGGCCTATCCACTTGTGGAGCATGAGCATGGTTAGGACAAAATAGACCCATTTTGCAAGGGGGATTCTGAATTTAAATGTTTCCTACTCGGATACATTGCAGATTGTACTGCATACGTGTACATACGATGGTAGGCACACTGTCACACATCGGAAAACCAAGGGTACTTGGCCTACTCACAATATTTGCTAGATGCACATAATATTGTGATGAGACTGTACAAATTGTAGCAGACTATAGCTTCTCAGCTCATGAACTGCACAAAAATACATAACTATAACATTCATAGAATAATAACGATACCATAGTTATTTATTATAATGAACATTAAAGGAGAGGGAACTATTGTAAATAAAGTTGTAATGGAATTCTGATTAAAAATAGAACCATGCCAGTTTCTTGTAATGAAATTACTGCTTTATGAAAGCAGTGCCATAAACTTGACTCTACTTTTACTAGTTAATGTAAATGGTTATAATATTTATCCTTTCTTTCTGATATTTTTAATTGGTGTTTTTTTCTTGAATATTACCTTAACATAATGAATTTTCTTTTCAGAAAATGGTTGAGCAAATAAACAAAAAATTGGGACAGCGAGAAAAGCATTTGTGTGACGAAAAACCAGAACATGACCCAGCGGTGCATGCTATCTTGGGGCAGGTGTATATCGAAATACCGTTTGCCCTGGACAGTGATACGTTCACATAAGATAGGCAGGTTGAAGAGGCAGCATCAATATAAGAAGAGCCTATCATCGAGCTGGTCATAGAACCAGATAAGGCTGGCACCAGTACATCGAATGATGAAAGTCCAACAGGTTTGTCAGAGAGATAGTTTTAAGACAGTTTGCAGAACAATGTTCTCCTAACCGATATTATTCTCATTTCTATGGAGTCGGGGATTTGTAAAACAGAGAGCCATGTAGCCTTATGTCATCACGCCAGGAGATGGCAGTTCAACACGCTGCGACGGGGTAAGGGGGTCTTGCAGTACGCATGCGCAGCCCAACTATTCCAAACCTAAATATATCGGTTGGCAGTCAGTTGCTGCTACTTCCTGCATGATAATTTGTTACCTTCTTACTTTCAATAGGCTATTCTTATAAGTCTTTGTGTTTACTTTTAATAATGTAGCAGTATCAGGTACAGTAATAGAAACAGTGACCAACTTAATGTTTTTGGAATGCGTGATACGCAGTGAGAGGGAAGACAACTGCTGTTCAAACCCAACTGCCATCTCCTGTCGAGATATCAGTAGGTTATACATTATGTGAACAGAAGTATCTGAACACTTACACGTGAATGCAGGTGAAGTTTGGACCAACCATCGCTACTAGCCGTGGCTGTCAAAATGCTACTTTTCATGTGTATGGTAACTTTCACCTGCAGTCAAGGCTCAGAGGGAGGGTGTATCAGCTCCATGCCCGGCTGTCTTTGCTCCCAGGAATTACCCAGGTACTCATTTCTGGTGTAGGCTGAGTGAGCCCCAGGGCTATTTGCGTTTCCGATAGTGGTAGTTTTGTTTCTAAAATCCACTACCTGGGTGGGGATCGAACCCACTCCCTTTCAGTTAGAAGCTCAGCGACTCGACCGACTGCGCCACGCACCCCCTCAAGTGTAGTTAGTGGAAGGTTCTTTTCATGCCATAAATCTATGATATGAGACCGCAGGCTTTACTTCCCCTCCGAAGGAAGGCATACTGAGGGATCATGTTTATTTTGACATGGAGGATGCTAGTAACATGCTATAGCCTCCTAAATGTCCAGAATATCTGGCAGATGACTGTGCCGTTGAAGGTTGTCAGTACGTAAATAGCGGCTTCAGTGGCGTAGTTGATAGCATGCTGAACTGCAGTGCCCAAGATAGCGGGTTCAAACCCGGCCGAAGTCGTCGGATTTTTTAAGAGCGTTAAAAATCCTTCAGTATGCCTACCTTCGGAGGGGAAGTAAAGCCGGCGGTCCCATGTCATAGATTTATGACATGTAAAAGATCCTTTGACAGACTAAACTTGTGTAAAGCTAAACTGTTAGGTTAGATTTCATCGGAATGCTCTATCAAAGTTCCAACGCTCGCCACTAGGTATCATTTTTTAAATTAATGCAGCCAATGGCCATGTACTTTTCTTTTCAGGACGGGTCAGGGAAGGGATATTGGAAGGAAATCGGTCGTGAACCTATTGAAAGGAACCGTCCCGGCATTTGCCTGGTGGTGAAAATGGGAAACCACGTAAACCATTTTCAGGACGGCCGAGGTGGGACTCGAACCCACGCTCTCCTGATGCCAGCGAGACACGAGATAGCGCGTTAGCGCTCTCGGCCACCGCGGCCGGTACTAGGTATCGTTGATATCTGGTAGCGAAAGTTGGAACTACTTGAATTTGAACGGAACTTGTAGCTCACCCTAATAAGGGTGTCCCCCTGGAAGCAGCTACAGACTCAGGCGAGCCAAACATGTCCTCGGACCCTCCCGGCACTAAAAGCCATAAGATAAATAAAAATAAATAAGTACGTAAATGAAACATTTCGGTGTATTCCTATGCAAATAAAATCGTTTTACATGAATCATGCTGTAGTTGGTAGTGGTAAGGAATGTAACCATCCTCAAAATTAGGGGCTGATGAGGTGAAATGTGGTGGCTTGGATTCCACATAACAAGGACGTCACATGGCTTATGATCACAAAATTAGTGGACTCGTAAAACAACAAGCTTCCTTTTTTCCTGATAGGCCACGGCCACTCCGTGTCCAGTGAAATCGATTTGAGTTCTACCTGTAAATTAAGTAATTACAATTTTACCTTTCATGGCTTAATTCCACACAAAGCAGTCTGTGTTGTGCATTATATTATCTGATTTGTATTTTAGAGAAATGAGAATTTTCAAAAAAAAATCTATTCAATGAACCTCTTGAGAGTATTCTCATAAATTGTACTTGCCAGAAACTTATATAGAGTGCAACCTTTAAATTACTTTTGTAAGGGCGGTGAAGAGGTCAAACTCTTTCAACAGTAAGGAGACTCATCACACCACATTCCTATAAAGATTTCACCACATATCCATGAAATTAATTATAATTATATCACAGTAAAATGTTTTCTTTATAACAATGCCCATTTAATATAATCTATAGTTTACATGAACTATCAAAGGAATTCCAGACCTTGTTCATAATGAGTTACATGTAGGTTTTATGTGTTTCAGAGCCATTTCCAATGAAGAAAAGTTGAGAGCCTCATGCAGTGGCTCTAAAAAAAAAAAAAAAAAAAAAAAAAAAAAAAAAAAAAAAAGTGGCTCTAAAGATAAAACTAGCATACAAGAAAGGTGTCTTCGGATACAAACCCTGTTTGCGCAAGAAAAAGAATTACATGTTAAGCAAGTCAGGGAAATAATATCAAGTTAAATGAGCAGGAATTAATTCTGAAACAGCAGACTTCCTGTCCCAAATGAAATGTATTTATTAATTGTACAGTACAGTATGTGAATAAATACCTATGAAAATGAACCCTTGCATCATGTATTTAAAATAAAAAGTAAACTATGGAACATTGCAAACAGCTGCTGAACTTGTAGGCTATTGTTGTCGATGTAACTTAGACGGTAGAATAAAAAGATAGGGGCACATCCCGTTGCTGTCCCACCTCTTTAAACAATAATAGTAATCAGAATAGGAAGATGATTACTCACAAATAGTTAATTTTTTATCCCAAGATGATTTGCCATTGTTGCACTGTGACTGATTAAGGCCCTAGCCTTTTTTGTAGCATGTTGATAGAAAAACGAGATTGAGATACAGAGTTTTTTTATTCATGTAACTTACAGATGGTTATTGGTTAGGAGGCAGAACATTGAGAAAAACTGCTCCTTGAAACAAGTTAAATTTAAATATTGGTTATTTAAAAATGTTGAGACAGATGCCTAATTAAGAAAACAACTTACTATAAATGAAACTAACAATAAGATAATACAGTGAAACCTCTATTAAGAGACCAGTGACGGTTCCATGGAAAACTGGTCTTTTAGAGGGGTGGTCTCTTAACAGGGGTAGGCATAAAAATAATATTATACTGCATATTAATAAAGTACAGTTGGAACACATACTTGATTACAATTTATCTGCATTGGTTCACATTTAGTACAAATTAATTACAATTAGTTATTTTCTGAGCTCTGTCATTTAAAAAAGTCACCACTTGATCTCTGTTTCAGATTAGCACATCCTTTTTTTTAACAATTTCACTTTCTAGTGAGTTTGAAAGTCCATTAATTTGTTCGGGTTTGAAAAATCTTCTAGGAGAGCCGTGTTTTGTATTTTTTATACGTTACATAACACTCTATGGAAGTGAAACTTGGACTATTGGTGCAGCAGAAAAGAGGAGAATTGAAGCATTTGAAATGTGGTGTTACAGGAGAATGATGATGATCAGATGGGTAGATAGGGTTACAAACGAAGAGGTATTAAGATGAGTGGGAGGGGAGAGATGTTTCTGGCGACTGCTAATGAAGAGAAGAGATAGGTTAGTAGGACACATACTAAGACACCCAGGAATAGCAAGCTTAGTTATGGAAGGAAGGGTTGAGGACAATAACTGTAGGGGTAGACCAAGGTTAGAATATGTTAAACAGATTGCCTCGGATGTAGGGTGTGGTAGCTATGGAGAGATGAAACGATTAGCTCAGGACAGGAAGGCATGGAGAGCTACATCAAACCAGTCAAAAGACTGAAGACTCAAACAACATAACACTTCCTCTATTGACATTCTATGCTGATGCAGTTCTGTGCCAACAGAACTATTGTTTACATCATCACCATCTCCAATGGGAAGGCAGACCTCTTTTGAAAGAGGTCAGACTGAGAAAATGCCTGGTCTTTGGTCGGGGAGAGGGTTGGTCCTTAAATAGAGGTAACAAATACATAGACCTTATGTGGTTTTAAATCGGTTCCAAGAAAAATCGGTCTTTAAGAGGGGTGGTCTTTTAGAGAGGTTTCACTGTAGTAACATTAAGGCGTTTCCATAAGTGTTAAATCCAGGATCGGATCCTGGCTCTGGCAGCGACTGTCCTGCCCAAGGATCATGAAATTATTAGTTCAGTCGGCCACTCTTGTATAAAAACCTGCCTAGAGACGAGGCCACCTCAGGTTATGTTGCATTCTGGCAATTCTGCCAACACAACGACACACTCGGGATTGACCCTGTTGTCCTCATTGCTGGGTGCATGTGCGTTTCTGCTGCGGTTAGAAGAGATAATCTCTGAAGCACTACAGAAGTTAACCACTGAGCTGATAACATTCTTATTTACAGCAAACGCCATGCTAAACACCGGCATATTTTTACCTAACTCCATTATAGATTCTATATTCTTTTGTGTCCATTACATCGTTGTCCTGATATTGTGTTTCTTGCAAAGCCTGTATTGATATGTTATGTTCTTGCATCATCGTCGTCAGTTCTTTGTGCTCACCAAACTTGAGTAGTGAGTTAAAGTTAAGTATCCCAAAGTATTATTTTTGCTTCGTCCTGAGTTTTGTACGTTTAGACATAGAATTTCTAAAAGGTTCATTTCCCCTAAGCATCTAATTGATGTATGCTCCCCAGAATCCTAAGACCTACTTGGACATTCATTGAATCTTAACTTGATGAAGCTGTTTTGAATATTCTCGAATCATGAGCTCAATAGAGAAAAGGAACCTTTATTGTTTCTATTGACTTCTGCCATTGGTCCACCGTGGCTCTTGATAGGTATGTGGGTACAGTCGTTGCACCTTCTGATTTGTTGAATGCCCCCATTTGTTAGAATTTCCTCTGCCTCCTATCATATTTTTCCTGAGAGTTCAGGATTCTTACATACTGTACGTTCGAAGTTGCTTTGCCAAATGCTCGGATATAAGACAGCCTTTCATGCGCTAGATAGGCTTACTCCGCGAAGGTCACCACATACAGTCAAAAAAGAAATAGGATGAGAGCCTAGTTACAGTATTGTTTTTGTACGATTCAGAGTTTAATGACACGGTTTCATTTTGGTATGCATAGCCTACACATGGTCAATAACATTTTATTGTGTCATCTATCAGAAAGTTATATTTTTGTGGTAAGGAAGATGAGTCCCAATTCATTTTCTCAGATAATGCATATTATCAACTGGAAGTTTTATGTAACTAGTCTGTAAAATAGGCTAGCTTTTTTGGTGGAGCACTGAAGTCATCTTCCCCAGAAAAATATCCCATTGAACTACTGCTCGGGTCTAAGCTGCGTGAACCTGAGATGAATGTGCATCGCGGACTATGAGATGTGGTGTTGACGAGTGATGAGGTTTCTCGGTCTGTGCATAGTACAGTACCAAATACATTGGTCGGTGACTCACTCACTCATTCGTAATACCACAGTGGTTTGAGCTACGGCCCTATGTCAGCAGTATTGGAATAGAAATGAATACCAGATATCACGGCGGGCTGTTGACAGACCCTTCTCTTCTCGCCTGACCCTTCCCTGCTCTTTCCCCTCACCCCACAAGTTCACAGAGCTTGGACCCGAGCAGGTTATTGATCCATTGACCTATGGTATATGAAACATGGCCTTCGGATTAGCCTAAAACATCTGTTATACTATTTTAATGTATAGATGAATTGGAACATCTTGGGGTATGTACTTGGTCAGAACCTAGTTTCTAAGGCTTTCTAATTCTCGACTGTGGGTTGAAACAAGGTACTCGCGCCTTATGAGGAAGAACAGAAGAGATGGGTTCGATCCCCATGTAAGCCATCTTAGAAGTGGTTTTCTGCGATTCTCCAATTCAATTCCAGGGAAATACTGGCATGGTTCCTATAAGACCATAGCCACCTTCTCCTTAACTCTTATCATCAATTACAAATACACAGACACACAATAACCCATTCGATATCAAACAGATTATCCACATAGCCTACCGGTAAGTACATGGGGTTGATGACCATGATGTTCAAAGTCCTGAATGAAATAGTAACAGCCTGTTTCATGACTTTCACCTAGGCTATTAAGACACTCATTTTTCACAGGAAATTCAAAGACTGCTACTCTCCATTTATTGTCTGGGATGTGTCTCCAATTAATGCAGTCAGAAGCAAAATTGTAGGGTCTTGGTAATCAGCCTTGTGCAGTAGATTGCGTATTATAGACCTATCAGTAGTGTGCATGTATGTATCTAATCACTTTTAACCCAATAATGAGGCCAGGAAACCGGATTATTACGAGATGTCATCTAATGCGTGTTTCTTGCGTACGTATTCCTAAGGGCTATTAGGCTACTTTACATTACCGGTATTGTAGGTTATTTAGGGCCGTGTATCAGTACTGGAGGTATGAAAGTCTTGCATCAAAATAAGCTAACAAGCTAATCATGTACTTATGTATAACCTAATTAATAATAAACACCTAGGCCTACGTATCAGTCTGATACGATACGGTACCGGTAGGCCTATGATATAAATTACGGCTCTTTTCCTGTGGAAAATACAAACGGACGGGAGCTAAATTATTGTGGGTGATAAATATTAATATCTTTAAATAAACAAATAATAGGCTACACTTAAAAAAACTAACCTACACTGTAGTACCGTACCTAACCAACAATAGTATGGGGACTTTTACCGTACCTTAATTAGGCACCATACTTATCGTACCGCTATTTGGTTTTATTTCGAATGTCCCTATTACCGATACCTGAAAGTTTATCGTGGCATAAAACCGTAGACTAATAACTAAAATCTGTAATATTGGAGAAAGTGGAAGCCATCTTCTGCTTTCAAACTGAACTAAAGGCAAAATCACGTTTGTCACATGTTTTGAAAAACGGCAGCTCAGAAAATATTTTCTATGGATTCTAGAAATCTCTTATATATCGTCTTCGTACGTATTCGTCTTCAAATAATGCTTTAGTATAATCAAGATAGTCGTCGTCCGCCAAGAATACGCCATTTTTCTTGTGATAAGGATTCCTTAAGGTAGCTTGTCCCCTACCTTAGCACACGGCAAGACGTGCGCAGTCGCGAAGGAGTCCTTGAGCCCAAGGCTTCCTCAAGATATGTCTCTGAATAGTATTTCTGCTCAAGGAAGCCTTGAGGTCTCCTTAAGGAAGGCTTGAGGACTCCTTAAGGAAGGCTCAAGGGAGACTTCAAATGGCTTCCTCAAGGAAGCCTCAAGGAAGCTCTCTGAATGCAAATGGCTTCCTTAAGGCTTCCTCAAGCCCAAGGTCTCCTCAAGGTGTCCTCAAGAAATGTCTCTGAATTCCACCCTAAGGGACGTAGGGGATGCAACTGTAGGGGCGTAAACAGGGAGGTAGGTACAGGGGGTCGGACAGGTGCTGATGAGGCGCTGACCGACCTACTGCCGGAGCGGTGCTCATGACCTTGCGGGAAGCGGGGAGCGTGAATTGGAGCCAGGGTATTGCGCAAGGCTGAATGATAGCTGTGCTTAAACAATGCAATCGTGAGTGAGGGTTTGTACGCGGGCCACCAGTTGGGCTCAGGGACACGTGTACGTGACCCTGTAACAGTCGCCAGATAGTTGCTGAGTCGGTGCGACAGACACCGGCGGTGCTCTTCATGACATTAGAGAAGTCAGTGTACGGGAGGATGAAATGACAAGAGACAGAAATTACTTATGCATAACTAGGAATTAATAACCAGAGTCAGGGTGAGAGTGTTGTTGGAGGTACAGAGTAGGAAAAAGGAAAAGCTGGCACACTTACTCTTGGAGGAGCTGCGGTGATGTGTATGGAAGTCGAATCTCGAGCGGAGGCGATAACCGCCGGGGGGCGGCCATCCTCCGTCCGTCGTCACGCTGTCGTCTCTGTGTCGGAACTGCCCCGGGCGGATGGATACTTCGCTTATTTGAAGGCTCAATTAGATCACGAGTGGTCAGCGGTATTTTCTCCTTTTTACGTCGTATAGTTGCAAGCTTTGTGTTCCGGTGCCCTACTTGGTGAAGTAATTATTGCTTCATGTGTGTGGCTTGGCCGGGTGGAAGAATTCTGTATAATTGTAGTAATTATTATTTTTGGGCGTCAAGGCCTCATTGAGGGCTGGGCCATAACAGTATTATTTATTTATTTATTTATTTATTTCGTGTGCATCGTCTACGAATTGATTTATATTTCATTTAAAGGTACGTAATGTAATCTTATCTTATTATTGTATAATCCAAAAACGAGGTACTGACTCATTAATCATCGCATCTTTGTAACCACAAGGACTATGAAACTGAAATGTTGCATGTTGTGTACTCTCGGTTTGTAGGTGCTCACTAAGAAATGTTCTTAGATTATTCAAGCTTAGGGTGGGTCTGTTCGGCCATTTGGCACTCATACATGGGTTAATATAGGCAAAATAGAAGTTGTACAAAGACTGGACATAGCACATTTTACGCCTCTCGGCTCGGCACGTGGAACAATTGTTGGAAAGCCCCAGAGGGACCCTGAAACCTCATTTTAAGGCCCGAAAAACAGACCTTTTCGAGACAGGTCTATTTCCAAATTACTATCTTCGCTCTGGAAACAGATTAACAAATTGCCAAACGAAGCCATGGCAATAGTAGATCAACTTAACATTTCTCTCTGTAAAAGGACAAGTAAGCGTCTGCTGACAACATCCTATTATTCTGCTGCTTCACTCTTCGTGTTTTGCGCTTGTTAGCGATCGTCTTTCAAGATGGTAAGTGGCTAGGTTGCTGACCCAATGTATTCTATGTGCAGTAAATTAAAAAGTGCCAACATAATAAATTGGGTTGTTTAAGCATATTTTGTAAGTTCTAGGCTTAAAGTGGATTTTCTAGATGATATACAACATTAAACAACTATTAGGCCTACTGTCCGTCCACCAGCTCGAGGTCCGTGGCAAGAATGCAACGAGTCAGCTGGCCTCAGCGCGAACGACAATAGTGCCAACCTCAGATACTTATACGCTCCACTCCGCATAGGCTGCGTGGCAAACACGGTTGTGTGCGTGTGTGTGTGTGTGTGTGTGTGTGTGGATGGTGTGAACACAGCACAGTGAGATTTCTAAGTAATACTATCGTACAAGTTTAGAATGTGTATTCACGCTCAGATTAAAGATGAAAGCAAAGAGGTCGCTGAAAATAGTGAAACTTAAACGTTATTCAGTTCATGCAGTCTAGGTTATAGTTATAACGACGACACACTCACTCATATCAAACAAGTGGAGTAGCCAGTTCTTTTTTGAGCCAGACTCATTTTCGCTGCAGGATGAGGAAGAAGATGAATCGCTGCTGTCATCTCCCAACGAAATGACAATACTGTCAATGATGATTTCAACTACACCGTCTTTCTCCCAGTAATCGTTTTCTGCCTTTTCTACATGTGTGCAAAATCCCTGCCAGTCTGTTTCGGTCACAATTGATACACTCTCAAGCGTTATATCGAGCGAATTTATGTAAAGATAAGTCACCTGGTACGTTTCTTTCTGTTACTATTCGTTTCACCTTGGCCCAAGCTAGTTCTATGGGATTCAGTTCGCACATGCTCTGGGGCAAGCGAACGACAGTGTGGCCCAATGAAACAAGAAATGCATCCAATTTAAAAACCTTCTCTTTTGGTTTCTTTGCTTCTATCAGCCTGTAAAGATCGGTTTTGCGCATAGAACTGTCTCAGTGCCCCTTTGTTCTCCAACCACAATATCATAGCAGATTTCACAGCACTCTTAGGCGGTGGTTTATCCACCTGTATAGCCTACTGTGATAAGGAGCATTGTCTAACACTACATCGGAACAAGGGGGCAAATTAGGTGCCATCTCGAATCCATTTTCCAAAGTTTACATGGTTCATTTGTCCATGATAGTCGCCTACAGCTGTCCCGGCGTTGTATAGGAGAAGAGAATTTTCCAGGAACCCGTTTACACTACCTGCATGAACTATTATCAGCCTATTCCCTGCATTAGTGTTTGTATGAATGCCAAATTCCTCCTCACTTTGCCAGCACTTGCCGAATGTGATGTTACTATCCACCCAGCTAGCCATCTATCCATCCATCCATCCATCCCACTTTCTCGCAAATGCTTTATTTTACCCAGATACGGTAATCGTGCTTCCAAGCCACGATGTTAGGGCGTTCTATAAGTACCTTTCTTTTGTTCTGACATTTCCTCCATTTAAAGCCGAGCTCTGAAATTAATTGTCATAGCGAACTTCGTCCCCATGGAAAATGTATCTTTATCCGAACAACAGGCAGCAATTTATTTACAGTAGGCACACGTTTCACAAAGACGTAAAAGTCGTGTATAATTTTCCGAATCACACACCTATCAAAATCATCCACATTCACTACAGTGTGTGCAGATCTTGTTTTCCGATGTTTCCCTGGGGTCGTTAGAATACACTTTTCACCACTTACATTTAAATCGGGCGTCTCTAAAAGCCATAGTTAAAAGGGACGTAAAACCAATAACATTATTATTATTACATTTAAATCGTGCACCTGTTTGCGAATTCTTTTGATCGTTGTTTCAGAAACCCCTGTATATTCGGCAGCTCTTGCAGTTGCCTGACTCAGTGGAAATTTTATACACTTGTTACTAGCTTCTTCATCACATCCCTCGATCACTTTCCTAATTATTTCCCTACCCTCAGAATGTATCACTCTTTTCTTCTTCACTTCCAGCGTACGATTTCACAATTGAAACTAAACGCAAGTAGCAGTGATTAAACATAGCGTGAATAACATCGACTGAAAAGCACTAAACTCTTGTTGGCGATACCTGCAACGGCACGTCCACTCAATCAACGCAGCTGGAATGTCTCTCCTCTCCCCTTTATTCCCCTAAGACCATGAGCTGGTGGACGGACAGTAACTACCTACCGTTGTTAGATACAGTGTCAACTCAACACCCGACACTGGATCCTTGTTAGAAACTGATCAATGTAGGCTACGCAACATGACCCGATAGCTGAAAGCCTCCTTGAACATCAAATCCAAACGTTATCTCAGAAATGTGTTATGTCAGCACACTGTTGGACACTGCGGACTACTACTCAACTCCTCCATTAACAATGGCCTCGTTGCGTAGTGGCTAGCATTCCCGGCTCTGGCAAGAAATTTAATTCTGGTCTGAGGGCTGGAACAGGGTACACTCAGACTCATGAAACAAAACTGCAAAGAGGACATCCTGGAAGTGGTTTTCTGTGGTTCCTCACTTCTACTCTAGGCAAATGCCGGGATGGTTCCTAACATAAGGCCACGGCCGCCTCCTTCCCAATCCCCACCTGAATTACAAATACGCACACTAATACAGCCATCACAATAACACAGGTTATCCGACAAATTCCACACACACCCAAGTACTCGGGGATACATGACAACTCATTAACAATGGTAAACTAACTTCGTTAAAAAGCTGTATGGATTCAAAATAAAAGGGGACTGGATCTGGCGTTAAGATGAATGTTTTGGTTATTATCAGCATTATGAACTCTGCCAACTTATTGTGTTTATTTTGAATTGCGGAGAGATATGCAAATGAAATATTTATTATTGAAAATTATTTATTCATAATTTCGGGCGATTGTAAAATAACCTACAAAGTCTATTTAATCACATTATTAGCAACATTTCTAATGAATGAATTTATTCATTTTTAATTCACATTGTTTCACACTTCTCGGTTTTCAATGTACGACAGTTTGTTTCAATTTAGTTTATTGGGTTTATTGTGGGGTTCTACCTATATGACCCAAACCGGTAGGCCTACATCTCTTGGATCCGACCAACCTTTGGGCTGATTACCTAACGGACAGACAGAGCTTCCAAATTGTAGCGAGAATGGTTTAAACGAACCTCTTTTGTATTTTGTTGCTCCATTCTTAGGAGCTTCCAACATTCTGGACATCAGTCCCTTGTACTAGTGGGCATACTTGTAACTTATACCTGGATTTGGAAGGAGGTAGCCGTGGCCTTCAATGAAGTACCATCGGCACTCGATCTAACCCTCAGACTAAAATTTTCCAAATCCTTGGCACTGCCCTCAAACAAAAGATTTTATTTGTATCCCTAGACCTTGAACAAGTTACCATACATGAAGAGTTTCGCCAAAGGCCTATCATTCAAGTCGCACGCTAAACAACTATGCCAATCGGCACAGATCTCCACACCTAAATCCCCTAGTCTGGCGTCGATCCCTAGCCTGTGGGAGAGATGTGAGCCTACCTTGGCATTGAACCCTGTGGTCCCTGAACTTAAAGTCTCTAGGAAATAATCATTTGGGTCGGCGAGTGAACTATGTAATTGCCTAACTAATCCGCGCTCGCTAAATGCGAGCCCACCCTAGAAGACCACCCTATCAGTTTCTACTACCACGTCCAGTCAAGCCGGTCCCCTTGATGATGTTGACTTTTGAAGATGTTTACCTCTAAAGATGTTCGCCTCTGAGGATATTTACCCAATGCCCACCCAACATCCAATTAAAATTCCGATCGGCGGGTGGCCAGAACTGGAGTGTTTCCAGGTGTGACTTAAAGCGTCTCGTTTGGGTTACCGCCCATTTCCGTGCACTGATATTTTGCCTTTTCCGAAATAAGCCAATCGACTAGCATATCAGTGTTTGGCGTCATTTTCAACAAAGACTACCTTTGTTCACACAGCGCAGGAACCTTCCGCGTGTTAGTTTGAACTCTGCCTAGCAACTGCGGGCTCAGTAGGTACCAACATCGCGGCAAGAAGAGTGACGAAAAGGACACGCAAATTTAAGATCTTCAGCTGTGTTTCGTATGGTGAGCCTGGAGCAAATTTCCAGTGTAGGTGAAAGGCATGATGTCTGGCGTGTGACGCTTGGGATTCTGAATAGGGACTACCAGGCTTGCAGACGTGTGTAACAAGTGCGTCGGCGGCCGGGTGCGAAGATGTCAACTCTTCCACCCGGCCAGTTACAAACCAACCTACAAATGTTTGAAATAACCGTGTGCGATAAGGAGAACTATTGAGAAGTAAAATTTAGAATTATTATTTTTGGGGGTTAGGGTATACATCTGTTGGCTGCGTGCGTGATATTTTTCTGGCGTACAAGGGCTTCTATTTCAGCTTGGTTCATGTTTCGTGGCGTGTGCAACCACGCAGGTGTACGGTCCTGCCACATTGCGCGGGTCCGGTGTCGAATTTATTCGTGTAATTATCCGGGGGACCCAGAGTTGGGCAAAATACTCAAAAAATGTATTTTAGATACAAAATACAAAATACTCCCAAAAATGTATTTGAGATACAAAATACATAAGACCGAATGGTTGAAAATACAAAATAGTATTTTAAAATACAATTTAAAATACAAAATACTTTCTTTAGAAGGACATAACAAAATTAATTTTTGGGGTGTTTCTCATATAAACGATACTGGTATATTCAAACCTATCTACAGTAATACAAATCTATGTACAACATTGATATTAATAACACATAAATCAACATACAAAAATAATAATTTTAAAAGGACAATTCCAAAACCAGTAAATTCAGTTACTTATCAATATCCAGTATCAATTCTTGTCAGATGCTCATTACACACCTAATGTAGTTTGAAATAACATATACACACACACTGCAAATTTAATTCATAAGCCTAAAATATGGAAAGATTTGAAGCCATTCTTTCAGTGTTACCTGCACAAACTGTCACGTGTATCTCTTCTGTCTGTCAACACGAATTTGCCCAATATGTAAATGCACTCCTGAAAAATATTACATGAATTAGTTAATTATCACTATCACTAGTCACAGATAGTGCCTGCGGGGTGGCACATTGCGAAGTGCTGGTCAAAAAAATCATGTAGAGTGTCATTCCGAAAAGTGCGTTATTTTAACCTCAACACATGCTTCAATGAAATAGGTGAAACTATGTACTGACCATAAAAAAATTGCTCAATTTACAATACCAATGAATGAAAATGTTTTCGGCTCTTTTATATACAGTATAGGCTATATTTATTTATCAATTCAGAAAACTACGTGAAGAGAAGATATAATAAGTGGCCTGTTACTATTCTAGCTATTCCTTTAAAGGAAATTATTTTGTGATTATCAATATAACTTTGATGACAGACCAAAGCGAATACTGAATGCAGACCAGTTATTTATTCTTCCCTTCACATGGTTTTCTGAAGGAATGGATGAATAAGTAAATAAATATAGCCTATATATAAAAGAGACAGAAACATTATTAATTGTGAATGTAAGTGGAACGCGAATTGTACACTTGCAGCAGACATGAATGTGGCTTTTACATACCTTGTGTCCTCGTTTCATCTTCTAGGCGATATTACATATTGAAATTACGCACCCTGTCACCACTGAACCTCATATATGTGCTCAAATTCGTAAATATGTGTTTTATTTCTTGTTATTCGAAAAACCAGGCGCCATATTTCGACAGCGCTTTCATCTCGTTCAACTGTCGACAAGGTGCACTCTATCGGGACGCAGCGAGCGCACACATTGTTGCCCACATGTGAGATACAAAATCAGTGTTGATCAAACAAAATATTTATCAGGACGTGTTAGGCTGTAACCATGGACAAAACAAAGGTTAGATGGAGGTGGGCAGGTGCGGCCTTAGGGAGGCAATTTCCACAATCCATGATCAATAAGCAATTCAATTGGGCGCACTATCTATGAATTGAGTGGTGGGCACGAATTATGTGCACTAGCGAATGAATTGGGCGCTTCATTTTTCTTAGTACCGTAAGCGCGAGGTTGGCAGTACTGTCATGATACTGTTTTGATAACGAGCGATGAGAACAATGGTGCTGACAGCTGTAATTTTCACTATATAAGTTGTGTACCTATTTGGGATGGCAGGGTGGGTCACAGACATCGGAGGAGGGAGTATCTACTAAAGCATCGCTCCCTGATTTATTTCCCAGCGTTTCGTAAGGTATTTTGGCTAATTCATGTATTGTAGAGAATTTTATCGTGCGTTCTACCTTCATTCACCGCTACCGAAACATTTTCATGCATTGGCATTGTAAATTGAGCAAATTTTATTTGTCAATGCATAGTTTCACCTCTTATTAAAGCAAGTATTGAGGTTAATTTGGAATGACCACACTACATCTTACAAAGAGAATCACTAGGGGCGGAACAAATGAATTTATTGTATGCATTGGTTGTATTGTTTTTTCATGTACCCATTACTCATATGAGGCAAGCAAATTTACAATGACCACACAGATTTCCACAAAATTCAAATGACGTATGTACATGATTTTACAGAAACATTCAAGCCCAAATTTAAGCGAGGACAAGAATTACAATGATATTGCATGAAAAATTCAAATTGTGGACCATGACAATCTTGGCAAAAGATCACAATACAAATAAAAAAAATACTGTACAAATTAAACCCTGCAACCCTGTAATTTATTTCAGGTTATTTTCCTCATATTCCAGTAATTGGAATGATTTTAGTGTTGACCGAATGAAAGCTACAATATTACAGTGAAATCCAGATATAACATTTCTCGATATAACGTTCACTTTTATTGATCCCGGCTATTATGCCATGAAGACAATTTAATTTAGGCTTCAGTTTAACGTTTGTCGATTTATGTTTAACCTATATTTAAGGCTCGAATTTTGTGGCCGCTGTAACTACACCGAATAAACGTTCATAAGTTTCTAAACATTTTACTAGTTGGACATTTTCTCCCTGCTATGTAACAAATAAAGTCGCAGCCCATCCTTTCAATGTGTTAAAAAAATCACAGATTAAACACAATTGTCTAGGAACCAGAAGAAACAGTGGTCACATTTTCAAATCGTGGTCACTTACACCCACTCCAATCAGTAAATCATGTTACGGTACGCGCGAGCAATATGAAAACAAACTGCCCGCGAAGTAGATATGAGCCGATGTGTGTAAATTTGTAAACCTACCTAATAATTCATCCAATAGGTTATGATTGAATGTACGCTACTTGCAAAGTTTTAATTGTACAATGTTTTACTGACGGTTTAAATAATATTTAAGTAAGAATTTAACTCCCTTAGTGACAGAAATATGAATTTGTCTTTTCTTGCAATAACGTTTTGAGGTTATTAATCTATGATTTTCAAAATTTTATGTTTTACTTAGTAGTTAAACTTACGTAAAATTATGTCAATACAGTAACATATAGGTATTTAATTAATCATAGGCAGTACGTACTGTAGCTGTGTTCACAAAACCTCGAATTTATGTTTGCCTCAATTTAAGGCTCAAAAGGATAGGTCCCAGACAAAATGTTAAGTGGAGGTTCCACTGTAATTGTTAATAAGACAACACTGAACAATGGCTTCAAAGCTATCATTACGACATTCTAAGAAGACATTCCATTTCCTTTCAACGTTACCAGTTTCTCAAAGAGCCCTTCACTCAAGTTCCGCCTCTGTGGACTGTTGATCAGCCCAGCAAAGGAAAATAATCTTTCAACAGGTCCACTTGAGGTTATACTTGTGTTGTATCTTAAAAACATTTGTCTAACCACAGGGTACCCATTAAGCATACTTAAATTCCTAGACTTGTCTTGTAAAAACTGCAGGACTTCCAGTTCTACCTCATTATTCCCAGTTAGCCTGCCGCTGTCACCTTATTTTGAATCATCAAAACGGTACCATTCATCATCTGATGTTGAATCTTCAATTCTCTTCACGGGATTCGAGTTTATACTCTTAGCAGAATTAACAAGAAGTTCTTGAATGTGTTTTCTTTGAACTTCATCGGTGGTTGATGGTAGCCATCTCATTTTAAAATATGGGTGGGTGCACGTGGCTATTATCGCTTCATTAACCTCTGAACTCAGAATGAAAAACGGCTCAAATCTCCTGCACAGATTACGTGTAACGTTACTTAGAATTGGGCCACAATATCTCAAATTAGTTAGTTCCAATTCTTCAAGTTTCACCTTCAAGGTAAAAAGTGAAGGTATTAATTGTCCATAAAAACAATGGTCACCTTGGAGGCGATCAAGAGTAATATCCAGTGGTTTAAAGATCTCAACATACTCTTTGAGATTCTACTTCCTTAAAATGCTTAAGACCCAGCTTAGAGAAAACATCTGGTAAAATCTCCTGAGACTTCAGAATTCGACAAATGGAATCATATAACGAATTCCATCTGGTAACGCAGGGGTAAGATAGATGATGCCCAAGTATGGAGAATATCTCTTCTGCAGATTTCGGCCTATGTGACGCATTCCACAGGGCAGTGCATTTCGCCATACATGGGTGATGGATCCTCGACACAGATGTGTTACTGCAGAGGATCTTATTTGTGTCTGATGTAGCTATCAGGCTCAATGTATGTGATGCACATCGTATGTGGTGGGGAAGAATTACAACGGCATCCTGTTCGACTGTTTCCTCGCCATCGATGGAGGTGAATACCATATCATCCAAGGGATTCTGAATATCATCATCCACATTCAGTTGATTTTCAGCATTATCTGCACAAAAATAGTTAACACATATGTAGGGAAAAAGGTCAAATACATCAGTCATGTTACAATTTTTGTTCCAATTCCTTAAGGTAAAATGTCCATATAAGTTCTTGAAAATATGTATTTAGTAATTACTTGAAATTTATTGTATTGTTTTACCTGTAGCCGATTGTAGAGGAACTCCAAATTCCCTAAATGCCTTTACAAAATTAGATCCATTGTCGGTTATGGTAGATGTTATTTTGGTATGGCTTAACCCAAAGCTATTGGATATGTCGTCGAGCATCTCGGCAATCTTGTCATATGTGTGAGCCCCACGAAATCTTCTGCATGCTAGCACAGCCGAACAACGATCATATGTCACGTCATTGATCTGGGGGACAAGAAGATGAAAATTTAATTTACAGAATTGACAAATTAAATACAGAATAAAAGAAGAAAATATTTAACACAAAATTATGTCCCATTACTTTTATATACTGAACCCTTCAGAAAAGCAGTGTTTATATGTAAGAAATCTTAATCAAGGGGTCGCGCTCAGTTCCTATGTGATGTTTACGTTCGCCAAACAACGTGCTCTACTGAGGTAAGGGTCATAGGATATAAACTATAAATTAGAAAGAAAGGTGACAAGATGTAAAATAATAACATGATTTAATGACTAATAGTGCATAAAAAGAAATAAACAACAATAAAATATAAAACAATCCTCCCTGAATTTCCCATGATAGGAATGTCTATAAATTTTAGGAGTCAGACGGATCTCCCCTTTTTTTTAATGTGGATCCTGGTTCCACTACCTTGCAATTTGGGTTTTATGTGCGCGTAATGACTAACTACGAGGAACGAGTACTTTGGATGACTGTTCGTTTACAACGGGTTAACAGCCACGATGCTTACGAACAATCATCTCGTAAATCAACGTTTATGGATATGGAACATGACATTAATAAAAACCCTTAAAAAGTAATGCTGACACACGCACTAAATCCACTATCTACAGGAATCTCTCTCGGGACCCTCATTAGCGCGAAGACGCACTTGACTTTGAGCTGCCAACACGGGCCAACTTGCTCAACACAAACAAGGAAATACAGCATAGCATATGACTCACGGGTCACTGAATAAAATAAAAACATGGAATAAACCAACAACAACAAAAGCCTGACTGGCTGACATTACTTTATATGAACAAAACTGCATGTTAAGCTAACGCTTCGGAGATTATCGTGATTCGTAGGCAACTCCCATTTATTTAAACAATTTTTACCATTGATCAGTTCTTAATTCTGTATTACAAGTTATTACTGAGCCACACAGGCATTCTCCACTAATGACCTGGCTGGCAATCCTCAGTCCGTCTTGTGCAACATCTCCCCTCTTCCTCAATCACCTGCCATTGTCCCACTCCAGTGTGTATAAATACCTGACCAGCTGTGCCGTTATCTCAAGGAATCAACAGCAACAAACTCAACCACTTCAAAAATATGGTCAGACATTAATCAAAATATCCAGAATTGCCCTCGCGAGGTCACAATCTGGATTTGTCATCAAGCTGCCAGAAATCAGTCTACGCTGAAATTCCCGCTTGTAATGACACAAAAACACACACTCACACACATTTGGGAATGACAATACGTTTTCACACAGATCGGCTGAATGGATGCTCGCCCAATCAATTTTAAAAAAACCTACGATAGAGCTGACTGCTCTTCGTCACAAATCACATTGCTCCAAAAGCAATAATTTCACTGAATCTGATCAATAATAAAACAAAAGAAATTAATTACCCTCCAATCTACTGTATAATTATTTTACTTCAGTCCTACTTCTGAAACACAACATATCTCCGAGAGACGTTTTTAACCGCATTGCGTAACATATGCAAACACGGCCGTTCACATAGCTACGTTAGTTAAAACAACAAACAAGAAATGAACCTTCTACTAATAATACATGCGAGCTGTTTCCATGCAAAAGGTGTGTCAGACCAAAACTAAATAGACTACGTTAATCACACAAGCAAATTATTTACAAAACAAGATATGTCCCATACACCATAAGTTAATTTATCAGATAATAATAAATATTATTCGGTACTCATCCTCAGCCAGCCATCCGTCAAAGAACATCCGCAGCCATTTCCCAACTGGATTCTTCTTATCTCATCTCAACCAACTTGACGGAGTCTTGATATTTCCAGGCTTCCTCCATGGTCAATGATGTCATCTCTCGTGCTGATTCAAAAATTAAATTATTATACACTTGATGTCTGACTACTAAATTCGCCATTTGGGTACTTCTTTCCCCAAAACAGTTTATTGGCGAATTATCGAAGATACTGCCCCTACAAATATAGTACTGTGACTATCTAACACTGAATTTAACACTTTTAATAATAATTTATGTGTCCTTCATGACACGCAAAGTTTAACTGTCAACGTCCTTAGACGCGCAAAGTATAAAAGCCTGTGTCCACTGACACACAAAATAACAGCCTCCGTCCTCAGACGAACCAAAGTAATAAGCGTGTCCTCGACACACCAAAGTATAATAAGCTTACGTCCGTAGACGCACATAATAATAAGCTTACGTCCGTAGACGCACAGAATAATAAGCAAAGTCTTGGCTCTTCACACCACTTATAAATGAACTGGCCTTAGGTCTTGATGGGGGGGGGGAATTTATACAAAAATTTCTCGAAATAATGGTGGTACAGGAATGAAATAAATATCACTGAACTCGTAAAATAGCGCAGGTCAAGAATATGCCCATTAATCCTAGAATCGATCGTAGAGATTTTGTCTAGGCGATGAATGCTAGCCGAGCGTGCCCACGCTAGACCTGCCGCGCTAAATAGGCATTCTTCTCTCATTGGTTCCCACATTTTCTGTAATTTGGCGGTTTTTAGCAGATATTGGCGTCGTAGGAGTGTCTATTTTCTTCATCAGCCACTCACGTTACTGCATCATATTACTTCTAGGCGCGAATATCACAATGAACATACCAGCAGCATGTCTCACTGCGCGTCGCTTCTATTTTGAGGTGGCCAACACCTGTCCTTCTGACACATCGCTAGGCTATTTCCTTTCACAGCTAAAGTATTTAGCCTTTTGTCAATCTGCTTCAGGTATGTCCCCGCTGTCTCCAACCAATGCTTGAAATTTCCTCATCTCCGTCTGGCTACTTTCATGATGCTGGTGGAAATATTTATTAATTGAAGAAATAAAACATAGAATCATTTATCCAACAGTGGATAAAGGGTTCACAACTCTCCCACTCACAAAATTTCGAACTTCGGAGAAAGTCGATAATTTTAAAAGACTTCCGCAGGCCAATTGTTTTATTTCAGAATCACCCCTTTTCTATTACTTGGTCTAGCCGCTCTTGTCTTGAATGGCATTTACTCGTTTCACATCCTGCTCATAATGATTCTCTCAACTGCTTGCGTGGCGCTGATGCCTGGGGCAACACTCTGCTCGCCTCGTTAATGTTTGTCAACACCAACTCTACTTCCTCCTTCACGTGCCGTACTCAACTACTCCCCGTGCACTTTGTTGATAGTAGGACGTCCATATATTCAAACTGCATCGTTATTTCGGCACTCCCATGGTTCACTTCTACGATACTTTTTTAGGTTGGCAGCGTTGTAAACTGACATTGTTCCTGTACTTAATTCTTTCACTCTGTAAGCATTATTTCCAAGGTTTCTTACGATAGAATAGGGTCCTATGAACTTTTCGCAGAATTTACTGAAGATCTTCTTCTCTGGGTCCGATGTAGCAGGTCGTTTCACCAAAACAAGCTGGTTGATTTCAAGATCCCTGTGAAACCTTTTATTTCTTACTCGCCGTAATCTGCGGTCTGCTTGTTTCCTCATGTAGGCTCTCGTTCTCTCAATTCGCAATTCAGGTGCTATCATTGGATCTTGTGGGCAGTTAATGATGCTTTTCCACGTTCTCACTGGATACTCGTTTTTGTGTAGGACCATAGGGATCTGTCCTGTTGACTCGTGCCTGGTAGAATTCATGCATGTCTCTACATCCTTGATTTTATCCACCCATCTGTGATGTTCATTTGGAATGAAGATTCTCAAATATGAAGTTACACACTTAATTGCTCTCTCACTTGGATTTGCTTGGGCATGTCGGATACTGCTTAAAATGTGTTTTATACCCATGTCCTCCATACCTTTCTTGAATTCGGCGCTTGTGAAATGACTGCCATGATCTGATAATATAAACTCTGGTTTTCCAAGGATTGGAATAACTCTATTCCGAATACGACTGAGTACCTGTTTTGAAGTAGTTTTCCGAATGGGGCATAATACGACAAACTTAGAAAACACATCAATGCATACTAGTAAGTGTCGGCAACCTCGCCTTCCCCTCGGGATTGGACCGAAACAGTCGAGTGCCAGTAGCTCGCATGGTTTTTGAGGTAGCAAAGGTCTAGGATACTGCCTCATTAAATAATTATTGGGCTTTGTCCTCTGACACGGATCACAAGTTGTAATGACGTCACATATTGTTGTTCTCATACGTGGCCATGTAAATGTCTCTCCTATAGTCGCTTCGCACTTATCTACGCCCACATGACCGTAACTTTCGTGCGTATGCCATGTCAATCCTCGTTGTAAAGAAGCAGGTACTAATATGCGTAACTTGGTGTGGTCATTATCTACCCATTTGTGCAGCAAATTGTTGACATAAACATATCTTCCTTCTTTGGCTTTTGCTTCTCGAAATGCAGGTGTTCCTGTAGGTAGTTGCTTTCTGAAGTATTGAATTAATAGCATCATCCATGGTTCCGCTTCTTGTTCTCGCTGTATCTCACGTAACTCCTCCAAGAATTCCCGGTCCTTCGGTGTTAACTCCAAGTGTTGTACCATCGCTGTTTCTTCATTATCAGGCTCTGGGTTCCTGCTGAGTGCATCCGGAATCACGTTCATCTTCCCTGGGCAATGTTCAATCTCAATGCTAAACTGCTGAATATATATAGACCAACGTGTCACACGTTCGCTTGCCATCGACGTCTTAAACAAGAATGTTAATGCCTTGTGATCAGTCCTGACAACAATGGGGTAACCATAGATTATTCTTTTTCATTGTTGAAGCGCATGAAGTATGGCCAACAACTCTAGCTCCGTTACAGTAGAATTGCGCTCGTGCTTACGCAATTTTCGGCTGACAAATGCCAAATATGTTTTATGCTGCAGGTTAGCTGGATCCTCTTGGTAGAGCATAGCACCTATACCCACCAGTGAAGCATCCGCTTGGATTATAAATTTGTGCTTGAAATCTGGATATCCTAATTTAATGCAGTTTTCCAATAGCTGTTTTGTTGCTCGGAATGCCTTCTCACACTCCGCATTCCATAACCATTTATTATTTTTCTTTAACATTTCCTGCATGGGAGCTACAGTCTCCGTATAACCTGGACAGTTTTCCTTAAAGAATCCCGTTACGCCTAAGAAAGCCCGAATGTGCTTGACTCTCGTTGGTGTAGGGAAATTCTTTATCGCTTCGATCTTAGCTGGATTCGGCTTCACTCCCTCCTTGTCAATGATGTGACCCAAATATAAGATCTCGCTCTTGAAGAAATGCGATTTCTTCAGGTTTACTTTGAAATTCGATGCATTCAGGTTGCCTAATACTTTATCTAAATTCTCCATGTGAGTTTCAATGTTGTCGGATGCCAGCAAAATGTCATCAATGTAGCGTACCGTCATCTCCTTAACTTCCTCGGTTATATTCCGGTCCAGGGCTCGGATTAAAGCACAGCCCGCTGTTTTGACTCCAAAGGGCATTCGGACGAAGCAAAACGTTTGGTTATCGAATAAGAAGCCAGTTAGAAGCTGTGACTTCTCATCCAATTCAATATGGTGGAACGAGCTCGTCAGATCGACTGATGAATAAATGCTTTTGTTTTTAAAGCCTTTTAATACGTCTCTGATAATTGGCGCTCTGTCATACTCAGGAAAAATGAGTCTCGTGTTGAGATTTCTGGCATCTAAACAAAGTCTAATAGATCCATTTGGTTTTGTGACTGCCAAAATCGCATTTAGATAAGGTGTCGGTGTCTTCCTTATCACTCCAGCTTGTAACATCTCATCTATAATGACCTTGACTTGACAACGATATTTTTCAGGAATTGGATACAACCTACTTTTGAAAGGTGACCAGTCCTCGACTTGCATTGAATATTTGAAATTTAGTATTTTCCCAGGTACTGTATCAAATACTGTTTTGTGCTTCCTTAAAATCTCTTCCAATTGCTTTCTGTGTTCACCCCCAAGTTGAATGTCATTGAGCCGCTCCTGTAGTAACTCTTCAAATTGTGCATCACTGTCGTCTCCTTCTGTTAATAAAGACCATATCTCCTGGGATTCACTCTCCTCATCTAGTTCCACAACAGCTCCTTCTATGATGTTATCTTCTGCCTTTCGTACCTCCTCTTCCGTCTCTTCCGATATTGCTTCCAATGCCCAAGAATTTACATCT
The DNA here is from genome assembly GCA_946902985.2 of Meconema thalassinum. Classification (NCBI taxonomy): domain Eukaryota; kingdom Metazoa; phylum Arthropoda; class Insecta; order Orthoptera; family Tettigoniidae; genus Meconema; species Meconema thalassinum. The sequence continues at coordinate 970,661,111 of OX336389.2, forward strand.
CTTCCGGTGGTGATTTCATCCATATGCAATCCCACGTTCTTCAGCTCATCATACTCTCTAAAACTGACAGTATTCTTGTGCAAATCTATCGCTGCTTGATAGTCACAAATAAAATTTGCACCAAGAATTATATTGAAATTCATCTTTGCCATGATAATGAATGTTTGCCCAAAAGTGTGTTCCAATATGTTCAGCTCTAAGTATGCCTGACGTTTACAAGTGACGGTGCGTTCAGGAATAACACCCCTCACTTTGAGCTGTGGTACGGGAATTACAGGAATATTTTGACTCCGTCCCAACTCTCGAACCAAGGCCTCCGATACCAGACTGATCTGTGACCCCGTATCCAATAAACATCTTATATTAATTCCACCAATCCTTGCGTAAATAATGGGTAACTGCCTAATTTCATCGTTCCGTGGTTCCACCGTCTCCTCCAGGCAGTCTTCTGGCAAAGCAATCCATTCTTGTATGTTCGCTACTATCCATCCCTCTTCAACTTCCGACTGTTGCGTTTGTAGGCTGTCTTCTTTATCCAAATTTAACATTTTTTTTTAGCTCCGGTGCGACTCCCATCATCCGTTTGTCGCCGATGTCCTTGATATTCCTCTTGTCTCAGTAGACTTCCAGCTTCCTCAGTATGTGTATCAGGATTCTTCATGTTCCCAATAGCCTTTTCCCATCTTCCTAGCTCTCCACCTTGACTAGCGTGTAATTCCTCGAGGTAATTTTGTGATTGAGCGTGCCTATCATCCCAGTCATTTCGATAATTTCGTGGCTCTCCTTGATTTTGGTCTCTTCTTCCTTTCCATCTTTGATTAGCATTGTAATCACCGTATCTTCCATAAGGCCTGTCATTTCTTCGATTTTCACGCCAATGTTGATATCCTCTCTGTTGATACCTATTGTTGCCTTGATATGATCTATTATTGTAGTTATTTTCGTTGCGCTGGTATGGTCTGTTTTCTCCTTCTTCCTGGTTTCGCCTAGGTGTGGAAGTGCTTGTATTAGTGCCCTGCGTTTTAGTGTTTGCCTGCTTAGGTTTTACGATCTCTGTCGCATTGACTAACTCCAGCTGTCTTCCTCCTCTATAATGACTATGAGACGTAGTCTCATCTATCTGGCGTAATATCTGCTCTGCATGTATGGCCGTACTAACGTTCGCTGCGACTAGTACTTGTTGTACGTTGACTGGCAATTGCCTCGCTATTGTCATCACCAGATCCGCTTCATTTAAAGGGTAATCCAGGTCGCGAAATTTTAACATTTGCATGTTAAAGAAATCTGAGTATTTTGTTTGCTGGGTGGTTTGGTACTTTCTAGAGTAAAGATCCATCCTTAGACTCTGTTGTGTTGCGGGCGACCAATATTTGCGCAGAAACGCCAATTTAAAATCTGACATGGTTCCAAATGTGTATTTGAAGCTTAAAAACCATGTAAGGACATTTCCTGATAAAAATCTCTCCATCATCCTCAATCTACGTGCTTCAGGTACCCCAGTGTCATTGAAATGGTCTTCAATTTCTTTAATAAAAGCTTTAGGTGTTACCCCTGAATTCTCCGTGTATTTCTGTGGTTTATAATCACTTGAGCGAATTACTTGGATAAGTTGAGTCGGCTGATGACCGTCTTGTGGTGTTGAGCTCCTATCGATATTCTTGCGAAACCCTTCCGTGTTTGTTGTTAATGGGCTCTCCGCCTGAGTCTGACTTCCTGCTGTGCTCGCCTCCGGGCTATTTGAGTTATCCTGCTTGTCTTTCAATGTTCCTGTTCTAAATATCGACGATTGCTCTAATGACCTGAGTTCAGCTTTAATGATCCTGTCCGTCTGTTCTTTAAGCTTGCTCTTCATTTCTTGTTCTAATGCTTGAATACGAGTGTGATTTTCGCCTACTGTTTTAAGAATGGTGGATCTTTCCTCTTTAGAATCGATATTCATTTTTTTCCAATCTTTTCTTATCTGCTCTTTAATCGTGCTTACTTTCTCTTCAATCTGGCTTTTAGTGTCGTTTAAGGTACTCTTTAACTGCTCCTGATCCGCTTCTAGGCTTTTCCACTGCTCTGCTGATTTTATTTCGAGACGACCCATATCTTTAATTATGCCGGATATATTCTCATCTACCGCTGATAATTGTTGTTGAATGACTTTGCCGCTCTTTTCCATCTCCATAAATCGTCCTTCTAACTTCTCCTGAGCTATCTTGACCTCGCTTGTATTCATAGTGCACGCTATTTCAATTTGCTCTAATTTAGCTAACACCGTTTCATCCAGAATGCTAAGTTTTTGATCAAAAATATTTTCGATTTTCTTAATCTGGTCTAATTGCTTTTCATTATTTTTTACTCACATCTAGGGCCAGTAATACCATCTGTTGATTAGTGTGATCTTTCATCTCTGCGGTTAGCGTCTCTAACTGTGAATTGATAGTGTCATTAATTTCACTTTTTAACAACCTAGCTTGTTCCGCCTGATATTCATTCTGTTCAATTCTACTGTTATTTAATTGTGTCCGCAATGATTCACTTTGTTCTGATAATTTGTTTATCGACTCACTTTGTTCTAACAAACTATTGTTTATTTGTTCAGATAATTTCGCGTTCAATGCTTCACTTTGTTCTACCATAGTATTGTTTATTTGCTCAGACAATTTCGCGTTTAATGCTTCACTTTGTTCTAACATACTAGTGTTTAATGATTGACTCTGTTCTGATAATTTAGCGTTTAATGCTTCACTTTGTTCTAACATACTATTGTTTAATGATTGACTCTGTTCCGCCAATTTAGTGTCCAACAATGCCTGTGTTCTCCTAGCTGCACTCTCAATGATTTCTTGAATCTGTTCAACCGTTGCCATATTACACACTTTATATGAGACATTAGGGAAATGGCATAAAGCAATGCCCTTTGACACACACATAAAATCCAATGCACATTTAATTTCTTTACCCTACTCAGTTCATTTATTTTTACATTTAATCCCACTAGTCGATTGCATCTCTGAGTAGATCTAATTTTACTCAATTTAATTTAAACCCAAACACATATTCAGTCATTAAATTGTTATCCTGATCTGATATTAACACTGACTAATTAATAAAGTATTAATTGTCATTTAAGGCTACAGCCTCCTAACATTTTCACGAGTTTGACTTTCTAAACAAATCTAATTTTAACTTTAATCATTGGGCGCCCGGTATCACATATATATTACCTTTTACTTTAATTCAATAGACAAAAACGTGAACCGTATTTTACTTTACAAACTCCTGATTTTACTTTATATTTCACACATTTGGCGGTATCCACTTCGCCTCACTTACTTTTAATAAAATATCACTTCCCGGTGATTAAAATACTGCCATATCTGCCTGCACTTGCGGCATGTCAGTTTTACTCAGATACGCCACTTAAATGTGTTCCAGCAGCGAACCAGCAATAAAATTACACCATCATTGTTGCGTCAGTTTGAAAATCCAACTACGCTTACACTGACATGTGCAAAATCTTTGCCGTTACACCACAGTGAACCGCCCCACGCTTGGCCGCGCCAGTTTACTCCTATGAACCCTTCAGAAAAGCAGTGTTTATATGTAAGAAATCTTAATCAAGGGGTCGCGCTCAGTTCCTATGTGATGTTTACGTTCGCCAAACAACGTGCTCTACTGAGGTAAGGGTCATAGGATATAAACTATAAATTAGAAAGAAAGGTGACAAGATGTAAAATAATAACATGATTTAATGACTAATAGTGCATAAAAAGAAATAAACAACAATAAAATATAAAACAATCCTCCCTGAATTTCCCATGATAGGAATGTCTATAAATTTTAGGAGTCAGACGGATCTCCCCTTTTTTTTTTAAATGTGGATCCTGGTTCCACTACCTTGCAATTTGGGTTTTATGTGCGCGTAATGACTAACTACGAGGAACGAGTACTTTGGATGACTGTTCGTTTACAACGGGTTAACAGCCACGATGCTTACGAACAATCATCTCGTAAATCAACGTTTATGGATATGGAACATGACATTAATAAAAACCCTTAAAAAGTAATGCTGACACACGCACTAAATCTACTATCTACAGGAATCTCTCTCGGGACCCTCATTAGCGCGAAGACGCACTTGACTTTGAGCTGCCAACACGGGCCAACTTGCTCAACACAAACAAGGAAATACAGCATAGCATATGACTCACGGGTCACTGAATAAAATAAAAACATGGAATAAACCAACAACAACAAAAGCCTGACTGGCTGACATTACTTTATATGAACAAAACTGCATGTTAAGCTAACGCTTCGGAGATTATCGTGATTCGTAGGCAACTCCCATTTATTTAAACAATTTTTACCATTGATCAGTTCTTAATTCTGTATTACAAGTTATTACTGAGCCACACAGGCATTCTCCACTAATGACCTGGCTGGCAATCCTCAGTCCGTCTTGTGCAACATCTCCCCTCTTCCTCAATCACCTGCCATTGTCCCACTCCAGTGTGTATAAATACCTGACCAGCTGTGCCGTTATCTCAAGGAATCAACAGCAACAAACTCAACCACTTCAAAAATATGGTCAGACATTAATCAAAATATCCAGAATTGCCCTCGCGAGGTCACAATCTGGATTTGTCATCAAGCTGCCAGAAATCAGTCTACGCTGAAATTCCCGCTTGTAATGACACAAAAACACACACTCACACACACACATTTGGGAATGACAATACGTTTTCACACAGATCGGCTGAATGGATGCTCGCCCAATCAATTAAAAAAAACCTACGATAGAGCTGACTGCTCTTCGTCACAAATCACATTGCTCCAAAAGCAATAATTTCACTGAATCTGATCAATAATAAAACAAAAGAAATTAATTACCCTCCAATCTACTGTATAATTATTTTACTTCAGTCCTACTTCTGAAACACAACATATCTCCGAGAGACGTTTTTAACCGCATTGCGTAACATATGCAAACACGGCCGTTCACATAGCTACGTTAGTTAAAACAACAAACAAGAAAAGAACCTTCTACTAATAATACATGCGAGCTGTTTCCATGCAAAAGGTGTGTCAGACCAAAACTAAATAGACTACGTTAATCACACAAGCAAATTATTTACAAAACAAGATATGTCCCATACACCATAAGTTAATTTATCAGATAATAATAAATATTATTCGGTACTCATCCTCAGCCAGCCATCCGTCAAAGAACATCTGCAGCCATTTCCCAACTGGATTCTTCTTATCTCATCTCAACCAACTTGACGGAGTCTTGATATTTCCAGGCTTCCTCCATGGTCAATGATGTCATCTCTCGTGCTGATTCAAAAATTAAATTATTATACACTTGATGTCTGACTACTAAATTCGCCGTTTGGGTACTTCTTTCCCCAAAACAGTTTATTGGCGAATTATCGAAGATACTGCCCCTACAAATATAGTACTGTGACTATCTAACACTGAATTTAACACTTTTAATAATAATTTATGTGTCCTTCATGACACGCAAAGTTTAACTGTCAACGTCCTTAGACGCGCAAAGTATAAAAGCCTGTGTCCACTGACACACAAAATAACAGCCTCCGTCCTCAGACGAACCAAAGTAATAAGCGTGTCCTCGACACACCAAAGTATAATAAGCTTACGTCCGTAGACGCACAGAATAATAAGCTTACGTCCGTAGACGCACAGAATAATAAGCAAAGTCTTGGCTCTTCACACCACGTATAAATGAACTGGCCCTAGGTCTTGATGGGGGGGGGGGGATTTATACAAAAATTTCTCGAAATAATGGTGGTACAGGAATGAAATAAATATCACTGAACTCGTAAAATAGCGCAGGTCAAGAATATGCCCATTAATCCTAGAATCGATCGTAGAGATTTTGTCTAGGCGATCTCCCGCGTGAATGCTAGCCGAGCGTGCCCACGCTAGACCTGCCGCGCTAAATAGGCATTCTTCTCTCATTGGTTCCCACATTTTCTGTAATTTGGCGGTTTTTAGCAGATATTGGCGTCGTAGGAGTGTCTATTTTCTTCATCAGCCACTTACGTTACTGCATCATATTACTTCTAGGCGCGAATATCACAATGAACATACCAGCAGCATGTCTCACTGCGCGTCGCTTCTATTTTGAGGTGGCCAACACCTGTCCTTCTGACACATCGCTAGGCTATTTCCTTTCACAGCTAAAGTATTTAGCCTTTTGTCAATCTGCTTCAGGTATGTCCCCGCTGTCTCCAACCAATGCTTGAAATTTCCTCATCTCCGTCTGGCTACTTTCATGATGCTGGTGGAAATATTTATTAATTGAAGAAATAAAACATAGAATCATTTATCCAACAGAGGATAAAGGGTTCAATACCTAATTAACCACATTGAATTTCACCCAGTACTTTTATACAGTAGAGTCACGCAAACTCGGCCTAATGTGGACCAAAGGGTAGCCGAGTTCGCAAAAATGCCGGGTTATCGGGAAATGTGTTAAAAAGAAGAAATAAGCTGTTTGTTTTGGTTTAAAAGTAATTCAATGCAGTACATTTATTTGTTTATAACAGAAACACAAGTTTTAAAATGATGAAGCCACTGTAATTACAGTACTTGAATATATAGTTCAGTACTGTACTACGGTACTGCATAAAAATCAAGGAAAGCAATTACTGTAATTTATAAAATAAAACTTAGAAAAACTAGGCCTAGAAATTATTTTATAATATGTACACTGTACAGTATATGTACAAAACAATTCCCGTACCGTAGGCAAATAGTTTTTTCACTTAATGAAAATTACCATTTACCTTATGCAAAAAAGTAAATAATGTTCTTTTGCTTTTCGCTTTGAAACCTGTTTCTTGAAGCCTCGTCACGAAGACGGCGAAGAAACAGAATTGCGGAGAATGCGGTATAAAATAAATACAACGCTCTGCGTGAGAACCGTTTGTTTACTTCTTACTGCCAACAGTTTGTGCATTTACAGTACTGTACAACAACCTGTATTTATCAGGTCGTCGTTACTCTTCTTACTATGTACTGTAGGTCAACTTGTTTCGCGTCGTATTTAACTGTCGATAATTCCATTAATGGAGAAGACGAAAGAAAACACGTATTAACGCTCTGTGCGAAAATACAAAAACAAACAAAAAATCATGATTTTTTTCTCCTGTCAGGGTGCGGGGTTACCGAGTGCCGAGTTTGCGAGACTCTACTGTAGTGTTATATACATGAAATGAAGTAATTTTCACCGCGAAGTAGGCTTAGTAGGCCCATTTATCATAGCATTTTGTCTTACCCAATGAGCTGTAACACCGAGAAAACTGAAAGTTTTGGTCGACCATATGTCAGCAGTGGGGCAAACATAAGGAACATCCTTTAGGTTCTGTTTAATATCATTATACATCGTAGCTTCCATGTTATCAATACGACGAACGAGTGATCGGCGTGACATAACTGTGACTCCAAAATCCATGGCTGAAATATAACATTTATATTAATACTTGATGAAACATAGTTATTGTTGCAGTAAGTTCTCGACACAATACTTCATATAATTTTGTGCATTGTGTTATATTAGTGACAGTTCTGACTTAGTAATCAATTACGGACAGTAAAAGCTTAGTGTGTTGTAAAAATAGTTTCTCACGATGAACAAGTATCTTTTAACTCAAAACTTATCCTTGAAATCGAAGTTTGCATGGATTCAAAGCAAGAAATGAGAATTACTAACCTTCAAACAAATTCACAAAATGTGGGTCATCTACCACTGACAAGGGCCTCATGCCCTTGACCACAAACTTAGTGACTAGGCCATCAAATTTTGCTTGCACATTCTTGTCCACACTTTTCTTGGTAAACCCATGTGTTAATGTAGTTTGCAGCATTTTCTTTTTACTGGTGCCAGCACCGTCTTCAGGGCATATTTTTATCTTTCTTTTCAGTGAATTTGTTTTAGCCCATTGAGTTTTATACTCTTCAAATTCACTGAGTATACCAGGATGGATTCTCTAAAATAAAAATCAAGAAACGTTTTATTAAACATGTACGGTTAGCTATTGTCTTATTTATCTTACAATTTACATTCACGAGACTACAGAATACAGGTACTCGGCTTATACTGGTGCAGCGCTGTGAATTGCAAAGCAAATCACTTTAAAAACAAAATTTTGTTTGCTTCCTTCTCTCCTTAAGCCTACTCCAATGCAAAGAAGGTTATTTAAACCAAGGTGAACACCACTGTCGTTAGGCGATGGAAAGAACAGGAGTGATAATGGGGAAAGAGGGTATATATCCTATTTAAGTATGTATGTGTGTTGAGTCATGACACGATTGACCGTGCTCTTGAGTGTGTACAATATTGTGGGGATTATAGAATTTTGGGTTCAGGTATACACTGCGGTACGGTATGTACGTGTCGTGGGGAAATGTTTAGTGTACTCGATGACGTTGCAGACGTTGATATTCATATTTTGCTGTCTCAGGTTGAAAAAATAATGGGAATACTCTATATGAACAAGATCTGGCGACAATATCTTGGATGATGTCGCGTTCCACTCTCACCCCCCTTCCCTAATAGTCACGTACAGAGGTGGAGCATCCCACAGCAGAACATGTAATCAATAACAATGCCATGCGGGAACTGAAACCATAAAACTGTCAACCAGAAATTACCAGAAACCGCAAAAGTTCAAAGTTTTATCGAGAACATTCAAATAGCCTATATAAATCTCAGACAAAGCCTCTTGAAGCTATTCAGAACAAATCTTTGAAAACACGACACTGAAGGTTTAAATGATACATCGACTACATGTTCAATTCTATGTGTTAACGCTTTACATAGAAACCCAAACATTAATCCTGAATGAGACCAGAACGTGGCTTTTACACTGGCATCAGACGTCATAGTGACTCTTATATATAAGTGGGCCGATCCTTCTTGACCGGTAGGCCTACATATTACGTACGCAGTGGTGTCTCCGTGCACAGCGAGCATTCATACTTTGTGATCAATGCAAAAAGAGTATGTAATGTGTCCTCGGTACCATATGTGCATCTTCAGTGGTCTCATTGTTCTACTCGGGCTGCAAGAAGAATTATTACACGCTTACTACCGGCCCATCTATACCTTGTTTCATCTTTGGGGGAACATTACCTATTCAAATTAGTAACTCAGATCACTCCTGCACCAGAAATATGTGCTATATTATGCAGCAGCGGCTGGTGGTCTTAGAGCTTGGGAGGGCACACACAATAAATTATCATGCACAGTAAAAACTACTCGCTAGCACGCTAGGTGTTTGCCAATATCATTAAATTTTGTCTCATTAGGGAAAATGTCATGTTGTACGTTTAATATAATATAATATAATTCGAAATTTATAATAGCCTATCACTAAGACATTTGTCAAAAACTCTAGGCCTAGGTGAAAAACAAAATTATTTAATTGGTAACACTTGTCACAGAATTCCAGAAGAGACCTCTTTACGTAACGTTTTTTATTTATTTATTTATTTATTTATTTATTTATTTATTTTCAACAGCATGTTCCATTACAATGAAAGAAATACTACATACTATGTTTACAAAATGTTTACAATTTTAATAACATACATTTACCTATGTAAATCCTCCGTGGCTTAGGCGGCAGCACGCCGGCCTCTCACCGCTGGGTTCGTGGTTCAAACCCCGGTCACTCCATGTGAGATCTGTGCTGGACAAAACGGAGGCAGACAGGTTTTTCTCCGGGTACTCCGGTTTTCCCTGTCAAAATTTCATTCCAGCTACACTCTCCACTATCATTTCATTTCATTTCATCTGTCATTCATTTAATCATTGCCCCAGAGGAGTGCGTCAGGCCTCGGCAGCCGGCACAGTCCATATCCTCGCCGCTAGATGGGGGGCTTCATTCATTCCATTCCTGACCCGGTCGGAGACTGGAAGCAGGCTGTAGATTTTCATTCACATTTACCTATGTATTATTCATTATTGTTCTATGGCTATTAGTTTGGTGATATATTGTTCTAGGAACTGTCTATATCTATTAACTTATTGTTTTATGAGCTACACCAATATTAAGAATCTGTTCAACTGCTTGACATTTTTTTCTAAATCTATTAAATTAAAATATAAAATTAATTATATAATGCTTCATTAGCTTAATTTTTTCGAACGTCCATTTTCAATGTTTATTTACCATATTGTCCTTAAACAACTGTCTTTCTTTTTCCAGTTTCACGCATGTAAATAACAAATGATACACTGTTCGTTCGTTCTTCATTGCCACACGCCCACAATGGACTGTCTTTATTTTGAAACGAAAGAAATACGAATTTATCTTAACATGTCCTGTTAAGAAAGTATTTACATTGCTAGTTAATGGGAAGTTTCTTTTTAATCTATCCTTGACACTAGGCATATATGTTTTTTTTGTCACTGCACCATTTGAAGTATTCTTCCTTTTTTTTCTTTTTCTTTTTGTAGGTTAGGCAATGGGCATAGCGCTCGTGCTCTGAACCCAGTCACAGCCCGAAAAATACTATTACACGTGAAGAGTATCCAATATTAGTTTGAACTAAAAACTACTGGAAAAATGTAACACATACATACAAGGACACAGAAACGTTCTAATCTTCACACCAAGCGACGTACCTTAGTGGCTTACTACTTTAACACAAACATGATATCGTCACACTTAAGGGTATGGAATTTAAAACTTAAGGGAGCATTCTTGCAGAAATCTAAGGAAGGCATGAATAACAGAAGGAATAGTAGAATGAAGGAGAACAGAAATATTGAGAGGGAGGGGGGAAACCTAACGAACGTAACGTGTATAGAAAGGGGGCACGTTGAGTGTCATAAATAGGGCATTGAAAAAATTAAATGATTAATAGTACCGATTGCCATAGAACAGTCGCAGAGATCCGAAGGACGAAGCTTACAGCGGGCCATATATACCGGAGTTAATGCATGATGAAAACGTCAACGGATAATCGTAATAATATGATGGGCGAGTGTAAGATCCATTATAAAACCATGGGTGTCTAGAGATGGTGGGTGGAATTCCATAATATAACCTGGCTTTCGTGCGTGTATAATCCTGCCATTGTTGTAACCAAACATTAAGTAATTGAGATTTGAGAAGGGGGAGATATATTCTTCCATTCGTTTTCGTTTTACGTAACCTTGGAACTAATGACACCAAGGTGGTGCCCTGTTTGCCATCTAGTGGCCGTCTTGCGAATCATTTCAAACCGCATCGGAACAAGGGTAGGTAAGGGGAATCTGTGGTAAGGGGCAGGGTATGGCCATAGATGTTGTAACGTAGCAGTTCAGCAATCCAACGTTCTCTCCAGAGCCCATACAACTGCTCCTATTGTTATTCGTCCTTGTAACCGTGGGCTCGCAAACTCTGGGCCCATAGCCGACGATAGAACAGCGTCTGCGCGCACGCGCAATAGAGCTGTCCTTGTTTGTAGTTGAATTGAGTTTTGGGCAACGAGCTAGAGAAAGGTATATAGAGTGGAAATGGCGCCGCCATATTTGAAGAAGGTTGTACTGGAAGCCGCCATGATATATCCTGTCAAGAGGGTGGGAGGCAGGGAGGGAGAGGCGTGACTAACGGGGCGTAAGATTAGGCGTACGTAAGGCCTGACAATTTAATTTGTACATTGAACGAAAACTAACACAATCATCTTACAAGACAATAAGCTACGTTGCTTATGCACAGTACATTGCATGATTCCATTCTCCTTTAAAAAGAAAACGTTTTGTGTACAACTGACGCACCTGTTGACCTCTCACGTTGAGATGTATTTCTGCAGAAGTGTGAAGCCTGCATTTATAATACTGTTTCACAATTCGCTCGATGAGTGAAGCATAGTGAGGCTTTTCCCCAGGTTCAGTAGCTGTAAATAGATGGTCAGATTTCTGAAACAGATAACCCGGCAGAATAGCATTGACATTAGCTGTCTTCAACTTCAGCATGAGATTCTTCGTGTTCTTTCGCAACATACAGTCATTCTTCCTGATAACACTCTCAGCTGTTTTACATAATTTCACTACCGGTACATCGTTTGATGGATTCAAAGGGCATTCTTTCTCGTCTTTTTCTTTAATCACTCCTTCTTTCTGAACATCTTGACCTGATAAAAGCACTTCTAGGCATTCAATACAAGTCTTTTTTTTTAGACACTTGGCGGAACGACACTTCCTGCTATGTAATGCAGAACATTTCCTACATACAAGCTCGGTGAATTATAATGTGCACAGTAACCATGAGCTGTCTGCCAGCATAGTATCGTCCTTCCCATTGACACCATGAATATTTGCTGTTGCAGTTGTCACAAGTAGGTCACACTCAATAGGCTTACAGTTGGAATTCATGGTTGGGCGTACCCTCGAAATTAAACACTTCCTATTAGCTGAATTAAATTGTACTGCATTTGGATTATTTCTATTCCCACTTCTGGAGCGAATAGAAGAGAAAAATAGCTCTAAGTGATCCTGACTCAATCTGCGTGTTAATAAGTATCTCAATACAGAACTTTGTCCCCACACGTATGTTTCTGCTAGTTGTATCACACTTAAGAGATGAATAATCAAACCGTATATTGACATCTGTCTGCTGGAATCGCAAATAAGCTTTCCATCTGAAATTTCTGAGAAGAAAGAAAGAAAGAAAGAAAAAAAAGATTAGTAAAGCCTGTTACGTTTCCCATAATTAGTTCAAAACAACGAACTAGAGAAAGTATACCTCGTTGGCTTACGAAGATTGATATTTGAAAAATATATTTTATTTTATAGCTTGCCACGGTGTGTGAGTGGTTATCGTGTCGGATTACTAACCCCCCCAAGCTTGCAGGTTCGCTCCTGGCCGTGGTAAGTGATTTTTTTTAAAGGCGGAAAAAATCACGATACGCATGTCATACGATGTTGGCATGTTAAAGAACCCCGTGTTCATAATGGCAAAATTAATCTCGGGATTTTCCGGCTACACAAAGTTCCTCATTTCTCTACTAGAAAGCGCTATAATGTCAAGGAGCTTAGTTATCTAACCTCCTTGACTTTCATAGAGCTTCAAGGAACAACAAAATTCGACATGCAAGCTACCCTCTGGGTGTCAAATAACAAAGCTTGCACCCGGCACCCGAGGCCATACGATATTACTATTACCGTAATTATTATTATGGCTCACAACTATCTTTGCTTAAATTTTAAGACAGCCTAATATATTTACCTACTGATATCAAGGTCTTCTGCAACAATGCTACCGTATCTGAATGCGAGTGTTCTGTAGTTTCCTGGAAACTACGCTTCTTCGGCGAAGATCTACAGGCCTGCTTCTTCTGCAGATGTGCAGGAAAATTGAAAATTGTAGATACTGCATTAGCTAGTAGACGTCGCCTTTCATTTGCTACATACTGTACCCGATACCCAGTTGAGGCTATCGGCTACGCCAGCTGACATTAAGCCGTAGTTGAGATTTATGGGAAAAGTTGTAAAGATAGCGCTCACATCGAGTAGAGGAGAATATTAGAAAATGACGTAGAATGCCAAGGATCAAGAAGGCACTGCCAGTCAAGTAGATGGAATTATGGGAGGAAATATAAAGTTTTATTAAGATCTTTATGGAACAGTATATTTAATCATCTCAGAAGAGAAGAAATAACAAGCATTATATATGATAATAACTTGAAGAAAGACAGATAATCCCTTAAGTTATTGTATAACTTAATAGCCGAGATGAAGGTGGTCGAGATTATTTTTGACGCACGACAGCAGAAAGTGGGAGAGAATCACGTGACCGCGCCAGGTAGGGGCTGGTCAATGCAGTTTAGAGAAGTCAGTCGAGTTCAGCCAGCGAGCTGAAGTGGTACACATGTGCAGAGCGTACGGTAAAGTCAAGCGGTGAAAAGCACTTGCTACGTAAAGCGAAGGCGACAGTATTACTTAACCAAGCAGAGAGCAGGAAGTAGGTCACTGAGCCAAGGCGAGCAACGCAGGGCAGACGGCGAGAAGACCGGTTCCGATGCAAGCTGTACGGGCCGTGTACGGAGGAGAAAAAGCCGGAGTTCAGAACAGCATTGTAATACGAGTTTGAGAACTTTATTTCGAGCTGCATTTATAACGCAGACCAGTATAGCAAAGCGGCATGGCGAGGCCGGCTTTAAGCATAGTTCATTCTAGAACAATGCAGTAGATCCGAGCGGGCTAGTTCCGACTTTTATACGCAGGCAACATTAAAGAAGCTGAACTTCATTTCAACATTCAGTTACAACATTGAGTTGGGATTTGTATTCAGTAATAGAATTGTGCAGGCAGATAATAACAATATACTGCAATTATGAACTTAGATATTCAAAGTACATTACGACTATGCATTTCATAACGGAATATGCAGAGTGACCATGTGGTCCAAACAACATTAACGCTTTTAAGCAAACGAACTGTTACAACTATATGCACTTATGAACATTGACATGTGCATTAATAGAATTCTTTTTCATGAATTATCACAAAATACCGAGTACGAACACAGCTACAGGGTGTTTCAAAAACTTATACACTCTCATAAATAAAATTTATTTTCTACAAGTGAGACTTAACCGCTGTGGAGATTGAACTTTTAACAAGCAAACCGAACATTGTATGGGACAGTGGCGTAACTTAGAAGAAGAATATGGGGTACGCTGATTTTATGAACTTTAACGTAAGATTTTGGACAGTATCCATTATGGATAACATGCAGTTCATCATGTCGGAGTAAACGAAGACAGAGACGCGATGGCACCACGGAGCGATGGATTCGATTCCTGAAGAAGAGGAGGTCTAACAGCTGATTCACTTGGGATATGAAGGCGATCGTTATTGCGTGGGTGAAACGATATTCACGTCGATCTTTCGAGAAATTTATTACACAAGAGAATAATCGACGATCTTTGAAATATAATAACAGCTGATATGAGAAGGTACTGTAAGAGTTATGACTTTCTAATATGATATTTTCATGAACACTGGACATACCTGTATACATTTTCTAGTAGGAGTTATGCGATTATTTAGACATGGCTTAAACATTATTTGCTCCGAGTATTGCTAGAATATGGCGTTACTATATGATATGGCAGGCACCATTATACGAAATTCTCATCATTGGTTGGCTTTATTAAGCAGATGTTTGGTCTTTTAGACATTTTCCAGTAAGGATAGTTTTCTTGGATAGTTATTTTTTGTGGCGAGTATTTCGAACTCGTGATCTGCAATTGGATTATTTAAATCACTTCGTCAGTTCATTGCATACTAGCGAGTGTGTATTATTCATCAGTAGGGATTTTTTCCATTGGATTGTTTGGAGATATTAAGATGTTATTCACTCAAGTGAATGAATATCGCTTTTATATGACAACTAGAGACTTGTTGATTCCAATCTGGTACATTCACTCATGAGACGACGAGATGGGGCCTTTCGTATTTATACGATTGCGTGGTGGTACACATCTTTACCCATCGTTCAGGGCATTATCATGTTAGACGACGGGGCAAGGCCTTTCGTATTTATACGATCGTGTGGTGGTTACTCATCTTACTTGCCATTGAGGAACTCATTTTTATCATCCGAGTGTACTTGAGATTGTAAGAGGATCAAACAAGGAACTACTAGTCACATATCAGTCGAATTTTGTTAAATAAATTAAAAATACATGTCAGCAGGGTTACATTTTGTAATTCTTGTTTGCCAATCCAATATTTTGTTGCTATACTCATTTGAGAGTACTTTCATTTAACAGCTGATACAGCTGATGCTTTTGATAATTTTTATGATTGAATTTGATACCTTTGAGAAGGATTTAAAGTAATTGAATCTTATAAGATGAATCATTAATGGTCAGATTTATTTTAAGGCAGATCAGTATTGCATATTTCGATGTGAGAGATTATAGCACATTGGTGTTTTTCTGTGAAGTGAATTATGAGAATTTTAAGAGAATTTATGCTATTTGAAAGCAGATCTTGAATTTGATTACGATTACTAAGGTAATATTTTTCCTAATTGTTTAAGAAGTTGTCTAGATGTGATCAAATTAATTACAGTTATTGGAGATTGTGTGCGTTGATAATTTGAAGCCAGTTATGTATTTTTTGTAGATCATGCAACGTGATTAAGTGAAGTTTGTGATAGGCATTTTGTGGAAGTTGCCAAGTGGAAGTTGCAATATTGCTAATGTATTTTGAAGCAGACATGAGGTTGTCGAACCCAGTCTAGCATAATTTTTGAGATTCATGCTGTGCGCTGAATATTTATGGAGTTTGTGGAATAATTGTGGTATTCAAATGTGATATTTGATAAAGTGAGAATATATAATGCAGTTGTGGATAGTGAGATCCGACGTGAATTTGTGAAGGCAATAATATTTTTGGCATGATAATTAAATACGAGATATAACTTGGAAGTGATAAAACTGTAAGACAACGTTCTATAACCATATTAAACAATTTGTTAGGAAATTAAACAAATAAATAATGTTGATAATACAAGATTTTCTGATAATAATAATTAATGAAATAATAATCTGAAATTTAAGCATATTAATGATCTGACCTAATGAAATAAAAATCAGAATGACTAGATGAAATAATAAAAATCTAAATAACCAGATGAATAAAATTTAAATTATTTATTTATTTATCGTATGGCTTTTAGTGCCGGGAGTGTCCGAGGACATGTTCGGCTCGCCTGAGTCTGTAGCTGCTTCCAGCGGACACCTTAAAGGGTGAGCTACAAGTTCCGTTCAATTTCAAGTAGTTCCAACTTTCGCCACCAGATATCAATGATACCTAGTGGTGAACGTTGGAACTTTGATAGAGCGTTCTGACGAAATCTAACCTAACAATTTTGCTTTACACATGTTTAGTCTGTGAAAGGATCTTTTACATGCCATAAATCTATGACATGGGACCGCCGGCTTTACTTCCCCTCCGAAGGAAGGCATACTGAAGGATTTTTAACGCTCTTAAAAAATCCGACGACTTAGGCCGGGTTTGAACCCGCTATCTTGGGCATAGCAGTTCAGCATGCTACCGACTACGCCACCGAAGCCGCTAATAAAATTTAAATAAGTTGATAAATTAAATTTTGGAATATATCAATGAATTAAATAAATGGATGAATTAAAGATTGAATAAATAAGCTGATTTAAATAAATTAATAGATGATTAAATAGATGATGAATAACTGAATTGGAAGGTGATAATTAAATAAAGAAGCTGATGATTAATAAATTTAAATGAATTTAAATAAATTTATTTGAGATATGATTTGAAGAATTGCAACTTGTGTTGATGAATTAAACAATTAATTTTGATGATGATGATAATTATAACCAATGAATAGTGGATTTTCTGTGATTCACAAATAAGCAATGATTAATGACAGTGTAAATAGTGTAAATTAATTATTCGATGTTTAGGAGCATTTTACTAACATATTCAGCATTTGAATAATGCCATGCAAGCCATAAATTATGTGATATTTAAAATATGTGATTATAATATGTGTGTTTAGACAGATTAATAATATATTTTACATCCACATTCATGATGTTAATTTAAAGAGAAATTAGGTCTCAGTTATCACGAATGTCAGTGACGCAAAGACATAGTGCTACGGTGATCCTGAGAACCCAAGAGAACTTTAGACATTTTTCCTATTTTATGTGGATTAAATACACTTTGAGTAGAATGGAGATGGTTCGATTTTCTGGACAATGACAATTTAACGTTGGCATTCGACCATGCTCGTAGGTAGGATGAGTGTTTAATAGGTCTGTCTGACTATCAAAGTTGAATAAATTTGTTTTTATCTTAGTTGTGATCTGATGATGATGTGATTTTCCTATTTTCTTTCCTTGTCTTAATTAAGGCTTAACCAGGAAGGATGTGGTTTGCTAGGGATTCAGTTGATGGCGCCCATTGATATTTGTATTTTTTTAATTAAATTTAAACCCGTAACGACCCTGGAGATACTTTATCTCGTGTTACCCTCTGCTTTTGAGATATTTCAACTGAATTTCCGACACATTCCTTATTTGACTAGGTGTTCATTTAACTCCGCTCTGTCCTGGAAATCCAGGAATGCGATGTAATAGCAGATGGGTCATCGCATCCCCAGGACGAACGGGTACAGAGAGAGAGAGGGAGAATTGGCTTTACCCATCTGTGGGGCTTCGATTTTGTTTATTCTATGGAATCACATCAGATTTAGATTACGGAGAGATTGATCTCAATTTCATTTAATGGTGTTATAAAATTTATTAAACTTAGTCAGACAATATACTTGTATGCCCATTCCAGTGATCATGTTAATCATATTAGTGTTATATCATGTTTAGTTATAAGTCATTTTCCTTATACCCAAGTGAATGCAGGAATTGATACATTGTGATGTGTTGTTGTCTAACGTCTCTGAATAAAACGTTCATTGAAAAATATAATTATGTTACCGGAAGATTTAGCTAAGGTGTTAGGAGAGTTACAGAATGGCATGTCTAGTATTGCAGTATTTCTAAAATGGAAACAGAAGTTAAAGAGCAGATAAATGAGTCAGAAGCTAGGTTAGAAGCTAGATGTAAAGAAAATGTGGAAGCTTTACAGACTAGTAATGAAGACAATCTGAAAGATAATTTAAAGTCATTAGAGACTAGGTTACAGTCAAATAGTAAAGATGAATTAAAGTCATTGGAAGATAGATTACAAGCTCGTAGTGAAGAAAATAACACAGAGTTGAAAAACAATTTAACTAGTTTGGAGAATAGATTAACATTAAAGAATGATGAAATATTTAAGGCTTTACAATTAGATATAAAAGCAGTAGAAATGAAAGGAGAGGAAAATGTGCAAATGTTAAGGAAGAATATTATTGATTTAGAGATTAGAGAAGAAGAAAATATTCTTAATTTAAGAACAGATTTTATGTCTATTCAGAAAGATATTAAATCAGATGTATCGAAGTTGAGATTCGACATTGATGGTTTAGTGGCAGATGTAGGCAAAATACAAGAGTGGTCTACCGAAGTATCTTTCGAAACTAAAATCAAAGGTCTAGAAATGAATCTAGGTAATGAAATTAAAGGTTTAAAGTCAGTAATTGGGACCGTTAAAGAGGAAGTCTTAGGAGAGGTTAATTCTAACTTGAAATCCTTAGAAAACCAATTGCAGATAGACATTAGGAAAATTGATGATGATATAGAGCAAAAAGTTAATGAAAACTTAGCTTTATTTAAAAATAGAGTCGGTGCAATAGTGGAAGAACGGTATAGTGAGGTCGATGCCGAAGCAAAAGAAAAACGTGCAGGGTTGGATGAGAAATTAATCGCAGGTATGGCGAACTTAGAAGCGAGATTTACTGAGAATAAGGAAGCGATGAAGATAGATTCAACTCAATTTAGGACAGATGTTGATCAGTTAAAGGAACAAGTCGCGTCAGTAAAGACTACATGCGAAGACAAGATAGACAAATTAAAGAACGATTTAGAAGAGAGTAACAGAACGCAGAATGTTACGTCGTTAGATAACTTGGAAACTCAGGTCAAGACCGTAGAAAAAAGAACAGAAGATAGAATGACTAAACTAGAATCTATAATAAATAGTTTCACAAGTCAAAATGTTACAACGGGGGAGGTATCGATGAATCAGACACCGATAGACCGCAGTATGAACAGTCAAGAGGTTAGCGTGGGAGAAGACCGTCAAACGCAACAGAATGTAACATTCGAAAGGGCTAGTTCAACCCCTCAAGATAATCCGAATTCGAATAGGAGTACGTTTGGTACGAGTGAACGATACTCGGGTCCAGTGACCATCATCAGAAATCTGGATGATAAGCCAAGGAAGTTTTCAGGAAACACAGGAGTCACACCAGTCGAATTTCTGAGGGATATTCGCGATTATATGACGGAACATAGAGTAGCCAAGGAAAGAGAACTAAGGATAGTCGAACGCGCCTTAGACGGGCCTGCGTTAACTTGGTTTCGCGCATTCAGGAGCAATTTTGCGAATATGGAACAATTTGCCATAGCATTCTTAAGGAGATTTTGGTGTGCGGAGGATCAGCTGAACGTAAGAGCAGAAATGTATTCGAAGCGTTACTCTACGTCACATCCAACGCATTATGCTAATTACTTTACTTCGCAATTGGCTAAGTTGCAGTTTTTGATTCCTCCATTGCCAGAAGAAGAGCTTTTGCAAGCTATAGCAAGACAGTTGCCAATTGAGGTACAACGATCACTCATAGCATCGGGAGCGAAAACACTTGAGCACTATGACGATATCTTACGACGATTAGATTACACAAGCGCTCAAATCACACCCAGAACTGCACGGAACGAGAATCGAAACACGCAAGAGGTGAATGCGGTAGTTGTCGATAACGCAGCACAGACTGATAGAAGAGATTCCTGGGGAAACAGAAGGAACGAAGGTAATAGAGGTAATATTCACAACGTTCGCGGGAATGATCGATATCGAGGACCATACGAGAGACCATACGATCAGGACGCAAGAAACAGTAGATACAGGAACTATGATGAGAATTCCAGATACCAGAATAGGAATAGGTACAATAATAGATATCGAGGTCGATACAACTGGAACCAAGGTCAGCAATCTAATCAGAACGATAGGCAGGATAGCAGAAGAAATGATCCAAATGAAAGACAAGACAATCGAGAATATGGGAGATCAAGGCAAGAAAGTAGACAGCCTAGTGCACCACCCGAAGAGATAACTAGAGATGTTAATCGAGCAAGCACGAGTGGCGAAGGAAGAAATAAACGACAAAGTAATGCAAAATCAGAATACTAATCATTGGAAATCAATCATCATTGTTGAGAGATAGCAAGTCAAAGAAGAGGATCTAATTTAAGGAGATATAGTACATCGAGGGAATGGATACTAATGAAGTTGTGGGGACTTTTAACGCAGCTAGCATTAGAAAGTATCATTATGCTGAATAAGAGGATTATAGAGCTATCGTGTACATATGTTGTGTATAGAATGCCTGAGAGTGTATTTTTTTTCTCAAGCCTGATAAAAAAGGAGATGTACGGGAGAGATGTACCCGATACCCAGTTGAGGCTATCGGCTACGCCAGCTGACATTAAGCCGTAGTTGAGATTTATGGGAAAAGTTGTAAAGATAGCGCTCACATCGAGTAGAGGAGAATATTAGAAAATGACGTAGAATGCCAAGGATCAAGAAGGCACTGCCAGTCAAGTAGATGGAATTATGGGAGGAAATATAAAGTTTTATTAAGATCTTTATGGAACAGTATATTTAATCATCTCAGAAGAGAAGAAATAACAAGCATTATATATGATAATAACTTGAAGAAAGACAGATAATCCCTTAAGTTATAGTATAACTTAATAGCCGAGATGAAGGTGGTCGAGATTATTTTTGACGCACGACAGCAGAAAGTGGGAGAGAATCACGTGACCGCGCCAGGTAGGGGCTGGTCAATGCAGTTTAGAGAAGTCAGTCGAGTTCAGCCAGCGAGCACATGTGCAGAGCGTACGGTAAAGTTGAGCGGTGAACAGCACTTGTTACGTAAAGCGAAGGCGACAGTATTACTTAACCAAGCAGAGAGCAGGAAGTAGGTCATTGAGCCAAGGCGAGCAACGCAGGGCAGACGGCGAGAAGACCGGTTCCGATGCAAGCTGTACGGGCCGTGTATGGAGGAGAAAAAGCCGGGGTTCAGAACAGCATTGTAATACGAGTTTGAGAACTTTATTTCGAGCTGCATTTATAACGCAGACCAGTATAGCAAAGCGGCATGGCGAGGCCGGCTTTAAGCATAGTTCATTCTAGAACAATGCAGTAGATCCGAGTGGGCTAGTTCCGACTTTTATACGCAGGCAACATTAAAGAAGCTGAACTTCATTTCAACATTCAGTTGCAACATTGAGTTGGGATTTGTATTCAGTAATACACACATCAAAAAAAGTTTTGCATCACCTCGGTTCCCAGATCTCCGGCATATAGACGTTGACTGTGTATATTGTATCCAAGATACAGTCCATTTGACTGTTCATAGATGTCACTAAAACTGCTCAAAGATGTAAACAACCATGCATGAGCAGGGCCTATTAGACGGAGGGGGTACGACAGCCGATCAGTTCCAGTCATTCCACCAGGACGAAGGTACGCTGCTCATGTTGTCTGTAGTTCTACCATGCCTAGAAGGTCAATACCGCAGTTCGATCGCGTCCGCATTGTTACTTTGTGTCAAGAAGGGCTCTCAACAAGGGAAGTTTCCAGGCGTCTCAGAGTGAACCAAAGCGATGTTGTTCGGACATGGAGGAGGTACAGAGATACAGGAACTGTCGATGACAGGCCTCGCTCAGGCCGCCCAAGGGCTACTACTGTAGTGGATGACCGCTACTTATGGATTGCCGCTCGGAGGAACCCTGACAGCAATGCCACCATGTTGAATAATGCGTTTCGTTCAGCCACAGGACGTCGTGTTTCAACTCAAACTGTGCGCAATAGGCTGCATGATGCGCAACTTCACTCCCGACGTCCATGGCGAGGTCCAGCTTTGCAACCCCGACACCATGCAGCGCGGTACAGATGGGCCCAACAACATGCTGAATGGACCCCACGGAATTGGCATCACGTTCTCTTCACCGATGAGTGTCGCATATGCTTTCAACCAGACAATCGTCGGAGACGTGTTTGGAGGCACCCTGGTCAGGCTGAACGTCTTAGACACACTGTCCAGCGAGTGCAGCAAGGTGGTGGTTCCCTGATGTTTTGGGGTGGCATTATGTGGGGCCGACGTACGCCACTGGTGGTCATGGAAGGCTCCGAAACGGCTTTACGATACCTGAATGACATCCTCCGACCCATAGTGCAACCATATCGGCAGAATATTGGAGAGGCATTTGTCTTCATGGACGACAATTCTCGACCTCATCGTGCACATCTTGTGAATGCGTTCCTTCAAGATAACGACATCGCTCGACTACAGTGGCCAGCATGTTCGCCAGACATGAACCCTATCGAACATGCCTGGGATATGTTGAAAAGGGCTGTTTATGGACGTCTTGACCCACCAACCACTCTGAGAGATTTACGCCGAATTGTCGTTGAGGAGTGGGACAATTTGGACCAACAGTGTCTTGATGAACTTGTGGATAGTATGCCACGGCGAATACAGGCATGCATCAATGCAAGAGGACGTGCTACTGGGTATTAGAGGTAGTGGTGTGTACTGCAATCTGGACCACAAATGCTGAAAGTCTAGCTGTATGATGGTACAACATGCAATGTGTGGGTCTCATGAGCAATAAAACGAGCTGAAATGTTGTTTGTGTTGATCTCTATTCCCTTTGTATTTAACGGTTCCGGAACTCTTGGAACCGAGGTGATGCAAAACTTTTTTTGATGTGTGTAGAATTGTGCAGGCAGATAATTACAATATACTGCAATTATGAACTTAGATATTCAAAGTACATTACGACTATGCATTTCATAACGGAATATGTAGAGCGACCATGGGGTCCAAACAACATTAACGCTTTTAAGCAAACGAACTGTTACAATTATATGCACTTATGAACATTGACAAGTGCATTAATAGAATTCTTTTTCATGAATTATCACAAAATACCGAGTACGAACACAGCTACAGGTTGTTTCAAAAACTTATACACTCTCATAAATAAAATTTATTTTCTACAAGTGAGACTTAACCGCTGTGGAGATTGAACTTTTAACAAGCAAACCGAACATTGTATGGGACAGTGGCGTAACTTAGAAGAAGAATATGGGGTACGCTGATTTTATGAACTTTTACGTAAGGTTTTGGACAGTATCCATTATGGATAACATGCAGTTCATCATGTCGGAGTAAACGAAGACAGAGACGCGATGGCACCACGGAGCGATGGATTCGATTCCTGAAGAAGAGGAGGTCTAACAGCTGATTCACTTGGGATATGAAGGCGATCGTTATTGCGTGGGTGAAACGATATTCACGTCGATCTTTCGAGAAATTTATTACACAAGAGAATAATCGACGATCTTTGAAATATAATAACAGCTGATATGAGAAGGTACTGTAAGAGTTATGACTTTCTAATATGATATTTTCATGAACACTGGGCATACCTGTATATATTTTCTAGTAGGAGTTATGCGATTATTTAGACATGGCTTAAACATTATTTGCTCCGAGTATTGCTAGAATATGGCGTTACCATATGATATGGCAGGCACCATTATACGAAATTCTCACCATTGGTTGGCTTTATTAAGCAGATGTTTGGTCTTTTAGACATTTTCCAGTAAGGATAGTTTTCTTGGATAGTTATTTTTTATTGTGGCGAGTATTTCGAACTCGTGATCTGCAATTGGATTATTTAAATCACTTCGTCAGTTCATTGCATACTAGCGAGTGTGTATTATTCATCAGTAGGGATTTTTTCCATTGGATTGTTTGGAGATATTAAGATGTTATTCACTCAAGTGAATGAATATCGCTTTTATATGACAACTAGAGACTTGTTGATTCCAATCTGGTACATTCACTCATGAGACGACGAGATGGGGCCTTTCGTATTTATACGATTGAGTGGTGGTACACATCATTACCCATCGTTCAGGGCATTATCATGTTAGACGACGGGGCAAGGCCTTTCGTATTTATACGATCGTGTGGTGGTTACTCATCTTACTTGCCATTGAGGAACTCATTTTTATCATCCGAGTGTACTTGAGATTGTAAGAGGATCAAACAAGGAACTACTAGTCACATATCAGTCGAATTTTGTTAAATAAATTAAAAGTACATGTCAGCAGGGTTACATTTTGTAATTCTTGTTTGCCAATCCAATATTTTGTTGCTATACTCATTTGAGAGTACTTTCATTTAACAGCTGATACAGCTGATGCTTTTGATAATTTTTATGATTGAATTTGATACCTTTGAGAAGGATTTAAAGTAATTGAATCTTATAAGATGAATCATTAATGGTCAGATTTATTTTAAGGCAGATCAGTATTGCATATTTCGATGTGAGAGATTATAGCACATTGGTGTTTTTCTGTGAAGTGAATTATGAGAATTTTAAGAGAATTTATGCTATTTGAAAGCAGATCTTGAATTTGATTACGATTACTAAGGTAATATTTTTCCTAATTGTTTAAGAAGTTGTCTAGATGTGATCAAATTAATTACAGTTATTGGAGATTGTGTGCGTTGATAATTTGAAGCCAGTTATGTATTTTTTGTAGATCATGCAACGTGATTAAGTGAAGTTTGTGATAGGCATTTTGTGGAAGTTGCCAAGTGGAATTTGCAATATTGCTAATGTATTTTGAAGCAGACATGAGGTTGTCGAAACCAGTCTAGCATAATTTTTGAGATTCATGCTGTGCGCTGAATATTTATGGAGTTTGTGGAATAATTGTGGTATTCAAATGTGCTATTTGATAAAGTGAGAATAGATAATGTAGTTGTGGATAGTGAGATCCGACGTGAATTTGTGATGGCAATAATATTTTTTGGCATGATAATTAAATACGAGATATAACTTGGAAGTGATAAAACTGTAAGACAACGTTCTATAACCATATTAAACAATTTGTTAGGAAATTAAACAAATAAATAATGTTGATATTACAAGATTTTCTGATAATAATAATTAATGAAATAATAATCTGAAATTTAAGCATATTAATGATCTGACCTAATGAAATAAAAATCAGAATGACTAGATGAAATAATAAAAATCTAAATAACCAGATGAATAAAATTTAAATAAGTTGATAAATTAAATTTTGGACTATATCAATGAATTAAATAAATGGATGAATTAAAGATTGAATAAATAAGCTGATTTAAATAAATTAATAGATGATTAAATAGATGATGAATAACTGAATTGGAAGGTGATAATTAAATAAAGAAGCTGATGATTAATAAATTTAAATGAATTTAAATAAATTTATTTGAGATATGATTTGAGGAATTGCAACTTGTGTTGATGAATTAAACAATTAATTTTGATGATGATGATAATTATAACCAATTAATAGTGGAGTTTTTGTGATTCACAAATAAGCAATGATTAATGACAGTGTAAATAGTGTAAATTAATTATTCGATGTTTAGGAGCATTTTACTAACATATTCAGCATTTGAATAATGCCATGCAAGCCATAAATTATGTGATATTTAAAATATGTGATTATAATATGTGTGTTTAGACAGATTAATAATATTTTTTACATCCACATTCATGATGTTAATTTAAAGAGAAATTAGGTCTCAGTTATCACGAATGTCAGTGACGCAAAGACATAGTGCTACGGTGATCCTGAGAACCCAAGAGAACTTTAGAAATTTTTCCTATTTTATGTGGATTAAATACACTTTGAGTAGAATGGAAATGGTTCGATTTTCTGGACAATGACAATTTAACGTTGGCATTCGACCATGCTCGTAGGTAGGATGAGTGTTTAATAGGTCTGTCTGACTATCAAAGTTGAATAAATTTGTTTTTATCTTAGTTGTGATCTGATGATGATGTGATTTTCCTATTTTCTTTCCTTGTCTTAATTAAGGCTTAACCAGGAAGGATGTGGTTTGCTAGGGATTCAGTTGATGGCGCCCATTGATATTTGTATTTTTTTAAATTAAATTTAAACCCATAACGACACTGGAGATACTTTATCTCGTGTTACCCTCTGCTTTTGAGATATTTCAACTGAATTTCCGACACATTCCTTATTTGACTAGGTGTTCATTTAACTCCGCTCTGTCCTGAAAATCCAGCAATGCGATGTAATAGCAGATGGGTCATCGCATCCCCAGGACGAACGGGTACAATACATATATTTATCTTTAAAGTGTAGAAAACAAATTAAGCTGTATCTCGTGGGGTACCATTTATTGCCTTTCATGTTGACAACCCATTGTTTTGTTAGTTCCTGGTTCTGCAAAGGGAATCTGAAATGTAAATATTACACAAAATTAAACTGCTGCATCACGTTTTCGTAAAGGGTCTACCTCATTAATTTAAGAATTTGGATGACATTTCTTACCTGAAATACAACACTCCGGTTGTCTTATTACTTCTATTCGTACAATTGAATGACGAACACACTGATGGCATGGTCAATGTATTTTTAAATAAATTTCATTCAACACATGTTCCCGCTCAACGCGAACAATCACAACAAACTCTTGTCAGACGACGTTCTGAATCATGGCCGCCTTAACTCAGGTTGCCTCCGCCCAGAGCGCTGCTACGCGGCTCCTTGCCTCTCTATATACCTTTCTCTAGCTCGTTGTTATGCACAGTACATTGCATGATTCCAGTCTCCTTTAAAAAGAAAACGTTTTGTGTACAACTGACGCACCTGTTGACCTGTCACGTTGAGCTGTATTTCTGCAGAAGTGTGAAGCCTGCATTTATAATACTGTTTCACAATTCGCTCGATGAGTGAAGCATAGTGAGGCTTTTCCCCAGGTTCAGTAGCTGTAAATAGATGGTCAGATTTTTGAAACAGATAACCCGGCAGAATAGCATAGACATCAGCTGTCTGCAACTTCAGCATGAGATTCTTCGTGTTCTTTCGCAACATACAGTCATTCTTCCTGATAACACTCTCAGCTGTTTTACATAATTTCACTACCGGTACATCGTTTGATGGATTCAAAGGGCATTCTTTCTCGTCTTTTTCTTTAATCACTCCTTCTTTCTGAACATCTTGACCTGATAAAAGCACTTCTAGGCATTCAATACAAGTCTTTTTTTTAGACACTTGGCGAACGACACTTCCTGCTATGTAATGAAGAACATTTCCTACATACAAGCTCGGTGAATTATAATGTGCACAGTAACCATGAGCTGTCTGCCAGCATAGTATCGTCCTTCCCATTGACACCATGAATATTTGCTGTTGCAGTTGTCACAAGTAGGTCACACTCAATAGGCTTACAGTTGGAATTCATGGTTGGGCGTACCCTCGCAATTAAACACTTCCTATTAGCTGAATTAAATTGTACAGCATTTGGATTATTTCTATTCCCACTTCTGGAGCGAATAGAAGAGAAAAATAGCTCTAAGTGATCCAGACTCAATCTGCGTGTTAATAAGTATCTCAATACAGAACTTTGTCCCCACACGTATGTTTCTGCTAGTTGTATCACACTTAAGAGATCAATAATCAAACCGTATATTGACATCTGTCTGCTGGAATCGCAAATAAGCTTTCCATCTGAAATTTCTGAGAAGAAAGAAAGAAAGAAAGAAAGAAAGAAAAAAAAAAGATTAGTAAAGCCTGTTACGTTTCCCATAATTAGTTCAAAACAACGAACTAGAGAAAGTATACCTCGTTGGCTTACGAAGATTGATATTTGAACAATATATTTTATTTTATAGCTTGCCACGGTGTGTGAGTGGTTATCGTGTCGGATTACTAACCCCCCCCCCCCCAAGCTTGCAGGTTCGCTCCTGGCCGTGGTAAGTGATTTTTTTAAGGCGGCAAAAATCACGATACGCATGTCATATGATGTTGGCATGTTAAAGAACCCCGTGTTCATAATGGCAAAAATAATCTCGGGATTTTCCGGCTACACAAAGTTCCTCATTTCTCTACTAGAAAGCGCTATAATGTCAAGGAACTTAGTATTCTAACCTCCTTGACTTTCATAGAGCTTCAAGGGACAACAAAATTCGACATGCAAGCTACCCTCTGGCTGTCAAATAACAAAGCTTGCACCCGGCATCCGAGGCCATACGATATTATTATTACCGTAATTATTATTATGGCTCACAACTATCTTTGCTTAAATTTTAAGACAGCCTAATATATTTACCTACTGATATCAAGGTCTTCTGCAACAATGCTACCGTATCTGAATGCGAGTGTTCTGTAGTTTCCTGGAAACTACGCTTCTTCGACGAAGATCTACAGGCCTGCTTCTTCTGCAGATGTGCAGGAAAATTGAAAATTGTAGATACTGCATTAGCTAGTAGACGTCGCCTTTCATTTGCTACATACATATATTTATCTTCAAAGTGTAGAGAACAAATTAAGCTGTATCTCGTGGGGTACCATTTATTGCTTTTCACGTTGACAACCCATTGTTTTGTTAGTTCCTGGTTCTGCAAAGGGAATCTGAAATGTAAATATTACACAAAATTAAACTGCTGCATCACGTTTTCGTAAAGGGTCTACCTCATTAATTTAAGAATTTGGATGACATTTCTTACCTGAAATACAACACTCCGGTTGTCTTATTACTTCTATTCGTACAATTGAATGACGAACACACTGATGGCATGGTCAATGTATTTTTAAATAAATTTCATTCAACACATGTTCCCGCTCAACGCGAACAATCACAACAAACTCTTGTCAGACGACGTTCTGAATCATGGCCGCCTTAACTCAGGTTGCCTCCGCCCAGAGCGCTGCTACGCGGCTCCTTGCCTCTCTATATACCTTTCTCTAGCTCGTTGTTATGCACAGTACATTGCATGATTCCATTCTCCTTTAAAAAGAAAACGTTTTGTGTACAACTGACGCACCTGTTGACCTCTCACGTTGAGCTGTATTTCTGCAGAAGTGTGAAGCCTGCATTTATAATACTGTTTCACAATTCGCTCGATGAGTGAAGCATAGTGAGGCTTTTCCCCAGGTTCAGTAGCTGTAAATAGATGGTCAGATTTTTGAAACAGATAACCCGGCAGAATAGCATAGACATCAGCTGTCTGCAACTTCAGCATGAGATTCTTCGTGTTCTTTCGCAACATACAGTCATTCTTCCTGATAACACTCTCAGCTGTTTTACATAATTTCACTACCGGTACATCGTTTGATGGATTCAAAGGGCATTCTTTCTCGTCTTTTTCTTTAATCACTCCTTCTTTCTGAACATCTTGACCTGATAAAAGCACTTCTAGGCATTCAATACAAGTCTTTTTTTTAGACACTTGGCGAACGACACTTCCTGCTATGTAATGAAGAACATTTCCTACATACAAGCTCGGTGAATTATAATGTGCACAGTAACCATGAGCTGTCTGCCAGCATAGTATCGTCCTTCCCATTGACACCATGAATATTTGCTGTTGCAGTTGTCACAAGTAGGTCACACTCAATAGGCTTACAGTTGGAATTCATGGTTGGGCGTACCCTCGCAATTAAACACTTCCTATTAGCTGAATTAAATTGTACAGCATTTGGATTATTTCTATTCCCACTTCTGGAGCGAATAGAAGAGAAAAATAGCTCTAAGTGATCCAGACTCAATCTGCGTGTTAATAAGTATCTCAATACAGAACTTTGTCCCCACACGTATGTTTCTGCTAGTTGTATCACACTTAAGAGATCAATAATCAAACCGTATATTGACATCTGTCTGCTGGAATCGCAAATAAGCTTTCCATCTGAAATTTCTGAGAAGAAAGAAAGAAAGAAAGAAAGAAAAAAAAAAAGATTAGTAAAGCCTGTTACGTTTCCCATAATTAGTTCAAAACAACGAACTAGAGAAAGTATACCTCGTTGGCTTACGAAGATTGATATTTGAACAATATATTTTATTTTATAGCTTGCCACGGTGTGTGAGTGGTTATCGTGTCGGATTACTAACCCCCCCCCCAAGCTTGCAGGTTCGCTCCTGGCCGTGGTAAGTGATTTTTTTTAAGGCGGCAAAAATCACGATACGCATGTCATATGATGTTGGCATGTTAAAGAACCCCGTGTTCATAATGGCAAAAATAATCTCGGGATTTTCCGGCTACACAAAGTTCCTCATTTCTCTACTAGAAAGCGCTATAATGTCAAGGAACTTAGTATTCTAACCTCCTTGACTTTCATAGAGCTTCAAGGGACAACAAAATTCGACATGCAAGCTACCCTCTGGGTGTCAAATAACAAAGCTTGCACCCGGCATCCGAGGCCATACGATATTATTATTACCGTAATTATTATTATGGCTCACAACTATCTTTGCTTAAATTTTAAGACAGCCTAATATATTTACCTACTGATATCAAGGTCTTCTGCAACAATGCTACCGTATCTGAATGCGAGTGTTCTGTAGTTTCCTGGAAACTACGCTTCTTCGACGAAGATCTACAGGCCTGCTTCTTCTGCAGATGTGCAGGAAAATTGAAAATTGTAGATACTGCATTAGCTAGTAGACGTCGCCTTTCATTTGCTACATACATATATTTATCTTCAAAGTGTAGAGAACAAATTAAGCTGTATCTCGTGGGGTACCATTTATTGCTTTTCACGTTGACAACCCATTGTTTTGTTAGTTCCTGGTTCTGCAAAGGGAATCTGAAATGTAAATATTACACAAAATTAAACTGCTGCATCACGTTTTCGTAAAGGGTCTACCTCATTAATTTAAGAATTTGGATGACATTTCTTACCTGAAATACAACACTCCGGTTGTCTTATTACTTCTATTCGTACAATTGAATGACGAACACACTGATGGCATGGTCAATGTATTTTTAAATAAATTTCATTCAACACATGTTCCCGCTCAACGCGAACAATCACAACAAACTCTTGTCAGACGACGTTCTGAATCATGGCCGCCTTAACTCAGGTTGCCTCCGCCCAGAGCGCTGCTACGCGGCTCCTTGCCTCTCTATATACCTTTCTCTAGCTCGTTGTTATGCACAGTACATTGCATGATTCCATTCTCCTTTAAAAAGAAAACGTTTTGTGTACAACTGACGCACCTGTTGACCTCTCACGTTGAGCTGTATTTCTGCAGAAGTGTGAAGCCTGCATTTATAATACTGTTTCACAATTCGCTCGATGAGTGAAGCATAGTGAGGCTTTTCCCCAGGTTCAGTAGCTGTAAATAGATGGTCAGATTTTTGAAACAGATAACCCGGCAGAATAGCATAGACATCAGCTGTCTGCAACTTCAGCATGAGATTCTTCGTGTTCTTTCGCAACATACAGTCATTCTTCCTGATAACACTCTCAGCTGTTTTACATAATTTCACTACCGGTACATCGTTTGATGGATTCAAAGGGCATTCTTTCTCGTCTTTTTCTTTAATCACTCCTTCTTTCTGAACATCTTGACCTGATAAAAGCACTTCTAGGCATTCAATACAAGTCTTTTTTTTAGACACTTGGCGAACGACACTTCCTGCTATGTAATGAAGAACATTTCCTACATACAAGCTCGGTGAATTATAATGTGCACAGTAACCATGAGCTGTCTGCCAGCATAGTATCGTCCTTCCCATTGACACCATGAATATTTGCTGTTGCAGTTGTCACAAGTAGGTCACACTCAATAGGCTTACAGTTGGAATTCATGGTTGGGCGTACCCTCGCAATTAAACACTTCCTATTAGCTGAATTAAATTGTACAGCATTTGGATTATTTCTATTCCCACTTCTGGAGCGAATAGAAGAGAAAAATAGCTCTAAGTGATCCAGACTCAATCTGCGTGTTAATAAGTATCTCAATACAGAACTTTGTCCCCACACGTATGTTTCTGCTAGTTGTATCACACTTAAGAGATCAATAATCAAACCGTATATTGACATCTGTCTGCTGGAATCGCAAATAAGCTTTCCATCTGAAATTTCTGAGAAGAAAGAAAGAAAGAAAGAAAGAAAAAAAAAAAGATTAGTAAAGCCTGTTACGTTTCCCATAATTAGTTCAAAACAACGAACTAGAGAAAGTATACCTCGTTGGCTTACGAAGATTGATATTTGAACAATATATTTTATTTTATAGCTTGCCACGGTGTGTGAGTGGTTATCGTGTCGGATTACTAACCCCCCCCCCAAGCTTGCAGGTTCGCTCCTGGCCGTGGTAAGTGATTTTTTTTAAGGCGGCAAAAATCACGATACGCATGTCATATGATGTTGGCATGTTAAAGAACCCCGTGTTCATAATGGCAAAAATAATCTCGGGATTTTCCGGCTACACAAAGTTCCTCATTTCTCTACTAGAAAGCGCTATAATGTCAAGGAACTTAGTATTCTAACCTCCTTGACTTTCATAGAGCTTCAAGGGACAACAAAATTCGACATGCAAGCTACCCTCTGGGTGTCAAATAACAAAGCTTGCACCCGGCATCCGAGGCCATACGATATTATTATTACCGTAATTATTATTATGGCTCACAACTATCTTTGCTTAAATTTTAAGACAGCCTAATATATTTACCTACTGATATCAAGGTCTTCTGCAACAATGCTACCGTATCTGAATGCGAGTGTTCTGTAGTTTCCTGGAAACTACGCTTCTTCGACGAAGATCTACAGGCCTGCTTCTTCTGCAGATGTGCAGGAAAATTGAAAATTGTAGATACTGCATTAGCTAGTAGACGTCGCCTTTCATTTGCTACATACATATATTTATCTTCAAAGTGTAGAGAACAAATTAAGCTGTATCTCGTGGGGTACCATTTATTGCTTTTCACGTTGACAACCCATTGTTTTGTTAGTTCCTGGTTCTGCAAAGGGAATCTGAAATGTAAATATTACACAAAATTAAACTGCTGCATCACGTTTTCGTAAAGGGTCTACCTCATTAATTTAAGAATTTGGATGACATTTCTTACCTGAAATACAACACTCCGGTTGTCTTATTACTTCTATTCGTACAATTGAATGACGAACACACTGATGGCATGGTCAATGTATTTTTAAATAAATTTCATTCAACACATGTTCCCGCTCAACGCGAACAATCACAACAAACTCTTGTCAGACGACGTTCTGAATCATGGCCGCCTTAACTCAGGTTGCCTCCGCCCAGAGCGCTGCTACGCGGCTCCTTGCCTCTCTATATACCTTTCTCTAGCTCGTTGTTATGCACAGTACATTGCATGATTCCATTCTCCTTTAAAAAGAAAACGTTTTGTGTACAACTGACGCACCTGTTGACCTCTCACGTTGAGCTGTATTTCTGCAGAAGTGTGAAGCCTGCATTTATAATACTGTTTCACAATTCGCTCGATGAGTGAAGCATAGTGAGGCTTTTCCCCAGGTTCAGTAGCTGTAAATAGATGGTCAGATTTTTGAAACAGATAACCCGGCAGAATAGCATAGACATCAGCTGTCTGCAACTTCAGCATGAGATTCTTCGTGTTCTTTCGCAACATACAGTCATTCTTCCTGATAACACTCTCAGCTGTTTTACATAATTTCACTACCGGTACATCGTTTGATGGATTCAAAGGGCATTCTTTCTCGTCTTTTTCTTTAATCACTCCTTCTTTCTGAACATCTTGACCTGATAAAAGCACTTCTAGGCATTCAATACAAGTCTTTTTTTTAGACACTTGGCGAACGACACTTCCTGCTATGTAATGAAGAACATTTCCTACATACAAGCTCGGTGAATTATAATGTGCACAGTAACCATGAGCTGTCTGCCAGCATAGTATCGTCCTTCCCATTGACACCATGAATATTTGCTGTTGCAGTTGTCACAAGTAGGTCACACTCAATAGGCTTACAGTTGGAATTCATGGTTGGGCGTACCCTCGCAATTAAACACTTCCTATTAGCTGAATTAAATTGTACAGCATTTGGATTATTTCTATTCCCACTTCTGGAGCGAATAGAAGAGAAAAATAGCTCTAAGTGATCCAGACTCAATCTGCGTGTTAATAAGTATCTCAATACAGAACTTTGTCCCCACACGTATGTTTCTGCTAGTTGTATCACACTTAAGAGATGAATAATCAAACCGTATATTGACATCTGTCTGCTGGAATCGCAAATAAGCTTTCCATCTGAAATTTCTGAGAAGAAAGAAAGAAAGAAAGAAAGAAAAAAAAAGATTAGTAAAGCCTGTTACGTTTCCCATAATTAGTTCAAAACAACGAACTAGAGAAAGTATACCTCGTTGGCTTACGAAGATTGATATTTGAACAATATATTTTATTTTATAGCTTGCCACGGTGTGTGAGTGGTTATCGTGTCGGATTACTAACCCCCCCCCAAGCTTAGAGGTTCGCTCCTGGCCGTGGTAAGTGATTTTTTTAAGGCGGCAAAAATCACGATACGCATGTCATACGATGTTGGCATGTTAAAGAACCCCGTGTTCATAATGGCAAAATTAATCTCGGGATTTTCCGGCTACACAAAGTTCCTCATTTCTCTACTAGAAAGCACTATAATGTCAAGGAGCTTAGTTATCTAACCTCCTTGACTTTCATAGAGCTTCAAGGGACAACAAAATTCGACATGCAAGCTACCCTCTGGGTGTCAAATAACAAAGCTTGCACCCGGCATCCGAGGCCATACGATATTATTATTATTACCGTAATTATTATTATGGCTCACAACTATCTTTGCTTAAATTTTAAGACAGCCTAATATATTTACCTACTGATATCAAGGTCTTCTGCAACAATGCTACCGTATCTGAATGCGAGTGTTCTGTAGTTTCCTGGAAACTACGCTTCTTCGGCGAAGATCTACAGGCCTGCTTCTTCTGCAGATGTGCAGGAAAATTGAAAATTGTAGATACTGCATTAGCTAGTAGACGTCACCTTTCATTTGCTACATACATATATTTATCTTCAAAGTGTAGAGAACAAATTAAGCTGTATCTCGTGGGGTACCATTTATTGCTTTTCATGTTGACAACCCATTGTTTTGTTAGTTCCTGGTTCTGCAAAGGGAATCTGAAATGTAAATATTACACAAACTTAAACTGCTGCATCACGTTTTCGTAAAGGGTCTACCTCATTAATTTAAGAATTTGGATGACATTTCTTACCTGAAATACAACACTCCGGTTGTCTTATTACTTCTATTCGTACAATTGAATGACGAACACACTGATGGCATGGTCAATGTATTTTTAAATAAATTTCATTCAACACATGTTCCCGCTCAACGCGAACAATCACAACAAACTCTTGTCAGACGACGTTCTGAATCATGGCCGCCTTAACTCAGGTTGCCTCCGCCCAGAGCGCTGCTACGCGGCTCCTTGCCTCTCTATATACCTTTCTCTAGCTCGTTGGTCTTGGGCCCACTAAGGCCTGGGCCCCGAGTAGCCCGCAGCAAGGCGAACTCCGTGACAAGATATGTGGCGCATTATTCAAACCCGCTGGGGCATTTTCATAGTGAGGAGTGCACAAATCGGCCAGTATTTCGAGCGTTAAGGATTAAAAAATGAATTACTAATGTAGGTTAATGGTAGGGAGGGCCCTGGCCCACTGGCCCGTTAGAGCCAGCCGCCCCTGATATTATGTAAATATGCGTTTTTATTTATTGCCCTTTTAACCACGACAGCCATGTTCCGACAGAGCTTTTATCTCGCTCAACTGTCATCAAGGCACACTCAACGGCATACACCGAGGCGCATACATTGTTGCCAACATGTGGGATACAAAATACACCACTCTCATTAAAGATTATTGGTGCGAGATAAGTGGACTAGGCAAATACCATAGGTTTGGATGAAATTTATTGTTGCGTGTATACCCCCACTGTGCGTGACAAAATCCAGGGGTGTTAACTTATATTGGGCCAAGCTACGTAACAATTAATGGTCTAGGCTAAATCCGTTGGTCTGGATGAAAATATTGGGCTAAGCAAAATCCATTGGTTTGGATGAAAATTGTTGATAAGTTATGTTATTCTTGATTGAAATTGGAGAGTGTTAACTCACAACTCCATGTCTAAAAGACTGAAACTTGGTGCACTTTCACATTAACTTGACGGAGCTCTTTTGTCTTACGATACCGGATATGAAATAGTGCCGAATGCATGTGGTTGACAATTCTGTCTTTGAAGATAATTCATGCACATAATGGCGGACACAACTAGACTATTACCTATATAAGTCGTGATCTAAAAAGGGGGAGGTGGGTGGGTTGTGGTCAGCGGAGGAGTAAACATCTATTACTAGGCTACATCATTTCCTGATTTATTTTTCATAATTTGATAAGGTATTTTGGCTAATTTATGTACTATGGAAAATATTATTGTTTGTTCTGCGCTACCAGACAAACCTGACCAGGAGGTAATGCCCCAGGCCCCTTTTCTTGTAGTAGAAGCAGTCATTTTCATTCAGACAGTGGCTTAACCTAGTAGCGATCAATGGTTTCGCCCAGACAGTGGTCTAACCTAGTAGCGACCAATGGTTTCGCCCAGACAGTGGTCTAACCTAGTAGCGATCAATGGTTTCGCCCAGACAGTGGTCTAACGTAGTAGCGATCAATGGTTTCGCCCAGACAGTGGTCTAACCTAGTAGCGA
The DNA here is from genome assembly GCA_946902985.2 of Meconema thalassinum. Classification (NCBI taxonomy): domain Eukaryota; kingdom Metazoa; phylum Arthropoda; class Insecta; order Orthoptera; family Tettigoniidae; genus Meconema; species Meconema thalassinum. Next base: position 970,698,394 of record OX336389.2, read on the forward strand.
TCAATGGTTTCGCCCAGACAGTGGTCTAACCTAGTAGTGATCAATGATTTCGTCCAGACAGTCTTCCAACCTAATAGCGACCAATGGTTTCGCCCAGACAGTGGTCTAACCTAGTAGCGATCAATGATTTCGTCCAGACAGTCTTCCGACCTAATAGCGACCAATGGTTTCGCCCAGACAGTGTTCTAACCTAGTAGCGACCAATGGTTTCGCCCAGACAGTCTTCTAACCTAGTAGAGACCAATGGTTTCGCCCAGACAGTCTTCTAACCTAGTAGCGACCAATGGTTTCGTCCAGACAGTGGTCTAACCTAGTAGCGACCACTGGTTTCGCCCAGACAGTGGTCTAACCCAGTACCGGTAGAACCAATGGTTTCGCTCAGACAGTGGTCTAACTGAGTAGCGACCAATGGTTTCCCCTATACCGTCATCAAGCTAGTAGCGACCAATGGCTTTAGAAGAGTACAACTTTTCAATTAAATTGAACTAAACGTAATTTATGAACATTCACAGCTCACGACCAAACCTCGCGCTTGAATACATCACATGCGACTGCATTCACACGTAATGACACTGCTTGAAACCACATACAGCCGACCAATAGACTATGGCGGCAATTCCAGCCACATCAAACAAATGAACATAAACGTACGCATGCCATCGACTACGCTAAAAACATTACCTAGACAAGTAGCCTACGTATCACGGTGTAGACTTGAACCGCCTAATGACCCTAAAAATTGTTCTGAATAATAATAATATTGGTTTTACATCCTGTTTAACTACTGGGGCTTTTAGAGACGCTGGGGTGCTGGAATTTTTCCCCAAAAGGGATTATTAACGTGCCAGAAAATCTGAGATGGCTCCCTTGCATTCAGGCATCCCCAAAAGCCAACTGGCCGTCCCAAGATTTGAGGGTTTGCTACCCATCTCAAATGGATTTCTGTGGTTTCCCACTTCTACTCCTAACTTAAGGCCACGGCCACATCCTTCCCAATCCTATCCCCAATTTTCAAATACACATATTACCGTAATACAGCCATCACAACAGCACAGGTTATCATTTATTACAAACCCAAGTTCACAGTGCTACATGACCACGATAACGCTAAACCCCTCAAAATAAGAAACAAAAGAGTGGTTTGTTTGTATTTTCAGCACTATTTCTTTTTAGTGTTAATATTACTTGTGTATAATCACGAAAGCGATTATCACTTAATCCTTTCATCTTGAGAGATAAATGGATTAATCATCAATAATACTTGCTTATTGCATGGTGAGTGTTGTGTTGATATATTCATGCGATTACTTTGAATTAGCTATTGAGTGTTTTCCCTCTTTAACGTATTTATTGTAGGCTATTACAATTCATTGCGCCCGACCCACGCTAGCGCCGAAGTGCGACCACGTTGAAACGTTTTGCTAGCCCCTAACTGTTGGGTGATAAATGTAACTGTTTACCTTTGCCTAAGCTATGTTGTTTTAATGGGCGCCAAGACCTCAATGCAATGTTGAAATCTAAATTTGTATTTAACAACGTCTAGCTCTGGCAGAACACCTTCAAGACACTATTCACTCAGATCGTGGTATGATTTGATCATTAACCCAACAAACAATTGTATCAGGAGAAGGAATTGGTCTATATCTAATGCTACCTACTGAAAGCAAAGATTGCATTGTAAAAGAAATGAATTTATTATATAAAACAAGTATAGCAAAATTAATAATAATAATAAGTACAAAATTTAAATTGGAGCGCTGTGATTTGAATATTACCGATAGAAAATTACGTGAAAACGGAGTCTGATAAATTGATTTTACTCTTATTTCCAAGCTATGAAGTTACTGAAATATGAAATGTAAAACAAAGAAAAATGAGAGATTGCGTATTTCTGCGTCATTTGCGCTTACCATTGGAAATTGCCAAGGCATTTCCCTCGTACTTGCTGATGCCGTGAGCTTCCCACAGTCTCCTGGACGTCGTCATCTCCGTCGGAATTTGATGATATTCTGGTAGATTAGATAATTCTATGGTCCGTACCTCGGACCCAAACACTCGTACAACCGCACCGGTTAAGTTTTGCAAAAGTTAGTCTTCAACTCCACTGAACATCGGAGCGACACGCACTTCCAACCGTACTCCGCAAGTTCTACACAGATAGTCCTCGTTTCACGGCGCGTCGAACGATATATGCACCTGTTGGCTCCCCCACCATGGTACCGACATCTAGCTTACGTCGTCCTCACTGATTGGCTGAGCACGCCGCCAGTTCCCCTCCTCTGCCTCATTACACTCGGCGCGCGAGAGGGAGAAGTAGATTTCCGTTCCAACAATTCGTCTTTTCTAGACCTTGCGACCCAGCCTTGCGTAATACTTCTCGACAGGAATCAGCTTGTATTCGAATTCCCAGTGAGTCATGTCTCTCAAATACCCTAACTGACAAAACTCCGTAAAATTCCGTAATCACATAATTTTCTATAATATTGTCGTTCGTAATAATTTGCTTGATAGCGTTTTCTAAGACATAGAAAACCTATCTGCATGTTAATAATTTTTATAAAATGCTCCGAAAATACCTTAATAATAATTATAATAAATTAATAATAATAATAAATTACCATGAAAAATTCTCTTGGCTGAACAATTTGCCGCGTAAATAAATATAGAATGGCTTCCTACTGACTTATGCCAGTTGCATAAAACCCCTCGAAAAACACGTTACATATTCGCCTCGGATCATCGGATGATTTACCGTGACGACGGTCCATTATCCGATTATCCCAGACACGTTAATAAACCCCATCCAAAATACATATTACATAAATGAAATCACCCTAAATTACAGATATATACACTCATATTTTTTCTTCACGCACTTTGCGTCAAAGTTTGTTGTCACTATGGATTGCACTTTGCAACCAGTCCAATGTTTTACATATGGAATAGTGTTCCACGGATATTTCCGCCTCTCAAATTTCTCTATGTTGGAGAAATAGACATAATTAATGTGTGAGCACTATGTATTTATGAGGTCATATCACACGCATTGAAGGTGTTCTGATATATTTATATCACCATAGAACTTCCTAATTTCACTGGAGGTTCCTTCCTTATGGTGAAATTTAATCTCACTTATCACTGAGCACACGATCACACTATTGTGGCAGCGCCTCGTGACCATAATACTTAATCTCTCTTTAAAGTAGATTAAATTAAGATTGACTTCTGAAAAAAAAATAGTAAGTGTGCATTACATATAACACCAAATATTTCTGTGCCGTAATCGCCCTGTCTTGTTAAGTTCCCGTAGACCATATTCTACTTAATACTAGTTCTCAACACTGACCATTTCTCCTCACACAAATAATACCTTTGTACAAATTACCTTAAATTACACACTTACAAATCTTACATGGCGAGGCCGTAAACAGAAATCACGTGTGCTGATATGTATGAGTTTCATGAAGGACTGTCTCGCATTCTGATGGCCCATCTTTTATCTCGTGGACGCCTTAAGCTAACAAGCCCTATACAAGCGCTCCCCCATCTCTTGGAGATAAATGGGAACCCATCAGCGCTGCCAAAATGGCCTTGGTGCATCGAGACAATTTAGTGCTCAACAGCATCCGACAATCCCGTCATATTTCCCTGTACCTTAAAAACTCTCATTTACTTACATACTACCCCCCTGTGTGACTTCTGATACGCCTGCCTTAAGACCAGATCTTCCACGCACCAGACACCACACTTACTCATTTGATAGGCTGGCTCGCCAGCTAAACACACTCACTTTATGACACATATTTTCGTAGACTATGTATATTATACGTTCCGTATAATCTGTTTCCCTCACTATTCTCCAGCACATATGCTGTTTTCCACAATACGTTTGGAAACTCTAAATGGGCCCTCGTAGAGATGAAAGAACTTGGACATGACTTTCTCTAGCTTATTTGACTGTTTCGGCACTCTAAGTAAGACTCTGTCTCCCGGCTCGAATAGGTCAAATTTAGTTTCTTTTTGTTGGCGAATTCTCTTTTGTGCTGACTTAGATAAATTCTGTTTCGCCAACTGGACAGTGTAATCCATCCCCGGTTGCTTACCCTCATTTAATCCCAACACCCTCGCTAGTTCATTTTGTGGTCTTTTTCCGAAGTGAACTTCGTATGGCGTCAATTTCGTGCTCTCATGCTGGACAGAATTCAGCCAAGTCTCGACCTTGGGAAGATGTCCAACCCAGGCCGCATGCTTGTCATGCACTAGAGTCCGAAAAAGACGAGCCACTTCCCTTAATGGACGCTCTGCAGAATTACCCTGAGGGTACCTTACAGAGGAATGAACGTGTGTTATACCAGCTTCCTGCATACTGGTTCTCCATTTCTTTGCAGTAAACTGTGGTCCACTGTCAGATAGTATCCTGAGAGGAATGCCAAACTCAGGTACATACTTATTAATGATCAGACGGCTACACGCTAGTCCCGTGGCTTTCCTTAGCGGATATAGCTTGACATACTTACTAAAAGCGTCAATAACTATAAAAATGTACTCGTAGCCGTACTGTCCTTTAACGATCGGGCCAAATAAATCTACACACAGTAGTTCGCCGGGACTACTGGTGAGAACTGCAGATCTCTCCCCCACTAAATATTTAACTGGATATTTACTCCTTTGACAGGTGTCACACTTAGCTAAAATCCTCCTAACGTCCCTTCCCATTTTACTCCAAATGAAGTCACGACCAATTACATAGAAGACCTTGGCAGCACCAAAGTGTCCTAATTCCCTATGAATGAACCTAATTAGCTCCTCCCGCAAAGTGACAGGAACACATATTGCCCACCGATTATTCCTACATTTCCTTGCAAGAAGCCCATCCTGCATCTTGTACGTGAACCGTCCTACTTTCACATACTCTTCTTCACCTATTTCCAACCTAGCCAGTGGCTCCTTTAACTTAACGTCATCACGTTGCTCCACTAGCATATTTCTCAGTGTCTGTAACGATGCCCTGTTGCTACTGTCCACACATGCACATATTAAAATACCGTCCTCTGCTTTAACCACAGGATAATCCCTACATAAATTAGTGTCCCTCGATAGCATGTCTGCAAGAATGTTATCTCTACCTTTAATATATTTTACTGTGAATTCGTATTCCTGCAGAGCAAGAATCCACCTACTAACTCTGTTAGAACTGAGTTTACAAGTCCTCATATACAGTAATGCATGGTGATCTGTGTGGATCTCAAATTTCCCCCCTACTAAATACATTCTAAATTTCCCTAAACTGAAAACAATACCTAAAAGCTCTAACTCAGTAATCGTGTATCTTTTCTCAGCTGCTGTCAGTCCTCGCGAGGCTAAAGATACAATGCACAGATTACCCTCATCATCTTTCTGACATAATACTCCAGCAATGCCTATATGTGAAGCATCTGTCATAACCACATATTCCTTATCTTTTAACGGATATTTCAGCACTACAGCTTTCTCAAAACCTTCCTTCAGCGCTCTAAAAGCCTGTTCATGCTTGGACTCCCATCTCCACCGAGTCCCACTTTTAAGCAATTCCCTGAATGGTTCTACCAACCCTGAGTATTTAAGAACGAACCTCCTGAAAAAGTTGCAAATTCCCAGGTAAGTTTTTAACTGTTTAACATTCTGTGGCACCTCTGCGTTAAGTATCTTATTAACCCTACTTTCTTCTGGTGTTACACCTCTACTCGACACTCTATGACCTAAAAATGTCACTTCTGACTGACAGAATGACGACTTAGACAGCTTCAAAGTGAACCCTGCCTGATCTAACTTCTGAAAAACTATATCTAAATGACGTAGATGCTCCTCAAAACTGCGTGAACTAATTACCATATCATCTATGTAAATGGTTACAAACTCTCCTGTGTCATCCCCTAAGGCGATGTTTAAAGCCCTAATTAAAGCTGCTGAACTACTCTTTAACCCATAAGGTGTTCTACAAAATTGATAAAGGTTATATTTATGACTAAAAGCTGTAAATGGTCTATCTTCGTACATAAGTGGCACTTGCCAAAAACTGGAACTCAAATCTACACAAGTGAAATACTTCTTCCCCTCAAATGTTTGCATTAATTCTTCTATTGACATAGATTTCAGCTGATCTGAACTAATTCTACTGTTAACCAAACGAGCGTCTAAACAAATACGAACAGTGCCGTCGGTCTTGGGTACCGTTATCAAAGAATTAACATACGGACTGTTAGAGTGCTCAATAATCCCATCTTCAAGCATCTGATTAATTTGTGCCTCAACTGCACTCTGATAAGCGAAAGGTACAGGATATCTATGTCCTGTGAATACTGACCTATCAATAACGTTCAATGAATGTGTATAGCAATTGGCCATACCAATGCGATCCTCAAACACTCTCCTATTACACCATAACACATCATAGAGCCGAACACACTGTTCATCCTCTATATTTCCCTGAAATGCAGCCTCACGTAACGAGTCCTCTAGACTTCCGTTCGTAATCACACTGCCCACAAAACATGGAGAACCCCGCTCTACGGCTGGCGATATCTCATTTAAAGTACAAATCACACCTACAACACTACTTCTCTGAATTTGGTCATTGAACGCTACTTCTACTTCCGAATCTCCCCATTTAAATTTCAAACTCCCTACATCATAACATAAGTTACCAGACACTCTACTTAGCCACTCTGAACCCAAGATAACACTGAATACTAAATTTGGAATTACAAGGCAAATCTGCTTCTCTACATGATTATTAATTTTAATGTCTACTAAAACTTGCTTAGAAATTACTTTAGACCTCTTCCCAACAGCTGTGATAACAAAAGTGCTTTTAATTGGCATCTCCTCAAAATTTACTCCAGTTCCTTTCATTTTATCATAAAATGCACTACTTATGCAACTCTTCATACAACCACTATCAATTAAAACATCTGTGTACGCCTCGGACACGTTAAATTTAACTATGGGGCTCTTACTAACCACTTCCTGAATAATACCTTCATCATTTAGTTCATGTAATAATTCATTTCTTACATTTAGGTCATAGGGTTCCTGTATAATTGTATGGACAGGGCATGCTACAGACTGAGATTCTGACCTTACTTCGCAGCCTGGTTCGCGTTTAAAGAACCGCTACAGCTGGCCGTAGTACTACTAACTACTAAACTGGTCTGGTTGTTCTGGGCTGTGTTGTCATTGTTTGGCTGTATATTACTACCACTAGGCTGTCCTCTTCCTTGACCCCTATTCTGGTTGTAATTATTGTCATTATAATTTCTCCCTTGATTTCCCCTGTAATCATTGTTCCTCCCTTGATTTCCCCTGAAATCATTGTTCCTCCCTTGATACTGATTACCATAGCCATTTCCTCTGTTCTGATATAGCTGATTATTATTATTTCTATTTTGAGCGTTGGCCCCTTCGCCACCGTTCCCTTGAACTTCTTGATGCCTGGCTTCATTAGGTCTATTATTATTATTACCCTGGTTCCGATTGAAATTGTCCTCATAACCCCCTCTCCCTAGTGCATCAAATGTGCTTAACAAATTTTCTACTTGTGATATAGTCTTTACATTCTGGATACAAGCAGCCTCCTTGATCCTATAGGGAAAGTGCCTAAGTAGCAACCTTACCACATCACTTTCCTCCTTCAAGCCATCCAGATATTTACACACTAATACCTGCCCTAAAAAGTATTCGGTCATGGTGGAGCTTCCTTTAGGGTTATATTTACCACACACTACTCCCTCACGATGATGCGACTGAATAACCTCATTCCAGAACTTTTCACAGAATTTCATTTTAAAATCATTAATATCAGTAAACTTGTCTCTGTAGACAGCAAACCAATTCCTCGTTTCCCCCACAAATACTTGTTCTAAAATTTCAACTACCTGGCACCACTCAATACTACCATTTTCCAACCTCTCCCCGAATTTATTTTCTATAGTGTTCATGAACTCCATTGGGCACCCCTGTCGATTGCTGAACTTACCCAGTTCTACCTCCCTGTGTGTGCTATTCACAAAAACTGGCCTATTCTGACTATTTTCTTGCCTGATCCTAGCTTTTAATTTTAATTCTAATTCTGCGATTTTCTCCTCAGCCTTCCTCTCAATACTGTTTACTGTTAATTTAATGTTTCCTTCTGATTCTTCTACTTTATCATATAGCTTTGCTTGTTTCTCCTCAATCTTGCTAATGCTCTCTCTATTACTCTCTCTTAAATCATTTACTTCTGCAAATATTTGCGAGTGGACTTTCTCAATTCTACCCCCCAGCTGTTCCTTAACCTCTTTAGTTGCTACCTGAATTTTGTCGATTTCTCCCCCCAATTGCTTTTTGACCTGCTGTGTTTCCAGTTGCACTAGTTCTTTTAAATTTTCAGCCTGTGTACTGATTCTAATTTCTAACTCCTCCTGTACTTTTCCTAATTTCTTGTCTACATCTGCAATGATCTCTTTAACCTTCTCTTCCATTACTCCTCTGATTTCTCCTCTAATCTGCTCCATTTTCACACTAATTTCCTTGTTGTTCTTATCTAATTTTGCATTATTCTGTTCTAATTTTGCATTTAAAGCTTCTGTACTTTCTTTATTTTCCCTACTGTTTTGTTCTAATTTTGCATTTAAGGCATCTGTACTTTCTTTATTTTCCCTACTGTTTTGTTCTAATTTAGCGTTGTTTTGTTCCAGTTTAGCATTTAAAGCGTCTGTACTTTCTTTATTTTCCCTACTGTTTTGTTCTAATTTGGCGTTTAAGGCATCTGTACTTTCTTTATTTTCCCTACTGTTTTGTTCTAATTTTGCATTTAAGGCATCACTACTAACTTTGTTCTGATACATGAACTCGAGAAGTAAAGTTTTTAATTCTGGTTGGCCGCCTACACTCCCTGTTTCAGTATCGGGATTTACATCCGCTACCCCGGTACTACCATCACTCGACATACTGCTCGTATCATCACCCTCCCGTTGATGACCACTACGTAACCTCATCTGTCTTTCTTTCTCATCCCCCATAATGATATACACTGATACCGACAAATAACCCCTAAAATACAGGCACAGAAATATATACCCTTCTCCTTCCACAAATGTTATTAGGTTTTCGAGCCCTCGTTGGGCGCCAAATGAAACGTTTTGCTAGCCCCTAACTGTTGGGTGATAAATGTAACTGTTTACCTTTGCCTAAGCTATGTTGTTTTAATGGGCGCCAAGACCTCAATGCAATGTTGAAATCTAAATTTGTATTTAACAACGTCTAGCTCTGGCAGAACACCTTCAAGACACTATTCACTCAGATCGTGGTATGATTTGATCATTAACCCAACAAACAATTGTATCAGGAGAAGGAATTGGTCTATATCTAATGCTACCTACTGAAAGCAAAGATTGCATTGTAAAAGAAATGAATTTATTATATAAAACAAGTATAGCAAAATTAATAATAATAATAAGTACAAAATTTAAATTGGAGCGCTGTGATTTGAATATTACCGATAGAAAATTACGTGAAAACGGAGTCTGATAAATTGATTTTACTCTTATTTCCAAGCTATGAAGTTACTGAAATATGAAATGTAAAACAAAGAAAAATGAGAGATTGCGTATTTCTGCGTCATTTGCGCTTACCATTGGAAATTGCCAAGGCATTTCCCTCGTACTTGCTGATGCCGTGAGCTTCCCACAGTCTCCTGGACGTCGTCATCTCCGTCGGAATTTGATGATATTCTGGTAGATTAGATAATTCTATGGTCCGTACCTCGGACCCAAACACTCGTACAACCGCACCGGTTAAGTTTTGCAAAAGTTAGTCTTCAACTCCACTGAACATCGGAGCGACACGCACTTCCAACCGTACTCCGCAAGTTCTACACAGATAGTCCTCGTTTCACGGCGCGTCGAACGATATATGCACCTGTTGGCTCCCCCACCATGGTACCGACATCTAGCTTACGTCGTCCTCACTGATTGGCTGAGCACGCCGCCAGTTCCCCTCCTCTGCCTCATTACACTCGGCGCGCGAGAGGGAGAAGTCGATTTCCGTTCCAACAATTCGTCTTTTCTAGACCTTGCGACCCAGCCTTGCGTAATACTTCTCGACAGGAATCAGCTTGTATTCGAATTCCCAGTGAGTCATGTCTCTCAAATACCCTAACTGACAAAACTCCGTAAAATTCCGTAATCACATAATTTTCTATAATATTGTCGTTCGTAATAATTTGCTTGATAGCGTTTTCTAAGACATAGAAAACCTATCTGCATGTTAATAATTTTTATAAAATGCTCCGAAAATACCTTAATAATAATTATAATAAATTAATAATAATAATAAATTACCATGAAAAATTCTCTTGGCTGAACAATTTGCCGCGTAAATAAATATAGAATGGCTTCCTACTGACTTATGCCAGTTGCATAAAACCCCTCGAAAAACACGTTACAACGTGTTCCGAGCTTCAGTAGGTACATTTTTCTTTTTTGTTGTTGTTCCGTTCCGAGTACATATATAATCTGAGTTCGTTTATGCTGCACATTAATAAAACAATACGTAATGCTTATCACTTACCTTCAAATGAGTCTTGAAGTTAGTAGTGGCGCTGTAAGTGCCACTGATAATAGATAGTTTAGCAGGAGCGCAGAGCACACACGATGCTTTCACTTTCCCATTTGATTCTTCCACAACACTAAAAAATTTACCATCAAGAATGACACACTTCGTCTCAAACAGAGTAGTGACTACTTCCTTACTCAATGCCATAGCGTAAGGTAAATTAAGTTAATAGAAATTAAACGCTGATGTAGAACGGCCAAAGAAGATAGGAGCACGACTTACCTCGGCGACTTTCAATGCAAGACAATGCCAAACTCGCCGGATGCTACAGAGATGTGTTTCGTAAATGCGAGCCCTTCTCAGGCAAGGGCAGCCAACACTAATTCTTACTTCGTTCTATGGGAAACGCACAATTCAATCTAAAACCAATACATTTTAATCTCCCTGCCATCTCTTGCAATATTACATCGAAGCACACATTAGTTTCTACAACTAAATCTTAAAATTTCACACGTTTAAGGGTTATGAAAATAACACAAAAAATTCCACCATTGGCAACAAAGAACAAAGGCTAAGACAAAGGCAAACAAGGGATCCTAGCGGAAACAGATTAATGAACACAAAGGAAAACAACTAGCCCAAACAAGGCAAATTTAAGATTGTATTTTGATTTTTCCTTTGTATTTTGAAAATACAAAATACTCAAAAATAGTATTTTCGATACAGATACAAAATACAAGCTCCAAAATGTATTTTCGATACAAAATACAAAAGTATCGAAAATACGTATTTTAAATACATGTATTTTCGATACTGCCCAACTCAGGCCGGGGACCAGTCTTGTAAGAGCTGTGTTTTTGCAAGGCATTTTGTGGGGATTAGGGAAGCATTTTTGGCTTGTATTCGTGTCTAATCCGGTCAGCTTGACTGTTTTTAATGTAGTGTAATTTTGAGGGCAGTTTGCCCTAGTTCGATTTGCTTTGCGTTATTCTTTGTTTGTGGTAACTCATTTGTCTATGGACCGAGTGTCTTTTGTTTTATGACAACATGGCGTCCTTGTGTTTACACTTAAGATGGTATCACGTGCGCGGCCGCGGGAGTCACCTTAGTAGTGTTAAGTTATTTTTATTTATGTTTTATTATTGTTTCATGTTCGGGTTCTCCTCCCACAAAATTTCAAATGGTTCTTTCACGTAAGTAATTGGAGTGGGAGTTATTGCCTCGCGGGGGCGTCCTGTCCCGAAGTAATCAGTCAGTACTTGGACTCAGTCGTATTAAGACGTAATTTGTCATTCGTCCAGTTCAATGCTTAGGCCTACCTGTTGTTTCTTTGGTTGTTCATTTAATTATTTTGTATCATTATGGGGTTATGTTTCAGACTTAGTAATATCAAACCCTCTGCGGCGTGGAATGAACTAAGAAACATGGGAATAGGCAAAGAAAAAAATGACAACCCTATTAATCTACCTCTTGATACACTCAATGACTATTTTACTAGTACAGGACATTCTGTCAACCCAGACATAAAACACAGAACTCTCACCAACAACTACAACACCCCTACCCCCAACAGAGAAAAATTCTACTTCTCGCATGTTACCCCCTCACAAATCAGACGTGCCATTCTTAGAATCAAATCAAAATCGAAAGGGATCGACAATATAGAAATAGAAATATTCAAACGAATCATTGACATTATACTTCCCACAATTACACACATATTCAACTACTCGTTAATGACCGGTACGTACCCATCGCTATGGAAAGCGGCTATTGTCATTCCAATCCCTAAAAACACACAAGCCAAAAGCCTGAGTGACTATCGCCCAGTCAGCATATTATCTGCCGTCTCCAAATCTCTCGAATTTATCGTGTACGAACAACTCTCCTGCTATTTGCAAGCGCACAACATCCTTGATGAGCACCAATCTGGCTTCCGGAAAAATCACAGCACTACTACGGCACTACTTAAGGTCACGGATGACATAAGAAAGGCTATGGACAGTGGGCAAGCAACAATCTTAGCACTGCTTGATTTCAGCAAAGCATTTGATTCTGTTGATCATGACATATTACTCTCTACCCTATTCAAAATTCATCTCTCTATGAACAGTATCCAATGGGTGGACTCATATCTACACGGGCGCCAACAGCGCGTTAAAAGTAACTCAAATCAAATGTCTTCTTGGCGCTCCGTGGAGACAGGAGTCCCTCAGGGATCAGTTCTAGGATCCCTTCTCTTCTCGATCTACATAAATGATATCATTTCATCGATAACTAAAAGCAAATATCACTTATACGCTGACGATGCAAAACTCTATCTGCATGCTGCACCAGAATGACTATCGCAAGCAATCAAAGCTTTCAATGAGGACTTAATTGAAATGTGTAATTGGTCCAATTCACATGGACTACGACTCAATGAGACAAAAACTCAAGCTATCATAATCTCCCACCCAAAAATACTCTGTAAAATAGAAAAATAATCCCACTCTACCAAACTTACGCTTGCGCGACTCCCCAATCGAATTCCGAGAATCAGTCAAAGCTCTGGGTGTGATTATTGACGAACATCTCTCTTGGACGCAGCAAGTCCACAGCGTCTCTAGAAAAGTATTTTCCGCACTGAATGCATTGAGAAGATTTGGGAATATTTTCTCTCGCGTGTTAAAAGAACGACTTGTTTCCTCCCTAGTACTGCCTCATTTTGACTATTGCGATGTGGTATACAATGACCTGTCTGCTACTCTTGAAAACAAACTCCAACTAGCACAAAATGCCTGTGTACGCTACATATGCAACTTACGGTATTACGACCACGTCACCCCTGCGTACGAACAACTCAGCTGGTTACGACCAAATCAACGCCGCGATCTTCATTCTTCATGTCTTTTCCGACAAATACTCTTTAAGTTCCTCTCCAGCTTACCTGCATTCTCAGTTTCACTGCCTCTCACACGAACACAGTCTTGGTACACGGTCAAAAATATTATTCACTCATGCTCATACCTATACACCGCACGGTACGCTACACTAACTCCTTCGTAGTTTCTACTGCACGACTGTGGAACAACCTGCCGCGCTCTGTCAGAGGAGTAACCCCGTCCAGCGTCAGGCAGCAATGCCAGCTGTACATATCACAAAAGAAATGAAAGCTGAACTCAACACGTCAAATATTTGAATCCTTATGCTGAGTTAAATTCGTGTTTCTAATTTATATTTTATTTATTTTCTGTTTAGATACCTAAATGATTTCTTACATCCTTTTAAATGCGCATTGCAAAATGAATATTAGGCTATAGTAATAACTCAGCCATGATGCTTATCATCATCATCAACATCACATCATCATTAGTTTCTGTTTTATTAGTGTTTGTATTTCCCTATTATTTTCTTACTTTAGCAATAATTAACTAATTACAATAATTTTTCCTACGCCATGCTTACCTGCCATTATATGTATTGTGATCGGATCTGAAATGTATTCCTGTTAGATTTAAGTACCATTGTTAAGTTCTGCAAATAATGTAATAATGTATTAATTGTAAAATCTGGTTAGATGGAAGAGAGGGCCCAATGGCCCTAATCTTGCCAGACAAAATAAAGCTATCTATTTATCTATATTCCGCTTGTTGGTTTTTGGTTCAATTTCGTGTTGCCATTATTTTACCTTCGTTCGGCGATGTCACCCCTTTGTTCGGAAGGGAGCGTTAATATGAATTTCCATTAAAGGATTCATCCACCTCTGATTATACTATTCGTAGTTCTGTATTAGTTTGGGAGGTCACCTAACCTCATTCGGTTGGATATTTGTTTTACGAGGCGTCTAGTAAAGGGGCCGTCCCTACTTGTTTTTTTTATTATTATTATTCATGTAACTCTGTATTTTCTCCTGTGACCATTTCACTCGAGGTGAATTGTGTAACTATTGTGTGTAGCCTATAAGTTTGTGTTTGAAATGGAGTTTTCATTTATGTACCATTAGTGATTTAGTGTCTATTTTACTGCTTGGCACTTGTTAATCTATGTAATAACGGGGCATAATTTGCTTTGATTTACTATTGTTTGTATTGCTTTGAAATTATATGGTTATTCCCTTAAATTCAACTTCTTTCTCTTAGCGCACGAAACCTTAGGTAACCTATTCCTAATTGCGGCCTCTGCGTACGAGGTCCCCGTCCATCCCCGAGCCTGTCTCGACAAAGGCCGTGCTTAGTGGTGGCCGACTGTATAACAACGTCCGCAGACGTACTGCTCGAGTCTAAGCTGCGTGAACCTGAAAGGAATGTGCATCGCGGCCTATGAGTAGACCCTAATGGTGTTGATGAGTGATGAGGTTTCTCGGTCCGAGCATAGTACAGAACCAAATACATTGGTCGGTGACTCACTCGCTCATTCCTAACACCACAGTGGTTTGAGTAACGACCGAATGTTAGCAGTATTGGAATAGAAAGGAATACCATATATCACGGTGGGCTGTTGACAGATCCTTCTCTTCACGCCCGACCCTTCCCTGCTCTTTCTCCTCACCCCGCAAGTTCATAGAGCTTGGACTCGAGCAGTAGTTGCTCCCCGAGCTTGTCTCGACTAAGGCCGTGCATAGTGGTGGCCGACTGTACAACAATGTCCGCAGACGTAGTTGCTAGATTCTAGTAACATCTGTATATTATCCCCATTGTAAGATACTGATTAATGTTATTGTTGTTGTTATAGGCTAAGAGGCGGAACATAGAAAGCGCTATGATAACACTTGGTGTACTACAAGCCAGAGCTATTGTTGATTATCAGCTGGTCAGCGGGATGAACTTGTCTACTGGATCCGAACTCGCGCCAAATCAAGCCGAAGACGGAAGCAGCAGAATAATACGATGTTGTCTTCAGAGGCTTGTAATGGGCGTGCCACTCCAGTTATTACATAAAATACGATACGAACGACATGAATCATAGCCTTCCACTCTGCTCAATAAGATATCCTAAATGTCAACAACACATACAGAGTATTTCTAAGAGCAATGATGAGTCAATGATATCTCACAGACAATAAATTCCGTCTGTGGATCAGCTGGCCCTCCATCGTGTTGCAATTCTGTAACGACTCCTTGACCCACGAGAAATTCCTTTTCGTTCAGCGTATGGAGATAGTGTTGTCGAGATATGACATTCAATCCACAGTCAATATTTGAAGCTGCAATAACTCATCCAGATATACCAACATACTGATAGAGACGAGATCATTAAGGGACACTGGCATCATGGGTACACGCAGGGAGGGGGGGGGGGGCAAGTAGGGGCCGCCCCCGCCTGGAATTCCAACAATATTTCGATTGTTCATTGTCACACCAGTTTATTTTATAAATTGAAGTTACTGATAGTTGATTTAAATGTAGGGATACTTTCACAGTCTTATTTAACTTAGTAATATCGAAGTATTTGAAAATATCTCCAGTTATTTAGAAAATCGGCGAACTGGATTAACATTACTATTTTAACGAACTGCATGATTTTTATTTTTGTCGATACATGGTGATACAACTACTTTTTACCTGTTCTTAAGAAATGATGATTCACAAAGAAAAGCGAACTTCTATGGACAAAAGCTCCGAACTAAAAGAAACTAATCCTGCCATTCATGCCATAAAGATAACAAAAGTTTGGTGCTTTTCAGTCGGTCAACACGAATGTATCCAAATGCGTTGGGTTATACCCTAATCCTGAAAAAAAAAAATACATGAGATTAATAAATACACTTGGATTGAACTGAAAAGCACCAAATTTTTGTTTACTAAGGCAACACTGAAAAATGGCTTCAAACCCCATTATGTCTATAAAGATAATGCACCCAACGGTTTCAGAGCAGCCAAATAATGAATACCACGAAGCAAGTAAGAAATGAAACAAAAATTGTGGGGGGAGGGGTGAACGAACGTCTCATCATCACCTAGTAGGTACTGAAATGAAAAATAATACACCCCCCCCCCCTCCCCCTGCGGGCGCCCATGTCTTATTGTGATAATATTAAGGCCTCAAGAAGAGTTCGATAACTTACGATAATATTACATTTTTATATGGCAAACTACTACGTCATGCTTAAAAGAGAAGTAGGCCTAATACGATATAAATAAAGATTTGCGGTATGACCGACGATAGTAAAGTCAAATTACTTAAACAACGATGTAAGCAATAGGGATTAAACCTAAAAAAAAGAAACACACTCTATTTTTCCGTCCGTGCTGGAGAAGTCTTACCGATGCAACTGGTAATAAATTTAATTTTCAGCGTTCTGGCGAGCACGTTAGATCAGGGGCTCTCGAACATTTTCTGTCGCCCCCTTCTGAAACATGCAAAATCTAGCGCTCCTCCTCCTACACCCCCACCCCTTATTCTTCCTTCCGAAGGAGGGGAAGCACTATCACTTTCATGGGGTCACTTTTTACCACTGTTAATAAGCCATCTATCGATTGGTAATTGCGTTACTTGTATCAGTTTATTGTAAATCGGGCTAACCTTTTCTACTGAACACGCACCAGAATTCACCTGTTCACTCACTGTCTTCGAACTGACTGCAAAGGCCAGGATAAAGTCGAGTCGAGAATGGCAGAAATAGAATAATCTATTCTTGTAAGGAAGTGGCGGTCACATTGTCAAGCGGCTTATTGTCATTAGTGGTTGTAAGTGTTTGGTAAGGAGGTATCGCTGTGGGTGGCGGGAGAAAGGGTGCTGTGTGAGAAACGGTACTTCACACCTTTTCTCAGAATTCCTGCTGGCAGGATCTACTGGACAGTGTTTTTGTGAAATAAAGCAGCAAAAGCACGAGTTTATTAGTTTTGAATGGTCGTGGGAGCTTCCTGTCTATGATAGGTTCATGGATATGAGGATAGCAATATTTGTTACAGAATATGAAATATAAATATTTCAATCAGAGCCGTCGTCCCCCTTTATCACTCCCTGCGCCCTCCTTAGGAGGTCAGCCCCCCACTTTGAGGACCTATGCGTTAGATGACTCAATACCAAAATATGTAGACTATAGCTCAGATGCTCACAACATTACAGGGCCATTTTTATCGGTCTAGCAATAAAGTGGGGCACCGTCAAAATGCGTGCATAGCCGGGTGACTCACTGCCGAGAAATTATATTACATGCAGCTGCTATATTGCTAGATAATATAATTATTGTTGTTGGTATAACGTCCCTTTTAAATACTGCGGCATTTAGAAACGCCGGGGTGCCGGAATTTTGCCTCTAAGCAGTGGCGTAAGCAGAATTTCCTTCTGGGGGGTTTCATTAATATAATAGGGTAATTGTGTACATTATTAAATGGGCAGATGACCTTGATGTTCCGCCCCTTCAAACGACAGTCATCATAATTAAAATATTTTGATTAATATTCATAAAAAAGCAATAATTTAGTAACCGTTAGGCCTCATTATTTTTTCGACACAATAAAAAATGAAAAAAATATAAAAAATATGGAAAACAGTATTTATTTGGTGGCTCCCACGCACTCAGCGAGGGAACTCAACACTACCGCCGCTACGGGCAGTGACCTAGAGCTTGAAACATCTGGTTGGGGTGGATACAACTGGGGAGGTGTGATCAGCACTTTGCCCAGGCGGCCTCACCTGCAAAGCGAACAGGGGCCTCATGAGGGATGGAAAGGGAGGGGAAGACTGGGATGGAGAGGCAAGGAAGAGGGAAGGAGGCGGCCGTGGCCTTACAGGAGGTACCATCCCGGCATTTGCTCGAAGACGAAGTGGGGAAACCACGGAAAACCACTTCGCGGATAGCTGAGGTGGGAATCGAACCCCTTCTACTCATTTGGACCACCCGAGGCTGAGTAGACCCCGTTCCAGTCCTCATACCACTTTCCAAATTTTGAACCCAGGACCTCCGGGGCGGCAGCTAACCATGCTGACCGCTACGCTACGGAGGCGACTTGGAAAACAGTAACTAAATATTAACACTGAAACGATGCAGTGGTATGATCATGACCATAGTTACGTGGTTGCTTAAAATATTGATATTATGTGAGAGAAAAATAATGTTTTGCTCTCCGTGTTCCTACTGCTATTACTATCGACTCTCAAAATTTGCTTATCTTGATGACTTTACCTGTAATCATTAATTGGAATAAATTGAAGAAACTCCTCATGTACTGAATTATCTTTAACGAAACGAACAAACAATTAAAGCAACCCGAAGCGACGTGAAAAAGGTTACCGATCGCACACTTGAACAGCAAAACTGATCCATGGCTAGCTCCAACACTGAAGGAGTCTCGCTGCGTTTAGAGTTCAGGACATTTACCAAGTGAGGAATGTGATCACATTTCAAATATGTACAGGAGTAAGAAACCTCAATCGCGGTAGCGTAAAACAGGTGAAAGATGGGTCAATATAAAGATTCAAGTAAAGAAATGTCTCGGGGGGTTAAATTCTAACCCCCCCTGTCGGTACGCCACTGTCTCTAAGGGGATCATTAACGTGCCAGTAAATCTACTGACACGGCTCCCTCGCATGTGCGCACCCTCAAATGCCAGCGGAGCGCACCAGGATTCGATCCAGCAACCTTGGGAATAGCAGGTGAGAACGTTATCGCTGAGCCACGCAGCCAGCCTATATATTGCTAGACCGATAAGAAGGACCCTGCAGTTTCGTAAGCTTGAGTGTCCATTTGGATCTGTACAACAACTCCCTCGGAGGGAAATAGAAAGGTGTGCCTACTTCTAGAAAATGTTAAGAACTGAGAATTACGTTATTTAACCTATTTCAAAAGATTTGCATCTGTATGATCTCTGTATATTATGACTCGAGAGTCCAAAATACTCTCACGTTTCAAGTTATTTGCACGCTATGTCAAAGAATGCAATTAGCATATTGATTATTTAGACCACATCTATTACTATTAAAAGCATCTAAGCACACCCAGAGAATCGCGCCTAACCAAGTACGACTGCCACCCACCTCATAGCCTACGGCAGGCTGCTCCAGCCGAGTTGCTCGCCTGTGAGCAGTGGAGTACTCGCCGCCTTGAGCGAGTAAACCTGCAACATGCAATACAGCTCTGCTGTGGGGGCTGCCGTCACTAAGCGGTGGATACATCAGGTATGGCAGGAAAAGCATGGAGTTGTGTTATGACCTTCGCCCAGTGACGTATTGGCTATCACCCCCAGTCCCTCTCTAACCGTGCTCAGAGCATCACTGCTGAGTACTCGCGTGTACGCTTACTCAAACTCGTGTATTTGGAACAGCCTGGCCTACGGATTATGTGGAGATGTGGCCGGCGTGACGGCACCCTCAGCCACATGATATACGTTTTAGGCCATGGCATGCCACTTCCCTGAAAAAGCAGGTAATCAATTTTCCTCACGGGGCTTTGTGCACCCCGTTCCAGTTCTCGCGTCAGATTTCAAATTTCTAGCGGAGTCGGGAATCGAACTAAGGGTTTCCCGGGTAAGAGGCAAGCTTACTACACGTATGACTTTGAAAAAAAAAAGTAAGAGTAAAAAGAAGGAAAAAAAACATCGCTCGTTCTGCAACCGGAAAATACATGTTATAAACATACAGTATAAATTGAAATAAAAAAATCGACTTTTAAAGGTTCAACCAATTTTTTAAACTGATACGAATCACGAAACAGCGTCATCAGTAGATATAGGCTACTGGCACATAAAGATCCTGTCCAGAGCACGATTCCTACGTTCTGGAGTATTTAAAGCCACAGCAGTTAAACGGGACTTCACCCATACCTAGTAACATTATCGGGTTTTGGGTTGATTTCTAGTCACACTAGTACAGTTACCATTTTATTATATTCCTAATATATAAAACTACAGTATTTTTCAAAAAATAGTAAGTCAGTTGAGCACAGCCCAAAAAATAACTGTTGATTTATTTGAGGAGCTTGGACATCGTGGCCATTTAGCCCTGTGCACTTGGGTGTGTGTAAAATGTGTCTGGTAACCTGTGTTATTGTGGTGTCTGTGTATTTGTAAATCAGATGAAGATTGAGAAGAAGGCGGCCGTGGCCTAAGTTAGGAACCATCCCGGCAGTGGCAAACCACTTCCAGGCTGGCTGAGGAGGGAATTGAACCCACATCTTCTCAGTTTTGCCTCACGAGGCAGAGTGTACCCGGACAGCCACGAATGCTAACCACTATACTACGTGGTGGTCACACAGTAGTCTGACTTGGAACTTCGATAACCGTTTAGCTCTTGGTTCAATGTTGTTTACCTGACTAATTAATTTTCAACATTTCATTTTGGAGTTCTATTTCATTAGTAAAAAGATTGTAGTTTTACGTGACCGTGAATCTTGTGATTATGAGCCACGGGACCTCCTTTTTACGTGGAATCCCAACCACAAGACATGGCAATTCACTTCAAAAATTATTTTTTGGGCTGCGCTTAACTGACTGACTATTTCTTGAAAAGTACTGTAGTTTTAAATAAGGAATATAATAAAATGCTAACTCTGCACTAGTGTGACTACTGGGTTATTTTATTAAGTCTCCTGACAGGAGGGTAGCAAATTTATTGGTACAGACTGTAGTGATAAGACCTTTACAGGGTATTAGTTGACAGTAGGAGGACATGCGAGGACCAGCACATTCATATTTCCATTTAAAAATGTCCCTTTTTGTTGCCAGAGACAGCTGTGAACTGTATGTTATAGGCCTACATGGTCGCCACGAAAGTGTCCAAACGGTGACGTCACGCAGCAGCCTATGCGCTGGCAAGCCGAGGCCGGAGTGCACCCCCCCCCCCCCCCCCCCCCCCCGCCAGTCACACGTGTTTTGCCATTCATATGGACGTGTATCTACAACCATAATTCGAATAATAAAAAAAGTTGACAAAAAACGTTGTGTTCTTACAGAACAAAAATTACATGAGATTGTTGTCCATTCTTTCATCAGAAGATGTCAGGTGAGTGTTACAAGAGAGGGAGGACATTTTCAGATTCATCTATGAGCACTGTAAGTACACATTACTGAACATGTTTGGTATAAGTGTAAAAGTGCACGCCACCACCGGCTGAACCATGTACGCGCGCCCACGATCTGCACCAGTCAAAGCCAGCTTAGCTTGCCGTGTTTATCGGGGCGCACAAAGATAATGCCCCTGTATTACAAAAGCACACAGTGCTGATGCCCAAGAAATCCCTCCCCCTAATGGAAGCAATAACTTACATTGACTGAAAACATACTAATGCAGTGGTTTTACACAATATGGGTTTCTTAGCATGCCCGTATATCCACTAACAGGAGTCTTATCTTATTTAAACACTCTTAAATGCCAACCGACTGCACCAGAATTGGATCCCGTAACTTTGGGCCGGACTCTTACGAACTAAGCCACTCAGCCCATTTGAAGTGTTGCATTACTCATCGCTGACAGTATGATCATGGACATTCATTCAGACGTGTGCTCAGTATTAACAACAGAAGTTCCAGTTTAGGGCCATCAGAGTGTGATCAGCAGCTTCTCATAACTTCTTGCATACACCGTATCATTTTGAGAGCTGTAAGACCCTCAACAGTGGTAGATTTCCCTATACAATAGATACAGTGCATAATTCAATTGATGAGTGGCTGTGGAGATTTAGGGTTTACATGAATGCTAAAGGTGGTATTTTGCATTACCTATTGTATGTGTCGCCGGCCCCGTGTGATGGAGTAGCGCACCTGCCTCTCACCCGGAGACCCCAGGTTCGATTCACGGCTCCATCAGGGATTTTAGAAACTGACAAGAGGGCTGGGACGGGGTGCACTCAGCCTCATGAGGACAATTGAGTAGCTGTCTGACAGTGAGGCAGCGCCCCGATCACGAAAGCCAAGATTAACGGCCGAGGGGACACGATACGCTGACCATGCGTCGCCCCAATATCTGCAGGCCAAATGGCTGGGCAGTAGTCGCTCGGAGGGCCTAAGCCCTTCACGGGCTGTAGTGCCAGGGGTTATTTATGTTATTTATATTGTATGTGTGATTGGCATTCTGAAGCAAGTATGCTGTCTTCTGATTACATCTGTCAGCACGTCAGGGCTAACGTAGGGCAAAAGGATACATGCACACTGCAATAAGCCCTATTGACACTAGCAGATTGGATGCTGCTCTGTTGTTGGTAGTAACCTAAGAATCTAAATGTAAATAATAAAAAGCTATATACAGAAGTTTTGGCATTCCCACATTCATGGGTAATATTAAACAGTCCCGACACTTCTACCTACAGTTCTAGCTGTTATTTTTAAAGCTTTCTGTAATTGGATCCAAAGACAATTTGCTGTATTTCTCGAAATACACGGTCAGTCAGAGTTAGCTCTTGCCGCTCTTTGTTTTTCTACATTCTTCTTCTTTTCTTTGGCTTTTCCCAATTAATTGGGGTCACCGGAGCCAACCAGGCTCATTTTGGTTTTGGCCGGGGATTTAAGGTCGGATGCCCTTCCTGACACCACGTGATTTTTCAGGTGAAAATTCCACCCCGCTGTCACCGGGATTCGAACCCCGGTCGTCCGGGTGAAAGACGAGCAGCTAAGCCACTGCGCCATCACGCTCCCCCTTTGTTTTTCTACATTAATTTATTTATTTAATTTCCCTTCCCGCAGACACCAACAGCGAAGTTACAATCGCTGTACAATTTATTGTTCTTAAAAGCTGTAAAAAAATAATTTTAAGCACATTTTAAAACCCGCAACCTTTGTATTTTACAACCAATTGTTATTCTTAATTCAAACTAAAATCAAAACTTAAATGTTGTTATTCAGTTCACCGTTTAACATTGTTAAATAACTTATTTGTTTCCCTTTGTTCGTTATCTTTCTCAGTAGAATCAAAATTAGGCAGGTCCTTATCTTCCCTGATTCTTCCTCTAAACTTAAGTTCTCCTTACTAAAACGTATAAGTCCTCAAACAATAAAGTCTTTACTACTTGTTGCATTTAAACAAAAACTTCAAGTAACAACATTTTCAAAGTTTCTTTTGGTTATCATAGCCAATTCTAGCCAACCATTAAAACAAATAAAGCTCGCTCTGCCAGCTACCTATTTGTAGAGATTTCCTCTCTGGTTTATGGTTCGCTTTCAAAATTCCAGTTTGTTTGAGTTAGGTCAGAGGTTTCCTCTTTTCTAAACTTTTAGTCGGCATCTTGCTGGGTAAAAGCTTAGTTTTCCTAAAGTGCAACAATTGGTATTCATCTAACAAGGGAAGTCTCTGAACCGGGGAATCGCGGATCCTGCTGGAATTTAGCAAATGTGTTGCGTGAGCCAAACTAGGCAGAACCGTGAGGAAAAATCTTTCGGAAATTAACTCCTACCAACCATAGACGGCGGTAAGCACAACAATTTTGAACTTGGCGCGCTGGTCAAGTGGGACTGTGCCTCACTCCTGATTGGTGGCTCAAAAGATCACGTTCGAAACGACTGCCCTCCCGCACTCACGCTCATAAGCTGCGCTGCGGCATGGGACATTAATCTTTACAATATATTGCACGTCGTGCTTTTTTTATTAATCATGCAATGTAAGGTATCACAAATACATATAATTACAACACAACACAGAGTAAACTGAACCAATGGTCACACAAGTGAGTAAGAGACCAAGCTACGTTCTGACAACAGTGATGTTCGTGGTAATAATGTTGGAAACACAAACTGCTTTTACACCATCCTCACCGTATAAGACACGGGCGAGTGCAAGTACTACATTGTATTGCACTGATATCGAAACAATATGGCACAGGGTGTTCAAACCGTTCGGGATTGTCGGGCAGATACTGACTTCGGTACCATGCGTATTGTCACATTGAAGTAAAACGAGAGAACGACAATTGGTGGTCAGAGACTGTATTTTCAAGATTGTATTTCTCTGGGCCAAATTGATGTCAAAATTCAATAACCGAACGGTGTTCGAAAATCTACGGACAAAGCTTTTCCAGACCCTAATCCGTATACATCCAATGGTTGACAATAGGCTGTGGCCCCAGGAGGGATGATCATCAGTCGTATGCGCTCTTCACTTTCTAACAATTTATGTCCAGAAAAGGAATCCAGAAAGAGTGCTGCATTGCCAGACGGTACATGCTGTTTGAAAAATGTATGGAACCAATTCTTCAATTGTGCTGATCCCATTTTGCCAGAATTTGTGGGAACAACGTTAATATTGTCATGTGCAAACATAGTTTCTTTCACCCTTTTACCAAACACACCTTTTGGTTCTTTCAAAGTTATGAAAGAGGTCCAAGCAGCTTGCCCGCTGCTGTTACTGATGGCATTATTTTATAACTGTGCGTTGTGGCCCCCACTGATTGCATTTTGGAGCAAACCGTTTTCGACCCTTTTATAGCCAGTGCCCTACCCGAACACATCTCCAAATTGAACCCACTTTGATCATTATTACAGTACATACGTTTCCAGGGCCGAGAGAATCTAGAACCGATGCAACCTCTTCTACGAATATTTCTGCTGCTGACATAATATCCATTTCTCGATGGGCATTCTTTGATATCACCACAGTTGCTATTTTTCGCGAAGTGATATTATAGCGATCCTTAAAGTGCTGCACCCAGGAATGGCTGGCTTTAAACCCCGTACATTTTACGTCCTGCGCAGCTAGCATAGCCCATTGCTGAATTGTCACGTCATATATTACGTCATTATTCTGATGGGCAATGTCAAATTGGGCTTTTAAGGCACATGTTATTCTCCTCAATTTGTCGCGGTGGGTGCCGCCCCTTTTCACTTGCTCTGCCCACAAATATAAATCTTTCTTACTTCTTAAACGGTAGAACATACATTTTACCGACGAAAAGGAAAGCGGACGCCTCTTACCGCTTTTGCAATACTCGACAGCATTTTGTTAGTATTTCATACCTAACACACTTGTTACAAGAGACGAACGCCAGAAAGCCAGATAGGCACAAAACCATCCCAACTGTCCAACAGGTCCTGTTCTAGAATGATGAGAGGCCTTTCCATACATTTTCTATATTTTTCCTCCAGACAACATATAACTTTTCCAATGTTAACATTCATAATGCAATGCATGGGACACTCTCCGTATACGGATATAAGCGTATGCCGGTCTATCGCCTCTCATTCGGTGACTGTACACCGTAGGCCGGGAAGCACAGTACGGTTGGGAAGCAACCTCTGACGCAGCCAATGAAGCTCACGCCACTGGCGCGCCAATTTAAACGTGTAAAACTTAATTATTCATCTAGTAGAAGGGGAAGTTAATTTCCGAAAGATTTTTCTTCACGGTTCTGCCTAGTTGGGCTCACGCAACGTATCCGCAAAGTTCCAACAGGATCTGCGATTCCCCGGTTCAGAGACTTCCCTTGTAAGATTTTTACAAAAAAACAACAACATCGCTCAAATATCTAAAGTTGCTTTAACTCTTCCCACTCTGGAAGCATTCGATTGTTTTGCCAGAGATCCAAAAGTGCCCAAGAACACAATTATTATTGTGAATTCAAATCCTTCCAGCATTTTCGAATGCATCATAAATACTAATCCTTCAAAAGGGAAAGTTAGTACATTCTTTTTTCTCGGCTCACTTTGCCTTGCCAGAGCGTCACCCGTCCCCATAGTACCGAAATACCGACTCGAGAGGGAAAGTACAATCACCGAACGCTTGCAGGCAACCTCAATTCACGCTGTGCTCTCCGCCTGCTTGAGACAGGGCCCCGCTAAAGTTAGGCTCCTCCTAGTCTTGGCACTGCCAAATTCTTCTTTAACTTATTTAAACCTTAGTGCTGGATTCTCATCTTATCTACCAATACTTGTCTCCACGTCGAAACCCATCTCCTTTCTCTCCTATCATTATCCCTTAGGTAGTGTTAATCCCTAGCTAAAACCTACCACCATTCTTCTTTTCTTTCCTACAAAAGTTCAGTAATCATATATGACCCTTCTACTCTGAGACTGGATCACTTCACATGATTTCTTTGGAGTTGTTTCCATCATTAACCAATGGTGGAAACTACTCTTCCATCAAGCGTCAGCCATTCACATATCGCAACTTAAAATTGAAATACCCAACTGACCAACCGCCACAATCGAACATCGACATACCATGCAGACTGTACCGCTATCTCTAGGAAAACAGACTGCATCACACCACTCTCTCTATTGCCAATGAGGATTCATCAGGCAGGTAATACCGAGATTAATAATTCGTGTTAAAATATATTTCTGTAACACATGTTATTGGGACTTCAAATTATCTCTCAGGTTATTTCACTTCAATGAAAACAACCTTGCTACAGTATATTTAAAGTAAGTTGATATTCATAGAGGTAATAGCAGGGAAGTTGCCCCAGAACTTGAAGCAAGATACTTTTGCATTTTTATAGGCCTGAAATGAGCACGTGTAAATCTTGTGCTGTCACAATGTTACACATATATAAAGAGTTTATGAGGCTGAAATTTAAACAATTATATGACAGGCTTAGAAAATAAAATAAAAAATACTCATGAAAACAATTTATTTGAAATACAAATATCAGGTACATTTTAAACAATATAATTGAGATTCCCATTGCATAAGTTCACATTTCAAAAATAAATTATAAATGCATGGTTCACAAACATTAAACTTGAGACCGAATAAGATTCGGAACTTTCATCACAGCTAGCTTTACATGTTAGGTAAAATTAAAAGTTAGTACAGTAATTAATTAGCACTCTTGAATTGCATGAACAGAAATCAAACATTGAAAACCATATCAAATTAAGAATATCAGTCTTCATAGTGGCACAATATACCAAAGAAGCTGGAATGAAGAATACTCGACACCATCTTGTAGAGGGCAAGCACCGACTAACAAATAACACACGTGTACGGCCTATATAGCAGACTGATACTTTATGAGAAACCATACTATAAGAACTTTCTTGGGAGAAGTTTAAACCATTTATCAGTACCCAAAAGAAAGTCCCAAGTATTCATTCCAGCACCTTCCCCCCCTTCCTCACATACACACATAGATTATTTATAGCATCCACTTAAGAACAGAGTCCCACTGCATCAATAAATATGATTAGTAAACTTTCAGAAACGGATAACTACACTTCATAACGGACATTTACAGCTTTAGATATGTTCAAATTACACTCTAAAGGAGTCGGATGAAGATGGAGGGACAAAAAAGAAAACATACAAATTAAAATTACTGGAGTTTTCCCAATTTATAAAAATAACTCCCAGTACATTTCTTGTTAAGCCGTACACTCATCAAGCAAGCTGAGCCTGCAATGCAACATGCAGTGTAACATGGAGCGAGTACAAGTGTGAAATGAACACGCTACCAGCAAACAACAAACATTACAGTTGAGAACAGGATTTCCACCAGCATACTAAAGGTATGGTAGTATATTTCTGATAATGAGAAAGCTGCAGCATTACTTCTATGCAGTGGTGTGATGCTACTTACAGTATATGCAGTCTGCTTAAAATTGGAACAATGAGCTCGACAATGGTAAAGTACTGATTTGAGTAAAAGATGGACCAAATTGGCGATTTAAAGTCTTGTGCGTATCTATCATTTGGCCTACTTACAAAGCTTTCTCCTGTCACACATCCTTTTTAAGGTTCCGTTCATAGTAGTTGATGTCCTCATGATCACAAAGAAAAGCATTACACTCGTACAATTCAATCAATAGCAAGGAACTTTCCTCTGTCCAGTCTGTATGCTCGTAGTAGGCTCATCCTCGTCTGAAAGCGAAATGGAACAAGCATCGTCCCAATTAGAGCAAGGAATCCCTTTAAGCCCGTTCTGAAAACCGACACTGGGCGAATCAGAATGAGCCACTAATGGGCATACTTATTCAGTGCCCACTGTCCCATCCCAATTACACAAGCATGTTACATTCCAGGCTCGGCCCACCTAATTCTTACTCACTTTTAGGCGTATCGTACAATTGACAAAACATTAAGTATATGGTGGGAAATCTTTTTTATTGGCATGTGTTTCAGGTAAGTCTAGATAGTAGGCTACTGTCTCAATCATCTTCTTTGATACATCACATGAAAGAGATCATGTAGGAAATCCAAGGGGGTAAAAGTTACTGAATTGGAAACATAAGAATGAGGCTAACAATGATATGGGGGAACAGAACTCCGAACAGAGAGTAGTTGTTAATTCATTCTAGAAGCTTGGGACATCTTGGTCATCAGCCCTATGTACTTAGGTATGTGTTCAATATGTGTGATAACCTGCATTTCTGTGGCGACTGATTATTGGGGTCAGGGATGGGATAGGTGCCCCGAGACTAGAAATAAAGCACTATCCAGGCATTTGTCTGAATGGAGTATGGTAAAATCCAGGGAAAAACCACACTCAGGATAGCCACTGACATCACAGAATTCAAACCTCTAATCTCTGAACTTACTGCAGTTCCCTGCACGGCTTTCTGTTCAGACATGAGACTACCTGACATCTCTTAGCAACGTCATTCTGCAACTCCTGCTCCTGTCTTGGATACCTGATGCAAGTAAAAGAAAAATCACAGATTTAAAAAGAAATTAAAAACACTACTGAAATGCTCACTTCAACAGCTGACGGCAGAAAGCTAGAATCTTATGTTGTTCTGACTCGGAAAAACAATGCTGAAAATAAAATTTCTGCGAAGGATCCATATTCATATCCACATGAATGAACAAGTCACTCGTACAAGATTGGATATGAACGGTTCGGGGAAATTGAGCGGGGCCTCTCCTGCAATGCCTGACTCTCCTTGTGTTCGTCAGTTTTCGTGGCCACCTGACGAAAGACACTAAGAAATTATTTAAAACATGAAAGCCGATTTGGCACAGATTCCTGGTAAATTGACTTGGTACTTAAACCCTTTGACGTTTCGATAAATAAAACACTCGAAGGACAATGTGCGAATATTCTATGGGTGGATTGCAGAAACAAAGTCTCAACGTGGCTTTTTGGAGCCATGGTTTTAAACCTTAGGTTGGATTGCTGAAAGGTGGTTTCGCCTTAAAATCTACAACTGAGTCTCGAACTACGGTTTGATATCCAAATCACCTTAGAAGCAGGTAAGAAGAGACTTGCACGAAATCCTTCTGAAATATGAAACTTTTTTGTTGCTTAAATTGCAAGCTTAGTTAGTATCTTGGGAATCTATGCGCATCAGGTGCCACACCACCTTTTCAATGCATTGCTATTTTTCATCTTTGCTGAACACTTTACGTCATTTTAGTCAGGCAGTTGGCGGTATCACACTTAGGAATATTGAAGAAGGCTGTGGACAAGGCTGAGGCACGCACTTCCGGTTGATCAAGTATGGCGATTACCTCGGAAAGTTTGTTTTTATTTCAGAGATACAGTGCGAGGTAGGGAGTTATTTTTAAAAATTTGTGAGAGTTAGTGCATTTCTGTACGTTATTAATAACAATGGGCAGGTCTGCTAGAGTGTTCAAGAAAGTTAAAAGTTCTATTGTATTGAAAACAAAGAAAAATATAACGGGCTTTCGTGAAGTGCAAGAGGTTAGGTGTTATACAAATTCACCAAGCAGCTCATAAAAAAAATGGGGAAAGACTGCATATGAGTGATGATTCTACTGAGAACTTTGGTTTTAGGTTGATTGATTCAGGCGTATTATCTGTTGCTGTTCGAAGTTTTTGTTCCTGAGTCGTATGTGGAGAGTGTAACTGTTTGAAAGTCATTGATGAAGGAGAAAGGTCTGGTGAAGTGTATAACTTACACATTATTTGTGATAAATGTGGCTCTGATTCTTATTTCAAAACCTCATAATCTGTAAACTGGTGCTACGAGGCTAATGTAAGATTGGTGTATGGCATGAGGTGTCTTGGGGTAGGTCATGAAGAGACAACATTATTTTGTGGTATAATGAATATGCCTCCTCCACCTTGAAGATTTACTAGGTACTATAACAAGCTCCATAGTGCTTTGCAAGAAGTTTGTAAGGCGAGTACAGAAGATGCTACTAAAGAAACTGTGGAGGAGAATCATGAAGAGATCAGTACTGATTTATGTGTGTCTTGTGATAATACATGGATGAAGAGGGGCCACACATCAATGCATGGTGTATCAAGTGTTATTAGTATAGATACAGGAAAGGTTTTAGATGTGGAGATACTAAGTTAGTTTTACCACATTTGCATAAACAGGGAAAAAGATGAAGACGGAAGAATAGAACAGAATATGACAGCAGACCATTCTCTGTTCAAAAACCTACAGTGGTTCAAGTGGAGGCATGGAACCTGGGGGGATGAGAACAATCTTCATGCGTTCAGTACAAAAGCATGGGGTACGAATACATGAAATATTCGGGAGAAGGTGACTTAAGTGAGTGCTTTCAAGACAGTGCTGGAGAGTGACCCTTATGGTCATGGAAATAGAAGAGAAAAACTTGAATGCATTGGTCACGTTCGGAAGAGGATGGGAGGAAGACTGATCAAACTAACAAAAGATATGAAGGGAGGGACAAAAGCTAGAAGATGGGAAATCTCTTGGGGGTAAAGGTAGGCTGACAAAAGTACAAATAGGAACTCTGCAGAATTATAATGGAAATGCCATCAGGAGCAACACAGATAATCTGGAGAATATGAGATGTGCTGTGTGGGCCACATACTTCCACAGGTTATCATCCAATGAACAGCCAATGCACTACCTCTGCCCACCTGTTGAGTCTTCCTGGTGTGGTTTCCGAAGGAACAGTGAAGTATACACACACAAACACAGTTTACTAGCAGCAGTCATGGATGCAATTAAGCCTACATATAGAGCCTTGGCTAATCCTGACTTATTAAAAAAATGTCTTCATGGAAAGACACAAAATACAAATGAAAGTTTAAATTCTCTCATTTGGAAACGGTGTCACAAAACAACATTTGTGTCATCATTGATTGTCCAAATTGCAACATTTGATGCTGTGGTAGTGTTCAAAAATGGGAACACAGGAAGGATTAAAACTCTGTTCAAACTTGGCTTCAAATGTGATTACTTCATGGAGAACATTTTATAGGGCATCGACAAGGGGCGTATTGATTCTGCAAACAAGGCTGTGGATGACATCCATAAGGAGGTCAGGCAAAGAAAACACTTGGGAGGAAAGCAGCTGAAGAGGTGGATGATGAGCATTATGGATATGGTAAATTTTAATGTTGGTGAGTTGAAACAAGTAGCATGTCTACCTTGTTCAAATTCAATTGTCATTTCCTGGACTTCCTTTTTCCATAACAATGTACCTTTTCCACTTGAACTACTAAAGATATCAATAAAAAACTTGGTAGACAGACAGGTTAAACATTGTTACACATTTTACTGGAAGGGAATTAAAAAATATGTAATTTTACGCCTCCGTGGATTACATTATCAAGGTTATAGAAACCACTAAAAAAATTACAAGGTCCAGAACCTAAGTGTTGCTGAGGAAATTCAAATGTCAAAAAAGTCTATTTTAAAAAACATTCTACCTAAATTAACTGATTAATTTTAGAAGCAAATAACAATGTATTTTAAATCAGTGTGCAAAGTTTCATGATTCTAACTCAAATAACGCCCAAAAGACAATTTAGAAAGTCAATGCATTTTCGTGCACGTCTCCCCTTAAAACCTCGTTTAAGTTGTGAGAATCAGAGAGGTTGTAGAGTTTGATTTAATGTTATAAGTTATGAAAGTTTGAGAATGTTGAACCATAAAATGAAGCATTTCCAAGGATAGGTCAAACATACCAAATTATACTTTGAGAGATTATTTCGAGAAGTTACTGATTTATCAAAGAATCTGTGCAAACTAGGGCAGACATGTCCGGATCATACTTTCGAAATCTCGACGCAAGCTCTTCTTAGTAGGAAGACAAAAGTTTGTAGGTTATGTATCTGTGTACGAAATACTGTACATTTTGTGGTATAATATTGCTGTTTTAAAAGAGACTAACTTCTAGGTTATCGCACCAATATGCATTTGGGGTGAGGTGAAATCCTGGGTTGAGAAAGAAATAGAATATATTTGACAAGAAACTGTTTTCTATTTTACCCCGGTCAGTCCCAGCTTTAACTAGCGTACCGCCACAATATTTCTTATCATATTACCACAGTAACATGCACTCGTCCCCCTCCTCCCTCTGGGTATACTCCTCTTGCAATTGCGTACATAGTAATTATGGAAATCAGTGCAATAATTGTGTAATGCAAAAGACTTTGGGGCATCAAGTTTATCAGCCCCATGCACTTGGATATGAGTGGAACCGGTTTCATAACTTGTGTTACTATTGTTCTGGATGCCTAACAGGCTATGTGGAGGCTTACTTGCCATTACGGTAAGCTTGTAGGCTTGGCTGTGGTTATGACCTTAAGTACCATACCAGCTTTTTCGCTGTCTTGGTTTAACACGACCTAACTGACATATCTGGTGTCGCGAGATATCAGGTGTTGAAATTTTAGTTTGCTGTAACTTGAATATTAATCTACTTCAATTGACAAAATGTTCTATATGTAGGCTACTACTGTACTGTCATCGTGGCAGGAGATGGCAGTTGAGCACGCTGCGACGGGGTGCGAGGGGTCTTGTAGTACGCATGCACGGTCTGCCTATTCCTAACTTAAATATATCAGCTTCCCGCATGCCAATGGTTGTCATTGCAGCAGGCGACACTCAGTCAGTGAAAGAAGGAATATGCTGAGTGAGTGAAGCAAGTAGTGACCAACTGAATGTTTTTGGAATGTGCGATACGCAGTGAGCGGGAAGACCTCTGCAGTTCAAACCCGACTGCCATCTCCTGGCGCGATATCAGTAGTTGAGGTATTGTAGCTACATAGATTATGAGCATTTTCCATTTTCCCTCAAAAATAAAAAGAAGGGTATCCATACACTATGTAACTTCTGTTATATTTGTATTTAAATTTGATTAAGTTGCATCTGCACCTAAATTAAAATTAACTCCAATGTATATCAATGACTTTAGTAATGATCATTATTATTTTTCTGTATTGAATTTTAGATCTTAGAATTGAAAAGTGGACAAACAGAATTAAAGATAAAGATAAACTCCAATACGTTAACACACCAATGGAATTTGATTGGCTAGTTGCTTTATTCTAGGGGTTATGGAGGAATATTTTCGTTATTAGACCTTGTGTTATAACCTGTGTAAATGTGGTGTTTTTGGCTTAGTATGTAACTCATATTACGGTAAAAGAAACTTTGAATGAAATAGGTCCCCATCAAGTTCATATCCTAACTTTAACCCAATACTTTCCTCTATTGGGAACGTGGCTAGTGACCAATGGGTCCCGATATGAGTCTGATACTAGCGGCTTCGGTGGCGTAGTTGGTAGCATGCTAAACAGCTGTGCCCAAGATAGCGGGTTCAAACCCAGCCTAAGTTGTCGCATTTTTTAAGAGCGTTAAAATCCTTCAGTATGCCTTCCTTCGGAGGGGAATTAAAGCCGGCGGTCCCATGTCATAGATTTATGGCATGAAAAGATCCTTCCACAGACTAAACTTGTGTGAAGCTAAACTTCTAGGTTAGATTTCGTTGGAACGCTCTATCAAAGTTCTAACGTTCACCACTAGGTATCATTGACATCTGGTAGTGAAAGTTGGAACTACTTGAAATTGAATGGAACTTGTAGCTCACCCTATGGGTGTCCGCTTGAAGCAGCTACAGCCTCTGGGGAGCCGAACATGTCCTCGGAGACTTCCAGCACTAAAAGCCATACGATAAATAAATAATGCGAATACTAATTTCTTGAGTCCAACTCCTCCCTTGCATACTGTATTTCTTGCCCGTAACTGAATTTTTTCATTTCCACTCCTGAAAAATGCTAGACCTAGTACTTTATCAAGGTTACAGTTGCTCCCTTGCCAATCTCAGTCGCAATAACAAATACACAGGTACAGACCTCATCATAACACAAGACATCAGACAGATTACAGTCAGGTATTAAGTACACGGGGCTGATGACCACAATTTTCTAAGCCAATAACAGCTACAGCAGTTACAGCATCATGAATATGTAAGAGCTCACTTTAAAATTTGGCATCAGTAACAAGTAACTTGGTCATTAATTATATAGGCTCTTCCCCTCTATCAATGTAGGACTTAGGGCCTGTTTTTCAATCGCTGGGCAAAGTTCGGAGTAGTGTACTCCCAGCATTATATGCCATATTGTGTTTATCCATCGCTAGGCAGCGCTGCCAAGGGAATAAATGTGGTGGGTAAGTCGGTCATATTTGCTCGGTGCTATTTGTGCTGGATAAGCATTAAACCTTCGGAGTAGTGACACTCCGTAGTTGCTTGTTGTATTTCTCCCACCATCTGTGAAGACTTTATGATTTGTAATCTAATTGTATGAATCTTTATTTCATGGCTTGTTTTCATTTATCGAAAAGTGCTGTGATGGCTGCGCTAGAATTATCAGCTTCGGTACGCACACAGGTGGCAATATTTGTATCATTATACGGCAATAGAAAATTAAAAATTTCAAAGATCTCGTATACTACACAGCTCGGACATTCTTAAAATTGTGACGTATGTGACCGGTCTTCATACCGGTACTAAGATAAATGTATAGAATGAATTGGAGATATGCTACTGTCACACTTGTTTCAACAAACATCACATATTATTTTATACAGTAAATTAAGAGGAGGGATGAAACCATATCTCTAGCCTATCTATGGACTACTAGAAATGATGTTCAATACAATCAAGTTTCTCAAATCCTGCTTGCTGCAACATATTGTAATAAAAATGAGATAAATCGTAATTTCATGTAGATTCTGTTAAAATTACTTATAATGATATGATAAATATTTTTTAAATCGATGATCTGGAAGCAAAAATAATTGCCGGGACTGGGGTTCGAATCCAAGACCTCATGATTCTCAGACAAGGACACTATCGTCGCAGCTATTACAACCACAGAAATGTTCAGTACAAGACGGTTACTTATTTTCACGTATCAGTAATAATATGGAAGTAATATTTCATGCTCCATTAATATTTTGTTGTTCGATAATGTTCCTGCATGAATTGAATTTTAAAT
The DNA here is from genome assembly GCA_946902985.2 of Meconema thalassinum. NCBI lineage: Eukaryota > Metazoa > Arthropoda > Insecta > Orthoptera > Tettigoniidae > Meconema > Meconema thalassinum. The sequence goes on from OX336389.2 coordinate 970,733,984, forward strand.
TCGTTATCAATAGGCCTGGAGCCTCCGTGGCTTAGGCGGCAGCACGCTGGCCTCTCACCGCTGGGTCCGTGGTTCAAATCCCGGTCACTCCATGTGAGATCTGTGCTGGACAAAACGGAGGCAGACAGGTTTTTCTCCGGGTACTCCGGTTTTCCCTGTCAAAATTTCATTCCAGCAACACTCTCCACTATCATTTCATTTCATCTGTCATTCATGTAATCATTGCCCCAGAGGAGTGCGACAGGCTTCGGCAGCCGGCACAGTTCATATCCTCGCCGCTAGATGGGGGCTTCATTCATTCCATTCCTGACCCGGTCGGAGACTGGAAGCAGGCTGTGGATTTTCATTTTCATTTCATCAATAGGCCTACTTGGCAGTAAAGGGGAATGCGTACAGTAGTCCATGAAAGGCTAGCCCAGTTCCCGTATAAACACATCAATATATATTATGTTGATAACTGCATTACCGCAATGTGGGTTATATCTGAATAGCCGTTGTGCAGAAACATAATAACGGTATTGCCGACTGGTGACAATGTTTCATATTAAACCTTTCCTTGTTGCATTTCCAGGCATGATATCCCCAGAAATCGCCCTATTATTTTAGAATATGAAGTCCTGTGCACAGGGGTATAAACTCTTGCACATAACATTGGAACTATATAATACAGTACATTAAAATGAAATAAAATTTTACACGTGAATTACCAACAGTTTTGCAATGACCCACAGTAAATCATACTCACCTGGGGTCCTTGGTTTGAAGTCTGCCCTCATATAATCTGGTCACAATTTTAAAACTATATGATCTGGCCACATAAACAATTATGAAACTAAGTTTTAAAAAATGTGTCAGTAATGGAATTTGCACAGTTTTCACAAACTGTACACATATTTACATTGTTTACCGTTTTATTTCCTCAGGTCCCTGGTTCAGAACCACTTCAGCATATTTTTATTTCTCCCAGAATTAGTCACATTGGCTCATAATACAAAAATTGCCAATTCCTAATTTAAATGTGCTAATATATACATCTCGGTAGCCTTCTACATGGAGTCCTTAGTTCCCAATGTCTACTCTCATCGCCAGTAAAATCATCTGGCGGAGTAAAAGGCAGGGAAGGTTGAAAGCTTGGTCGTAGGCCACCGGCATTTACAGTACGCTGGATTACAGTATCCTCATCATCCTGATCATTTACATCTAAATCACACATAAAATTCCTTCCACATGAGCTTTCCGAATCACTAACATTGCTTCTGTTCAATTCTGTTAGGACATCGACATCTGAGAGACCAAGCATGTTTCCTAGCAACAGCTGGGAGAAATGTCAAGAAACAAACATTTATTGTTATCACTTAAAGCAACACTATGCCTTCTAAATGCTGTCCTATGCCTGCCTGACACATTGCCTATAGTTCACAATTAGTTTTAATTCCATACCAATACGAGAGGTGGCAGGAGAATGCCAGAACATACACGGGCACTTTCGGGCGCTTTAGCAGGGAACTGTGACTTTCATATCCGGGCACATTCGGGCGCTTTGAGAAGGAAAGGGTTAAGGTATATCATTATTTAAATACTGATACGAAGACAGACCATGTGGTCTGAGTTTCAATCAGTTGACACCAGAGTTCGCATGAGCGTTTACTGTGCAGAATTAAATTTTGACCACCACACAACCCGTACTGTAGGCGTTCGTTGATACTTCTGTCGAGTAGCAGCTCGACGAGTAACTTTACATTGAAAAACACGTTTCGAATGCCGAAGGGACACAAGTTTTGAGCAAAAGTTAATCGGGAAGTGGATGCCCATCACTTTTATCCAAAGATTGAAAAACGAACCCTTAGTGGAAGTTCACTTGACCACTGCGCCTCGAACGCATTTCAGCAGAAAATAAAAACCGGCATGATGGCACAGCGATCAAGCTGCTTGTCTCACGTCAAGATGGAGTTCAATTCCAGGTTACTGCACGCGAGATTATAAAAGTGAAATACTGTATTACGTCTGGTGTTTTGGGTAGCAAATAAAGAGAAGGTCTCGTCGCTTTTGATCACATGATTAAGAACCAGGTTGAACTACACGCTTTCTTATTCGGCAGAAAATGCAACTGCAACCAAATAACTTGACCAGGAAATTACTTAAAATCACATTGGCAGGCCTAATTACTCAGCCACACACACATTTATGTTAAAATGGAAGAGCGCTTGTGCAATTGTCTACCTTATTAATAGATCTGTTACTCGTAATTAATATCACATCGCAGCTGATTACAACAATAACATTCAAGTGAAATAATTAGATTGGTTTGACAAAGTCCACGCAATAAAACTGGCATTTTTATGGCAACTAAGGCTCTACGGAATTCCCAAAAATCAAGGTCCACAATATGCAAGGTCATGTTGAAGAATCTACAGAATTTCTAAGGGGAAATAAGACATGGTTCACCAGCTAGCCGCTCCAGAGAAAGCTGTACAGCATTGCCAAGATGGAGCCCATCACGCCACATGGCGCGCATCGCTCGGAAATGATGGGCTCCATCTCAGCACCGCTGTACAGCATTCCCCGGAGTGGCTAGCTGGTGAACCATGTCTTATTTCCCCAAACAAATACAAACCGATATAAAATAAGTGAATTAATTTACGTATTTCACAGTCATACAGCATACCATTTTGATGTATAAGGATTACAACGCGACCAAGAACTACATTTTCCAACCACCCCGAGCCGAGAAAAAGTTACCTTACAAAAATGATAACAATTTCGAAATTTTGAAATTGATAAACCAGTTATACAACATTCCAATGTATATTGTGTTAAAATTTGGATTCGATCTGATGACAGGTTTGTGAGATAACAATTCTTAAATGTGACGCATGGTTGAAACACGCTTAAAAACGGGCACTTTTTGTGTTCCAACTGCGATAAAAAATATTAAAATATAAATTAAAAATTCCAAACCTACATGAAATAACGTAAAATAGAACGACAAAAATGATGATGTTATTGGATTTTATGTAGGTCTATTGGGTACTTCACAAACAACCTTCAAACTCGAGTGCACATAATATTTTGGTCGACAGTAATTACCCAGTCGTACATATCTACACATAGCATGTATGAGTACGGATTATTAAACTCAGTTTCAAGTCCGCAAGATCTCTTATTTATGTAAATATATTCGGCTTATCGTAGCTAACAATACCATATCTCGACGTGTTCTAACCTAACAACTACTTATTTAGCGCGCGGAGCACCAACAATAACACCCCATATGGTTGTTTTACTGTGTTGCCTCATTTGAAAACATATGAGCCATGGTGTCAACGTGGTTTTGTCAAACTTTGTTCGAACCATGTTTCTGCAATTGGCCAGAAGGCCAAGGCGCGGTTTCAAACCGTGCTTTAAAACTTTGTTCCAGACTCCGTTTCTGCAATCCCCCATCAGTGCTGGATGCCGTAAAGTGTCCACGAACTTCCTCCAACATAAACCATCTGCGGAACTCCTTTGTGAGAGGATGAGAAAACTTGCCGTTAATGCCCAGTACAAAGAAATGTACCATGCGCAGATGATGGACTACATAAACATGGGACATGTTCAGCTGATCGCTACAGAGGAAACTACAAATGATGTATACTACCTGCCTCATCACGCTATCAAGAAAGAGAGAAATGGCACAGAGAAATGGAGGATCGTCTTTGACGCATCATCCCACGAGAGAGATGCACCGTCCCTCAATGATGTTCTGGAAACAGGCCCTAATCTGTTACCAGAAATACTGTCCACGTTGATCCGCTTCCGAACTTACCGCAAAGCCATAGTAGGAGATGGAACTCAAGCTTTCCTTCAATTATGCCTGGATACTGAAGACCGAGATTTAACAAGATTCTTCTGGTTCAATGTGGAGAAGGACGAACTTGGAAAATGGCAAGCAAGAGATGATACAGCCGTCTATAGATTCACTCGTCTACCATTCGGCCTTGCTAGCAGTCCCTTTCTTCTGTCTGCAACTCTCCGTGAACTAGCAACGAGATTCAAGGATCAGTTCCCGTCAGCAGCAGCACTTATGGATCAAAGCACTTTCATGGACGACTTTGTTGCGGGAGCTGAAGATGACAACAGAGTTATCACCTTATATTACGAGGTGACAGGTCTACTACGACAGATACGGATGCCGATGGCAAAATGGGCAACAAATTCTGGACCATTGGAAGGTATATGGAGAGCCGAAGGACGTGAAACGAAAAGGGAAACCGGAGTACTAGGTGTACGATGGGACACAGAATCAGATTCACTACTCTTTGACCATACAGATATCACCGACAACCTTTCGCAGGATCCAGGAACCAAACGAAAGCTATTGATAACGACCGCAAAGTTCTACGACCCTCTTGGATTACTTTCACCGGTGCCCATAGTTGGAAAAGTTCTCTTCCAAGACACCTGGTGTAGGGGCATAGCATGGGACGAAATACTTCCACATGACATTGCATTGCGATGGCAGCTGTGGATAACCAGCCTCACGGATCTGGCAAGTGTGGTCATTCCAAGATGGATTGGTTTATCAAGGACAACATCGGAGACTTCACATGTCCACGTGTTCTGCGACGCTTCGGAGCGGGCCTACGGAGCTGCACTGTATGTTCGAACTTCAGCCGACGTAAACACTTACATACACCTGGTCTGCACTAAGAATAGACTGTCTCCAGTCAAGAAGGTTACACTCCCACGACTAGAACTACTGGCCATCTTAGTGGGTTGCCGTCTTCTGAGGTATTTCTGCCAAGCAACAGACTTTAATGTCACCACATCTACTCTGTGGAGTGACTCCATGGTCGCTCTAGGTTGGATTAAAAGCGATGCAAACCGTTGGAAGACATTCATCTCCAACCGAGTGACGGAAATTCAAGGCATCCTGAGTCCAGCTCAGTGCCGGTACTGCCCGAGCCAGGATAATCCAGCCGACCTCTTGTCACGAGGAATATCCTCAAAAGCACTACAGTCTTCTTCACTTTGGTGGCACGTGCCTGTATGGCTTGCTGATCATCCTACCTCTTGGCCCCACAGCAGTGTGCCTAACGTCTCACTTCCAGAGACTCGCAAGACGCATCAGCAAACACTTAACGTCGTTACAACGGAACCTCTCATCATTGCTTCCAGATTCAGCAGTTATTGGAAAATACTGCACATCATGGGTTGGATTTTACGCTTCTTGAACAACATCAGACAGTCAGAGAAAAATTCTGGGAATCTCACTGCACGTGAATTAGAGGCTTCCCGATTGTGCTGGATACGTACAGTCCAACGTGAGTGCTTTTCCGAAGAAGGAAGGAAGGAAGGAAGCTTGTAGTTTAACGTGACCGTTAATCTTGAGATCATGAGCCACGGGACCTCCTTTTTACGTGGAATCCGAACCACAGGACATGGCATTTCACTTCGAAAATCTCACATGCATTGACCGGGAATCGAACCCAGGCCGCCTTGGTGAGAGGCATACAGCTAGACCGCTGAGCCACCACGCCCCCACTTTTCCGAAGAGTACGACGCTCTGACAAAAGAGAGAAACTTGTCTGGGAAGTCCAGGATTGCCCGCTACAACCCCTTCTTACAGGACGGCCTTATTCGACTGGGAGGGCGCCTCCACCATGCAGACCTGCCAACGCAGCAGAAACATCCTATAGTACTCGATGGTGCACACCACTTCACTAAGTTGTTGATCCTCCAGACTCACATACGGCTACACCACCTTGGAGTACGAATCGTTCTCTCTGTACTACGCGATGAATTTTGGATCCTCAAGGCACGCCAGGCTGTCAAGAAGGTCATCCACACGTGCTTACCGTATAAGATCGCCAGAAGCCAACAAGGTAACGAGATCGAAGCCCCGTTGCCTCCAGAACGTGTGCAACTTACTACGCCATTTGCAGTTACGGGTGTGGATTTTGCAGGGCCACTACTCGTTAAGGTGGGGAATCTCGTACAGAAATCATATATTGTGCTTTTCACATGTGCGACTACAAGGGCCCTTCACCTTGAGCTGGCTTTGGACATGACTACGGAGACGTTTCTGATGGCTCCCAGACGATTTGCGGGACGAAGAGGACTTCCAAACACCATTTACTCAGACAACGCTAGAACGTTCCATGCAGCACACAAAGAAATGACACAACTCAGCCAAGTCCTCACTGACCCACGAACGAGCCAGCACTTCGCCCACAACGGAGTCCAGTGGAAATTTATAGCCCCACGGGCGGCTTGGTGGGGAGGCTGGTGGGAAAGAATGGTGGGTACGGCTAAAAGATGCCTTAGAAAGGTATTGGGAAAGGCTCTGATTAGTGAGGACACACTCCGAACTCTATTGGTAGAAGTAGAAGCCGCCAGTAACTCCCGACCCATAATCCAAGATGGCTCGGAGACACTGACTCAAAGTCATTTCCTGACTGGGGCACGGCTGACTACCCTGCCCAACGTCTCCGAACCCACGACCCGAATAGACCTGAGGAAGGAGAGGAGACTTAGAGAGAAAATGCAGGTGGACTTCCTCAAGAGATGGAGGAATGAGTATCTTCTTGATCTGAGAAGCTACCACGAAGTACGCCGCCCAAATGGACAGACGAAGGAGTGCCGAGTAGGAGATATAGTACTACTACAGGACGACATGCGACCTAGACACATGTGGCAGAAGGCGCGAATAACTGAAAGGCGACCAGGCAGGGACAACAAGGTGCGAACCCTCATCCTTCAGATGGCCAACGGGACCAAGATTAGTCAGCCTGTACAGCTGGTCTTCCCTCTCGAGATAGACCAGGGTGGGGAGGATGTGGAGGACTGAGAAGATGGACATCTTTGGCTTATTTCATGTATTTCTACTTTGGTTTATTTCTTGTATTTATTCTTTATGTTTGAAGCTCTTTGATGTAAGTTAGTGTAATAAAAGATGGCTGCTAAGTAAGACGTCCGTGTTTCACGATCACTATTTATCCAGTATACGAATCCCAACAGTGATAGCAGTAGCAATTTTTCTCGCAGTGCTTGTAGTGAAGTTGAAAACTCATATCAGTTACCTCTACCCAGCTCTCACTTCCATACAGCAAGGTCGGTCTGAATATTGAGCGATGTATAGAGTGTTTCGTCGCTACACTAACTTCTTTCTTGCAAAATTCTGTAGTTCACAACTGAGAACTCGGTGCATTGGCTTTTCCACACCTTGACCATTTCCTTCCCCATCCTGAGAGAATAGACAGCCCAAGTACTTAAAATGTTCCACCTGTTCCAATTTAGTTCCTCCAACTTGGCGTTCTATTTTCTTGCATTTCTTCCCTACTGATGGCAAAACTTTCATCTTTAAAATGCTTATCTACATACCATAATCCCTACATTTCTGTTTAAGTTCTAACATGGTTTGCAAGCTTTCGACAGAGTCTGTCATGACAACCAGGTCATTAGCATAGGCCAGGCTGCTTACCTAATTGAATCCCACCCAGCTAGTTTATGCTCTTCAGCAAATGGTCCATATATAAAATAAGCAGTAGTGGTGAGAGGTTACAGCCTCACTTCTGTAACAACCTTGAACCAAGAACTCGTCCTACCATCAACTCTTACTGCAGCCTGATTATCAACATAAATACTTTTGATTGCCTGTAGTAGCCTTCCCTCGATACCATAAACCCTCAGGATGCTGAGCATCTTCTCCCAGGGTACTCTATCATACGCCTTCTCTATATCTACAAAGCACAAACACAACTGTCTATTCTTCTCGTAGCATTTCTGAATTACTTGGTGAATACTAAAAATTTGATTTTGATATCCTCATTGTGGTCTAAAGCCAAATTGGTTTTCATCCATCTTACACTCGGCCAATGATCGAACTCTCCTTTCTACAATGCCCGAGTACACTTTACTCAGGATACTTTTCAAAGAAATCCCTCTACAATTATTTTTGCAATCTTTTCAGGTACCTCGCTTATAAATTGGAGCGATTACGGCTTATGTCTCGTCAGAGGGCACCTTTCCTCAAACCCATGCCAATTCGATTACCCTAAAATATAAAACTTATATCTGTAATGAGACTAGGTTTCTACAATGCAACATTGTGGGGCAGGACAAAAATAAGATAATTAAAACTTTCAACAGCAAAAACTGTAGCATATTTTGCACACATTTCCTTCAGTTTCTTTCCTGAGAGTCTTGATTGCAACAGGGGGTGCTGCATCTGCTCCAAGTCATACAGTGCCCACCTAGAAAGAGAAAAACAAATCAAATTAATAAAAAGACAAACTGACAAAGATTGTATGTTCAGTAACTGGGGAATAAAGTAAAATTCCAATGACTTGTCCTTAGACAGATAACTTTAGAATTATTTATGACTGTTTATGGAGAGTGTAACTCCGCCATAGCCGGTCCCAAGCCCGTGTTGAGAAAGGAGGAGGGATTCTGGGATGCGCCTGAGAGGGACTTGACAAATTCCCTGGCTCAGGAAGTAATTGACGGAAACACCTTAGCAAGGAAGCAACCAGATGGTAAGCCTGGATGCCAGAAGGGAGCAGCCCTCCCATCAGGCTAGGAATCAGTAGGCTAGTTACCTGCTATTCCAAAACCACTCATACTAAAAGCAAACACAGAGAGATAACCGGACTGATCAAGAAGACGACAAACAGGCGCGGATTAAGGATAACGAATTTGGGTACTTGGAATGTTAGAGGAGTAAATGGGAAGGAAATTGAATTGAAGAAGGAGGACGTCCACGCACCAAGTGGGAGGACAATATTGCAGCCAGTCTAAGAACAAGAGGCATTCAATGGACAGCAGCTCGAATCAAGGCCCAAGACAGGAAAGGATGGAGATCTCTCTGTGAAACCTCGACACCAACCGGTAGAAGAGTACCAACTAAGTAAAGTAAAGTTATGGAGAATGTACGTCATCAGGAGCTTCTGTTTCAGTTCTAAGTTCTTGTCCTTTCTGATCATGTGTTTTGTTTTTTTTTTTTAATTTTTTTTGGATGAATACACATTTAATTTTTGCTTAATAGCCTACAGCCACAATAAATATCACAATACACTAATCTCTGTAATTTACCATATGTATTACAGCATTTATCACAGTGGAAAGAAATAAAGAGGGTTCATTTGCTGGCTCACTTCCGGCCGCTGCCTCTTCGTGACACCACCTGAGTTAGAAAAGCATACAGTAGCTCACGCTGGTCACACCCAGCGAAGTGTCACAAGATGAACAATAAAGCAATAAAAAAGATAATAAATAGGAATAAGGAACTTACGAATTTTAGCATTTAGCTCCATGCTTGCTTGAAAAAACTGTTTAAGATAACTACAATATTTGGCAAGCAATGCAAGATTAGATCTTACATTCTGCCTGTTGCTGAATTGCACACAACATAAGCTTTTTCATGTAGTTTAAGAATACCCTATTGTAGCTTCTGGAAGGTTCTGGGCTTGACAACCATGTATTATAGTTTTCATTATGCATAAATGTTATTGGTTTATGTTTTATTATTTCTTGAGGAGTAACATTTGTAACTTTCATCAATTCCACTGAAAACTGGTTACTATTTCACTTTTGATTCTTAAAAAAAGGTCCATTAAATTAAAGTTCACCCTCAGTCTTTCTTTATTGTACAAAGCAAATCAGTGCTGCATTGATGCATACTTCCTCCAAAAATTCCTTTGAACCATTCTCAGCACTCGGCCTCTTGTGAAAACAGTCCAGATTTAGAATATTTAGTTCAAAATTTATGGGCGAGGTAGCTATGTATCATAGCCAAGTATCGGCAATTATGTTGCTTAAGATTTCATGGCACCTTTCATTTTCAGTGATTGCTTCATTGAGGATTTGTTCCTCTTTGTTTTTCAAAACCAAAACATTTTGGAGAATCACTGCTGTGGCACATTCTTACTTCTCGAAAAACTTGAGGAAAGGTACAACACTGTTCTTAGTTTCCCTCACCTCCCATATACCCAATGTTAGAAGAAGAGTGCTTTCCTAATATGTGCCACTTCAGTCACAGCACATTAGTTTTCTATAATATGTTGCTTAGGGCAATAAATCTGTGAAAATCCTAAAATCCACAACTTTCATCCTTGAAATTTGAAATTTTCACCATACAATGACAATATCAATATGATACAACACACAGTGTCAAGTTTCTAACAACAGTTTTTTAAATACTAATAATTTTTACAATATTTTTAACATTTTTTAATGTTTTTTATGAAATGCTCCTCATGACAAATAGCCCAACAGATCTGGCTTAAAATTTCATCTTAGCATTAGAATACCAATTTAAAAGAAGCGATGTGTGGGTTTTGAGAAATTTTAATTACACTAAAAGATACAAATTATTTCACTGAAGGATAACTAAATTCATGTATTTTATCATAATGAAGTTGAGAAAAAAAATATTGTTATTGATCTATTTCATATATTGAATGCCAGTTGTTTTTGTAGCTATCCTAAAAGTTTCAAAGAGATTGGTTGAAAATTGTGGCATGAGAAGCATTTTGAAAGCTGAAAAAGGTGGTAAAAATGTCTGAGAAAAATTAGTTCGAAAATTTAGAGATAAACCATAGGCCAGTACCTAAATCTAGTTGACTTGATACTCCCCAGCACCATATGTTGGACCCTCTGCTGCTCTCTTCCTGGGCCCACTAGCCGTTTATGGGAGTTGAAGTTTTCTTTGGACAGTTTTCAACCCTTGTCATGCAGATGCTCTACTGTGGTCAAGTCTACGCTTGTCCCTCATTACATTAATTTTCTGTCCTGAACTGCTAAATTTATCCCTTAAGCTCTTAGCTCCATACTTGATTCACTACCCATATTGAATTAAGCAACTGCTGATGTTACAGCAATCTCCAGTATTTTCTTTGACACAAACACTTCCTTCAGGCACAGCCCAAATTACACTATTTAAGCAATGAATCATTGGCATTCTGAGTTTTACCTTCTGTGCAGTTTCTTTTTTCCTTTTTTTTTTTCCTTCTTCTTTTTAACTATGGGTCTGTTTTTCAATCTCTGGATAAAAGTGATGGGCACCTACTCCTAGAGTAACTTTGCCCACCACTTTTATTCCTTCGGCATTCAAAACATGTTTATCAATGCAAAGTCACTCGGCGGGTTATTACTCAACGGAAGTATCAATGAACGGCAACAGTAGGGGTTATGTGATTGGTCAAAATTGAATTCTGGCAGATGAACTCTGACCGCTTTGTCATGCGAACTCTGATATCAACTGATTGAAACACAAACCACATGGGCATAGCTCCAGTTATCACAATAACACAGATTAACACACAACCTCCATACAAACATAAGTAGCATTCACGGGGTTGATGACCAAGATGTTCCTAGCCCAAATACAACAGCAACAAAATCCTTCTTTGATGACTCACATTTTGTTGAATTCCTCCTCTCACCACACATCGATAATTTCAAGAGAGGACAGCATCTGGTTTACAATTTCAGCACTCGTTGAGAGAGTAATGAAGTAATATTTGTTGGCAACCTTTAACATAATGTTCATTAATAAAAATGGATGAAACATCTACTCGATGACAAATGAAACAATAGAATTATTGTCTCTAAAATTTTAAATTTTTCGCTGAGCATTTCTAATGCTTCACCCTGGGATAGTCTATACTAATATAATAAAGCTGAAGAGTTTGTGTGTTTGTGTGTTTAAACATGCTAATCTCTGGAACTAACAGTCGGATTCGAAAAATTCTTTTTCTATTTGATAGCCAGATTCAAGAGGAATAGTTTAGGCTATGTTAAATTTTGGACAGACCACTCCTTTCCCTGCATTTAGGCCCTTTGGCACAAATCTACACCATTTCACCGATCTGAACCAAAATTTGTATACTTAGCCTTTGGACCCCTGCGAGTAACACTGTCTGCATGCAATTTATGACAGACCAGTCCATTCCCAGCATTTAGGCCCTTTGGCACAAATCTACACCTCTTCGCCGATCTGAACCAAACTGTGTATACTTAGGCTTTGGAACCCTGCGAGTAACACTGTTTGCATGATATTTCGGACAGACCACTCCATTCCCTGCATTTATGCCCTTTTGCACAATTCTACACCGTTTCACCGATCCGAACCAAAATTTGTATACTTACCCTTTGGAACCCTGCGAGTAACACTGTCTGCATGAAATTTCGGCCAGACCCCTCCATTCCCTGCATTTAGGCCCTTTGGCACAAATCTACACTGTTTCACAGATCTGAACCAAAATGTGTATACTTAGCCTTTGGAACCCTGCGAGTAACACTGTTTACATGAATTTTCGGACAGACCACTTCATTCCCTGCATTTATGCCCTTTGGCTCAAATCTACACCGTTTCACCGATCTGAACCAAAATTTGTATACTTACCCTTTGGAACCCTGTGAATAGCACTCACTGTCTGCATGAAATTTCGGACAGACCACTCCATTCCCAGCATTTAGGCCCTTTGGCTCAAATCTACACCGTTTCACCGATCTGAACCACATTTTGTACATTTACCCTTTGGAACCCTGCGGGTGACAGTGTCTACTTTAAATTTCGAACAGACCACTCCATTCCCTGCATTTAGGCCCATTACCACAAATTAACACCGTTCCTCCTAATTGCATCAAATTTTACATACACTTTGAAACCCTGCTGGTAACACTGTCCACTTGATATTTTGGACAATGCTCTACATTCCCTACATTTAAAATAACAAACAAACTGAACTTGAAAACCACGTATTAAGGCCCTAGAACCATTCATGTCCATAGTAGTGTAACTGTAAGAGTATTTTAATAAGTCTATTGTTGACTGGCAATTCGGGCTGCATCACGTCGCCCCTACCAGTGTTCTGGTGCAGAATTGCGAAAAGAATTAAATCTTGCACTGCTTATAAATTGCAGTCACTGAGAGTAATTTGTGCAAAAAGATGTCTTAGGCCCCTTAAAACAGTTATCATCATGAACATATTATGCCCCTGTATAAGTGCAATGGTGTTGGTGCAATACATTGAGGTTATCAGCTGCAATAAGCGTTGGTGCTTTCAAATTTACCTTAATATATTCCGAAACTTATCGTTGAGCGCTATGTGGCGATAAATTATACTATTGCTACCTCAGGAGCTCGGGACAGCCAAAGTTTTCCAAAGTGTTCTGATTATTATCCTACGGCACTATGCGACAAAAGACGACACTATTGGTCTCTACATTTCTAACAGACAATGAGATATAGGACCTAGGCAGTGTCTTTTATTTCACTTACGGTACTCCTCTTTCTATTCATTTTTAGAAATTTGTTTGTAAATTACATGTGTCAGTGCTGTAGTTAGTAAATAGCCGTTTCCCTATTTATTATCATCATCATTACGGGAAAATGACCTAAATATTACGTCCATTATACTGTACTGCTTATCACCCCCCACTACAACCACCACCACCACCACAAAAAGTTATATTTAAAAAATATTTATTTTCTGGTAGTTTAAGAATCATGTGCCAGTTCTGTAGAAGTATCCATTATCATCCATAAAACAAATAAATCCATCGGGCGAAGCCGGGAACTACTGCTAGTGTATTCATAAAATAGAATAAATACTTCAAGAAACATATGTTCCAATTTGCGAGAGGGACTAAATAATGCTCCATTTTTTAAATTTATCACATCATTCTGAAGCTACCGATTTTCCGCACAGGTTGTCGTTCTGTGGTAATAGGAAGCATAGCATTTTCCTTTGCTTGGTTTCCTGATATGTACAGTGTGTCCCCCTCCCAGCGGTGCCGGCCGGTTGGCAGAGGACATGTGCGTCCCAAGCTGTGTATTCATAACCGTACGCTGATTCACTGCATAGCCACGAGGTGGTCAGTTACTCGAAGGAAAAATTGCCGACACTAACACATCATTCGTAAGATCTCCGACTAAATCTGTACGACGTGTTGCACAAATCAGTATCTCAAAATCCTCAGTACTAAAATATTGAAATTAAAACCTTACAGAATGACTATCGTTCACCAATTACTACTATATGATGAAGCCAGGGTACATTTCTGTAATTGGATGTTGCAAAATATTGCTGGCAGCATTGTTGACCCACATTCAATAATTTTCTCAGATGAGGCATGGTTTCATTTGAGTGGTCATGTTTTGTGACAAAGCAATAGGTATTGGAACACTGAAAATCCGTGATTAATTCATGAAGTTCCTTTACATGACCAGAAAATTGGTATATGGTGTGTTGTAACTGCAGAACGGATATTTGGCCCCATATTTTTCTAACAATACCATACATTTCGAGAGATACCGCACACATATTCTCGCACCATTTTTTTAAATGTTGACAGATAATGAGATAAGATATGGCTATTTCCAACAGGATTCTGTCACAGCTCATACTGCACATGCTTCTTTGCAAGACATAGAGGTGATTTTTGATGATAGGGTAATATCGAAAGGGTTATGGCCAGAGATACGGGAAAATCACAACTGCGAAAAATGCGAATTCAACTTTTTTCTCGCTTTATCAACTACTTGGTAACTATTATGGCTATGTATACCCAGAATTTGCGAAACTGAATGTGCATCTTGCGAATTATTCCCATAAATGTGATAAATGCGAAAAGTGCCCAATTTACCGAAAAATATTGAATATTATGTTTTATTACATTTTCGCACCGCAACTTTGAAATTTGCGAGTTCCTAGCAATGGAAATATCGGCTAAATAATCGATAATTACGAGTAATAATCGATATGTACGAACATCGATTATTGTCGTGAAAAAAATTTATTACGGTAAAAATCAATTTGAAAATGCCGCATAATATCCACTTTATCGCCAATCAAAGGATGTGTTTGGAGAAATTATTTCATAATTTCATTTGGTTGTGCTAATAAATGGAATATTCCAATCGCTTGTTCCAATTCTTTTTAACAAATTAGAGTAATAAGGTTCTGCTTATATTGGTTTATATCGCGCCAACCCTCATTTCTAGTATTTGACCATTATAAATAAAAATGTAAAGTACGTATCGTGAAATGAATAGACAATGTTTGTTAGGCGATTTCCTCGCTTTGAGGAATGTTGTATAATATGATGAAAGTATTCTCTACAATGTGTGAGTTATTGGTTATGTTACATGTTGTCCGTCGATTTCTCCTTGAATTCGGATACTGTTTTACAGATTATCAGTAAAGAGTCGCAGAAAGGTACTGTATATCACAATATCAGTAATTGCGTGTTTGCATATTGTGTTTAACTTAACTTAAGAAAATCTTGGAGACTGATAAAATGTGATCACTTAAATCTTTGGAGTAGATATTAAAGGAGCACAACAAAGTTCACAGGATTGTCAACGTTCGTCTATACAAGTTGCATTGGCAGTAGTGTTAAGTCTCCTGTTGTGTGTGTGTGTTTTTTTTTTTTTTTTTTACTAAGGGAGTGTTAGAAGTACTTAGATCCTAATATCAGTATTAAAGAAATGTAGAAACTTGACATCGTACATTTTTCAGAAATGCGAGATCCTTGAAAATAAAGGCATCAGCCTGGCTAATTGGCAAGACTGAGCTCAAGTGCTGTCGGTTGGTTGTATGACGTGAGACGAGGGTACCTGAGCTAAGCTGAAAAGATCCAAAGGTCATGTTCTCATTATGCAATCAACAATATCAGGTGTTGTTCAGCAACTCAAATTACCCTGAGCTGCTGGTGTTATCAGTACGGTGCTAACTCCACAAGCGAGATGGAGAGAACGTAGAGTGCCGGCAGAGAGTTGTATTAGTTCATTGATACTGTTCGGATTTGTGAATAATTAATTTGTTAATTTTGCAAGCTTTGTGAAAGTGTCAAAGTCAGACACAAATTTATTATTTCTCATAACCTAATCTGGTCACCTCGTGTACTTGACATTTAATTTTTGTAATACGCTTCCATGTTAAATCAAGTATGTTGTAAAATGATTTACTTACTAGTTCATAAGCCAAGTTCGCTTCTCAGAAAATTTTCCAAGTGTTTTAGCCACGTTCTACTTTAGTCTTGCCCGCATGAAACCTCGTGGTCTTCTGGACTCCATTAGCTACGCGCTCATTGGCCAGCCACCACGCATCAGGTACGTTTCGGCCAATCACAGCACGTCTTCCCCAATCGTGGCCCGGCTCCTCCAATCGCTTACCATGGATGGTTCTGGAAAATCAGCTGTTCGGCTATTTAAGCGAGCTGCTGGGCTGACCTCTTCGTGCTTTCTTGACAGTCCATTCTGGCCACGCGTCTTGCAATACCGGACTTTAAACTTGAACTTTGTCTATATATCATCTTTAATTTCCGCATCAAGAAGTCTTATTAAAACTTCGTAATGTCTTTCGACATTCTTCTTAGTGATCAAACCTCGATCACAAGTCACGTGTTTCTACGACATGTTAGTGCAACAAACTTTTACAGATGTGAACTCTACATCTTTTAGTGTTAAGGAAAACTATTCCTATACAATCTGTCTACAAAGTTAATGAATTATCACTTAAGACTTCGTCTTCATATGGCTTATTATAAAGCTCTACGTTTTGTGAACTCTATTACTATGGGACATAACCTATGTCATCTTTACTTCGCACTCAAGTGTTCCATATGAAGTATTTGTTGTTGTTTGAGTCTTCAGTCTTTTGACTGGTTTGATGCAGCTCTCCATGACTCCCTGTCCTGAGCTAATCGTTTCATCTCTACATAGCTACCACACCCTACATCCGAGGCAATCTGCTCAACATATTCTAACCTTGGTCTACCCCTACAGTTCTTGTCTTCGACCCTTCCTTCCATAACTAAGCTTGCTATTCCTGGGTGTCTTAGTATGTGTCCTACTAACCTATCTCTTCTCTCCATTAGCAGTCGCCAGAAACATCTCTCCTCTCCCACTCGTCTTAATACCTCTTCGTTTGTAACCCTATCTACCCATCTGATCTTCATCATTCTCCTGTAACACCACATTTCAAATGCTTCAATTCTCCTCTTTTCTGCTGCACCAATAGTCCAAGTTTCACTTCCATAGAGCGCCACGCTCCAGATAAAGGCTTTCAAAAATGACTTCCTGACACCTAAATCTATATTCGATGTCAACAGATTCCTTTTTTGTAGAAAGGCTTTCCTTGCCTGAGCCAACCTACTTTTTATATCCTCTTTGCTTCGTCCATCACTGGTTATTCTGCTTCCTAAGTAACAGAAGTCTCCTACTTCCTTCAGCTTTTCACCTGCCAATTTGATCTCCATAGAGGTTTCTGATTTATTTCGGCTGCATTCCAGTATTTCTGTTTTACATTTATTAATTTTCATCATGAATTCTTTCCGTAAGACGAAGTCAATACCATTCAAAAACTCATTCAAATCCTCAGGCTTGTCGGCCAAGATAACGATGTCATCAGCAAATCTCAGAGTTGAAATTATTTATCCTTGAATCTTCACTCCCACTTTAAATTTTTCTCCAATTTCCTTCATTGCTTGTTCAATGTAAAGATTGAAAAGTATGGGTGATAAGTTGCAGCCTTGCCTTACACCTTTCTGAATACCAGCTTCTCTCTCATGTCCTTCAGCTCGAATGATTGCTGTCTGGTTTCTGTATAGATTGTATATCACCTCCTATCCCTGTACTTTATTCCAATAGATTTCAAAATGTCAAACAATTTAGTCCAATCAACGTTATCAAAAGCCTTTTCCAAGTCTACAAATGCCATGAACGTTCTCTTATCTTTCCTTATTCTACCTTCCAAAATCAACCTAAGACTTAGTACAGCTTCCCTTGTTCCTACATTTCTCCTGAAACCAAACTGGTCTTCACCCAATTCCGTTTCTATCTGGCTTTCAATCCTCTTGTAAATTATTCTAGACAGGATCTTTGAAGCATGAGTAATCAAGCTGATTGTACGGTAATCTTCACATCTATCAGCTCCCACTTTCTTTGGTATAGGGATGATTACATTCTTCTTGAAATCAGGGGGTACCTCACCTGTCTCATAAAACCTACACACCAAGTGAAATAACCTGATCAGACCTTCATCTCCTATGCAGCGTACCAACTCAATCGGTATATCATCTATGCCTGGTGCTATGTTCCTGCGTAAGTCCTCTAATGCTCTGTCAAATTCTGACCTCAATATTAAATCTCCATTTCCATTACACGATTCTCAATCTCCTTTCCCTTATACAAGGACTCTATGTAAGCTTTCCATCTCTCAACCTTTTCTTCCCTATCTGTTAGAGGCTTTCCATTTGTGTCCTTAATATTACAGCACTTAGTCTTCTTTTCCCCTAAAGTATTCTTAATCCTTTGATAAGCTGTGTCTACTTTTCCTAATTTCAGACAATTTTCTATACCTGCACATTTCTCTTTCAACGATTCTTCTTTCGCTTCCTTGCACTTCTTCTTAACCTCATTTCTCAGACGTCTGTATTCTGCTTTCCCCTTTTCGTCTCTTAGATTCTTGTGTTTCCGCCTTTTATCCATCAATTCTAGTATATCCTGAGTGATCCACGGTTTTCTACCTATTCTTTCTTCCCTACCAATGTTTTCTTCTGCGGATTTTATTATTTCATTCTTCAAAAGTGCCCATTCGTCTGCAATTGAAGTTTATTTAGGGGTTTTCATTAGCCCTTCCTTTATACTCTTCCTGAATCTTTCGTTTACATCCTGAAGTATTTGTTGTTTTCAAATGTTTAGGTTGCTAACCTACTCTACAATTAAGATAAGTACTTTATTGTTTTTACATAACCTATGTTTTGTAAAATGTACTCTGCTGTTTTGCTGTACCATGTTACTTCTTTCCGAGGAAAGATTCATTCTAGCTTGCTTCAGAAGTTTTCTCAATTTTAATATTCGGCTTGCCTTTTCCATTTCCCTGGGAAGTATAACATAACGGCTTGCTTTAGAAATTTTCCATTTGGGAAAAGTTTCATAATTAACTTTCATGCATCTCATGCATACCTGTGTCTGCCATTGCACTTTTTCTTTTAACATTTCATGGCTTGCTTTTGTGCATTATGGCAACTAATATCACTTTTTTCATTTCAAAAGGTACTGCAGGATTCAGCCCCTGACAGCCACTAGCCCCTTCTATAGGCTATGTCTTTTCTGTGTAACTGCTGGCAGTTTCCCCTTCCTTCTTTTCATAAGGTAGGGCAGGATTTGGCCCCTGACCGCTATCAGCCCCTTCTATAGGCTGTGTTACTACTCTTTTCTTTCACAGATCAAGTTAATTAAGATGTGCCTTAAAGCACTGTACTGGTCTTCAATGTTCAAAGATCTACTAAAGTATTCTTTCCTTGTTAGTAAAGAAAATCTTTCTAAAAATAATTTATGTTTCAAATTGTGCTAACTTGTTTAGACAAAAACCAAACTGATGTTCTATAAATTGTCTTCTGGTTTAAGAAAATATATAAATGTCCAAGTTACCTGCTCTTTCTCTTTCTTGTTTCACATATGCTAATATCTCTCCCATGTTCCTTAAAGCTCAAAAAGTATTCGATTCTGAATTCACTCAGAATTCCGTCTGAAAATGGAGACCTTTAATTGGTCGATCCAATGGTTAGTGATAGTTAATCACACCAGATACCAAGGTGCCGAGTGTTAGAATAAAACGAGCTGTGGTCAGCTGACAATGCTCGTCTTATGAAGTTAACCATGTGGCAGGTGGAATGACAACAATACCGGGTTGTCCTGGACTTGGTGGACGAATTGGTTCAAATTCTGCGAGATGTTTATGAAATCCTTTTGTGTGGTTTCCCTACTAACTCCTTGCCAAGTTCCATTCATTTCTTTTAATAACTTGTCTTATGAGGTTGGATTCAAGAAGTGCCATTTGACCATTAGGATCAATGGAATCAATATCCATTGACAATTTGTATTTTGATTTAAATGGGTCTATTCTCACCGCCCAACCGGTAAGTAACAAACTGCGCAACCCAACAACCCCACACCACCTTCCTACCCTCCCCCTCCTGATTCCCCTTAATCAAGATGCCTCCTACTCCTCTGTCACGCAACCACCCCTCCCGCTGTCCACACTAGAGGCGAGCTACTAACAGCCGCTGCTCGTTCAGTACGCGCTGACGCGCAGAGTAATAGTGTCATTAAAGCCAAACAGAACAACTACAGGTAAGCATAACAGATCTTTTACGAATAGGCCACGTTTCATGAACACAATTTCTGACGTTCAAATTTTTATATATTGCAGCATCCAAGCAGTGGTGAAACCCAATTGAGTGCCGATAAGTTTTTTCTAGCAACAATAAGAGTAAATCACATTACTAATAACTAAATACGACATGTAGATTACTATGGGTTATACTCTTACACGTAATATCTTTCTAAAATATGATTTTTTTTCTATTCACGGTGGTGTTAATCATTTTACAATAGACACACTCTCTAATGCAGCATTGGACCTCTGATAGATATCCGATGTTAATGGTCATAGCATATTTTCTTCTGCACAACAAGAAATACGAATAGAAGGAACATGATTTTAACAGGAGCAACTCACATATTCCCACCCACTATTTCAAGAAAACAACTTTTTAATGTGTTAAAATTGTATACATTTTTTTAGTTGTAAATTAATTCAAATGTATAATTTTATCCAACAAAGAGAATGTATGATTGATGCATACATTAATAGTAGTAGTGTCTTTTGAGTGACATCAGGCTGATGAAGGGCAAAGTTGTTGCCCGAAACATGTCCCCATAGTATGTTAAAATTATCTTTTTAGTAAGGGTACAGGGAAAAAACCAGGTAAGTCACTGTTTTCATGAAACCCAGAAAACAAATTTTTAATTGTAAAACGTAAGTTAATAAATGCTTCTCATACAGACTAATTATTTTAAACAAAATGAAATATTGAAGTCTCAAGTGTAGCGAATCAAGTAAAAGGGTGCTTAATGCCCTGAATGTCAGTAATATGAAATAATGCCAAGAATTTCACTCATACACCGATTTCTTCAGGGAAAAAAAAAAACAAAAAAAAAAAAAAAACAGGCAAGTCACCTGAAAAAGAAAGAAAACCAGGCAGGTCAGCCCCAAAGATCTTGTCTGTATGACCATAAGACGATATAATTAGGCTATTATTATTTCAATGGTATTCATTTTATTTACCTGAATAGGACAAAGAAGGTAGCTCAAATTCTCCATTCTTCTGTGTTGAAACACCTTTGTCAGTCTTTTGTACGACGCTGGATTCGAAGCAGCCATTATAAGTAGCTCGCCAGTTCAGCAGTCGAGGGGGGTTGGATAAGGCCACAGTTTCCTGACGGGTTGGGTATTAAACGGACATTTCAGTACATATTTCTGATCTAAAAGATCTTTCCAAGCAAATAGCATTTCCTTGCAGACTGTGACCACAATGATTGGCGATGGTTTCAATCTTGAATTTTCAATTATACTTATGAACTCGTTTGGAGCTCCCATTCTTTGTTTCATATTCTACAGCCCAATGTCCTTATCATTCCATGTATGAAAGTTCTCATTCTGGAAATGTGATTTTCAACTTTGTTAAGCCATGGATGAGACTATCAACAAAATAGTGTATGAAGCGAAAAATAGTGAAATTCTCCAGCAGAGTAACAAAATATTTGAAGCTCTTCAACTTCATCATCAAGGTAGTTCATAATGATATGAAAGAGGCAGGAGGCACCTCATTGGGACCTTTCTTGCCAATACTCTCGTGGTACACATAGAAAACCGACTGCCCAGTAGAGAGAATGTGGATGTTGAATGAATACATTGATAGCTGACTCTTATAGTATACATTGTTGGTACTTATATTTGGTACTGGAACATTTTTGGCGAAATCCATACAAATTGCTTCCATCTTCTTTGATTTCATAGCGTTGTGTCTTGCATCTCTTTTCCGTTGGTAGAATGATTCTGTTTTTCTTTTGTGAAGAACATTCAAAGTTGTCAGCTTTTTAATTTTGTCTTTATCCTTTTCTAGAGACAGCGCGTTTAGTTTGGCTGAGAATTCGCCACAACGAGTGCATGTGTCACTACGTGGGTATCCGAACGATATGTTAAAATCCTTGTTCATAATGCACAGCCTACTTCCAAGAGTGAGCGATCACACTGCTCTCTGTTGGCAGGTAGGTAACTTGCCTGTTTTTTCCCTGTAACAGTTGACTTACCTGCTTCTTTTCCTGTATGCCAAAACTTTGAAGGTAAATAAACCCATGTCTAACCCGTTTCTTTGCCTGTTTCATACATTTAGCAGATAGTCCTTCCCATGGAGAATCTAATGGCACCTCAAACTAAATTTCGATTAAATAGTGACTTACCTGGTTCTTTCCCTGTACCCTTCAAGTATTGATTGGGTGGTGAAAATAGACCCATTTATATCAAAATTTGACCATTAAACCACCCGACCAAAAGAAATTCAATGCACCTCATCCCTGGTCCTCATTGAAAAGGGAATAATGAGGGAGTAAACGTACATTTCATTATTTAGTTAATTATATCCATTGTATGGTATTTACCTTAAGTTAAGTACATGTACGATTCACATTATTATATTAAATGCTTATGCCATTTATCAGAAACACCCACATTTCCAAACCTGCGCATGTTTGAATTAGTTTCCGTGCATATTAATTTTGAATCTGTTAAATTTTTATCGTACCTGGTGACGAACTTTTAAATGCTAATAAATGCTAATTTTTAAATTTCAAAATGCTTCAAAAAGCTAATTTTCAAAATGAAAGTGCTACAAAATCAATTTTAAAATGCTATTTTCTCGTATCTTTAGTTATGGACTACCCGCTCCCCCGAACTTACTGCGAAAGACTTTTATTAGATGAACTTAAAAACAGAAATTAGGAACATTACGCAACAGGAACTTATGCGTGTGAATAGCAATTTCATTAGAAAGGAAGATTATAGTCTTATGTGACCGTTAATCTCGAGATCATAAGCCACGGGACCTCCTTTTTACGTGGAATTCGAACCACAGGACATGGCATTTCACTTTGAAAATCTCACATGCATTGACCGAGAATCGAACCTAGTCAGCCGTGGTGAGGGGCCAACAGCTTGACCGCTGCGCCACCACGCCACCAATTTCATTAGAAAATGCCAGGGAAGTCTGAATGGTGAAGGACACCATTTTCAACACCGCCTGTAAAAAATGGTTAGTACTCATGATAAAGGTTATTGGGTACATAAATAAGTTATAAATGTAATAATATAGGTAAGAAATGTAATAATATAGGTAAGAGAATACGTGGGAAGTTATGAATATACCGCTCGGAACATGCATGCCATCTGCTGCCGGCCCCGCTGGGAGTGGGACACACTGTACATCCATATACAATAGCGTTTATCATTTATGCTCTTGGTAATGGCCAACAGCACCCCCTATGTTCGCATTTGCGAAGGCTACCAAAGCCTGTAATTTATTAATTTTAACTTTGCGTAATTTTTGAGAGGAAAAAAAAATTAAAAGTCAGCTGTTGCTTAGCCTAACTAATTTCACATGTGCACACATGTTTTCTATGTTTGCTCGTCTGAGTCTTCATTGACCATTTTGTTCAATTGTTTACGATATTTTTTTTCGCTTACTTGTTCTGCATTTACGCCTGCATGGTTTTAAAACATATTCTTTAGGCCTGCTACAGTTAAAATATTTCTACTGAATTTCGTAAGTGCTTCAATCCAAATGACAGCCATATGACAGCCATATTTTCATACCTTTCGTCTCTGTTTCAACGCTTCTCATTCGTCACTGTGCCCTGCCGACCAATAACACCAATCACAGTTCCCGATTCATCGAAATTTCTGGAACTTGTCTTCCGAGCTCCTATATTATCGCCGGCAGTTTGGACCTCCACACTCGTCGTCACACACATTGTCAACTTAGACACTTGCTGTCATCATGTCGAAGCTATCGACAATTCAGCATGCTTTTCTTCTTCTACATATTCAAAGCTTCGAACTAGTCCTCATTTGGACACGAGCTTACTTTCTACTTAAGAACTTCCTATGCCATGGGACTCTAAGAAATTCAGCACTGCTACAAGCTTCGGCTGATATGCCGTTAGGCTTTAAGCCTTTTCAAATTTCTATAAGTTTTTCTTTTACCATTTCGTCAGTGTGCTAAAGTGTGTTCTTCAAGACGACGTGGATTTTCGCTATGCTTCGCTAGTGCATTTAAACTGCTCCTCCTGGAGAGGAAGTGTGGCTAAGGACCAACCAGGTCTCTGTGTTTTTCAGCAGTTTACTACTAGTGTTTACAGAGTCATGCGAAATCATCGCTGCAGGAAACCAAACCAAAGATAAGTAAAAATGTTCCATTGAACTCTTTTATAATATGATCATCAAGATCTTCAAGTAAAACCTGCTTACCATTTTTCTACAGGGCTCTGTTCGCAGGCCGCACATACAGGGTCTTTCATATAAAGGAAGAACGGCAAGCGGCAGTTTTGTTATTCGCCGCTGCGGTGGCCTTGGCCGAGCTTGTGGCGCGCCATGACCCCCTGCGGTACTGTTGAAAGCGCGCGCATAGTACATACGAGGACTGTTTCTTTTTAAAGTTCCGATGGACTGTATAAAAATAACAGATTGACATACCAAACTGATTTTATTACTGAATGTTTGCTTGTTTTATTCGTATGATTCAACATAATCACCAAAACTATTGAAACATTTGTCGTATCGTTACACCGGCTTTCCAATGCCCTTGGCGAAATATTCTGGCACCACTGAGGTGGGTACGTCTGGACAGTCTCCTGAAGTTTTTCCTTTTTGATGAGGTGTTACCGCCAAACCATACCTTCAATTCTCGAAAAAGGTGAAAATCATTCAGTGCTGGTTCGGACTAAACGGCAGATGGTCCAAAACTTCACACTTGAATTCTTTGTAAAAGTCTATCGTAACGTTGGTACTGTACCCGAATTCGTAGTATGAGCTATGTCAGACTCACTTACAAAATTTAACCATAGAGTAATGTAAATTTATTGAGGCTGGGAAGTGGACAAGAGAACGGTTCAGACGACAGGGAATCGCAGGGAGAAGGTGTTGTCCAAGCAGAAATTAGATGGCTGAAAATAAAACAAGAAGAAAGAGTAAGTTTTATTGGAACTCCTAGGAGGTAGGCAGCCCGCTCAACGAAAATTGGTGTGTAAGGGTGCATGCTTGTTGCTAAGCAGAGATCACGTGACAACGGAAACCAATGAGCGAATTTCTTGAAGTAATTACAAGCCAAAGCAATTATGCTAATTTGACAATTTATAATGAGTTTAAGGCTTGGAATAATTAGCAATATTTATTTAAGGAATTATAATGGAGAGATTTCAAAAGATATTTGCATCAGATGGACAGGAATTAAATATATACAGATTCGCGCCAGATTCACGTGCGAAATGATGGGTGTTGTGCAAGTATCGGAAGGAAGGAGAAGCTATTGGCAGCCATTACGGGGAGATTAGTACAGCAACCTTCGAGGAAACGAGACGTGTCGGTCTGTTGCTCCGCAGTGAACAAGTATATTGCCTAAAGTGATAAAGAAAAGTCTTCGATTCAATAGTAAATGATCATATATCATATATATTCACGTGCAAGTGCAGTGTTATATATACAAGTAATTTGGGAAAGTTTGAGATTATTTTACGAAGTATTTCGTGTGGAAAAGATTGTCATCGTAAGACAAAGAAATTCACCGTAAGTTGTGAAGTGCTGTTGAGTAGGGTGATCGTTTGAAGGACTGAACTGAAGCGAGTGCGCTGTAAACGAAATCATAAGCATATATTGGAGAGACATTCTATTCAAGCAAAATGTCGTATAAAGCTGAAAGCTTATTTTATTGCACAATATGAGTATGGAAAACAGTATCAAGACTCGGTTGAGAGGGACATGTGATTCTTCAGTAGAGATGATGAATATGTGCTAAATTATGCTATGGGAAATGTAGTCTACATTATGGTCTCGGGAATACTTGAGAGTGACGTGACCTAATATGTCGAGTTTTAGACACGATATCTACATGGCAACTTCGAGAGTGCAGAGCTATAATATAACATCATGAACTGAACATTAATGCGAGTATGGAGCGCGACTACGGGATCTTCAAGATGAACGGGAAGAAGCACAGAGAGAAGCAGAAGCCGGGAGTTGAACCAGGAGGGGGTCAGAGGACGAACGAGAGGTTTCAACTGGACGAGTGTTCCTGCCGGGTGTTCGACTTGGTCCCGTGAAGGGGTAACTTCTTAGTGCGGGCAAGGCAAACCACCGTGGAGCTGTGAGGTGTCCAGGGGTGTTTTCATCGAACCCAGGAAGATGCTTGAAGCTCGGAATCGCAGCGCGTATAAATATACGCAACTCTCATCGCTGGAAAAACTATATCATACTCAAAGTAAGACAAGATGTCCATTATGTAGTTTCAGTTCTATACTTATGTGACCTGGAAGCATGCCTATGGGTGACCATTTCAAATATTATAATATCTGATATTTTAGCAAGTTTATATCATTGACTTATTTATTTTATCATCTTTGATGGATGTTTATTGAAGTCAATTTTACTGTATGGAGATCTACGTTTTCGTCATGGTAACTGAGCAGTTGATTTATAGGAGGACTAGTCGAGTCCTTGGTTCGATATTTTTGGAGTTTGAACTTTCATTCCTTTTGAGTATTGATTTATTGATGGAGGATTTTCACATTTAATGATTTTCAAATTTAGGATTGAAGCTATTCGATTGAAGATCGAAATAATTTTTGGATTTTAAATATTTTTGGATTTTTAATTTTTGGATTTTCATTTCATCTGATTTGATATTCTCAGATAATTAAATAATTTTCATGGAACTTTGAATTCAAGATTTTAAATACGATCGATGTCAGATCGAGGTCGAAAGTTAGTTGTTATGATTAAGTCAGCGGCTGATTTTCTCAAAAACAATTTGAGATTGTTTTAATATTATGGAGATTGTAAGAAACAAACACAATTATTGTATTATCGTGATATGAAAGCTGTATTTAAAGAATTATTCGAGTAAATGATGGAAATATTTTATGCAACGAAGGTTAATGTTTTTGGAACTGATGTGTTTAAAGAATGTCTCCCATAAGTCCAACCCCTCGTCCACGTCGTGGGAGACGGGCAACGGCACAAAGTAGGGGATTGCCTGTAGGGGCGAAGTACAGTGGGGACTTCGTGTGCCCCGGGACCGTTACGGTAGCTGTGAAGGTCCTACAGGAACCCTGAAAAGTGACGGCTAACGGGGCTCTGGTGAAGCTACGATAGGCCCAGCAAGCCAGTAGTGGATTAAACCAAATGCTTTCAAAAATGGAACGAGCCTCGGACAGGATGGATTTAATAGACGACGACACGGCTGTACACACGGACTAAGATTTGGAACTTTAAACCTAAGAACGCTGACGGGGAAGGTGGAGGAGATAGTGGATATGATGGAAAGAAGGAAGTTGGATTTATTGGGATTGGCAGAAACAAAGTGGAAAGGGGAAGGAAGGAGAGTACTGAGAAAAGGCTATAGACTGTACTGGAGTGGGAACGAAGAGGGAAAGAGGAATGGAGTGGGAGTAGTAGTACGAGATGGTTTGAAAGAAGAAGTGAGGAGAATAAGTGATAGGATGATGAAAGTGAAAGTAGCACTGAGGGGAGAGACCGTTGAAATAGTGCAAGTATATGCTCCACAAGTAGGCTGCGCTTCTGAAGAGAAGGAGGAGTTTGAAGAGGAATTGCAGAAGCAGCTGGTAGGAAGAAATATGATTGTTATGGGGGACCTCAATGCCCATGTAGGAAGAGAAAGACAAGGTTATGAGAGTGTTCTAGGACCAGAGGGTTGGGGTGGAAGAAATGAGGAAGGAAAGAGACTGTTGGACTTCTGCCAGAGGAACAGCCTGCTAGTTGGGAACTCCTGGTTTAAGAAAAGAGAGAGCCACACAATCACATGGTACAGTGATGACTTGACCAGGAAGTCGGTGGTCGACTATATACTGTATGAGAAAGAACTAAATAAGAACATCACGGACATCAAGGTTATACCATCGGAGAACCTGGATAGCGACCATCGATTACTGGTAATGAACCTGAGAGGGAGTAAGGAGAAGAAAGGGACTGAGAACCAGGAAAGACGTATAAGGATATGGAAACTGAAAGAAGGGGATAGAAGGGTCGAGTACCTCAAAATGGTAAAGGAAGGAATTCCAACAGATGAAGAAAGAGGGGTGGAAGAGGAATGGGCTAGATTTAAGAAGACACTAGTGGGTGCAGCAGAAGCAGTATGTGGGAGGACAAGTAGTAAGAAGAGGTGGAAGGAAACACCATGGTGGAATGAGAAGACAAAAGATATAGTAAGGGAAAAGAATAGAGCCTTTAGGAGGTGGTATCAAAATAGGACGGTAGAGACAAGGGAAGAGTACCAGGAAAGAAAGAAGGAGGCGAAGAGAGTGGTGGCTGAGGAGAGAAGGAAGTGGATGGAAGAGTGGACAAAGATGATGGAGGAGGATAGTGAAGGTACAAAAAAGGTCCTGTATGGGATGGTGAAAGATAAGAGGCGGAAGGATCCTACGGATTATGTTAGAATGGTGAACAAAAGGGGACAAGAGATAGAAAATAGGGAAGAACTGAAGAAAATGTGGAAAGAATATTTTGAAGAACTTCTGAACCCAAATGGAAAAGATGGTGAGGAGGAAGAAATCGGGGAAGAGGAAGATGAACTGCAAACAGAAAAGGACTTAACATGGAAAGAAGTGGAAGATGCAGTGAACAAGATGAAAGGAGGGAAGGCACCGGGTGTGGATGAGTTGAGTGTGGAGATGGTGAGAGCAGCAGGAGAGGTGGGGATACAGTGGCTGTACCGAGTGATGAGGACAGCATGGAAGGAAAGGAAGACCCCAGAGGACTGGAAAAAAGGAATCATTGTCCCGATCTTCAAGAAAGGTAGTAGAACAGATTGCAGAAACTATCGGGGAATAACACTGATGAGTCATTGTGCAAAGATCTTCGAGAAAGTTTTGGAAAAGAGAATTAGGACAAGGATAGAAGGAGGGATGAGGGAAGAACAACATGGCTTCAGAGCAGGAAGGTCCACAGTGGATTTGATTTTTGCTGTAAGGCAGTTACAAGAACAGCACTATGAATATGGAACAGATCTACTGATGGCCTTCCTGGACATTGAGAAAGCATATGACAGTGTATGCAGAAACAAAGTATGGAAGTCCCTGGAGGATAGAGGAGTAGAGAAATGGACTATAAAGAGGATAAAGGAGATGTACAAGGGAAGCGTGAGCTGTGTGAAAGTGGGAGGAGAGAGATCTGACTGGTTGGAACAAAGAAACGGCCTGAAACAAGGAAGTGCACTGTCACCGTTACTTTTCATTGTGGTGATGGATGACATAATGACCCGAGTGGCACAAGTAATTGGTGACGGAAAGATGAAAGCAATGGTGTTTGCAGATGATTTGATGATTTGGGGAAACAAGGAGGAGGAGGTACAGGAACAGTTGGACGTGTGGGAAGGAGTAATACAAGGATATGGGATGAAATTTAGCATAAATAAGAGTGAGATGTTGATCACAACAAGGAAGAAGGAAAGAACCACAACGGGAATAACAATTGGTGGGGAACAGCTGAAGAAAGTGGAGAGTTTTAAGTATCTGGGAAGCCTGATACAAGATAATGGAAGAAACGATAGAGAAATAAATGAGCGGGGGAGGCAGGCAGAAGCATTTCGGAGGAGTGTGAGAAGCATGTTATGGAGCAAGGATGTCCCTCAGAACAGCAAAAAGATCATATATCGGACGTACTATGTCCCTATCCTGACGTATGCCTCGGAGACCTGGGTTATGAAAGGAAGGGAGAGGAGCAAAATACAGGCCAGTGAGATGAGGTTCTTGAGAAGCAGTATTGGAGCTACAAAGATGGACAGAATAAGAAATGAGAGGACCAGAGAATTAATGAAGGAGGAACCATTACAGGATGGTATAGAGAAATCTAGACTTAGATGGTATGGACATGTAAAACGAATGGAGGAGAAGAGGATACCCAGGAGAGTACATGAGACGAAGTGGGAAGGAAAGAGACCGAGGGGAAGACCGAGAGACAGGTGGCTGAAGGGGGTGGAAGAAAGCGTGAAGAAGAGAGGAGAAGACTGGACAAGGGTGGAGGCTGAGAGATGGTGGGAAGACAGAAGACGTTGGAGAGGCTTGTGTTCCAAACAGACCCGGCCAGTGGCTGGAAACTGTGCAAGATGATGATGATGATGATGATGATGACATCTGTTGCGATGGACATTAGAAGGAAGTTCATTATACAAGAATGCTATTATTTATTAAAGCTTATTATTATAATACCAGTGAATGGAAAGGAACTTGTAAGTAACGTCGAAGTGTATTGAAAGCAGCTGTTAATTCTATTTCAGGAACAACGCATTGTTTTATCGAGGTGGGCAATGGTTTCCACCGAGGTTGTACATTGAAGGTTAGCACAGTGTGGAGTATTGTATTATTCCATGCAACCTTACCAGATATATTGTTTTATTGGAGAATTTGGTAAGTGATGTATTCACTCATATTTGGAAGAGTGTCAGTCTACGAAGTAAGTAAGTAAGTATGGCAACATGGCCATGTGAAGTGAATGTTACGTCGAAGGTATTGCGAGTTGAATATTCCGTTTGTTGAAAAGAGGTAAGCCAATAATGTGTTGTGGATTTAGTTAAGAAGGCATGAGAGGTATTTTATTATAGTGAAGACAGCGTTGTGTATTGGTAAGTGAATGTAAGTTACTGTCAGAGAGAGAACAGGTCCCAGCGCCATGTCGCGTTCGTGGAGCGATCAGCTGCATAGAGGTATGTGAGCAGTACAGTCTGGAAAATAAATAATATAGCATTCCTGGTGTATTATTGAAAGATCTTATTTATTGTTAATATTATATCTATTAAATTGAAATGACTAGAAGGAAGTTAATTATACAATAGTCAGAGCTTAATTGATTGGATTGTTTACCCCAATTAAAGACGAATAACACAGAATATTAAAAAGTGATAATTAGTGGAAAATGTAAACAATGTTTAAAGAAACATCTGACATAAACATTAATGGTAGATAATGTTGTCATCATGTAAATAATGTAAGTAATTCACGTTTATTCAGTATTAATATTTTATTAATAATTAATTAATTAATGAATTAACAAGTAGGATTCAGGATCCGATGTATAGAGTAATACATGGTAATTATAATAGCGAGAGGCAGTCGCTGTTTAGCTTCATTTCATCAAATATTTAATTATAACATTTTTATTAGTGATGATCCTGAAACTTAGGGCACAGCAGGAAGGTGCCATTCTATTTGAAACTTTTAAACATTTAACGAACCACTAGTGGTGTTATTTGAAACATAATTCATGATGTAAGAGTGCTGTAAGATTTGTGTTGTTAACATATATTGTTGATTCAGAAGTATTCTATTTTCTGAATAAATTAACAGGCAAGTGTTTACGTTTGCTTGTCTTCATTTTATAGTAACTCTGCGTTATGATTTATGATAGTGGGAGGTTAGTTAAATGCTATGGTCATTATACAGTGGCTCGAACCTATTTTCCTATTTCCTATTTCCCGTTATGCCCGAGGTATGAGAGTTCTTAAGCTCTAGTTATTGTTGTTGCTGTTTGATCCTGTTGAGGATGGACCATAGAATTTTTAATTTTTTTTATAGACGTATCCTTATATGTTCCTCGTTTCTAGTGTGTGATACGCCAGTAGATTTGGTAAGTATTTTTAGCCGGGGTACAGCTGAATGCTGCAATCCATCATCATCTTGGGATTTTGTCTTTCACATTACTTGGAAGGAAATAAGGGCACAGTACAGTGCGGTCGTGTATGATTTTCACCTTTTTCGAGAATTGAAGGTATGGTTGGGCGGCAACGCCTATCCAAAAAGGAAACACTTCAGGAGACTCTCCAGACATACCCACCTCAGTGGCGGCATTGGAAAGCTGGTGTAACGATACGACAAATGTTTCAATCGTTTTGGCGATTATGTTCAGACATAAGAATAAAACAAGTACACATTTAATAGAAAAATCAGTTTGGTGTGTCAAATTGTTATTTTTATAGAGTCCATCGGAACTTGGAAAAAAAAAACAGCCCTCGTATGTACTATGCGCGCGCTTTCAATAGTACAGCAGGGAGCCATGGTGCGCCACAAGCTCGGCCAAGGCCACCGCAGCAGCGAATAACAAAATTGCCGCTTGCCGTTCTTACTTTATATGAAAGACCCTGTACTTTGGTATGGGCTTTCAGCTCTCTAATTCTGTTTAGTGTTTATCTTAAGGCTTTTCGGGGCGTGGTGGTGCAGCGGTCAAGCTGTATGCCTCTCACCAAGGCGGACCGGGTTCGATTCCCAGTCAATGCATGTGAGATTTTCAAAGTGAAATGCCATGTCCTGTGGTTCGGATTCCACGTAAAAAGGAAGTCCCGTGGCTCATGATCGCGAGATTAACAGTCACGTTAAACCACAAGCTTCTTCTTAAGGCTTTTATTTTGCCTTATATGCTTGCATGAATGATTCAACTGATCATTTGTTCTTTGAAAGGCTCTTTCTTGCCATTCACTGGTTTTTAAATCAATGCTTCCTTGCGTTCAACGGTCGAACCTCTAATGCAGACACGTAGCAATTGTCTCTTTTTCCTATTCCTGTTCACATATCGACTGGTTTCTGCCATCTTTCAACTTCTATATAAAGTTATCACCTGGATTCACTTTGGGTTTATGGAAGTTTCGAGATTTGGCCCTCCAACGCAATAAAGACATTTCAAACTTACCTTCATTTTGGGTTAAAGTTACATGTTGAATTGAAGAGTATTTTGAGACTGGGCCCTCAATCACCTTCCATTCTTCTATCTGGTATTCAATTCTGTTGGCATTCCTTAGGTTGTTCAACCTAAGTATTTACCATTTTTTCTTTCAGACATCTTGGGATTGAGCCCCCAAGTGTTTGAAAGTGAATTACAAATTTATTCTGGTATCTTGGGCTGAGCCCCCAAGTGCTAGATTTTAATGATTTAACATTTATAATTGATTGCAGATACCAGTTGATATGGTGTTCATTAACAATGCTTGGAAGTTTGTTCTTTCTTGTAATAAAAAAAGTTAAAATTGTTGAATTCAGTTTCATATGTTTATGGGGGCTTGACCCTCTTGTTGGATTTATATTGGTGCATGATCTCATTTGTTAATAAATTTAATGCAATTAAGCAACTTGTTCTACTCTTTAAACTTTCTGACCTTAATGTTTAAAAACCCCCTTTGTAAAGCTCGACTTAAGTTTAGCTCAAGGCATCTCTTCGAGTTCTTTCCGATTCAGGAAGTCTTAAATCGACCGATCACTACCATCTCTTTGGTGCACGTAACCCTGAGAATCCATTCAGGCACCTTTATAATCGCATTTTTGCTGTACAAACTCTACAGATTCAAACTTAAAACTTTAAATTTCCAGAACATGTTGCATTTCAAGTTATTTTTGTTCTAATTTACTATGACTTTTCACAGCTAAGACAGAGTCAACCAAGTTGGAGCTGGAGGAAGACGAGCTGCTGCAACCCCCTGCCTCTGCTCTTCCTAAAACTATTTCACAATCATTGCAAGGTCTGGTGAGTTGTTCCACGGTTTCCACCATGTCCACTTCAGATAAATTAATTGGCACTCTTGCTATACTTTAGAAAAAATTATTAAGGTTTAGATCTTTTCTGACAGACAGAAGTCTAGACAGTTTAAGTAACCTAATTGAAAGATTTAAGCTTGATCAGAATGACTTTAAATCGTACGATTCCATCCGAACCGAAATTGAGATCCTTGACCCTTACCAAGAGCAAGATCGAGGGGCAGTGGAAGATAGCTATTATGAAGGGTTTGCTGAAGCCAAAACTTTAATCAAAACTTTGACTGAAGTACAAAGGGAAACACCGGCCTAAGCCTTTACTTTCTAAAATTCATTTTCCTTCCTTCTTGGGTGAAGAGAAGAAATGGGATTCTTTTCATGAACTTTTTCAGTCCTTAGTACATAACGATTCTTCCCTTCCTGAAATCCAAAAGTTTCATTACCTCAAATCGATATTGCACGCCCCCCTCCCCCAAACTAATGGAGGAACTCAGTCTTACATCTGATAATTATTCCGTTGCTTTCAAGTTACTAAAAGAGAGATATGGTAGCCCTAAGCTCTGCATATAGAGACATATCACTTCTTTGTTTAACCTCCCCTTTTGTCGTAGCGATGATCTCTCAACTCTTTGCAGTTTAGGCGATACGGTTGAACTTCATGTAAAAGCTCTCGAGCACTTCAAGCAACCCATGGAGCATTGGACTCTGTTCCTGATTTATCTTACTACTTCTAAGTTCGATTCCCACACTTGAAAGGCATGGGAGTCTGAATTAATAAACCTGAACCCACTTTTCAAACCTTACTTTCTTTTATAAAAAATCATTGTCAGGTGCTCTCTGCGGTAGCCCATCAGGCAGAACTTCCTGCTAATTCCAGTAAAATTGCGTACAGCAAGTCTCCATTCAACAAAAAATATTCTCGTTCCCAAGAGCTTTCAGTACAAAGTCATCAGTTTACCTGCATACTTTGCAATAATTTTCACCCTCCTTACTTATGTCCTACTTTTAAATCATTATCGGTAGATGATCGAAGGAGAACTGTTCCCCAAAGAAAATGTTGTTTCAATTGTCTTTCTGAAAGGCATGCCCTAACAGATTGTCCTTCAAAAGGAGTCTGCATGCATTGCAAACAACGTCATCACCATACCTGCCAACTTTCAAAAAGGGCTTTCAGTAAAACTCGCGCGCGCCATTAATTCTAACAAATTTCGACATACCCCGGTTTGAAACAAAAATTCTCCTGGGCTACAAAATACAGTAATTCATGCTTTAAACAGGATATTTCAATGAAATCTTATCTACTTACATCATACGCCAATTATTTGTAGACGAGCATGACCCTCAAGAAGCAGGTACGGTGAATTTTGATTTGGAGCATAGGTATAACAGGACATCCTTGAAATAATATACCTAGGTAATACACACATCACGGACTGGAAATTACTTGCAGTTTTGAATTCATATCCATGGCTTTTTTAGCTTTCTGCAAAAAGTCTGGAGAAAAAGGTGCTGGCATACCAAGGCCCGGAACTCCTGGTCTTCAAAATAGAAATAGACTCCAGAGATTCATCTGGACAAAATTCATGTATTTTCTTCACTTCGAAAAATTAAGAGTTCAACAGAATTAATATAAAACACTACAGTAACCGATGACATTATAAGGGTCTGATTTAATAGTTAAAGTTGTGGCTTGCTTTGCTTTCTTCAGAAAGTCAATAGAATATGTGTTTGTATTGCTTCAGAACATCTGGTCTTCAAAATGGAAACGACTTCCAGAGTTCCATTGGACATCGACGACCTGAACTGTGTCCTGTTCTTCTAGATCAGGCTAAAAATTTGTTCACATTCTGTCTTCGCAGTCAAGTACGGAGAAATATCGAGATGTTACACGATCGGCGCTGGTCGCAGCCGTTGGACGAGATACCCGTAGTTTTCACAATAGAACACGGAGAAAAATCGCGATTTACATACTCCGAGTCACTTTTAGTCGTTCGACGAGATTTCCATTGTCCTTGAGATCGGGTACAGGAAAATATTACATTATTACGCTTGCTGCCCGTTTGACAAGAATTCAGTTGACCTTGTCATCGAATGAGGCGAAATATCGCGATGCATCACAATCGCTGCCGCTCTCGACCATTTTACGAGATTCACATTGTCCTCGCGGTTGGACACTGAGAACGGGAAGATATGTAATCGGTGCCGCATCTGGCCGTCCTCGTAATCACAAGTTTGCGATCAGGCACGTGTTTTATGATTTTACGCAACTGGTGTGGATCCCGGTCCGATTGACGAGATTCCCGCAAGCAAGTCGTGTGGTCAGCCGGCCGTCTTGAGGATGTGATTTTGGACGATGAATGTTCGAAGTAGGTATCGAATTTTACGAATTATTCTGAGAGGTTTGCACGAATGATACAAGAGGGCACATTTTCTTTCGAATTCGAATCACGAATTATACAAGTTTTCGAGATAACCGGTTAGATTATATATCCGATGGAACCAATGTTCGAAGGAAAAATCGATTTATAACTGAATTTTGAATTAACTATACTGGATGTCGCAAATTTACGAGACGGACAAATTCTTAAAATAAGATAAAAAATTTTCAAAGCCTTTTGGTGATCCTTTTTCGAAACAGTATCATTTCGCATGATTGCGACATTAAATTATTTCATGTTATTCCTGGACTTAAATTTGAGATAGTCTCCAAATTTAGAGACCAATAACAGAAATGAGGGGTTTCTGTTTTGTTTCGAAAGTTTTCGCGAATAAACGTGTCACAAAAAGTCAGGTTTCCTAACAAAAAAATATTCCACACAAAACTAAAAACTCTCCTTGATGCCGAAAATATACGTTAAACCAGTGTATACCATTCAAGGTATCCTCAGTATGCATTTCCTTGAGGGTGGGCACGGGGAAATATAGCTTACGCAATCGGCGCCGCTTGCGTGAAACTTGCTTCATCGCAATCTGTGAGACTGCGGCTCGAGTTTAAATGATTTAAACCGACCTCAGCGAATTTTTGTTACCTCCAAATATTCAGACAAAAATTAGCTACTATTCGTCACCAGTAGACACCCTGATAATTGACATGTTATTCCGTAACTACAACACGACCTACGCTTAGTAATTCGTGGTGAAGAAGAAAAGAACTATTTTTGTACAGAACGGTAAAGGTTATCGAACTAATCAACGCATTAAAGAACAAGCAAACGGTTATCCCAGAGCTTTCATTCAACACAAACAAATCGATATTGATCGACTAGGATTCAGGCAAATCAGTATGTATCTCGTATTCCCAGTTGAAGACTGTAACGATCGGATGAATATAGTACTAAATAACCTATTCTCAGTTCCGTCTTTTCAATACCTATCGTGTTTAATATTATCAACACTGGTACATGTTTCAAACAATGATATGTCCTTCCTTGCCAGAATACACATTAAAAAATACTTACGGGCATAAAATACACTCAAATGCATCCAGTTCATTAAAAATAGTCATTTGTATAGACCAAGATAACACAATGTCCATACACTTGGAAAAATTGACCCATTCTACAATCTAGCAACTTTAATGGCTAATTGTGGTCACCTGATCGATGAATGTTCAATGTTGGTAATTCCTTGTACGATGTTTGTTGTGATTAAAATTGTTCATCTTAATAAAAACTTTGCTTGAATTTGCCAGTGTTGTGGAGGTCCTATTATACTATACATTTAAAAACATACGAATTGACATGATGTTGCACTTGTTCATATTGGTGAATGGTTTGACCTTAGCTGAATATAGTTTAGAGTGATGTATCGAATGTGCGCTGGTCACACAGCATGTATCGGCGGCATGCGGAAGCTCGTTCTGGCGCGAATTTTAAAAAGATGTAGGTACATAAATCCATAAAATATTATAGTTCATCCGTAAAATTGTAAAACACACTGCCTTTCCGTAAATTTTTCGGAAAAAAAACGTAAAAGTTACATCGTTTTGAAAGACCAAGGCATAACCCCCTTTCGAGCAAATCATCTGAGATCACTGCTTGCTCTAATTCTCAAACCACTACAGGTTCTTATAGTAAGTCATTCCTAACCTCTTGCACTCAATCGAATTCCGAAATCAGCGCTCGATCTTATAATCAAACCACTAACTCGTGGCGCAGTGCAATTTCGAGTCCTAGATTCTGCAGGCAACTGGCACTCTGTACGAGCCTTACTTGACAATGCTGCAACGCACGACTTCATCACTCTATCTCTTGTTGAAAAATTAGGCCTTCAGCCTCAATCAACTTCAATAGAAATATCCGGTATCAATAACAGTAAGGCCATTTCTTTACATTTCGTAAAACTGAACATTTAAGGATTCAGCACAATTTGGTACTAGTCTCTGCCTTAATTTTTTATCTATTCCCATCATTGGAAGCTCAACCCCCAGTCATTCTTTTTCTATCGATACTTGGAAATTTCCCTCAGATTTGAAATTAGCTGACCCCTATTTTCATGAAAGTTCTACTGTTGACATTCTTCTTGGTGCAAATGTACTTTGGCAAAATCTTTTACCTTCTAGAGTTGGTATTGCTCCTGGCATCTTTGCTCATCACACAAGATTTGGTTGGCTTGTTACAGGTCACATTCCACTTAAAACTGTCCAATCTTCTTCACAGTGTCACTTTACGCACACTGACCTAAATCAAAGTTAAGAAACATTTTGGCAACTTGAATCCATCGATTCTACACCTTATCTTTCTTTAGAGGATGAACTATGCGAACAACTCTTTCTTGAGACCGCCACTCGTAATTCAGAGGGTAGGTTCAATGTATCGATGCCTCGCATTCATTCTCCTCCCACTTTACTTAACTCTCATCCTAGGGCTCTTAAAGCTCTATTTGCAGTAGTCGCATATGATGTGTAACATCCGACATGTTATCCTACTATGAAATTGAGATGAAATGAATGTGAAGTCATCTGACATGTTATCCTACTCATATACTACACAGCTTGGACATTCTTAAAATGTTAATTTATGCTCCGTTTTCATACTAGTACTGTGATGAATGTATAGATTGAATTGGAGATATGCTACTGTCACACTTGTTTGTACAAACATCACATACTGTATTATATTGTAAATTAAGAGGAGGAATGAAACCATAGTCTCTATCCTATCTATAGACTACTAGAAATAATGTTCAATACAATGAAATTTCCCAACTCCTGCTTGGTGCAAACTATTGTAATTAAAATTAGATAAATCGTAATTTCATGTAGATTCTGTTAAAATAACGCATAATGTTATGATAGATATCGTTTAAATCGATAATCCGGTAACAAAAATAATTGCCGGGACTGAGGTTCGAACCTGAGACTCATGATTCGCAGACTAGGATGCTAACCACGCAGCCATTACTACTACAGAAATTTAGAGTACAAGACAGGTACTCATTTTCACGTGCCGGTAATAATATAGAAGTATTTTTTAATATTCCATTAATATTTTGCTTTTTTTCGATAATGTTCCTGCGTAGAATTGAGTTTTAAATTAATTATGAATATGCCTACTTTACAGTAAGGGAATTCCTATAGTGGTCTATAAAAGGCTAGCTCAGTTACCGTATAAAAACATCGATATATATTACATTGATCACTGCATTACCGCAATGTGGGTTAATATCTGAATAGCCATTGTGCAGAAACATAATACCGGCTTTGCCGTCTAGTTACAATGCTTCAAATTAAAGCATATCATCATTTAAATACTGATACGAAGACTTTTTAACATGTGGTTTGTGATTCAATCAATTGACACCAGAAGGGGCAGATGACCTCGTAGTTCCGCCCCTTAAAACAACAATAACTAACTTAATTGACACCAGAGTTCGCATGAGCATTTACCGTTCAGTATGAAAGTGTTGAGCTAAGTTACTCGGGAAATGGATGCCCATCACTTTAATCCAGAGATTGAAAAATAGTCTCTTAATAAATCATAATTGTTTTCAGCAAATATGATGTAACGAATATTTTTACAACAAAGGACGACAACTTGAAGATGATTTATTGCAGAAATATCTGTAATGGCGCCTCCAAATCTTGAAGTAATCCGTATGTTATATACATTCCACATGGTACCACTGCCAGCTGGATCTTACACACTTCCGTCCCATTTACACAATCACTCCCACAAAAATATCCAGCAACCGAGTGGAAAGATGTTACACATCAAAACCAACTTAAGCAAGTTCTCTCCGCTAAAAAGCAATATCTTGAATTTATGGAAGACTAGCAGTAGTGCCCGGCTTCGCCTGGTAGATTTACTTGTTTTATGGATGATAATGAATACTTCTACAGAACTGGCACATGATACTTAAACTAAAAGAAAAGAAATATTTTAAAAATATAACTTTTTGTGGTGGTGGTAGTGGGGGTGATAAGTAGTACATTCAGGTCATTTTCCCATAATGATAATGATAATAATGAATAGGGAAACTGCTATTTATTAACTACAGTACTGACACATGTAATTTACAAACGAATTGAAATATATGATTAGAATGAGGAGTATGTGAAACAGCAAACACTGCCTAGGGACTATATCTCATTGGCTGTTAGAAAAGTAGAGATCAATAGTGTCGTCTTTTGTCGCATAGTGCCTTAGAAAAATTCTCTATAAGACTACGGAAACATTTTCTTAGATTTGTCACTTTCAATCATTGGGAAACGGCAACATCGCCGGGGTAGAAAAGGACGAAGCTAATTGCAGGACATAGGATTGCGAGTGAGAGGCAAATACTACATTTAATTCCATACTGTCTTTTAAGGCAGAGACGCACTATAGTGAAAGAGCTTATGACGTACTGCTCGGGTCCCAACTTCACGGACCTGAGAGGATCGCACCAGTGAATCACTCACTCTTTCGTAACACCACAGTGGTTTGAGCAACGGCCCTGTATGAACATCAGCATAGTCAGCAATAACAGATCAGATGGCGGGCTCTGGACAGTCTTCTCTTGTCACCTCGCGATGAAACAGCAAGCTATTCTCACAACTGCCTCCCCCTAAGGTCTCAGAACTTGTGGGATGTGGGTTGGTGACAACGGGACCCCAGCTGAGTCCGACATTGCTTCTACTTACAGGTACCGGGCTCCTTTCAGTTCTCTTTCCTGTCGGCCTCCCTTGGTCAACTCGTTCTCTTCTGACCCCGACGGTATTAGGGTATCCGAGGCCTAGGGAGTTTTTCACTTTCCCACCTTAACCCTAGAACTGCGGACCGTCTTCCAGGAAGACGGTGTGGTGTTTAATCAAGTGCGACCGTCTCTCTGAAAGACGGTCTCAGTATTCAAATATAGTACTACTGTTAGCCATCAGATGGCACTAATTTCAACTCATGCTGGTTCCCGATGCTTTTATCTTTCGTTGTGTTACTCTTTGGCAAACAAATGACAATAAGCAGGCTATTATTTGGCTGCAGAAGTGGAAGTACTTTCATGTTGACATTGAAGTTGCATTGAGCAAAATGGCAGCCAACAAGCCTATGTAGATGATTCAGAAATTGAGCGCTTTTTTAGTAAATAACAGGAATTATTTAAAACTGGTTCCTGAAATAGTAACAAAAACTGTGAACTTTTCATTTATGATGTGTCTGACAAACATTTAACTTGGCAATATGGTTTTCTAGAGCAGAAAATTCAATTTTATTTCTTATATTTGGTAAAATAATTTTTATGATTAATTCAAACTGATGAGTCTGAATGATGCGCCTCTATAAAAATAATATAGAACAGTCTTTCAGCTTTCTATTGATAGGCCTATTCATGAACACAGTTTGCTTACCGAAAAGGCAGAAGGTGAATTTCTTATATATATGCATAATGGAGAAATGTCATACTGTAAAAATAACTTTCTTTTTTTTAGTAAATAACAGGAATTATTTAAAACTGGTTCCTGAAATAGTAACAAAAAACTGTGAACTTTTCATTTATGATGTGTCTGACAAACATTTAACTTGGCAATATGGTTTACTAGAGCAGAAAAGTCTTTTTTTAATGAAATACTTTTTATGATTTATTCAAACTGATGAGTCTGAATGATTCACCTCTATAAAAATAATATAGAACAGTCTTTCAGCTTTCTATTGATGTATGATAAGTTATAGGCCTATTCATGAACACAGTATGCTTACAGAAAAGGCAGAAAGTGAATTTCTCATATAGGCTATGTGCATAATGGAGAAATGTCATATAGTAAAAATAATTATCTTTTTTTAGTAAATCACAGGAATTATTTAAAACTGGTTCTTGAAAAACAGTAACAAAAAACTGTCAACTTTTCATTTATCATGTGTCTGACAAACATTTAACTTGGCAATATGTTCTTTTAGAGCAGAAAAGTCAATTTTATTTTTTATTTTTTATAAAATACATTTTATGATTGATTCAAACTAATGAGTCTGAATGATTCACCTCTATCAAAAATATAGAACAGTCTTTCAGATTTCTACTGATGTATGATAAGTTATAGGCCTATTCATGAACGCAGTTAGCTTACAGAAGAGGCAGAAGGTGAATTTCTCATATATGTGCATAATGGAGAAATGTCATATTGTACAAATAATTTTCTTTCTTAGTAAATAACAGGAATTATTTATAACTGGTTCTTGAAATAGTAACAAAAAACTGTGAACTTTTCATTTATGATGTGTCTGACAAACATTTAGCTTGGCAATATAGTTTTCTAGAGCAGAAAAGTCAATTTATATATATATTTTTTTTTTTAATAAAACACTTTTTATGATTAATTCAAACTGATGAGTCTGAAAAATTCACCTCTATAAGAATAATATAGAACAGTCTTTCAGCTTTCTATTGATGTATGATAAGTTATATTCATGAACACAATTTGCTTACAGATACTAAATTCCCATAGTGTGTATTTTATGGGAATGTACTGCAGCATTTGACGGATAAACCTGCAGCAGTTCTAGGGTTAATTGGCCCTTGTCTCATCTTTCCTGATACCCTCAATCTTCAAGGGATCAGCTTTCTTTTTCTTTTCATAATATCTCCTGTCTTCTGTACAAGGCTCTCAAGGAGGCAGGGTGTGTGTAGCCCCACCACTTCTGGTGCACCCTAGATAGTGCTACACCCTCAAGGGCTCATGGCTGGTGAGTTGGGGAGCTGGCAACCCCGAGGGATTCCTGAGCTGGGTCTGGTTTTACCCCTTTTTTCCATTGCCTTTGGGGTGGACCCTCTCTTCCTTCCCCTTCCTATCTGCCTTTCGTGGCTCTCCTTCCTTCCAAGTCCCTCAATTCTAATTTATCCAGGGTTGAAGGCATTTCCTTTGCTCCTGTCTTTTATTTCCCTTATAACTTTCTTTTGTCCGTATCTTCTTCTATCCCGTAAGTTTTGTAGTTAATTTTAGTTGCAGTTTCAATTTCACGATCTGCCAAACCATTAGGGGTCGCTAACCTTGATGTTAGGCCCCTTAAAACAACAATTATCATCATCATCACAACTGGCATTGTGCAATTGGGTTATTGTGGTATTTAAAACTTCCCGTTAAGCCTCTCACCCTTTTGTGTTACATAAATAATTTGTAGGCAGAAACCTTCCCTGCAATCCACACAACAACTCACCCAAATTTCTTCGCAATCAGATTAATGGTATATGAATGCATAGGGGACATACATACACTACCACTATTGAGCAAGACTTTATGTGGTGAGATGACTACTACTACTGAACTGGTTCATCAAACTTAGAAACTAATAGAAAGACATATTTTAAAAATCACAGGCGGGGAAGAGTGTGGTGTTGCTTAACTTCTGACACAATTGGTTCAAGGGCCTTAAAACGTGATTTTATGGTCCCGCACAGTTTCACAGAAGTACTCGTTGGGTTCCAAGGAGTAAGTATACAAAATTTTATGCAGATCGGTGAAACGGTGTAGATTTGTGCCAAAGGGCCTAAATGCAGGGAATAGAGTGGTCTGTCCGAAATTTAAAGTGGACAGTGTA
The DNA here is from genome assembly GCA_946902985.2 of Meconema thalassinum. NCBI lineage: Eukaryota > Metazoa > Arthropoda > Insecta > Orthoptera > Tettigoniidae > Meconema > Meconema thalassinum. The sequence goes on from OX336389.2 coordinate 970,777,622, forward strand.
ACCCGCAGGGTTCGAAGGGGTATCAGACATGTTAACATCAAGGTTGTTGACGTTTGACATTGTTCCGTATTGACAAAATTTTATATGACTAGAATAAATAATTATTCTTGTAAATATGGGTCCGCCCAGTCAATACTTTTAATTATAATGTAATCAAAGATCACATCTATTTATACATTACAGGACATGTTTCGGGATCCCATTTGTCATGATCCCTTCATCAGCTTTATAAGACTGGCCCTACAAATTAAGATAGAGCACTCCTTTGAACAAATATATGTTAAAACAGGGTGATAAAATGAAAATGGAATGTACGGTGAGTGAAAACATATGGGCAAGATGTGGCAGACACTAAAACCTAATACACTAGAAAAAACATAGTCAAATTCACGAAGTTAAAAACATTAAAGAAAAGAACACTTAAAAGCTAAAACAGCAAGTCCCAATTCGTTAAAATGCATAAAATTCAGCATATTAAGATAAAATGTTTCTTCGTGAAGTGGTTATTCCTTGTCATGATGAAACTCTATTTCTTGTGTATCCACACTGAGCTGAGTATGAGTCTTGAAGTTTATACAATCTTGAAGTATGCGCTGTTATTTTAGCTTCACAATATTAAGCCTTGATTGTCCTTTACTGTTATACCATTATTAAGATGCGTTTTTTATTTGCAAGTGTGCAGAATGGAACAGTATAATGAGCCAGATCCGAGAGATTGTTGGTACAGCGAAGTGAAGAAATAAGCCAAATGAAATTAATAGAAAAAATAACAATAATTACGATCTTACTAAAGAAGAGGGCCTTTTAATGTAAACCCTTAAAACTTACGTGATCTTATTAAAGGTGATAGCCTAGGAGTTGCACATGCCCCAGTGTGGAAGCGAATGATTAAAACTAGTTGTACTGACAGTCAACACAAGTGGAACGTTGTGAGGGTGACGTCAGTAGTGACGCGTGCTGTGGCCTTCAGTAGGAAGCAAGTGAGGCTTAGCTCCCGCGTAGGTCAATGACCAAAATGATAAACAATGCTGGGTCTCGGGCAACGCAGACCTAAGAGGGACGGGTGTATGAATATATGTAGCAACAAAACTAGCATACAGACACCTTTATGAGTTAAGGAGGTTTCCTTCTCTGTTTAGATTTATTTAGAAGGATATAATTAGCTAAAGTGTCAAAAAGGATGTTAACATCAAAGTTAATATCATTCAAATTTACCATGTTTGAAGCTCTTTGTGCCGTATTAATTTCTAAAGCCTCCAGTGCGTTTAGGAAAATGCCCTTTGTTGCATAATGTAATATTTTTAAGTCTTTTTCCATATTAGTGAAAGAATGGCCTGTTTCCTGCATATGATTGGCCATCGCTGAAAATTTTTGGTATTTTATGGCATTAAAATGTTCCCCGTATCTTATAATAAGGGGTAGGTATACAAATTTTTGTTCAGATCGGTGAAACTGTGTAGATTTGTGCCAAAGGGCCTAAATGCAGGGAATGGAGTGGTCAGTCCAAAATTTCAAGTAGTGAGTGTTATTCATTGGGTCCCAAAGGGTAAGTATGTAAAATATGGTTCAGATGGATGAAACGGTGTAGATTTTTGCCAAAGGGCCTAAACGCAGGGAATGGGGTTAGTTTGTTCGAAATGTAAAGTAGACAGTGTTACTCGTCGGGTTCTAAAGTGTAAGTATACAAATTTTGGTTCAGATCGGCAAAACGGTGTGGATTTTTGCCAAAGGGCCTAAATGCAGGGAATGCTGTGGTCTGTTCAAAATTTAAAGTAGACAGTGTTACTCATTGGGTTCTAAAGTGTAAGTATACAAATTTTGGTTCAGATCGGCGAAACAGTGTAGATTTTTGACAAAGGGCCTAAATGCAGGGAATGGAGTGGTCTGTCCGAAATTTAAAGTGGACAGTGTTACTCATCGGGTTCCAAAGGGTATCTATACAAATTTTGGTGCAGATCGGTGAAACGGTGTAGATTTCTGACAAAGGGCCTAAATGCAGGGAATGGAGTGGTCTGTCCGAAATTTAATGTAGGCGGGGTTATCCGCAGGGTTCCAAAGTGTAAGTGTACAAATTTTGGTTCAGATCGGTGAAACGGTGTAGATTTGTATAAATAACAGACAGACAAGCAGACAGACAAACATTGAGCTTTATATATATAGATTATGAAGCTTCTGATCATATGGAAGTTGTTAGTAATCCCAACCTTATCGTTCAAAGCATTTATTTAAACCACCACCCTGTTTGGAAAAATCCTTCCAATAGAGAACATATAGGAGTCGTCTTTAATGGTTCTGCTCCTGATTCTAATGGCATTTCTTTAAACGATACCTTATTATCAGGACCCGCTATTCAGTCTGATCTTTCTTCTGTCCGTCACCACAATTAACACCGGTTATCAGACAGATTCTACACACACCCAAAGTACATGGGGCTACAAGACCGCGTTGTCGCAGCCCCTAAACTTAAGAACCAACCAACTTTTTTCTGTCCTTCTTAATTTTTTAAATTTCCTATTGGTGTCATCGAAGATATAAAACAAATGTACAGACAAATCTTAATTGAGTCAGAACAACAAGATCTTCAGAGAATACTCTGGCGTGATAGTCCTTCCAAAAAGGGAAGCTTGTAGTTTAATGTGACCGTTAATCTCAAGATCATGAGCGACGGGACCTCCTTTTTACGTGGAATCCGAACCACAGGACATGGCATTTCACTTCGAAAATCTCACATGCATTGACCGGGAATCGAACTCGGACCTCCTTGGTGAGAGGCATACAGCTAGACCGCTGAGCCACCAAGCCCCAATAGTCCTTCCAAACCCATTAAGACTTTAAAGTTAAAAAACTGTCACTTATGCTCAAGCCATCTGCTTTCCTTGCTATTAGAACCTTAAGGCATCTTGCTGAACAAGATCATAACTTATTCTCCCCCAAAGTTTCTAATCTTATATAAAAAAAACTTTCTACGTGGATGACTTCCTTCATTCTTTTAATACTATTTCTGAAGCACTCGAACTTTCCCGAGATCTTAAAGCTCTACTCCATGGAGGAGGGTTCCTTCTTCATAGATGGAATTCCAATTCCAAGGAATTGCTAACTAATCTCCTCTCTAACAACATGTCTGATTCACCCGTTGAGCTTCTTCAAACGGATAACTCTACTGAAGTGTTAGGAATTCATTGGTATCCTATTTCGGACTCTTTTTTTCTATCAAGTTAATCTATCTACCTCGCTTCCTCAAATGAAGCGACAAGTTCTTTCTGAAATTGCTAAAATTTATGACCCTCTTCAATTCATAGCTCCCGTTACAGTTATAGCTAAAATGTTCATGCAAGAATTATGGTCTTTGAAAACAAACTGAGATGATCTTATCCCGCCCTTTCTCTAGCAGAGACGGCTTTCTTTTCTTCATAGTCTTTGTGATTTATCTATCATAGATATCCCGAGGGTTTTAATTCCCTCTTCTTCCTCTCCTAATTAGGAGTTACAACTTTTCGCCGATAGTTCTACTAAAGCCTACGGATGTTGTGCTTATGTCGTTAATCGAACTTCTCCTTTCTCTTTCTCTAACCTAATTTCTGCCAAATCTAAGGTAGCCCCTTTAAAATCCAATTCACTACCTCGTTTAGAACTTTGCGCAGCCCTCTTCGCTGCCGAGTTAGCCAATAAGCCTACCCAAAATTTAAACTGTCAATTTATTCACACTTATTTTTGGACAGATTCTGCTATCACGTAAGCTTGGATTGCTAAGACCCCTCGCACTGGCAACCCTTTGTTGCAAACCATGTGGGAAAAATTCAACAATTCTCTAATTCGTATCAATGGAAGCATGTTTCTGGCAAGGAAATTCCTGCTGACATTATTTCTCGTGGATGTCCCCCTAAGCAATTAGCTAAGTCAAAATTGTATTGGCATGGTCCTGCCTGGCTGCTAGAAGAAACTTCTAACTAGCCAATGGGCTTAACTTAAACATTCCTGAAACTCGTAAAGTTGCTTCTTCTTTCGTAACTTCTGTGTCCCCTTCTTTAATTGAACGGTATTCTTCTTTTCAATAGCTAATTCGTGTCGTAGCATATCTGCTCCATTGGAAATTCTTTATAATTGATCGACCCTTATTTCCTCAAACCTTTCTTTCTACTATTGAACTTCAAATGGCCACCACCAAAGTCCTATGGCTTACCAAGCGTGAAATCTTTCCTCAGAAAATTAATACTTTGTCTAAGGTTCAGACTCTTAAAAAACACCACGGACTCTTTGCTCTTTGTCCCTTTCTCGATGACAATGGTTTTATGAGAGTAGGTGGTAGGCCAGCTTTAGCTGATTTTTCTGAAGATAAAAAACACCCTGTTATTCTTCCTTCGAAACATCATGTTACTCAGCTAATCATTCGCCAGTTTCATTACAAACACTTACATGTTGGCACTAGGACCCTTCTGTGCTTAATTGGCGAACAATACTGGCCTATCAATGGATTGCATCAGGTCACTTCTGTTGTGCGTAAGTGAATTTCCTGCTTTAAGACAAAACCAAAGCATCCTCAGCAACTCATAGCTGATCTTCCTTCTTTTCGCTCTGCTCCAAGCAGACCTTTTTCGCTCATTGATCGCAGGTTGGATCTTTCTTTACCTATTCTTTGGAAAAAAAATTGAGGTTCTAAGAAACGGAAATGGAATCGGTGGAAACTAAACTCATTACAGAGGAGAGGGAAGTGGCAGCTCTCTCATCCTATCCTTCGGGAGGGTGACTTGGTGCTCTTAAGAGACCCAAGTCCACCTCTTGTTTGGCACACAGGTAGAATCGAGAAGTCTTTCACCAGTCGGGACGGTAGAGTACGAGTGGTAAAATGAAATTACTCCTAACGGACACTGTGTACGTCCAAATTTATTTATTTCTCCTTTACCACTCTAGCTCTGCTCCTCTTATGTTCTCAAATTTTCTTCTTTGTCTCTCATTTAGTTCTTTTTCTTGTTGTCGCCCCTCTGGCAGTATGTTCGCAATTGCGAAGGCTACCAAATCCTGTCATTTATTCATTTTAACTTTGCATAATTTTCGAGAGAAAAGAAATTAAATATGTCAGCTGTAGCTTAACCTAACTAATTTGACATGTGCACACATGTTTTCAATGTTTGCTCGTCTGAATCTTGATTGACAATTTTGTTAAATTGTTTACGGTATTTTTCACTTACTTGTTCTGCATTTTACGCCTGCATGGTTTTAAGCCATATTCTTTGGGCCTGCTACATTTAAAATATTTCTACTGAACTTTATAAGTGCTTTAATCCAAATGACAGCCATATTGTCGTCATACCTTTCGTCTCTGTTTCAACGCTTCCCATTGGTCACTGTGCCCTGCCGACCAATCACAGTTCCCCGATTCATCGAAATTTCTGGCACTTCTCTTCCGAACTCCTATATAATCGCCGGTAGTTTGGACCTCCACACTCGTCGTCACACGCGTTGTCAACTTAGACACTCGCTGTCTGCAGGACACTTGCTGTCATCATGTCGAAGCTATCGACAATTCAGCATGCTTTTCTTCATCTACTTATTTAAAGCTTTTAACTTGTCCTCATTTGGACTCTAGCTTACTTTCTACTTAAGAACTTCCTATGCCATGGGACTCGAACAAATTCAGCACTGCTACTAGTTTCGGCTGATATGCCATTAGGCTTTAAGCCTTTTCAAATTTCTATAAGTTTTTCTTTTACCATTTCGTCAGTGTGCTAAAGTGTGTTCTTCAAGACGATGTGGATTTTCACTATGCTTCGCTACTGCATTCAAACAGCTCCTCCTGGAGAGGTAGTGTTGTTAAGGACCAACCAGGTCTCCTGTTTTTTTCATCAGTTTACTGCTAGTGTTTACAGTATCATGCGAAATCATCGCTGCAAGAAACCAAACCAAAAAATAAGTAAAAATGTTCCATTGAACTCTTTTATAATAAGACACTCGTATAATCATCAAGTAAAGCCTGCTTACCGTTTTTCTACATGGCTCTGTTAGCAGGCCGCACATACTTTGATATAGGCTTTCAGCTCTCTAATTCTGTTAAGTGTTTTTCTTATGGTTTTAATTTTGCCTTATATGGTTGCATGAATGATTCAACTGATCATTTGTTCTTTGAAAGGCTCTTTCTTGCCATTCACTGGTTTTAAATCAATGCTTGCTTGCATTCTATGGTCTAACCTCTAATGCAGACACGAAGCAATTGTTTCTTTTTTTCTATTCCTGTTCACATATCGACTGGTTTTTGCCATCTTTCAACTTTTATATAAAGTTATCACCTTGATTCACTTTGGATTTATTGGAGTTTCGAGATTTGGCCCTCCAACGCAATAAAGACATTTCAAACTTACCTTCATTTTGGGTTGAAGTTACATGTTGAATTGAAGAGTGTTTTGAGACTGGGCCCTCAATCACCTTCCATTCTTCTATCTGGTATTCAATTCTGTTGGCATTCCTTAGGTTGTTCAACCTAAGTATTTACCAGTTTTCTTTCAGACATCTTGGGATTGAGCCCCCAAGTGTTTGAAAGTGAATTACAAATTTATTCTGGTATCTTGGGCTGAGCCCCCAAGTGGTAGATTTTAATCATTTCACATTGCAAATTGATTGCAGTTACCAGTAGATATGGTGTTCATTAACATTGCTTGGAAGTTTGTTCTTTCTTGTTATAAAATAAGTTAAAATTGTTGAATTAAGTTTCATATGTTTATGGGGCTTGGCCCTCTTGTTGGATTTATATTGGTGCATGATCTAATTTATTAATAAATTTAATGCTATTAAGCAACTTGTTCTGCTCTTTAAACTTTCTGACCTTAATGTTTAAAAACCCCCTTTGTAAAGCTCAACTTAAGTTTGGCTCAAGGCATCTCCTCGAGTTCCTTCTGATTCAGGAGGTCTTAAATCGACCGATCCCTACCACCCTATATCACGTGTTGCACCAATTTTTCTGCAACGTCACTGTAATAATTTGGCAATGGTACAATATGTGGTTAAGATTTATTTACACATGGATGACCCCTTATGGATTTAACTATTTCTGTGTCCAACAGTGTAGTACAATAAGCGGAGCAGAACAACATGTTTTTGTTAAATGATCCTCTGCTTATCCTATGCTTTAAAGTTGAGTTAATCTTGTTGGTAATCCCTCTTCATCCATTCATATTACATGACCCTACCATATAAGCTGGATCACAAAAAATCTCATAGGAAACAGTGATTCTTGACATACCCTTTATCTCTGCATTGCAAGTACCTTCCTGCCATTCCTTCCACCTGAATGTTTGCCTTCATGTCTATTATCTTCAGCTCATGAATAAGATATCCTGAATCCACCCTGTTCTCTCTTTTGTACACCCGTCCTGTTCTAAATAATGGGTGATGCAGTACCATCAATCATATTTAACACTATCCTTATATGAAGATCTCTCATAATTATTCAAAGAAAAAAGTTTTATAAATGTATGATAAAGTTAGCCACTGTACAAGGAACTGTATTCACCACTTACATAGATTTCTTACCTGACTACATTAGAAGCTTAAATCCATTGTCTATTACACTGTATAGAAACACCACTGGGCTATTCTTTTCACCTTTCAACTCCATAATCTCATCACATATCCTCTTTATGTACTTCTTATGGTGTGAATGCCTGAAAGTAAACATATTGCAAAATTACTATTATAGCAGGGAGGGAAATATGAGGAAATTAACAGAAAGCAACAGCAAACAATATAATCAGAAGTAGCACAATAAATTATCTTCCAAAATTAACTAGTCTGCATTCAAAAAACAAAACAAAAAAATGAAAGGGAAATACACTGACAGAAAATGAAAAATGAATACCCTGAAGCCAATGTCCCAAGAGCATGAACTTTTAGTCGCACACTCTACGTTGTCCTCTGTACCATGTAAGTAAAGTCCACTAGGCCCTTATACCGCTGCACAGAGGCGATAGGGTATACCAAAAAACCATCTTAGTAACCTACATGGAATACCTCATACAACTGCAATGCATTATAATAAACATATACAGTTGAACTTTGTTATAACGAAATCCAAAGGACATTAATAATTATGTTATTATAAACAAGTGTCGTAACCGAGATTCATATTTTCAGAGTAGTGAGGTAATGGATTACTGTTTCCAGAAGGATACAGAAAATGTATTTCTCCGAATGAGCATGACAACACATTATCAAAGAAATTTGATGTGAGTAGTGAGGTGGAAAATGTAAAATCAAAATAAAAACAAGAACATACTTCATTAGGCTTATTTTATTTTATATACTCACTTTAAAGCCTACTGTACATGAACACACACTACAATTAAACAGTTTTCGTGTACTCGCCATACTTTATCACGTAGTAGTGGGATTAACTAGGCCAAATTGACAACACACATCAGCTTTTATCATTCCATTCTCAATTTCATGAAACACTATCTTTCTTCTTTGTTAAAACTTTTCTTTTACTAGTCATGCTACACTAAAATGCGTGGACTTAGTGAACAATTGCTATGCATAATGGTTTCAGGTATGTACTGTTAATAAGTTCTGTGGAATACACGAGGAGTTACAATGAGGCGGGGAATCTACAATATTGACCTTGGCCTTGAGCAGCCCTGGTGCCTTGCAGGTTGGGGTTACAGAAGGAAGCAATGCGCACTAATGACAGAAGGAAAGGGAAAAGAATTTGCCAGGTTGCCAGATGTCACCAACAGATTTTCTTGTACGTTGGGTCTTGGAAAATCTTATTGCAAACTGAAGTTGAAATTGACATTATATGAGAGGTATACTGTACGCATAAATATTTGTCATATTAAGCAAGGCGGAGAAACACATTCCTTTTGAGGATTATGTCCGTACGGCACAAATATGATGCTATAGCCAAGTTGTCGTTGAAACTGATGTCGTTATAACAATGTTCAACTGTATAAATTTATGGATTTTACATTCCTTTTAACTTCTGCTGCTTCAGAGACACCAACATGCCAGAATTTTACCCTCCAGTGGATTTGTAACGTGCCAGTAAATCTACTGACATTTAAGCACCCTCAAATGCCAACTGACTGCACCAGGATTTAAACCAACAAACTAATGCAGAGCAAGAGAGAACCTAATCACTGCGCAACACAGCCATCCAATAAATATATGTATAATAAATTAACATAACTATTATATATTGTTGTTTGAGTTTTCAGTCTTTTGACTAGTTTGATGCAGCTGTCCATGCCTGCCTCTCCTTAGCTAATCGTTTCATCTCTACATAGCTACCACACCTTACATCAGGGACAATCTGTTAAACAGATTCTAACCTAGGTCTACCCCTACAGTTCTTCTCCTCGACCCTTCTTTCCATAACCAAGTTTGCTATTCCTGGGTGTCTTAATATGTGTCCTACCAACCTATCTCTTCTCGTCATTAGCAGTCGCCAAAAAGTCTCTCCTAACTGACTCGCCTTAATACCACTTCATTTGTTACTCTATCTACCCAACATTCTCCTGCAATACCCCATTTTAAACGCTTCTATTCTCCTCTTTTCTGCTGCACCAACAATCCAAGTTTCACTTCCATAGAGTGCCACGCTCCAGACAAAGGCTTTCAAAGATCACCTTCTAATACCTAAATCTACATTCGATGTCAACAGATTCCTTTTCTGTAGAAATGCTTTCCTTGCATGAACCAACTTACTTTTTATATCCTCTTTGCTTCGTCGATCACTGGTTATTTCGCTTCCTAATTAACAGAAATTTCCTTTAGCTTTCCACCTGCCAATTTGATGTCCATAATGGTTTCTAATTTATTTTGGCTGCATTCCATTATTTTTGTTTACATTTATTGTCTTTCATCATGAATTCTTTTCTGAAGACTGAGTCCATACCATTTAAAAACACATCCAAATTCTCTAGTGAATCGGCTAAGATGACAATGTCATCAGCAAATCTCAGAGTTGAAATTATTTCTCCTTGAATCTTTACTCCGACTTCAATTTTTTTCTCTAATTTCCTTTATTGCTTGTTCAATGTATAGCTTGAAAAGTATGGGTGATAAGCAGCAGCCTTGACTTAAATAACCCAAAATTGAACTATTAACCTAAACTCATAAACTAAAGACTGAATTCCACATACAGTAATTAAATAATAATATTTACAGAGAACATATGTACAGATCCACAATTCATTAAATTTCTTTGAAATTCATCAGGCTTAGGGTCTGTTTTTCAATCTATGGATGTAAGTGACAGACAACTACTTGTGGAGGAACTATGCCCATAACTTTTATTCCTTTGGCATTCGAAACATGTTTTACAATTCAAAGTTACTTTTAGGCTTTGTGTGGATTATGGGATTACCGTATTTAGTCAGGTATAGGACCCCATCGCCTATAGTACCCCCCCTTAATTTTCGAGAGCCAAAATACAAAATTCATGGAAATCGCTTATAGTACCCCTGCTTAATTATTGAGAGTCCCGTCCGTCATTGTCTAGCAACGAGCAGCTCCACGCGGATGGGATAAGGCCGGCGGTTGGTCAGGCAAAACAATCCCAGGGATTTTCAGAGGTGTTTGGCAATAATCATAGAATATACTTGTCTTTGTATAACAGATGTTGGATCATTGTTGGCTGCTTGGGCCATACCATTCAATCATACGCGAGCTCTGTTGCTAACATGGCATGACCTTGTTTGAAGAAAGAAGTCTCTGTCTATCCTTCTGTGCGTATGGGCTATGACTCACGCTATGCGAGAGGTGGCCAGCTGGCCACACGTGCGGTGCTGCCGCATTCACGTAAGGACGAGACGCTAGTGGCCGGTCGGTATACGCACGCCAGTCTACACTCTGTGGTGTATTTTGAAGCAAAGAACGTGTTATAGGTAGTGTGTTTGTATTCAGCCTGCATGTTCTACTGGCCAAGCCCATCCACGACAATTGCTGATAAACTTTGTTTATTTTGATTATATGTAGCATCAAAATAAAATAGCCTATTTTTACTCTCTTCCTTTCCCAAAATAATGGATTTTTGCGAAGAAAAAAGGGAGTCCTATAGCCGAGTAAATACGGTAGTTGAAATTGAATTCTGGCCGGTGAATGCTGACTGCTCTAGCATGTGAACTCTGGTGTTAACTGATAGAAACACAAACAACATGTTCCCACTCTTTGCATCGGTACTTAAATAATGTTCTGTTTTAAAATTAAACAAAAGTGTAACTCGTTGGCAATACCAATATTTTGTTTGTGCACAATGGGTATTCCAACACTCATCCCCATTGTAATACTGACACCATAATGATATATAATATATGAATGTGTTAAAATGAGAATTGGACTACCCTTCACAAACTGATGTAATCAGTAACTATACAGGACAACCAGGTCATCAAATGGAATTTAGAACCCAATTCCATGCTGGAACATCATCAAAAACAGCAAAAAATACTAAAGGACTCAAAATGTAACTTCCATAATATTGCTCATGCGGAAATAAGTTCTCATATTATGCCACTTCTTCATACAACTGTCGTTGCCATGGAAATACTGTAGTGTGGTGGACTGTGTACCAGAAGGAGGTTCCGGGAAGAAACTTTGCTATCAGATTATTGATGTAATCAATAATTATTTTCATCAATCAATATACCTCCTTTTAAAAGACTCCATATAAAATTATGATGGATCTAATATTTATTGTTAATTTCAATATTAAAAAAGATTTGTAATTTTTCAAATTGTATTGGACATTATTACCAGCATAAACAGGCTTCCTAAAGAAAACACTGATATGGTTTGATGAAAATTGTATCATCTCTCCATTTTACAGTATAAAATAATATGCAATACTTGCTTAAGCAGGTGTTTGTTAGTGACAGTAGCCTGTCTCAAAATAATTCTATAAACTTATCACAGTATTTTATAACATGAAAATAGATCATAAAATCAGAGAGAGAGTGAAAGTAAGTTTGCATGCATGCGGGAGGGGGGGGGGATGATGGTGGTATTCAAGCTCTCCCATATTAATACAAAACAGATACAATATTTTCTTATGTGAGAATACTGGCACAACAAACTATACTGTATGTCACTATAAGAAACATGTCTCTTTTTAATGTTTTTCAAATCCTGCAATTCATACTATTAGAGCTGGATCCAGAGATACCATACAAGCCTTTCTCTACCTTATGCTCAACAGCATAATCACAACTGTGAAATAAAAAATATGCCAATTGGGTATGTAGCACACAAAGAATGCTTGAAACCTACATGTGTAACCTTGAAACAGTATTATGATTGCAGTTCAAGATAATTCAGAGTTTATTCGGAACTATTCCTAGTGTATCATCATCGACTTTAACTCAAATCCGAGTATAAATCTTCTTCCTTCAGTCCAGTTTGTGAATGTGTTTACGGTGACTAAAGAGTCCAATCCTGGCATGGAACAAGCGACCACACAAGTCACATAGTATTGCTGGAGGAGGACGTGGTTGGGCTGCTCGAAGTTTCCTAGCTTGACGCTTGGCCTCTTCATGTGTGCGTCGACCCCTTTCAAACGTCTTTACAGTATCCGAGATGGTACGGCGCCAAGTTGAGTGGTCTTCAGCCAGCATCTCCCAGGTTTGTGAATCAAGACCTGTCAATTTCAGGGTCTGCTTAAATTGGTCCTTGTAGCGCCTCTTAGGACCACCATGAGGTCTGGTACCATAGCATACCTCACCATATAGCATTTGGCGAGGTAATCTCACATCATTCATCCGATGGACATGACCAATCCATCTAAATTGGTGACCTATTATGGATGATTCTATGCTGTTGATTTGAGCCTTTTCCAGAACAGCAATATTGGTAATGTGGTCTTCCCATTTAATCCTCAGGATTGATCGAAGTTTTTGTAGGTGGAAACGCTCAAGCTTCCTGAGATCACGTCGGAAAAGGATCCACGTTTCACAGCCATACAACAGTGTAGAAATGACTATTGCTTTGTATACCATAAGCTTTGTACTCATGGACAGATCTTTATTCATGAAGACCCGGTGCGCTAATCGTCCATATGCTGCATGGGCTGCACCAATTCTCTTATCCACATCCTGCTCACAGGTACAGCTCACAGAAATGGTACTGCCCAGGTACGAGAAGTGGTCTACCTGTTCTAATGGCAAATTTGAGATGGAGATATTGAACTGAGGAAGTGGTGTGTCTGGTGAAGGTTGTGCCAAGACTTTAGTCTTATTGACATTTATGGTAAGACCAAAGCGATCACATGCACTTTTGTAACAATTAACTGACTCTTGCAGCTCTTCTGGTGTGCGAGTTGGTGATGCAGCATCATCTGCATACAACATGTTAGTAACCTTAGTAGCCCGAGTTTTCCTCAAGGAGCGGAGACGAGTTAGGTTGAAAAGCCCTCCATCAAAACGATAGAGGGCTTCCTAGTGTATAATGTACATGTGAAGAAAAGTCTGATCACAAAATACAGCTTACAATACAACATTTATGAACAATTTCCTGCAACAAAAAAAGAGCTAAGAAGCACAAAATTTTAATTAATTTCTTACTTCCCTTGCACCCTTCGCATTGATCTGTTATGGCTATTTTTCTAACACAGCTTAACGTGAAAATAAATGATCATGTTACTGTCTTAAAAATAGAATTTTTAAACTCTGGTCTTATTCCATTCACAGGGGGCAGTGAATTACAGTGAATTCTTTATCATGTATGTCAGGGCTGAACTCTTGCTCACAATTCTGTGTAACCATGTATTTCTGTTCAGTTACACTGTAGCCACTGCCCAGCTCTCCACTTCAGTGTTGGAGAGCCAGCTCACGAGTAACCAAGAGCCTGAACTTTTTTGCAGCCTTTGATGGCAATAGCTACAACTGCTATAAGTATCCCTAGGTACAGTTTTATGACGTATTTAATGAGTCTTACGTAGGCTGATGAAGGTGTCAATGTTACAAGACACCGAAACATGTACCAACATACGTAAAGACATGTGATTATGTCAAGATAAAATCTCTAATAAAACAAGTATTGACTAGGCGGAACCATAAAAAACTTTGTTTATTATTACATTCTGTCAATACGGAAAAAAGTGCGACTTTAAAAGTCAAAAAGTAACATTTCCAAAGAGACCCATTCCTATAAATCGGAAAACAAATCAACTGGCTAAGAGATTCAAACGTACAGGTTCAGTAAACTATAAAAATAGAAGTAAAGATCATTATTTCCTTACTAAAGCTAAATTAACCGGAGTAACCGGAAACTTCACAAGGAGAGGCCGATTATGTTTGGCAGCGAATGGGGAACATTTTCAGCATCTACTGTAAGCATGGTGAGTAAAAATGCTTGATACTGATTTTAAGCGCCGTATTCTGTCGTAAATACGCGCACGCGGCAGCCGGGAACTGAGCTGTCACTGGCGGAGCACGTGAGCGAGAATGTCCTTGCCAAGCAAATATAAAGACCCTGTACTTTTTCTGTCCATTCCCACATCACTCTCAACTGTGCTTACAAAACTTCTATGTTTATTCTCTTCTTTAATCCATCCCCTTATTGTTCCTTCAGGTACACCACACTCGCGTGATAAACTTGCTTTTGTTTCGCCATTCTTCACATGATCAACAATTTTTTGTTTATCACTCACAGAATACACTTTCCAAAATGACCAGTGTATTCACCATCCAGAGACTTTCATACTCAAGTTGGTTGCTGAGGAGAATGCGATGAGATTGATTGCCAATAATAAAATCCTTATAATTATCTCTGCCAGCAACAATTTTTGATATAGCTTGCAAACATAGCTCAGGAAAACGTTCATTTAAGCAATTTCCATCACCTGTTGGAGGTACAATCCCTTGCGTATCAAAGACAGTAAATTATGCAGGGGAACATAGAATCACTTCGCCAACTACTGGAATGAGCATACACTCACTTCGCCAGCCACCGAAATGGAGGCAGTTTTAGAATTATATGTCCGTGCATGTCAAAAATCCTATTAACACAGGGAAGCCCACTCTTAAGGCTACATTCTTGGCTATCGGCCCGGAGGTCCGAGTTCGATTCCCTGCTCTGCCAAGAAATTTAATTCTGGTCTGAGGGCTGGAACGGGGCGCACTCAACCTCGAGAAGTAAAACTGAAAGGAGGTGGGATCGATTCCAACCTCAGCCATCTTGAATGTGGTTTACCGTGGTTTCTCACTTCTACTCGAGGCAAATACTGGGATGGTTCCTAACTTAAGGGCTCGGCCGTCTCCTTCCCATTCCCCACCTTAATTACAAATACACAAATTAATACAGGTTATCGGAGAAAATTTTACACACTGACCATAGTACAGGGGGCTAAGTGACCACGATGTCCGAGCCCTTCAAATAGACTATTTTGCCAATATTGTCTCTCATGGTGAAAGAGATTGTGCGCACGGGCGAGTGCTTGGAATACTACATTTTTCGTTAATAATTAAAAAGTATATGGCAACATAAATAACGGAGAATTTGTTACTTTGAAGGAATGATAAAAGTAAAATATGTTTGGACAATGTAATACCAATAGCAAGAAAGAAGAAAACGGAAATTTAAAAAAAAAAAAAAAATCTGAGGTGGGATTTGAACTCCTTCCATGGTGCATAATATAATTCACAGTCTGCAACGTTACTACCTGAGCTCCCGAACCAGTGGAGAGAGAAGCACAATATTAAGTTACAGAAACAACAGACACATCAACTGCCAATTTATGTTCTTCAACATTTCCCATCTTTTATAATTCTATTCCAGTACATATATGGTGGAAACATCATAAACAATATTTTATAATTCTCATAACTTCTCATAAATAACTATCACATTAAAATGCAGTGGACTTCTATCCGTCATGTCTGTCATGAGCCAAGGCGGTTGTGCGCATGCCCGAGTGTCAAGAACTTTGCATTTTCTTTATTAATTTAAAAATATGCGGTAAAATATTTTGTTTTCTTTTAAAGACACTCTGCAAATCTACAGGCTAAGAGCTTTCATCAGAGTGCTTTATGAAGTCAATCGGTTCAGCCGTTCTCTCAATCACACGGTAACAAAAATCACCTTAGTGTGTTAAATATTTAGATTATTCATTACTGTCAAACTTTGAGAATTTTCATGTTGCCACTGAATCAAGGTATGAGGTATCATTGCTTGAGAATCTTAAAATAAAAATTCCAGAAGGAAGTGATACCCAGAGAAGTGATACATAATAATAATATCATTGGTTTTACGTCTCTTAACTACTGCGGCTTTTAGAGACGCCGGGGTGCTGGAATTTTGCCCCAAAAGGGATCTTTAATGTGCCAGTAAATCTACTGACAAGGTTCCCTCGCATTTGCACACCCTCAAATGCCAAGTCAGAAGAGATACAAGAAGTGGGTCTAATATAGAAGGTATATTTTACGGACGGAATAATGGATCTCGTCAGGATAAGCAAAATTTGTTTAACCAATCACGTACTGGTACTTCAAAACCAAGCTAGAATCAAAATTACTTTCCATTCATGTGTCACAAATGTCATAAGCCACATCGTAAGGCTTCAGTGTCTAAATCGAGAGGAAAAAAGTAATAATAAATCAACTTTTATAATAGAAGGAGTCTTACTTCTATGAATGAACCTTCTGAATCAGTCATAAAAATTTGCCTCTAAACAGCACACAGCCTCAATACAACAAAGGAAGGAAGCTTTTAGTTTTACGTGACCATTAACCATGCAATCATGAGCCACGGGGGCTCAATACAACAGTGCAAGGGTCAGCTCATGATACGTTAGCTTGCTGTGCCAGCTAATTCCCTCTTGCTCGTCCTACTGCTGCTCCAACGACGACCACATACCCTTTTGAGACTTGATGGCTTGAGTGTAATAAGCTTTTGCTTTACTCCATTACTGTTAAAAATAACTGATTTATAGTTACCT
Organism: Meconema thalassinum; assembly: GCA_946902985.2. Lineage (NCBI taxonomy): Eukaryota > Metazoa > Arthropoda > Insecta > Orthoptera > Tettigoniidae > Meconema > Meconema thalassinum. The sequence continues at coordinate 970,794,540 of OX336389.2, forward strand.
ACGTAAATTAACTATATTGTTACCCCTAGTTACTTAAAAAAAAAAATACTGTCATCAGTAACAGGCTGACACATATACCAATAGCAGTATACCTAAGACTTTTAAACTCAAGATACATACTCCAACAAGCATAACCATCAAGCCCTTCAAGTATAAACATTACTCCATTAATGTTCATTCTTGAATAGCACTGGTTTCTTCAGTCTCACTGATTTCACTCTACAGATAACTTTCCTCCCCAACACTTTCTCTAATGTATACTTAAATGCATCTGGATTCTTTTAAGATTTTAAGAACTTCAGCAAAGAAAGAACATCAATCATCTTTCTTTGTTAACTTCAATCGAGGACATACGTGATACCACCAAGTCGAAGTGTTTAAGTCAACCCAGCTGTTTGCCAGAAGAACGACTTGTGACACTGCTGTCTATAATGAAATTCCTAATAGCATTACTCTCCAATTCTGATTTTGATGGTGTGATACAACTTGGTGATTTTGGCCATTCTCAATTTGTTTAATTAGCAATAAGGATAAATCAAAATTCAAGTGACTGAAATTCATTCTTTTAATTCAAAATTCATGAAAATATTCTATAAAAGCTGTGATTCTCTGACAAAATTAATCATACTACCCTTTAAGTTATTCCATGCCACCTCAAATAAGCAACTTTCTAGCAATGAAGATATTGATTTTATGCTATCAAATATTCAATATTTCTGAACTATTTAATGATTCATCAAAACATACGATTAGTTTTGTTCGATTTTACATCAACAGTTACAGCTAAGAAAGAAAATATTTTTGGGGAAATTATTTTGTAGTTTTATTACGTTCTATTATGTACATTTATACATAATAGAAATGTATAAATGTTCCAAACACTTATGTTCTAGAATAAGAGTGAGCTTATGTTTATATTGATTTATATCGTATCAGCCATGTTATGTTTGACTATGATAGATTTTAAAAAGTATCTATTATGGACTAAGGCAGCCTTTATTTCACGTTGTGCACAGATTTCTCCTTCATATTAATATTGTTTTAATAGGCTGATACAAGGTATTTTCCACAAAGTAAGCAAGGTTATGTTGGATGTCATCCAACAATTTCTCCTTGCATTTGAATACTGTGCCCAAATCCAGTTGTCCAGATTTGAGAGCACAGGCCCAGATGCTAAGTCCAGAGCAAAGGTTTTGAATAGCGCGCTCCCAATGTTCTAAGAAGCATTTCGAAGCTTTATGCAGCCTACAGAACGTTAAGTGACGTAGCAAGTTTGTCATTGTCGAGGCTATATTTTGATAAAATATTTCCCGATTGATTAGAAACATGGGACTAGTACCAGATTACTGGCACGGGAAAGAGAAGAAGAACGTGCTATATTTCAAGAAAATCGAACCAGCGAAAGCCGAGATATGAGATGTTTCAGTTTTGAGCAGATATCTCACAGTGACGTCAGGAATCCACCTGGAGAGTATAAAACGGCCGCGGATCATGGCAGGTTATGTCACTTCTTCGCAAGCGCTCTGCCGCTTAGTACATCGCTGTTACGTCCTGAAGATAATCTAGGAGCACATGGTTGCCATATTCTACGTTACGCTTATAACTAGCACACGGTTGTTAGGACTTAGTGCGATTCAACGACAGTACATGGTTACTGGACTTCGAAAAGTGTTTGAAATTATTTCAAGTGAACTTAGGATTCTTCATAAGTTATCACTCAGGTGATAGACTTTTGTGGCAGAACATAGGTAATTATAACTGCTACACGGACATATGATAGACTTTGTCTATGTTTTTCTTTTCCACAGTCCACAAATATTTAAATTGGATTATTTTTATATCCAATGGCCAGAAGCAAGCTTTTTTCTTGGTAACTATTTGACCAACCAAGATAAGTCAGTACTTTTCAAATACCATTCTTGCACGGTTCAGTTCATTTAGCCGACATAGGGAAACCAGCTGTGCCTAGCATTGTCTGGAGAGTGAGAAGCTCTGCCCAGGGACTTGAACATCAGAACTTGTACTGGTGCTGAACAAGATTGTCAGAGTATTGATGGTACTGAATGCATCACAGTTGGGTCATGTTACATCTGGTATTTTGCATCATGGATCAATTCGATCTTGCCCCTGTCAAGAATATTACTTCAGCTGTTGAAGCAGCTAATATGAACAATTTTCATCAAGAATATCAGGCAACGAATATGATTACCGCTATGTCTGGTTAGACATCTTGCGGGTATACAATGGAGGCCGATACAAGAATTTAAGTACGTTGTCCAAATGGAGACAAAAGACTGGAATGATCTGGTTTTGACCAGATTATCTTCAACATCAAGATCTACAAGAATGTAAGCTACAATTTGCATTATTTTTATGTGTAGTTAGCTGGAATGTCTCATTTTTCTACAGTCTTGCCAACACATATTTTTCTTCGATATTTAGCTGTTGCAAATATTTATGCGAGGCATGGGGAGCCTTGTTCTGAGCAGTTTTTACACTCAGACATGAGGATTCAATGATTTGAATCAATGGACGAGCATAATGAGCATTTATTTGATTTTTTTCCTAATCGCGGTCTTCAGCCGTCGTAACTGTAAATTTAATGATACATTTAAGTTGAGGAATGGATATTTATCCATATTTAAGAAGTCGAGTATGATATTTCTCGAATAATTTAGCAACATTAAATTCAGTTGTGGAATTAATAATAATAATAATAATGCTGATTTAATAATAATATATTTTTTTTTTTAGATAATAATAATTATGATTTATATTTTCTAATAATCATATCATGTAGTGTGATTTATAAATTGGATATTTAAACAGTTTACTAGATCGGATACTTGTTTTTCCGAAGGCTAGTGGTTAACGCACGCCCACATTCAACTAACAGAGTAATTCAATGGAAACATTTTACACTTGCATTATGCAGTTAAATCTTTTGGAAGACACGGAAAGTAATGATACGGGAAGCAAATAGAAGGGTTTTACTAGAGTTTGTATAAATATAAATCATAATGAGCAACGTCTTTTGATAGAACGTTTGACCATACACACGTTGTTTAAACTGATGGTAAAATTACAGCAAACTCATTGAGGAGCTTACTAGCTTATAAATCTTCCAGTTTGAGTAACAAGCAAAGGTTTGATTATTATGTATAATTTGGGAAGAAATTACTGTGTGTGGAAATAGTTAAATGTGCCATTCTGATTGTGCAATTAAATCGCAGGAATGAGGTTGTTAAAATGGAGCATCAGCCATATAGTGGATTGGATGACTTTAAAATATGTTGGGAGTTGAAATATTGTTACAAGCCACACTTTCATCGAATTTATAACCAAGGGTTATTTTATGGAGCCATCATGATTAATTCACAGTTTATCCACGTGTTCTATAAATATTTCCTAGTACTTGTTGACCCGGATTTTGTTACTAACATTTACCTTTCATTACGAGAAGACTTTACCGTTGTCTAATGCTAATATTGATTATGTGAATTTTGACACATTTAAATAGAATGGGCCGATGCTATAAATAAATTAATACTGTATTTCATGAACAGCCACTACAATTTTAGAGGATATTTGTGATCCTAGTAAAAATATTAATATTATGTAAAATAATTAATTGATGAACATTTTGACATTCTGTCAAAGAATTGCAATTTTTGATAATTGCAACAAATGCTATTTTTGTAAACAATTTTCTAAATAATATTTTCAAATGATATTTGAATGTTTGAATGGATAAATTAATATTTAAAGATTTGACATTTTGTTAATAATAATTTTTGAACATAATTGATAATCGAGTCAAGAACTCAGAATAATTATTTTGGATCGAGAACAGATGGTACAATACATTTTTCTGTTTATCGAAGTTCTTCGAATCCATGCTCAGATGTCCATATAAATTGATGTGTTATACCCATTTTTATGACTTTATAATTGAACCAATTTAGAGATATTGATTCTTGGAAAAGTGTTAGTTATTTTCTGCAACTATTTGAAAAACAAAAACAAAGTGATTTTTTCTACATAGAGTGAAACCATTTAATTTCAACAAGTGAATACTTAAAAGTTAGGAATCAGGCTGGACAATTTAATTTTCACTGAAAAACCTAAGACTGTAAATATTACATTTGAACGAAGTCAACAGGACTAACAATGTGGCTTTCATTTCAAATATTTAGTGTTCATGTGTTGGTAAATCTGTAAATTTGTGTACATAAATGTATGATCCGTCATGCATAAATAATGCTATTCTGGCATTAGTTCAGTAAATTTTTAAACATTTTAATAAAATGAGATGATTTTACGAATTATGTTATTTTCAGAAAATCTCCTTCTATCCTTATTGTTGCATCGAGCCAAAAATCAGTAGCAATTTTTTTTTATTGTGTTATTGTAGTCACTTTAACCCTTATGGCGCCCTGGGGTGTTTAGATTCTCGTGCTGACTGATTTTTCGTGAAATGCGTATGTGGTCGTCCGGACTTTGGTCTCATCATCATCATCTTGTGCAGTTTCCAGCACCAGGCTGGGTCTGTTTGGAACATAAGCCTCGCCACTTAGTTCTTTCTTCCCACCACCTCTCCGCTGTCACTCTGGTCCAGTCGTCGCCTCTCTTCTTGACACATTCCTCCACTCCTTTCAGCCATCTATCTCTTGGTCTTCCCCTTGGTCGTTTCTTCTGTATCTGCATCTCATGTATCCTCTTGGGGATCTTCTTCTCATCCATTCTCTTTAAGTGTCCATACCACCTCAGTCTTGATGTCTCAATCCTACCTTGTAAGGGCTCCTCTTTCACCATTTCCCTGACCTTTTCATTCCTCACCCTGTCTCTTCTTGTTACTCCGATCCTACTTCGCAGGAACTTCATTTCACCTGCCTGTATTCTGCTTATGTCTCTTTTCTTCATTGTCCACGTTTCTGAAGCATAGGTCAGTATCGGGATATAGTAGCTTCTGTATAACACTTCCTTGCTTTTTTGTGGGACATCTTTATTCCACACTAAGCTCCTAATGCTTCTCAGAAATGCTTCTGCCTGTCTGCCACGTTCCGTAATCTCTTTGTAATTTCTCCCATTTTCCTCCACTATACTTCCCAAGTACTTGAGACTTTCCACCTTCTTCAGCTGTCCACCTCCAAGTGTTATCCCACTCATTGGTCTGTCCTTTTTCCTGGTCGTTAACAGGATCTCACATTTACTGATGTTGAACTTCCATCCGTACTCTCCCACTGTTTCTTCCCAAGCCTTCAGTTGCTCCTGAATTTCCTCCTCCTTGTTTCCCCAGACCATGAGATCATCTGCAAACACCATTGCTTTCATCTTATCTTCTCCTATCTTTCCTGCTATCCATGTCATTACCTCGTCCATAACCACAATAAAGAGAAGAGGTGACAGTGCACTACCCTGTTTCAGGCCACTCATTTGTCTGAACCAGTCTGTTCTTTCCCCTCCAACTTTCACACAACTCACACTTCCACAATACATCTCCTTCACTCTGCCTACAGTCTCTTTTTCCACTCCCATGTTTTCCATTGCTTTCCAAACCTTCTCCCTACACACACTATCATAGGCCTTATCGATGTCCAGGAAGGCCATCAGCAGATCCTCTCCAAATTCGTAGTGGTGTTCCTGGAGCTGTCTCACTGAAAATATGAGATCCACTGTTGATCTCCCAGGTCTGAATCCATACTGCTCCTCTCTCAATTTTCTCTCCACTTTGGCTCGTATTCTACTTTCTAATATCTTTTCATATATCTTGGCACAGTGAGGTATGAGTGTGACTCCCCTGTAATTTCTGCACTCCTTTCTGCTTCCTTTCTTAAATATTGGGACAATTAATCCTTTCTTCCAATCTTCTGGGGTCTTTTTCTCCTTCCATAACACCCTCATCACACGGTACAGCCACTGTTTCCCAACCTCCCCTGCTGCCTTCACCATTTCAACACTCACTTCATCCACACCTGGTGCCCTTCCTCCTTTCATCTTGTCTATAGCCATTTCCAGTTCTCTCCAAGTCAGGTCCTTTTCCATTCCTGTGTTGTCTTCTCCATCTTCCAATACGTTGTCTTCCTCCCTATGACCATTTGGATTCAGCAAATCCTCAAAGTACTCTTTCCACACAGTCTTGAGTGCCTCTTTGTTGTGTACCTCATTTCCGTTTTTGTTCATCATTACCACATCCTCTCGCAGACCTCTTCTCTTACTTTTGACCATCCCATAAAGTACTTTCTTATTTCCTCTGCCATCTTCCTCCATCATCTCTGTCCACTTTACCATCCACTTCTTCCTCTCCTCTGCGACAATCTTGTTTGCTTCTTTCTTCTTTATCTTATAATCTTCCCTTGTCAGATCAGTTCTTTCCTGGAACCACACTCTGAAAGCCTTGTTCTTCCTTCCCACAGCTTCTTTTACTCTCTCATTCCACCATGGTGTCTCTTTACACCGCTTTCTGTTGCTTGTTCTTCCACATACTGCCACTGCAGCTTCCACCATTGTGTTTTTGAATTGCTTCCATTCCTCTTCCCCTGTTTTAGGATTGTCTGTAGGCATCCTTTCCCTTATTATCTTCTGGAATTCTTCCTTGACTTCCTTTTCCTTGAGTTTCCATACTTTGATTCTCCTTTCCTGGTACTCTGTCCTCTTGCTATCCTTAACAACTCCCAGGTTCATAACAAGTATTCTGTGGTCGCTCTCTAAGGCCTCTGATGGTATTACCTTTATATCTCTGACACTTCTCTTCATTTCCCAGTCGTACAGCATGTAATCTACCAAAGATTTCTTTGTTAAATCACTGCTGTACCACGTTACCTTGTGGCTTTCTTTCTTCCGGAACCAGGAGTTGCCTACCACTAAACCGTTTCTCTTGCAAAAATCCAGCAACTTTCTCCCTTCTTCATTCCTGCTACCCCATCCTTCTGCTCCCAATACATTTTCATATCCTTGCCTTTCACTTCCTACATGTGCATTCAAATCTCCCATGACAATGATGCTCTGCCCATTCAACTGCTGTTGTAGCTCCTCCTCAAAGTCTTCCTTCTCTTGAGCTGTACATCCAACTTGAGGGGCATACACCTGGGCTATCTCCAGGCTTCTTCCCTTTACATTTACTCTGATCTTCATGATCCTGTCACTTATTCCCTTTACCTCTTCCTTCATTCCATCTCTCACAACTACTCGTACTCCGCTGCTCCTTCCTTCACTGTTCCCACTCCAGTACAACCGGTACCCTTTCCTCAGTTCTCTGCGACCTTCTCCTTTCCATCTTGTTTCTGCCAAGCCCAGTACATCCAGTTTTCTTCTCTCCATCACATCTACAATCTCCTCCACTTTTCCTGTCAGTGTCTGTATGTTTAATGTCCCAACTCGTAGTCCATTAGCATATCCGGGTCGTCGTCGTTTGCATCCGTCCTTTCCGAGGCCTGTTCCTGGTTTGAAAGCAAATAAGATATCCACTACTGGCTTGCTAGGCCTATCGTAGCTTCACCAGAGCCCCGTCAGCCGTCACTTTTCAGGGTTCCCATAGAGCCTTCACAGCTACCGTAGCGGTCCGGGGGCACACAAAGTCCCCACTGTACTTCACCCCTACAGGCAATCCCCTACTTCATGCCGTTGCCCGTCTCCCACCACGTGGAGGAGGGGTTGGACTTGTGGGAGACGGACTTTGGTCTAAACGGGCACAATACGATTCAGACACTGTTGGTTACATTTAATCACGAGACGCAAACAACATATCTGTAACTGCATGTTTCCGTTGGCTGCTAGGTTGCCACGTTTATTATTTGCTTTTTACACTGGGATTAATTCCAAATCATGTAATTCGAAGTCCTCACTTTCCATCCCAATCACTTCAAATTATAGGGGTTTTACTGTACCTTCATTCTTGCATGTCCCATTACATGGCAAACATACCATAATGATCCAGAATCTAACTCCAATCCCTGCTATCATCAGGCTCTATTGGAATGTCTTGCAGAAAATTACATTTGGTTGCATGGCTTTCATGATGTACAATCCCCAACCAATTACTGTATAGATTTCATGTCAGACGGGAAAGCATTATTAATTTTCTATTTCTCTCTTTACCTGAAGATCATTACTGCTTAGATTTCCAGTTCCTACTATTGCATCCACTATTGACATGAAGTCCAGTGAAGTCAGTTGAAGTGAGCGGACGTGTTTTCCAGTCGCTGATAAGTGATAATAATGGGCTGCTCGGTGGAGGGTTATCGTGCGAGGATCGGGGCGTGGAATGCCAGGATGGTTAAGTGGAACCAGTCCTCCCAGTGTATGTGTGCAACATAGGGGCCGAGTAACTTGTTGTTCATCGCCCTAGTAATAGCGGCGTTATTAGTTATTGGTGGAGTAGAAGTAAATCCAGGTCCTGCTACTTCTAGTGTTACCCAGGTGTCTGTAAAGTGTTCTACGTGTAGCAAAGTTTTGAAAAACGGCGTGATGTGTGGTTTGTGCGAGACATGGTTTCACTTTGGCTGTGTTTGGGTGAAGAAGGACGAATGTGATGCAGTTAACTGGCTCTGTAAAAGCTGTGACAATCCGGAACTTTTGAGAAAGCAAATTAAGTCCAGGGATCTTATTATAAAGGATTTAAAGGCAAAGCTTAACGAATCGGAGGAGACGTTAAAGGATTTGACGGAGCGTATTCCAGGAGATGAAGCTACAAACGAGGCTGTGGGAACTGAGGATGACGTTATGATTATGGGTGATTCTATGATACGGTGAGGTGCGGATATCTCAAGGAAATCAGGTACGAAAGTGCAGTGTTATCCGAGGATTAAAATTGACCTGCTTGCCCAACAAGTGGAAGAAGCAAATTTAGAGGACTGCGAAAAAGTTAAAGTGTTGTTGCTCCATGTTGGGACGAATGATTTAAAGAAGAGAACTACAGCCGATTACATCATGGGGGAGCTATACGAACTAGGCAGAAAAGCTAAAATCAAGTTTAGGAATGCAAAAATTATAATGAGTGGCATTGTGCGACGGGGAGATGTTCCGTTAAGACGAGTTAAGACTGTAAATGACTGCATGGACTGGGTATGTGCACAACTGGGATTAGTGTACGTAGATGCTGACTGCTGGATTGGGGGCCGAGAATTCGCCCGAGACGGGCTGCATTTAAATCGACGGGGCGCTTTCAACCTAGGGAGCCTCCATGACAGGGTCATCGGTTCGTGCCGGCCTTTGTGAGGAGGAGCAGGTCCAGAGGTTGCGAACCGACGGGAACAGAAGGCGCTATTTCGGGATATTTGGTGTGGAGGTAAGACTAAGATTACTGCAGGTTAATTGCCCGAGTATCATCATCTTGCACAGTTTCCAGCCACTGGCCGGGTCTGTTTGGAACACAAGCCTCTCCAACGTCTTCTGTCATCCCACCATCTCTCAGCCTCCACCCTTGTCCAGTCTTCTCCTCTCTTCTTCACGCTTTCTTCCACCCCCTTCAGCCACCTGTCTCTCGGTCTTCCCCTCGGTCTCTTTCCTTCCCACTTCGTCTCATGTACTCTCCTGGGTATCCTCTTCTCCTCCATTCGTTTTACATGTCCATACCATCTAAGTCTAGATTTCTCTCCCATAAGTCCAACCCCTCGTCCACGTCGTGGGAGACGGGCAACGGCACAAAGTAGGGGATTGCCTGTAGGGGCGAAGTACAGTGGGGACTTCGTGTGCCCCGGGACCGTTACGGTAGCTGTGAAGGTCCTACAGGAACCCTGAAAAGTGACGGCTAACGGGGCTCTGGTGAAGCTACGATAGGCCCAGCAAGCCAGTAGTGGATTAAACCAAATGCTTTCAAAAATGGAACGAGCCTCGGACAGGATGGATTTAATAGACGACGACACGGCTGTACACACGGACTAAGATTTGGAACTTTAAACCTAAGAACGCTGACGGGGAAGGTGGAGGAGATAGTGGATATGATGGAAAGAAGGAAGTTGGATTTATTGGGATTGGCAGAAACAAAGTGGAAAGGGGAAGGAAGGAGAGTACTGAGAAAAGGCTATAGACTGTACTGGAGTGGGAACGAAGAGGGAAAGAGGAATGGAGTGGGAGTAGTAGTACGAGATGGTTTGAAAGAAGAAGTGAGGAGAATAAGTGATAGGATGATGAAAGTGAAAGTAGCACTGAGGGGAGAGACCGTAGAAATAGTGCAAGTATATGCTCCACAAGTAGGCTGCGCTTCTGAAGAGAAGGAGGAATTTGAAGAGGAATTGCAGAAGCAGCTGGTAGGAAGAAATATGATTGTTATGGGGGACCTCAATGCCCATGTAGGAAGAGAAAGACAAGGTTATGAGAGTGTTCTAGGACCAGAGGGTTGGGGTGGAAGAAATGAGGAAGGAAAGAGACTGTTGGACTTCTGCCAGAGGAACAGCCTGCTAGTTGGGAACTCCTGGTTTAAGAAAAGAGAGAGCCACACAATCACATGGTACAGTGATGACTTGACCAGGAAGTCGGTGGTCGACTATATACTGTATGAGAAAGATCTAAATAAGAACATCACGGACATCAAGGTTATACCATCGGAGAACCTGGATAGCGACCATCGATTACTGGTAATGAACCTGAGAGGGAGTAAGGAGAAGAAAGGGACTGAGAACCAGGAAAGACGTATAAGGATATGGAAACTGAAAGAAGGGGATAGAAGGGTCGAGTACCTCAAAATGGTAAAGGAAGGAATTCCAACAGATGAAGAAAGAGGGGTGGAAGAGGAATGGGCTAGATTTAAGAAGACACTAGTGGGTGCAGCAGAAGCAGTATGTGGGAGGACAAGTAGTAAGAAGAGGTGGAAGGAAACACCATGGTGGAATGAGAAGACAAAAGATATAGTAAGGGAAAAGAATAGAGCCTTTAGGAGGTGGTATCAAAATAGGACGGTAGAGACAAGGGAAGAGTACCAGGAAAGAAAGAAGGAGGCGAAGAGAGTGGTGGCTGAGGAGAGAAGGAAGTGGATGGAAGAGTGGACAAAGATGATGGAGGAGGATAGTGAAGGTACAAAAAAGGTCCTGTATGGGATGGTGAAAGATAAGAGGCGGAAGGATCCTACGGATTATGTTAGAATGGTGAACAAAAGGGGACAAGAGATAGAAAATAGGGAAGAACTGAAGAAAATGTGGAAAGAATATTTTGAAGAACTTCTGAACCCAAATGGAAAAGATGGTGAGGAGGAAGAAATCGGGGAAGAGGAAGATGAACTGCAAACAGAAAAGGACTTAACATGGAAAGAAGTGGAAGATGCAGTGAACAAGATGAAAGGAGGGAAGGCACCGGGTGTGGATGAGTTGAGTGTGGAGATGGTAAGAGCAGCAGGAGAGGTGGGGATACAGTGGCTGTACCGAGTGATGAGGACAGCATGGAAGGAAAGGAAGACCCCAGAGGACTGGAAAAAAGGAATCATTGTCCCGATCTTCAAGAAAGGTAGTAGAACAGATTGCAGAAACTATCGGGGAATAACACTGATGAGTCATTGTGCAAAGATCTTCGAGAAAGTTTTGGAAAAGAGAATTAGGACAAGGATAGAAGGAGGGATGAGGGAAGAACAACATGGCTTCAGAGCAGGAAGGTCCACAGTGGATTTGATTTTTGCTGTAAGGCAGTTACAAGAACAGCACTATGAATATGGAACAGATCTACTGATGGCCTTCCTGGACATTGAGAAAGCATATGACAGTGTATGCAGAAACAAAGTATGGAAGTCCCTGGAGGATAGAGGAGTAGAGAAATGGACTATAAAGAGGATAAAGGAGATGTACAAGGGAAGCGTGAGCTGTGTGAAAGTGGGAGAAGAGAGATCTGACTGGTTGGAACAAAGAAACGGCCTGAAACAAGGAAGTGCACTGTCACCGTTACTTTTCATTGTGGTGATGGATGACATAATGACCCGAGTGGCACAAGTAATTGGGGACGGAAAGATGAAAGCAATGGTGTTTGCAGATGATTTGATGATTTGGGGAAACAAGGAGGAGGAGGTACAGGAACAGTTGGACGTGTGGGAAGGAGTAATACAAGGATATGGGATGAAATTTAGCATAAATAAGAGTGAGATGGTGATCACAACAAGGAAGAAGGAAAGAACCACAACGGGAATAACAATTGGTGGGGAACAGCTGAAGAAAGTGGAGAGTTTTAAGTATCTGGGAAGCCTGATACAAGATAATGGAAGAAACGATAGAGAAATAAATGAGCGGGGGAGGCAGGCAGAAGCATTTCGGAGGAGTGTGAGAAGCATGTTATGGAGCAAGGATGTCCCTCAGAACAGCAAAAAGATCATATATCGGACGTACTATGTCCCTATCCTGACGTATGCCTCGGAGACCTGGGTTATGAAAGGAAGGGAGAGGAGCAAAATACAGGCCAGTGAGATGAGGTTCTTGAGAAGCAGTATTGGAGCTACAAAGATGGACAGAATAAGAAATGAGAGGACCAGAGAATTAATGAAGGAGGAACCATTACAGGATGGTATAGAGAATTGCCCGAGTATAGGAAATTAATTAATTGAATTTTGGAATCTTGTCGAGACATATTCTCCGGACATTGTCATTGATACTGAATCTTGGTTATATGAGGATATCAATAGTAACGAAATAATTCAAGGGACCTACGAAATGTACAGAAGGGATCGGGGGAAGTGAGGTGGTGGGCTATTTATTTGTGTGCGCAAAAATATAGCTAGTTTCTTAAAGTGGGCTGATACGGATTATGAAATGTTATGTGTACAAATCTCGGATAAAGGAAATTAAATTCCCTCTTCTGGTGACAGGGGCGTATAGAGCACCGAAAGATAACTTTTCTCTCCTCGACACACTGTATGATAAAACTTGTACGGGTAATGCTGTAACGTGTTTTTCGAGGGGTTTTCATGCCACTGGCATAAGTCAGTAGGAAGTCATTCTATATTTATTTACGCGGCAAATTGTTCAGCCAAGAGAATTTTACATGTTAATTTATTATTATTATTAATTTATTATAATTATTATTAAGGTATTTTTCGGAGCATTTTATAAAAATTATAAGCATACAGATAGGTTTTCTATGTCATAGAAAACGCTATCAAGCAAATTATTACGATCAACATTAGCGTAGAAAATTATGTGATTACGGAATTTTACGGAGTTTCGTCAGTTAGGGTATATTGAGAGAGATGAGTCACTGGAAATTCAGCTACAGGCTTAATCTTGTCGAGTAGTATGACGCAAGGCTGGGTCGCATCGTCAAGAAAAGGCGGATGTATGGAACTGAAACGTTTTGCTAGCTCCTAACTGTTGGGTGAGAAATGTAACTGTTTACCTTTGCCTAAGCTATGTTGTTTTAATGGGCGCCAAGACCTCAACGCAATGTTGAAATCTAAATTTGTATTTAACAACGTCTAGCTCTGGCAGAACACCTTCAAGACTCTATTCACTCAGATCGTGGTATGATTTGATCATTAACCCAACAAACAATTGTATCAGGAGAAGGAATTGGTCTATATCTAATGCTACCTACTGAAAGCAAAGATTGCATTGTAAAAGAAATGAATTTATTATATAAAACAAGCATAGCAAAATTAATAATAATAAGTATAAAATTTAAATTGGAGCGTTGTGATTTGAATATTACCGATAGAAAATTACGTGAAAACGGAGTCTGATAAATTGATTTTACTCTTATTTCCAAGCTATGAAGTTACTGAAATATGAAATGTAAAACAAAGAAAATGAGAGATTGCGTATTTCTGCGTCATTGGCGCTTACCACTGGAAATTGCCAAAGCATTTCCCTCGTTCTTGATGATGTTGTGAGCTTCCCACAGTCTCCTGGACGTCGTCATCTCCGTCGGAATTTGATGATATTCTGGTAGATTAGATAATTCTATGGTCCGTACCTCGGACCCAAACACTCGTACAACCAAGTTTTACAAAAGTTCGTCGCTAACTCCACTGAACATCGGAGCGACACGCACTTGCGACCGTACACCTCAAGTATTTCACAGATAGTCCTCGTCCCACGGAACATCGGAGCGACTCCCGCGTATATCCACACTCGGCAAGAACTATACAGATTCTTCTCGTTTCACGGCGCGTCGAACGATATATGCACACGTTGGCTCCCCACTCTTCAGTCCCAACTAGCTTACGTCGTCTCCCCTGATTGGCTGACCCACCACGCGATCTTCTCCTCCTCCGGGTCATTACACTCGGCGGGAGGGTTCCGTTCCAACAATTCGTCTTTTCTAGACCTTACGACCCAAGATTGCGTCATGCTTCTCGACAAGATTAAGCGTGTACTCGAAATCCCAGTGAGTCACGTCTCTCGATATACCCTAACTGACGAAAACTCCGTAAAATTCCGTAATCAGATAATTTTCTATGATATCGTCGTTCGTAATAATTTGCTGGATAGCGTTTTCTAAGACATAGAAAACCTATCTGAATGCTAATAATTTTTATAAAATGCTCCGAAAATACCTTAATAATAATTATAATAAATTAATAATAATAATAAATTAACATGAAAAATTCTCTTGGCTGAACAATTTGCCGCGTAAATAAATATAGAATGGCTTCCTACTGACTTATGCCAGTTGCATAAAACCCCTCGAAAAACACGTTACAGAACGGCAAACGACTTCACCCTCCCGCCGAGTGTAATGAGCCAGAAGAGGGGAGTAGCGCGTGAGGGGTCAGCTAATTAGTGGAGACCACGTAAGCTGGAAGTCGGCACTGGAGTGGGAGGCCGTCTAGTGCATATATCGTTTGGCGTGCCGTGGAGCGAGGACAATCTGTGTAGAACTTGCCGAGTATGGATGCACGCAAAGTCGCTCCGATGTTCCGTGGAGTGAAGAACTATCGTTATAAAATTTAACCAGTATGGTTGCACGAGTGAGTGGCTCCGATGTTCAGTGGAGTTAGCGACTATCTTTGTGAAACTTAACCGTGGTGGTTGTACGTGTTGGTTCCGATGTACGGACCATAAATCTTCATATCTACAAATATATCATTAACAACGAAGAAGATGACGACGTCCAGGAGGCTATGGGAAGCTCACTTCAACATCCAGTACGAGGGAAATGCTACGGCAATTTCCAGTGGTAAGCGCGAATGACACATAGCTACGCAATCTCTCGTCTTTCTTTGTTTCATATTCAGTGATTCAGTAAATTCATAGCTTGGGAATAAGAGTAAAATCAGTAATTTATCCGACTCCGTTTTCACGTAATATTCTAGCGGTAATATTTAAATCGCAACGCTCCAATTTAAATTCAAACTTATTATTATTATTATTAATTTTGCTATACTTGTTTTTTATACAATAAATTCATTTCTTTTAACCATGCAATCTTTGTTTTCAGTAGGTAGCATTAGATATAGACCAATTCCTTCTCCTGATACAATTGTTTGTTGGGTTAATGATCCAATCATACCACGATCTGAGAGTAAAGATTCTTGAAGGTGTTCTACCAGAGCTAGGTGTTGTTAAATACAAATTTAGATTTCAACATAGCGTTGAGGTCTTGGCGCCCATTAAAACAACATATCTTAGTAGAAAACGGTATATTTGTCACGCAACAGTGAGGGCTATAGAAGATAATAATAATAATGTTATTGGTTTTACGTCCCTTTTAACTACACTGGCTTTTAGAGACGCCGGGGTGCCGGAATTTTGCCCCGAAGGGGATCTTTAACGTGCCAGTAAATCTACTGACACGGCTCCCTCGCATTTGCGCACCCTCAAATGCCAGCTGACTGCGCCAGGTTTCGAACCTGCAACCTTGGGCTCAGCAAGCGAGAACGTTACCCCTGAGCCATGCAGCCAGTCGGCTATAGAAGACATTACAATGCTATGAAAAAGAGAATAATAATTGCCGGAGATTTAAACCTCCCCAAAGTAGACTGGTCTGGTGAGTCAACTAGCTGTGGTCAAGCTCAGTGTGCTGCAAACAAATTATTAAGGGAGGAGGGATTTTCCCAAATAGTTGACTTCCCTACAAGAGACAATAATACCTTAGATGTTTATCTCGTAAGGCCTGTAGAGCTGTATATTAACTGTCTGCCAGTACCGGGAATTAGTGACCATTCTGGGGTTGAATTAAATATTAGATACGGTGACATTACAAAATTAGACTCTGATATAGCAAACAAAATCATATTCCAGTAACGCAGGGCGGATCAGGGCAAATTTCAGGAGTATTTGAATGAACTATTTTTAGGATGGGCATCGGAAGGAAATCACATTAATATCCTGTGGACTAACTTTTTGAAAATTTTAAATAGCGCTATTGATAAATTTGTCCCATTTAAATTACTCAAACAAAACCCAGATCCTGAGTATTACACACGAGAAATCAGGAGTCTAAAATGCAAAATTAGGAAATTATACAATAAAAGATATGGTAGTGACATGTCATTATCATCATCATCATCATCATCATCATCATCTTGTACAGTTTCCAGCCCCAGGCTGGGTCTGTTTGGAACATAAGCCTCGCCACTTAGTCCTTTCTTCCCACCACCTCTCCGCTGTCACTCTGGTCCAGTCGTCGCCTCTCTTCTTGACACATTCCTCCACTCCTTTCAGCCATCTATCTCTTGGTCTTCCCCTTGGTCGTTTCTTCTGCATCTGCATCTCATGTATCCTCTTGGGAATCTTCTTCTCTTCCATTCTCTGTAAGTGTCCATACCACCTCAGTCTTGATGTCTCAATCCTACCTTGCAAGGGCTCCTCTTTCACTATTTCCCTGACCTTTTCATTCCTCACCCTGTCTCTTCTTGTTACTCCGATCCTACTTCGCAGGAACTTCATTTCACTTGCCTGTATTCTGCTTATGTCTCTTTTCTTCATTATCCACGTTTCTGAAGCAGAGGTCAGTATCGGGATATAGTAGCTTCTGTATAACACTTCCTTGCTTTTTTGTGGGACATCTTTATTCCACACTAAGCTCCTAATGCTTCTCAGAAATGCTTCTGCCTGTCTGCCACGTTCCGTAATCTCTTTGTCATTTCTCCCATTTTCCACCACTATACTTCCCAAGTACTTGAGACTTTCCACCTTCTTCAGCTGTCCACCTTGAAGTGTTATCCCACTCATTGGTCTGTCCTTTTTCCTGGTCGTTAACAGGATCTCACATTTACTGATGCTGAACTTCCATCCCCACTCTCCCACTGTTTCTTCCCAAGCCTTCAGTTGCTCCTGAATTTCCTCCACCTTGTTTCCCCAGACCATGAGATCATCTGCAAACACCATTGCTTTCATCTTATCTTCTCCTATCTTTCCTGCTACCCGTGTCATTACCTCGTCCATAACCACAATAAAGAGAAGGGGTGACAGTGCACTACCCTGTTTCAGGCCACTCATTTGTCTGAACCAGACTGTTCTTTCCACTCCGACTTTCACACAACTCACACTTCCACAATACATCTCCTTCACTCTGCCTACAGTCCCTTTTTCCACTCCCATGTTTTCCATTGCTTCCCAAACCTTCTCCCTACACACACAATCATAGGCCTTATCGATGTCCAGGAAGGCCATCAAAAGATCCCCTCCAAAATCATAGTGGTGTTCCTGGAGCTGTCTCACTGAAAATATGAGATCCACTGTTGATCTCCCAGGTCTGAATCCATACTGCTCCTCTCTCAATTCTCTCTCCACTTTGGCCCGTATTCTACTTTCTAATATCTTTTCATATATCTTGGCACAGTGTAGTATGAGTGCGACTCCCCTGTAATTTCTGCACTCCTTTCTGCTTCCTTTCTTAAATATTGGGACAATTAATCCTTTCTTCCAATCTTCTGGGGTCTTTATCTCCTTCCATACCAGCCTCATCACACGGTACAGCCACTGTTTCCCAACCTCCCCTGCTGCCTTCACCATTTCAACACTCACTTCATCCACACCCGGTGCCCTTCCTCCTTTCATCTTGTCTATAGCCATTTCCAGTTCTCTCCAAGTCAGGTCCTTTTCTATTCCTGTGTTGTCTTCTCCATCTTCCAATACGTTGTCTTCCTACCTATGACCATTTGGATTCAGCAAATCCTCAAAGTACTCTTTCCACACTGTCTTGAGTGTCTCTTTGTTGTGTACCTCATTTCCGTTTGTGTCCACCATTATCACATCCTCTCGCAGACTTCTTCTCTTACTTTTGACCATCCCATAAAGTACTTTCTTATTTCCTCTGCTGTCTTCCTCCATCATCTCTGTCCACTTTACCATCCATTTCTTCCTCTCCTCTGCGACAATCTTGTTTGCTTCTTTCTTCTTTATCTTATAATTTTCCCTTTCCAAATCAGTTCTTTCCTGGAACCACACTCTGAAAGCCTTATTCTTCCTTCCCACAGCTTCTTTTACTCTCTCATTCCACCATGGTGTCTCTTTACACCGCTTTCTGTTGCTTGTTCTTCCACATACTGCCTCTGCAGCTTGAGTTGCTTCCATTCCTCTTCCTCTGTTTTAGGATTGTCTGTTGGCATCCTTTCCCTTATTATCTTCTGGAATTCTTCCTTGACTTCCTTTTCCTTCAGTTTCCATACTTTGATTCTCCTTTCCTGGTACTCTGTCCTCTTGCTATCCTTAACAACTCCCAGGTTCATTACAAGTATTCTGTGGTCGCTATCTAAGGCCTCTCTGATGGTATTACCTTTATATCTCTGACACTTCTCTTCATTTCCCAGTCGTACAGCATGTAATCTACCAAAGATTTCTTTGTTAAATCACAAATATATGTTGAAATTTAAGTCCTTATCAAGAGAGCTCGTCTTAAAAAAGAGGGCTGCTCATGACAATTATATGCGAGGTTTACTTGGTTCGGGAGTCGATGGGTGGAAAAAAAATTACAGTTATGTTAGGAGAAGAAAGGGAAATTCAAATAATTTGTCTATGATAATGTCCGGTGACGGTAAATTAATAACTGAGAAACAGGCAATTGCTAATGAATTAATAGTACATTATGCAACGAGCCTATAATGGCAATAATTAAGACAAGAGTATTCCATAAGAGTGTCTTAATTACCATTATAGGTGAGTTGCATACGACTGTTTATGTTCGACGATAATTATTAGAACAATTTTATGTTCGAACATAAATATTCATAAATATTTGTCGAGATCTCGCCAGTTTTATGTAGTGAACAGAGCGCATGGGATGCACAGAATACCTTGTATTTGACCATGGCCTCCTCGATTACCCCACTATGACACTAGGCCAGGCAGTGAAATTCAAATTAGAAGGCCTTGGAACCTAGCGCAGATGCGTTGCTATCCTCACATAATTGGTCAAACAACTGTTTCTTGAGCTGTGATAGGTGGGAGAAACTGTTTCATAATGAAAAATAGTGTTATAATGACGATCATTATGATACAGTTTTCTGATACATAATAGTCAGGGTCGAACATAAATGTCTTTTACGGTAGTGTGTTCAATAAATCCAATAGCTGTGTGTTGGACCTTAACGACGAATCGGGGGCTCCCCTTTTCCAAATAAACCAGTCAGCAATTGTAAATCTAATACAAAAATTACGTTACAATATATCGAAGGGTCCTGATAATATTGTTAGTGAAGTACTTAAACTAGGAGATAGGGCGTGGCACGATACTTAGAGGTGATGTTTAATGTGTCCATAAACAATGTGCGAATCCCAGATAACTGGAAAAGAGCTACGGTAGTTCCAATATTTAAGGGAGGGAGCAGGCATGAATTGGGCAACTACAGGCCGGTTAGCCTTACGTCTATCGTTTGTAAACAGATGGAGCATCTCATTTACGACTACTTGAGGGAACAGTGGGAAGGATTATCATGGTTTAATGATAGGCAACATGGATTTCGTAAAGGTTACTCATGCGAGAGTCAGATGCTATCACTTTTTCAAGATATTAGCGAATCTTTAGACAATGGAGTTTCAGTCGATGTCGTAGTTATAGATTTTGCGAAGGCATTTGATGTGGTACCGCACGACATGCTACTCCATAAATTAGCTTCAACGAAGATTGATAGAAGAGTAATTTTATGGATCCACGAATTTTTGACGGGTCGTTCCCAGAAAGTAAAAGTTGAAGGCCTATTCTCGGATGAAATTACCGAATCGTTGGGTAACCCTCAGGGCACATAATAGGAACTTTGTTATTTTTGGCATTTATAAATGACTTACCAAATGGAATTCGTAGTGACTGTCGATTGTTTGCGGATGATTGTGCAATATATTGAAATATACATGACCCACAAGACAACGCAGTACTTCAAGACGACCAGAACCTAGTCTATAATTGGGCGATTGAAAATAAAATGAAAATAAACACAAGAAAATGAAGTCTCATAAAAATAGTGAAAGGGCGAAGGCAAGATTTTCAATATAACATTGGCTCGGAAATACTTGTAGAAGAATATTCTTGCAAATATTCGGGCGTTAACGTAAGGAATGATATGAAATGGAGTACTCATGTAGGATGTGTAGTTTCTAAAGCTTACAAATCTCTGCATTTTGTAATGAGGGTATTAAAAGGAAGTAGTACCTCTGCTAAAGAATTAGGATATTTGTCACTTGTAAGACCTATTCTGGAATACGCCTCGGCGGTTTGGGATCCATATCAAGTAGGCTCATCAATGAGTTGGAAATGGTACAAAGAAAGGCCGCTAGATTTGTGCTCAGTGACTTGAATCCCAGGAGCAGTCTGAGCCGTATGTTAAAGCAACTTGGGTGGGAATCACTGGAGGCTAGGAGGATGAAATGTAGACTCTGCGCTATGTACAATATGTATACAAATCAACCAGCATGGGGTGAGCTTAGCAAACGTATGGGAAAGCCCACTTACATGGGTAGGAGCGATCATCCTTTCAAAGTTAAGGGCCGACCACAGCGTACAAATTATGGTAAATATTCTTTCGTTAACCGGGCCATTGATAACTGGAACTCTCTACCTGCCGCAGTCTTAGAGCCTTTTCCCAAACATATAGGTGTGTTTAAGAAAAGACCGACGATTTGTGTAAATACTCCAGTTTAATTGGTAATTGTTATTGAATTGTTATGTATAATTATGTATTTGTTATGTATACCCAATTTGCCACCGGGGGACACACCCCCAATTGTAAATAAATGAATGAATGAATGAATGAATGAATGAATGAAAAGAAAAAAAAACCAACAAGCAAGCAAAAATTTCATTATACAGTTAAAGAGGATGAGGAGTGTCAACAGAGTACCATGAAACAGAACTTACTTTTCAATCACCAAGGCCACACTCTTCTGGAAATCTTGCTCATCTGAATCTAAATCAAGATGGATAGCCAGTGTCTTGATGACATCTATTTCAATACAAAGAATAAGAACTTCTACGCGTACTCGTGATGATAACAGCTGAAGCTTAGGCCCAATATGAGACATTGCCTAAAAGGGAAAATAATTATTTATGCATTGCATGTAATTGTGCTTCCTAGATAATAATACAAAAGACAGCATAAAAAGATTGTTTATAAATCATACTAGAAATACTTCAAGTACATGCCCACAAGGTTTTCACATACATCACCAATTGGATCCTAAATCATAAAATTACATTTAAATTTCGCTAATTACATGTTCAAATGATACAACTCGCAGGTGCACCCTTTTACATTCCATAAAGAAAATTAGTCATTGGTGACAAAAGTACCAATGGCAGCTGTTCGTTTTTACAAAAATATAACAACTGATATCAAAATATTATAACAATTCCTATACAGGCAAACTTAGTTCCCAGAATGAATATCATATAAAACAAGTTCTCTCTCCTACCAACAAGTAGGCTGCATAGTCGAAAAATTATTAAGGATGTATGTCTGTATGCTAAGTTTTTATTGTAAAGCACAGGATTAGCTATTGGAGATATGTTAGAGAAATGTTATGGTTCAGCCTGCATACTAAACACCCATTACTTAATGTAGTGCATGTTTCTCTTTTATGTTTAGGGGAGGGAATGTTTCCTTCCTGCAGGTCAAGTGGTAGCAAATGCTAGCAGGCAGGCTGGCATTAATGTAATTTATGGAACTTTTTTTCTTTACTGGTATACAGAAAAAAATATGATTAAGGAATTAACTAACTGCTTACAAACTCACGAAGTTGACTGCCATGTGATTTTCTCACTATTGAAATACAATTCTATTACACGGTCCTGAAGAACCATATGCAACACAATAATGTAAAAGAATAAGCACAAAAATTATACCTGATTTTCATATCTACGACGTGTGTTGGCATTGGCCTTCCCTGATGTCAAAATGGAGAAATTAACCAGTGGGCTTCCTGGTGGTATCTCCACACTTGTGGGCCCTTTACTCTCAGACCGCAGCAATACTGGATTGGATTCACCAGTATCATTACTTGAACGGATCAGACGAAGAAGGCAGTCTACTAATTCAGAGGTATTTACTTTCCTCTCCTGAAATCTATCAAAGATAAAATTGCAAATCTCAATAAAAAGGCAGAGTACAGGCCACATTGGAGAGAAGGGAGGATGAGGAATTTATTGTAAAATAGGACCAAAGATATAATTCAAGTTATTCAACATATGTCCCCGAATGTGCTCCTTGGCCAGAGAAGCTGGGGGAAGGAGGAAAAGTTGAGACAACAGGGCAATGTACCAAAATTACACATCCCAAATTCTTGATTTTCTCTGAATATTTTAATGCTTTCCTTGGCTTCTTTTATCAACACCTACTAAGGTCAAGTTGGAAATTAACAACTAAGAAAATAAATATTTGTATTTAATGAAAAAACGCAACCAAAAGACCAGTTAAGATGAAAACTACACTTTAATATGAGGAGTATATTTATTTTGTCTATTATAATTATATAAAAGTTAATGCTTCCAATTTCATTGTAGGTGGGCAATAGACACATAACCAAATGTTTTCTGTTTACAAAAATGTAGTTCTTAAGAAACAAAGATTACCAAATCTTAACTACAAAGCAATACAACTGTGGTATCAACATTATATTAGGAACATTAGAAAAACTATTTAAAATTATTTGGAAAAATACAAGATTTCAAATGTACCTACAATTTTTCAGGTAATTTTTTTCTGTATCACTCCTTCTGGGTGCTTAAACTTTCTTTGCCAGTATATATTCACCTGCCTGCATTAACTAGGAATCATATATACAGATGTCTTTTCAAGATTTTCGAATTGACAACTTTGACAACTCATGTTCTCTTCAACTATGAAAGTTCTTTTCCTTTCTTTTAAGATCTTTAGATCACAAGATACATCTACTGTTCATTTTGTCTGTATTCATTTTAATGCTTAATTTCTACCTCCATCATGTGATAGTAAACATTCTTCAATAACAGTCATGCCTTGTAGAGCTGCCTATTGATTTCTATTTTACTTTCTAAAAGACTTTCTTTACCTTCTTGGCTGATGAAGGTGCAGCTGGTACAAGCTATCTAATGTTTAATGCAGAGCCTCCTCTCAAATAAAAAATGAACAGGTGCATAATCTCAGAATCTCCTGCTGAGGGGGGTGTCGACTGACGAATTTGGCAATGACATATTCGTCAAAGGCAGAAGCATGGGATTGTGACTTAAGCACAACCCTTCCCCCTTCACAAACAAACTCACCTAGGAATACCCTACAGAGTTTGTTCACAAGCTCATATTCATTGTCTCTCATTCTATTTACAATGATGATTATTTGATCAAAACATTAGCCTTTGTGATGATCTAGTCTACGACTTAAGTGCTTGCCTCGGCAAGTTGTGCTTTCGCTCTTCCTTTTTCTTTTCCATCTTGACAAGGAGTTTTAAAATTTTTAACATTCTAATTTGCCAGTTTCATGACATTAACATATTAGCAAGGATGTCAAAACCGACTTGGTGACAATCCAACAGATCTTGAAGGCCAGTCACGACAGTTCTGGGATGACTTGCTACAGGAGAGGATACATTGGATATAATTATAAACAACTTCCATACCAAATTGGCACATGCACAGGCCTGAGGGGGTGCAACATCCTACTGACATGAGACCAGCGGTGAATTTGTACACTGACACTAAATGGGCCATGTTGTTTGGATCCAGATAAATGCTTGCAATGATACAATAATTTCTCCACCCAGTCAATACACAATTTATTTTACGTTAAAATAACAAGTCTGAGTTTACCTGTATGGCAAACGATCTTGCCCATTTAATTTGATATTACAATCATTGAAATAGTCACAATTGAACTTGTGCACTTTTATTACCACCACACCTTCTGGGTGTTTAACTTTCTTAGTTAGTATAACTGCATACATGAACAGGGAATCTTATATACGCCTTCATCCGTCTTTACAAGATTTTCTGTTGCATTGAAAATTTTTCTATCAAGTGTTGTTCAAGTGATCTCTCGATGCAATCAGTTATGTTGACAATATACACCTTGCCATTCACTGCTGCTGTTCCCCTCTCCATGAATTAAGCCTCTGTTCTTTGAAATACTTAGTTTAATCATGGAGGAAAAGCATGATATTAATTTTAAATTGTGTTCTTGTAGGCAACTTGTTCATATAAGTTAGGGAGTACAATGAACAGATTTCACATGATCTACTTTTTCCTGAAAGTATTCTGGTTATGGCTTGATTTGGTCCAGTACAGTTTTCATAACAGTTCTCATTTGGCTGGTGGATGTGTATGTGCAAGTTTGTTTTTGTGTCGGAACCATTATGTTGATATCTGTAGGTAAAAGTGGCTGCTAATAGAATCTATGCAACAGACTATGGTTTGTGTTCCCAAATGCTAGAACAACCAAGGAGTATAGATATCAGTTAGATTCATGTTCCATATTCAACTGGTAAATGGATTGTGTAAATGAAGCTAAGAATAAAATATCATTGAGTTTCTTTCTGTGTTGCAGGACGGCATAAACTAAGTTTATCACCTCATTAGAAAGAGAACCTCTCACTTTGAAATCGCTTAACACTGAATCTAACAATCACCTCCTACGTCTACCTCTTCTTCTCTTACCCTCCACAGCCAAATTCCACCATTCTCTTCACATGACCCCACCATCAGAATCGGCTCATACAAACCACTTCATCAAGTGTGTTCATTTCTAACTTAGCCTTTAGCTCTTCATTATGAGTACCCTCTTGCCATTGCTCCCATCTATTTGTCACAGCAATAATTAATGCTACCCTCATATCAATTACCTCTAGCTTATGTATCAGATGCCCTGAATCTGCCCAGCAAGTTCCACACAGCAAGTTCAGTCTAAAGAGTGAGCACTGTAGGGAGAGTTTCGTAGCTACACTGACTTCGCTCTTCTCAACCGAGAACTCACTGCATGGGCTTTTCTGCATTTCCACTCTATTTTGCTCCCCATATTCCCATCCTGAGAGAATACACAGCCTAAGTACCTAAAATGTTCCACCTGCTCCAATTTAGTTCCTCCTACCTGACATTCTATTTTCTTGAGTTTCTTCCCTTCTGACATCATCTTCGTTTTTGAAATGCTGATCTTCATACCACATTCCCTACATTACTTTTCAAGTTTTTACATGTTGGTTTGTAAGCTTTTGACAGATCATTACAACCAAGTCATCAGCATAAGCCAGACTGCTTATCTGGTTTCCACCCAACTGAATCCCACACAGCCAGTTTATGCCCTTCGGCAAATGATTCATATACAAAATGTACAGTTACGGTGAAAGATTACAGCCTTGCCTCACTCCTGTAACAACTATAAACCCAGAACTCATCCTACCATCAACTCTAACTGCAGCGTGATTATCAAGATTAATACTTCTCATTGCCTGTAGCAGCCTTCTCTCGATACCATAATCCCTAAGGATGCTCAACATCTTTTTCCTAGGTACTCCATGGTATGCCTTCTTTAGATCTACAAAACAAACATACAACTATCAATCCTTCATGGAGAATTTGTCATTAATTTGGCACGTAATGAAAACTTGATCCTGGTATACCTGTTGCGGTCTAAAGCCACATTGGTTTTCATCCATCATGTTCTCGGCCAACTATCAAACTATCCTTTCTACAATGCAGTAGCGGCTATTCAGGTGAAGAGAGTGAAGAGCCTCTTTACTATCCATTTCATAAAATAAACATTATTTTTTCTTATTTAAATAAAGATGTTCCCATTGTCTTGGGCTACTGTTATTTCTATGCTCCGTCACTAGATGGTATACGCAAGCGAGGCTGCATGACATCCTTGTGTCAGTTGTACTCCCTGTTGGTAGATTTTACTGCCGTACCGGTAACTTGGAAGGAAATCTGCAGAAGACAAAGTAACTTGTTTATGTCAGCCACTTCGTCTCGTTGCCATGGTAACCTGACTTCAGTTGTGATGTCATTGTCTGCCGTTAGACAGACGACTAAAGATGTTGCTGTGTCTGCAAGGCAACTTTCAGTTGATGAAAGTTAACATAGCGACAGGCTTCTCTTTCTTTTATGTTGAAGCTTTTATTTACTTTCCCAATTAATAATATTTATTTATAACATTACATACCCTGTTGTTGATGAAAGTTGATGGTTTTTAGCGTATATTGTTTCCAGTGAAAGACACAGTATTAATTTTATTAGAAATTCCCTTCAGTAGGTGGAAAGATGAAGCAAAAGGGATTTATTAATTTGTGGGCGGCCAAAGAAATTAATAGAACTGTGCACTAAAGAAATAAAAACGGTCAGTCGTATAGCCTTCATCGTAAGGGATCTTGGTTCGAACAGTTCACATAGTCTTGCAGTAGTTATATTCTTAAAAAAGAACTGTTCTGTTGGCCTTGCTTACTTTACAGTAACAAATGTGGTGTCTGGAATAAACAAGGTTGTGGTGATTTCCAAAAAATTACGCACGGGTTGAACAAACACAAAGACAGTGAGCAACATTTAAAGCACCAGTTACCACTTAGAACATTCGGAGGAAACACAAGCACAATATCTGACACTTGGAGGGAAAATACAAGACTATGTGCACTTAAATGTAATGTGAATGCGACTTTAAATAGACAGATTCTGAGGCTTGTGATTAGAGTTGTTCTATACTTACTGTCGACCAAAATATTATGTGTCGTTTGAAGGTTGTTTGTGAAGTAACCGATAGACCTACATAAAATCCAATAACATCATCATTTTCATCGTTCTATTTTACGTTAGTTCATGCAGATTTGGAATTTTTAATTTATATTTTAATATTTTTTATCGCAGTTGGAACACAAAAAATGCCCGTTTTTAAGCATGTTTCAACCATGCGTCACATTTAAGAATTATTATTTCACAAACCCGTCATCAGATCGAATCGAAATTTTAACACAATATACATTGGAATGTTGTATAACTGGTTTATTAATTTCAAAATTTTGTGTGTTCAAGAACGAAAGTTGTTATTTTTGTAATGTAACTTTTTCTCGGCTCGGGGTCGTTGGAAAATGTAGTTCTTGGTTGCATTGTAATCCTTATACATCAAAAAATTATGCTGTATGACTGTGAAATACGTAAATTAATTCACTTATTTTATATCGGTTTGTATTTGTACGGGGAATTAAGACATGGTTCACCAGCTAGCCGCTCCGGAAAATGCTGTACAGCGTTGCTGATATGGAGACCATCACTTCCGAGCGAGACGCGCCATGACCCGTGATGGAGCCCATCTTGGCAACGCTGTACAGCTTTTGTAAACAACCTTCAAACTCGAGTGCACATAATACTTTGGTCGACAGTAAGTTTAAGGGAACACTCTTCTAGAGGTCATGGCAAGACCTCTTTAAACCATGGGAACTTTAAGGAATTATTGAAGATACTGATTTCTGAAAAGCCCTTAAAACCTCAAAATTATTAAAAGAAAATTCAAAGTGTGTTCGCTGGAAATAACTGATGCAATATCCGTTCGGATCTCCGGGTGGGGACTACTCGAGAGGGGGTTAACATCACAGAAGTGACAAAGAGGAAATCTGACATTCTATGGATCGGAGCATGGAATGTTAGAAGTCTGCTAGGCAGTGGAAGGTTAGAAAACTTAGAAAGGGAAATGGACAGGTTGAGGTTGGATTTGGTTGGGATTAGTGAAAAGCACTGGCAGGAAGAACAGGACTTTTGGTCAGGAGACTATAGGGTCATTAGAACTAAATTAAACAACGGCTATGCGGGGGTAGGTCTCATATTAAGTAGGAAACTTGGACAACGGGTGGAATATAATGAGCAATATAGTGAGCGGATCATTGTAGCAAAAATCAATACAAAACCTACGTGCACCACAGTGGTACAAGTCTATATGCCTACCAGTCAAGCTGATGATGAAGATGTTGACGAGGTCTATGAAGAAATAGATGAAATTCTGAGGAATGTCAAGGGTGATGAAAAGGTTATAGTAATGGGAGATTGGAATGCTGAATGCTGTGGTAGGAAAAGGAAGAAAAGGGAAGATAGTAGGAGATTTCGGATTAGGTGAAAGGAATGATCGAGGAAGCAGGCTGATGGAATTCAGCACCGAACATGAGTTGGTCATAGCTAACACCTTATTCAATAACCACAATAGAATATACACATTGATGAGACCAGGAGATACAGGGCGTTACCAAATCGACTTAATTATGGTTAAGCAGAGATTTTGAAACCAGATTTTGGATTGCAAAACATATCCCAGTGCTGACATAGACTCTGACCACAATCTGGTTGCTATGAAATGCAGGTTAAAGTTGAAGAAACTGAAGAAAAGTCAAAATCCAAAGAAGTAGGCAATAGACAGTCTGAAAGAGAAGGATGTACATGAAAGAATCAAGAAGAGTATAAAGAAAGGACTAATAAAAAACCTTAAACAAACTTCAATTGCAGACGAATGGGCACTCTTGAAGAATGAAATAACAAAATCTGCAGAAGAAAACATTGGTACGAAGGAAAGAATAGGTAGAAAACCGTGGATCACTCAGGATATATCAGAATTGATGGATGAAAGGCGGAAACAAAAGAATGTAAGAGATGAAAAGAGGAAAGCAGAATACAGACGCCTGAGAAATAAGGTTAACAAGAAGTGCAAGGAAGCAAAAGAAGAATGGTTGAAAGAGAAATGTGCAGGTATAGAAAATTGTCTGAAATTAGGAAATGTACATACAGCTTATTGAAGAATTAAGAATACTTTCGGGGAAAAGGAGACTAAGTGCTGTAATATTAAGGACACAGATGGAAAGCCTCTAACAGATGGGGAAGAAAAGGTTGAGAGATGGAAAGCTTACATAGAGTGTTTGTATAAGGGAAAGGAGATTGAGAATCATGTAATGGGAAGGTAAGAGGAAATTGATGAAAATCAATAAATGTAAAACAAAATTATTGGAATGCAGCCAAAATAAATCAGAGACCTCTATGGACATCAAATGACAGGTGAAAAGCTCAAGGAAGTAGGAGACTTCTGTTACTTAGGAAGCAAAGTAACTGGTGATGGACAAAGGAAAGAGGATATAAAAAGTAGGTTGCCTCAGGCAAGGGAAGCATTTCTACAGAAAAGGAATCTATTGACATTGAATATAAATTTAGGTATTAGGAAGTCATTTTTGAAAGCCTTTGTCTGGAGCATGGCACTATATGGAAGTGAAACTTGGGACTATTGGTGCAGCAGAAAAGAGGAGAATTGAAGCGTTTGAAATGTGGTGTTACAGGAAAATTTTGAAGATCAGATGGGTAGATAGGGTTACAAATGAAGAGGTATTAAGCCGAGTGGGAGAGGAGAGATGTTTCTGGCGACTGCTAATGAAGAGAAGAGATAGGTCGGTAGGACACATGTTAAGACACCCAGGAATAGCAAGCTTAGTTAAGGAAGGAAAGGTCGAGGACAAGAACTGTAGGGGTAGACCAAGGTTAGAATATGTTAAACAGATTTCCTCGGATGTAGGGTGTGGTAGCTATGTAGAAATGGAACGATTAGCTCAGGACAGGGAGTCATGGAGGGCTGCATCAAACCAGTCAAAAGACTGATGACTCAAACAACATATCAGAGTACATCAGAGATCATATTAAGAATTGACTTAATAATGTTCCGCTTTTTTCTATCTAAGTCGATGACACAACATCCAAGCTAACGCACGACTGTGATAAATTACAATTCTTAAATAAGTCTTATAGATTCCGACAAATTTGAACTGTAGGCCTATAACAAGCATATTCAGCAATACCCCATACTTAAGAAATGAACTGTCACTCTTTTATGCTGATAAATCCTACAAAGTAAAAATATTCGGGAAAAATACATCAAGAACTCCGTGAAAAGAAGAGGCATTCATACTTTTCTCGTTAGTACTGTCAATACCTTCTACAAGTGCAACAGTAGAACAAAGTTTCTCTTCTTTGAAAAGATTCAAAACTTTTGCTGGTTAAGGATAGATCAGGCTTCCACAAAATCAAAAGCAAAAATTGAAAAATACAGAAATAATACATTATTCAACGTGAACACATACCTTAAGATATTAACCAAGATAACCTAATACATAAGCTCATTACATGGACAAGAAATTGGAATAGTAACAGTTACTAACGTAACAGATTAGAACGCAATCATTTCAAAAGCTCAATATAGTAGAATTTAACAATTCAAAAGGATTTTCATATTTACATATAAAAAGTACCATCAAAAATCACAACACTTAAAGAAGTGAAATAGAGTAACGGAATTTAAAAGAAGGGTAAAAAATCTTCTGACTCACTACAAAGTTTAATTAAAAACTTCTGTAGCTTAATAGCTGTAAACATTGTTGTACACAAGTGTTATATACATGTCTGCTGAACCTAAATTAAGCTTAAGTGAACAGTAACTGATGTTCGCTTGTTGAACAAAACTAGTCATACAATTAAACCCCCATACCTGCCAACCTCTCAAAATGAAAAATCGGGAGATTCGACGCGGCGACGGGGGGGGGGGGGGGGGGGGGGGGAGGAGGGAGGGAGGGGGGATGCAACATAATACATACACAGGCTAAGACATTGCAGCAAATATATGTTACACTATTTATTAAACTGTACATGACTAACATGATATGACATCCCAGTTTACAAATGTACTTAAGACTGAGTACAGTCATTTTAAATTCTCACTAGTCTATCAAACAAGCATACCTTTCTTTCGACCACACTCAGGCATACAAAACTAGTGACGTATCGAAGATCATATTATTCAATTGGTCGTTGTTGCAGGTGACTGAGGCTGATTTTGCCCTCTTCAAAAAGGTCTTGCTATATTCTTGCTCAAAACACTTCCCTTTCTGAATCGACTTCAGAGTTATAAGTTTGTCCAAAGTCTTGTCAGAGAGAGATGACCTGAACATCCTCTCACACTCTGCATTACTATGCGGAATGGTCAGAATGGAAAGCATAACTTGAGTACCCCACCACTACATATCATTTGGCCTACCAGTGCCCACTTCACAACAATTCTCACTTCTTCTTCTTCTTCTTCTTCTTCTTCTTCAATAGATGTCACATCCTCTAGTTGGAAGTTACAGAATTGGGAATGTAAAGCATCCATTTCCTCATTAAAATTGTCTTGAGTGTCTGTTAAAATGCTGGAAATGTATCTACAAAAAACTTAATTTTGGAAAATGTCCCCCACTATGCGAGATACTGAAATCACACCTACAGACACTACAAAATGCAAATGTTGCGCCTCTTCTTGACTCAGTTATATGCGGAATCAGGGTGTCTACTGTAAGGATGAAGTAAAAATTAGTTACTTTTTAGCTACCTTTTAGTTAACTTTTAGTTAATATTAGTTTGAATTCAAGATACGTCTGCGGTCTGCAAGCAAAGGGGCTCATCACGCGGTGAAGAAAGACAGCAATGAACTGTGTTTAAAGCGGTAAATACAATTCACTTAGGGAGTTATAAAAATTTTAAAAATAATACGAAATATTTATTATCAAATGAGTTGTTTCAGCTAATATGTCGTCTTGTGCACAAGGCGTTTTTATAATTGTCAAGAGGTTGCTCTGCTCTTAACCGTGGCGAGATTTCCTTTGTCCCCGCGGTAGATCACGAAGAAATTTATGGGACGTTACGTGATTGTAACCGAATTCCGTCTTCACAGTCAAGTATGGCGAAATTTCGAGATGTTACACGATCGGCGCTGGTCTCACCCGTTTGTCGAGATTCCCGTTGATTTCGCGATAGAACACGGATAAATATCGCGATTTAGATAATAGGTGTCACTTCCATTGTCCTTGAGGTCGGGCGCGAGAAAATATAGCATTATTATGCAATCGGCGCCACTTGCTGTCCGTTTGACAAAAATACAGTTGTCCTCGTCATTGAATGTGGAGAACTATCGCGATGTATCGCAATCGCTGACGCTCTCTGCCGTTTTACGAGATTAAAGTTGTCCTCGCGATATTATGCATACCGCGCCGCACCCGGCCGTTGAACGATTGTCTATTCGTCCTGACAGAATGCTGGATGCAAGCTCAGGGTTGGGCATGGTTAAAAGGAGAAATTAGTGTCGCGACGCAACGTAGGCTGTCATTTCTAAGTGGGTAGATGCACTTCTCGCTCCCCGTACGCTTTTGGGAAAAGTAGCGAGTAGGTTTCGGAATGTTTCGTGATTGGTGCCCAATCATCTTTGACGGGATTCCCGCAGTCCTCGTGGTCACAAGTTCACGATAGGGGACGGGTTTTATGATTTTACGCTACTGACGTCGATCTCGGTCCATTTGACGAGATTCCCGCAGGCAAGTCGTGCGGTCAGCCGGCCGTCTTGAGTATGAAAGTTCGAAGTAGGTATCAAATATTAAGAATTATTCGGAGAGGATTGCACGATTAATACGACTAGAGGACACGTTTTATTTCGAATGCGAATCACGAATTATACAAGTTATACAAGTTTTCGAAATAACCGGTTAGATTATAATATATCCGATGGAACCAAAGTTCGAAGGAAAAATCGACATATAACGGAATTTCGAATTAACCATACTGGATGTCGCAAATTTACGAGACAGATTTTTAAAATAAGTTACAGCCTACGTATTTCGAATCTTTTTCAAAATCCTTTTTCGAAACGGTAACATATCGCAAGATTGCGACATTAAATTATTTAGCGTTATTTCTGGACTTCAATTTGACAGTCTCCAAATAAATGCCAGAAATGCGAGGTTTCTGATTAAATTCAGAAGTTTTCGCGAATAAACGTCTCGCGAAAAGTCGGGTTTCCTAATAACACAGATAAATATTTCACACAAAACTAAAAAGTCATCTTGATGCCGAAAATATACGCTGAACGATGTATACCACTCAGGGTACCCTCAGTATGCATTTCCTCGAGGTCGGGCACGGGGAAATATAGCTTATGCAATCGGCGCCGCTTGCGTGAAACTCGCTCCATCGCAATCTCTGAGCCTAGAGGCGCGAGTTTAAATTATTCAATCCGCCTTCGGAAAATTTTCGTTACCCGTATGTAAAACTCGTTACTTTTTCGTTACTTTCGTTACCCATTTGTAAAATTCGTTACTTTCGTTACCGGTAGACACCCTGGGAATATTGTCTTTGTACACACTTTTAAATGTCACATCATATTTCCTCGCCATATTACCGAGGAACCGACGCAATCACTCAGATCGAAAAATCACAATAGCCTACCGGCATATTAACGCCAACAACATCTAAGTTATACACAAATCATATAATTTCACGTGTGAAGCAGATACAATATTCCGCAGCGTACAACTACCTCTCACCAACTGGTCATTATGCAAAACATCTAGGAACAAGCGCTGAATTAACGTTCGACGATTTCAAACGAAGACTTATTCGAAGCCAACTTTTTATAACAGCAGGACGCGACGCGGGAGTTAGTACGCAGTTGTCGATTATCGATAAAAAGCGAAACTGCGGTATCGAGATATAACTTCGAAACACGTCAAGTCGATCCGTTCGATAGACGACACATTAAATCCGAAATTACGCGTGGGATTTTTGAAAAATCGGGAGATTTATTACGTTAAGCGGGAGGGCGGGAGAAATGGTCTGAAATCGGGAGTCTCCCGCCTAAATCGGGAGAGTTGGCAGGTATGAACCCCCCACTTGTGTGAGAAGTGTTTTATTAAATGTATAAATAATTCGTGTAAATTATTTCAGGCACTAGGAAATTAATTGTAACTCCCAGTCCAATCTAATTGGGCACACTCGTGTTGTCCAACTGAAAAGCTTCTACTAATCGAACCATTGGCATACACCACAATAAGATAGGGTTCTTTGCCTCCGTATACAGTATTGACACACATAATTAAGTTCGCATGAGGTAGCCTGACGAACGAAACATGTCACCCAATTAATTTTCATCCCTATTTGTCCCAGAAATTTGTTAAGTATATAAACAACTCATGTAATTTCTTTGTTCAGGTATTAGGGTGTTAACATAACTGTTACTCCCTGCCTAGTGTAAATGGGCACAATTCATGTGGACAGACTGAAAAGCATTTTAGCTCTTGAATTACACCAACAACGTATGACGTACAGGTAGCCGAGATAGCCTTTTCCTTGGCCACGTTCACATCTTGTATTCACGACGAGTACACACTGTATTAGAATAAATCATGATTTATCTATACTAATACAGGTTTCCCTCTATTTACATGATGAATTCGTTCCAAGTGATCATCGCGTAATATGAAAACGCGTCAAGTGAATGTATAATAATATGAGTTAGATAGGAGATACGGACAATTTCAAGGGAAAAGTAAGAAGCCTATGAGTGTTAATGAAATGCAATTGAGTGCTGGAGGGTTCTCGGAATGATAAACCAAGAGGGGTTTGATTTTATGGTCTTGAGACGCATTTCCTCCTAACAACAAAGTGGAGACTTTGGAGACTTTAAAGCCGGAGATCCTCTTTTATCATATTGACAGAAATGTTCTGGTCGCACTTTTGAAGCTTTCTTTATTTTTTTTTTATTTTTTTTCCTCCTTGACTTCTTATGGCCCCCGTGTGGTGACCGGGGTTTAGAATTGTCCCACCGTAGCCCATGCGTGTCGTAAGAGGCGACGAAAATGGGTACTTAGTGCCTGGGGGTATAACTGGGCCACCCTGTCTCCTGGGGACATAAATAAGGAGGCTGGGAAGGCAACCCAACAAACCACTTCACATTGGGCTAATCACCCATGTGGGGGTAGAAATGATTCAAAGCAACAACAGTAGCCTCGGATTGGACGGATCTACACGACGACAACGACCTCAATGGAAACGGAATATGAGATTTGGTACATGGAATATCAAGACAATCGCTGGAAAAGATGTAGAGGTAATACAGGAAATGAAAAGTCATAAACTGGAAGTATTGGGACTTAGTGAGGTGAAGAAGAAAGGAAGTGGAATGAAGAGATTACAAGAAGGGTATGTTTTGAGATATTCTGGGGTTGGGATGGACAGTAGGGCAAAGGAAGGTGTGGGCATAGTCACCAGCGAGCAGACTGAAACCAAAGTGAGTGGATGGCAACCAATAAACTCGAGAATAATGGTTATTAACCTTGACATAGAGATGAAAGTGTCCTTCATACAAGTATACGCCCCAACAGAAGACACCAACTTACTCGATAAAGAGGAGTTTTATGTTCAACTCCAAAGGACCGTGGACAAAGAGGTTGCGAATGGACGCCATGTATTGATAGGTGGGGACCTAAATGCAAGAACAGGCCAGGACAAAAGAATAGCACATGGAAGCATGGGCAATCATGGTGGAGAGAGGACACTGAATGAAAATGGCAGGCGACTTATAGAATTCTGCATTGAAAATCAATTGTTATTGGGGAACTCATTTTTCCCCCATAAAGAAGTACATAAGATAACTTTTGAGGCTGAAGGTAGAAATGCTAGGAGTGTTATAGACTACTTTATGTACCCTCATGGCATACGGAATAACATCATGGATGTAAAGGTCATACGAGGAGCAGAACTAGCTACAGATCACAGATTACTGGTAATGGACACCAGATTCAAGAGGCCAATCCGACCAAGAACCAAAAGGTTTGAGGTGATCCAATTGAAGGAACTTCAAAAAGAAGAGAAAGGTCCCAGTATGCAGAATTAGTGAAGGAGAAGATGCAAATAAGAACTAATGGAAGTGAAGAAATCAATGACATGTGGAATGACATAAAATCAGTGTTGCTAAAGTCAGCAGAAGAAGTGTGTGGAAAGGCAGTGGTAGATACCAGAAAGAAAAGAACAAGTTGGTGGAATGAAGAAGTGAAGGAGAAGGTAAAGAGCAAGAAAGAAGCATGGAAAAGATACATAGGATGTCCTATGGAAGAAAACAGGCAAGAATACATCAAAAGAAGGGATGAAACGAAAAGAGTAGTGAAGGAAGCTAAGAGAAAATCTTGGGAAGAGTTTGGGAATATGGTTGAAAGCAAAGCTACAGAGAAGAATACAAGAACCTTTTGGAAAACCATAAAGTCTATAAGAGGGAAGTATGGAAAGCAGACTAGGACAATCAAGAATGGGAATAACCTAGTATCAGAGAAGGCAGAAGTGCTTCAAGTGTGGAGAAGACACTATGAGGAGAAGTTCCAGAGAAATGCGGCAGAGCAAGAGGATGGGATTGTATATGGACCACATGAAGATGTGCAAAATCCAGAAATAGAAGGGAAAATAGAAGAAATGGAGGTCATAATGGCAATTAAACAAATTAAAACTGGGAAAGCAGTGGGTCCTGATGGAATTTCTCCAGAGTTAATCAAATATGGAGGTGTTGAGATAGTGAAGCAACTTACTAAGCTGTTTAGGAGAATGTGGGAAGAGAACAGAATACCAGAGGAATGGAAGAAAAATCTAATTATCCCGTTGCACAAGGAAGGGAACAGCTACGACTGTAATAATTACAGGGCTATCAGTCTATCATCTGTAGCGTACAAGATCTACACTCGGGTGCTGGAAAGGAGACTTAGGAAGGTGGTGGAAAATGACATTGAAGAGGAGCAGGCAGCTTTTAGGCCAGGACTTCAGATACAAGATCACATCTACACAATTAGAGCAGTAATAGAGAAGAGCATTGCCAAAAACCGTGACCTGTACCTTGCGTTTCTAGACCTGAAGGCAGCTTTTGACTCTGTACCGAGGCAGAGCATATGGGAGGCACTGGCAGCGAAGAAGGTACCAATGAGACTGTTAAATGCTGTGAAGAGTGTATACCAGCAACCTGTGGGAATAGTTCGTATAGATGGTGAAATGTCTGGAGAATTCCAAATGGAGAGAGGAGTAAAACAAGCCCTCTACTGTTTAATATCGTCCTGGATGAGATAACAAAAATATGTAAGCGGCGAACCCATAGGACCAAGCTTGGTATGTGGAGACTAAGACCTGTATACTTGCAAGCACTCCTCTATGCAGATGATATAATAGTGATTGCTGATACACCAGAAATACTTCAGCAGGCCGTGGTGGAATGGTATGAAGAATTGGAAAGGAAAGGAATGGTAGTGAATACAGATAAAAGCAAAGTAATGTGGGTCTCAAAACTGGACAGACAGGAACAACCACTTGACATAATTTGTGGAGGAAGACCTCTCGAAAAAGTAGAAACTTTTGAATATCTTGGCACCATATTAAGTAGTGATGGGAAAATAGAGCAAGGGGTACTCAATAGAACTAAAAAAGCCATCTCAGCCTACTATCAGATGAATAATACAATAGTAGGGAAGAATGAGATAAGCATAAAGACCAAAATGCAGATTTACAACACGGTTATGGCCCCGATCACCCTATATGGCACAGAGAGTTTAGCACTGCAAGACAAGCATCTCAGTAAGATCACTGCCACTGAAATGAAGTATACAAGGCGAGCAGTGGGGAGGACTAGAAGGAATAGGATCCGGAATGAGAGAATCAGAGAAGAAGCAGGACAAAAGAAGGCGATAAGTATGGTGATTGAGGACGTCAGTTGAAGTGGTATGGACATGTCAGGAGGATGGAACAAGAGAGAAAAGCGAAGCAGGTTTTTGAAATGCGAGTGGAAGGGAGAGTAGGAAGAGGAAGACCCCGTACCACTTGGGATGACAGAATTGAGAAAATCGGACAGAAGCGAGGGAAAACAATGCTGGAAATGAAGAGATTGTGTGAAATGATGATGATGATGATGATAATTGTTGTTTTAAGGGGCCTAACATCGAGGTTATCGGCCCCTAATGATAGCGAAAATGATAATGAAATGGAAATCAGAACAAAATTATCTGAGACGGAAAAAAGGTACAAAAAGGAACTCAGAGGGAAACAACTCACAATATGGTCTTACAAAAGGGAATTTAGAACGAAAAGTAGCACAAAAATAATAGATTGAAAAAAGACCCACAAGACGTAGGCGAGATTCAAAATACGGACAAAATGCAATGTAGAGTCGAAATACTTACAAAATGCAACTGAAATTCAAAATACTTACAAAATGAAAAATGAGATCGAAAATACGTACAAAATGCAATTGAGGTTCAAAATACTTACAAAATGCAATTGAATGAAAATGAAAATACACAATGCAAGTTAGATTGAAAAAAGCCGGTTCAGATTCAAAATACTCACAAAGTGCAATTGGAATTCAAAATACTTACAAAATGCAATTGAAATTGAAAATGCTTACAAAATGTACGGTAGATTCAAACGACTCATGTGGATTGACAATACTTACAAAATGCAATTTAGATTGAAAATACTTGACAAAATGTAATTTAGATTCAAAATACCCACAAAATGCAAATGAGAATCAAAATATGTGCAAAATGCCCAGCAAACAAAATGCAATTTAGATTCAAAATTCGTGCGAAATGCGGTTTTGGTTGAAAATACTTACAAAATGCAATTGAAATTCAAAATACTCACTAAAAGGCCCGTCTAACTCCATTGAAAGACTTACTAAAAAGCAATTTAGATTGTCAATCTTTACAAAATGCAATTGAGTTTGAAAACAATCGCGAGATGTAATTGAGATCGAAAAAACTTACAAAATGCAACGTAGATCAAAAATGCCTTAAAAATCTCTAAAAGGGAATTAAGATACACGGTGAACCAAGTAACAAAAACAGTGCGGGAATCTTAAAGAGAAAAGGAAATATAAGGAAAAGAGGAGAGGAGAGGAGAGGGGAGAGAGGAGAGGGTCCGCCCCAAAAGTAAGGGACAAAAGTGGAAAACGGACCCAGCTCGGGAATCCCTCGGGGTCGCCAACTCCCGAACTCACCAGCCGTGAGCCCCTGAGGGTGTAGCATTATCTAGGGTGCACCAGAAGTGGTGGGGCTACATACAACCTGCCTCCTTAAGGGCCTTGAGCACAAGGCAGGAGGTAGAAGGAAAAGAAAAAGAAGGCTGACCCCTCACAGAAGGAGGGTATCAGGAAAGATGAGACAAGGGCCAATTAAGGCGGGAAAGTGAAGGACTCCCTAGGCCTCGGATAACCTAATACCATCGGGGTCGGAAGAGAACAAGAGTTGACCAAGGGAGGTCGACAGGAAAGAAGACGGAGAGGAGCCCGGCACAAGTAAGTGGAAGCAATGCCGGACTGATTGTGTGAAAATAGATCGGAGTGGCAGAGATGGACAGAACGAGGCTACCCCGACGCTTGAAGGCACAAGGGATAAGAAGAAGAAGAAGAAGAAGAAGAAGACTTCTTATGGTTCTCAGAGTTAAATCCGAGATTCCTGTAGCTTTCACAATATCCACAGTGTGCACATTGCATTCATATCTCTGTATAACTTTCAGCTTTACTTCAAGTGTTATTGATTTCCTTTGCTTTTTGTCATTGGAAGCATTTTGATCACACTTTCTTTTCTCCATAATGTTTTTAGAAACAATAAAACACAGCTAGAGAACTCGATGCTCTCTTTAATAATGACCACATGCCGCCAGTCAACACTGAAACAACGCAACACAGCCCTTTCCTTGAGACTTGCTACACACCGCGCGCTGCCTTGTAGCTCTGCACACTCGATCACGAAATCGTCCCACAGGGTGATTGTGAATCCGCAACCTAACTTGTACATATTTTTTTTATTTTATATAATTATGTAAATTTTTAAAAATCGCATTATAGCAAAAACGCATAAAGTGAGAACGCGTATAACGAGGGATGACTGTATATGAAAGTCTAGTGGTGTGTCTGGCCGTCTGTTGCTCTTTCATGCATAAACAACTCTACTGATTTAGCTGAAATATTGCATGAACACAGTTTACCTATATACCAGGGAAAAACATAGGAACAGCACTGTTACAAAATGTTTCACCGTTTCAACATGATGGCAAAAGCTAAGTTTCAATTTCAATGGCAAGTGCTGCCACGTTCTGCTCGGCAAACAGGTGTCCATGGCAGATTGCATATACTAACCCTTGTCCACACTTCTACTGTAGGTGCTTAATCTTTGCTTTTGATTCAGAGTTTATTTACTCAGGTTAGAACAATAAAGGTGTTCAGAGTACAAGATACACACACAAGTACATTTTTTCCCATAGTAAGGATGGGTAACCAGCTAATACTAAAATAATCAATTGGGACTAGTTGTACTGTGATATTCTTCCCGGATGAGATGTAGTAAATTCTAATACTATATATAATGGCCATTTGCTCGGTGAGTGGTTGTGTTTTAATACATTATAAGAGCTGCTAATGCAGCAACGTGACCAACTACAGGTGACATTGATTGTGTCGCTGTAAAACTTGAAAGTGCCCATAATTTTTCTTTCACATAAATGTTTATAGTGAATGGAGATAATTAGAGTCGAACTTCCATAAGTCGAACTTCTATATCTCGAATTTTCGATAACTCAAAGTAATTTTCA
This sequence comes from Meconema thalassinum, assembly GCA_946902985.2. Taxonomy (NCBI): domain Eukaryota; kingdom Metazoa; phylum Arthropoda; class Insecta; order Orthoptera; family Tettigoniidae; genus Meconema; species Meconema thalassinum. The sequence goes on from OX336389.2 coordinate 970,835,277, forward strand.
TTTCCCGGCGGTATCTTATCTAATTCACATGTTACATTTGTTCTATAATTCGAAGTTCTATTACTCGAATATTTCATTAACTCGAGGAATATTTCATTCCCCAGGCGTAAAATATTTTTCTATATCTCGAAGTTGGGGTGAAAATACAATTGCCTTGAAGACTGGAGTTGTGACTTGAGGCTTGGAATATGAGATTTTTGTTCACCTTGGGTACGGAACGGTACTTGGAGAAGTTATTTCTGTCAGTATTGTGTGGTCTGCTACATTCCAGAGCAGCCTGAGGGCAAGGAGACAGGTTCGGGTCAATGTGCACCTCAGACAATAATAGCTATTTATGGCATGCCCGCACCCTTCGTGTCCTTGACTGATAAGCCTGGTGAGAGAGCACTGTCCTGTGGTTTCTGACCTACTGTGTAAATCAGTAATGCAAACACCATGGAGAAGAAACGTGTTCTGAGAAGTGCAAGTGAAAAATTAAAGTTAATTCACGAAGTGGAAAAGGGTGTGAGAAGGAAGAAAGATATTGCGGCAGAATTCGGCATTCCAGCTAACACACTGTCAACGATTATGAAAAATAAAGACAAGATTGCTAGTGCTATTCAGGAGTCATGTTTTTCATTGGAGAGGAAACGTTTTAAGAGCTCAAGTTACCCTCAATTGGAGGAAGCTATGTTTAAGTGGGTCAAGTGTATGAGGGACAAAAACATTCAACTTCAAGGCTCCATACTTCGTGAAAAAGCACATAAATTTGCTGAGGAGTTAGGCATAGAATCGTTCCAGGCTAGTACAGGATGGCTAGATAAATTTAAACATCGAAACGGAATTGTGCTGAAAGTTATGTCAGGTGAAAGTGCTAGTGTATCTAAGGTTGACTGTGAAGACTATCAACGAGACGTTCTACCAACTCGACCAGCAGATTACGACCCTCATGATGTTTTCAATGCCGATGAAACTGGTCTGTTTTTTAAATGTTTGCCAGAAAAGACCTTCGCATTTAAACGGGAAACGTGTCACGGTGGGAAAAGAAGCAAGGAAAGAGTGACAGTAATGGTTAGGAAACTTCGTGGAGAACCGGGTGTTGCAGAAAAGGAAGCAAAAGAAACTGACGGACTTCTTTTCAAAGATTTGAATTTGTAAGTACTGTAAAATGAAAATGTACTAGTAATACTTTATAACTGTGGAGTAGTTTAACACAATAGACACAATGTAGTAGAATGGATTGAAACTTGTAAATAATTAATACGATAGCATTAAAGCCTAGCTGGTAGGCCCATAGGAGAAGTTCTTGTAACAATAATATTAGAAGTAGCAATAGTTGTCTATTCGTATGTTTATAATACTGTAATGGTATCTCTCCCTCTCTTTTTCTTTCTTTTTGAAAAAATTCGATATCTCGAAATAATTTTTATCTCCGTAGGCACTTTGAGATATCGAAGTTCGACTGTATGTTGATGACGCTAAACACATGGCGGTATTCTCACGAGTTCTCAAGCATACAGTGTGCAATTGAAAACGTCTTGAATTTGTGCCAATTTCCTTGAATTCTACGAAGTATACACCATGGTAGATTTTTTGACAACTGCTTTAGTTGCTATTTATCTAGTAGAATAGTTAACAACACAAAGCCACAGTTACAGGTCGATTTAATTTAAAGTCTCCTCGCAATGACCTGTTACAATGAGGATTTGTACCTTACAAATTTCACAACATGAAATATAAAAGTTTTGTACTATTTCAGTTGTTGAAAAATTGTTTATTATTAGAGTTTGAAACCAATGTATACACCACATCATCATCATCATCATCATCATCATCATCATCATCATCAAAGGATTTCACAGCAAGTGAAAACTAACATAATAGGCAGGCATGTGCACACACAAAACTGGAAATTTCAACACCATGAAGGAGTGGTGCTGCACCGCTGCAATTGAACATACAGGACAAGCGTTTAACTGTGATACAATTATAACACATTCAGATCCCTGTGACCTCAAATGTGGTCATACATCAATACTAGATGTGCCCACCATGAGCTGCTTTGAGGCATGGAGTCAATAAGGCCGCTTGATGCACTGCACTGTTCCAGAGTTGTGGCTGAGGCAAGTTGGCCAGTTGACAACCAATTATGTCCCACACATGCTCAATAGGGCTGAGGTCCGGGGATCTGGAGGGCCATTGTAAGGGTGTGGTGTAATGGAGAGTTTTCCCAGAGATGCATGTAGTGTGAATGCAAGCATTGTCCTGCTTATACTTCCCATTTGCAAAGTTTGCCAACATAGGGACTACCACTAGATCGAGTACCCTGCCAACATACTGGCAAGCAGTCACATTGCCCTCAACATCATTCATTGTGATTTCACATTACATGAATAGCTCTTCAAACCAATGTCTGGTTTTGGCCCTGTATACCTCTCAACAATAAGGTATGGATGGCCCCCCTCCCCAGTATGTCGTCGCACGCAATTGCGGTGGTCACTACAGGCAAGACAGAGGCGTGATTCATCACTCAAGACGACACTATGCCACTCATCAACCCACAATGATCTTCTTCGACACCATGCCAGCCTTCCACGTCGATGCTGTGGAGCGTATGAAACCCTATAAGCAGGAACTCGGGCTTGTAAGCCACCTGTATACAGATGATTCCGAACTACTTGTTGTGTGAATTTGGGTGCCACTGTTGCTCGAATTTGCACTCCTGTTGCACGAAATTCCATCTGGGTCATCTGAATGTGCTGGGACTACAAGTGTGTGTACCTTCATCTGATCACTGCTGCCATATCTGTTGTACCATAGATGCCTTTCGGGCAACACGTGCAGCTACTGTTCATAGAGATAACCTACTCTCACACAGACCAATTATCCGAGCCCTCTCAAACTGTGACAATTGTCAATGGTGTGCTCTTCTCTGTTGTCGAGGCATGTTTAACAGGGGAACAGTTCACTGCACAGACTGCAAGTCAATTATGCTACACAAAGGTCCATATACTGGATGCAATTCCTTTGCAACCAATCACATGTTGTGTATAAACAATATGATGGGCCTGAAAATGTTGTTTACATACCTACATGGCGTCACTCCATATCTTGAAAATCAACACAAAGAACAGATTCATTCATGGTGTTACAATTTCAATCTTTATAAGTGAACTAGCTATACCCGGCATGCATTGAAATGCCAATCAAAGACAGAAAGGAAGATAATAATAATGAACCCCCAGCCAAAAACCGTGGCGTGAACTGTATTGGAATAGACAGCGATACCAGATAACATGGCGGGCTGCTGACAGTCTCCTCATGTCACCACGCGATGAATCAGCAAGCTATTCTCACACCAGGCATTGCGGTGTGATACGTATACAGATTTTGCAATTGGGCTACTGTGGGATTTAAAGGTTCCTGTTAAGTCCCTCACCCTTTCGTGTTACATAAATAATTTGTAGCCAGAAACCTTCCCTGGAGTGCTCACAACAACTCTCCAAAATTTCATCGCAATCGGATGAACTATATATGAACGCATAGGGGACAGTCTGACAGTCCAACTATCCTGTAACATTGTTTTTTTTATAATTATATAGATTATTAGGGTACTACTGAGTTCATAAACTTCGTCTCAGAATTTTTAAATATTCAGCAGCTTCAAGGTGCCTCACTCTAAAAAAAAAAAATTGAAACAAGACTTTACCTTTCTTTCTCCCAGCTACGGACCCTCAGCATGCCAGTCTCTGTATCTTTCAACATAACTATATGGGGCACCAACATCTCGCGACAGTAGTGCTGAACTTCTTCCAAGGTCTGGAAAGAATTATTTCTAGATAAACGGAGTTGGTTAAGACAAATAGATAAGGAAAGTGGTACCTTCCCTCAATGGGCCACAAGCATCCATTTAAGGCTGCAAACCTACTGTGACTCGGAAGAACAAAGAGAGTCGTGCTGTATTCCCAAAATAAAACTCATTACCGGTAGTTCTAATTTAACAGCAGTAAGAATGTGAAAAAAGCCCTCAAGTCCCATAGCACCAGACTTACAAAGTAAACTACAGGTAGCAGATGGAAATACAGTAAGTGACTTAGCAGGTATGAGCATAATTGAAAATACACCCAAAAAAATCACATGGACCTAACTTTTCTATAAACAATTTTTCCAGGAATGCTCATTTCTATCTACCAACCTTACATTTGCTTCATAGCTTTCCTTATACAGAATTTGTTATCCTTCCAAACAAGGATCCAAGAATATGTGAACAAGGCATTTGGGGAAGCCGGCAGTAGTGTGTATAAATTGCATTAAAAAAATATATATATATATATACCGTATTGGCTTTCAGTTGGTGAACACAAAATAATTCCAATTACTGGAATATATGAAAAATAACCTGAAATAAATTACATGTGATTAAGATTGTTAAGGGCTATTGAAGAAGAAAACTTGTTTTGCATGTCAAGCAAGATCCAAATATGCAAGACAAATAGCTCTACAAAACTCATAAACTTACAGTGACACCTACAGGCAGACTTTGCCCTAAAAAAAAAAATACAAGAAAACCCACCAGAAAACTTAGAAAGTGTGGTAATTATTGCTGATAAATATTAAAGCATTAAGCACCCCAAAAAAGAACTATTTATTTTAATGTTGAAAAATTAGAAATGACTATCTCATCAACAAAAAATCTTCCTCCGCCAAACTAATCTATGAATGTGTAGCTACTATTACTGTAGAAAGAAGCATAACTTCTTGCTGTCATGTTTCTAATAAGAAAAAGAAGGGTGATCCTTCTGAGTACTTGTGGTCATTTAAATTGCAAGCAGTGCATTGCATTGATCGTTGTTTATGATGTTTCCTTGGGGTTTGCTGGAATAGAATTATAAAAGAAGGGAAATATTCACAACCTTATTCATAGCACAAACTTAATATGTGAACAAGGCATTTGGGGAAGCCGGCAGTAGTGTGTATAAATGGTTAAGTTTGCTAAATAGCACACTCACCCTTCATTGTCATGGTAATGCAGGTGGTAGCATTGCAGTGTAATAATTCATTATGCTTAGCTGGAGGAAATTTGAATACCACCTCGGATATATTTTTTATATTTCCGTATTCTTTTTTTCTTCTTGGTATTGGTAACATGTATGATCTTCCTTTGTCATAAGCATGAACTGTATAAAACATACCACTAAGTTACAAATGAAACTAGTTATGTTTTAGAAGGACTGAGATAAATAAAGTTTGAAGGAAAATAAAATGTATTTTCAGTGTATATACTCAAGTGATTGTCATCTTGATTGAATTCTCCGTGGCAGTGGCGCATTTAATACTCATGTGGGTGAAAGTTCGCAAGAAAGTCGTAAAGCAAACCAATTTTGTGATGAATAAATTACCATCAAGTACAATTACTACTTACTGGAAATCTCGTCCCTATTCACACTATTAGGCAGCCTTCCCTACAACAAACAGGAAGCAACATAACGAAAGAGTCAGGCTAAGAGAAATAATAAAGCGAAAAAGTCCAGTGGGAAAGATGTACTTTGTATCATATTCTCAATAAGCCAAGGCCTAATTTAGGCAGTACTACAGAGTGCAAATCACGTTCAAAAGTCGGCAGCTCGATATAAGGAACGATCCTTTTTGCGAGTGACGAACGATAGAGATTGTTCTATAATAGTTGAGAAGGTCCAGAACCATTGCCTTACATCTCTTAAGTTAGGACTCACAGCCTGCTCTACACACATAAGAAAGTAAGTTGCATGATGCAATGCAACAACAGATGGCGTGAGTATCGCCCAGTATAGTTCAAGGTACAGCGTCAGATGGCACTAGCAACCAAGAAACGAGTAGGCACGATGGGAATAACCACTGCCTGTCCACAGTTGGAAGTGAATTGAAGTGGACACCAGTACAGGAATAGCCACAAATTATCTATGTCTACAAATCTACATTGTCAACTCAATTGCATTTAAGTGTTGGTTTGGTGTTTAACATAACTAACCAACTACTTAAGCTCATCAAGTAAATAAGAAATTTGAAAAGTAACTGTTAATAACAAAACAGTGTAAGACAGAATTGCGTCAATAGCTCGCTATGATAGAAGTTAACTATTCAAAAGGGTTTCACACTTCTACCCATAAAAAGTACTAACAAAAAACGGAACACTATAGAATTGTAATAGACTAACAGAATAAAATATACTGTAACTTGTTAAAATATCTGATTCGTTACAAAGTTTAATTAAAACGTCTGTAGCTTAATAATGTAGATACTGTTGTACACGAGTGTTATAACGAAAGTTTGATGCTTTTCAATCAGTCAACACGATTGTGTTGTGTTGACTGACTGAAAAGCATCAAAATTTCGTTTAGTAAGGTAGTACTGAAAATGACTTCAAACACCATAATGAGTGTTATAAACATATCCATCATCATCATCATCATCTTCTACAGACGTCAAGATGGTGGCTGGCATAGGAAGCCTGTAGGAGTGCTCCTCTTTATCCCGCGCAAACCGCAGTTTTTAACCGCAATTTCCGGCCCGAAAGTGAGTGACCAAGTAACATAGTGTGTGAAGTACGTGCCTGAACATTTTCTACATCATTATGTCAATACAAAAGGTGAACAAACGTGTAAATGTTGTTGAGGCAACGATGGCAGACTTTGAAGCACGCCTTCAGTTGTTGAACAGTGCTGCCAACCCGGGTCAAGACTCCCTAGAGTCGCTTACTCGTGATTTTCGCGAGTTCCGAAGCACTGTCACCTCCGAACTCGCTGTGCTTAAAGAAGAACTGAGCAAGCTGGAGAGGAGACTTGACCACCACGAGGAGCTGCTGGACGAAGGAGAGCAATACAGCCGGAGAAACTGCCTTCTCATCCACGGGATCGTCGAGGACCCTGAAGAAGATGTGTACGAGAAGGTGAGGGACACAATCAAGACGAAGTTGAACGTGGACCTCCCTATGGAGAGCCTGGATAGATGTCACAGGATTGGGCGGCCGCAGCGAACAGCAGCTGAAGTGGTAGCCACTGGGAAACGCCCTATTATTGTAAAATTCCTCCGCTACCACGAGCGAGATCGCATCTGGAAGCCCAAGCGCCTCCTAAAGGGAACCAAGATTCTTATTACTGAATCCCTCACAAAAACCCAGAAAACTATCTTAAATGCAGCGAGAGACCACTTCGGACCCACCCGAGTCTGGACCCAGGACGGCCGCGTTTTAATACACCTCCCTGATGGAACTAAGAAGACCGTCACCACATTTAGGGAGCTGGAAAACGTTGAGCTAATGCGGGATATTAGAGTGAAGTGAAATGAACATGTGCGTAATGTTTATATTAGACAAGTTTAGTAATAAGTGTGTGTGTGTATGTGTGTGTGCGTTGGTTGCGGTCGGCGGTGTGCAGCGGGAGGTCCAGGTAGGTTTCTTCTATTTTAAGATATATCTCCCGTTACCCAGCTGAGCTATTGTATGAATGAGCTAACTGACCTTGGCCAGCCTAGCCCACACCAACCCCCTCCCTCCCCTTACACCACTGGCTTTCTTCTAAAACAGGCACTTTCCTCATCCAAACATTCATTACAATGTTGCCATATTAATGCTCTGTCGCTGGTTGCGCATCACGACGAAATACAGGCAATAATAAACGAAAACAATATCCACATCCTCTGCATAAGTGAAAGTTGGTTAAAACCTGACATCCCGTCTAGCATGGTGGAACTAAATCGGTACTCGCTGGAACGTCATGACAGAAATGATGGGAGGCGAGCAGGCGGGGTTGCCATGTACTGTAGAAGCGACTTAAAAAGACGGGTAATATGTGTATCAACACTTAGCACACAACCAGGACCGGAATTCATGTTTGTTGAAGTAATTGTTGGCCAACAAAAGACTCTGGTAGCTGTTGTATATAAGCCGCCAAGAATAACAAACATGAGTGAATTTGAAAACCGCTTGCTCGACTTACTTCCAAGCTACGAACACGTAATAGCCGTGGGTGACTACAATACCAATTTACTGACACAGACGTATGAGACCAAACAATTAAAAAACCTGTTCGCTACCTGCGACATGACTATTCTTCCCCTAGAACCTACAAACCACATTTACTCTGATAAATACGAATCACATACATTGATTGACCATCTTGTGACAAGCAATCTCGACAGAGTTGAAACTTTCGGGCAAATACCCGTACCATCTATCTCCACCCATGACCTAATTTACCTATCGTACTCCCTACGTGTGCCTAAGTACACACCTAAATATATTATCACTAGAAACATGAAAAATATTAATATGGATGACTTAAAACATGACGCATACAACCTTCCCTGGAATGACATATTACTCTTAGATAACATTGACGCAAAAGTAAACAAGTTAAATTCTCTTATTATTAGTCTGTATGACAAACATGCCCCTAAACATTCGATCAAAGTTACTCGCCCAGCATGCCCATGGTTAAATGATAACATTAAAAGTATGATGGCACAGCGTGATGCACTATTCCGGCGTTTTAAACGTACCCGTGACGAAACTGATTTTGAAAATTATCGTGTACTCAGAAATCGTATTAAGCAGCTCGTAAGAAACGCCAAATTCTCCTACATACAAAACGTGACAAAGAAGATGAATACAAGGAATGCCTGGAATAATATGCGTTCTCTAGGTATAGGCAAACAGCAGCAACAGACACATGTACCAGACATACCGCTTGATGAGTTAAATGAATATTTCACTGAAGAGAGAGTACCAACTAATTCAACACCCCATGATTCTTTTCAACCACTACCTGACCACCCGCTCTTTACTTTCCATCCGGTTACGGCAGACAAAGTAAAAAAGGTACTATATTCCATAAAATCAAAAGCGAGAGGAGTTGATGATATTCCCATATCCTTCATACATAATATCGTCGGTGCCGTTCTACCAATTATTACTCACATATTCAACCATAGTCTTACAACTAACACCTTTCCCTCCCTATGGAAACAAGCCAATGTCATCCCTATTCCTAAGAAAACCGAACCTTTATTTCCATCTGACTATCGGCCAATATCCATTCTGCCTGCACTTTCAAAAGCCCTCGAGCGTCTGGTTCATGAGCAAGTACTTGAATATTTGAATAGCCGTTCTCTTTTAGACCCTCTGCAATCAGGTTTCAAGAAGGGACATAGCACCGCAACAGCATTACTCAAAGTGACTGACGACATTAGACACGCAATGGACCAAAAACTGGTGACAATCCTCACCCTTCTCGACTTCAGCAGTGCTTTTGACACCATAAATACTCAGACACTATTGAAAAAGATGGAATTTTATTACTTCGACCAGCAGACAATTAACTTTTTCGCATCATACCTGAATAATCGCCAGCAACGTGTTGTAACCCAGGATAAAACTTCTCAGTGGCTAAGCAGAAAGTCAGGCGCCCCACAGGGTAGTGTATTAGGGCCCTTGCTTTTTGTACTATATATCAATGACATCTCATCTAATTTGAAAAATTGCAAATATCACCTATATGCAGATGATTTGCAAATATACTCCCACTGCAAGACAAATGACATTCCATTGACAATTGAAACTATCAACGCTGACCTTCAACTACTTGGAAAATATTCTCAGGAAAATTCCCTTCTTCTGAATCCATCCAAAACACAAGTTATCATAATTGGCTCTCAAAAACTATTGACGTCACTCCGAGATCAAATTATTCCCCCAATTGTACTGAACAACAATGAAATTCCATACTGTCCTACAGTGAAAAATCTAGGTGTGATAATAAATCAGACTCTTAACTGGTCTGAACATGTACAGAATGTATGCAAGAAGATTTTCGCAACGCTCCACTCCCTCAAAAGAAAAAAAGATATTTTATCATTCAAAGTAAGAATCCTACTCATACAGACACTAATACTTCCTATTCTTGACTACTGTGACGTTATTCTTGTAGACGCAACCAAAACATTAACTTTGAAACTTCAACGAGCTCTGAACTCTTGCATACGATTTATCTACGATCTGAGCTATGATAAACATATCACTCCCTATTATTGCGCTCTTTCCTGGCTGAAACCTGAACTACGTCGATCATATCACATTCTTGTCCAGATTTTCCGATTATTGTCTGACGATAGACCACTATACTTATCAAATAAATTCAAGTACTTGTCTTCTTTCCATGGTAATAATACACGCTCTGGTTCTTCCCTCTCCATTCCTATTCATCGCTCCTCTATATACAATAACTCCTTTCATGTGGTGGGGTCTAGGCTGTGGAATACCCTTCCAGCCAGTGTCAGGGGTACCACCTCACTATCTAAATTCAAGACCACCTGCTGGGGCAGTCTGCTGAACATTGCTGACCGACAACAAGTATGACTGGATGAGTGAATGAGAGTGTGCAAGTCATGATCAATGTCAATTATTATTGTTTAATTTTGTCGCCATAATATGTTTATTGTATTGTATTAATGTGGTTAAGTGTAAGAGAGGGCCAAGAGCCCTAACTGCGCCACCAATAAAGGCAATAATAATAATAATAATAATAATACAGTTTCCAGCCCCTGGCTGGGTCTGCTTGGAACATAAGCCTCCCCATCGTTTTCTATCCTCCCACCACCTTTCCCTCTTCACTTTGTCCCACTCCTCTCCTCTTTTCTGCACTCCTTCACACCCACAATCTCTTGGCCTTCCTCCTGGTCTCTTGCCATCCATTTCCATCACATGCATCCTCCTTGGTATCCTACCATCCTGCATTCTCCTAACATTAATTTTCCTAATAGTATTATTTAGATTTACAATTATCTACTTTGTGTCAAGAATTGGGTTTATGACCTGTGTACTTAATTAATTAAATAATTAATTAAATAAATAAATAAATAATTAAATAAATAAATAAATAAATAAATTAAATAAATGAAAAAAATGAAAATCCACAGCCTGCTTCCAGTCTCCGACCGGGTCAGGAAAAATAAATTAAATAAATAAAAGAAATAAAAGAAATAAAAGAAATAAATAAATAAATGGCCGTACCGTTATGGTAGCTGTGAAGGTCCTACAGGAACCCTGAAAAGTGACGGCTAACCAGGCTCTGGTGAAGCTACGATAGGCCCAGCAAGCCAGTAGAAGATGAAACCAAATGCTTTTAAAAATGGAACGAGCCTCGGACATGGTGGATATAATAGACAACACGGCTGTAAACACGGACTAAGATTTGGAACTTTAAACATAAGAACGCTGACGGGGAAGGTGGAGGAGATAGTGGATATGATGGAAAGAAGGAAGTTGGATTTATTGGGATTGGCAGAAACAAAGTGGAAAGGGGAAGGAAGGAGAGAACTGAGAAAAGGCTATAGACTATACGGGAGTGGGAATGAAGAGGGTAAGAGGAATGGAGTGGGGGTAGTAGTACGAGATGGTTTAAAAGAAGAATCGAAGAGAATAAGTGATAGGATGATGAAAGTGAAAGTAGCACTGAGGGGAGAGACCATGGAAATAGTGCAAGTGTATGCTCCACAGGTAGGCTGCACCTCTGAAGAGAAGGAGTAGTTTGAAGAGGAAATGCAGAAGCAGCTGGAGGAAGGAATATGATTATGGAGGATCTGAATGCCCATGTAGGAAGAGAAAGATAAGGGTATGAGAGTGTGCTTGGACCAGAGGGTTGGGGCAGAAGAAATGAGGAAGGAAAGAGACTGTTGGACTTCTGTCAAAGGAACAGCCTGCTAGTGGGGAACTCCTGGTTCAAGAAAAGAGAGAGCCACACAATCACATGGTACAGTGATGACTTGACCAGGAAGTCGGTGGTCGACTATATCCTGTATGAGAGAGAATTAAATAAGAACATCACAGACATCAAGGTTATACCATCGGAGAACTTGGATAGCGACCATCGATTGCTGGTAATGAACCTGAGAGGGACTAAAGAGAAGAAAGGGACTGAGAACCAGGAAAGACGTATAAGATATGGAAACTGAAAGAAGGAGATAGAAGGGTCGAGTACCTCAAAATGGTAAAGGAATTCCAACAGATGAAGAAAGAGGGGTGGAAGAGGAATGGGCTAGATTTAAGAAGACACTAGTAGGTGCGGCAGAAGCAGTATGTGGGAGGACAAGTAGTAAGAAGAGGTGGAAGGAAACACTATGGTGGAATGAGAAGACAAAAGATATACTAAGGGAAAAGAACAGAGCCTTTAGGAGGTGGTGTCAAAATAGGACGGTAGAGACAAGGGAAGAGTACCAGGAAAGAAAGAAGGGGGCAAAGAGAGTAGTGGCTGAGGAGAGAAGAAAGTGGATGGAAGAGTGGACAAAGATGATGAAGGAGGATAGTGAAGGTACAAAAAAGGTCCTGTATGGGATGGTAAAAAATAGGAGGCAGAAGGATCCGACGGATTATGTTAGAATGGTGAACAAAAGGGGACAAGAGATAGAAAATAGGGAAGAACTGAAGGAAATGTGGAAAGAATATTTTGAAGAACTTCTGAACCCAAATGGAAACCACGGCGAGGAGGAAGAAATCGAGGAAGAGGAAGATGGACAGCAAACAGAAAAGGACTTAACATGGAAAGAAGTGGACGGTGCAGTGAGGAAGATGAAAGGAGGGAAGGCACCGGGTGTGGATGAGTTGAGTGTGGAGATGGTGAGAGCAGCAGGAGAGGTGGGGATACAATGGTTGTACCGAGTGATGAAGACAGCATGGAAGGAAAGGAATACCCCAGAGGACTGGAAAAAGGGAATAATTATTGTCCCGATCTTCAAGAAAGGTAGTAGAACAGAATGCAGAAACTATCGGGGAATAACACTGATGAGTCATTGTGCAAAGATGTTTGAGAAAGTTTTGGAAAGGAGAATTAGGACAAGGATAGAAGGAGGTATGAGGGAAGAACAACATGGCTTCAGAGCAGGAAGGTCCACAGTGGATTTGATTTTTGCTGTAAGGCAGCTACAAGAACAGCACTATGAGTATGGAACAGATCTACTGATGGCCATCCTAGACATTGAGTGTATGCAGAAACGAAGTATGGAAGTCCCTGGAGGACAGAGGAGTAGAAAAATGGACTATGCGGAGGACAAAGGAGATGTACAAGGGAAGCGTGAGCTGTGTGAAAGTGGGAGGAGAGGGATCGGACTGGTTGGAACAGAGAAACGGCCTGAAACAAGGAAGTGCACAGTCATCGTTACTTTTCATTGTGGTGATGGATGACATAATGACCCGAGTGGCACAAGTAATTGGGGAAGGAAAGATGAAAGCAATGGTGTTTGCAGATGATTGGATGATTTGGGGAAACAAGGAGGAGGAGGTATAGGAGCAGTTGGACGTGTGGGAAGGAATAATACAAAGATATGGGATGAAATTTAGCATAAAGAAGAGTGAGATGGTGATCACAACAAGGAAGAAGGAAAGAACCACAACGGGAATAACAATTGGTGGGGAACAGCTGAAGAAAGTGGAGAGTTTCAAGTATCTGGGAAGCCTGATACAAGAGAATGGAAGAAACGATAGAGAAATAAATGAGCGGGGGAGGCAGGCAGAAGCATTTCGGAGGAGTGTGAGAAGCATGTTATGGAGCAAGGATGTCCCTCAGAACAGCAAAAAGATCATATATCGGACGTACTATGTCCCTATCCTGACGTATGCCTCGGAGACCTAAGTTATGAAAGGAAGGGAGAAGAGCAAAATACAGGCCAGTGAGATGAGGTTCTTGAGAAGCAGTATTGGTGCTACAAAGATGGACAGAATAAGAAATGAGAGGACCACAGAATTAATGAAGGAGGAACCATTACAGGATGGTATAGAGAAATCTAGACTTAGATGGTATGGACATGTAAAATGAATGGAGGAAAAGAGGATACCCAGGAGAGTACACGAGACGATGTGGGAAGGAAAGAGACCGAGAGGAAGACCGAGAGACAGGTGGCTGAAGGGGGAGGAAGAAAGCGTGAAGAAGAGAGGAGAAGACTGGACAAGGGTGGAGGCTGAGGGATGGTGGGAAGACAGAAGACGTCGGAGAGGCTCGTATTCCAAACGGACCTGGCCAAGTGGCTGGAAACTGTGCAAGATGATGATGATGACCAACTTATTCTTGACTTCTCTATGACCTCTTGTAAGGGTTTCTCTTCCACAATCTCTCTCACTCTCTCATCTCTTACTCTATCCTTTCTTGTTATTCCTAATCTGCTTCTTTGAAATTTCATTTCGCAAGCTTGGATCCTGCTCAACTGTCTCTTCTTCATAATCCACGTTTCTGGTGTAGGTAAGTATTGGGACATAATACTTCGATACAATACCTGTTTGCTCTTCTGGGGTACGTCCCTGCTCCATACCAGATCTCTCACGCTCTGCAGGAATCCATAGGCTTGCCTTCCTCTCTCACTGATCTCCTTGTCATCTCTACCACTTACTTCTATTACACTACCTAGGTACTTGAAACTATCCACCTTCCTTAGTACTTTTCCTCCTATCATTATATCTGTTGTTACGCTTCCCCTAATTCTCGTTGTCACCATCGTTTCACACTTCTTTGCATTAAATTTCAAACCATAATGTTAAACTGTCTCAACCCATACATTCAACCTTTCTTGTACCCCTGTCTCTCCGTTGCCCCATATCATTACATCATCTGCAAACACCATTGCTCACATATGTTCTTCTCCTATTTGTGCTGCCACTTCTACCATTACCTCATCCATCACAGAGATGAAATGCAGTGGAGATAGTGCACTCACTCGCTTCAACCCACTCTTCTGCTTTAACCAGTCTGACGTGTCTCCCCCAACTTTCACACAGCTCACACTTCTTTGTTCCCACACCTTTCTGCTATCCAAGCTATCCTATGCCTTCTCTATGTCCAGAAACACCATCACCTAATCCGTTTCATATTCAGTGTTTTTCTTGGAGCTGTCTTAGGCAGAAAAGGAGGTCCACTGTTCATCTTCCTGGCCTAAATCTATACTGTTCCTCCCTTAATCCTTCTTCTACAACTCTCCGCACTCTCCTTTCCAGGATCTTCTCAAATATCTTCCCAGCATGGCACATCAACGTGATTTCCCTATAGTTCTGGAATATTTTCCAGTTGCCTTTCTTACAAAATGGGCACAATTATCCCCTTTTTCCAGTCTGCAGGTGTTCTTCCTTCCGTCCATATAGCTCTCAAGACCCGATAGAGCCACTGCACTCCTACGACGTCAGCTGCTCTTACCATCCAGACACTTATTTCATCCACTCCAGGTGCTTTTCCTCCTTTCATGGCCCTTATTGCTTCTTCCTCTTCCTTTCATGTCAGGTCCTTTTCATCTTCCTCCACATTATATAATTCCTCATCCACTGAACGTAAATTAAGCGTAAGTGAGCAGCACAACTTTCTCAGGAATGTGATGAAATAGAATTTCTGAATTCAAAACATGACTCATTCAACATGAACAAGAAAGTGAGACAGGCAACAGGTATATACAAAAATAAGACAAGTAGTCCTATTCAACAAATATGGTGATATCTTATCTAGCACAGAAGAGAAATTGAAGGAATGGAAGGAATATATTCAGAATCCCTTCATGGACTGCAGAAATGCTGATCATGGTGCATGGGAAGGTGATGGTGTGGATACCACACGTGCAGAAGTGGAATATGCCATAAGAACAACAAAGACTGGAAGGGCTCCAGGCCCCAATGAGATTTACACTGAGATACTGAAACTACTTGTGAAAGAAATATCCCTTTCATTACTGGTCAAGTTTTTCAACAGTATCTACCGGAGTGGTATCATTCCCAATGACTGGCTCAATGACTTGTGTAACTTTACCTAAGAAAGCTAATGCAAAATACTGCAATGAATATAGAACCATTAGTTTGACGAGTCATTTCCTGAAAGTCTCCTTAAAATATTGCATTCGAGAATTTACCAAAGTGTGAGGAAAATATCGGAATCTCACAATTGGGTTTCAGAAAAGGTTCGGTACTAGGGAAGCATTATTTAGTATGCAGGTGTTAATCCGGAGGGGTTGGGATGTCAATGTTGATGTTTTTGCTTGCTTCATTGACTATGAGAAAGCTTTCAATAATGTCCAGCATAACAGACTCATTAACATACTTCAAGAACTAGGGCTCGACGGAAGGGACATCCGTATTATTGGTAATCTCTACTGGAACCCGAGTGCTGGTGTAAGAGTAGATAGTCAGGTCTCAGAAGAAGTGTCAATTATGAAAGAAGTTAGACAAGGCTGTATTCTTTCCCCAATGCTTTTCAACCTCTATTCGGAAAGGATTTTTCGTGATGCTCTTTATGGAAAGACTCCAGGAGTGAGTTAATGGAGTCACAATAAATAATATCAAGTATGCAGATGACACTGTCATACTTGCAACCAGTCTGAAAGATTTACAAGAACTGCTCGATGCTATAAATGAGGCCAGTAACACCATGGGCCTACGGCTGAATGTGAAGAAGACCATGTGGATGGCTATATGTAGGAAAGAAGATGGCATTCATGACAGTCTCAAAGTTGGAAATGACTGGATTGACAAGGCGACATCATTTAAATACCTAGGATGCCACATTAATGATAAATGGGACATTGTGAGGTTAGAATGGGACATTGGTAGAGAGATCTGATGCAGAATTGAACAAGCTAGAACTTCTTTTCAAAAAGTCAGAAAAGTTTTAATAAGCCGAGGGGCCTGTACATTGGACTACGGACATGACTCCTCAGATATTACGTTTTTAGCATTCTACTCTACGACGTCGAACCATGGACATTAACTGAAACCATGTGCAAGAAGCTACAAGCACTTGAAATGTGGACGTACCGAAGGATGCTGAAGATACATTGGACAGCCAAAATTACCAATGTAGAAGTTTTGCAGCATATGAATAAAAGAACTGAAATTCTCAATACCATCAAGAGAAGAAAGCTAGAATACTTTGGTCATATGATGCGAAACAGTAAATACCAACTCCTTCAATTAATACTCCAAGCGAAAATTAAAGGAAGACGTGGTTCAGGGCGAAGAAAGATATCGTGGCTCGATACCTTAAGCCAGTGGTTTGGGGTGACAAGATTCGAACTGTTCAGAAGAGCCTATGGACAAAAAACAGATCAAGCTACTGATTGCCAACGTCTTGAGTGGACACAGCAGTTGAAGAAGAAGAAGAGCAGGATCTGATGCTCTTCGCGTGACGAAAAAAATTAGTCATCCAATTTAGCCCCCCCTCCCCATTTATATGAGAAGTGTTTTTATTAAGTGTATAAAATAATTCATGCAATTTATTTCCGGCACTAGGAACTTAATTGTTACTCCCAGCCCAATCTAATTGGGGCACACTCGTGTTGACCAACTGAAAAGCCTCTAATAATAGATTACTTAGGGAACATTAAAAAAAAGCTTTCAATATTTCAATTACAACAATTATTACTTCCCTTGTAGTGCACCTCAAATGCCACACTACAGTTTTAATTGTCTTATAGTGCGGCTTACTTTTTTGTATCCGATACCTTCTAGATTTTTGACATTTCTGAAACAGTAGCCTACTGTTAACTGCGGAACATAGTGAATTGTGACAGAAGCTTAACGAGAAAGAAATACCACACAGCCCAACGTGAACGGGATTTTCATTTTGCCAAGTAGGCTACATTGTGATACAGTAATCTGTGAAATGGACAAATCTGATTCGAATAGTGATGAACATCAAATGTTCTATAATCCATATCAAAGTTAGAACACCAACCTGAATATTTACTAACCATTAAAGATTATCACACTAAACAAGTAAACTTGAAGGTCAATAGCCATTAACATTATAACATAAAATCATATAATAGTAACAAACCTGACAAGTTACATCAGTTTACAATAACTTTTTTCAGGTTTAGGGAATAACACCCATTACAATTTGGGTACAATCAGGTTGACCGACTGAAAAGCATTTACATATCACATATATGGTATAAGAACACGGTGAAGAAACTATCAAATCACATACTCAAGGGGATAAATCCAAAATGCAATTTTACAGGTAATATAATTTTGTATTTTAGCCCTTACAGAAGGCTATGAATACACCAAGCCAACACACAATTTTCATTTCACACTTTCATGGCTGGAAGAAATTTGGCTCGTATTTGTTGTGATCACGTTACATTCCCTATTCTAATTTGAAGGTATTTACAGTACCTCCTATTCATAGCAAAATAAATAAAATGTGATGAAAAACAAAGTACTGTAATTCAATGTCGTCCTCAAGTATCAGTCAAAACATCCGCTGCTGAATTAAACCAAAATCTCTCATTATATTCATTATATTATACAGTAATTCCATATACAGTAATTATAGCTTGTTCTTTCTCTATAATCACTAGGTCGATGAATATACATTTGATGTTCATCACTATTCGAATCAGATTTGTCCATTTCACAGATTACTGTATCACAATGTAGCCTACTTGGCAAAATGAAAATCCCGTTCACGTTGTTCTCGCCAATAATATGGATTATTAGGCTCAATACACTTATGGAAACATGCCTAATAATATGAGTCTATTTTAGTACCCTTCTTTGTTCATGAAACAGTTTGCTTATAGTATTAGAAACCTGCACTAATATTTTGAAGTCACAAACTAATCACCAACATTATTAGCTAGTAAGCTTATAAAACAGAATACTAATAATATTTGTTCATATTATTACTGTCTTACTAATATTATGAGTGTAAGAGCTTTATGAAACAGGGTCCTGGAGGCAATGATTTGAACAAGGGGTGGAAACACACACAAGAGTGTTTTTGTGCTTTTAAAACATTTTCAATTGTCATGTTAAGTGCTAAGTGTGTTGTGCTATTCGAATGACAATGACAAAAATATACTGGATTTTTAGTAGGGTAAGGTTGGGAGATATGGCACACAGTTTTTAAAACTATCTTTGAGACTACACCTTATCTTAAAAATAAGATGACATTCATGGAAACTTTGTGGACAAACTATTTATGAATAAAAACATACAGTTGTATACACACCTTTGTACATTAACGAAGAAAAAGAAATGTTTTAAGAAGATCGATTTTTCTTCATCTCTCCCACTGGGGTGAGGGAGAGATGATTAATGTGAAAACACTCACTGACACTGTAATTTCTCAACTTTAAGAGTGTTCTTCCTTCTTCTGAATTCGCCTTCATGATGAACACATTTCGATCACCTCGTGGTATAGTGGCTAGCATTCTTGGTTGTCACCCCGGAGGTCCGGGTTAGATTCCCGGCTCCGTCAGGGATTTGAGAAACAGACTTGAGGGGTGGAATGGGGTGCACTCAACCTCGTGAGGACAATTAAGTAGCTGTCTGACAGTGTAAACCAAGATAAACGGCCGAGGGGACCCGACGTGCTGACCTCGCGTCATCTATCCACAACCGGTAGGATATTAATAATCCCTCGCAATATGGGTAACAGCATTCCAAACTGTGATGGTGAAGGGTGAACTTACGGCTACATGAACATGCATAAGAAATACAAGGGTGATCAGTATGTTACTCGAAGAATATATAAAATTTTTGCACTCACCAACTCTCTTCTTTTATGAAAATCACATCTCAGAACGAATATACACAAATAAGTGTCTGTAACAAAACATGCTACAAAACTACTGGTACAACACTCCCTCAGTGATGCTACCACTCAACAACCTTCAAACAACCTACCCCGACTACAGTCGTCTCAGTAAGGGGAGGCGCCACATCCCCTTATGCGCCATTCCTCCAGACTTCCCCTTATCGACCATAAAGCAAATTTCTGAAATTAATGGTACAGTAAAACCCCTCTTTTAAACTTTTCAAGGGTCTGGAATGAATAAGTTTAAATCGAGGGAAAGTGTAAATTGTGGGAAATCATTAAGTTACATTTTTTAAATAAACTCTGGGCCAAAAAAGGTCATAGAGAGCAAATCATTATTTTTCTCACATAATATCAATACTATAAGCAGCCGCATATGAACATTACAGCTTCATTTCTGCATCATTTCAGTTTTAATATTTTTTATTGTGCTGGAAAATATACTTAAAATAGTTTTCATGCAAAGAGAATGTTTATTTAATTATTGATTTTTATGAATAATAATCAAAATATAATTTTAATAATGAAAAATTACCTTACTGCATGAATGAAACCCCCAAAGAGAAATCCTGCATACGGCACTGATCTTAATCACTCTCTACTACTGCCGCTGTTTTCGTTCCACTCCAACGATTCTAACAACGTTATTAATGTAATGGGAAACATCCAAACACGCCGCAATACGAAAAGATAGTTTATGATAATAATTGACATGTAACAAGGCGCCTGTCGAGTTTACGATGACAATTTGACAATTGTACAAAACCGGCTGACATATTCATTAGTTCATAAAGAGAAACTGGTGACATGTGATATATTTGTCAAATTTCTACCTGTCAGCTTTACAACTTTATGAAACAGATTTCCGACATTATACAAAATTGTCGCGACATATTTGTCGACTTGTCATGCTTTGAGAAACGGTGACTTGTTGAACTATCGAATTGTCGGACATTTTATTTCATCTGACATTATGTCGACTTGTCGAGTTTTTTGTTGAAATAGGGCCCAGGTCGAACTATCGAATTGTCGGATTGTTTTATGCCATCTAACATTATGTCGACTTGTCGAGTATTTTTGTTGTTGAAATAGGGCCCAGTTTGAAGCGCAATGCAAAGCAAAAGAAAAAGAAAACAAGCCGCCATTTGCATCAAATAATATGGAAGAGTGGACAAAGATGATGGAGGAGGATAGTGAAGGTACAAAAAAGGTCCTGTATGGGATGGTAAAAAATAAAAGGCGGAAGGATCCTACGGATTATGTTAGAATGGTGAACAAAAGGGGACAAGAGATAGAAAATAGGGAAGAACTGAAGAAAATGTGGAAAGAATATTTTGAAGAACTTCTGAACCCAAATGGAAAAGATGGTGAGGAGGAAGAAATCGGGGAAGAGGAAGATGAACTGCAAACAGAAAAGGACTTAACATGGAAAGAAGTGGAAGATGCAGTGAACAAGATGAAAGGAGGGAAGGCACCGGGTGTGGATGAGTTGAGTGTGGAGATGGTGAGAGCAGCAGGAGAGGTGGGGATACAGTGGCTGTACCGAGTGATGAGGACAGCATGGAAGGAAAGGAAGACCCCAGAGGACTGGAAAAAAGGAAGAATTGTCCCGATCTTCAAGAAAGGTAGTAGAACAGATTGCAGAAACTATCGGGGAATAACACTGATGAGTCATTGTGCAAAGATCTTCGAGAAAGTTTTGGAAAAGAGAATTAGGACAAGGATAGAAGGAGGGATGAGGGAAGAACAACATGGCTTCAGAGCAGGAAGGTCCACAGTGGATTTGATTTTTGCTGTAAGGCAGTTACAAGAACAGCACTATGAGTATGGAACAGATCTACTGATGGCCTTCCTGGACATTGAGAAAGCATATGACAGTGTATGCAGAAACAAAGTATGGAAGTCCCTGGAGGATAGAGGAGTAGAGAAATGGACTATAAAGAGGATAAAGGAGATGTACAAGGGAAGCGTGAGCTGTGTGAAAGTGGGAGGAGAGAGATCTGACTGGTTGGAACAAAGAAACGGCCTGAAACAAGGAAGTGCACTGTCACCGTTACTTTTCATTGTGGTGATGGATGACATAATGACCCGAGTGGCACAAGTAATTGGGGACGGAAAGATGAAAGCAATGGTGTTTGCAGATGATTTGATGATTTGGGGAAACAAGGAGGAGGAGGTACAGGAACAGTTGGACGTGTGGGAAGGAATAATACAAGGATATGGGATGAAATTTAGCATAAATAAGAGTGAGATGGTGATCACAACAAGGAAGAAGGAAAGAACCACAACGGGAATAACAATTGGTGGGGAACAGCTGAAGAAAGTGGAGAGTTTTAAGTATCTGGGAAGCCTGATACAAGATAATGGAAGAAACGATAGAGAAATAAATGAGCGGGGGAGGCAGGCAGAAGCATTTCGGAGGAGTGTGAGAAGCATGTTATGGAGCAAGGATGTCCCTCAGAACAGCAAAAAGATCATATATCGGACGTACTATGTCCCTATCCTGACGTATGCCTCGGAGACCTGGGTTATGAAAGGAAGGGAGAAGAGCAAAATACAGGCCAGTGAGATGAGGTTCTTGAGAAGCAGTATTGGAGCTACAAAGATGGACAGAATAAGAAATGAGAGGACCAGAGAATTAATGAAGGAGGAACCATTACAGGATGGTATAGAGAAATCTAGACTTAGATGGTATGGACATGTAAAACGAATGGAGGAGAAGAGGATACCCAGGAGAGTACATGAGACGAAGTGGGAAGGAAAGAGACCGAGGGGAAGACCGAGAGACAGGTGGCTGAAGGGGGTGGAAGAAAGCGTGAAGAAGAGAGGAGAAGACTGGACAAGGGTGGAGGCTGAGAGATGGTGGGAAGACAGAAGACGTTGGAGAGGCTTGTGTTCCAAACAGACCCGGCCAGTGGCTGGAAACTGTGCAAGATGATGATGATGATGAATATGTTGCCGAGTGTCAGTTAGCAAAGAGAATATAAGTGAGTCAGTTATTACCAACCAACATGTGCATAACTTAACTCAGGAGTAATTCACTCTTCACTTATTGGTGAAAGTGTCAGTCACTGCTCCCAGCACTTTGCACGCTCTCTGGGCACCTACTTGCTGAAGCTGAATGATCAAGGCTACTGGAGTTACATAGTACGCGGCATGTCCAGTGCTTTGGAGTTGAACTGAGACTTGTTGGCGACAGCGACCAATATCGATATCTGTTAAGACGATTGCCACTTCTTAGTGGAAAAAGTAGCACTCCCATGCGGCCTCACGTGATGAACATGGCTTCGTCCCGCATCTGCATTTAATACGCCGTACAAATAGTTTCCGTTGGGGTAGCGATAAGCCGCATGGCACGGCCTGGCGACATTTAAGGTTGTCTCATGGGCACTTTGTTAGCTTTGTTATATCATCATCATCATCATCATCATCTTGTACAGTTTCCAGCCCCAGCCCCAGCCCCAGCCCCAGCCCCACGCCCTTAGAATTGCAATACAGCAATGAAACTTTGTGATTATAATCTTGAAACTACATACAATTTTCACAGAAAATGAAATTTAAAGAAAATTTCCATGAACATTTCACCTACATCCTCAGTAGGTAATTATTATTATTTAATATCGCTGTCTTCTCTTTATGTTCGCTGGTCTACTAGGTGTAAATAGTGGGAAATTTAAAATGTCATTAACGTAAAAGCGGTGACCAGATTGCATTGAAAACATAGGAAAATTGAAGGGACTGCGGAAAAATGTTGTAAATGACGGAAAAACGTTAATTGCGGGAATGTAAAAGAGGGGTTATACTGAATTTCTTTTAAATATTGTATGTTTGAAATGTGATAATTAATGAAATTATGGAATAAAATGCAAAAAAGGCAAAGGTAACAAGTATAGACCAAAATGCCTGTGATTCACATTTTGTGCCAGGAAGTACAGTATTTCTATCTACCTACTATATTATAGTAACACTTCATCAACAACAGGCTTCCCAATGCAAAAGATAGAAAAAAAAACAGATAATCATCTCACCTGCACATTGTCCATGAGTTGGCTCTTTATCCCGGCTGTCCACAAATCTCGAAGCACACCTGCTTTCTCTCTGAGCATGGGGCGCTGCCCCAAGGAGCACACAACCACATCCACAGTTGGAGCAATACTATCGTCCTCTTGGAGTGCTGACACTATCTTGTCCAAGGAGATACTGATGCCTACGGCTGCCTGGCTAAGTTCACGGGGAGACATTGCAGTCATATCCAATGTTTGCCTGGGGGCAATAAGTAGAGTAGATGAATATAGGAAAATTCTATTAAGGTGAGATTAAATGTCCCATGCTGCCAATGCTAAATTATGTTATATTGGCTTTCACAGCCAGTGAATTAAAACTCAGCAATTTTTCTAGGTTTGTGCGTGTCCTGTGTGGGGTATCGCCTAGGACACCTGGCTGGCTCATCAGCGGCCTCTTGGTATCTTTCACTGACAAATCTTCACTGATTTGTGTGTTCACTGATCTAGTTTTGTAAATTTAAAAATGTATGTATCTTAGATTTTTTTTCTAATTGACTGAATTTGTTTGAAAAATAATCTACATTATAAAGCTGAAATTAAAATGTTTTTGCCCAAATGACTTGAAAATTAATTTTCAGCGATTTTCAATTTTATCAGAGCATTAATGTTTAATGGAACCAAAAAATGAAGTTCCAACAATATAAAAAATATAGTGTGCATAAGACAGTACTTTATAAATGGGTATATCATTACCAAGATGTATGTATGTCTACCCCTTATTATTCCCGTTTTTCCAACGGGGTCGGGGATGAGATGCGATGGAAGTCATTGTGGCGGTGGTTTTTACGGCCGGATGCCCTTCCTGACGCCAACCTCATGAGAGGAGTTAATGAGAGATGAAATGAATGATGGTGAATGAAACTGGGCAAGGATGTGGAAGGAAGCGGCCGTGGCCTTTCAGAAGGTACTGTCCCAGCATTTGCCTGGTGTTGAAAATGGGAAACCACGGAAAACCATTTCAAGGACAGCCGACGGTGGGGCTCGAACCCACGCGTCTACCGAGTCAGCAGAGAGCTTGGTCCCATGACCTAACGCTGCGCTTTAGCCAGCTGAGCCACTACTGTCGATCATTACCAAGATATAAATTATAATTATTGATGGATTAGAATATTGGAAGGAATTAATATAAGAGAAGTCTCGTGAATCATCATCATCATCATCTTGCACAGTTTCCAGCCACTGGCCGGGTCTGTTTGGAACACAAGCCTCTCCAACGTCTTCTGTCTTCCCACCATCTCTCAGCCTCCACCCTTGTCCAGTCTTCTCCTCTCTTCTTCCACTCCCTTCAGCCACCTGTCTCTCGGTCTTCCTCTCGGTCTCTTTCCTTCCCACTTCGTCTCATGTACCCTCCTGGGTATCCTCTTCTCTTCCTTTCGTTTTACATGTCCATACCATCTAAGCCTAGATTTCTCTATACCA
Source organism: Meconema thalassinum (assembly GCA_946902985.2). Lineage (NCBI taxonomy): Eukaryota > Metazoa > Arthropoda > Insecta > Orthoptera > Tettigoniidae > Meconema > Meconema thalassinum. Next base: position 970,860,337 of record OX336389.2, read on the forward strand.
TCCTGTAATGGTTCCTCCTTCATTAATTCTCTGGTCCTCTCATTTCTTATTCTGTCCATCTTTGTAGCTCCAATACTGCTCCTCAAGAACCTCATCTCACTGGCCTGTATTTTGCTCTTCTCCCTTCCTTTCATAACCCAGGTCTCCGAGGCATACGTCAGGATAGGGACATAGTACGTCTGATATATGATCTTTTTGCTGTTCTAAGGGACATCCTTGCTCCATAACATGCTTCTCACGCTCTTCCGGAATGCTTCTGCCTGCCTCACCCGCTCATTTATTTCTCTATCGTTTCTTCCATTATCTTGTATCAAGCTTCCCAGATACTTGAAACTCTCCACTTTCCTCAGCTGTTCCCCACCAATTGTTATTCCCATCGTGGTTCTTTCCTTCCCTTGTTGTGATCACCATCTCACTCTTATTTATGCTAAATATCATCCCATATCCTTGTATTATTCCTTCCCACACGTCCAACTGTTCCTGTACCTCCTCCTCCTTGTTTCCCCAAATCATCAAATCATCTGCAAACACCATTGCTTTCATCTTTCCTTCCCCAATTACTTGTGCCACTCAGGTTATTATGTCATCCATCACCACAATGAAAAGTCTCATGAATAATTTGAATAATTGGAGCTTGACAATTCATAAATGACAATTTATTAGAGAATGAAGAAAGGCATACCACAGATAACACTTATTAAATAAAAATGCGAGAAGGGTTACGATGAGTGATCAATTTTATCTGAATTCTGGAATAAGATAGAATAAAGTTTGATGATTTCTGTTGATTAACACGAAATGATTTTACTGTTTGATAACAGATTATGATGTGTTATTATCTCTACAATCATCAAATCATATTGAAGATAAATTGGTTATAAAGTTAACGACATTTTTTAAAGCACAATAAAGGTCATTAAAAAAAACACGTAACTGATGTTAGCGTGAGGTCTTATGTGAAATATTGTGTGGATAAAGAGAATGCTTAGGAAGGATTCAGCATTCTAGGTGTTAATCAAACATATTAAAATGTTTTGATGAAGAAGGATGGTATAAGGATTTCATCGACATTGTGCCAAATGTGTTAATGAGATGCGAAGAATATATGTGATATTAGCCAATTAATGAATGAATTAATTATTAATAAATTAATTAATTGGTTATTAATAAAGAAGCTAGTCCTCGTAGAGATAATATTAGAGATGAAAGACCTCACGATTTAAATTCTGGAGTTAATTACTGAATTGATATTGCAGAAGTTAGATAATCAATGATTCATTGAAGGATGAAAGATGACCAGACAATTTCAGCAGTGATTTTCATATTTTATTAAGAAATAACATGAATTAGCTAGATTAATTGTTGTTACGGGAGATAATGTATAGATTAAATTTAATAACATTATTTGTGTGATGGGACAGACAGCAGCAGCTATTCTCGCTAAAGCGCAGTGCTAGACCTCGTGCCAAGCTCTCAGTAGACGTGGGTTTAAGCCCCACCGTCGGCCGTCCTTGAAATGGTTTTCCGTGGTTTCACATTTTCAACTCCAGGAAAATGCTGGGACGGTGCCTTCTGACAGGCAACGGCCTCTTCCTTCCACATCCTCACCCAGTTTCATTCATCTCTCATTAACTCCTCTCGATGAGGTTAGCGTCAGAAAGGGCATCCGGCCGTAAAAACTATCCGCCATATAGAATAGCATTGCATTTCATCCCCGACCCCGTTGGAAACGGGAGTAATAAGGGGTAGACTTACATTTGTGTCAAAAGTGTTTGTGTGTGGTGCAATACCATTAATATGGGTGACAGAACTTTAAGTTTGAATTTGAGGTTTTTTTTCTCATCTCCTGTAATCTAATAGGAAAATCTGGAGAGTTTCCATTAATCAGAGACATTCATATAGGGTCATATGGTCCCACCATAACAAGTTCGTATGCTTTCCGGATTTCAGGACAGGATTTTGCTTTATTTTATTCAAGTGGAATAAAAGTTGGAGATTTTATTCTACGTTCCTCTAAATTCTGATTCATAGCCAGAGTTTCTGGCTATCGATATTTACCCAGAATTGTGTGTCTTTTAGAATTTTAGTTTGAGAGCCACATAAGCAACCCCAGAGATACTTGTTTTATTTCCATTCCAAACTAAGATTCATACACAATTATTAAGTCAGGTCATCAAATATTCATCCGAGAAATGGGTACAGGAAGTATGTATGTATGAATATATGTATGTATGTACAGTAAAACTTCTTTTATACGATTCACACTTATACGTTTTCTACACTTATACGATTTTGTTCTTGGTCCCGGCAAAATCCCTATACTTTCCATGTTAATTTATTTCCGATATACGTTTTACATTTATTCGTTTTTCACGCTTATACGATCATATCTTACGTCCCCGAGAGAAAAATGCATCGTTTATACGTTTACAACGGTTTCCCTACCTAAAATCTCTAAAAATATTGGAGCCAGAAACTTATGACACGCACTGTACGTTTCTCGGAAACCATCCCTCGCGCGGCGCTATGTTGTGGCGAGAGCGACCTTGAAGCTATGTTCAGCCGGAGTTGCGTGTGTTGCGAAATACAACATCACTTGCTTCAGTCATTGTTCTGCCTTGTTCGGTGCTTCAGTTGTGGTTAACCTTGATAGCAGTGAACATGGGTGAAAGGAAGAGGAAGTGCATTACGATTGCTGAAAAATTACGTATTTTGAATGTAGTGAAGGAAAGTGGCAACATGAAACGCACTGAAATTGCTAAGAAATTGGGGATTGCTCCGTCCACCTTAAACACAATTGTAGCTAAGGCAGCGGAAATTGAAGAAGGCGCACGTGTTTTAGGTGTTTCTACAAAAAAGCGATCTCGCATTCAGGGCGGAAAATACGAATCTTTGGAAGATTGTTTGTTACAGTGGTTCAGGCAACATAGGGCAGAAGGCATTCCAATCAGCGGACCAATGCTTTGCGAAAAAGCAAGTGAACTGGCAGTCAGACTTGGTGTAGATTTTAGTGCTTCATCAGGCTGGCTACACAAATTTAAGGCTAGGCACGGCATCAGTAGTCACAATGTGAGTGGGGAGAGCAGGAGTGTTGATGCCGAGACTGTACTAGATTGGAAGGAAAACCGTTTGAAAGAACTGACATCCCGATTCGCTCCTCAGGACATTTTCAACGCAGACGAGACAGGCCTCTTTTTTAATTTAATGCCTGATCGAACAATGGCAATGAAAGGGGAAAACTGTCACGGCGGAAAACAAAGCAAACAACGTGTAACAGTACTGTTGTGCGCCAACAGTCACGGATCTGAAAAGCTGCCTCCACTGACAATCGGCAAATTTTCAAAGCCGCGTTGTTTTAAAAACGTTGCTACGCTCCCTACAAAATACACCAATAACAATAAATCTTGGGTCACGACGAAAGTTTTTGAAGCCTGGCTTCGAAGTGTAGATGCCAAAATGGGAGCGAAAGGTCGTAAGATTTGATTATTCGTGGACCGAAGCCCTGCTCATCCTCCGATTACTTCTTATTTGAGGAACGTGACTGTGGAATTTTTACCAGCGAACTGCACGAGCGAGCTGCAGCCGCTCGATCTCGGAGTGATACGCAACTTAAAGTTGCATTATCGTAAGATGCTGGTGCAACACGCGATCAGATGTGTAGACATCGGAAAAAAGGACGAAATGAAAATCAACTTGTTACAGGTAAGATTTCTAGTACTGTATTTATTTCCTCTTTTGTAATTTTTATTCGTGTTCTTTTTGGGGAGTTCTCGTCAAACCATTAAAATTACGCGATTGAATCTGTGTTATAATAATCTTGAGTCTTCAGACAAATTAAAATCGATAAATTAATTAACACTATTTTATTTTCTTCTGGTAGGCAATGCATTACATCGCAGCATCATGGCACCGTGTCTCAGCACTTACAATTCGGAACTGTTTTCGAAAAGCCGGATTTGATGTTACCGGTAGTTGTACTGGTGATATTATTGATGATGATGTTCCTGATAATGACTGCGAATGGAGGAAACTGGAAGAGGAGGCATCATTCGATGACTACGTAAATGTTGACGCCAACCTCGTCACTGCAGAAGCCATGACTATCTCCGAGATAGTTGAAGACTCACAACGGGATCTGAGCGAGGACCGTATTAATGACGATGACACTGAGGATCCGCAGCATAATTCAGTGGATTTTAATGATGCTGTCAATGCTCTATGGACTATCAAACATTTTGTGACGCGCCATAACGTTTCTGAGGAAATAATGGCCGAATTGTATCGGTTTGAAAATACTGTTCATTCCGTGGCCGCAGCCCACAAAAAACAAGCCAAGATAACAGACTACTTCGTAAAGTGACTTGTTTTGTTGTTTCTTTCTTTATCTGGGTGCATTTCTCTTGTATTTGTATTGTTACATATTGCCTATTATAGTTAAACAATCGTATTATTATTTCCTGTTGTTCACTTCTTAACGGGGACCATCGCTCGCCGCTCGCCCGCGCTGCGGGCCTGTCTCCCGCCAGGCACTTTGCCGTAATGCGTAGCTCGCGCGGCCTATAGCCCATACTGTAGTTCACAGCTGGTGCTGAAAATGTTCGCCATTCACTGCTACACATCGCTGGCACCTCTTTATGAAATTGTCATTTACGTTCTGAAGTTCCTCACCACCGATTGACTGTATTTCAACTGTAATATAGTCTTTAAGCTCATTTTCGCGATAGATTTCCTGTACTTTATTAAGGTATTTACACACGTTCACGTAATGAAAATCGCATTGGAACATCACACTGAGCACTAAAGACGTGAACAATTGACTAAACTGAACCCCACACTGCTAAAGCACACTGCAAAGGAGGGAAACTTGTGGCGCCAAGAAGCGCATTACGGCAAAGTGCTTGACGGGGGACCGGCTCGCGGCGGGTGCGAGCGAGGGTCCGCGTCGCATATAACACCAAGTCCCTGTATAACCCATAATGTCACATACATTTTGCAGTTTTTATTTAGCGACTTTCATTTACGCGTTTTTCACGCTTATACGTTTTTTTCATTTGGTCCCTTGAAAATCGTATAAGTGAAGTTTTACTGTATGTATGTACTGTATCTATCCTGTGGTCAGCCCAGTGCTCCAATATTTCCATAATAAGCATATGTGGGATCAACTCAAATATTGCATCCGACCCACAGCCAATCTGCCGGATCTTGAAGGCCAGTTACGACAGCCTTGGGCTGACTTGCAGGAAGAGCAAATATAATAATGGCAATATGACTTACTTCCATGCCAAATCCGCAATGTGCACGTAAGGGAAACTCTGCTATCTATCAGATCTGATATTGTAATTGAAATAAAGCCACAGGAACTTCCAACTAGGAGAGCTTCATTTAACTTGCATCTCTCCTTCTTTTGTCAGCATATGCGGCATAAAACATACTGTATTTCCACCATAATACGTACCGAAACTTAACCAAGAGGTTGTCATACCGGCCACCGGCAGCAATAACATCCACACCACCTTTCCTCCTCTTCTTCTTCAATTCACAAACAAATTGGCACATCATTCCAGAGTATTGTTGTACATTATACACTAGACCAGGAGCAATCACAATAGGACACTGAAAATTAAAAGAAAAAAAAACCTATCAATGACACACCATTCAATGTTCCATTATCCAAGTGAGGCCTACACATAAAACAACATTTAGTAATTACAGGGTAGTTGCAGTACTTTTAAAAAACTCTTTGAACATTTATTACATCATAGGTAGCTCCCAATGCAGGCACATGCATAAAAGAAACACAACAAGTTGGTGAGTTTATGTGGACTATGCAAAGGTGTTTGCTGAGGTCAAGAAATGTCAGCATATTTTGGCTTCTTCTGCAATACTCTGAGGTTATCTAATTCACTCTTAATGAACACCAGTTCGTAGCTAGCAGAAGATGTGAATTATCCTCATACTAGGAATGATCAATTGTACCACAAGGTTCAGACCTCGACACTTGATTAGTATATTTGCTTACATATTTGACACAATCACATATTTTCCCCACCCCTGACCAACGTTTGTCAAAAATTAAATATTTTCAATCCCGTCTCCAATTATAACGGATCAATTACGGTATTATAAATATGCACAAGTCGTAAGTTGTGATCGCACATGAGTTTGTACACACCCATCGTCTTTGCACTCACAATATGAGTCAACAATGGAAATACCACTTTCTAATTCCATTCAGTCATCACTACAGTTACCTGACCAGCTTATCTTGGCCCACAACAACCCTCCACAGATATTTCTGTCCTTGCTTGGAGTGTGTACTGTTTCGAATGAGTGAGAAGTGATAATGCTGGGGAAATATAATACTGTAGTTACAAGGCTGGACTCAAACAAAGTGACAGTTTCGCTGAGAGAGATGGTAGGCGTGCTGCAGGGCGACAATTCAGTATAGATCACAGATTGGTTCATTACAGGCGTGATCTAAAAGATAAATTATCGAAAGCTACAGTAACTATTCAAACATTTCATGGATCTAAAACTGGAAAGTTCCACAACACTGAGTGGGAAGTGCTTGACCACATTATGGATCTAAGAAAAAATCAAATGGCTGTAAGCCATGAACTGTTACAGATAAGGAACGTCGGAACAAACACCGATAAATCCACTTTTGCTGTTATTACAGAAGGTAACAAAATGTGATCACTGAGTGGTTTCAAACATTATGCAAAGAAGGATCACACCATGATATAGTAACAGGAAACACTATTCCGAGCGTTCAATCGATTACGAATTTTCTCTTTTCATTACCCAGATTTTACGCGCAAGAAAATGGAGATATCTGGTTGTGATCCGACAGCTTGGAATTATCGGATTGTCCTCTGACCGAAGTGGATATATCGGGTTTTGATTAGGCATCATAATATGTTCATTTTCAGTGCACTGCAGCATTGCAATACTATCATATGCGATACACCAGATTTATCTCGCAAACTAAATCTAAGGAAACTAAGGACATTATACAACGATCTGGTTCCCGCACATTAACAGATCAGGAAGTAATTACGCGCTCTTTTAATATTGGTTTTTGGCCACCTTCCTCAGATGCTTGTAGTACATGCATTGTACTGGATCACAGAATTAAGGATGAAACCGATCCCATGATGCAAAAACGAGTACACACTTTATTTACAAAGGTATGTTATAACTTGTGTAAAAAAAAAGGTCCTGATTCAGTGTCATTCTGTTTTGGCTTACAACACGTCCAAGACCTGCCATGAACGCCCATTCAAGAAACATTTCATGCACGACAAATGAGTTTCTACATCATTAGTTTTGTTGCTATGGACTCAAGAAAGCCAACGTTTTATAAATGGACTGACGATATACGCGGCAGAGGTTGGTTCGGCACTCCTGCATTACTTGGAATCGGTCATCATCATCATCATCATCATCTTGCACAGTTTCCAGCCACTGTTCGGGTCTGCTTGGAACACATGCCTCTCCAACGTCTTCTGTCTTGGAATCGGTATTAGACGGAAAAAGAAGGTTGAGATTATTGTGATTGATGTGGGGGGTCAAAACAAAATCTCTCACATCATACACACCATTATGTTTTGGCTAGTCAACAAATCACCTGCACATTTAGAGGAAATTTGACATTTCCGGTAACAGGCCATAGCACATTGGAACAACGCCGGTTATTACACAGGGAAGAATATGAAACAATATACAAGGAACACGGTACTGTACTAACTTAAGGAAGATGCAGATGGAGAGCAAGGTATAAAGAAGAGCAGTGTGATTGTTTGGAGATGAGATGACAACGATAATATAATTTAACGTGTTAGTTGCCAATAAACTGCCTGGTGTTCTCTAGAGTGAATTACTGGAATACTCCAGGGCAGTCGGATCAAAATCCGATAACTCCATACAGTTGGATCAAACCCCGACATCTCCATATTTATGCAATGAATGCGCATGATGTTGCATAAACATCTATTGTACGGCATATAACTCTCTACATTGTGGTTTCTGTTTCTATACTTTTGGATACTACCACATTCTTCACTTCTCAACCACAAGGTTAAGCGTTCTTTTTCGAGCCTCTAAAAGTACTTACAGGGAGTTATCGGTTTTTGATTCAATTGCGCATTTCAATTGATGATGTAAGGTTAATAAAGCGTGATTTGATTAAAAACATTTTGTGGCAACATGTATTTCCTCCATATCTCCTGCCTGAACCACAAACATGCGAATACAGCAAAAGTGGATTTATCGGTTTTTGTTCCGCTACTCTTCAGATTTTGGATTTTGAAAGAAGAAGAAAAAAAAAGATTGTAGTGATAGAAACCATTTCACAGTGTTGCCTGGTTCCATTAAAGAAAGCTTTCCAGTCGGTCAACACAAATTGTGCCCAATTACATTAGGTGGGAAAACAAGTATTTAAAGTATTCAATATTAAATAAGATATTTATCACAAAGTAACAGGCTTTTATGTACAAAAATAGGGGGTACTTAATTGGAAATACCAATTTGGTTAGCTCAATGGTTTCAGAGATTGCAAGGATTTGCTTTGTAGTTTGAGAGTGATAGGAACTTCAAATCATATGTCAGTTGTGTTTGAAGTGATTTCGTACATGCAGTTAATGGTATCATATAATTGAGAGCTGACACACCTAGGGTAGTGGGCAGTTAATTTGAGCTTAGATAAAGGTCAACATTTATGGAACAGGAAATAAAGTACCGTATTGGCCCGAAAATAAACCACACTTTTTATTAAAATTATTTGGGTAAAAAATCTAGTGCAGCTTTTATTCGCTACCTGCACTTTTATATGTCATGTACTGTTTAAAAAGGAATGCTCATTAGCAAGAACACAGCCACAAAGCAACAATACAGTCTGTAAGAGAAACTAGCGGCATTTAATGACAACAATGCGAACTTTTGTTTTGGTGGCGACATTGTTATTCGGTAACACGGTATTGTTTCGTAATAGGTTATGAATATTCCCAAACGGGAATATGATGTATATTTCCGTTTGATCAGATAAATTATCAATTAATATGATAAAATTGATCCGGCCAGATCAAACATAAAATGCCAGCGTTTCGCCCCAGTGCACCGTTGGGCTCGTCAGTTGGTACAGACACACATCACCAATACGCATGGCTAGCACATACTGAGAAGGCCATCGCAAGACACAAAATACAAGTAGTATTGACGTCACGAGCGATGCCAATGTGCTACGGAAGTCAAGCTCCCTTTCATAAAACAAAAACCTTACCTTGGCAATCCAAATAGGTTATGAATATTCCCAAATGGGAATATGATGTAAATTTCCGTTTGATCAGATGAATTATCAATTAATATGATAAAATTGGTCCGGACCAATTTTCATATTCCCATTTGGGAATATTCATAACCTATTTGGATTGCCAAGGTAAGGTTTTTGTTTTATGAAAGGGAGCTTGACTTCCGTAGCACATTGTTATCGCTCGTGACGTCAATACTACTTGTATTTTGTGTCTTGCAATGGCCTTCTCAGTATGTGCTAGCCATGCGTATTGGTGAGGTGTGTGTGTACCAACTGACGAGCCCAACGGCGCACTGGGGCGAAACGCTGGCATTTTATGTTTGATCTGGCCGGACCAATTTTATCATATTAATTGATAATTGTTTCGTAAGCTTGAATAATCTACAGTAGCTCAGTCTCAGTAAGATCTGTAAGAAAGCCTGTTTAATGCAAATATGAGCGATCATTTACCGGTAGAGCAAAACGCTTCATCAAGCAAAGGAATTCGGAGTGCTTATGATGCAGCCTTCAAACTTGCAGTTGTGCATTATGCCAAAAGCACAACAAACAGAGAGACCTGAAGAAAATATGGATGTCAGAAAAATAATGTTTACATTTTGGCAAGTACAAGAAAATAAATGTCTCTTCCCTTAATCCGGATGCGGCTTATTTTTGGGCATATACTTTTTATCCTTATTCCTCTTCGAATATTATGGCCGGCATATATGTGGGGGTGGCTTATTTTTGGACCAATACGGTACTTCTTTGAGGCATAGTTATTTGAATTCATAAAATTAGAGAACCCCATTCAAATCCTGGTGGGAATGGTTGTGACACTACTTGGTCAGTTGACATAGGGACTATGCTCTTAAGGATTATGATGGCTCTTTTAAGAGTGTAGCGTGCTACGAATCTCATCAGTAGTTGCTGTTGCTTATTTTTATAAACTGCAACATCGCGGCCACATAGCCTGTGATGGCTGTACTGGAGTTTGTTTTAATTTGTAAATTGGGGATAGGATTGGGAAGGAGGCGGCAGTGGCTATCCCAGCATTTGCCTTGAGTAGAAATGGGAAACCACGGAAAAACTCGCTTCCAGGATGGCCAAGGTAGGAATCGAACCCTCTTCTCCTCAGTTTAGCCTTACGAGGCTGAAGGTACCCCCGTTCCAGCTCCCACACCTCAATTCAAATTTCTTGACAGGGCCGGAAATTTATCCCGTACCTCCGTTAGCCGCTACCCCATCTGTTCATCATCGAACATCAGTTGAAGCGATCGGCTATGGTTACCATTTGCCAAGTACCATACCAAATTCAAGTTTTTTCTTAACTACAATTTCTCCCCCTTATGAACACACTACTGTGACTATGGAAAGTCTCGTGAGTCATCCTAAAATGAATATGAAAATCAGTGTCACTGTACAGCGATATCTATTATTCGCTAGGCTATAGGCCTACAGTGAAGGTCTTAAGTGCCCATTCTCTGGAAGCATTCAGAGCCATTGCGAAATTTGAAAATTAGTTTCGCACTCTATGTATTGTAGAAAACACATCTTGGTGTAACTGGAACACCATTGGATCGACCAATTAAAAGTCTCCATTTTCAGAGAGAATTCTGAGTGAGTTCAGAATTAGTAAAGGTTGAGCTTTAAAGTATGTGGGATGGAACATGATAAGAGCAAAGAAAAAAACAAAGAAAGAGAGAGAGCAAGTAGCTTTAACATAAATATATATTCAATATAATAAACAAGTTGACAATTTTCTTTACAAGATTGCTTCTAGCAATAAACAAGGTTAGTGCCTTAAACATAACTAAATTAAAGTTACAGATCTTCTGATTGAAATTAAAATGTAATTTGTAAAGATTTGTGAAGGCTGACAGGGAGAAAAATCCTGCCTGACCTTTGAAAAAGAATGTTTTGGAGAGTTGCCAAAATGCAACAGAATAACTTTCAAATAAATGTGATGGCAGAAACAGAATGCGTGAGCTGCATGCACGATTTACTGAGAAGTTGAGATGGCAGAAACAGGTGGGCAAGTAGCCTATGACCTGAACGTGAACCATAAAATAAGTAGTGCACAAGAATAGTGCAATGGCAGATACAGGTCTGCTTTAGAATAAGCAAGACAAAGTATGAAATACATAATACATCCTAGTACTTAACTTTGTAAGATAGTGCTGGCGACAATCCACATTTGCGTAGCACAAGGAAGACATAGGTTATGTCTAGTTCGAGATTGCGTGCACAAAAGTACTTAACTTGAAAGGATGAGGTTAACATCCCACACGTGTGCGAAGATCACTTGAGAAATAGTTCATTTCCAGTTGTGGTTTCCTTTACAAAAGTATTTGTTGGAGCTGAAGAACACTCGCAGAATAGTAAGGTTGACCTTAGCTATTAGAAAGATGAAGTGACAATATTCACTTAAGTCGGAATAGATTTCCTTAGTACACAAAGATGTATACTTGTGTTCGTGTTGCAGGGACACGTTAAAGTTCGATCCAAGTTGGATTAATTGAAACATGTCTTGACGACATGACGAAGGTTAAAGTTAACACTTCTTGATGCAGAATTACGATGCGAAGTTTATACAATTATGAAGTTTATCGTCCGGTGCTCAGGACGGGTGGATAGCGTAATGCTAACGGAGAAATCACATCGAAGATGAGTCGGCCTGCAACTTAAATAGCAGACAGCACGGGAGTCCAGAATGATCGATGTCCGCCATTGGCGAGTCCCAAACAGGTGGCCAGGAAGAAGCGTGCTGATTGGCAGAGAGCGGCCATGTCATGGAGACGGCCAATGAGTACGTAGCAAACTGAGGTCAGCTGGACAGGCCATGATACCACGAGGTATGAGAAAGGTGACCTAATTAACACTTGGAAAAATGTCTTAAAGGCGAGATATATATTGTAACACAACAGGTGAGTATGAAAATAATTTTAAATATAATTGAATTAAACAAGAAAGTGAAATAAAGTATGATTTGTCACTAACATGTGGTGACGAAAAATGAGGTTATGAAATCAAATACTAGTCTGACTTTTGCCATAACAAAAACCTACAAAAATTAACAAGTTAATCATTCGCAAATGCGAACACATCTGGTCGACAACATCATCATTATTTATTCACCATATGAATTCCAATACCATTATTTATTCACCCTATCAATTCCCGGTCAATGCATGTGAGATTTTCGAAGTGAAATGCCATGTCCTGTGGTTCGGATTCCACGTAAAAAGGAGGTCCCGTGGCTCATGATCTCAAGATTAACCGTCACGTTAAACTACAAGCTTCCTTTCCTTTTTCAATTCCAATACAACTTTTACCCCCACATTGCTAACTTTTCTTAACCTATTTCGTTTTGGCGAGTGTAACCGCAAACTGCAACCAAACTTAACCCGGGTTAAAACCAGAGGAAGCGCCAAAGCACGCCTATATAGAATTCCTGTGAAGATGATAAGATTATTGTCAATTGTGCTAAAAGGGAGCGACATCGTAAGTAGTGTTTTGTCTTGATTGTAGATCTATACTCCTCTCACTTTCCACATTAACCATTCTTTATTAAACCTAGCTGGGTGGATATGTTTACATTCCATGCCTTCGGGGAGCCAAGGCTTTCCCAGCTCGAGGCTCAATGTTGTCGATTCTCCACCTAAGCAACCGATAGCATGCAGCGAGACTGAATAGAACTGCATGAAGCTGTGCAACATTGGAGTCTGGACTCAATGTGGAGAGATGGAGGAAGCATGCTATTGGTCAGCAGTGAACAATGGTTATTGTCGGCACATGCTACTGCCTAACGTTTGAGTCGACACTCGTTAACGAGGAAAGTGAGAGAACTATATCTGATCCGTGTAAATAGTATCTTGTGAAGTAAAGTTTCAGTATAAACCCAAATCATATGTCTCTGAGTATTAAGTGATGATAACCCATGCCATATCCATTTATCATATGGTCCCAACCCATAGAGTTAAACAAACATAACACGCCCCAAGTCAATTAGCCAGACCCGACCACATGAAGGGTACAGTATGGAACACTATGATAAATGAAACAGGTGCATCAAGTGTCTTAATTAGGATGACAGGAGGGAGAAACTCTACTGCACAGTGATGCTGGTGAGGCTGGCAAATGGAAAAAGAATTTTCCCTACAAGACATGTCATATTCTAAGAGGAAAACACTTCCAAAAAGGCACTTCCATCCAGAATGCACGACCAAGTTCAAGAAAATGAGCCTGGTATTGTCACATATGGGTGAGTATAAGACTAGTAATAAAAGGATTAAGCAATTTAAGGTGCGCGGATGTGGATATCCGCAAAATTTTTCGCCACGCGGATATAGTTTGCAAGGCTGTGCGGATAGCGGATACCCTGCGGATAATGTTTCGAGCATATTTGTGGATAGTTTTTAGAATACAATGTGGAACTTACGATAATATTACATATCTTTCAACTACATTTAATTAAGTACCGTATGTTTATAATAGATGGTCTTGACATCTCATCAATTCTCACTGCCATTATTACTATACGTACGAGATATAATGCTGTCAATAAGCTTGTTAGTTCATCGTGGTGACATCATTAACATTCCACAAGTCAGCTACTTCGCCGTCTAAGCTATCCTGGAAGATCTGGTTCCATCTGCAGATTTATGTCCACTTGGCACTGAAACACGTTGACTGTGATATTGGAAAGGAGAGTTATGACATCAACTATGCGAACATGGATGGGTCAAGAAGAAGAAGGATGATGACTGCCTTGGAATTTCCGGCCAAATGTCAATCCCTTTCTCCAAGCGTAAAGAGAAGTTCACTTATTATTAGTGAATGTTACCGCGACCGGGAGTATGAACATCATTTCACCAACATGGATAAACTATCTATTAAAATAAAACAAGGTGAATATTCAATAGTGCGTGAAACAAAGTTCAAGTCAACGATATGGAAGACATTTGGTTACGTTTTCAATGGAAACGAAAAGGTGAACGATATAGTAGGGTGTTTTACCTGTGAAAAAGTGTATTCATACTCAGGACACAAATCAGGCACATCAAACTTACTGAGTCACAAGTGCAAAAGTAGACAAAAAAGTATGGCCAGTTTTTTTTTGTCTAAAGTGGAGGTCAAGAAACCAGAAGTGTCATCCAGCCTGAAGTCCCTAGCAATGAAGCAAATTGTCAGGAACAACTTGCTCCTAAAATGTCTAAATGTGTTGGTTTAACACTTTATGCTTTATTTAATAAATTAAACATAATATTGAAATATCCGCGGATTTGGAAAAAAGTCATGCGGATGCGGATAACAGTCGTACGGATGCGGATAAGTCGTGTGGATGCGGATAAGTCGTGTGGATGCGGATAACAGTCTTGCGGATGCAGATAACAGTCTTGCAGATGCGGATAACAGTCGTGCGGATGCGGGTAACGTTTTGTTTATCCGCACAGGGCTCTAGTGATAGGTGATAGAAATTTAATACATGTGGTGTTAAAACCCTTATTGACACAATACAGCACACCTAACATGCTCCAGGGAGTCTAAAGCTGACTCATTAGTAAGTACTTGTTCCGTTGCATGAAATTCTCTTAAATAAACACAGTCGACTAACTCTAGAGCAGTAGCCATTATCACAGGATGTATGCCACTGAAAATTGCTCTAGTTTGAATAAATATGACCATATCTTGATTGAAATTTACAAAATCAACAATAATGTGTAATTGCCAGTATATACAGGATTAGCCACCTACTTATTTATTCATTTACATATTTTTTTTGTGTCTTTGGTAGTGGCAAAGTTAGGATTCATGGTTCTCTTTTACACAGCCATGCAATAAGGTACATATAAAACAATTTTATAAAATGCAATAAGCCTAAATACAAATTCATTATGATGATTAACAAACCACTTTCTGACTCTGCAAATTATGAATCAAGGAACATCACTCCCTCCCCCTGTAATATTACTGAAGTGGCCTGGCTCTCCCAAGTAATTTCAGGATAAATTTATCATTTCGAAACATCAACAACTAGTCTGAAAGATTGATTATGACAAAGGAAGTTGAAAATCTCAAGTATTAATCATTAGTTGGAAAGAGATGAAGTGCATCATTTAGGGCCGTTTTCACCAACGTCAATTATCTCTTAATTCATTGTTAAAGGTTATTTCACTTTGCACGAGCATTTCATCAAACAGAAACACTCGTTAACTTATCACTAGGGAAAGGGAAAAATTCGCGATCGCGAATTATCAAATTAAGTAATACACAAGTGGTAATGTGTTTTAATAACCCTAAAAATGGATTTAAAAAATTATTTTTGAACTCGCGAAATTTCGCATGAAAACATGAATTTCGCCTGAAAACGCGAATTTTAACTTTCTTTTCTTTGTACGGTGCACTTCCGATAATTCGCGGCAATTAATGCACGAATTTCTGCAAATTATCCACAGTAATGTTTTTAGGCCTAGCAAAAAGAAAACTATTGGTTAAATAAAATATTGAAATGTATTTCATAAACAACCAAATAAAAAACAACTTTATAACATAGTATTGTAAGACACACTATGTAGAATATACCAATATTAAAAACTAAGAAAAATGACTGTCATCACTTTTTGTTTCTTAGATGGTTTATTTTTTCTAATTTTAGATTGTACAATTCTGAAGAGAACGAAAATTCATCTCGATTTTCTATGAAAGAGATAACTGTGACTATAGACACACTAGCTTGACTGTGGGAACTTTCGGGATTTCTGTTGCATCACTCCTTCACTAGATATGTACTAGATCTCAGTTTACCTCACCGACAGTCAAATTCCGTACAATATCCTCATCACTTTCATGTCTGAAACCGTGATTGTCTATATCGAAGTCTAACTACAAAAGTCACTTTCTTCTGCATCTTGATATTCATCCAGGTTTTGCCCAAATGTCACCGTAGTGAGACCACCTTGCCCGTTTGAAATAGCGTCGTCACAGAAGTCGACAAATGCTTGTTTTTGTGCGAGTGTAGTAGCGGCAGGGCTTCCATCCACTCACTCGGCCAAAAATAGTGAAATAGTGAGTGTTTTTTCTTGAAAATGTGAAAAAGAGGCGAGTTTTTGTATGAAAAAGTGAGTAAATTCATAGCATTAATCGCATTTATGGCCGTATATCTGGTTCATAATTTAACGTTTGTTGATATCTGTAAGCGCAATTAAGGGGGGCTTGGGTGGCTAAGCTCCCAAAAACCAATCATAGCCCCCCAAAAATGTGACAAAACTGTATTGAAATAGACAAAAATTTAAGAATGTGTTTCTGAAAAACAAATTAGCCCCCCAAAATTGTCAACCAAATTGCACCTTTGTTAATATATCTGAGTACTGTTGGTGATTTTTCATGTAGTTAGAGGACACTTGGAAATAATGGAGAGGACAATCAATGCAACACTCAAGAAATTTAAATTGTAAAACAAAAAAATAAATTTGAACTTTTGTTAAAATTTTCGGCGATCGCTGCACGGCTACGGCTGTGGTATTGCACTATGGAAGCTTTTCATGCTTTCTGGCCGCCTGGCTCGCTGCCGGCAGCGCGCTCAGGCACCGGTGGTAGAAAAATGAACTACCCATTCATGGGTATAATTTGGGTCATTTCTAGCTATCTGATTGTGCACGAGACCATTTTTAACGCAGAATGTGACCAGAAAGTGAGAATAGTGAGTAATTTTATCAAATAGTGAGAAAAGTGAGGCTGCTTTGAAAATAGTGAATAATAGTGAGAAAAGTGAGTCGCTGGAAGCACTGATTAGCGGTAATCTTCTCCCATGACTTGACTGCATGGAGAGCATCCAACAAACACGGAAAGATCGGAAACTTAATGGTCTTGCTTTCTGCATACAGCGATCTTTATAAATCTGGGCGGTCATCCTGGTAAGTTACTTAGTTATTGAGGTTTTAAGGTCCAGAACAGCGAGGTGATCTTCCCCTTCATCCTAGTAACTACTCGACGCGTGGCATCATATAATACGCCTTCCATACATGAATATGTAGATGGCAAGTATCCATATCAAAATGTGCCACTGTTTCCTGAACCAGTCTTAACCAGGTGGTTTTCTTGGTTTCACTCTGTAGAGTACCTGTCAGAGTACTTCAAAGATATTGTGGAATTTATGAATGAAGTAGTAGGGACTGATAACAATGTTTCACATGACGAAATACTTGAGATTCAAACAATTTGGCACAGACATCACTGAACTCATCCCTTTATTAGAAGGGCAGTCTTATCCAACTGTTCACCTTCTAGATGGACATCTACGGAGAATTCAGCAAGCCCTTACACTTAGTGTTTCTGGAAATTATGGTACCAACATTAAGGAGCTGTTGGAGGGTTGTGGAAATGTGTTAAAAAGAGGGAAAATACATTCAGTTTTAGTAAATGCTGGGTACCATGCTCTTAGAAAATTAATCAGCTTGAGATCCGCTGACCCTGGGAACAAGATTTACAAATGTGTGTGTTTGATCCAGCAGAAATAGTGCCAATGAACATCAAAGAGGACCTTGCAAAGAAAATTAAGAAGTTTGCATTCTGTGGAACACTGGAAGAAAGTGAGGTGGTAAGAGGATACAACGAACTGCAAACTTTAATCAAGAAGCAGATGCACGACAGGACCAAGACAGACATTGATGGAGTTTTGCAAGGAATGACATTTACATTTCCAAAGTTCTCAGAATCTGTGTGGAAACCATTTGGATACCCTGTTGAAACGCTAAATGTGAACTTTTGTTTTGCAGCTTACACTAGCACGTTAAGTGATATGAGCCACCGTTTGTCACAAGAGAATTTGGATCTCTTCACTGAAGTATACTTTGAAGGATGACTGAAATGTGTTATGTTATGCATGTTATCATGATATCATGATATTAAAAAAATCCCGCCTAAAATTTATAATTTTGAAAGTAACGAAAAGTGCACTTGAAACCACTGAATTTGCCACTTTAAAATACCGCTTTCTTCACTCTTAAATCACCGAAAAATGCCTATCCCTACCTAACAAGCAATTATGTTAAATGTCCAAATCTGACCATTCAACTCTTTAAAGCATCATCAAGTGGAAGGAAACAGCTGAATTCTACCTCGGGTATCTTGCAATGGCAGGGAATTAGTTTGTTTCTGACTTTCACACGAAGTTTCATCCATACGAATATAAAATATGTTTATGACAATGAAATTATTAAAAGATCATACAGTGGGCTAATGTTAATAATATCAAGAAAGAAGAATTCGGAAATTTAAAAAATATACATCCAAAGTGGGATTCAAACTCCTTCCAGCTCTACATAATGAACTCCCAGTTTGCAACCCAACCACTTACACTTCCAAGACAATGGGGAGAGCGTGTCCTATTTAGCCAAGTAAACGATCTATAAACACAACCGCTAGTTCTCCTAAATACTTTGTTCATATCATTTAAGCTTTTGCCATGAATAAGGTCTTCAATATTTCCCTTCCTATATAATAACGTTCCAAAAATCTCACGGAAGCTTCGCAAAGAACGATCAGTGCTACATGCTTCTTGTTCTGTCCACCATGCTTTTCCAGGGTGAAACAGAGTCTGCGAATGTGTGAGAGCTGTAAAGCGTATTTAAGTAATTATGAACCCAAATGGCCTCGTGAAATGCATCGACGATAACCATGCATTAACTGTCGTATTTAAGTTAAATAGGAATAAACTAACATATCGTTTATAAAGAGTTGGTGAAAACGGCCTTTGGAGTAGTTGTTGCATTTAGGGACATGTCAGCTCAATGTATTCGGGTGAGGGTACGATTCGCCTGATAACCTGTATTGTTGTGGTGTCGATATCAGTGTGTGTATTTGTAATTGAGGCAAGAATTGAAGTGATGGCAGCCGTGGCCTTAAGTTAGGGACCATCCCAGCATTTGCCTGGAGTAGAAATGGGGAAACCAAGGAAAACCACTTCTAGGATGGATGAGGTGGGAACCAAATCTACCTTGTCTCAGTTTTACCCTGTTCCAGCCCTCAGACTAATATATAATTGATCTAATACTAAATTAAGGTGCTAGAACCTTTTCCAACATTGAAGTAATTGAGTGTTGTGTTTCTTTTTAAAGCCACCACGTATGTGTCAAGTATTTCATTGGAGACACATAATATTACACTTTCCACAATAATTTCCTTTCTCACAAGTAATACGGTTCGTTTGCATGCAATATAGGAAAATTTCTTTACTATTAATATTACTATTACTATTAATAATTACTTCATGTACTAATTTTCCTCTTATCTAATAAATATTGAGCTCTTTCATGCACAAAGGCATGTTGAAGCAATATACAATAGATCCCCCAACAAATATAACACTAGGTGAATTCGTATGAATTGATTTAATTCAGTATAACAAAATTTCACTGTAACAAATGAATTTCCGAGGCCCCCAATATTTCATTATACTGGTATTTTAGAATATTTACTTATTCTGCTGATCCAAAGTTTTTGAATAACGACTATGATTCTGACTTGAGGATATCCATTCAGTTTAAAGCAGATTATACCTGTGAGTGAAGCTACGATATCCATGTGCAAAAAGCACCTCTCTGATTTGAAAACTAATCACTCCACTGAATTTTTTAGTACACATGTCATGCTCAAGAGTGAAATCAGTACCATTCCATTTAAAGAACGTAAGTTGGTATCGATATCTCAGTGATTAACAAAGCAGCGGAAGATGTGCAAGTTTTTCTATGAGCACCATTCACAAAACTGAAAAAAGAATATCAATGTCTTTATCAGTTCAGAAGATATTTGAGAGGGACATCTTAAGTGACTAACCCTGTATAAAAAGAAATGCAGTGGTGATTTTTGGGATTTGAAACATCTCAAGAAGAAGTAATGTATTGCCATAAGTTCACAATATTAATTAAGAGATAAACAGACCTTCACACCTAATGCTTCTGTGTTTCCGACAATGATTTCCAAGTCACGTAATCCCTCCTTAGCAAGCACTGCAGCATCACCTTTTCTTCTTGTTATGGCACGGAAAGCACTTACAGCCTTGGAAACAGGGTTCTCTGCTTTAATAAGACTAAAAAGGGTATCCATTGCTTGATCTGTGAGACACAGACTGATTAGATGAGTCTGTATTTGGAACTTTGAATATTTCTCGTCCTGAAACAAGTTGAAAGTTTTCGTTAGGAAGGATTTAAAAACGGCACCAAGGAAATATATCACTTAAATATGGTTTCTATAGGTTCTCGAAAGTTGATGTTTCTCTCAGATTTTCAATCAAGAATTCAATATGCCATCTAACTGAATAACATACCTCATAGATGATAACTAGACAACGAGGAAAAGTAAATCTTCTAAATCAATTTGGAAGTATTAGAAGCAATTTTTCAGACCTCCATTCAATAAGCATGGATAATAATTAGGGATATGATTTTTTTTTTTCATGGAAAAAACATTATACATATTATTAGGGTGGTTCAAAAATTTAAACTTTTGAATTTATACTCTCCACAAGGCAATTCTTGTTGCTTTGTAACAAAAATCACAAGAAGTTTGGATTCGAACAGTATAAGATACAGATGTATTGGATTCAACATATATTATTAGATAACTCATTAATTGGTCACTTGAACAGAACACAAGAGCAGCTGTTGAGTATGTAGACAGTTGAAACAGAGATTATCGCGCTTGACAAAATCTCTACGTTCTAGAGTAGGAACTTGCTTAAAATCTCTACATCTAGCTAACGCATGTGGAGCGTTGCAGTACACACAGTTTATAGTTGTAGTAACATACGTCTGATGAGCATGTGGTGTTGTCTTACGATTGGAAGGTTCTTTACCTTTAGAGTCTGAGCTGCTTGAAGGCCTGAGGAGGTTGCTGGAGTTCACTATGTCTAAAGCCTTACATTTACCTTCTAAGAACTTGATAAGATCTTCGAGAGTAGGAAGAATTCCAGAGTCTACAGTATCTTCAAATTCTTTCCTAATGGACAAGTGCACTTTCTCCAAAATCAACTGCGAAACTAGTAGGTCTTCCAATGGCACTGCTAAATTTAGGGCCTTAATAGCATTTAGGTTACTCAGAGTTTGGTTAACTAGTGCCCGAAGTTCATTAACAGAATCTTTGTGAGCAACCGGTAAGTTTAACAAGTAACCTAAGTGTGCCGTAGCAATCAGTCTTATGTTATCATAATGACTGCGAATAGTTTGCAGAGCAACTTCAAAATTACTGCTAGAAACTGGGATATTAGCTATTAACTTATGAGCTTCACCTTTGAGTGTAGACAGCAAGTAGTGAAATTTTTGAATATTGTCTAACTGGTCATTATTGACAACTAGGCTATCAAAGGTGTCCATATAATGCCTGAAACCGGTCACATTACCATCATAGCTGGGAAGTTGTAGTGTCGGTAATCTAATAGCATTCCGTGTACTAGAATGTGAGTGTGGTGGAGTAATACTACCATCAGCCTTGTGTCCATTATCACGATTGATCTCGATATTCATTGCAGCTTCGAGATCAAAGTATGCTGATTCAAAGGCTTCTCTTTCAGCTGCATGCTTTTAAATACCCTCAAATAGTTCTAACTGCGTTTGAGCACCTTCAGATTTATCTCTAATGTTAGGCATTTCTTTCAGTCTAACAATCACTAATTGAATTTCTGACTCACGCTGGAATTCACTAATATACTTTGACATTCGTGTTAAACTTGACTTGGCAACGGCTCGTTGCTGTACGAGTTGCTTCCTGCTTTGTTCTTCCATAGCTGCAGACGCGTTACGAGTACGAATGGTCCGGAAAGGGTGAAAACAAGGAAGGCTAACTTATAGAATGATTAGCAACAGGACAAACCTCATAGAGGTTTGCGACCAATCAAAGGAAGAAAGATCCATTTCAAAACTTCATTCATCACACAAACAGAGCCAGAGAAATAGAGAAACAGAGATATCCTGAATCTACCCAGCTCTCACCTCCATACAGCAAGGTCGGTCTAAATACTGAGTAATATAGGAATAGTTTCGTAGCTGCGCTAACTTCTTTCTTGCAAAATACTGTAGATCGCAACTGAGAACTCACTGCATTGGCTTTCCTACACCTCGACTATTTCCTTCCCCATCCTGAGAGAATACACAGCCCAAGTACTTAAAATGTTCCACCTGCTCCAATTTAGTTCCTCATACCTGGCATTCTATTTTCTTGTGTTTCTTCCCTACCTATATAACCTTCATCTTTGATATGCTGATATCCATATCATACTCCCTACATTTCTGTTCATGTTCTAACATGTTGGCTTGCAAGCTTTCGACGGAGTTCATTATTACAACCAGGTCATCAGCATAGGCCAGACTGCTTACCTGGTTTCCACCTAATTGAATCCCACCCAGACAGTTTATGCTCTTCAGCAAATGGTCCATACATAAAATAAACAGTATGGTGAGAGGTTACAGCCTTGCCTCACTCCTGTAACAACCTTGAACCAAGAACACATCCTACTGTCAACTCTCACTGCAGCCTGATTATCAACATACAGTATATACTTTTGATTGCCTGTAGCAGCCTTCCCTCAATACGAGTTGGCAGTTGGCAGTCAAAGTGAAAGGTCGTGTTTTTCCCGAGCTCTCAGGTGTGCTGAAATGGGTTGTTCTCTGGAGTGCTATCGGGCGAGGATCGGGCTGTGGTATGCGAAGGGTAGTCGGGATTTCCGGTGTTTTTGTGTGCGTGCGGGACCTAGTAACTTGTGGTTTATAGCCCTAGTGATAGCTGCGTTGTTAGTTATTGGTGGAGTGGAAGTGAATCCAGGGCCTGTTACTCCAAATGTGAATCAGGCAAATGATCCAGTGGCATCTTTAAAGTGTTCGACGTGCAGTAAAACATTGAAGAATGGTGTTGAGTGTGGACTATGTGAGAAATAGTTTCACTTCGGCTGTATTAAGGTCAAGAAGGAGGATAGTGATGTCGGAAATTGGTTTTGTAAAGTATGTGACACGCCGGACAGTTTGAGGGTGCAAATCAAAGCAAGGGATCAAATAATACAGGAACTTAGAGCAAAGCTTCGTGAATCAGAAGAAACGGTGAAGGATGTGATTGAACGGCTTTCTACTGGGATCAGTGTGGAAGAGGGCGTGCAGGAGCAAACTGAGGATGACCTTATCATAATGGGTGATTCTATGATACGATGGAGTGCGAATATCTCGAGGAAATCAGGTGCGAAAGTGCGGTGTTACCCGGGGATTAAGATTGACCAGCTTGCCCAACAAGTGGAAGAAGCAAATGTAGAGGACTGTGACAAAGTTAAAGTGTTCTTGCTCCATGTTGGGACGAACGATTTGAAGAAGAGGGCTACAGCTGATTACATCATGGGGGAGCTCTACGAACTAGGCAGAAAAGCTAAAAGCAAGTTTAGAAATGCAAAAATTATAATGAGTGGCATTGTTCGGCGGGGAGATGTTCCGTTGAGGCGAGTTAAGACTGTAAATGACCGCATGGACTGGGTATGTGCACAACTGGGATTAGTGTACGTAGAAGCTGACTGCTGGATTGGTGGCCGTGACTTCGCCCGAGACGGGCTGCATCTAAATCGACGGGGCGCTTTCAATCTAGGGAGCCTACATGACAGGGTCATCGGTTCGTGCCGGCTTTTGTGAGGAGGTGCAGGTCCAGAGGTTGCCAGCCGATGGGAACAGAAGGAGCTATTTCGAGATATTTGCTGCGGAGGTAAGACTCTAAGATTACTGCAGGTTAATGGTCAGAGTTTAGGAAATAAATTAATTGAATTTTGGAATCTTGTAGAGACGTATTCTCCTGACATTGTCATTGCTACTGAATCTTGGTTATATGAGGACATAAATAGTAGCGAAATAATTCAAGGGACCTACGAGATGTACAGAAGGGATCGGGGGAAGCGAGGTGGTGGGCTATTTATTTGTGTGCGCAAAAATATAGCTAGTTTCTTAAAGTGGGCTGATATGGATCATGAAATGTTATGTGTACAAATTTCAGATAAAAAAAAAAGATTCCCTCTTCAGGTGATAGGGGCGTATAGAGCACCGAAAGATAACCTTTCTCTCCTAGAAACACTGTATGATAAAACTTGTACGGGTAATGCTATGAAAAAGAGCATAATAATTGCTGGAGATTTAAACCTCCCCAAAGTAGACTGGTCTGGTGAGTCAACTAGCTGTGGTCAGGCTCAGAGCGCTGCAAATAAATTCTTAAGGGAGGGGGGATTTTCCCAAGTAGTTGACTTCCCAACTAGAGACAATAATACCTTAGATGTTTATCTCGTAAGGCCTGTAGAGCTGTATATTAACTGTCTGAAAGTACCAGGAATTAGTGACCATTCTGGGGTTGAATTAAATATTAGAAATGGTGACATTACAAAATTAGACTCTGATGTAGCAAAAAAGATCATATTCCAGTATCGCAGGGCGGATCAGGGCAAGTTTCAGGGGTATTTGAATGAGCTATTTGTAGGATGGGCATCGGAAGGAAATCACATTAATATCCTGTGGACTAACTTTTTGAAAATTTTAAATAGCGCTGTTGATAAATTTGTCCCATTTAAATTGCTGAAACAAAACCCAGATCCTGAGTATTACACATGAGAAATTAGGAGTCTAAAACGGAAAATTAGGAAATTATACAATAAAAGGCATGATAGTGACAAGTGAAAAAATGAAAATCCACAGCCTGCTTCCAGTCTCCGACCGGGTCAGGAATGGAATGAATGAAGCCCCCATCTAGCGGCGAGGATATGGACTGTGCCGGCTGCCGAGGCCTGACGCACTCCTCTGGGGCAATGATTAAATGAATGACAGATGAAAGGAAATGATAGTGGTGAGTGCTGCTGGAATGAAATTTTGACAGGGAAAACCGGAGTACCCGGAGAAAAACCTGTCTGCCTCCGTTTTGTCCAGCACAGATCTCACATGGAGTGACCGGGATTTGAACCACGGACCCAGCGGTGAGAGGCCGGCGTGCTGCCGCCTAAGCCACGGAGGCGTTGATAGTGACAAGTATATGTTGAAATTTAAGTCCTTGTCAAGAGAGCTCGTCTTAAAAAAGAGGGCTGCTCATGACAGTTATATGCAAGGTTTACTTGGTTCGGGAGGTGATGGGTGGAAAAATTTTTACAGTTATGTTAGGAGAAGAAAGGGAAATTCAAATAATTTGTCGATGATAATGTCCGGTGACGGTAAATTAATTACTGAGAAACAGGCCATTGCTAATCAATTAAATGTCTTTTACGGTAGTGTGTTCAATAAATCCAATAGCTGTGTGTTGGACCTTAACGACGAATCAGGGGCTCCCCTGTTCCAAATAAACCAGTCAGCAATTGTAAAGCTAATACAAAAACTACGTTTCAATGTATCAAAGGGTGGGTAGTTTATTGGCTGAGGAATAACCCACCCACCAAGGGAAGATGATTAAGAGAAGGAAGTAGATTTGGGATTGGAAAAGAAGGATAGAAAAATAGGAGGAGAGTCCCACAAAAATAATAAGTTTCACTTTAAACACACTTAAAGGCGATTGCCACAGAAACTTAACCTCCTGATATCTAAAATAGGTACGAGCTTGGTCGAGGCCAACGGGAACTGCAGCTAAGACTTGGGCAGTTTGCCAGAGAGAGGCTCTAGTGTCTTTCCTCCCAAGCACGAATAAAAGTACTATAGGGAAGGGTGATGGTCTGGCCAGACAGAGAGCAAAAGCTTTATTAAGCATGAACGAGGGCATAAACCTAGGAAGGGCTAGGAAAGCCAGGATCCTGCCTAACGGTAGTATCAGAGAAATGATGAATCCAAAACCAAATATTTAATTTATTTAACAATTCAAAGAAGCGTAACTTTAACAAATAAATATGTTCTATGTAGTTAACAATTTGGGGTCGCAGACCTCCAACAACGTTCAGAAATTGCTCCAGGCAAATGACAATTTTTGAGGTTTTTTAACCTTGTATTAAAATCTGGGTAAGATTTAATAAAATAGGCAAAATGGAATAATTAAAGTTTTAACATTTACAGGAGTACAAGTAGTGTACTATAAGAAACCTCTGAAAGGACATTCTAACGAGAATAACAACTTTGAAGATAACAAAGTAGAAAACTTAAAGAATAAAAAGGAAGTTCCTACAACTTCTTATATTTAAACAGAATTACTTTGTGAGAATTATATAAAGAGAGCAGGTCACTTACTGTGAACCTGAAAAGTTAATCAAAAGTAAGGATCTAGACCTCCTATACTTTAAATAAGACTCGCAAGTTAAATGAGGCAGTTTTCATTTAGCGAGACCAAAAAAATAACTCACTCAAGAGTTGAGAGAATTGTTTTCCCTGTTTTTGAAGGGAGAAACAATGGAAGTTTGAAACGTGTGCTAGACACGTAATTATACAGAGATACTTAATGATAAACCAACAAAATGGAAGGGCACTTCTTGGAATGACACCTTATTGGAACAGACCTAGATTAAAAGTTTATTACAGATTGTTAGTAAGAGGTTTAGGAAAGAGAAATGGGAATTAAGGAAAACGTTCATGGCCTTATTTGAATATAAGCGGACGATCGCGACGCGGTAGAAAAGTTGAGCAAGCACTGGTTTTCACTATAGTTCATTGAAATATATGAAAAGTTCACTGTGTAGACACAAAGTTTATGGAAAAGAAAGTTATTGCAATGATGAAAATAACTGGTTTCATTAGATCAGTAAGAGTCTATTTCTTGAGAAAGTTGTAAATTTCAATTAAATACGCTATAGAAAATTCCCGCGGTGGACGAAACTTCACTATGTAGTAATTTAGAAGTAAGATAATTCAATTTTAAATAGAATTCTCACAGGTACGTGAGAAATACATGACGGCAGGACTTGTAGATTGAGTACAGAATCTGGAAAGTTCCAGAACAATCTTAGCAGTAAAAAGGGGCCAATGTAAATCCAGCGGAGGAACTAGCTTGTTGAATTATAGACAGCGGGTAATTAGATAATATCCCACGTAGTGAGAGGATTTCTCATTTGAATAGCTTAATAAAAGCTCTTTATGGTAAAATCGGCTTATACAAGCGAAAGCTCGACATGGCAAATCCCACGAAGAATGATTATTGCCCCAAATTAAATACTTTCACACTGTCTATAAAAGTATCATTAAAAACACGTGGAAGTTAAAACCATGAAGATGAGGTTAAAACTTGAAGAAGGTACTTATCTTTGTTGCATTTCGAAGTGAAGTTCCTCACTGATGCCTAGAGTTCCAACATGGCGTGGAATTTAAAAAATGCCTCGTTAGGTCAGGAGGCTAGCTCTGGTTGAGCCTTAACTGATTGCTTCAACTGCCGACTAAGAAGTGAGAGCAGCTCAACGGAGCACGGAGGGTCCTAGGAAGGGGAGAGAGTGGGGGTAGGAAACAAAAGGTATACATATCAGCATAACCAACTTATAAAAAATAAATTTTCTTCTTGATGGATGGTCTTCTAAGAATTGATAGTAGGCGATATTAGCGCAGCATGGTGAGTAAAGAAGTGGATGTAGTCCTCTTGCTCCAAGAGAAAATAGCTGACGATGGTAACAGGATCTGGTGGCCAAATGGATAAGTAAGTCCTCTAGCACCAGGAAGAATTGAGGAGCTTCAGAGATTCGCTGCGAGGTGACGCTAGGTGGGTCACAGAAGTTATATATCTGAAACATACTTATGAAGACATAAGAGATATGCCCAACAAGGAGAAAACAGATGATCACTGTTGGTGTTTGGCAAAGAGGAAGGAAGAAATGAACATGCAAAGAGCAATAAAAATTATATCTCAGGTGCCGTGTATTCAAAGAATACACCAAAGGGTCCTGATAATATTGTTAGTGAAGTACTTAAACTAGGGGGTAGGGCCGTGGCACGATACTTGGAGGTGATGTTTAATGTGTCCATAAACAATGCGCAAATCCCAGATGACTGGAAAAGAGCTACGGTAGTCCCAATATTTAAGGGAGGGAGCAGACTTGAATTGGGCAACTACAGGCCAGTTAGCCTTACGTCCGTCGTTTGTAAACAGATGGATCATCTCATTTGCGACTACTTGAGGGAACAGTGGGAAACATTATCATGGTTTAATGATAGGCAACATGGATTTCGGAAAGGTTACTCATGCGAGAGTCAGATGCTATCACTTTTTCAAGACATTAGCGAATCGTTAGACCATGGAGTTTCAGTCTATGCCGTGGTTATAGATTTTGCGAAGGCATCTGATGTCGTTCCGCATGACATGCTACTCCATAAATTAGCTTCGACGAAGATTGATAGAAGAGTAATTTTATGGATCCAAGAATTTTTGACGGGTCGTTCCCAGAAAGTGAAAGTCGAAGGCATATTCTCGGATGAAATTACCGTAACGTCGGGTATCCCTCAGGGCAGCGTAATCGGAACTTTGTTATTTTTGGCGTTTATAAATGACTTACCAAATGGGATTCGCAGTGACTGTCGATTGTTTGCGGATGATTGTGTAATATATCGAAAGATACATGACTCACAAGACAATGCAGTGCTTCAAGAGGACCTGAACCTGGTCTATAAGTGGGTGATTGTAAATAAAATGAAAATAAACACAAGAAAATGTAGTCTCTTAAAAATAGGGAAAGTGCGAAGGCAGGATTTTCAATATAACATTGGCTCGGAAATACTTGTAGAAGTAGATTCTTGCAAATATTTGGGCGTTCACGTAAGGAATGATATGAAATGGAGTAGTCATGTAGGATGTGTAGTTTCAAAAGCATACAAATCCTTGCACTTTGTAATGAGGGTGTTAAAAGGAAGTAGTACCTCTGCTAAAGAATTAGGCTATTTGTCACTTGTAAGACCTATTCTGGAATATGCCTCGGCGGTTTGGGATCCATATCAAGTAGGGCTCATCAATGAGTTGGAAATGGTACAAAGAAAGGCCGCTAGATTTGTGCTCAGTGACTTTAATCCCAGGAGCAGTGTGAGCCGTATGTTAAAGAAACTTGGGTGGGAATCACTGGAGGCTAGGAGGATGAAATCTGGACTCTGCGCTATGTACAACACGTATACAAATCAACCAGCATGGGGTGAGCTTAGCAAACGATTGGGAAAGCCCACTTACATGGGTAGGAGCGATCATCCTTTCAAAGTTAAGGGCCGACCACAGAGAACAAATTATGGTAAATATTCTTTTGTAAACCGTGCCATTGATAACTGGAACTCTCTACCTGCCGCAGTCTTAGAGCCTTTTCCCAAACATATAGGTGTGTTTAAGAAAAGACTGACTATTTGTGTAAATACTCCAGTTTAATTGTTGTATAATTGTTATTGAATTGTTATGGATAATTATTTATTTGTTATGTATATACAATTTGCCACCGGGGGACACACCCCCCATTGCAAATAAATGAATGAATATGAATATGAATACCATAATCCCTTCAGATGCTAACCATCTTCTCCCTGGGTACTCTTATCGTACACCTTCTCTAGATCTACAACAGCAATAATAACAAAAATACTTTGAAAAATATGGGCAACTCCCCCTATCTACAACATCCTGTGCTCAGTGTTAATCATATATGCATGATGAGTTTGTAACAGAGATCAGAAAATAGTCTTCTAGATTCTGCTTAGGCAATAGCCATCATCACTGTTGACGTTTTTGGGATGTTTCTCAATCTCTATGGAGCTTCCGTGATTCAAAATGGCACCGAGCCCTACGCATATCAAACTTCCTGTCCGTGAGTCTCCATTTGACTTTCACTGACCTTGAATCATCAATTTATAATTTTTCAGTCGGTTAACATGCTTTTGCCCAATGAGGTTAGGCGGTGTAACATTAAATATAACACAACATTCCTGAAAAAATATTACAAGTATTAATATTTAGGTACAGTGATGACTTGACCAGGAAGTCGGTGGTCGACTATATACTGTATGAGAAAGAACTAAATAAGAACATCATGGACATCAAGGTTATACCATCGGAGAACCTGGATAGCGACCATCGATTGCTGGTAATGAACCTGAGAGGGAGTAAGGAGAAGAAAGGGACTGAGAACCAGGAAAGACGTATAAGGATATGGAAACTGAAAGAAGGGGATAGAAGGGTCGAGTACCTCAAAATGGTAAAGGAAGGAATTCCAACAGATGAAGAAAGAGGGGTGGAAGAGGAATGGGCTAGATTTAAGAAGACACTAGTAGGTGCAGCAGAAGCAGTATGTGGGAGGACAAGTAGTAAGAAGAGGTGGAAGGAAACACCATGGTGGAATGAGAAGACAAAGGATATAGTAAGGGAAAAGAATAGAGCCTTTAGGAGGTGGTATCAAAATAGGACGGTAGAGACAAGGGAAGAGTACCAGGAAAGAAAGAAGGAGGCGAAGAGAGTAGTGGCTGAGGAGAGAAGAAAGTGGATGGAAGAGTGGACAAAGATGATGAAGGAGGATAGTGAAGGTACAAAAAAGGTCCTGTATGGGATGGTAAAAAATAAGAGGCGGAAGGATCCTACGGATTATGTTAGAATGGTGAACAAAAGGGACAAGAGATAGAAAATAGGGAAGAACTGAAGAAAATGTGGAAAGAATATTTTGAAGAACTTCTGAACCCAAATGGAAAAGATGGTGAGGAGGAAGAAATCGGGGAAGAGGAAGATGAACTGCAAACAGAAAAGGACTTAACATGGAAAGAAGTGGAAGATGCAGTGAACAAGATGAAAGGAGGGAAGGCACCGGGTGTGGATGAGTTGAGTGTGGAGATGGTGAGAGCAGCAGGAGAGGTGGGGATACAGTGGTTGTACTGAGTGCTGAGGACAGCATGGAAGGAAAGGAAGACCCCAGAGGACTGGAAAAAAAGGAATAATTGTCCCGATCTTCAAGAAAGGTAGTAGAACAGATTGCAGAAACTATCGGGGAATAACACTGATGAGTCATTGTGCAAAGATCTTCGAGAAAGTTCTGGAAAAGAGAATTAGGACAAGGATAGAAGGAGGGATGAGGGAAGAACAACATGGCTTCAGAGCAGGAAGGTCCACAGTGGATTTGATTTTTGCTGTAAAGCAGTTACAAGAACAGCACTATGAGTATGGAACAGATCTACTGATGGCCTTCCTGGACATTGAGAAAGCATATGACAGTGTATGCAGAAACAAAGTATGGAAGTCCCTGGAGGATAGAGGAGTAGAGAAATGGACTATAAAGAGGATAAAGGAGATGTACAAGGGAAGCGTGAGCTGTGTGAAAGTGGGAGGAGAGAGATCAGACTGGTTGGAACAGAGAAACAGCCTGAAACAAGGAAGTGCACTGTCACCGTTACTTTTCATTGTGGTGATGGATGACATAATGACCCGAGTGGCACAAGTAATTGGGGAAACAAGGAGGAGGAGGTACAGGAACAGTTGGACGTGTGGGAAGGAATAATACAAAGATATGGGATGAAATTTAGCATAAAGAAGAGTGAGATGTTGATCACAACAAGGAAGAAGGAAAGAACCACAACGGGAATAACAATTGGTGGGGAACAGCTGAAGAAAGTGGAGAGTTTCAAGTATCTGGGAAGCCTGATACAAGAGAATGGAAGAAACGATAGAGAAATAAATGAGCGGGGGAGGCAGGCAGAAGCATTTCGGAGGAGTGTGAGAAGCATGTTATGGAGCAAGGATGTCCCTCAGAACAGCAAAAAGATCATATATCGGACGTACTATGTCCCTATCCTGACGTATGCCTCGGAGACCTAAGTTATGAAAGGAAGGGAGAAGAGCAAAATACAGGCCAGTGAGATGAGGTTCTTGAGAAGCAGTATTGGTGCTACAAAGATGGACAGAATAAGAAATGAGAGGACCACAGAATTAATGAAGGAGGAACCATTACAGGATGGTATAGAGAAATCTAGACTTAGATGGTATGGACATGTAAAACGAATGGAGGAAAAGAGGATACCCAGGAGAGTACACGAGACGATGTGGGAAGGAAAGAGACCGAGAGGAAGACCGAGAGACAGGTGGCTGAAGGGGGTGGAAGAAAGCGTGAAGAAGAGAGGAGAAGACTGGACAAGGGTGGAGGCTGAGAGATGGTGGGAAGACAGAAGACGTTGGAGAGGCTTGTGTTCCAAACAGACCCGGCCAGTGGCTGGAAACTGTGCAAGATGATGATGATGAATATTTAGGGGAATTTAGGATTTCGCACTTCAACCATCATACGGTCATCTTCAGATCCGACGAGTTATATAAAATATGACAAAAACACATTTCAAAACTATTGTATAAAATTAAACTCCAACCCTAGTGATCAGGATCTGAAGATGACCGTGTGACCGTCGAAACGCATAAACCTTATGCCATCAATTGCGCCAATGAACCTCATTTCGAAATATGGAGACATTTCCAGACTGAAACCTCTTGATAGAGACATGGATTATCTTTCATTAGGAAAGTTTTGGCCAGTAATTAAAGAGGAGAAGTCAGAAAATTATATGTACAAAAGGTGGATGCCGAGGCCCTACTACAGAGTAAATTCACTCTGTAATAAAGCTAACATTGTCAAGATTATGGTTATACAGTTAAATACGTGCTGTACCACTCCAGTGAATCAAGCTCAGGCACCTCTAAACAAGAAGCTGGTTCAACTGATCTAACCCCTCTTCAAACCATTAGTGGCAGTAGATGTTATGATGTGCTGTACTCTATCTCTGAAAATAGCACTGCAGCTCAGCTGTTGTCCTATGATGAGGCAGGTCCAAGTGTAGAACCTATCACCTCTGTAGCGGATACTTCCAACCCCCAGCCAACTAATAACAATGAATTTGACTCCATTTCAACTGTGTTATTAGGAGATGAATATAATGGAATTGCTAACTTACTGCAGAAGCGAATCAATGATAATGCAGAATGAAATTACCAAAACTCTCAGTTGACTGGTAGGCCAAGGAAGGGATGATGCGATTTCTGGTTTCCGGGCACAGTTATTTGCCCAATGATGATGATTTTGGAGATATTGAAAGTGCCTTGAAGTTTCATCTAAGATTATACACCAGAAGATTACAAGTAATGAGAACTTGCCGAAAGAAGAACAAGCTGGTCGTGAACGAAATGAAATGAAAAGATTTTTTTGAGCATGGCATCCGTTGAGAAACAAATACAGTAATAAATAGGAAGAAAGATACCAATGGCAATAGAGTAAGCTGGCTAACAACATGGGAAATTGAAATAAGCAAGGAAAACCCATGGCTGTTGTCTTCGAAACGTACGTTCGATGACAATTTGAACAGGAGAAATAACACATGCCAATGTGACCAGATTAACCTCAGTATTTGCCTTAATGCTCTATGGCCAAACAGTAAAGCTATATCGGTGCCAAAATTACAGGATCTCAAAAGTGTCATGCATCTGATACTATCCGATGCCAAGGAGTTCTACGAAGGCCTTCATTCAGATGGAAACAGTTTTAACGACATCGAGGATTTTGCTAGTGAACTCGATTTCTCGATACAATATGAAACCTATGACAATTTCCTATTGTGTGAGAAACATTTACATCATAAAGTACATTGTAACACCAATGTTTATAGCATTAGTTCATTTAGTATAATTATTACTATAAGTTTGATTCTGGTATTCAAATGTATCTGTGTTTCTATTTGACTATTGAGAATAAAATTGCAATTAAGGTCACACGAGTACTCATTGTACGCGTCAAATTGTCCAGAAACTGGCATTAAAATAAATATGCATAAAGGGCTAAAAGACAAAAAGGGTGCTTAGCCGTTTTACGCATAACTATCTTGTTTGATAGAATAACGTAAAACAAGCTATTCACCAAAAATGGCGCTTAGCTATTTCATGCGTAACTAAACTCACAGGTAACATAAAGCAGCTAATTGACAATTGCTAATAAATCAACTGTCTGCTGTATTTTTGCAATTTAAACGCAATAACTATCAACAATGCATATAAATAAGGGTTTGTTTGCTTTTGAAACTCAAACTGGGCTAACAGGAGGGAATTTGAGATTGTTTAAAAGTCAAAACTTTCAATCACGTTTTTCTCAATTCCAGCTTTTCGTGGATAGCTGTTTAATGCATAGCGCCGTCCAATTGTGAACCAGCTTTTACCAAGAGTGCACTCATCCTTGTCTGTGCAACTGCATATTTGTAATAGCCAAATAAACTGTCTTAAATGAAATATAAACTTACCCGAGCCTCACTTAGAATTGAATAGATATCAGAATGCTTTTCTTCCTCAATTCCACAATGAAAGAGAATTGCTTTTAATAAGGATGAATGGTTCAGTCGAATAGTGCAATTCTTATCACGAAGACTTTGGAACTCGCTCACTATTTCCCAGACAACTGACAATATCTCTGCTTCAGCCATAAGGGTCCCTGTAGAGGACAAACAAAATGACCTTTAAAAAGATTATGTTAATTAAACACGAAACAAGAACAAAGGGAATAACCACAGCCATGTTTTTAAAGAAACATATCCTGAAAATGTTATATATAATTTAAAAAATGCTTTCGATGTTAAATATCAATCTTTTGCATAAAGTCTGAAAGCAAAAAAAATAAGGGGGGTTTATCGGCGCAATAATCATTATAATCAAATAAAATTGATCAACACCCTCTGCCTAAAGCACTTGGATGTGCTTAGAAGGGGGTTATTGTGCAATAATTGTTGTTAATTCATTTGAGGGGCATGGGACATCTTGATCATCAGCCCCATGTAGTTGGGTCTGTGTTGAACTTACCTGATAACCTGTATTCCTGTAATTACTGTAGTAGTGTGTGTAAATGTATTATTTTTTTATTATTGGAATTAAACACAATGTGTAAAGAATTATTACATAACAGATATCATTGACATTCGTCCTTTGCATAGTGCGAGATTGACATTGTTCTTTCTGTACATTCAAATAGGTGATACTGTGTGCAGCATTGGTTGCAGAGTTCACAGCTGCATTGACTGTCGGCGTTGTGGTAACCTTTCCTGTTGCAGATCTTATGGTGGAAGCCATGTATTGCTCCTCGGGTGTAGAGGTGTCGTAGTTCATAGCCGGCTGATCTCCATTCCTTCTCCTTCATGGCTGGGGTGCAGTAGAATTTGGGGTCTATTTCTGTTGATTTCTGGGCTCTTTCTTCCAGGAACTTGATACATGCTTGTGTTTGAATCAGGTTGTGTTTTAATATTAGGTCTTCTATAAATGTTTTTGTTCCCACCAGTTGATAAACTAATCTTGTTGGGGCGTACTTCGATACGCACAGAGTTTTCTTGAGGTATCTGGCTTTAACTCTATCCAGGTCTTTGATGTTTTTGTAGTTCAAGTGTGGCCAAATAATTTCAATTGCGTATGATGCTATTGGGGCGATTTTCAGGTTGAACAGTGAAATTGATGTTTCTAGTGAGAGGCTATGAAGTCCTTTGATTTCCATTGTGGCTTTTATTGCGGAGATTGATCTTTCCTCAACATGTCTTGTGAAGGTGAATCCGGTGACCTGCAGAGTTACCCCTAAATATTTGTACGCCTTCGCTATGCCTAAAGTGTGATCCCCACATGTGAAGACATCCTTCGAGGATATTCGTCCGCCTTTGCGAAACTTCATTACTTTTGTCTTGTTCTGGTTTATTTTAAGTTCGTTTTCTTTCGTCCATTCCTCTAACCTATTGATAGCTTGCTGCATCGCTTCCCTGTTTTTGCTTAGGATCACCATGTCATCTGCATAGAGCAGTATTTTTACCCCTTCCGTTGTGATCTTTTGAACTACGTCGTTTGTGAGCATGTTGAAAAGTATCGGGCTTAGAGGGTCACCTTGTAGAACTCCGTTTGTCTGTTTTATGTTCCTTGATTCTAGCTGACCGTCACATATGCTTATTACGTTGCTGTGCAGTATGCTTGTTATG
The DNA here is from genome assembly GCA_946902985.2 of Meconema thalassinum. Taxonomy (NCBI): domain Eukaryota; kingdom Metazoa; phylum Arthropoda; class Insecta; order Orthoptera; family Tettigoniidae; genus Meconema; species Meconema thalassinum. Next base: position 970,896,505 of record OX336389.2, read on the forward strand.
AGGCTAAGGAAAGGGTCTTCTGGTCCTAGAACTGTCTTCAGTTTTTGGATGAGAATGTTCCTGTTTACTCCATCAAAAGCTTTTTGATAGAAATGTATTAGGGACAGGGATAGTGTAGGTACCCTGAGACTTGAAGTAAGGTTCTATCCTGGCATTTTCCTGGAGGGAGTGTCAAAAAACCCGGGGATAAACCATGCACAGGATAGCTGCTGTCAGCACCGGGATTCGAACCTGCGATCTCCAGACCTGCTGCAGCTGCCCTTGTGGCTGTGGTGCACGATTTAATGATCACGGCTACACCGCAGCGTGGTGCAATTCATCATCACTATAACCCATATGTGTTACATGTGTTGTTTTAATGGATCAAACTGCAACATTATCAGCCTCAAATAACTTAACCTTCCTGATAGATTGCAATCAATCACACAACCTCCACCTAGAGCACTTGGATGTACATAGAAGGGGAATAGGTTATTGGTACCATAATTATTATAAATAATTACAATCAATCACAAATCCCACACCTAAAGCACTTGACTGTGAAGAACGAACTTTACTCAGCAAAAGACTTAGGGCCTGTTTTTCAATCGTTAGGCAAAGTTCGGAGTAGCGAACTCCCTGCATTAAACGCCATATTGTGTCTTTCAATCTCTAGGCAGCGCTGCCAAGGGAATAAATGTGGTGGGCAAGTTGGTCATATTTACTCGGTGCTATTTGTGCTGGATAAGCATTAAACCTTCGGATTAGTGACCCTCAGTAGTTGCTTGTTGTTTTTCTCCTACCAGCTGTGAACACTTCATGATTTGTATCATGGATCTGTATTCTAATTGTATGAATCTTTATTTCATGGCTTGTTCTCGTTTATCGAAAAGCACTGTGATGGCTGCGCTAGAATTATCAGCTTTGGTATGCACACAGGTGACGATATTTGTATACGGCAATAGAAAATTAAAAATTTCAAAGATCTCGTATACTACACAGCTTGGACATTCTTAAAATTGTGACGAATGTGAATTTACACTCCGTTTACATACCGGTACTATGATCAGGGTGTCTACCAACTCATCTTAAAAGAATTCCCTGATTATTCCCTGATTTTTCCAGGATTAATGAGAGAATTCCCTGAGTAAGGACTGCTCCACATTCGCCCGGGAACAGGAAGCGTGATGAAATGCACGCTATTTTTGGGTTTGTTTTAAGCACTCTCCAGGAACAAGAAGCAATGTTTCCTGTCCTCGGAAATTCCAGGAGCCAAACAGATGTGAGCAATGGCGGCACAAGGGAAACAGTTGTGAAAATAAATTTATTTCAATAGAATATTATAAGTGAACTTATTGTCCAGTAAATAAGCATGCTGCTTTCACTACGGTAAATCTCCCCAATAAAAGGGACAACGGGAGGTTGAATACACACATCAAGGTGTGTATCATATGAGTGTGATCATCTTAATATTAAATGAGTGTTGATTAGGCGGAAACTTTAAATTTGTTATACTTAATTACTAAACGTCAACACGGAACCTGAAATGGACTCTTCTTCGAATAAATGATCATCTTAGACCAATATTTAATTTGTAAAACCATTAATTACCATTGAAATCACTGATCCTACGTCGCAGGAATGATATTTGGTAGCATATGTCTGAATATAGGCCTACACAGTAATTTACACATATCCAAGGGACGAAGGGAGGCATATTCCAAGTTCTTGCTCTCAATTAGGTCCACCTCGTCATGACAGAAGTAATTGAGTTAATCAATTTATTAATTTATAAATACACTTAAATGAAGGAAATCATTATGAATGATGTTTCAACAGGCCAGAACACACTATTATCAGTCTAAAATAATTTAGGTTGGTTGGTTCCTCAGTTTAGGGGCTGCGACAACGCGGTCATGTAGCCCCGTGTACTTTGGGTGAGTGTAGAATCTGTCTGATAACCGGTGTTAATTGTGATGACTGTATTAGTGTGTGTTTCTGTTTCTTAATTCAAGTAAGGACTGCATACTTTGAATTTTTCAAGTAGTTCCTACTTTTGCCGCCAAACACCACCATCAACAACTACTAGTTCAGAACTTGGCTACTAGACGCCACCGCAGTCGGCTCCTGGCGACGAATATAGGAACCTGAGCGTTGTTTACATTTGTAACCTAATTTAGCTTCACACAGGTGTAATTAGTGGAAGGTTCTTTAACATGCCATAAATCTATGAGTCGGCTTTACTTCCCCTCCGAAGGAAGGCATACTGAGGGATTTTTAACGCTCTTAAAAAATCCGACGACTTTGGCCGGGTTTGAACCCGCGATCTTGGGCAACTACGCCACCGAAGCCGCTAAATATAATTATACCAAGTCTGCTTGATAATACAAGGTAGAGTTTGAAATGTGTTGCAAAAACATTTCCTGGGCACAATTAAAAACAAAATTGGACATAAGTTCTAGCCTAGCTAAGGAACGTAGGAGCAGACAATAATCAAAGAATACCGGGATGGAAAAGCCGCACAAACAGTATTGTCAACCCAGATCTAACACGTTGTTACCCGGGCGCGCGCTACTCTCTCTATTCCTTACTGCGGACCGGGCAACTGAAGTACACCTAGCATGAGAAGTAAGATGGAACATAAATACGTGTAATTTTACTTACTTGTCCATCCATCAACCTTACCGTCACTACTCTCACTGCTATTATTGTCAATTTCACTCGTATTATTGTCGTCAACAGACTCGTCTGAACTGATTATCGCACTGTCAGTTCCGCGCACGCCATGCGAACACTTGACAATACACGCGGTAACTGAGCGTTATAAAACCTCACTTCCAGCATTTGTGCACCGAAAGCATTATCAAGACAACAATATACCTATCTGGATTTCGTTGAACAAAGACCGTAGTTCGTAAATAACACGTACTATGTTGATTAATGAACGGCGGAGAGGAGAAAAATACACAAGAATGAAGTACTGTAAGAAAACGTTAATTTACGTAGCCGGTTGTCCGCGCACCAATACAAAACTACGTAAATTAACGTAGCCCGTCATCACCCAGTAGTAGTCAAAATTCGATCGCTAATGGAAGTTTAAATAGTCCCTAAATCTCTACTTAAAATTAGTATAAAAAGAAAATAACTTTATGTTCAACGGAAGCCAAGCAGTAAAGATATCAGTGAAAAAGGCGAAAAAAGAACAGGCGTCCGTGCACTTTTTAAGCTTACGCTGGGCAAACCGTTAAAAATATCAATATAAGTTACTATGAGTGTAAGAATTGTTCAGCATGAAAAGTTCTACAAAAAAGTCCGCGAGAGCATATCTCTATCTTCAATACATCGCCCACTATAGCCTACGTGTTTTTAGATTGGACGGGAGGGGGATTTGTGTTACATGCACCTCGCCATTCTTAAATTACGACTGACAAGAATTCGTTGCTCATGCTATCTCCATGATAATATAATGGATAGTCCTGTTAGTGATTTTAACCCATCATGCCGAGACGTAAAACGGATATAGGCCTAGGTCGTAGTTCATTGACATCGGGGGAAAAAAGCGGTTGTCACGAAATGCATTCATAACTGTTTCCGAGCGAAGCTAGTGTAAACAATACTAAATTTAAAATATTTTGTTGCCAAAGTTGCTATATCTACCGACAAAATCCCTAAATTGGCAATACTGATCGCAACAAACAAAATGCTCAAGGCCCCATAAAATGGCATAGTTGGCTCCTGCGCAGAAGGCGAACGGAAATGTTGCCACATCAAGTGTTCAGTTGAGCTTGAGAAGGCACTGCTCATTGGCTGAGCACTGTCATCAGTAGCGAGCGATAACTTCCCGCAAAATTCGAAAGTATTGCTTCCACTTTTACGGGATATAGCCAAACTGAGACAAATCCCTGATTAACAAAGAAATTCCCTGACTTTTCCCTGATTATTCCAGACATTCATAATTCCCTGAGAATTCCCGGTTTTCCCGGGTCGTAGACACCCTGTATGATGAATGTATAAATTGAATTGGAGATATGCTACTGTCACACTTGTTTCAAACCAACAACACATATTATTTTATACTGTAAATTAAGAGGAGGGATGAAACCATACACTCTAGCCCATCTATAGACTACTAGAAATGATGTTCAATACAATCTAATTTCTCAAATCCTGCTTGCTGCAACATATCTATATATATAATACGCTAAGGTGTATGATTCACAAAACTCAAGCTCCTAAACCAGAGGGAGTTAGAAGGTGTGGTTTATACCAAAATCTTCCAAATCGTCTCAATAGTACAGGAAAAATCTTGCATTACTTGAAAAGTCAACGGAAGTATATTTATTTGTTTATAAAGTGCTTTTAAACAAATAAACAAGAAGATAGTCCCTGGCAGAACTGTGTCGCGTACTGCCGCGCGGGTAGTCTGTACACATGGGGCGCACACAACCCAATGTGCAACCAGCAGCAGTGATGAATTGCTCTCTGATTTCATAAATATCGACAATTTGTTTAAAAAGTGCGTTTTAACAAATAAACATATTTATAGAAGTCCGCATAACAGAAAAGCCAGGCGGGTGGTTTATACACATGCGAGAGTTCTCGCACGAGCCCGCTAGTTGTAATAAAAATTAGATAAATCGTAATTTCATGTAGATTCTGTTACAATAACTCATATTGATATGATAAATATTGTTTAAATCGATAATCTGGTACCAAAAATAATTACCACAACTGAGGTTCGAACCCGAGACCTCATGATTCTCAGACCAAGACACTATCACCGCAGCTATTACAACCACAGAAATGACGAGTACAAGACAGTTGCTTATTTTCACGTACCGGTAATATTATGGAAGTAATATTTTATGCTCCATTAATATTTTGCTTTTTTTCAATAATGTTCCTGCGTGGAATTGAGTTTTAAATTCTTTATGAATAGGCCTACTTGGCAGTAAAGGGAATGCGTACAGTAGTCCATGAAAGGCTAGCCAAGTTTCCATATAAAAACATCGATACATATTACGTTGATAACTGCATTACCGCAATGTGGATTAATATCTGAACAGCCATAGTGCAGAAACATAACACCGGTATTGCCGACTAGTTATACTGTTTCATATTAAAGCATATCGTTATTTAAATACTGTCACGAAGACTGAGACTATGAGGTTTGTGTTTCAATTAGTTGACACCAGAGTTCGCATGAGCTTTACTGTTCAGAATTCAATTTTGACCAATCACATAACCCATACTGTAGCTGTTCGTTGATACTTTCGACGAGTAGTCTCGCCGAGTAACTTAGCATTGAAAAACACGTTTCCAATGCCGAAGGGATAAAAGTGTTGAGCAAAGTCACTCGGGGAGTGGATGCTCATCACTTTTATCCAGAGATTGAAAAATAGACCCTTAGGAATGAGTTATCACTCTAAAATTTTGTTTATTCGCGTACTGAGGCCTTTAATCACTAATTGTGTAATTGATCCTGCTCTATTTTATGTGGGTTATCAATATTTGTCACGTAAGTCCCCCATTTCTGGATAAAGAAACGTGGTTTCAATATTACTTTGATGGCAACATATCCATCAACATCAACAACAGAACTTCTATTGTATAAAAGTGCAAAATATTGTAAGATCACTCATAAAAAAATTATAGTACACATGATGTACGGCTGCAAGTTATTAAATGACCGACTGGGTTGTGAGCGTAAGTCCTGTACAACATAGATATCAATTCTTTGCAGCATAAAATTCGTAGTTACGTAACTACAGCTTTCCTGACACCCTATGTGACAGTAATAAGTTGCGGCAAATAATTTATGTCAGTGCTGCACAGGACTTAAACTTCTACTCTCGACTCAGCCGCTCTTTTCATAAGCTCGCACCTGTACCTACCCTCATGTGTTTAGCCCATGCAATAGCAGAAAACATAAATAACAACCTAGTGAAACTTACACCAAGCTCTGTTTGGCAATCGAGTGCTTCAGATATTTGTTCTCTTACTTACACTACATAGGGAAACTTATATGCATCATTCTTGAAACCAACATACCATACATATGATAAACTCAAGGATTACAAATTGCGTTTGTAGACACTTGGAAATTAACAGAATACCCAACTACCGTACCACTCTGTTTGTCTTTCATTAGCAACACATGCCAAAAATATTAATTGCAAATGAATGCATACATGTAGCTTGGTTTGAATTATACAAGGCGTGTTTTTTAAGTAAGTACCGTTTTGTTTTATTAAAAAAATAATGCAATTTTTAAACAATTTTATTTTTACTTAAACTATTACTCAAAATAATTTCCACACATATTAAGGCACTTCTGAATTCCACCCTCATAGAAATCTGTCAGCTGATGTGTCAGCCACTGCAGCACCGTCGATTTTTGGTCATTATTGTCTTGACACTGACCTACTAAATGCTTTTTCAAGTGCAGGAACAAGGCGCTAGACCAGGGCTATAAAGAGGGTTATCAAATTGTTCCTCACCAAATGAAGCGATGAGGTCTCAGGTTTGATTAGCCGCATGAGGGTGGGCATAGCCATGAAGCAAAAGAATCCCCTTTTTTTTACCATGCCACGCTGTTTGTTTTGGATTGCACGACAGAGTTTACGTAAGGTCTCACAAGCAGTCTCGGCATTTATTATGTCCTCCCGGTGCAAGAAATACTCAAGCAGCACACCTTGTTTATCCCAAAATCCAGTGGATATGATTTTGCGAGCTGAAATGGTTTGCTTGAATTTCACTTTCTTCGGTGATGAGAAGTGACTCCATTCCATAGATTCCTGTTTTGATTCTGGTGTAACATAAGCCACTCATGTTTTGTCGCCGGTGACAATTCAGCTTACGAACTTATTACCTTCATTATTATACCGCTCAGGGAAAGTCAAAGCACTGCCTTCGCGCTTGGTTTTATGCACCTCTGTCGTCGTTCGGTACCAGGCATGATCACAACTTCCCATAATTTAAGCATCCTGTCACAGTTTCATTTCACTCCTTGAAATTTCAGGAAACTCATAACATAATGACAAAATTGTTGAGTCTGCTTTCTTCAACCTTTGCATCAACTTTCTGCACCAAGTCCTCAGTCATGACAGACAGTCGCCCACTATGCTCCTCGTCAAAGACATTAGTATGGCCTTCTTTAAATGCTCTAATCCATCTTCTTACCATTCCTTCTCTCAGTGTCTTAACGACGACCGCAGTGCTGCAGTGGCGATATTTAAAAGCTGTACTTACTTAACCCTCTTACTCTCAAGGTAACAAACGATATATCGTTATCCATGCCTAGTGCGAAAACTGTCAGGGTAATGATATATCGTTACCTAGTCAGCACCTGCTGAAAACTTGAATAAGTTCTACATTTACTCGTTAGATCGCACAAGCGTGCTAAACGAAGGTAGCCGGATTCCGATCTTCATTTATTCTTAGAGTTTCCGCAGTGTTTCTTGTTTATTTGCCGCAGAAATAACGTTTATTTGCTTTCCCAAACACGGGGTTAGCTGAGATTGAGTCGTGATAATAGTGGTCATTTTTGGTGCTGTCTTTATTGATTAATTGTTAGAATATAGTCAGTTGGTCATTAGTATAAGTGTAGAAGTATCTATTGAAGCATTTTCTGTTAGGTTTGGTTCAAATTAGCTGTGCCTTAGCGTATAGTAGGCAAAATAGCCCAGCGTGTGATCTTTTTTGCATTATGGCTGCATCACCTTCCCGATTAAATGACGGCGATATCAAATATTTAGACAGTTATGACTGTGATGATGATTTTCTTCCCGAATCTAGTAGTTATGATGATAATGGTTTAGCTCAACCTACTGGCGTTTCAGTTACTCTCTAAGGGTTGTAAGGCCGTGACGTGGTGAGAGTGCTTGCGAGGTCTCATGATCCTTAGGGCTATGCCAGTGGTAGCATAGCTACTGGCAAGGCCTCCCTTGTCGGACAGGCCAAAGGTGAAGATCCAGACTAAGAAGCAACCCAAGAAGATGTCCAACGACTCCAAATGCGGAAGAGGAGTTGATGATAATTGTTGTTTTAAGGGGCCTAACATCCAGGAGTGAGAGTCCCAACGAAGGAGGAGGCGGAAGAGACATTTCAGGATAGGGAGGGGCAGACGATGGTGAAGGCAGCTTGTCTAGAGTTTGGATGCCTCGAGAACAATATCCCCATCCTCTGGTAGAGGTTAGGCGTGAGGTTAACAGCCTTATCCTGTAAAAAATATCTTGTTGGGAAGGACCAAACACAGAATAAACCGGGCGGATCTTTTGAATGACGACCAAAGCAAGTTAAAAGGACATGCATAAGGAAAATGGACATGAAAAGGGCTACTTGGAATGTAAGAATGATGTTACAACCAGGGAAGATGCAAGAAATTGGGAGAGAGATTAATAAATTTGGATTGGATTTAGTGGCGCAACATGAGATAAGATGGAATGGAAGAAGAAGAATTGATAAGAAAGATTTTAGTTTATTTTATAGTGGACCAGAAAGAAGAACAGGATTTGGCACGGGATTTATTGTAAATCAGAAAATAAGGAAAAGTGTAAACTAAGATTGAAAGGTTGCTTTAGAAGCATGACCTGAACAGCCCATCCCTCTTCCATATCAGTACATGGAAAACGCTGGACCAAAACACATGCTTCCTCCTAATTCTCCTCCTATTCATCATCATCATCTTGTACAGTTTCCAGCCCCAGGCTGGGTCTGTTTGGAACATAAGCCTCGCCACTTAGTTCTTTCTTCCCACCACCTCTCCGCTGTCACTCTGGTCCAGTCCTCGCCTCTCTTCTTGACACATTCCTCCACTCCTTTCAGCCATCTATCTCTTGGTCTTCCCCTTGGTCGATTCTTCTGCATCTGCATCTCATGTATCCTCTTGGGAATCTTCTTCTCATCCATTCTCTTTAAGTGTCCATACCACCTCAGTCTTGATGTCTCAATCCTACCTTGCAAGGGCTCCTCTTTCACCATTTCCCTGACCTTTTCATTCCTCACCCTGTCTCTTCTTGTTACTCCGATCCTACTTCGCAGGAACTTCATTTCACCTGCCTGTATTCTGCTTATGTCTCTTTTCTTCATTGTCCACGTTTCTGAAGCATGGGTCAGTATCGGGATATAGTAGCTTCTGTATAACACTTCCTTGCTTTTTTGTGGGACATCTTTATTCCACACTAAGCTCCTAATGCTTCTCAGAAATGCTTCTGCCTGTCTGCCACGTTCCGTAATCTCTTTGTCATTTCTCCCATTTTCCTCCACTATACTTCCCAAGTACTTGAGACTTTCCACCCTCTTCAGCTGTCCACCTCCAAGTGTTATCCCACTCATTGGTCTGTCCTTTTTCCTGGTCGTTAACAGGATCTCACATTTACTGATGTTGAACTTCCATCCGTACTCTCCCACTGTTTCTTCCCAAGCCTTCAGTTGCTCCTGAATTTCCTCCTCCTTGTTTCCCCAGACCATGAGATCATCTGCAAACACCAATGCTTTCATCTTATCTTCTCCTATCTTTCCTGCTATCCGTGTCATTACCTCGTCCATAACCACAATAAAGAGAAGGGGTGACAGCGCACTACCCTGTTTCAGGCCACTCATTTGTCTGAACCACTCTGTTCTTTCCCCTCCAACTTGCACACAACTCACACTTCCACAATACATCTCCTTCACTCTGCCTACAGTCTCTTTTTCCACTCCCATGTTTTCCATTGCTTTCCAAAGCTTCTCCCTACACACACTATCATAGGCCTTTTCGATGTCAAGGAAGGCCATCAACAGATCCTCTCCAAATTCGTAGTGGTGTTCCTGGAGCTGTCTCACTGAAAATATGAGATCCACTGTTGATCTCCCAGGTCTGAATCCATACTGCTCCTCTCTCAATTTTCTCTCCACTTTGGCTCGTATTCTACTTTCTAATATCTTTTCATATATCTTGGCACAGTGTGGTATGAGTGTGACTCCCCTGTAATTTCTGCACTCCTTTCTGCTTCCTTTCTTAAATATTGGGACAATTAATCCTTTCTTCCAATCTTCTGGGGTCTTTTTCTCCTTCCATATCACCCTCATCACACAGTACAGCCACTGTTTCCCAACCTCCCCTGCTGCCTTCACCATTTCAACACTCACTTCATCCACACCTGGTGCCCTTCCTCCTTTCATCTTGTCTATAGCCATTTCCAGTTCTCTCCAAGTCAGGTCCTTTCCCATTCCTGTGTTGTCTTCTCCATCTTCCAATACAATGTCTTCCTCCCTATGACCATTTGGATTCAGCAAATCCTCAAAGTACTCTTTCCACACTGTCTTGAGTGTCTCTTTGTTGTGTACCTCATTTCCGTTTTTGTCCATCATTACCACATCCTCTCGCAGACCTCTTCTCTTACTTTTGACAATCCCATAAAGAACTTTCTTATTTCCTCTGCTGTCTTCCTCCATCATCTCTGTCCGCTTTACCATCCAATTCTTCCTCTCCTCTGCGACAATCTTGTTTGCTTCTTTCTTCTTTATCTTATAATTTTCCCTTGCCAGATCAGTTCTTTCCTGGAACCACACTCTGAAAGCCTTGTTCTTCCTTCCCACAGCTTCTTTTACTCTCTCATTCCACCATGGTGTCTCTTTACACCGCTTTCTGTTGCTTGTTCTTCCACATACTGCCACTGCAGCTTCCACCATTGTGTTTTTGAATTGCTTCCATTCCTCTTCCCCTGTTTTAGGATTGTCCGTTGGCATCCTTTCCCTTATTATCTTCTGGAATTCTTCCTTGACTTCCTTTTCCTTGAGTTTCCATACTTTGATTCTCCTTTCCTGATACTCTGTCCTCTTGCTATCCTTAACAACTCCCAGGTTCATTACAAGTATTCTGTGGTCGCTATCTAAGGCCTCTGATGGTATTACCTTTATATCTCTGACACTTCTCTTCATTTCCCAGTCGTACAGCATGTAATCTACCAAAGATTTCTTTGTTAAATCACTGCTGTACCACGTTACCTTGTGGCTTTCTTTCTTACGGAACCAGGAGTTGCCTACCACTAAACCGTTTCTCTTGCAAAAATCCAGCAACTTTCTCCCTTCTTCATTCCTGCTACCCCATCCTTCTGCTCCCAATACATTTTCATATCCTTGCCTTTCACTTCCTACATGTGCATTCAAATCTCCCATGACAATGATGCTCTGACCATTCAACTGCTGTTGTAGCTCCTCCTCAAAGTCTTCCTTCTCTTGAGCTGTACATCCAACTTGAGGGGCATATACCTGGGCTATCTCCAGGCTTCTTCCCTTTACAGTTACTCTGATCTTTATGATCCTGTCACTTATTCCCTTTACCTCTTCCTTCATTCCATCTCTCACAACTACTCCTACTCCGCTGCTCCTTCCTTCACTGTTCCCACTCCAGTACAACCGGTACCCTTTCCTCAGTTCTCTGCGACCTTCTCCTTTCCATCTTGTTTCTGCCAAGCCCAGTACATCCAGTTTTCTTCTCTCCATCACATCTACAATCTCCTCCACTTTTCCTGTCAGTGTCTGTATGTTTAATGTCCCAACTCGTAGTCCATTAGCATATCCGGGTCGTCGTCGTTTGCATCCGTCCTGTCCGAGGCCTGTTCCTGGTTTGAAAGCAAATATGATATCCACTACTGGCTTGCTAGGCCTATCGTAGCTTCACCAGAGCCCCGTCAGCCGTCACTTTTCAGGGTTCCCATAGAGCCTTCACAGCTACCGTAGCGGTCCCGGGGCACACAAAGTCCCCACTGTACTTCACCCCTACAGGCAATCCCCTACTTCATGCCGTTGCCCGTCTCCCACCAACGTGGAGGAGGGGTTGGACTTGTGGGAGACTCCTCCTATTGCATCCTTTAATTTATTTTTCTCATTCTCTTTAATTAATTTGTTGGTTAAAGAAACTAACCGTGCTGCTCATCAATATTTTGCCTTAAATAATGCCAATTTGTCTGCCCCGTTAAAGAAGTGGACAGATGTTACTGCTGTGGAAATGAGGGGATTTCTTGCATGTATTTTGAACATGGGACATCTAAGAAAGGCTACAATAGCCTCTTACTGGTCTAAAACGTCCTCACAATTTGTGCCTTGGTTTGGAAAAATGTTTTCTGCTCATAGGTTCTAGCATGTGTTCAGATATTTTCATCTAGTCGATAGTGAGCAATGTGCACCTCCAGGAAATCCTGAATATGATCCGTGTGCTAGGTATCAACCGCTTCTTGAACATGCGAACAAAGCCATCATCATACCCCACATCAGGAACTCAGTGTAGACGAGAGTCTTGTAGGGACAATAAACAGAACTTGCCTAATGCAATATCTACCTAACAAACATCATCACAGGTGGGGTATAAAGTTCTGGATGTTGTGTAACTCCATTTCCAATTATTGTCTTTGTTTTTTTTACATATCGAGGGGTAAAGTCCATGGAAGACAGGGATAATATTACTAAATATGGCCTAGGCAACACAGTAGTTATGAAATTGTTGAAGGTAGGCAACTATCTGTGTAAGGGCTACCATGTTTTTGTGGACAACTTTTTCATGTCTGTACCACTGGTAAGATAACTTTTCAAGGTAGGCACTTATATCACTGGTACAGTATGAAGAAACATAAAGTATCTACCACAGAAATTCCATAAGAAATTTTCTGTTGGTGAAAAACTGGATTGTAGGTCAGGACCTGTTCTTGCCTGTTCATACCAGGAGAAAAAATCTCAAAGGGCACCTGTCATGCTTCTGTCTAGCAAAGTGACAGCTGGTGACAAGGAGTTAACAGTTAAACGGGGAGCAGGAACTAAAACCACCTGTAAAACTGAAGTCATATACAGATCTACAATCGTTCATGGGTGGTATTGACTCATCAGCATACCTGCCAATTTTCAAAAAGGGCTTTCAGTAAAACTCGCGTGTGCCAAAAAATCTAACAAATTTTGACATACCCCAGCTTGAAACAATAATCCTCCTGGGCTACAAAATACAGTAATTCATGCTTTGAACAGGATACCGGTATTTCAATGAATCTTGTCTACTTACATCATACGCCAATTATTTGTAGACGAGTATGACCCTCAAGGAGCAGGTGTGCTGAATTTTTGTTTGGAGCATAGAAATAACAGAACTTCCTGGAAATAATATACCTAGGTAATACACCACTCACTGGACATAACTTGCACTTTTAAATTCATAGCTGTGGCTTTTTTAGCTTCCTGCAAAGAATCTGGAGAAAAAGTGCTGGCATAACAGGGACCAGAACTCCTGGTCTTCAAAATAGAAATATACTCCAGAGATTCATTCAGGACAAAATTCATGTATTTACTTCACTTCGAAAAATTACGAGTTCAACAGCATTAATATAAAACACTACAGTAACCAATGACATTATAAGGGTCTGATTTAATACACTGACCGGCAAAAAAAAGTGGAACAGTTAAAAAAAGTAATATAAAGAGTATAAATCTAGCCTTGAAAAAGATTTAATCACATTTTAAAAGTTTTTCATGCATTAGAACAAACATCTGAAACATCCGTGAATAGAAATTGATAATATGACATTTCTTAGGGTGGTTTATTACCACCAATTACCCCCAATCCTCGATGAGCCTATCTTAATGGTTTTATGGCGGGAAGCGGACTGGAAGGGTTTAAGGTTTATGAGTGTTGCCGCTCGCTTATTGTTGTTCTAGGGATAACAACTGGCATTTGTTAAACACGTGTGAACCATTGTCACACATTTTAGCAAGTTATCCATTTGCAGTTCACACTAAAACATGCCTCTTAGCCGTGAAGAAGCTGCACAGGCAGTTGCATTGGTGGAGGATGGCCGCAGCTTCCGTTATGTTGCTGAGGTCATTGGATCATCTCTCGGTAGCATACATCGTGCAGTGCAACGTTACAGAGAGCTCCGAACATATGACAGGAGACGAGGGTCAGGCCGTAGAAGAAGCACAAGTGCCAGGGATGACAGATTTCTCACCCTCCAAGTTCTGCGTGATCGGCATACCACAGCAGTTCAGGCACGAAATCAACTGGAAAATGTCAGAAATGTGAGAGTGAGTGAGCGAACAGTAAGAAGAAGGTTTGAAGAAGCTCATCTTTCGTCCAGGAGACCTGCACGTGGACCCGCACTCGAACGGCATCACAGAGAGGCGCGTCTTCGCTTCGCAAGGCAGCATCTGGGATGGACCCACGAGCAGTGGGCCTCTGTTCTCTTCACTGACGAGAGTCGCTTTAACCTTAGATCTCCTGATGGAAGAGAAAGAGTGTGGAGAAGGCGCGGGGAGAGGTACAGCCCTATTGCTTTCTCCTCCAGGACTCCATTTGGAGATGGCTCGGTTATGGTGTGGGGTGGCATCAACGTTATGGCCCACACTGAGTTGGTGTGCATCGATCACGGGACGCTCAATTCCCAAAGGTACATCGAAGAGATCCTGATGAACCATGTGATGCCCTTTGCACCTTTCATTGGTCAGAATTTCATGCTGATGCAGGATAATGCCCGCCCTCATACTGCTCGCTGTGTTGTACAATATCTGCAGGAAGTGGAGATTCAAACCCTGGACTGGCCAGCTCGTAGTCCTGACTTGAACCCCATTGAACATGTATGGGATACGCTTGGAAGGAACGTCAGACAGCATGACCACACCACCTTGGCACAACTGAGAACATCGCTGCTGGAGGAATGGGATCGCATCCCGGCAGATGCCATTCGACGAGTTGTGAACAGTATGCCTGAGCGTTTACAAGCTGTCATAGACGCTAGAGGTGGAAACACCCGTTTTTAGTGACCAGTGTTCTCCTGCAGTGCAGTGCAAACATTAATACTGTTTTGTTTGGCAATACGTTTGATAAACACCAGCCCAAAAGAGCATTACTAAAAAATAGAAAATTTTAAGATTTGCAAAATGTAACGAAATTTGTGAGTTAAAGCGTGTTGTAAAACATGATTCGGTTTTTTCTGTTGCCAACCATCTAAATTTACATGAATAGTGCAAATATTGGAAAACCGATACATTTTAGTGGAATAAATTAAGAAATTACATAAAAAATTAAAGTGTTCCACTTTTTTTGCCGGTCAGTGTAAAGTTGTGACTTGCTTTGCTTTCTTCAGAAAGTCAATAGAATATGTTTGTATTGCTTCAGAACTTCTGGTCTTCAAAATGAAAATGGCTTCCAGAGTTCCACTGGACATCGATGACCTGAATTGTGTCCTGTTCTTCTTTATCAGGCTAAAAATTTGTTCACATTCTGTCTTCGCAGTCAAGTACGGAGAAATATCAAGATGTTACACGATCGGCGCTGGTCTCAGCCGTTGGACGAGATTCCCGTTATTTTCACGATAGAAGACGGAGAAAAATCGCGAATCACGATTTACATAATCGGTGTCACTTTTAGTGGTTAGATGAGACTTCCATTGTCCTTGGGATCGGGCAAGGGAAAATATTGCATTATTACACAATCAGTGCCGCTTGCTGTCCGTTTGACAAGAATCCAGTTGACCTCGTCATCGAATGCGGCAAAATATCGCGATGTATCGCAATCGCTACCTCACTCGACCGTTTTACGAGATTCACGTAGTCCTCGCGGTTGGACACTGAGAACGCGATAATATGCAATCGGCGCCACACCAAGCCATCCTCGTGATCAAAAGTTCGCGATCGGGCACGGCTTTTATGATTTTACGCAACTAGTGTCGATCTCGGTACGTTTGACAAGATTCCCAGAAGCAAGTCGTGTGGTCAGCCGGCCATTTTGAGAATGTGATTTTGGAGGATGAACGTTCGAAGTAGGTATCGAATTTTACGTATTAATCTGAGAGGATTGCACGAATAATAATTCGAATCACGAATTATACAAGTTTTCGAGATAACGAGTTAGATTATACATCCGATGGAACCAACATTCGAAGGAAAATCGCCATATAACGGAATTTAGAACTAACCATACTGGGTGTCACAAATTTAAGAGACGGATAGATTTTTAAAATACCGTAAGTGTATTTTCGTGATTTCTTTTTGGAACAAGATTGTGACATTAAATTATTTCGTGTTATTTCTGGAGTTATACTTGAGATAGCCTAGTCTCCAAATTTAGAGGACAATAACAAATGAGAGGTTTCTGATTTGTTTCGAAAGTAGCCTATTTGCGAATAAACGTGTCGCGAATAGTCAGGCCCAATAACAAAGAAAAATATTTCACACAAAACTAAACTCTTCTTGATGCCGAAAATATATGTTAAACCGATGTATAGGCTACCATTCATGGTATCCTCAGTATGCATTTCCTTGAGGGTGGGTACGAGGAAATATAGCTTACGCAATCTGTGAGCCTACCAGCGCGAGTTTAAATGATTTAAACAGACTTCAGCGAATTTTCGTTACCTCCAAATATCCAGACAAAAATTAGCTACTTTTCATTACTTTCGTTACTTTTCGTTACCGGTATACACCCTGATAATTCACATATTATTCCGTAACTACTGTACAACACGACCTACGTTTTGTAATTCGTGGTGAAGAAGAAAAGAACTATGTTTATACAGAACGGTAAAGGCTATCGAACTAATAAACGCATTAAAGAACAAGCAAACGGCTATCCCAGAGATTTCATTCAACACAAACAAATCGATATCGATCGACTAGGATTCGGGCAAATCAGGATGCATCTCGTATTCCTAGTCGAAGACTGTAACAATCGGATGAAAACAGTTCAGAGCGATGTATCTAATGTGCACTGGTCACATAGCAATGTATCGGCATGCGGAAGCTTGTTCTGGCGCGAATTTTAAAACGAAGATGTTGGTATGTAAAATATTATAGTTCATCCATAAAACCGTAAAACACACTGCCTTTCCGAAATTTTTCGAAAAAACCGTAAAAGTTGGCAGGTATGCATCAGACATGATGGTGAATGTGTACTTAGATGAAAGAAGGACAGTTTGTTACTGGAAGAAGGTAGCATTTAACATCATTGCTCGAATGATGTTGAATTCCTATATCCGGTACAAGGAACATTTTCAGGGACCAGGGAAATTAAAATCTAGGCTAAAATTCACAGTAGATATTATTGAAACATTATCAGCTGAATCGTTCACTGACAAGCAGGCCAAAAATGTTCGTCCCAGAGGATCTCCTGGACTCGGGAAATTACCCGAAAGGAAAGAGTCCAGGTGCTGTGTGTGCACCTTAGAAGGTAGAAAGAGGAGGTCGAGAACAATCTGCACTAGATGTGAGAAAGGGTTACATCCAGAGTGCTTGTTTAAGCACGAGTTAATATTAGTAGGTTCTGTCATGGTTCCGAATTGATGGACAGTTTAGTACAATAAAAGGAAGAGAGAATCCGCAGGATCAATACATAATATTTTTACACTAATGGGGTCTAATGTAACCCCGTTAGTGTAAAAATATATGTATTGATCAGGCGGATCCTCTCTTCCTTTTATTGCACGTAAGCACGAGTTTGGTGAGTGAATATTTTTTATTCGTGAAATGTAACATTTTTTCCTTATAAATCTGAAAATATTACAGAAAAGATTATTTAAATCAGTTAAATTTGTGAATAATCAAGTTGTCTTTGGAATGAAGCTATAAATTTAGAGCAAAGTAGGACAGATTTGAGTAATTATAGCATAACAAAATAATATGTCTGAAAGAGAAGACGAATCACACATTTCTATAATTTTTGGTACACCTGTAGAATATAGAAATAATTGAAATATTTTTTATCAGAAGGTCTTGCAACTATAGAATGTTCACAGTTAAGTGCATTGTGATACCTGTCAATGCCGCCATCTTCCTTGCATACCATTCAAAAAGTTTTTTTGAGTAAATCTGAAACTAGGGCACAGGAAGGTATCAAATCAAGAACGTGTGTGAACAACTATGTTGTCTTTATAATACCATTGCCTCTGTGACCCTAAGCAGGACAAAATTAATTATAATGAGTCATAAAATCACATTTATCTGCATTAAAAGTATTTTAAACAATTTAAATATTTTTTGTTCAACCTCATAGGTAAGATATGATCTTGAACTATTTTTCTCCCGTATGCTTGGCATTTAAGCTATACCAGTGGTTCATATTTTTCCCGTTGTGATACCTGCGATTGTGTAGGTGTTATAATTTTTTAGAAAACATTGGGTAATTTCATCAGAAAACAGCTGACTGACTTCAAGCATACCACCCAAAATGGCCTGAGAGCAAAAGGGTTAAAAAACATGCTTCATATATTCAAACTTCCATACTACTTGAAACATGCTCAAATAGATATTCCCACCTTACAGACATACATTAACAACTATTAGGTTAATAACTTCCCACAACAGCACTTGAACCACTAAGAAAGTTGAAAGAATTGCTCCAGTGGCACCACCATGCACAATCTTGTAAGTGGGCAGTTGTTGAAAATATAGCAACCCACTGCCCGTTCCCTAAAACAGTAATGACAAATAATTATCCCATTGCTCTGTAAAGGATTAGAGGGGTGAGAGATCCCAGAGCCCCAACTATCTACACAGTACAAATAATGGACTCAAGGAATGACGCTTGTTTTAAATATATATGGGACTGTTAGATGATGTAAACGACAGGTAAATGTAAAATGAAAATAAAAAAATAAAAATAAAAAAAAAGGATAAATTGCTTGATTTGAATTCTTGAAAACTCTGCTGCTGAATTATATCTCGATAAGCATTAAGTTGGTCAGAAGACATGCTCCCGAGTTTTCTATTCATTGTGTCTGTAAGCCTTCCTTTCATTACGCTCTCTGAAAAGAATAAAGAACGTCTCTACAAAAGTAGAAAGTTACTGGTAACAAATAATAATGTTATGGGCCTTATGTCTCTTTGAACTGTTGTAGTTTAAGACGTCAAGGTGCGGACATTTAGTCCCGGACAAGCCAGAATATCAATCTAAACAAGGCTGTCACATTTAAGCATTTAGCACTTTAAAACTTTTTAATGCCATCGGACTGTGCGAGGATCAAACACGCAATCTTCAGTTTCAAAGGCCAGCAATCAACCATCTGATCTTTCAGCCTTCACAGAAAGTTCCATCAATCCTCGAATTTGGCAACATAATGTACAATTAAAAGATAAAAATTCCAATTTGGTTTCTATTCATTTCAAACTGGAGTAAAGGCTGCTAAAATGATCCCCTCATCCTTTAAATTAAAAGCAGGGCTTCCACCCACTCACTCGTCCAAAAATAGTGAAATAATGAGTGTTTTTTTTCTTTCAAAAAAGTGAAAAAGAGGTGAGTTTTTGTATGAAAAAATGAGTAAATTCATAGCATTATTCGCATTTATGGCCGTATATCTGGTTCATAATTTTAACTTTTGTTATCTGTAGGTGCAATTAGGAGAGGGGGGGGGGGCTTGGGTGGTTTAGCTCCCCAAAACCAACCATAGCCCCTAAAAAATGTGACAAAACTATATTGGAATAGACAAAATTTTTAAGAATGTGTATCTGTATAACAAATTAGCCCCCCAAAAATGTCAACCAAATTGCGTCTATGTTAATATCTCTGAGTACTGTTTGTGATTTTTCATACTTGCAAATAATGGATAGGAAAATCAATGCAACACTCAAGAAATTTAAATCGTAAAACAAAAATATAAATTTGGAAAACAAAACAATGCCTATGTTATAATGGACTCTTTACTAGAAAAACAAACTAAAACAAATAATACTGCCATACTGGCACATAAGAATAAAAGTAGATATCATCAGTCTTAAGATAAAATTCACAAGTTGTCATCAGTCTTAAAATAAATAAAAGTGTCGGGGTCATCAGGATCGTCGCTGTTTTCATCGCGCCGTCGTTTCCCATGATTCTTGACGAGTATTTCAAGTATGGTGGAGGTGAGTTTCTCGACTTTCTTCCTTAGTGGCGCCCTGCTTTTTGCGGAGATCTTTGGCCCGGGATCGCATGCTGCGGGCACCTTCTAGCATGCCTTGGGCAATATTTGCACTTTTCAGATCACCCTTTACCAAAGCAGCTTTTAACCTTTGGTTGGCCTTATCAATTAGGTGATCAGAAGCTTGTCGCTCCTCTTCTTACGCTTCTTTTGCCTTCCTCTTCCTGTAATTTTCCTATCTCCTTTCTTTCTTTAACTTGAGTTTTTTCCTGCTCTTCTTGCTTGCGCCGAATGTCCTCCGTCTCTTCCTTTTTCCTTTGGTTTTCCTCTGCCTCCTTGCGCTTAGCCTCTAAATAGTTTTCATATTTTGCTGTGAGCGCCAGCTGCCGCTTTCAGAAGCGCCTTTGTGATGGGAACCGCTTCAGCCCGCCCACTGAACTCCCTCATACCGTTACGAATGTTCATTCAAGCATTCAGGGTGCGCTCCTCCATTGCGGCTCTATCTGCCGGAAGTTTATTTCTTGAATTCGAAAATCCCCATTACACATCTGAGCTTCCATGAGCTGCTGATAGGAAGGCTTTCACGACTTTGCTCACAAGCGGATATTTTGCCAGCCCTGTAAAGTCTAAAGTGTCAAAAATTTGATGCCAAAATTGGTGGGGAGATTTTCTTGCTGCATCAGCTTCCATTCATTGTGAAGCTTCTCTTCATACACAGGCAGCTGCAACATTTTGTAAACAAAGACAATGCTCATCAGAGACTCACTTTCTTTGATAGCCTGAGGCTGCAAGCATTTCAAGTGCTTGGCATCCTTTCCAGTACTAAGTATGGACTTGTTAAGCACGTGCTTCGCCGCCTCAGTCCACTACAGCTCTTATCGATCACGAGACGTTCAGCACTCTGCCCAATTTCAACATTTTCTATAAAAATTTTGCCATCCATGATGAAAGATTCTTTCAAAAATTCATTGGTACTCTTCAATGTTTCTGCCTTGCAGAACCTACTCAAGAGCAATCTGTTTACGGCCCAATCCTGGCATAGAACAAGCGTCCATACAAGTCACATAGTATTGCTGGAGGAGGACGTGGTTGGGCTGCTCGAAGTTTCCTAGCTTGACGCTTGGCCTCTTCATGTGTGCGTCGATCGCTTTCAAATGTGTTTACAGAATCCGAGATGGTACGGTGCCAAGTTGAGCGATCTTCAGCCAGCCAGTCCCAGGTTTGTGAATCAGACCTGTCAATTTCAGGGTCTGCTTAAATTGGTCTTAGGACCACCATGAGGTCTGGTGCCATAGCATAACTCACCATATAGCATTTGACGAAGTAATCTCACATCATCCATCCGATGGACATGACCAATCCATCTAAATTGGTGACCTATTATGGATGATTCTATACTGATGATTTGAGCCTTTTCAAGAACAGCAATATGGGTGATGCGGTCTTCCCATTTAATCCTCAGGATTGATATAAGTTTTTATAGGTGGAAGCGCTCAAGCTTCCTAAGATCACGTCAGTAAAGGGTCCACGTTTCACAGCCATACAACAATGTAGAAATGACTACTGCTTTGTACACCATTAGCTTTGTACTCATGGACAGATCTTTATTCATGAAGACCCGGTGCGCTAATCGTCCATATGCTGCATGGGCTGCGCCAATTCTCTTATCCACATCCTGCTCACAGGTACAACTCACAGAAATGGTACTGCCCAGGTACGAGAAGTGGTCTACCTGCTCTAATGGCAAATTTGAGATGGAGATATTGAACTGAGGAAGAGGTGTGCCTGGTGAAGGTTGTGCCAAGACTTTAGTCTTATTGACATTTATGGTAAGACCAAAGCGATCACATGCACTTTTGTAACAATTAACTGACACTTGCAGCTCTTCTGGTGTGAGAGTTGGTGCCGCAGCATCATCTGCATACAACATATTAGTAACCTTAGTAACCTGAGTTTTCCTCAAAGAGCGGAGACGAGTTAGGTTGAAAAGCCCTCCAACAAAACAATACTTGACTTCCACACCTGGGATGTTTGTGGGTGAATCATAAAGCATTGCAGCCAAGTACAGCGCGAAAAGCGTTGGGAGCCAGTACACATCCTTGTTTCAGTCCATGGGTAGTAGGAAATTCATCGGACATCTTATTCTGATGGCAAACCTGATCTGTTATGCCATCATGGAGAGCCTTGATTAGATCTACAAAACGCTGAGGGCAACCAAACCGCTTCAGCACCGCCCACATGGCTGGTCTTGGAATCAAATCAAATGCCTTTTCCAAGTCATAAAAGACTAAGAAGAGTAGATTCTGTTGTTCTCTACATTTTTCTTGCAGCTGTCTCTCACAGAAAATCAAGTCAATTGTGCTTCTGGAAGCTCTAAATCTGCATTGTGACTCTGGGAGGATCTTCTCAGAGATAACCTTGAGGCGGTTAAGTAGAATTCTTGCAAGAATCTTCCCCACAATTGATAGCAGTGATATACCGCGGTAGTTGCCACAAACACTGTGATCACCCTTCTTAAAGAAAGTGATGATAGTGGCATTCTTTAGGTCTCCAGGTACCTTTCTTGATTCCCATATTCTGAGGATAAGGGTGAAAATCCTTGTTTTGAGGGAATGACCTCCGGCTTGAATTAGTTCCAGAGGGATGTTATCTGGGCCAGGTGCTTTTCTGGGTTTCAATTGGGTGAGAGCTGCAGTGAATACATGATAAGTAGGAGGTACTGCCAACCACAGTTGTTCAGGTTGTTGCGGCACATCACAAAGGAAGTCTTCAGCAGCTGCTGATGTATGATTTAGGAGATTGGAGAAGTGCTCCTTCCAGCGTTCCAAGATTTCTTGACTGTCAGTAAAGGTAGTAGAATTATCAGCGCTTTTCAGTGTACCTGATGATGAGCGAGATGGTCAATATATTTCCTTGAGTACTGCATAGAAGTTCCTCAAGTCTCGAGCATCCGATAGTCTATGCAGTTCCTGAGCCTTCTGCTGCCACCAAGTATTTTTAATCTGCCTTACCTGCATCTGACATTTACCCTTGAGTTCCAGTAGTTTACCTTTCTTTGTGTTGGAATTTGGGTCTTGAAGATGGGCAAGATAGGCATTCCTTTTGGCATTGACGAGACACAGAATTTCTTCATTGTTGTCATCAAACCAGTCTTGTCTTTTACGCACTATAAAACCAATGGTTTCCTCAGATGACTGTGTGATAATCTTCTTTAGTGTGGCCCATTCTTGCTGAATGTCATTCGTTACTGGGTTTTCTGATAACTGGGTGACGATCCTGTTTCCAAAATGTTTATACATGGATTCATCCTGAAGTTTGGATGTATTAAACTTCTTTCTTGGCAAATTTTTGATGTTCCTAGGTGGTTTAGGTCTGATGGATATCCTGAGCTTACATATAAGAAGTTTATGATCTGTCCTTGCTGTTCTGGTAATAAGAGTGTCCTTCTTATCACATTGCCGGGTAATGATATAATCAAGAATGTGCCAATGTTTGGAACGAGGATGCATCCACGTGGTTTTGAAGTGGTTAGGTAGCCGGAATTGCGTGTTGGTAATGAAAAGTTTGTGTTCTGCACAAAGACCAAGAAGCAACAGTCCATTGGGATTACATTTTCCAAGTCCCTGTTTGCCCATCACATTATTCCATAGCCTGTGATCTTTCCCAACTCTGGCATTGAAATCACCGAGGAGCAAGAGTTTATCTGCAGATGGTACCTTGGAGATGATTTAATTTAGCTGATCATAGAACTGAGCCTTTTCTTCATCATCAGAACCAAAGGTAGGAGCATAGGCAGAGATGAGTGTCATAAAGGAACCTCCTGAGAGTGGTATGCGGAGAGTCATGAGCCTTTCGCTGATTGCAGTGGGCATAAGTTGGTGATAATTTACCAGTTTGGTCTTCACAGTGAAGCCCACACCATGAATATGACATTCCCCCTCCTTTTTTCCTTTCCAGAAGATGGTATATCCTGTTCCAGATTCAGTAATCTTGCCTTCAGAAGACAGCCTAGTTTCACTGAGAGCAGCAATGTCAACGTTGAGTCTTGATAACTCATGGGTTACAAGAGCTGACCTTCTCTCAGGTCTAATGTTATTGTCCGTATCAAGCAAATTTCTGATGTTCCATGATCCAATAATCAATTTGTGATTCTTTACTGTTTTCGAGTTTCGACCGCATGAGGGGTGACCTGCTGAGTGCGGTTGCCCAGCCGGACCAAGGTTGTGGCTTCCGATGTTTAGCCCACCCTTTCTAGGACCTTCCCCATGCTGGGTGGGCAGCGGTGATCCTAAATAGGCCTGCCCAAACACAGATGCAGGACCGATTTCCTGAGTAGTCACAGAGTCTCCGGAAGACGACCATCACACATCTGCTGCCAATGTGTAGGTCCGAACTAGGGGCTTCCAGTTACACCCATAACCTGCCCCCACCATCCATATCCCATCGCCGTTGGACTTTGAAAGCAAGTGACGTTCAGAAGAAGTGCCACTGGCGTGAATTTGTTTAGGGTGGATCTCAGCTTGCCAGGACGAGACCCACACACTATGATCCCTGAGCCTTATCCTGCGGCTCACAAAGAATGAGACATGCAGGACTGAACACAGAGACTGCAACGAACTGCCGCATACTCAAGTACTAGCGAGGTGCGCCTTTACAGCCAGTCCTTCTGGCCTGACCTCTTCCGCCTCTAGGACCGTTGGGAGCCATAAGGGTGATTGGCTCCTCCTCCGCTCATTTTGCGGTTGGGCCAAAATCTGCCCATCATAAATATGGACAATAGTTTGCCCTATTAAACCTGAGCAATGGGCTGCCCCATCCACCAACCACACTGTGCCAGAGTTCACCTCTTCCACTGCAGGTACCATTGAGGACTTCACCGTAACCCTGGCAAGGGACCCTAACAAGGTACTACCAGCCGGGCCAGCTGGACCAAGGTTTTTTAAAGAGATGTTACTCCTCTATCACTCTCTACTTTATTCTACTGAGACTATCCCTGTAACATCACACTTCCTTATGTTGCATCACATTGTGACTGTACTGTATATATAATACGCTAAGGTGTATGTTTCACAAAACTCAAGCTCCTAAACCAGAGGGAGTTAGAAGGTGTGGTTTGTACCAAAATCTTCCAAATCGTCTCAATAGTACAGGAAAAATCTTGCATTTCTTGAAAAGTCAACGGAAATATAATTATTTGTTTATAAAGTGCTCTTAAACAAATAAACAAGGCGATGGCCTCTGGCAGAACTGTGTCACGTACAGCTGCATAGCAGTAAAGCCGGGCGGGTAGTATGTGCACATGGGGTGCACACAACCCAATATGCAACCAGCAGCAGTGATGAATTGCTCTCTGATTTCATAAATATCGACAATTTGTTTAAAAAGTGCGTTTAAACAAATAAACATATTTACAGAAGCTCGCATAACACTAAAGCCAAGCGGGTGGTTTATACACAAAGCCCGCATAAGAGTAAAGCCAGGAGGGTGGTTTATACACATGCGAGAGTTCTCGCACGGGCCCGCTGGTATGAATAAATTTGACACTTCTTCATACAGAACATGTATCATAGGTTGCTGTAATTGAAATACTTTTGAAAATCTTTCAAAAAGACTTGCACTATATACTACAAGCGCAATCTGAGCGGGGAAAGTATCATCTTTTTAGAGCACTAGCAATAGCCTGATAACATTTTGATTGCAGTAATTTTTCAGCATCCTTTCCCTTTTTAAGTGGCAGAAAAAGTTTTGTACCGTGACAGTCCAGATCGGCGGGGTCGGTATGTCATTCTAAAACCGACGGAAAATTCATCACTGTAAGGCCAACTATTGACTTACCTTTGATAAATTATGAAATACTAGAATATATGGCGACATCAGGCTCCTTTCTGTCACAACACTTTTGTTAAAAAACTCTTTGTTAAAATTTTCGTCGATCGCTGCACGGCTCCGGCTGTAGTATTGCCCCAGGGAAGCTTTTTATGCTTTCTGGCCGCCTGGCTCGCTGCCGGCAGCGCGCTCATGCACCGGTGGTAAAAAAACGAACTACCCATTCATGGGTATATTTTGGATCTTTTCTAGCAATCTGACTGTGCACGAGACCATTTTTAACGCAAAATGTGACCAGTTTTGTAAAAAAAAGTGAGAATAGTGAGTAATTTTATCAAATAGTGAGAAAAGTGAGTTGCTGGAAGCCCTGAATAAAAGGTATAATGAAGCCCTCACAACAATCACTACCACCACATACTGATGCACATTAAGTAAATACAAAGATTCACTTACATAATTTTAAAAAGCATTTTGAAATGTAGTTTACCTGGATTTGGAGTCACGATGTCAAAGGCACACTCCAGCAATTCTCGTGGATGAAATCCATAGACTTTTCTTTCACGATACACTCTGTCGATGGCATAACGTTTCAAATATGAAATGCCATCATGAGCTACATAACGAGCAAATCCAACACGAAGATCATGAGGCAAAGAGACAATGCCACCAGAATGTGTCATGAGACGAACACAGGTATCAGTGTTATCATAGAGCTTGGCCTTGGGCATAAGAAGAAGGGTAGATAAGCAAGATGCACCATGCTTTTGGAAGATACGAATTACAGCCTCCTTCACAGATTCTTGTAAAACCAGAGGGCGAGTGAGACAAGTCCCTCGAGATGGATTCATATCGTAAGTGATATCCTCTGCTGGCGTAACCTCCTAAAAATAAATAATTAACAAATTTACTTGTAGAGAGTGGAGGCGAGTATAAGAATGATGGCAAATTATTACTTCACTCAAGAACAGATCAGTCGAGGTTTGCCGAATGGTAGTCTTCCTCAAACACAAGGTGAGGAAAAAGCAGTACCAAAAATTTGGGTGAATGAAAATGGAATGAACATAAACATATCAAGCGTAAAAATCACAAGTAAGCACTGCTCAGCTATGACATGTTGCATGTCTAATGGATTATCACAACATGTAACGTGTTTTTCGAGGGGATTTTACGCCACTGGCATAAGTCAGTAGGAAGCCATTCAATACTTATTTACGCGGCAAATTGTTCAGCCAAGAGAAGTTTTCATGTAACTTATTATTATTATTAACTTATTATTATTATTAATTTATTTTTTGGAGCATATTCTTATAAAATTATAAGCATACAGATAGGTTTTCTACGTTATAGAAAACACTATCAAGCAAATTATTACGATCAACATTAGCGTAGAAAATTATATGATTACGGAATTTTACGGAGTTTGTCAGTTAGGGTATTATGAGAGAGATGACTCATTGGGAATTTGGCTACAGGCTTAATCTTGTCAAGAAGTATATCGCAAGCCTGGGTTGCAGCGTCAGGAAAAGGCGAATTGGCCTGGACCGGCAAACGACATCCTCCTCCCGCCGAGTGTAATGAGCCAGAGGAGGGGAGTAGCGCGTGAGGGGCACAGCCAATCAGTGGAGACCACGTAAGGTGGAAGTCGGGACCGGAGTGGGGGAGCCGTGGAGTGCATATATCATTTGGCGCGGCGTGGAGTAGAGGACTTTTTTGTGTAAGACATGACCAGTATGGTTGCGCGTGCGAGTGGCTCCGATGTTCAATGGAGTGAGGGACTATCTTTGTAAAAATTAACCAGTGTGGTTGTACGAGTGTATGGCTCCGATGTTCGGACCATAAAATCACCAAATCTACAAGTATATCATCTACTAACGAAGGAGATGACGACGTCCAGGAAACAGTGGGAAACTCTCTTCATCATCCAGTACGAGGGAAATGCTTCGGCAATTTCCAGTGGTAAGCGCGAATGACGCAGAACTACTCAATCTCTCGTTTCTCTTTGTTTTATATTCAGTATTCAGTAACTTCATAGCTTGGGCATAAGAATGAAATCAGTAATTTATCCGAATCCGTTTTCACGTAATTTTCTAGCGGTAATATTCTAATCGCAACGCTCCAATTTAAATTTTAAACTTATTATTATTATTAATTTTGCTATACTTGTTATATATAATAAATTCATTTCTTTTAACCATGCAATCTTTGCTTTCAGTAGGTAGCATTAGATATAGACCACTTCCTTCTCCTGATACAATTGTTTGTTGGGTTAATGATCAAATCATACCACGATCTGAGTGAATAGATTCTTGAAGGTGTTCTACTAGAGCTAGACGTTGTTAAATATAAATTTAGATTTCAACATAGCGTTGAGGTCTTGGCGCCCATTAAAACAACATATCTTAGGCAGAGCAAATATTTCAAAGGGCAAGTAAGGACCAGTCAAAGACGTTTCATTTGTACGCTCAACGTGGAGCAAAGTAAATACCGTTTCAAACACTAGATGAAACATGGGTAACTTCATATCAGAGTAATGTGCATAAATTGAAGTAAATGCATGTGTTAAGAATGATTTTAATCCATGAAGTTGACATAATCACAAGAAAATGCACAAAAATAAATACTATATTAGACATCCATCATGCTGTAACCAGGCAGTTGACCTACTCTGGCTGATAGTGCAGTTGGTTTAGTGTTGGTCTTCAAAAACCAAGACGGTGGGAACGATCTTGGCTCAGCTCAAAAGTCGCTTAAGAGAATTTAAATGCACCAATCTTGTGTCATTAAGTTTAATGGAACATTGAAGAACTGCCATTGTCATTGCTAACATGCTTCAATTGTTCCTCCTTAGATCACCGATTTGTTGCACTGATGTTTTCTTATTACCCTGTACAATTTCTGATTACACAGGTGATATGAAGGATAGGAATTGTGCAACAAGATCAATACTATGACCATTAAATGCAACATTTTTTTCCATGTGTCAAAGCATGGACTGAAAGAATACAGTGATCTTCCTATTCAGTGCTTCCTGAGGACCAATCATTTTGTTGAAATTGAATAAAACACTAAATAAAGTGTTGATTATTTATGACTTAGAGCATTAGAAATGATAACTTTTTTGATTTACCCTAGTAATTGCCAAACACCTGTAAAAACTGGAGTGAGGCCTTGACTTAGCAATTCATGGGTATGCTTATTTAATCCTAGATTAGATTTGGGAGATATCATAATATTGTAACCTCATTTGTGATAATTGTTGTTTTCAGGAAAAACCAATATAATCATCTGCTCCAAAGGATATTAATTACATGACATTTTTACTGTAAATGATGAAAACATGTGTATAAAGAATAATCTTTCCAGTAAGGCTGTGTTGCCATGACAGTGAGATGAAGCCAACACATGGTAGAGATCAGTAGTTGTACTCAAACACCTGAGGAACCTGCTATGGGAAACTAGTAGCATTCTAATTAAGTAAGCTAACAATGACATGGTGTATTGAATATACTAGTGCCTATATGCAAAAGTTTTGAACTAACTAAATAAATGAACGGCCGGAAGCGACGGGCAACTGCAGTCGTAATGCTCTTCCCGAGGATATGCACCTCTCTATGCATAATTACATGTGATGAAGGCCTCCTCTTGTAAAATTGCAATCCAGAGGTAAACTAGTCCCCCGTTCGGGTCTCCGGGTGGGAACTTCTCGAGAGGGGGTTAACATCACAGAAGTGACAAAGAGAAAATCTGATTAAGTATGGATCAGAGCGTGGAATATTAGAAGTCTGATAGACAGTGAAGGTTAGAAAACTTAGAAAGGGAAATGCAAAGGTTGAGGTTGGATTTGGTTGGGATTAGTGAAATGCGCTGGCAGGAAGAACAGGACTTTGGTCAGGAGACTATAGGATCATTAGCACTAAATCAAACAATGGCCAAGCAGGTATAGGTCTCATATTGACTAGGTAACTTGGACAGCGGGTGGAATATTATGAGTAATATAGTGTGACTAGGTAACTTGGACAGAGGGTAGAATATTATGAGTAATATAGTGAACGGATTATTGTAGACAAAATCAATACAAAACCTAAGTGTACCACAGTAGTACAAGTCTATATGCCCACAAGTCAAGCTGATGATGAAGATGTTGAAAAGGTCTACGAAGAAATAGATGAAGATCAAGGAAGCAGGCTGATGGAATTCTGCACCAAGCATGAGTTGGTCATAGCTAACACCTTATTCAAAAACCATAATAGAAGAATATACACATGGATGTGACCAGGAGATACAGGGCGTACCAATTCGACTTCATTATGGCCAAGCAGAGATTTCGAAACCAGATTTTGGATTGCAAAACATATCCCGGTGCTGACATAAACTCTGACCGCAATCTGGTTGTTATGAATGCAGACTTCAGTTGAAGAAATTGAAGAAAAGTCAAAAGCCAAAACGGAGGGCAATAGACAGACTGAAAGAGAAGGACGTGAACAAATGATTCAAGATGAGTACCAAAGGAAGGACTAATGAAAAACCCTGAACAAACTTCAATTGAAGAGGAATGGGCACTTTTGAAGAATTAAATAAAATCCGCAGAAGAAAACATTCGTAGGAAAGAAAGAATAGGTAGAAAACCGTGGATCACGCAGGATATACTATAATTAATGGACAAAAGGCGGAAGCATAAGAATGTAAGAGATGAAAGGGGAAAAGCAGAATACAGACGTCTGAGAAATGAGGTAAACAAGAAGTGCAAAGAAGCGAAAGAAGAATGGTTGAAAGAGAAATGTGCAGGTATAGAAAATTGTCTGAAATTAGGAAAAGTACTGTATTTCCTCGCATAAGCGTCGCATATTTTTAGCCTAAAATTCATGGAAAAAAGTAGGGTGTGACGATTATACGAAGAATACTTAAGTTTAAAGAATAAAATCACAATTGTTAAATATATACTGTATCATAATTTGCTGCTCGCTTGTGCGATTTCTTAGTATTATTATTATTATTTGATTATTATGTAATTCCGTGTATTTCACTGTCATCAAGATCACTGTATAATTCTTGTATTTTATCATTGTGGACAACACGTGCGTAACATCACGCACGGGTCTCTGTTGCGATGTTTCCTCGGAAGTGGCTGATGTTAGACAGGCATGGGGTGTCCCTTGCGTAAGATTCTGCCAATAGCAGTTGGGCCTGTTATTACGTCTGCGAACTGGGACTAGCAGCGCTTCGTATGGCAGCTTAATGAATTTCGTCATTCCGAGGCCAAATCACGGAAACGACAGGTCCACATAAGTTTCACTCCCCTGGAGTGGTGTTGAACGCGATCGCTGTTTAGCGTGCCGAGGGCCAGCAGATCACGTATCGCGAGTCATAGCCTTCAGTCGGAGAGACAGGCTTCTTTCTTCTGACAAGGTCACGCTAGGTCATAAAGTCGCGACAGCATGCGCAAGCGATCAGCGCACAAATACGAACGTGCTAAGTGACGATGCTGCCCGCTCACATCACGTGGTGATAGCCCACAGGCACTAAGGCAGGGACTCGTTGCTTCTGACAAAGTCACGCCAGGCTGTTACCTCTCGGCAGTGTGTGCAACTGACGGGCGCACAAATACGAATATGCTTTGCGACGATTAAGCAATAAAATTTTATAAACCTATTTTATTGTTTGAAAAGTGAGGTGCGACGATTATACAGTGGCGGCGATTATGCGAGGAAATACGGTAGATACAGCTTATCGAGTACTTCTGGGGAAAGGAAGACTAAGTGGTGTAATATTAAGGACTCCGATGGAAAGCCTGCAACAGATAGGGAAGAAAAGGTTGAGAGATGGAAAGCTTACATAGAGGCCTTGTATAAGGGAAAGGAGATTGAGAATCATGTAATGGAAAGGGAAGAGAAAATTGATGAAGATGAGCAAGAAGATACAATATTGACAACAGAATTTGACAGAGCATTGGAAGACTTAAGCAGGAACAAAGCACCAGGCATAGATGATATACCGATTGAGTTGCTACGCTGCATAGGTGATGAAGGCCGATCAGTTTATTTCACTTAGCGAGTAGGAGTTATGAGACAGGCGAGGCACCCTCTGATTTCAAGAAGAATGTTATCATCCCTATACTGAAGAAAACAGGAGCTGACAGATGTGAAGATTACCGTACCATCAGCATGATCACACATGCTTCAAAGGTCCAGACTAGAATAATTTACGAGAGGATGGAAAGACAGATAGAAATAGAGTTGGGTCAAGATCAGTTCGACTTCAGGAGAAACATAGGAACAAGGGAAGCTGTACTAACAAGGAGAGGTCGCCAAGTGGTTTTCTAGAAAAGTGTTCAAATTTGGAGGGTTTGCTCTTCACAAGAAAATATTTTGGCTGTCTTCAAGCGTTTTTGCCAATGGGCCTTAGTGTGTTCAAAATTGAACGTTTAAAATCAATCCTCAAACTTGTGTAGTTCTATTCTCGCACACGTTCCCGGCTCGTTTCCGTGGCATAGTCGCCAGCGCATTGACGTGGGGAATAAAAGGTCTCGAGTTCGAGTCAGACCTAGGTGAGGCCTTTTTTTTTTTTTTACTGTTATTGTCTTTTGTGTTTTCTAACATATTTGCTGTGGTCTCTTCGGTTTTGGAGCTATATACAATATTTTAACATCATTATTATTCGTCCTTGAAGTTTGAACGAGTCGTAAGTTTTATTCGTTAAAATTTAAAAGCAGCGTGGCCGGCGACGCTACGTTCATGTGCACTACACCGAGTCTAATGCAGGAACGCAAGAGCCCTTCCTTCTGTTCCACTCTGCTGTACCATCAAGCTAAACTGTCTGTATCCAAAACTCGATACGGAACTCGTGTGAGTAACATCGCGGGAAACTCTTCGTCACGCAAGTGCCGTATAAGCGGGTTCAGTAAGTCGGAGGTCTTGATTGACGCTTATGCGTATTCAATATTACGTGTGTGCGGTTGTCTACAATCAACAGTATCTAGAACGCAAAAGACAATAATAACAGTAAAAAAAAAATGTCCTGACCAATGTCTGACTCGAACTGGAAACCTTTAATTCCCCACGCCAATGCGCTAGCGACTACGCCACGGGAACGAGCCGGGAACGAGTGCGAGAATAGGACTACACAAGTTTGAGGATTGATTTTAAACGTTCAATTTTGAACACACTAAGGCCCATTGGCAAAAATGCTCGAACACGGTAAAAATATTTTCTTCTGAAGAACAAACCCTCCAAATTTGAACACTTTTCTAGAAAACCACATGGCGACCTCTCCTTGTAAGTATAAGGATGATTTTGGAAGCTAGAATAAGGAAGGATAAGAGAACGTGCCTGGAATTTGTCGACTTAGAAAAGGTTTTTATAACGTTGATTGCAGTAAGTTGTTTGACATTTTGAAAATGATTGGAATAAAGTACAGGGATAGGAGGGTGCTCTACAATCTACACAGAAACCAGACAGCAGTTATTCGAGCCGAAGGATATGAGAGAGAAGCTGATATTCAGAAAGGTGTAAGGCAAGGCTGCAACTTGGAGAAAAATTCAAAGTAGGAGTAAAGATTTATGGAGAAATAATTTCAGCTCTGAGATTTGCTGATGACATCGTCCATCTTAGCCGACACACCAGAGGATTTGAGTGAGCTTTTAAAAGGTATGGATTCTGTCTTGAGGAAAGAATTCTTGATGAAAATTAATAAATGTAAAACAAAAATAATGGAATGCAGCCGAAATAAATCAGAAACATCTATTGACGTCAAATTGGCAGGTGAAAAGATAAAGGAAGTAGGACACATTTGCTACTTGGGAAGCAAAATAACCAGTGATGGGCGAAGCAAAGAGGATATAAAAAGTAGGTTGGCTCACGCAAGGAAACCATTTCTATAGACAAGGAATCTGTTTACATCTAATATAGATTTAGGTATTAGGAAGTCATTTTTGAAAGCCATAGTCTGAAGCATGGCACTCTATGGAAGTGAAACTTGGACTGATGGTGCAGCAGAAAAGAAAAAGAAGATTGTAGTTTTACGTGACCGTGAATCTTGTGATTATGAGCCACGGGACCTCCTTTTTACGTGGAATCCGAACCACAGGACATGGCATTTCACTTCGAAAATCTCACATGCATTGACTGGGAATCGAACCCGGACCGCCTTGGTGAGAGGCATACAGCTAGACCGCTGAGCCACCACGCCCCTAGCAGAAAAGAAGACAATAGAAGCATTTGAAATGTGCTATTACAGGAGAATGATGACGATCAGATGGGTAGATAGGGTTACAAATGAAGAGGTATTAAGATGAGTGGGAGAGGAGAGATGCTTCTGATGATTGATAATGAAGAGAAAAGATAGGTCGGTAGTACACCCAGGAATGGCAAACTTAGTTATGAAAGGAAGGGTCGAGGACAAGAACTGTAGGAGTAAACCAAGGTTTAATATGTTAAACAGATTGCCTCGGATGTAAGGTGTGGTAGCTATGTAGAGATGAAACGATTATCTCAGGATACGGAGGCCTGGAAATCTGCGTCAAACCAGTCAAAAGACTGAAGACTCAAACAACAACAACAACAGTAATTTATATATGGTGATGTGGACTATATCCTACAAGTGCTACTTACACAGCAGTGATACATTTTCAAATATATAACATAAAAAGCAGGTAATTACTTGCACTTGAACACATAGCATAAAACTTACACTTATCACTGTCTTTTACTAAGCACTTAATCAAACTAAAATGTGGATAATTTACTCTTTTTTATAATCCACAGAAGTCTATGCATTAATTACCACAGAATATTGGGAGTGCACTGTATAGATCTTTAAATAATTTAAAAACCCATGGCACTTCAGCCCATAAAGGGCCTAGGCCTACGAAGCGACCGTTGCCCAGCCATTTAGCCTGCAGTGTGTCGGATCCCCTCGGTCATTAAATGGATCTTTAAATGCCAACACATATTATCTGTACCAATACAGTTTTTAAATATAACACCTCTAACTCTAAACTGGAAACTTACCTGATTGAAGCAAGAGGCAACCAAATATTTGTAGGCTTTGCTCTGAGGATTTGACAATGTATGTCTCACCATTTCTTGAAGCTCAGCTTCCTCCAATTGAGGTGGAGGGACATAATCTGATTGTAACAACTCAAGTGAAGTTGGGCGCTGACTAGGGTCATGGTTAAGTAACCACTTAATTATGTAGACTTTCTGAGGCAATTCATCAGATAAATCCTGAGGTAAAATAATATCTTTGCTGCGCACACTGAGCAATACTTTAACTCTCTCCATACCAGTTTGCAGTGGATGGTAACACATCTCAAAAAATATAATTCCCAGGCTGTAGATATCAACTTTCTGAAAAGAAAAAATTAATAAATAAAATGAGTATGTTAATAAGCGGATACAACATTCACTAAAGACGTTCATTGAAACTGAGATACCTGATTATAGATGGCTTTATTTGCAGTGTTGCTGAGTTCTGGTGCAACATATAATGCTGTCCCCACCTGCCCCGTCAAAGATCCATCTCCTAAGTCATGAGAAAATGACCGAGGGTCAGCAGATTTACCTTCAGAGATAGCTACTATTTGATCTTTGGATGAAACTGCACCAGGTCTGAAATAAAATAATGGCTCTGTGATATTCATATTTAATTTGTCGGGATAATCAGGTTGTGCAGATTTCCAGTCCACACAATGGCAGCTGGTGGGATTTTTCCGTGGGTGATGGGGGTAAATAGATTATATGCAAATGTCGCAATGGATTGTTGTTTATGATGATGTTTTGCTTCCTGGAATGTAAAAATATGTTGGCTAATGGGAGCATTTATTCTAAATTGTAGTTTTACTGTAATTTGCCTCAAGTGTTGATCAATAAATCTAAATGTCAAATGAAACATGTGTTATAAAACAGGGTTCAGGGTGTGAAAGAATAGAAAGCACCATAAAGTGGAGTGAAGGATCAACAGTACTCGGACCAGTTTGAATATTCTCGTTCGCACTAGGCCTACCTCAAGCCTTATTGCACCCAAGATGTAATGACCAGTAGAGTTAACTGCTAGAATAGAAGTTTCTGTGCCACACCAGCCACTGTAGAAACCGGGTCAGTTCTCGAACCGTTCAACGACCAATTGGCGAGTGCTCTTACGCTAAGTTGGTGCGCTTCACTTTTCTAGGACAGTTCACAGTAGTACTGGGTTTATTGAGTTATTAAAGATCGTAACCATCAAATGCTTTGCACATAAGGTAAAACAAGATGTTCAGTAAAGAACATACTACATAGCCTAATTTGTCTTAAATGTATAGGTATATTCTTTGTCCTTATCAAGGAGTATAATTGAATGTTCTTGTGATGAGTATTAAGAGTTTTATCCTATATAAGACTCCCCATTTACTAAGTTTCGTTGTAATTTCTGTTTGCACCCAGAGAAATTGATTGGAACATTAGATAAGTATGCCCATCCACCATCTTAAATATATGGAATCGTTTTATCTTGTGCCTTCTGCAGAGAAAGCCTTCTATGTGAGACTACATATTTGCTGAGTTTCGTGATTGTAACTGTAATAAATAAATAATGCATTGTTGATATTAATGTCTGATATATTCAAGATGACGCCTGCATGCTATATGCAGAGTGATAGTCTTACGACTAATGCAAGCAAGGTATCTTATATGATGCTCCCCTCTTACAATGTTTCGTATTAATTGCACAAATGGATCCTGAGTTATTGGAATATGTCACGGATGCTCTTTGCCTTTGTCATACAAAGCCCATATACGGTTCTACATTAATGCTTATTTGAGATATTGTAAAATACCGAGGTTGTTTTCGATTTATGGAAACGGAATTCATAAGGGCTTTACCTTAAGGAAAGCCATGACTCCACCATCAGTCGTGCCCTATTTGATGTCCCATCATATGAGATATAGCTCTGCACCTCAATTTCCACTGAAGAAAACTTTTACGTAATACAGCCAATAGCCATGTCCATGTTCTGCCACTCCTCCTCACAAGCTTTACATAAGCCTCCCTCAGTACGAGGACATCTGTTTCTCAATGCCCTTTTCAGAAGTCCAAACGCACTGAAGTCCACGGGAGAAGCATCAGGTGACTTCACTGGAAGATCAGTGAAGGGTATAGCATGTATTCCTGTTTCTTGTTCCATTCTCTCTAAGAATACTAGCCCAACGGCACACTGGGGTGAAACACTGGCATTTCATGTTTGAGTTGACCAGACCAATTTTATCATATTAATTGATAATTTATCTGCTCAAATGGAAATAACATCATATTCCCATTCGGGAATATTCATAACCTATTTGGATTGCCAAGGCAAGGTTTTTGTTTTATGAAAGGGAGCTTGACTTCCGTAGCACATTGGCATCGATCGTGACGTCAGTACTACTTGTATTTTGTGTCTTGGGATGGCATTCTCAGTATGTGCTAGCCACGCCTATTGGTGAGGTGTGTCTGTACCAACTGACGAGCCCAACGGCACACTGGGGCGAAACACTGGCATTTTATGTTTGAGTTGACCAGACCAATTTTATCATATTAATTGATAATTTATCTGCTCGAACGGAAATAACATCATATTCCCATTCGGGAATGTTCATAACCTATAGGAAGTTAATTTTAGCTTTTATTAGCAACACAGCAGATATTTAACTTTCCATTATAGCAGTACCCAGCGATAACCATAAATCCCTTGGAGAAAGTTTCTTTGCATTTTGCATGCCATTTTGCCTGACCTTTTTAGGGTGTCGAGCGATGACCTGTTTATAAATTCCCGTATTTTCCGTACGAAAATTCACCAAATTCCCTTATATTTTAGAACTCTCTAAGACTAGAGTTTGCATACCATATGGCTGAAAAAATAATCTTAAAGCGTGAATCAAGATTTTCTAGCGTAAGTGTAACTGCATTTTTGGAGATACTTCCGCAGCCCACGGGTGATGGCAAGATTTAGGCCTAATCCGTAGCATGAGCAATGCGCGTGCGCGCAAGTGAACTCTCTCGCAGATGGGATGAGATGCTACGAACACAAATAAAATACCGTTTACCTGAGGAGAGCTGATATAAATGACTGTTTTACTAAGAAGGGTTGAGAGAGTAGAGAATAGGAGTGTCACATAATAAATGTTTACGGGAAGTGACTGAATTGTATGGTACCGTAACAGTATAGAGCTTCCACGAGTTAAAATTGCATAGCGAACTTCCGGTCCACGAATTTCCATTTGATTTTCATTGGCAGTGAATCGTTCGAGATTATCTTCTTTATTATTTCGGATTGTGGTTTTGTTTTTAGGCGTTCAATTTATTAAATAAGAACTAGTGGGTTGGCCTTTCATGAATATTCCAAAGATAAGTGTCTCCTAAAAGAGTAATTAGTAAAACTTCGCATCAGAGAAGACCATAACAAACAGCTTGCCTACTAAGTGTGCGATTTGCACATTTCAAACGGCAGTGGTCTAACATATCATAAGACTATACAATTGTATTAAGTTGGTGCAAATTAAATAAGTTATATGTGAGAATATTATTATAATTTGCTATCCGGTTGTCATATTAGTATATTATGCATAAACGTGACCCGTTTAAATGCTAAATTATGACGGAGGCTACGAGTTATACGCTATTCGCCGTACCGGTAGGCCTAATATTTACTAACAACGCGTCGTTTCTTCTTTAATATTTATTTAATTATTACAATTATAATAGCAGCGGAGATGAAATTCCTAAGAGGTATAGAAGGGAAGACCAGAAGATATAAAATCAGAAACGAGGAGATAAGAAGGAGGACAGGAATCTTGAAGCTGCAGGACAGGATAGAAACAACCAAGTTAAAGTGGTATGGACATATGATGAGAATGGGAGAGGAGAGAGTGCCAAAGAAAGCTTTTCTGGAAAAGGTTTCGGGGAAGAGACCGCGCGGATGGCCCCGAAAGAGATGGGCAGATACAGTGTGGGAGTGCGTGGAGAAGGGAGGAAAACCTGAAGATGTACTTAAAGGGGGAGAGGAGTGGTGGAGAGACAGGCAACGTTGGAGGTCCTTGATTCACAACCCGACCCAGGAAGCTGGAAACGGGAAATGAAGAAGAAGAAGAATTATAATAGCCTATTTATTCACACTTATTTAACAAATAATCGTTTTATAATTCTATACATATTCCAGGTAGTGCAAGAAAGCGATATTTGATAGCACATGCGGTTCCACCTTAAAACCCAACTGTACCTAGTTTTCAGTACCTATGGAAAATATTACCGTAGGTTAATAAACCGAACAACTGGCGACAATTTTTGTTAAATGCTCATTTACATCTTCACCCTAGTCTACATAAAGTCATCATCATCATCATCAACATCATTTTCCCTTTTCCAGTTAACACTGGGTGGGGGCAAATATGGTTCCTCTCCACTTTGTTCTGTAATTCCACCATTCCTCTTCCGACATAGTGTTCCAATCCAGGTTCCGTTTTCTAATACTATTCTCCACAGAGTCCATCCAACGCATTCTTGATCTTCCTCGTCCTTTCTTCCCTGTGATCCGTCGTTCCAGTGCTCGTCTTGGTAGCCTTACTTCATTCATCCGTTTGACATGTCCAAACCACCTCAATCTGTTTTGCTCCAGTTTGTCATTTAGTTTCTGTACTCCCAGTTCTTTCCGTATATCTTCCATTTCTCACTCTGTCATTGAAAGGGTAGGGGGGGTTATGACCTCAATTTCACAAACGAACGAACCTCATTTTGCATGAATTATGGAACCCGAATCCTAATGAAGATATGGATTGTCTGCATTTAGAAATATTTTAGTCAATAATTTAAAACAAGTTGCCAGAAAACTAAATACAAAAAGCTGTGTGCCTACTACGGTGTAAAGTTGCTCTGTTAAAGAAAAACCACCTCGCCAAGAT
This sequence comes from Meconema thalassinum, assembly GCA_946902985.2. Lineage (NCBI taxonomy): Eukaryota > Metazoa > Arthropoda > Insecta > Orthoptera > Tettigoniidae > Meconema > Meconema thalassinum. The sequence goes on from OX336389.2 coordinate 970,936,067, forward strand.
TATACGACATGCATACAGTTAAATACAAACATCCAATTGGAGAAACACTTTCTTTGTCACGATCTTATAAGCAATTCGAACATTATCTGTTGTAAGTTTACGGGAAAATGTGCAACATTTAGAGACTACGAGTGCTGTATGTTGCACAACGTTAGCTGACATTTCGCATCATTAATACATAAGGAATAAACACATGCAGAACTTTCTCACTGTACACAGCTGAATATCATATCATTCTTGGTGCATTTTACAACGTTTCTTTCTCCTAACAACAATGATTGGCTTAGTTACATGCAAGGAAAATTGTAGTACACAGTTCCCATTGCTTGCATTAACTGACAACTAAACCGGAAGCTGGTAATGCATAACCATATGCCGGTTGCGCGTCCTATAGCAAGTGATAGAACGAAAGAAAATGTAAGCTCTATAGGAGCCCGGAACAAGGCGATACAATTTTCTACACTACTGAAAATAGTCAAAATACCCTTTGTAATAATGAATAATAATTTTGGGGGCTCATGTAGTAATAGATGTTACCCACCCACTATCCCTTTTTAGATCACGACTTGTAAAGTAAAATTGGAGGTGCGTCCGCCATTACACGCGTAAATTATAGGACAAATACAGTATTGCTAACCTCGCGCATTCGGTACTGGCAGCTTTCCTGTCACTTTGTCCCGCTATTCCTCCCCGCAACCCACGGTCGCCAAATAACAAGACCCTACGTCTAACCGCCACACAGCAAGAATTCTGAGCAAGCTTCCCACCAACACCCTGTATTTCGAAGAAAACAACGTGAAGGATATGTCAGGAGCTTGGAACAGCCGAGCTGTGTTGCCAAGTTTTTAGTGTTGTTGTAAATCAACTGATTCGAATAATACACAGCGCTACATTTCAGATATTATTTCTGTATAATTATACGTAATATATTTTAAAAGACCATCCTGAGTCAATGCCGAGGACATTCAAACAGAGAAATACGATACTTAGACGAATAAATAAATTACACACCGAAGCTATGATACCTTTATCATCGGTATTCAATTCAATAAATACTACAAAAGAGGGCAAACACTCTACAGCTAATGAATATATAAACACTCACCATGCAATGATTATCCTTTAACATGAAACAAGAGTCTGAGTGGAGGTCGTTCACAGCTTAAAGGACAGTAGTTGACAAACAACACCATGCACACTCACTGAATCACGACTCTCTATGGTTAATATTAGCTTTCGTGATAACACAAAAGCAAAGTTAAGGTAAATACATATTTAGCACTGAGCACTCAAACAAGCCACTCTGTGAAGATATTATTGCCGTGGTTTTACATTGTCGAGTTGTAGGCTATTGAATGACAGGCGGTATTTTGAACACTATGACGGGAAACAATAGCATGTGCTCTATTATCGATTGACGCAAGCGAACTGACACCAACAAATAAATTAAATAAATTATCCTCCGTCACTGGGCAAGGGTTTCTTTGACACCCTCCATCCCTTCACTGTCCCTATCATGATCACCACCATCAGTGTCTTTGTCAGAGCTTGATGAATTGCCACGGTTAATAATCATTTCATCCACCGTGATATCCAGACCGCCTTCAATATTTCTTTCTGTACATGCTGTATGGGATGTGTCCAGTCCTCGGGTCGAATTTCAGCGAAGTAAAAGTAAAGAAACAATGACAATGAGAGGAAATCCGACTCAGACAGTGGTTAACAAGCGACTGAAACAATGCCTGTCCACACGAGAAGAATTCTGTCACTTATGTGGTGTATTTTTTAGCCACATGTTGGTGACGGGTGTTTGATAGTGATATGTCGAGAGCTGTGAGATATTGTTTGTAGTTTTTGAAAATTATGTATGTGTGACGCATTTGCAGTGAGTGTTTAACTTACACGGACTTTAAAACAATTTAGTATGTGCATCTCCCCTGCGAAAGAAAACCATGGAAAGACTAAAAACAGTAAAATTCCACACGCATGCCGCAAATACCTTTTAATTTAGATTTATTTTTATCAAAGTAGGTAATAGAAAATAATATAATGCAAAACGAAATTAAATAAGTCACTTTGACAAATACAAGATTGTTACTAGGAACTTCAGTTATACACAGCACAAAATTAAGTGAATTTGACAGTACTAATTTCTGAATAGGAACTGTATGCTAGTCATACACAAAATAAAATATGTCACTTTGTCAATACTAGATTGTGGTTAGGAACTTCAGTCACACAAAATAAGATAAAACAAACAATAATCAAGGATTTATTAATTTAAAGCTTCTCTAGGGAACTCATCTGCTCTTCAATTTTCTCTGCTTCAGAACGGGCGTCATTCAATATCTTTTTTTTTTTGGCCAATTCCTGGAGATCTTTCGTGGCTTTTCTTTCGACTGCCACCTTAGCTGTCGCTTCCTTTTCCTCCTGGCTTCGCACCTGTTTTGCTTCCTTTAATGCGGCGTAGGAGTTTCGTGCAGTATGGACTCTTGCTCACGGTTCTCTTTTCTACTCCACCAGCTGCCATCACAGCGTCCTGAACAGTATGCATGCCAATCAGACTTGCTTCTTTGTGATTGATGATCATGTTCAGGGAGAAACTTATTTCTAGAGCTGCATTGCTGCGATATAAAATCAGTATCATTTTAACGAAGCTTGTGATATGGTTTTTGGCAGGAACTGAGGAAGGTGCTAAGCCACTAATTCAGACCACAGCATGTCGAACCGTGGCTCTTTTCCGTCGAACCGCTTCAAGCGCCCAGTGACAGAGGGGAGTCTCAGAAGTACGGAGTAGCTGCTCTTGATGCGGTCAGCCATTGCGCCAGAAAGCAAATTCATCTGATTACAAAGAATTTCCAGGGCAATGACGATCCTAACTTCTGCCAACATAGGAGTCTCAGCGACCCCTATAGGGTCTAGGCAGGAAATAGCACGGGCCATCTTGTAAGCAAGAGGTGACCTCTCTTTGATTTTTTCAGCCATAGGATACGAATGTACAATTTTCGGCAGTTGGTGCGAAATCGCAGCACATCCGCGTCTGGAATTTTCTGAGATCTTGAGCTGTTAGCTTCTTCAAGGGCTGCTCTTGTCGAGAAGCCCAGGTCGAAAAAACAACTGGTCTCCTCTGTAAATAACAGGAGTAGTACTCTCTTTCAGTCAGTCGCCAAATGGCGATATGAAATGCTAGGAGTCTGGTGCCCTTAAGGGCTACTTTCACTCCGGACTGATTCCTGTATGTCATTGTCAGCAACAAGCACGGTGCGCGCAGCCCCGCGCTGAGAGGGTATGGTCGGCGGTCGGCCAGGCAAAGCATGCATTTGACGTTGGCTGGGTTCTCATCCCGCTTAGCGCTCTATCGGTGGTGCAAATTGCGGGTGGCAGCGCAGTCTGCAGGCGAAATAGAAGGCTGAGCGGGAGGACTCTACCGAGCATTCGGGGGCTAAGAAGTCTGGCATTATGAGACTTTTCAAGAATTCCTGTATCAAGTGCGAATTTCCCGTATTTTTCCCGGGTAAATAAAATTCCCGTATATTACCCGCATTTCCCGTATCGCTCGACACCCTGCCTTTTCCACCCTTCTCCCGGTGGGAAGTCACACGGGGTTTGTTGCAGTCACTTAGATATATGCTTCTCTAATGTGACCACAAATTTCCATTTTTCACCTGCCAGGTGATTCTCATACAGTTTTCTACTGTTTGTGTGCCGTTCGGCAATGTGACGATCCTAGGCGAAACCCCACCCAGACACAGCACAAACCTAGAAGAATTGCTGAGTTTTTTTGACGATACAACAACTTATTAACCCTGTACTTTTGCTGTTTCTCTATTTTTAAATCCCGGTTGATTATTGAGTTAATGATGTCCCCAACATTCTTGCTATGGCCCGTTGGGTGGCTGGACTGCTGCCAGAGACAAGTGTCTTCACCTTCCTTATGACCTCTGGAGTACGGCTTGTAGAAGGTCGTAGGTTCGCTTGTTTCTTGTCCTATGGAATTAATTTCCCTTTCGACTCTTTCCTTTCTTATTCAAGATACAGTTGTTCCCTTTCTTTGTCACAGTAAAATTCTTCTTGCTGCACTGTTCAATAATGGCAGAATGGCTATAGTATGCGTCGGAAAGGGCCGTAACTTAGCCTTCCCAGTAAGGTTCAATTTTCGTCGGCATCGCTTGAGCTGCAAGCTACTCACACTCAAACAGAAGTGGTTGTAATAATTCCACCCAACAATGGCACTCACATGCGTGCCAAACTGCTACAATGCAACCTGAAGGTCGTTTCCAGAGATCGGAAACAACCTCCGTATATAGAGTTATTTGTTTGTATATTTTATAATTTCAAGATGGCTGCTGCATGTTTTACTCAGCTATACTGTATATGAAAATGGTAGAGAGGTATTTTATATAGTAGTCCTATCTAACTAAATTTCATGTTAATAGTGCCATTATATTGTGAGTTAAATATATTCAGATCTTGAGAATATGCCCAGTCGCCATTGTGAAATTATGGAGTCTATGTTCTTTTGAATGGGTCTAAGGAAGTCACTTACAAGATTCTACATTAACCTGAAATAAATTACATGTGATTAAGATATTGTTATGGACTATTGAAGGAGAAAACTAAGGGATGGCATATTTTGCTACCAAACCTACAGTGACAGTGACACCCAAAGACAGTCTCTGCCCACCAAAAACAAAAAGAACAAAAACTCATAAGAAAACTTAGTAAGTAACTATTATAAGCACCTGAAAAAAGAACTATTTATTTTAATGTTGCAAAACTTAGAAATGACGTTCCTTCAATAAAAAAGTCTTTGGTTCCTCAGTTTATGGGCTGCGACAACGCAATCATGTAGCCCCGTGTGCCTAGTGACAGACTATTTTAGTGGTAGTATTTTGTTGTTGGTGGAACTTAAATATTTTTTCGTTAGTAGAATTTTGGTATATAATTGTTAGTAGAAGGTTAGTATTTTTGTTAGTAGAATTGCTCTATTACTTATTCTGAAAGAGACTAGCAGCCTTTCAGAATAAATCAATTCTTTACGTGTCAAAGACGGTTAAGATATTGATAATATAAGCCAACTAATGGCTACACTGCGTTCTGCTGCACGGCTGAAAGCAACGGGAAACTACAGCCGTAATGCTATTCCCGAGGATATGCACCTCTCTATGCATAATTACATGTGATGATGGCCTCCTCCCTTGTAAAATTTCAATCCGGAGGTAAACTAGTCCCCCGTTCGGGTCTCTGGGTGCGGACTACTCGAGAGGGGGTTAACATCACAGAAGTGACAAAGAGGAAATCTGACATTCTACGGATCGGAGCGTGGAATATAGTCCAGTCAAATTAGACAAAAAGTAGCCCTGACCCGGACATTTGGTATAACAAGTTAAAAATTGGTGGAAATGTCCAGGATGATGTCCTAATCAAAATCCCAAAAAATCCGGGGTGGGGAAAATCCGCCATCTTGAATAAACAGCTGCCATCTTGGATTTTGAGAGTTTTGAGCATAGCGACCGAACGAACGGTCAAATAGTTTATTTTGCCGTCTATTATCATTAAAACAATACATAATTAAAATCAGTAATAATATGGGACTATATTGGATTAAAACATATCTTAAGAATAAAAAAGGGCCGAAAAGTGCATGATACGCTACGTACTTTCACTGTATGTGAATTATATTGAATTAAATAGTGTGTGTTTGTGATTGAAATTAAAATGAACAGAAGTAGGGACATTTTAGAAGATTTATTGACATTCATAAATACCGGTACCATCCTAATGCACTCTCAAGAAGCGAAGTTGAAACAGAAGCTTCTGTTATTGTTTTGAACATCTCCGTTTAAAATGTATGTGTTATAAATAAGTGGTTTACTGTCTGAAACGTTAACACTTGCACGTTAGTGATTCTTTAATGAGGTGATATTTCAAGAGTTCTCACTCTAAGTGCGTTTTTGAAGAAATGATAAGTTATTGAAAGTATAAGAGTGCTGGTCGAGTGTTTTTTTTTTGCTGTGCATGCGAGTGCTAGAGACAAATTTTCTAATTTCTGGATATTAGGTGATTTGACAACGTTTCTGTGTTTATGTGTGTGTGGCGAACAAAGGAAGTATAAAAAGCACGTTTGAGGTTATGGGTTGGCATCGGTTGTGTGTCTTGTTTACTTCTGAACTATACGCTCAAATGGTTTTGGTGTACGTGTGTGGGAGTGGATTTAAAAGCTAATAACTTAGTTTAATGAGAGGATTTGTTTTCGTGTGAAAGTTCTTTTGTTTTGTGACTTTTTAAACATGGAACATACGACAGACGACATCGTGTGTATTTTGTGCAAAGATTGTAAAAGTGGTGAACTAGTTGTTGTATAGAGAGGACTCGACACCCACCGCCGAATAAGTCAGGAGAGAAATGATGACATTGCCGGCTTACTTAACGAAAAAGAAAGTCCAACAGTTCACGTAAATTGTCGTAAAGATTACACTCATCGTGTTTCTGTTCGCACTGACGGTGAAGGTGAAATGCAACCAAAACACAGCAATCGTCTGACCATTTCGAGTGATGTATTTGATATTAAAAAGAAATGCATGTTTTGTAGACAGGATGTAGACGCTTGCGATAAGTACAAACACCCAGACCGACAACTCTCGTATAGTGTAGTTACCACCAAACCTATTATTGACTCTGTACGGTCAATAGCTGCAAAACGAGCTGATTCATGGGGTGAAGAAGTGTTGCGAACACTTTGCACCGAGATCGACTTAGTGGCTGCTGAAGCCATCTATCACCGTCCTTGCTACTCGACATTCTGCCGGCAAGGTTCGCATCCACCTACGCCGGTAGGATCTACTGTCACATCAGAAACTACCAGAACGTCATCTCATCGTCGACCCACTGAATATCAGACTAAACTGGAAAGCTTCCAAAAGTTATGTGATCATCTGGAGAACACTGATGAGTGCCAGTACACATTCGGGGAGCTTATCGACTTCATGAAAAACGCCTGTCCTGACAAGGACCCTTATAGCGAAAAGAACTTGAAGAGAAAATTACAGAGTGTCTGCGGGGAAAGCATTGTTATCTCAGAACAAGTTGGGAAGAGTAATGTCCTCTGTTTCACAGGAAAAGCCCAACAGATTCTCAATGAAGCATGGTACAGGGAAAAGAAGGACAGTAAAACCGATAAAAAGATGAGAATTGTCGAAACAGCCGCCAAACTTATTTGTGAAGACATACGGTCTCGAGTGAATGATTGTTCCACCTATCCGACTGTAGGACAAATTTCCTTTGGAAACGAAGAATTGATACCGCCATCTCTACATGGTTTTCTGAAAATCATTCTTCAGACAAGGAAGCCATTCGAAGAAAACACATCTACCAAAAGAAAGGCCACAACCGTGGCTCATTCGATAATTGCTGCTGTCCGACCATGATCGTTTCTTTCTCCCTTGCAAATTGGAATAGGAATCGCTCTTCATAGACGGTATGGCTCGAAGCTATTGCTTGAAATGCTTTCAAAGCTTGGTATATGCGCGTCCTACTCGGAAACGGTAAATTTTGAGGCCTCTGTAGCGCAGCACACTCAACCATCAGTGAATGAAGATGCCTTCATGCAGTTCGTCTATGACAACGCGGATCACAACGTGAGAACTTTAGAAGGCCATGGAACATTTCATGCTATGGGAGGAATAAGGGGCATCACGCCAGCATGAGCATCATATCACCTAAAAAATTGTATTGCTTGTTTCGTTGTTTTTGTAAATGATGTATATTGTGCCCGCCTTCACTGCCTTGAATGGTTTGTACTCGGAGTAATTTTCTCGATAAAATAGTATTTAAGTTAAGTAATGACAATCATTTTAGGTCAAAACACAGGTTTTTGAACTTTTTTTACTTATGGAAACTAAATTGTTGTTTATTACAAAACAGATCCATATTCGATCGTTTTAGTAGCCTAGACGATAAAGTACCGAAAGTTAATTAATTTGATGCAAAAATGAACGCAATCGGACTGTCCGTTCGGTCGCTATACGGAAAACTGGAAAAATCCAAGATGGCGGCTGTTTTTTCAAGATGGCGGATTTTCCCCAACTCGGATTTTTGGGACTTTTGGGATTTTGATTCGGACATCATCCTAGACTTTTCCACTAATTTTTAACTTGTTATTTCAAATGTCTGGGTTAATGTCCAATATAACTGGACTATTGTTAGAAGTCTGCTAGGCAGTGGGCGGTTAGAAAACTTAGAAAGGGAATGGATAGGTAGAGGTTGGATTTGGTTGGGATTAGTGAAATGTGCTGGCAGGAAGAACAGGACTTTTGGTCAGGAGACTAGAGGGTCATTAGCACTAAATCAAACAATGGCCAAGCAGGGGTTGGTCTCATATTGAGTAGGAAACTTGGATAGCAGGTGGAATATTATGAGCAATATAGTGAACAGATTATTGCAGCAAAAATCAATACAAAACCTACGTGCCTAACAGTGGTACAAGTCAATATGCCTACCAGTCAAGCTGATGACGAAGATGTTTAAAAGGTCTACGAAGAAATAGATGAAATTCTGAGGTATGTCAAGGATGATGAAAATGTTATAGTAATGGGAGATTGCAATGCTGGATGCTGTGGTAGGAATAGGAAGAGAAGGGAAGATAGTAGGAGATTCCGGATTAGGTGAAAGGAATTATCGAGGAACCAGGCTGATGGAATTCTGCACAGAGCATGAGTTGGTCATAGCTAACACCTTATTCAATAACCACAATATGAGAATATACACATGGATGAGACCAGGCGATACAGGGCATTACCAAATCGACTTCATTATGGTCAAGCAGAGGTTTCGAAACCAGATTTTGGATAGTAAAACATATCCCGGTGCTGACATAAACTCTGACCACAATCTGGTTGTTATGAAATACAGATTAAAGTTGAAGAAACTGAAGAAAAGTCAAAAGCCAAAAAGGTGGGCAATAGACAGACTGAAAGAGAAGGAGAGTATAAAGGAAGGATTAATGAAAAACCCTAAACAAACTTCAATTGCAGACGAATGGGCACTCCTGAAGAATGAAATAACAAAATCCGCAGAAGAAAACATTGGTAGGAAAGAAAGAATAGGTAGAAAACCGTGGATCACTGAGGATATACTAGAATTGATGGATGAAATGTGGAAACACAAGAATGTAAGAGATGAAAAGGGGAAAGCAGAATACAGACATCTGAGAAATGAGGTTAACAAGAAGTGCAAGGAAGCGAAAGAAGAATGGTTGAAAGAGAAATGTGCAGGTATAGAAAATTGTCTGAAATTAGGAAAAGTAAACACAGCTTATCGAAGGATTAAGAATACTTTTGGGGAAAAGAAGACTAAGTGCTGTAATATTAAGGACACAAATGGAAACCCTTAAACAGATAGGGAAGAAAAGGTCAAGAGATGGAAAGCTAACATGGAGTGTTTGTATAAGGGGAAGGAGATTGAGAATCATGTAAAGGAAAAGGAGGAGGAAATTGATGAGGATGCAAAAGGAGATTTAATATTGAGGTCGGAATTTGACAGAGCATTGGAAGACTTGAGCAGGAACAAAGCACCAGGAAAAGATGATGCTATGCAGCATAGGATATGAAGGTCTGATCAGGTTATTTCACTTGGTGTGTAGAATTCATTAGACAGGTGAGGTACCCTTTGATTTCAAGAAGAATGTTATCATCCCTATATCAAAGAAAGTGGGAGCTGACAGATGTGAAGATTACCATACAATCAGTTTGATTACTCATGCTTCAAAAATCCTGTCTAGAATAATCTACAAGTGGATGGAAAGCCAGATAGAAACGGAGTTGGGTAAAGAGCAGTTTGGTTTCAGGAGGAATGTAGGAACAAGGGAAGCTGTACTAAGTCTTAGGCTGATTTTGGAAGGTAGAATAAGGAAGGAGAGAATGCTCCTGGCATTTGTGGACTTAGAAAAGGCTTTTGATAACGTAATTGGACTAAATTGTTTGACATTTTGAAAACCATTGGAATAAAGTACAGGAATAGGAAGGTGATCTACAATCTATACAGAAACCAGACAGCAGTCATTCGAGCTGAAGGACATGAGAGAGAAGGTGGTATTCAGTAAGGTGTAAGCCAAGGCTGCAACTTATCATCCATACTTTTCAATCTTTACATTAAACAAGCAATAAAGAAAATTGGAGAAAAATTTAAAGTGGGAGTGAAGATTCAAGGAGAAATAATTTCAATTCTGAGATTTGCCGATGACATCGTCATCTTGGCCGATATGCCTGAGGATTTGAATGAGATTTTGAATGGTATGGACTCCGTCTTGAGGAAAGAATTCATGATGAAAATTAATAAATGTAAAACAAAAATATTGGACATCAAATCGGCAGGTGAAAAGCTGAAGGAAGTAGGAGACTTCTGTTAGTTAGGAAGCAAAATAACCAGTGATGGAAGAAGCAAAGATGATATAAAATGTAGTTTGGCTCAGGCAAGGAAAGGATTTCTGTTGACATTGAATATAGATTTAGGCATTAGGAAGTCATTTTTGAAAGCCTTTGTCTAGAGCATGGCACTCTATGGAAGTGAAACTTGGACTATTGGTGCAGTAGAAAAGAGGAGAATTGAAGCGTTTGAAATGTGGTGTTACAGGAGAATGATGAAGATCAGATGGGTAGATAGGGTTACAAACGAAGAGGTATTAAGACGAGTGGGACAGGAGAGATGTTTCTGGCGACAGCTAATGAAGAGAAGAGATAGGTTGGTAGGACACATACTAAGACACCCAGGAATAGCAAGCTTAGTTATGGAAGGAAGGGTCAAGGACAAGAACTGTAGGGGTAGACCAAGGTTAGAATATGTTGAACAAACTGCCTCGGATGTAGCGTGTGGTAGCTATGTAGAGATGAAATGATTAGCTCAGGATGAAACGGTTATTAACGCCCCATGTTGGTAGCGACAAATGAAACGTTTTGCTAGCTCCTAACTGTTTACCTTTGCCTAAGCTATGTTGTTTTAATGGGCGCCAAGACCTCAATGCAATGTTGAAATCTAAATTTGTATTTAACAACGTCTAGCTCTGGCAGAACACATTCAAGACTCTATTCACTCAGATCGTGGTATGATTTGATCATTAACCCAACAAACAATTGTATCAGGAGAAGGAATTGGTCTATATCTAATGCTACCTACTGAAAGCAAAGATTGCATTGTAAAAGAAATGAATTTATTATATAAAACAAGTATAGCAAAATTAATAATAATAAGTTTAAAATTTAAATTCCAGCGTTGCGATTTTAATATTACCGCTAGAAAATTACGTGAAAACGGAGTCTGATAAATTGATTTTACTCTTATTTCTAAGCTATGAAGTTACTGAAATATGAAATATAAAACAAAGAAAAATGAGAGATTGCGTATTTCTGCGTCATTTGCGCTTACCACTGGAAATTGCCAAAGCATTTCCCTCGTACTTGATGATGCTGTGAGCTTCCCACAGTCTCCTGGATGTCGTCATCTTCGTCGATGTTTGATGATATACTGGTAGATTAGATAATTCTATGGTCCGTACATCGGACCCAAACACTCGTATAACCACACTGGTTAAGGTTTACAAAAGTTAGTCCTCCAATCCACGGAACATCGGAGCGATTCCCGCGTACAACATACTCGTCAAGTATTTCACAGGTTCTCCTCCTTCGACGGCGCGTCGAACGATATATGCACACGTTGGCTCCCCACTCCGGAGCCGTCTACTAGCTTACGTAGTCCTCATTGATTGGCTGAGCACGCCGCGCTATCTTCCCCTCCTCTGGGTCATTACACTCGGCGGGAGGGTTCCGTTTCAACAATTCGCCTTTCCTGGACGATGCGAGCCCGCTTGCGTAATTCTTCTCGACAGGAATCAGCTTGTATTTGAATTCCCAGTGAGTCATCTCTCTCAAATACCCTAACTGACAAAAACTCCGTAAAATTCCGTAATCAGATAATTTTCTATGATATCGTCGTTCGTAATAATTTGCATGATAGCGTTTTCTAAGACATAGAAAACCTATCTGAATGCTAATAATTTTTATAAAATGCTCCGAAAATATCTAAATAATAATTATAATAAATTAATAATAATAATAAATTAACATGAAAAATTCTCTTGGCTGAACAATTTGCCGCGTAAATAAATATAGAATGGCTTCCTACTGACTTATGCCAGTTGCATAAAAACCCCACGAAAAACACGTTACAAGGACAGGGAGACTTGGAGAGCTGCATCAAACCAGACAAAAGACTGAAGACTAAAACAACAATAAAAGTCTCCTCCTCTAACTAATCTATGAAGGTAGGTACTATTGCTGTGATACACTTAAGCAATAAGCCCCAAACTGCTGTAGAATTGTTAACTAGTATACGGAGATGACCTACAAGTACTGTGCTGTGATGATGGGAAAAAGCAATAACTACAACATACGAAATAGTGTTTGTCCACTACTAAAGTGTTGAATGATCTGATGTGGATACTTGTCTGAAAATATAGAATGACTACAGGCTGCTCAGGCAACCACTTTTAATGTAATAAAATCTGTTCAAACTATTACTCTGAAGATTAATTCTTTGAATTTGAGTAGCTTAATATAATTATTTTGTATTGACCGACTGTAAGCAACAATATCAATTGGGTTAGAATTAGGCAATTTTCATAGTCGTAATATTGTAACTGGCTGTAATCTTTAGTACACAAGGAAGTAAATTTGAGAGGCTGGAATTGTACACACAAGGAAAAGTTTGATAGTAATTTGGCATGCCTGTAGAGGTCAGGGCTTTTCCGAGCTATTCTCATAAACAAGGAAAATGAACCAAACGTCGGTTTCCACGCAGCTGCCACCTCTCACAGCCGGCACTGAACCGGTTCAGATGGCTCAAACAGCTAAGTGCACAATCCTCAATAACCTGACCATTTAATAGCAATCACATAATCACACTAAGCAAGCACACTTGAAGGTCAATCACCACTATCAGTATAACCACTGGCATTACAGCCCGCGAGGGCCTAGGCCTACCAAGCGACCGCTGCCCAGCCATTTGGCCTGCAGATATTGGGGTGACGCGTGATCTGCACATCGGGTCCCCTCGGCTGTAAATCTTGGTTTTCGTGATCGGGGCAGTGCCTCACTGTCAGATAGCTACTCAATTGTCCTCACGAGGCTGAGTGCACCCAGTTCCAGCCCTCACGTCAGTTTCTAAAATCCCTGACGAAGCCCGGGAATCGAACCCGGGGCCACCGGGTGAGAGGCAGGCGCACTACCCCAACACCACGAAGCCGGCCACCAATATCAGTATCTCAACAAAAAATCACATATCTTGACTAGTTGTGCTAGTTTTATTATTACTGCAACGAAATAAGTGCTTATATAGTATACCTGTCGATATAGATTTAATAGCCTAAGTGTAAGGAACTGATCATTGCTTGATTATCAAAACTGGTCATCCAAGTGCATTTACTAATCTAATGTACACTTTTTCCGGATTAGGGAACCACCTATTACAATTGGGTACAATCGTATTGACAGACTGATGAACATTCAATTTCAAAAGTCAACACTGAAAAATTGGCTTCCAACACGATAAGCTATAATTATCTATTGTTTATATCCTGTGATTAGTTTTAACATAGAATACCATAAGATATTCCTATTTGAATTTGGAAGCTTTAAGTGCAACATTTGTTAGCCGAGAAAGGGCCATTGTGGCCCAAAACATGTACTCAAGTAGTAACATGAAAAATAAATGTATTGACTAGGTGGGCCAATATAAAACCATTACCTGTGTTTTAATACCAATACCAAAAAAATATGAAAATGGTATCAATATTAAGTACTAAGCAGTGCTAGGTTTATTTGGGGTTCCAATAACCGTACATTCCAGCAGATCGTCCTCATACTTAGAATGTGGCTTGTTTGAGGCTTTGAACAGCTCTGCTTCCATCCATCTCAATGATGGCTTTCAAGATTGGCAGTAGTTCGCCGTGCTTATTGTGCACAACCACATCATCTCGCATATCATCTAGGTACAGCACCTTCACATACTCCTTGCCTTGATGGCATCACACCCAATGAGAATGTTCCCATTTTCATACTAAATTAAATCGTTGAGATGAACACTCCTCTCCCCTTCACCATCTTGACACATTGGTAGAACTTCTTGCACACACTATCTTTGGCATTGGAACAAAGAAAATTGGGAAGGGTCACCTGGTCTGATAAATCCCGATTCCTGGTTCATCATACTAAGAACATGAATGCTAATTTCCATCAGAAGCTGTGGCACGTCGTCGTACCCTTGGGTGGAGAAGGTGGTGAAGATATTTGTTTTGTTGTTAATTTATTTAAGAGCTTATGACATTGAGGTCATTTAGCCCCATGTATTTGGGTGTATGTACGATGTCTGATAACCTGTGTTACTATGGTGTATGTTGTTGTAGTAGTAGTAGTAGTAGTGTATTAATAATTAATAATAATAATGTTATTGTTTTTACGTCCCTTTTAACTACTGAGCCTTTTAGAGAACCAGGGGTGCTGGAATTTTGCCACGAAGGGGATTTTTAACGTGCCAGTAAATCTACTAACATGGCTCCCTTGCATTTGAGCACCCTCAAATGCCAAGTGGCTGATCCAGGATTTGATCCTGCAACATTGGGTACAGCAGGCGAGCTCGTTACCGCTGAGCCACGCAGCCAGTCGTATGAGTCATTGAGACCATGATTGAAACAAGGCGGCTGTGGCCTTCGTTAAGAACCATCCTGGCATTTGCCTGGAATATAAGTGGGAAGCCATGAATAACCACTTCTAGGATGGCTGAGCAGGGAATCAAGTCCATCTCTTCTCAGTTCTGCCACAAAAGGCTGAATGCACCTGTAGGGGAGTAGTGACAGTCTAAACTCATAGCGTCAGCAGTTTTTAAATTGTGCGCGCCTGAGCCAAGTCAGATGGTCGATATCTCATGAAGCCATGGTCAGATTTTAACAAATGAGGTGACGTAGGACTCGGGGTGACATCCTCTTTCCTATGCACGACTCGTTATATTATTCAAAATTATTATGAAAATTTTTGTTTATGAAAGTAGGCAATAGTTCGAAAACCAAACATGATAGAACGTTGTGCAAAAGTTCAAACGAACGGTCTCTATGTCCTTGATCGTTAGAACAAAGTTTTATATTTTTTGTGTTTTTTTTAACACTCGAATTTTGAAATTCCTATATTTTGGAAACTAACAAGTTTACAAACAACGTTTGACATAAATGAAAGGTCCCTACCCACTCTAACTCCAAAATAAATTTAAAGTCTCGAAAACAAAAACGTGTGTAGTAGTGTCAGGTTAGCGGTTCTGCTTACCAGTCTCCTTTCCTACGAACTTTGCCGATATCTCCCGAACGCACGATCAGATTTTAACGAACGAGGTGTTGTTGGCGTTGGGGTGACGTCCTTTTTGCTAAGAATGTGTGTTGGTATTTTTTTTTTTGAAAATTGTTGGTTTTGAAATTGGCGCTATTTTGAAAAAGGTGAATTTGAGAAAAAAGTTTGTTTGACGTCAATGAAAGGTGCCTATGCCCTCTAGGCAGACAGCAAGTTTCAAGTGTGTAGGACAAAACAAAAATGATAGCTTACTCTCTCACGAGCATTGGCGATAATTCGCGAACGCATGGTCGGATTTTAACGAATGAGGTGTTGTTGGCATTGGGGTGACGCCCCCTTTCCTATGGACGACTTGTTATATTTTTCATTTTTTTTCCTCAAAAATATTGTTTTTTGAAAGTAGCCGATAGTTTGAAAACCAAACATGATGGAACGTTGTGCCATGGTTCAAACGAATGGTCTCTATGACCTTTATTTTTTATAATAAAGCTTTGTTATTTTCGTGTTTTTTTTAAACAGTCCAATTTTGAAATTCTTATATTTTGGAAACTAAGAATTCTATAAAAATGTTTGTTTGACATGAATGAAAGGTCCCTACCCCCTCTACCCCCAATATAAATTTCATGACTCTAGGACCAAAAATATGCATTTTAAAACTTTTTTACCTGTTTTTTTTTAAATTATTCTTTTTAAATGAAAAGTGGCGGTAGACAGAGATAGTGACGGTACCGCTGAGCATGTGTTTCAACGAGGCTATGACTCCCTACGGTGGTGGTGCTATCTCAATAGAGCAATCAATATTTCGGTGGGGCGGATTACAGCAGGGCGAGGGCTCGCATTCCGATATTTTTTCCTATGATGACTGAATGGAGGTAAAGAGGACCTTTAAACATGTTAGTAAACGGGTGATCAGTAACATGATAATAATTGTGTGAGGTGAATGAAAGCGGGACGTTTGATAGTTGTCAACAACTATAAGAACTTGCTTTGTATGTCTTGCTGGAAGCCCGAACGATAAACAGAAAATTTGCTCTGGGCGCCTGGCTGGGAGCTGGCTAGGAGAATGGAATGTAAAACCTCATTACAGGACACAACTTGGCAACACTGCTGTCAGGTGATAACAGGTTGGAACAATGTGGCAACTCTGTAATGGAGATAACAGACCCGGCCCCAGAAAGCCGAGGACAGCAGCGTGCATGAGCGGGCAGAAGCAGTGCGTGGGGAGAGGAGGGAAACCGAGACACGCAATGGGGAATCATGTGACCACTGCAGAGCGGTGAGGGGCAAGGGGAGGGGCCAGAGGAGCGGGGGGAGGGGCCAGAGGAGCGGGGGGAGGAGCAGAGAACCCATGACAGCCAATAGCTGAACGAGTTGTATGTCAACATGGAGTCAAGGAGTGAGACACAGGTGAGGAGAGAGAGAAAGAGAAACATGTGTGGACAAGCATAAAGCGCTGAGCATCATACACAGGGCTCTTGTACAACATGATTCAATAAATAAATAAAAAGTGCACAGGTTCACACAACATACAATTTATTCTCTTTTTGTTTCAACACATTTTCCACAAGATAATGTTTTGGAAACGCTACCTTTTGAAGTTCGTGCCTGCCTTTTATGGGTTGATGGTTGAGGTCCTCGAGTAAATAGGTGACTGGACTGTCCAAGTTGACTTGACGAATTCGAAATAGTTCAGTCCCCCACAGAGGCGTGTAGCCCTTAAAAAGGCAGACTTAAATTTGCTCATATTTAATTTTCCAAAGAAAAATATATGTATTGTCCGTTGAGCCATTATATATTTAAACACAAATTGTGCTAAATGTTCCGGCATAACTCAACAAAATGACAGTGTTTCGCCCCGGTGTGCAATTGGGCTCTTCAGTTGGTTAATGCACACCTCACCAAGACACTGTCTAGCACACACTGGGAAGGCCATTGCAAGACGTATTTGATACATGTGTATCCACGTCACGAGCAAAGCCAGTGCACTATGGGAGTCGAAACTCCACTCCAAAGCAATTATAACCTTACCTTGGCATTGAATATATAATTTTCCAAAGAAAAATATGTATTGTCCATTGAGCCATTATATATTTAAACACAAATTGTGCTAAATGTTCCGGCATAACTCAACAAAATGACAGTGTTTCGCCCCCGTGTGCAATTGGGCTCTTCAGTGTATTTGTGTTTAAATATATAATGGCTCAACGGACAATACATATTTTTCTTTGGAAAATTATATATTCAATGCCAAGGTAAGGTTATAATTGCTTTGGAGTGGAGTTTCGACTCCCATAGTGCACTGGCTTTGCTCGTGATGTGGATACACATGTATCAAATACGTCTTGCAATGGCCTTCCCAGTGTGTGCTAGACAGTGTCTTGGTGAGGTGTGCATTAACCAACTGAAGAGCCCAATTGCACACCGGGGCGAAACACTGTCATTTTGTTGAGTTATGCCAGAACATTTAGCACAATTTGTGTTTAAATATATAATGGCTCAACGGACAATACATATTTTTCTTTGGAAAATTATATATTCAATGCCAAGGTAAGGTTATAATTGCTTTGGAGTGGAGTTTCGACTCCCATAGTGCACTGGCTTTGCTCGTGACGTGGATACACATGTATCAAATACGTCTTGCAATGGCCTTCCCAGTGTGTGCTAGACAGTGTCTTGGTGAGGTGTGCATTAACCAACTGAAGAGCCCAATTGCACACCGGGGCGAAACACTGTCATTTTGTTGAGTTATGCCGGAACATTTAGCACAATTTGTGTTTAAATAAATTTGCTCACACGAACAAAATCCCTAATTTTCAGTCGGTGACGTTTAGGGTTAACTGTTTTTATGGGGTTAAACAGTTTATCCAGTCGCTGAATATGTTTGGTCATGAGGCGTGGCTTGGTCCCAATCGTTCTATTTTTGGTATCATTGTAACGTGACACTGGCTCAGGTAACATGTCCAACCAGCGATAAGTGTCCTGAGCAGTAAACGATTTCCACATATACGTTTTCAATGTTCGGTTAAACCACTCAACCATGCTGGCTTTGAGATAGCTGTACGTGATGTAATGGTGAATATCCTTAGATCTGAGAAAACTGGAGAAATCCTTGTTGAAAAATTATTTCCCCCGGTCGGTTTGTAGCAACTGAGGTTGACGTTTGGATTGTTGAATAATATGTTGAAAGGCCTTGGTGACCAGTGGACCAGACTTGCGAAGCACAGGTTCAACAAAGGCCATTTTGGAATAGACATCAATGACAGTCAACATATAGCGTACACCATTGTTAACGATAGCATAGGGGATCATTTCAACCAAGTCAGCCTGCCCAAGTTCATCCACACCTCGTTAAATCACCTCGAAATGGGAATACTAGTTGCCATTTCTGGTCCGTATTGACGTATGTAAATTATTTAAGGTCTCACGTGACCTCACCTCGCCTCGCCCAGATTCAGCACTTTAGTTGCCACAGCTGCTTCAAGCGCACATGTTCACTGCATGCACTGGGAGGTAAGGATTTTCTAGCAGTCGTTTCTGGTTGATCAAAATTGGAATTTCATTGCTTCAGTCCATTCACTAAATTAATTTTTTTTTTTTTTTTCAACAGAGGACTATTTGTGTAGTCTGGGAGCAACCTAAAAGTCTTTTGCACTTGGAACCATTCAAATGGGACTACTACTCCATTTCCGTTCCCTACATGACAAGAAGCAGATAATAGAACAGGACAAGATCTCCTATCATAACGACACGTGTTTAAACGTTGGCAATGACAAGTCAAATGGACTTTCAGAACTTTTAACATGTGTTTTTTAATATGTTTCGTACAAATTTTAATGGAATGTTTTTAATATGTGTTTTATTAGTGTGCATGCATTTTTTTTGGATATTGTTCAGTGTTTTTTGATGTGTTTGCCATTTGTGTGAGAGGCTGATGAAGGACCGACTTTGCAAGGTTCGAAACATGTACCTAACTTAGGGCACTAATAGCGCAAAATATTTTGTATTGGTTCGACGGAAAGTTTCAAACTGATTAAATAAATCACCTCGAGTCGCGGATACTGACGCCTAGCTGGGCGATGCCGCTCGTGAGCAATGCCCATTTTAATAAGTGAGGGCTTAAACAATAATTTTGGCATTTCGAAGTTCTTGTTCAATTTCTTGAATTTCCCAACCGTGACCAGTGTGACTAGCTTGACATGAAGCATGCAACAACTGTAGCCGTTGGACGAGCTTATTGGGATTGTGCCAGTAGGCAACATCCACAAGGGATTTTAATGGTTTAAATGTCACTCCCGAAGCGGACGGTTTACGACGAGTACTCTGACTGGTGGGAAACATTTTTGCAATAATGGTTTTATATTTTTGAGATATATTGGCATTCGCTTGTTGAGTGGGATCATACTGTCTTTTGTGGCCATGGGTGTCCAATAAAATGGATTTAGATTTGCCAAGGTCCTCTGGTGTATACTCATGGGAAGAGGGTGTACGAGAGAATAGCAGCTTTAACAGTCCTGGCGTTAATTTATAATTGATGTTTTTAACGACAACTTTAGTACGAACAAATTCAATCGATGAATCACCAATTTTAAAACTATCATCCTCATAGCGAACACCATACATGGTATCTGTGTTTCCAATAAACAGATCGGTGAAATAGGGTTCCAGTGTTGATCCATAATATTTTATTAAAATGTTTTTCAATTGAGGTTTATGTTGAGGGGTGGCCAAGAGTTGTGAAAACAGAGACGATCTGGAAGGGCAAAGTGTTTCGACCATGGCCAAGGATTTATTTTTTCTCAAAAACTCTGCAAAGGATGAGGATTTTTTTTGAGGCGTAAACACTTGTTCCTCATCATCCTCAACCTCGCTAACACTAGTCAAATCTTCCTGTTCCTCTTCCACAGGGTCCTCGTGTAGCGTCTGCGTGGCTTGTGAAACGGTGGGTAGCGTTTCACATGGCTTGAAAGAGGGTGTAAGCATGGCTTTTAGCGGAGGTACTAAATGTAGTTGAATCAACTAAGCATGATCCGCATGTGATCGTTTCAATTGACGAAACTTTTGGCGAATAGTATTTTTTGCTCTAATAATATGCTTTTTCAATTGACTCTCTGCTAACGCCATGGTGTCTTGACAAATGACTTGAGAGGGAATGAGACAGTATCTTAAATAGCAATAAAATGATCAAACCCTAAGCGATAACGTCCTTGGTTGAGTTCACTTTGTTTGTCAATGACCAAACAGGCATGACATTGAGTGTTCCAGCACTTAGCACACAATTCGGTCAACATTTGAACGGTCATATCCGGATTCACATGTTCATTATAAATGTGACGACTATTCCTCTCGTCCTGGCAAAATAAAACAATGACATTGGCATTGTCACGAATTAACTGTTTGGACATTTTAGAATACGTTTGTCCAAGATAGAAGCAATCAATATGTTTGTGACGAACCATGCTGAAATAGCTTTGATGCCTTGTCGTTCAGTGGATAAATCATCGAAAATCATGAGTGAATCAGCCTTTACCTTATCCGGGACAATAACACTTTCTTGCATGGAAAATGTGAAATAACCCATATTTTCATTTTGTAATCCAGACATGACTTGATCCAGAAATACGTAGAGGGGTTGGTCGAGAGATTTAGCAAAAATATAAATATTTTGAAAACGTAGACCATTGGGCGCAGTAATGCGCGTGAGCAAAAGATTGGTCTTTCCACACCCAGAAGGTCCCACAATGATGCAGCGAATGGAAGACGGAAACAGTGAACCGTGGCGTTGTTCACGTGCTGTAGGATAAAGATGGGAAACCATGTCCCTCACGGGGAATGACTCTTGCTGCTTAATAATCTTCATATCAACTATGGCTTAGAGAGGCTAGCAGGCTGTCTATATACATGGAACCGAGCCTTGTCTTAGAAACAGTAGACTCGTACTACAGGTTGACGATGGATATCTTTGGACGTGCGTTGATGGCCAAAGCTAGGTCTGTTCCCATATATGATCCTAAACAAGAAACAGATCCTGCTAATAAACACTATGTGGATAGGTCTGTAGTGCCACGCACGAAACAGGAAGATTATGACTTTAAGGGAAAGCGGTTATCCGATGTGAAATATCCTCAAGTGTCTACAGACGTTACTACAAAAAAGTATGTGGATAACAAGGTGTATGAGATTTATGACAAAGTGCCTCAGCTTACAGTGAATGGCTATACCGCTAATCATACCACATAAGTCACGTGGTAGACCCACAAGACGAAGACGATGTCTGCACGAAACGTTATGTGACCTATGAAATGAAAAGGCTTTATAAATTTATCCCATCTGTATTTTTAGTGTATCTGACAAATGGAAAACCTGTGAATGACAGAAACCGTTTACCGCTAGTCCATGACCAGCACCTGACCTATGTGCTTGCTTTGTGTTTAAGCCACTATCGATTACACTATGATGGAACCATCACATGAAATACGCGATGCCTGATGAGAACCATTTACAAATAGAGATAAATGGTCATAGGATGTTGATCCGTAACCATGAAATGGTCAATGCATGTGACGATTTATCATTTCATCTCATGTTGACATGGGATGAAAAGCAAGAGGGAAAAACCATAAACGATTTCCCACTTTATGTGGAATTGGAATATACAGCCATGAAATAACAACCTGACGTTAGTTGTGACAAACTTTCTTGTGAAAGGTTGTTGGTCATCATCATGGTGAAACAAAGATATGTGGTGAAAAAGACTAAAAGTACTAAAAATAAGACCCTGCCATTGTCAAAGCATGGCCTTAAGGCATTAGTGGACAAGCCCTTGAGAAACAAAAAAATAAAAAATAACGTGTTGACCATAAGAAAAGCCCTTCGAGCAGCACAGAGACGTGTTATTCCAAAACATCAGTGACAGGGTTCAAAACAAGGGCAAGTAATTCCCGTCCCCAAACTAGCGGGATTTTTACCTGCCTTATTTGCCGGTCTGGCTGCTCTGGGTTCACTTTTGGGTGGTGCCAGTGCGGTGGCGAAAACCATTAAAGCTGCACAGCAGGGCAAGCAACAACTAAAAAAAGTCAATGACACAATGAAACCATGGAAGTGATTGCTATGGGAGCTAGAAATGCCAATTTAAAGCCAGCCTTTTATCAACAAAGATTTCAGATTTCACCATTTCGAACTTAAAATTAAAAAAAAAAAAAACCTCAGCCATAGCAAGACATGCCCTGATGCATCAACAAGTGGAAAGCTATGCTAAACAACTAAAGCTTTCTCATTTTCGGGGTGTGTTTATGCGGAACCAATTACCCCCCACGATCCTGGAAACAGGAATGTGCTGTTGTAATTTTGGATGATCATCGAGGACCAGGAACGCATTATGTAGCTTATGTCAAAAAGGGATCCACTGTATGGTACTTTGACAGTTTTGGGAATTTACCCCCGCCCATGGAACTAGTGACCTATTTTGGAAACAGGATCAAGATATATTATAATGTGAAGCGTGAGCAAACGTTTAACAGCCAACAGTGGGGATGTTTGTGTTTAATTTTTTAATATAAGTCGCAGCATAAGAAAAAACTTCAACAGTATGTCGGCAGAAAGTAAGACGTTTACACTGCATGGACGTGGATCCGAAGTCAGCCTAGACTTTTACCCGCCTATCGAATTGAGTGAAAGACCTTATGATTTGGGACTTGTTTCACTTGAAACATACAATAGAATATACAATGTACGAGAAAATGTGAACAACAAGTTTTGCTATGATGATTCTGTGCTCACCCTGAACTCTGGTGGATAAACGATAGATGATATTTATGAACACATTTATGTGGTGTTGATCAATGAATATGGTTTAAAGTCATTTCTCGATGGAACGCGCAAGTTTGAACTTGTAGGAAATACCAACACTCATCGCTGCAGTATTTTCTCCACATTCAAAATTGACTTAAAAAGACACTCCGATTCCATTGGTCCATTACTAGGATTTAAACCACGCGTGTTAGAGACCATCAAAAAATATCAATCAGACGATGAAGTGAAATTCATTGAGGACCATCATGTGTCGGTGACGTGTAATATTATTAGCAAAGTGTACACCAATCAAGAACCATCGCATTCGCTTTATGACTTTATTGTGACATCGCCCAATGGCTATATTATTCGTGAAAACCCTCCAGTGGTGCTTTTTCACTCTGTGGCTGTCGATAATATTAGTAATATAACATTAAGACTGATCAATAGAGAGCAACAACTCCTTCAACTAGATTCTACCACACCAGTGACTTACAAGTTGGTGCTAAAGCCACTATGAAGTTGGTGTATAAAGCAACAACACTGTGTAGGAATGGTGTTAGTTGTTTGCCACGTGAATACACGTTAACATCTAAGGACAAGCAGAATTTACAGCATTTGGGTTACCACATCAACCCCCATGATGAATTCTATCCTAGAGGTAGCGAACCACATCGAGGAGCAACCAGGGGTGGTAAGAATTTATATCCATTCCTATCAAGCTCAAACACCTGGACTCAATAGCAATGGTGAAATTCAATTTGTTATCAAGAACCAAGATATTTACACCCTATCGCATGAAAGTGTCATTCAGATTGAAGGTCGACTCTCCAAAGATGGCTCAACACCCACCACATCCAAGTTAGCCAACCATGCTTTTTCCTTGCTGTTTTCTGAGGTGCGTAATGTGATTAACGATATCGTGGTGGATAGCACTCGAAATGTGGGTATTTCCAGTGTCATGAAGCTATATCCCTTTTATAGTGAGGAAGAAGGTAAAACACTTTGCATGGCAGGTTGGTGCCCTGACTCGACCAACAACCGGATGGTGCACACCGATGGGACCTTTACTGGATATTTACCTCTTAAACTGATTTTAGGCTTTGCCGAAGATCACCAGCGTATTGTGGTCAACGCAAGGCAAGTGCTTTATTTGGTGAGAGACAGGAGTGATAATAATGCACTCAAGGGAGCCGACAATGCTCCCATAGATTAAAAAATTCAACTACAACGCATGCTATGGAAAGTGCCCAATGTGACCCTTGACAATAGCAAAAAACTGGACATACTCAAGATGGTAAAAAGAGATATGCCTCTACCCAAGGAATTTAGAAGCTGGGCACTCCATGGGTACCCGCTATTGCCCACCACCAACACGCACAGTTGGTCTGTAAAAACAGCCCACTATACAGAGAGACCTCTCTACATGATCGTGGGTTTTCAAACAAATCGTAAGTACTTTATCAACAAACCAAAGATGCCACGCAATTTGATCACTTGCAATTGAGAAATGCACATCTTTTCCTCAACGGAGCTGTGTTTCCCTATAAAGGACTGGATTTAGATTTTTCAAAAAATAAGTTGGGCCCCCTTTACGACTTGTTTTCTAAATTTAATGGTCTTATTATCAAAAAGAGAACAGCCCCATGCTATCACCCCAAGCGTTTAATGCAAGGGCGCCACTGATTGTCTTTGATTGTTCTTACTTGAAAGAGTCTGTCAAGCCATCCAATATTGACATTCGACTAGATTTTGAAACGCATGACAATGTACCAGCCAATACCACGTCCTACTGTTTGATTATTCATCACAAACAAGTCGACTATTATCCACTGTCCAACCAGGTGACGAGTGTATAAATAACAGGTCCACCCATGTCAAGCAGCTCAGTCATGCCTTGCTTTAAAGCCTCATGAGGTGTCACACCTATGAATTTAAACTCTGAGGAACACCGTTTCAAGACCTTTGCAATGTGGCCTGTGCCTTTCATAAACCCTGAAGCCTTGGCAGCCGCTGGCTTATATTATTTAAAAACAAGAGATGAAATGAAATGTGCCTTTTGTGCTATTACCATAGACCAATGGGAAGAGAGCGATGAACCCATGCAGGAACATCAGCGCTGGTCACCCGCCTGCCCCTACCTGTGCAGAATGGAGGTAGGAAATATACCCTGTCATTCAAGTTATCCCTCACTCGTGCCTCAGAGTGATGAAAAAACAAGTTACGATACTTGTGGACTGGATGGTGTCCATGGTGCTTCGGTGAGCAACTCACAGTCAAAAACGCCTAGTTTAGACATTGGGACATCAACGGTGTTATGGACATTATAAACACAAAAGACTGTATTGTTGTACGAGTTGGTATCGCCCCTATCCCAAAATGACTATGGCCTGTAAGACATGTTATGACAATAAAATTATGTAATAAAAAAAACTTAGGTGGTTGTTCTTATTATTTTTCATGTCCCCCTGTCCTTCACTAACCTCATTTTTTAAAAACTAGCATGGTAGGAAAGTCCATGCTATGGCACACACTTAAGTGGTCGATCGTCAGTCAGTCGTCAGTTGAACTTAGTTCAGGCAAGCGTCAACATGTTGCGCACACTCATTGTGTTGCCAGGGGTTTAAAATTGGTGACAACAAATTTATATTTAAACAAGTGGCCATGATCGATTGCACCACTTTTTGGATATCGCAAGCTACGCATTTGATATTTAAACCCTCAACCTTTTGATTTGTTGTGTGAAAAAGACCGTAAACAAACCCACTGGATTTAAAATCATAGGCAACTAGACTGGAATCAAGGAACCATTTCCTATTAATATTTGAATGTGGTCATGGAAGCGCACTTGTCCTCGGCCAATGTGGTATTTGTGAAAGGAAATGAAAAACGCGAATGGTTGCAACCATTTTTGGCGCCTTACTGTCAATGTATCGACCTCATGGACTTGGGTTGCCCATACCTGCAAACGCTCATGGATGCTTGTCCCTGTGGCAACATTACCCATACAGCCCTAGCACAATGAAACGTTTTGCTAGCTCCTAACTGTTGGGTGAGAAATGTAACTGTTTACCTTTGCCTAAGCTATGTTGTTTTAATGGGCGCCAAGACCTCAATGCAATGTTGAAATCTAAATTTGTATTTAACAACGTCTAGCTCTGGCAGAACACATTCAAGACTCTATTCACTCAGATCGTGGTATGATTTGATCATTAACCCAACAAACAATTGTATCAGGAGAAGGAATTGGTCTATATCTAATGCTACCTACTGAAAGCAAAGATTGCATTGTAAAAGAAATGAATTTATTATATAAAACGAGTATAGCAAAATTAATAATAATAATAAGTATAAAACTTAAATTGGAGCGTTGTGATTTGAATATTACCAATAGAAAATTACGTGAAAACGGAGTCTGATAAATTGATTTTACTCTTATTTCCAAGCTATGAAGTTACTGAAATATGAAATGTAAAACAAAGAAAATGAGAGATTGCGTATTTCTGCGTCATTTGCGCTTACCACTGGAAATTGTCAAAGCATTTCCCTCGTACTTGATGATGCTGTGAGCTTCCCACAGTCTCCTGGATGTCGTCATCTTCGTCGATGTTTGATGATATACTGGTAGATTAGATAATTCCAAACACTCGTATAACCACACTGGTTAAGTTTTACAAAAGTTAGTCCTCCAATCCACGGAACATCGGAGCGATTCCCGCGTACAACATACTCGTCAAGTATTTCACAGATTGTCCTCCTTCGACGGCGCGTCGAACGATATACGCACACGTTGGCTCCCCACTCCGGAGCCGTCTACTAGCTTACGTAGTCCTCATTGATTGGCTGAGCACGCCGCGCTATCTTCCCCTCCTCTGGGTCATTACACTCGGCGGGAGGGTTCCGTTTCAACAATTCGCCTTTCCTGGACGATGCGAGCCCGCTTGCGTAATTCTTCTCGACAGGAATCAGCTTGTATTTGAATTCCCAGTGAGTCATCTCTCTCAAATACCCTAACTGACAAAAACTCCGTAAAATTCCGTAATCAGATAATTTTCTATGATATCGTCGTTCGTAATAATTTGCATGATTGCGTTTTCTAAGACATAGAAAACCTATCTGAATGCTAATAATTTTTATAAAATGCTCCGAAAATATCTAAATAATAATTATAATAAATTAATAATAATAATAAATTAACATGAAAAATTCTCTTGGCTGAACAATTTGCCGCGTAAATAAATATAGAATGGCTTCCTACTGACTTATGCCAGTTGCATAAAAACCCCACGAAAAACACGTTACATATTCGCCTCGGATCATCGGATGATTTACCGTGACGACGGTCCATTATCCGATTATCCCAGACACGTTAATAAACCCCATCCAAAATACATATTACATAAATGAAATCTCCCTAAATTACAGATATATACACTCATAATTTTTCTTCACGCACTTTGCGTCAAAGTTTGTTGTCACTAAGGATTGCACTTTGCAACCAGTCCAATGTTTCTCATATAAAAAAGTGTTCCACGGATATTTCCGCCTCTCAAATTCCTCTATGTTGGAGAAATAGACATAATAAATGTGTGAGCACTATGTATTTTTGATGTCATATCACACGCATTGAAGGTGTTCTGATATATTTATAACACCATAGAACTTCCTAATTTCACTGGAGGTCCCTTCCTTATGGTGAAATTTAATCTCACTTATCACTGAGCACACGATCACACTATTGTGGCAGCGCCTCGTGACCATAATACTTAATCTCTCTTTAAAGATGATTAAATTAATATTGACTTCTGAAAAAAAAAAAAACAGTAAATGTGCATTACATATAACACCAAATATTTCTGTGCCGTAATCGCCCTGTCTTGTTAAGTTCCCGTAGACCATATTCTACTTAATACTAGTTCTCAACACAGATCAGTTCTTCTCACACAAATAATACCTCTGTACAAATTATCTTAAATTACACACTTACAAATCTTACATGGCGAGGCCGTAAACAGAAATCACGTGTGCTGATATGTATGAGTTTCATGAAGGACTGTCTCGCATTCTGATGGCCCATCTTTTGCCTCGTGGACGCCTTAAGCAAAAATACCATGTACAAGCGCACACCCATCTCTTGGAGGCAAATGGGAATTCACCAGCGCTACCAAATTCTGGCCTTGGTGTATCGAGACATTTTAGTGCTCAAGAGCATCCGACAATCCCGTCATATTTCCCTGTACCTTAAAAACTCTCATTTACTTACATACTACCCCCCTGTGCGACTTCTGATACGCCTGCCTTGAAGACCAGCTCCTCCCACGCACCAAATACCACACTTACTCATTTGATAGGCTGGCTCGCCAGCTAAACACACTCACTTTATGACACATATTTTCGTAGACTATGTATATTATACGTCCCGTATAATCTGTTTCCCTCACTATTCTCCAGCACATATGCTGTTTTCCCAATACGTTTGGAAACTATAAATGGGTCCTCGTAGAGATAAAAGAACTTGGACATGACTTTCTCTAGCTTATTTGACTGTTTCGGCACTCTAAGTAAGACTCTGTCTCCCGGCTCGAATAGGTCAAATTTAGTTTCTTTTTGTTGGCGAATTCTCT
Source organism: Meconema thalassinum (assembly GCA_946902985.2). Classification (NCBI taxonomy): domain Eukaryota; kingdom Metazoa; phylum Arthropoda; class Insecta; order Orthoptera; family Tettigoniidae; genus Meconema; species Meconema thalassinum. Next base: position 970,964,862 of record OX336389.2, read on the forward strand.
TTTGTGCTGACTTAGATAAATTCTGTTTCGCCAACTGGACAATGTAATCCATCCCCGGTTGCTTACCCTCATTTAATCCCAACACCCTCGCTAGTTCATTTTGTGGTCTTTTTCCGAAGTGAACTTCGTATGGCGTCAATTTTGTGCTCTCATGCTGGACAGAATTCAGCCAAGTCTCGACCTTGGGAAGATGTCCAACCCAGGCCGCATGCTTGTCATGCACTAGAGTCCGAAAAAGACGAGCCACTTCCCTTAATGGACGCTCTGCAGAATTACCCTGAGGGTACCTTACAGAGGAATGAACGTGTGCTATACCAGCTTCCTGCATACTGGTTCTCCATTTCTTTGCAGTAAACTGTGGTCCACTGTCAGATAGTCTCCTGAGAGGAAGGCCAAACTCAGGTACATACTTATTAATGATCAGACGGCTACACGCTAGTCCCGTGGCTTTCCTTAGCGGATATAGCTTGACATACTTACTAAAAGCGTCAATAACTATAAAAATGTACTCGTAGCCGTACTGTCCTTTAACGATCGGGCCAAATAAATCCACACACAGTAGTTCGCCGGGACTACTGGTGAGAACTGCAGATCTCTCCCCCACTAAATATTTAACTGGATATTTACTCCTTTGACAGGTGTCACACTTAGCTAAAATCCTCCTAACATCCCTTCCCATTTTACTCCAAATGAAGTCACGACCAATTTCATAGAAGACTTTGGCAGCACCAAAGTGTCCTAATTCCCTAAGAATGAACCAAATTAGCTCCTCCCGCAAAGCGGCAGGAACACATATTGCCCACCGATTATTCCTACATTTCCTTGCAAGAAGCCCATCCTGCATCTTGTACGTGAACCGTCCTACTTTCACATACTCTTCTTCACCTATTTCCAACCTAGCCAGTGGCTCCTTTAACTTAACGTCATCACGTTGCTCCACTAGCATATTTCTCAGTGTCTGTAACGATGCCCTGTTGCTACTGTCCACACATGCACATATTAAAATACCATCCTCTGCTTTAACCACAGGATAATCCCTACATAAATTAGTGTCCCTCGATAGCATGTCTGCAAGAATGTTATCTTTACCTTTAATATATTTTACTGTGAATTCGTATTCCTGCAGAGCAAGAATCCACCTACTAACTCTGTTAGAACTGAGTTTACAAGTTCTCATATACAGTAATGCATGGTGATCTGTGTGGATCTCAAATTTCCCCCCTACTAAATACATTCTAAATTTCCCTAAACTGAAAACGATACCTAAAAGCTCTAACTCAGTAATCGTGTATCTTTTCTCTGCTGCTGTCAGTCCTCGCGAGGCTAAAGATACAATGCACAGATTACCCTCATCATCTCTCTTTTAACGGATATTTCAGCACTACAGCTTTCTCAAAACCTTCCTTCAGCGCTCTAAAAGCCTGATCATGCTTGGACTCCCATCTCCACCGAGTCCCACTTTTAAGCAATTCCCTGAATGGTTCTACCAACCCAGAGTATTTAAGAACGAACCTCCTGAAAAAGTTGCAAATTCCCAGGTAAGTTTTTAACTGTTTAACATTCTGTGGCACCTCTGCGTTAAGTATCTTATTAACCCTACTTTCTTCTGGTGTTACACCTCTACTCGACACTCTATGACCTAAAAATGTCACTTCTGACTGACAGAATGACGACTTAGACAGCTTCAAAGTGAACCCTGCCTGATCTAACTTCTGAAAAACTATATCTAAATGACGTAGATGCTCCTCAAAACTGCGTGAACTAATTACCATATCATCTATGTAAATGGTTACAAACTCTCCTGTGTCATCCCCTAATGCGATGTTTAAAGCCCTAATTAAAGCTGCTGAACTACTCTTTAACCCATAAGGTGTTCTACAAAATTGATAAAGGTTATATTTATGACTAAAAGCTGTAAATGGTCTATCTTCGTACATAAGTGGCACTTGCCAAAAACTGGAACTCAAATCTACACAAGTGAAATACTTCTTCCCCTCAAATGTTTGCATTAATTCCTCTATTGACATAGATTTCAGCTGATCTGAACTAATTCTACTGTTAACCAAACGAGCGTCTAAACAAATACGAACAGTGCCGTCGGTCTTGGGTACCGTGATCAAAGAATTAACATATGGACTGTTAGAGTGCTCAATAATCCCATCTTCAAGCATCTGATTAATTTGTGCCTCAACTGCACTCTGATAAGCGAAAGGTACAGGATATCTATGTCCTGTGAATACTGACCTATCAATAACGTTCAATGAATGTGTATAGCAATTGGCCATACCAATGCGATCCTCAAAAACTCTCCTATTACAAAATAACACATCATAGAGCCGAACACATTGTTCCACCTCTATATTACCCTGAAATGCAGCCTCACGTAACGAGTCCTCTAGACTTCCGTTCGTAATCACACTGCCCACAAAACATGGAGAACCCCGCTCTACGGCTGGCGATATCTCATTTAAAGTACAAATCACACCTACAATACTACTCCTCTGAATATGGTCATTGAACGCTACTTCTACTTCAGAATCTCCCCATTTAAATTTCAAACTCCCTACATCATAACATAAGTTACCAGACACTCTACTTAGCCACTCTGAACCCAAGATAACACTGAATACTAAATTTGGAATTACAAGGCAAATCTGCTTCTCTACATGATTATTAATTTTAATGTCTACTAAAACTTGCTTAGAAATTACTTTAGACCTCTTCCCAACAGCTGTGATAACAAAAGTGCTTTTAATTGGCATCTCCTCAAAATTTACTCCAGTTCCTTTCATTTTATCATAAAATGCACTACTTATGCAACTCTTCATACAACCACTATCAATTAAAACATCTGTGTACGCCTCGGACACGTTAAATTTAACTATGGGGCTCTTACTAACCACTTCCTGAATAATACCTTCATCATTTAGTTCATGTAATAATTCATTTCTTACATTTAGGTCATAGGGTTCCTGTATAATTGTATGGACAGGGCATGCTACAGACTGAGATTCTGACATTACTTCGCAGCCTGGTTCGCGTTTAAAGAACCGCTACAGCTGGCCGTAGTACTAGTTACTACTGCACTGGTCTGGTTGTTCTGAGTTGTGTTGTCATTGTTTGGCTGTATATTACTACCACTAGGCTGTCCTCTTCCTTGACCCCTATTCTGGTTGTAATTATTGTCATTATAATTTCTCCCTCGATTTCCCCTGTAATCATTGTTCCTCCCTTGATTTCCCCTGAAATCATTGTTCCTCCCTTGATACTGATTACCATAGCCATTTCCTCTGTTCTGATTTAGCTGATTATTATTATTTCTATTTTGAGCGTTGGCCCCTTCGCCACCGTTCCCTTGAACTTCTTGATGCCTGGCTTCATTAGGTCTGTTATTATTATTACCGTGGTTCCTATTGAAATTGTCCTCATAACCCCCTCTCCCTAGTGCATCAAATGTGCTTAACAAATTTTCTACTTGTGATATTGTCTTTACATTCTGGATACAAGCAGCCTCCTTGATCCTATAGGGAAAGTGCCTAAGTAGCAACCTTACCACATCACTTTCCTCCTTCAAGCCATCCAGATATTTACACACTAATACCTGCCCTAAAAAGTATTCGGTCATGGTGGAGCTTCCTTTAGGGTTATATTTACCACACACTACTCCCTCACGATGCTGCGACTGAATAACCTCATTCCAGAACTTTTCACAGAATTTCATTTTAAAATCATTGATATCAGTAAACTTGTCTCTGTAGACAGCAAACCAATTCCTCGTTTCCCCCACAAACACTTGTTCTAAAATTTCAACTACCTGGCACCACTCAATACTACCATTTTCCAACCTTTCCCCGAATTTATTTTCTATAGTGTTCATGAACTCCATTGGGCACCCCTGTCGATTGCTGAACTTACCCAGTTCTACCTCCCTGTGTGTGCTATTCACAAAAACTGGCCTATTCTGACTATTTTCTTGCCTGATCCTAGCTTTTAATTTTAACTCTAATTCTGCGATTTTCTCCTCAGCCTTCCTCTCAATACTGTTTACTGTTAATTTAATGTTTCCTTCTGATTCTTCTACTTTATCATATAGCTTTGCTTGTTTCTCCTCAATCTTGCTAATGCTCTCTCTATTACTCTCTCTTAAATCATTTACTTCTGCAACTATTTGTGAGTGGACTTTCTCAATTCTACCCCCCAGCTGTTCCTTAACCTCTTTAGTAGCTACCTGAATTTTGTCAATTTCTCCCCCCAATTGCTTTTTGACCTGCTGTGTTTCCAGTTGCACTAGTTCTTTTAAATTTTCAGCCTGTGTACTGATTCTAATTTCCAACTCCTCCTGTACTTTTCCTAATTTCTTGTCTACATCTGCAATGATCTCTTTAACCTTCTCTTCCATTACTCCTCTGATTTCTCCTCTAATCTGCTCCATTTTCACACTAATTTCCTTGTTGTTCTTATCTAATTTTGCATTATTCTGTTCTAATTTTTTATTTAAAGCTTCTGTACTTTCTTTATTTTCCCTACTGTTTTGTTCTAATTTTGCATTATTCTGTTCTAATTTTGCATTTAAAGTTTCAGTACTCTCTCTATTTTCCTTACTGTTTTGTTCTAATTTAGCATTTAAGGCATCTGTACTTTCTTTATTTTCCCTACTGTTTTGTTCTAATTTAGCATTTAAGGCATCACTACTAACTTTGTTCTGATACATGAACTCGAGAAGTAAAGTTTTTAATTCTGGTTGGCCGCCTACACTCCCTGTTTCAGTATCGGGATTTACCTCTGCTACCCCGGTACTACCATCACTCGACATACTGCTCGTATCATCACTCTCCCGTTGATGACCACTACGTAACCTCATCTGTCTTTCTTTCTCATCCCCGATAATGATATACACTGATACAGACAAATAACCCCCAAAATACAGGCACAGAAATATATACCCTTCTCCTTCCACAAATGTTATTAGGTTTTCAGCCCCAAGTTGTCGGCGACAAATGAAACGTTTTGCTAGCTCCTAACGGTTGGGTGAGAAATGTAACTGTTTACCTTTGCCTAAGCTATGTTGTTTTAATGGGCGCCAAGACCTCAATGCAATGTTGAAATCTAAATTTGTATTTAACAACGTCTAGCTCTGGCAGAACACATTCAAGACTCTATTCACTCAGATCGTGGTATGATTTGATCATTAACCCAACAAACAATTGTATCAGGAGAAGGAATTGGTCTATATCTAATGCTACCTACTGAAAGCAAAGATTGCATTGTAAAAGAAATGAATTTATTATATAAAACAAGTATAGCAAAATTAATAATAATAATAAGTATAAAACTTAAATTGGAGCGTTGTGATTTGAATATTACCGATAGAAAATTACGTGAAAACGGAGTCTGATAAATTGATTTTACTCTTATTTCCAAGCTATGAAGTTACTGAAATATGAAATGTAAAACAAAGAAAATGAGAGATTGCGTATTTCTGCGTCATTTGCGCTTACCACTGGAAATTGCCAAAGCATTTCCCTCGTACTTGATGATGCTGTGAGCTTCCCACAGTCTCCTGGATGTCGTCATCTTCGTCGATGTTTGATGATATACTGGTAGATTAGATAATTCCAAACACTCGTATAACCACACTGGTTAAGTTTTACAAAAGTTAGTCCTCCAATCCACGGAACATCGGAGCGATTCCCGCGTACAACATACTCGTCAAGTATTTCACAGATTCTCCTCCTTCGACGGCGCGTCGAACGATATATGCACACGTTGGCTCCCCACTCCGGAGCCGTCTACTAGCTTACGTAGTCCTCATTGATTGGCTGAGCACGCCGCGCTATCTTCCCCTCCTCTGGGTCATTACACTCGGCGGGAGGGTTCCATTTCAACAATTCGCCTTTCCTGGACGATGCGAGCCCGCTTGCGTAATTCATCTCGACAGGAATCAGCTTGTATTTGAATTCCCAGTGAGTCATCTCTCTCAAATACCATAACTGACAAAAACTCCGTCAAATTCCGTAATCAGATAATTTTCTATGATATCGTCGTTCATAATAATTTGCATGATAGCGTTTTCTAAGACATAGAAAACCTATCTGAATGCTAATAATTTTTATAAAATGCTCCGAAAATATCTAAATAATAATTATAATAAATTAATAATAATAATAAATTAACATGAAAAATTCTCTTGGCTGAACAATTTGCCGCGTAAATAAATATAGAATGGCTTCCTACTGACTTATGCCAGTTGCATAAAAACCCCACGAAAAACACGTTACAACATGTGTGGCATCTCTTTCATTGGTTAACCACCAATACTAGCTGGGAGTTGTTGAACAAAATTAAAACTCAAGATTTACCTGTGAATGACGCCAGTGAGATTTCTACAAGTGACGTGTAAACATCTACAGAACGTGTTACCATGGAGAAAGTGGATGCTACAGACAAAGCCATCGACAAGTTCTTTGTGTGCAAAAAGAAACTAGATAGTTTTACCAAAGAGGAATTATTGGCACTCCCAAGTCGTTCATATATTATGTGGCTGCCAACGCGGTGAAATAAATCTGGCAACATGTACCAAAATCATGGACTCAAGACCGTGTTGAGTGAATTGCAACCATGTACGGATTACGACCATCATAAGCAAGTGGCCATGGCGAAAATACCCTCAATGCGTCAGTGCGCGACTTGCCAGCTGGTGAAACTGTATCACGGTCATAAAGTCAGTGTAAAGACTTTTTTGAATCATTCCACGCGTGTCATGGCGAGAAAAAGCAGCAACAACAACAAACACAAACATAGTCCACAGAGGAGGAGGAAGATCAAACCTTTTCACCATCCATGGAAAAGGATATGCCAGACCCGTACTGGCAATGGCGTCATTGACAAAGTGATTCAATACCTACCTTTCGAAATCCATCTCCCAGGGTATCGTTTTTTGGCCCTGGAACTCGTCTTGAAAAACGTTTGCAGCGTGGTGATGTACCCATTAATCTTTTGGATCAAACATGTAAAGAAAACGACATTTCTTATCGCCATAGTCATCCTGGTTTAAGACATGTGGCAGATAAATTGTTATTGAAAAAAGCTAAACAACGTTTCACATCCTGTGATGCCTCAGTGGGTGAGAGGATGGCAGCCCTGATTGTGATGAATGCTATGAAAGGAAAGTTGATGATGCATGGACATGAACATTGAGGAATTGAGGAGTGAGGAATTGGGATTTGTTTGTATTCTATTTTCTTTTGTCCATCCCTATGGTTATGAAATAAAAACAAAGGTTTACCAGAGCACGATGTTTTTTTAATTTTTTAAAATCATGAATTCGATGGGCTGATTTTTTAATTTTCACATTTCACACATGATCAATTCACACATTGCCATTTGCCATTTTCAATTTACAGTATTTTAAAAATGCCCGTTTCAAGTTTTACGTTTTTGATGATATGGATTTTCCATTTTGTTGTTTATACTCTTTCTTTTAATGACAGTTTGAAGTTTTTGAATTTTCATATTTCACACATGGCCATTTCCAGTTTTTAAAATGACAATTTAACGTTTTTGAATGTTGCTGATATCGAAACATGGATTTTTCATTTAGTTTACACATTTTCCATTTGGTGTATGTCGGAAGTTCATTTTTGTCAATGATGTTGATGCGAGTGCTTGACCATAATGATAATGCAGTGAGTTTATGGGTTTGCAAGAAACGTGGAGGTCTACGACTACTGCAGGTAAGACTGTTTTACAAAAAATAATATCTATTTACCGCTACATTTCAAAACAAAACTATTCAAAACAAAAAAATATATACTATTGACCATTTGCCATAGGCATTAATTTTTACCACACCGTGTTTGCTCTGGTCATACATACACACCAGCTTTCTCTCCACTCATACATTCACACCTGTCTTTGGGAACAAACACAACCACTTTATTTATTCTCAAAAGCACATTCTCTACATGCACACTCATCCCAAAAGAATTTTTTAGTTTACCATTTACATTACAAAAAAAAATACTACTGTCGACCAAAATATTATGTGCACTCGAGTTTGAAGGTTGTTTGTGAAGTAACCAATAGAACTACATACAATCCAATAACATTATCATTTTCATCGTTCTATTTTACTTAAGTTCATGTAGGTTTGGAATTTTTAATTTATATTTTAATATTTTTTATCGCAGTTGAAACACAAAATGTGCCCGTTTTTAAGCGTGTTTCAACCATGCGTCGCATTTAAGAATTATTATCTCACAAACCCGTCATCAGATAGAATCCAAATTTTAACACAATATACATTGGAATGTTGTATAACTGGTTCATTAATTTCAAAATTTTGTGTGTTCAAGAACGAAAGTTGTTATCATTTTTGTAATGTAACTTTTTCTCGGCTCGGGATCGTTGGAAAATGTAGTTCTTGGTTGCATTGTAATCCTTATACATCAAAAAGTTATGCTGTATGACTGTGAAATACGTAAATTAATTCACTTATTTTAAATCGGTTTGTATTTGTAAGGGGAATTAAGACATGGTTCACCAGCTAGCCGCTCCGGGAAATGCTGTACAGCGTTGCTGATATGCAGCCCATCACTTCCGAGCGAGGTGCGCCATGACGCGTGAAGGAGTCCATCTTGGCAACGCTGTACAGCTTTCACCGGAGTGGCTAACTGCTGAACCATGTCTTAATTCCCTGTACAAATACAAACCAATATAAAATAAGTGAATTAATTTACGTATTTCACAATCATACAGCATACCTTTTTGATGTATAAGGATTACAACGCAACCAAGAACTACATTTTCCAACCACCCTGAGCCGAGAAAAAGTTACCTCACAAAAATGATAACTTTGTTTCTTGAACACACAAAATTTTGTAATTAATATACCAGTTATACAACATTCCAATGTATATTGTGTTAAAATTTGGATTCGATCTGATGACAGGTTTGTGAGATAATAATTCTTAAATGTGATGGATGGTTGAAACACGCTTAAAAACGGGCACATTTTGTGTGCCAACTGCCATAAAAAATACTAAAATATAAATTAAAAATTCCAAACCTACATGAACTAACGTAAAATAGAACGACGAAAATGATGATGTTATTGAATTTTATGTAGGTCTATTGGTTACTTCACAAACAACCTTCAAACTCGAGTACACACAATATTTTGGTCGATAGTAGTCATTATGGTTAAAACAAAAAATAAGCTATTACTAATTTCATATTTACAAAAACAGCAACCTTGTACAGCTTTAAAAGAATCAAACTATATACCATGGCCCATTTTCAAATTCCCAACCCAACCAAAAATTTAAAAAAAATAAGGTTGCACGGAACTTTTTTAAGGAGCAAAAGGCCTAATCACACCTCCTCCTCCTTGCAGTCATAACCCCAGGGCAGGCTGGTAAGCAGGTCATCAGCCCGCACACGTTTGTTATCCATGGGGGCGAGGGTGCGTTTTCTCTGTTCCACAAGATACAAATGATGGTTGCTGGATTGTATCCTGTACTGCGTATGGGACATAGCTTGGCCAGTGCGTAAAACCGCTAGGTAATCGTCTACACGTAGCGATTTTACCACTGCCCTACCTACACCCTTTGCTCTTTTGGTTTCCTTACAGTCTAGTGTGCGATAAGCATTCATTTTGGAGGCCAAACCTACGAATTCGGTCATGACAGAATCACCGCATTCATCTTTTAAACGCCCATTTCCTTCTTGTTTTTTATGGGCAGCTGAAACACGCTGTCAACGCTATAGGAAGACTTGTCGAACCAGTCACTATGCTGCCTCATGACGTCATACGGGTTGCAGTGGCGAATGTGGTAAATGAATGAGTCCGTATCCATATACAAATGAGATACGTCCTCAAAATGTTCTTTGGCAAACTCATAGTGGAATCGATACATGAGTGATTTGGAAAAGTCTAAAATGACTTGGCCCAAGTAAATGGACTTATCCATGGTCACACTGGTCTTACTCAATTCAATAGTGGCCAAATCCTCATCGATAATGTTGATTGATTTAAAATTTGGTTTGGCAATGTACCGCAGGGCACCCCACCGCCCGTCCCAGACATTAACCAATTTAATGTCATGGTATTTGCGGACATTCTCCATGGACTTGCCATAGATGCAGTTGTTCATTAATTTAAAAAAAAATATTTCAAACTGCTGTGTTGCCATTTGTCGGTGCTCTGTGTTGAGTTGTATGTATGGCTCGAGCCATGGTTTTTGAGCAAAAGAAATACCCCTGTGGATTTTCTTTAACACTAAGCCTTGGGCGAGGCATTGCACCAACATTTGGATATGTAGCACATACCGATTTTTGATGTAAAGTGTGCCCATCAGTTTTTCAATTTTCACTTTAATGTCAGGGGGAACCATTTGCTCTAGGCAGAATGGGAAATCGGCATGTTGATCATACAAGGATGAGGGATATTCAATATCCACTTCTAACACATATCTAAGGCTTGTTTCTTGGCAAGCCTTGTTGACATCAAATTCAGACACTTGTTTGTCAGTCAGCCAAGCAAACTTCCTATAATGGTAAAGGCTGACTCAAGGCATAACCATACAAATTATTCACTTCATAGTACATTAAGTACGATTCTGGTTTGTCTGGTGAATAATCAGACATGTAGGCATTGTTCGCATTGGCATGGCGCTGGTTAAGCGACACAAAGCCGCCGCGAATGCCCTTTTCTGAGAATAAGACCATATCTACATCAGTGAGTAAATCCAATTCCACTTATGTGTATTTCAAAGCGGCATCGAACGAGAGCCCAGGACTCGTATAATAGTGAGCCAGGTCAAGACCATAAATGTGCTGACACAACTCACGGAATTTTTGAAACACATCGGTGAGCAGCAATACATCCAGTTTTAGGTAATGCATAGCATATTCACCTAGCGTGTTAATGCCAAACACTCGCCAAACTTGACATGCATGTGCATAGTCTTCATCGGAAACGGTAGTACGTGTTAGTTTCGAGTAAAAATTTGTCTTGTGGAGGGAGAGTGTTTTGCTTTAACACGTCCCAGTTGTTGCAGAAATCATACGGGAATATACCTTTCCGAAAGCACAATTGAAATTGCTCAGGATTTTCAAAATGCATACAGGTGTTTTTAATTCCTTCTCATCCAAGCCATTCACAAGACTGTCTAGCAAGGATGCCATAAACTTAAAGGAATCCAAAAATCGAATGCTTAAGTTGCCCAACTGCCATGTCAGGGCTGTAAAACGCTCATGGTTTGGGGGGACAATGGTAAACGAGCCCTTGTTGACATAACCCAATTCACGAATCAAAAACTTAATGTAATAATTCGCCAGATTGTGGAAAAAGACACTGATAAAACGAGGAGCTGGAAAGTTCAAATTGCATTTACTGTGTGCAGCTCCACAAAACTCTCCCGTAAAGTGCAAATGATCACGAACGGTGTCATCAGCACTGATCAGTGGCTTTTCACAAATATGGCATGTTGTGGCATGCTCATACTGCTGCTGCTGTTCTGGAGATAGGCTCATGGGTACTGGGTGGTCCAGTAATCCCTGCACATGATGAGCCAACTTAACAAGTTCATCCAAAAACCATCTGGCACAATCTGGCCCCTCACGGGATTTGTAAAAGGATTGCATGGGGTCATAGGCACACACCACATTAAATCCTATGGCAAAGAGCTCAAGTTTTTGAATGGGTGTGGTTGAGCTGACGGTGGGATCTGGGTCACATCCCACCATGGGTGTGGTGAGGGCTTGGAAATCTGCATATACCACATAGGTAGCAGTGCCACGCTTATGAATGTTGTTCAATTTCAAAACAGCTGTGTCCCCTTGTGGCAATATCAGTCTCACCGCTTCCTAAGAAACACAATCTACCCTATGACGTTCCAAAAGTGTAAGAGTGGTAAAATATTGCAAACAACGGTCGCAAATGTACTTCTTACCACATATTTGGACACTTGACTGACTACCAATTTACCTAAATTCTTAATCAGGCAATAGTGATTAACCTTTCCGTAAGACAGATATAAAAGATGAATGTGGTGTCGTTTCTGTTCTTTTGTGGCAAAAAGAGGACCCACAATCTCATTACCATTAAGGCTATACACCATGAACGAAAAGATCTGGTTATCTTGTTCAAACCAATGGATTTCCGTTAAGTCCATAGGGAACGACACTCGAGTTAAATTTAAAGTTTGTTTTAATTCCTGAAACTTGGCCTTGTACATTCCTGGTCTCTCACAGTTTCGTTGTGCTGGCTGCAAATATCCAGCCACACACCAAAGGAAGCAATCATTGTCATGGTTCTTGATATTCACAACTGCTCTCCGGCAGGCAATCGCTGGTGGTGTTTCAATAAAGCTAGACCCAGCATTCAACGGGTTGAAATGACAAATGTTAACTTGCAGGTAATGGATTTTGTCTAATGCTAAACCACTGGGTCCTTGTTGCAGTTTACCAAATTTTGATAGCAAGGCATTCACCACATGGCTTTGATGCCAATCTTTCAGATTATCAGCTATCAAAAGCTGTTGCATTTTACTGCCAATATAAAATGATTTTTTATGCTTACCCCGTCCTTGCTTTTATAGATGAAATCGCACAAGAGTTGTGTATTGACCTTTAAAGCCGTATGCAACCTTTGCGCTGTACAAATGTGTTCTTTAATAATTTCAGAACATAATTCGATAAAGTCTTTTGGGATTAAACTCTCACTAACATTTACCACACGACCAGTGTGCACACGTGACTTGAAACAGGACTCGAGGGATTCCCAAGTAAAGCTATCTGCAGTGGCAAAAGACATGAATTTTATTTAAAAAAACAATCTCACCAGAGTTTTAGCCGTAGACTGCTCGGTAAACAATGGTCCCAAACACACACGTTCCTTTTTCAGCAGTGGACAAGCGTTTTTCCAACACTCTAAAAGAAATAAAATAAACCATTATAAGTATATCAATTCCGCATAGCACCTTTCATTAAAAAAAAATTAAAATAAAAAAACAGGTTATATATAACAAAAAAATCTTACCTTGCTTTGTAAAAAAAAAACCTGTGTTTGCCCTTTTTTCTTGTAGGTTCGAGTGGAATGGGTTACCCTCCTTTTTCTGTCTCCCACAACAGGTATGCAGATTATCTAAAAAACAATTTATTAATAAAATGGTAAACCAATAATAATTTAAACATTGATTAGCATAAAATAAACTAAACAGTGTTAATCTCATACTTACCTCTAATATATAATGTATCCAATACAGTCACTGATTGAGTGTTGAGCACACGAATGCAATTACTTTTACACAGATAAGACACAGCTTATGTTTGCACTGCAAAGTTCAAAACAGTAATGACAGACTATGTGTCATAACATGATCAACACTCTATTACCCCTGCCCTCCTCTCCCAGCCCCTCCCCCTCTATCCCTCTCACCACAGCTGTTAACACCGCTCTTGCCCGGCAATTGGCTATGGCAATGGTAGGGGGAGGAGTTGTAGTCGCTTACTCCGTTATCTCTCTGACGTAGTTGTCAGATTGTTTGACCTTAAAGTGTCCTCTATGTCACTGTAATTTTCCATTGGCCTGTTGTCACGTCCGCTCACATTCCTGAATCACGAGAACATTTCACATCCTGTCAGCCAGGCCCCCCGAGCAAATTTTCCGTTTGTCGTTCAGGCTTCCAGCAAGACATACAAAGCAAGTTCTTAAAGTTTTTGACAACTATCAACCGTCCCGCTTTCATTCACCTCATACAATTATCATATTATCATGTTACTGATCACCCGTTTACTAACATATTTAAAGGCCCTCTTTACCTCCATTCATTCATCATAGGAAAAATATCAGAAGGCGAGCCCTCGCCCTGCTGTAATCTGCCCCACCGAAATATCGATTGCTCTATTGAGATAGCACCACCACCGAGGGCAGTCATAGCCTCGTTGAAACACACGCTCAGCGGTACCGTCACTATCTCTGTCTACTGCCACTTTTCATTTAAAAAAAATTAAAAAACAGGTAAAAAAGTTTTAAAATGCATAGTTTCTGTCCTAGAGTCATGAAATTTATATTGGGGGTAGAGGGGGTAGGGACCTTTCATTTATGTCAAACAAACTTTTTTGTAGAATTCTTAGGTTCCAAAATATAAGAATTTCAAAATTGGACTGTTTAAAAAAAACATGAAAAATAACAAAGTTTTATTATAAAAAATAAAGGTCATAGAGACCATTCGTTTGAACTATAGCACAACGTTCTTTCATGTTTGGTTTTCAAACCATCGCCTACTTTCAAAAACAATATTTCTGAAGAAAAAAAATTAAAATATAACAAGTCGTCCGTAGGAAAGGGGGCGTCACCCCAATACCAACAACACCTCATTCGTTAAAATCCGACCATGCGTTCGCGAATTATCGCCAATGTTCGCGAGAAAGTAAGCTATCATTTTTGTTTTGTCCTACACACTTGAAACTTGCTGTCTGTCTAGAGGGCATAGGTACCTTTCATTGACGTCAAACTTTTTTCTCTAATTCACCGTTTCCAAAATAGCGCCAATTTCAAAACCAACAATTAAAAAAAAAAAAAACAACAACACACATTCCTAGCTAAGAGGACGTCACCCCAACGCCAACAACACCTTGTTCGTTAAAATCCGATCATTCGTTCGGGAGATGTCGGCAAAGTTCGTAGGGAAGTAGACTGGTAAGCAGAACCGCTAACCTGACACTACTACACAAGTTTTTTTTGTTTTAGAGACTTAAAATTTATTCTGGGGATAGAGGGGTAGGGACCTTTCATTTATGTCAAACAAACATTTTTTGTAAACTTGTTAGTTTCCAAAATATAGGAATTTCAAAATTCGAGTGTTTAAAAAAAACACAAAAAAATTAAAACCTTGTTCTAACGATCAAGGACATAGAGACCTTTCGTTTGAACTATTGCACAACGTTCTATCATGTTTGGTTTTCAAACTATCGCCTACTTTCAAAAACAAAAATTTTCAACAAAAAAATGAAAAATGTAACGAGTCATGCATAGGAAAGAAGACGTCACCCTGAGTCCTACGTCACCTCATTTGTTAAAATCCGACCATGGGTTCATGAGATATCGACTATCTAACTTGGCTCAGGCGCGTGCAATTTAAAAACCGCTGACGCTATGAGTTTAGACTATCACTACCCCCCTACTTGTCCCCCATTCCAACCCTCAGACCAGAATTAAATTTCTTGGCAGATACGGAAATCGAACCTGGAACCTAGGTATGACGGCCAAGAATGCTAGCCACTACACTACAAGGTGGTATAAAAGTCGAGGCGATAGTCTGGATATGAATCCCACTGAACCTTTGTAGTTTCACTTTAAGTATGTTCATGCCACATCGTTGGATACTTCCACAGCACTCTAACTCGTATGATGTTGACTTGAAAAAGATCTATTGTATCACGGTAGGTGATTACAAGACAAAATCTCACTCACAGGTCACCCAATAGTTCCAGTTTTGTTACCAGATGGCAGTGCTAAATAGAATGCCGAAATTGGGGAATATCTTCTAAATGACTCCAACTCAAAAGATCTACACCAGGTAGCCGAGGCCATACGATCAAAATAAAGTGTAAGCTAGCCTGAGCATTCCTAGTGGCATCGGATACCTCCAAATAACTTCCGCCACCTCATGGAGTTGATGCCTCGCTAAGTGGCTGTGATTCTGCAGGTTAACAGTGGTCCTACACTATAAGAAGAAGGTTGTCATAATATAATGGCTAAGCAGTGTAGAATATAGAACAAACCCAAGAACATTTGTTTTTGTCTTATGTATGTTTTAAACCAACACCACTCTGAAAATTATCACAAATTTAGATTAAAAAACAGTACAGCATAATAAGAAACCACATTTTGTATAAATTTGTTCACTGCGGCAGGGGAAGTCGTGGTATCATAAGCGACAATTTGATGAAAAGCCATATTTCGTTAAATAAAAGAATTTAAGTGTAAAACAAAAAGTTTGACACTTAGGATGGTATTAAACCATGAAATAAATTTGTCAAGATATTTGATTGGAGTGGTGAAATTTTAAAAAATAATTGAATACTCATTTCTTAAAAGCCAATGTGTTAGAAAGTGGCATATTACACATTTAGCTTGGTATATTTTGCCTGGGGTCCGAAACAGTTTCCCCTACAAGCAAGAGAATTCATTAGAGACGATATATTTTCGAAGCATATTCAACACACCCTCTTGTTACCATTTTCCCACAAATCATTATTTTCTGGGGGTCCCGCAGAAAATCATAAATCAAGGTTTCACTGTAGTAACATGAACACCATCACAACAATTGTCGTTTCAATGTAGTAACATGAATACCATCACTACAATTGTTACTTATGACACTCTGGCTTTCTAGGGGTGATATTAAGGCTGGGAATAACTAAAATAGGCTGAAAACTAATATAAAATTATAGAAAGGCAAACAAATATAAAACAATGCAATAAAATTGACAAAAGAGAGAGGGAGAGTGTTTCTTAAGAATCTTGCTTCTTTTTCATCATGAAAATGAAATGTCGGTTTTAAACTGCAGTAAAATATGAGATTATTAGGAGTTCTTGAAGTGTTAGAAGCCATTCTTTTGTGTTTCCTAGTTCTATTATAAAGAGCTGTTCATTTGTGTTGACCAATTGAAAAGCTTTCTATAATATTAGGAGTTTATCCCATCCCTCTTTCTCTTCATCAATATCTGTGTTTAGAGTGGGGAAAAAGCAAGAAACACAATGCAACAGCAAAATGCCACTCTCCAATTAAAACCCACTAAAAGCATGGCATAGAATCTGAACCATTACCTGGATAAAATATTAGTTGTAGCCAAGCCGAAATCGCCTATTTTAACATGATCATTAGAATCAAGAAATATGTTAACAGGCTTGAGGTCTCTGTGAATCATTCCCTGTTGATGAATGTGCACCAAACCTTCCACCATTTCCCGGAACAGGCGCCATAATCTCTCATCATCCAGATACAGACCACCATCAATAGCCGTCCTGTAGATTAACATGCAGACACAAAGCAACAGATGCATCACTAACACAAGAAGTATAATGACAAGAACAACAATAATTTTGAAATACACCCCTCCAAGCAAGAACAAATATCAACCCAGGAACATATGAATGAAATTAACATTCACGATCAACAGCACACTCGTAACACTAATGGAACAAGAAATGGCCAATTCTTGAATGTTCTTGCCTGCTGATTTGCAAAAATACCATGAAATTGCTAAATTGGTTCATTTTCAAGATAGTAATTGGAACATTTGCTTTCACATCCAAGTAATTGACACCGAGAAATCATCCAGGTTTCTGCCTATACCAAACAAAACAAAACTATGAACATGAGGGAGGAGCCAGATTCACTTGCTCACCCGCGCCAGCCAATAGCATAGCATGGCATTGCCTAGATAAATTCACTCGCTAGGCTCGCTGTGCCGTACGAAATCTTAATTTCTCTCCGCGCACGAAAATGAATAATTCTTCAATTATTTTGATGACCCTATATCACAGAGCTAAAAATTATGAAGCTGACTGTCCAAACCCTGTGGCGCTACGACCAGCTGTTCGGGAGATTAACATCTGCCCTTGAACTGAAGGGATAATTAAAGAGAAAATGATTTAGGTGTCAATATATTTAGGTTTCGAAACCAGATTTTGGATTGTAAAACATATCCTGGTGCTGACATAAACTCTGACCACAATCTGGTTGTAATGAAATGCAGATTAAAGTTGAAGAAACTGAAGAAAAGGCAAAAGCCAAAAAGGTGGGCAATAGACAGACTGAAAGAGAAGGATGTAAACGAAAGATTCAAGAAGAGTATAAAGGAAGGACTAATGAAAAACCCAAAACAAACTTTAATTGCAGACGAATGGGCCCTTTTGAAGAATGAAATAACAACATCCGCAGAAGAAAACATTGGTAGGAAAGAAAGAATAGGTAGAAAACCGTGGATCACTCAGGATATACTAGAATTGATGGATGAAAGGCGGAAACACAAGAATGTAAGAGATGAAAAGGGGAAAGCAGAATACAGACGTCTGAGAAATGAGGTTAACAAGAAGTGCAAGGAAGCGAAAGAAGAATGGTTGAAAGAGAAATGTGCAGGTATAGAAAATTGTCTGAAATTAGGAAAAGTAGACAAAGCTTATTGAAGGATTAAGAATACTTTTGGGGAAAAGAAGACTAAGTGCTGTAATATTAAGGACACAAATGGAAAGCCTCTAACTGATAGGGAAGAAAGGTTGAGAGATGGAAAGCTTACATAGAGAGTTTGTATAAGGGAAAGGAGATTGAGAATCATGTAATGGAAAGGGAGGAGGAAATTGATGAGGATGCGAAAGGAGATTTAATATTGAGATCAGAATTTGATAGAGCTTTGGAAGACTTAAGCAGGAACAAAGCACCAGGCATAGATGATATACTGATTGAGTTGCTATGCTGCATACGAGATGAAGGTCTGATCAGGTTATTTCACTTGGTGTGTAGGATTTATGAGACAGGTGAGGTACCCCCTGATTTCAAGAAGAATGTAATCATCCCTATACCAAAGAAAGTGGGAGCTGACAGATGTGAAGATTACCGTACAATCAGCTTGATTACTCATGCTTCAAAGATCCTTTCTAGAATAATTTACAAGAGGATTGAGAGCCAGATAGAAACGGAGTTGGGTGAAGACCAGTTTGGTTTCAGGAGAAATGTAGGAACAAGGGAAGCTGTACTAAGTCTTAGGCTGATTTTGGAAGGTAGAATAAGGAAAGATAAAAGAACGTTCATGGCTTTTGTAGACTTAGAAAAGGCTTTTGATAACGTTGATTGGACTAAATTGTTTGACATTTTGAAATTGATTGGAATAAAGTACAGGGATAGGAGGGTGATATACAATCTATACAGAAACCAGACAGCAGTCATTCGAGTTGAAGGACATGAGAGAGAAGCTGGTATTCAGAAAGGTGTAAGGCAAGGCTGCAACTTATCACCCATACTTTTCAATCTTTACATTGAACAAGCAATGAAGGAAATTAGAGAAAAATTTAAAGTGGGAGTGAAGATTCAAGGAGAAATAATTTCAACTCTGAGATTTGCTGATGAAATCGTCATCTTGGCCAACAAGCCTGAGGATTTGAATGAGTTTTTGAATGGTATGGATTCCGTCTTACGGAAAGAATTCATGATGAAAATTAATAAATGTAAAACAAAAATACTGGAATGCAGCCGAAATAAATCAGAAACCTCTATGGAGATCAAATTGGCAGGTGAAAAGCTGAAGGAAGTAGGAGATTTCTGTTACTTAGGAAGCAGAATAACCAGTGATGGACGAAGCAAAAAGGATATAAAAAGTAGGTTGGCTCAGGCAAGAAAAGCATTTCTACAAAAAAGGAATCTGCTGACATCGAATATAGATTTAGGTATTAGGAAGTCATTTTTGAAAGCCTTTGTCTGGAGCGTGGCGCTCTATGGAAGTGTAACTTGGACTATTGGAGCAGCAGAAAAGAGGAGAATTGAAGCATTTGAAATGTGGTGTTACAGGAGAATGATGAAGATCAGATGGGTAGATAGGGTTACAAACAAAGAGGTATTAAGACGAGTGGGAGAGGAGAGATGTTTCTGGCGACTGCTAATGAAGAGAAGAGATAGGTTGGTAGGACACATACTAAGACACCCAGGAATAGCAAGCTTAGTTATGGAAGGAAGAGTCGAGGACAAGAACTGTAGGGGTAGACCAAGGTTAGAATATGTTAAACAGATTGCCTCGGATGTAGGGTGTGGTAGCTATGTAGAGATGAAACGATTAGCTCAGGACAGGGAGGCATGGAGACCTGCATCAAACCAGTCAAAAGACTGAAGACTCAAACAACAACATATTTAGGTTTCAAAAACAAAAGTTTGGTGTTTTTCAGTCGGTCAACACGAATGTACCCAAAAGGAGCTGGGTTATGCCCTAATCCTGAAATAAATTACATGAGATTAATAAATACACTAAGATGACCAGTTTCGATCGTCAAGCGATCATCATCAGATCCATTACACTTAGGCTATAACATCTATGTTTGAGAATACAGGTGGAAAATATTTACAATATGTACAATTATTTAGTTGCAGTATTGGTAATGCCTTGGAGGCTGGATTTTGACAGCTCCTTAACCCGGTCCATGAGGTAATTATAATTGGCTACATGGATAATTCTTGCCAGGCGCGTCCACGTCGCGGGGGTGGGCAACGGTACTGTAATATACCATGGAACTACAGTACCGGCTAAGTTCTGGTGAGGACCCAGTCCTATGGGGTATAACATAGGCCTCGTGCACAGGGTTACGTGCGAAGACCTCAACGGAATCTGCAGCGGAGAAGATGGACTTCGGAATGGTGGAGATTGCGGAAGAGGCAACCCAGTACTCAGGGAATAGTATGAGTACAGCATCAATCGGCAGCATCTGTTTCCCAGGTTAGGGGCGGCTGCAAGGGCGTCTGTTTCCCATGTTAGCGGCGGCCTGTATAATAGCTGGCAGTAGCTTCATAAAATGCCTTTGGGAGTGGCGACCCCATCGTAATAATAGCCTAAAATGGAAATGGCACTTCAAATGATTCGGAGAAGGTTAGGGCGTACCCTGCAGGCGACGCGCAGTTCTTTTGGTACTGGGAGAACTGTGAGAAATGGGCAACCAGTAACCGAAATGAAAGTGGGAATCATGAATGTCATGACCCTGACAGGCAAGTTGGAGGAGGTGGTAGACTTCATGGAGAGGGAGAATGTTGGATTGATGGGGCTGAGTGAAGTGAAATGGAAAGGTAAAGGAAGGAAGAAATTGAGGAAAAGATATACATTATACTGGTGTGGTGGCCAAGAGGCAAAAAATGGCGTGGGACTGATAACCTCGAAACAACTGGAGGAATATGTTGAAGTGGTCGAGTGTGTGAGTGACAGAATAATTAAAATTAGAATGAAGATGAAAAATGACGTGATGGACTTCATACAAGTGTATGCACCACAGACTGGAAACAGAGAAGAAGATATTGAAGTATTCCTGGAGGATGTAGAAAGAGTAATTTCAGATGTAGAAGTGGTGATCACGGGAGATATGAATGCACAAGTCGGAAACGAGAGACAAGGAAAGGAAGAAGTCATTGGACCATATGGATATGGGAAAAAGAACAGGGAAGGAGAGGAACTTGTAAACTTTTGTGAAAGGAATGGACTGATAGTGGGTAATTCATGGTTTCGGAAGAAAAACAGCAGGAAAATTACGAGATATGGTTGGGGCGATAGAAGAACAAAATCAGTAATTGACTACTTTCTGGTGGAAAGGACTAATCGCAGAAAGCTGATAGATGTGACAGCTTTACCAGGAGAAGCATTTGATGGGGACCATAGAGCTGTGGTGGCAAAATTTAGATGGGAAAAATTGGAAAACCTAAAGGAGATCAGAGAAAGTAAAATAAAAGTATGGAAATTGAAAGACAAAACTGTACAGGAAGATTTTCAGGAGAGATTGAAGCAACAAATCCCAGTTACTGAAGTGGAAAACATAGAAGAGGAATGGTCCCACTTTAGAAAGGCATTTGTTGGTGCAGCAGAGAGTGCTTGTGGTAGGACGTCAACAAGAGTAAAAGAGAAGGAGACACCATGGTGGAATGAGGAAGTGAGGAAAGCAGTGAAAGAAAAGAAGTCTGCATGGAAAGAATGGAACCGAGATCAAACAGAAGAAAGCAAAAGGAAGTATCACGACAGCAAACGGAGGTGTAAGAAAGTGGTAGGAGAAGAAAAGAAGAAAAGTTGGGAAGAATTTACACGAAGAATGGAAACAGATGTAAGTGGCAGTAAAAGGATGATGTATGGGCTTCTAAGAAGTAAGAGGAAAGAAAGAGTTAACACAAAGCTGGTGAAAAAGGAAGATGGAGAGTTGTTAACACACCCAGAAGAGATAAAGGGACGATGGAAGGAGTATTTCGATAAGCTATTGAATGTGAGCAATTGTACTGGTGAGATGGAAGTGACACAACCTGACGACTCTATAACAGAAGATGATATAACAATGCTGGAGGTGGAATTAGCAGTACAGAAAATGAAGATGGGAAAAGTAACAGGGGTGGATGAAATCAGTGTAGAAATTATAAAAGCTGCTGGACCTGTTGGTATGCAATGGTTGTATCGACTGCTAAAGTGTGTGTGGAAATGGAAATGTGTACCAGAAGACTGGGAGAAAGGGCTAATAATACCAGTGTTTAAGAAGGGGGACAAGAAGGTGTGTGATAACTATAGAGGGATCACCCTCTTATCACAGATAGTAAAAATACTGGAAAGGATATTAGAAAGAAGAATGAGAAGAAAGGTGGAAGGAGAGTTGCAAGAGGAACAGTATGGCTTCAGGAGTGGAAGATCCACAGTGGACCCAATCTTTAGCTTGAGGCAGGTGATGGAAAAGAACTGGGAATATGGAGAGGATTTGATCATGACTTTCATAGATCTAGAAAAGGCATATGATAGTGTCCCCAGAGAGAAGGTATGGGAAACCATGGTTAAGAAGATACTGGGAAGAGAAATGTTGGAAACGGTGCAAGCATTGTACAACAACTGTGTTAGCAGGGTACTGACCCCAGTTGGAAAGACAGATTGGTTTAGGAACAAGACTGGACTAAGACAGGGGAGTGTGCTGTCAGCTCTCTTGTTCATAATGGTGATGGATGAAATTGTAAAGGAAACAAAGGAAGCATATGGACATAAAGAAATGAAGTTACTGTTATTTGCAGATGATATTGTGGTCTGGGGAAGGAACACCAAAGAAGTGCAAAAACAACTAGATGCACTGAACGAAAATATTCAGAAGTATGGCCTGAAAATCAGTATAGAGAAAAGCAAGACCATGGTGATGACAAGAGGGGAAAGATAAGGAAAGGGCACTGTGAAAATTGGAAGTCAGAGTTTGGAAATTGTGGACACGTTCAAATACCTAGGAAGTGAATTGATGCAAACTGGTAGGTTGGACATGGAGATTGGCAGGAGGGTACAGCAGAGCAATGCATTCTATCAAAGTGTAAGAAAACTTGTTTGGGATAAGGAAGTACCAAGGAAAAGCAAGGAGGTAATGTATAAAGTGTACTATGTTCCCATATTAACTTATGCAGCTGAGACTTGGACCCTGACAAGCAGGCAAGAGAGTAGAATCCAAGCCAGTGAAATGAAATTCCTAAGAAGTATGATAGGAAAGACAAGGAAAGACAGAGTGAGGAATGAAGATGTTAGGAAGGAAGTTGGGATGGGAAAACTAAATGAGAGAATTGAGAAGAATAAACTAAGGTGGTTTGGACATGTAAAGAGGATGGAGGAAAATAGAATACCAAGACAGATGCTGGAGGCGAAGTGCAAGGGTAAGAGAGCAAGAGGAAGACCTAGAACAAGGTGGATTGATTCAGTGAAGAACAGCGTAAGAAAAAGAAATCTGGACTGGGACAAAATCGTGGAAGAAGAATGGTGGAAGGAAAGAGGAAAGTGGAGAAGTGCCATAAATACCCCGACCCGGCAGGAGCTGGATAAGGGGAAATGATGATGATGATGATGATGATGATGATGATGATGATGATGATGAGTATTGGTAATGCAACTGTCGGTGTATGCTAAATGTAGTATTTCTAATGTTCGGTGAAATGCTAAAATGGTGATAAAAATCCGGAGTTTGTCTGTTTGGGATGGTTATATGGTTATAAAAAATCAACTATGGTTATACTGTAATAATACAGGTTGATACTTATCCGGTTGTCTTCCTAACTGGAACTTCAAGCAGTTTCGTGTTCACTCTAGCACCAGTTTTGGTCAACTCCGGATTTTTATCACCATTTTAGCATTTCACCTAACATTAGATATACTACATTTAGCATACACTGACAGTTGCATTACCAATACTGCAACTAAATAATTTTACATATTGTAAATATCTTTCACCTGTATTCTCAAACATAGATGTTATAGCCTAAGTGTAATGGATCTGATGATGATCGCTTGACGATCGAAACTGGTCATCCTAGCGTATTTATTAATCTCATGTAATTTATTTCAGGATTAGGGCATAACCCAGCTCTTTTTGGGTACATTCGTGTTGACCGACTGAAAAGCACCAAACTTTTGTTTACTTAGGCAACACTGAAAAATGGCTTCAAACCTCACAATATTTAGGTTTGCCAGGGAAGGAAACGAAGAGTGACAGCATTGTTGTATCAACTCAGTGTACAGTGGAGAAGCTTTAAGAAGTGCTGTGAGCTGAAGTTTTGAATTCATAACAATGTTCCTTAGCAAGCCGAGTGGCAGCCGAAGAGTTTCACACAGCACGGCGAGATATATAATTTTCAGGGTATATTGCCTTTTAAAGAAGCTTTCGAATACAGAAGTACGTAATAACACAAAATCTGATAACCTGTGTTATTGTGAGGTCGGCAATTACGTGTGTTTTCGTGATTCAGTCGAATAAAACTCACCTCTTCACAGTTTTATCTCACGAGGCATAGTGTACCCAGTTCTAACCCTGAGACCAGAACTAAATGTCTTGATTGAGCTGTGAATCGATGAATCCGGACCTCATGAGTGACAGCAAGTGTTGTTGATGTTGTTGATTGTTTTAGGGGCTTTTCGGCATCGTAGTCATGTAGCCCCGTGTATTTGGGTGTGTGTAGAATTTGTGTGATAACCTGTGTCACTGTGATGTCTGTAATAGTGTGTGTATTTGTAATTGAGGTAGGATTTGGGTAGGAAGTGGCCGTGGCCTTATGTTAGGAACCATCCCGGCCGGCATTTGCCTGGAGTAGAAATGGGAATCCACAGAAAATCACTTCCAGAATGGTTGAGGTAGGAATCTAACCCACATCTTGTCAGTTTTGCCTCACGAGGCAGAGTGTACCCCATTCCGGCCCTTAGACCAGAATTACATTTCTTGGTAGAGCCGGAAATCGAACCCGGACCTCCTGGGCGACAGCCAAGAATGCTGGTAGCTACACCACGTGGTGTACACGTGGACGAATAACATTTGTGTGACATCTTTTATCTGCCTCATATCACAATTATAAAAATGTGTGCACTCCGTTGTGAGCATAGATATTCGTAGGATTAGGCCCTCCATCTTGTATATGCACTTACATTCGGAGTGCCTTGTGTTTGAAAACTGAAATCTAAATGCCAAAACAAAACCCAAGACAAAAGGCCCTGTTGTCATTATTTTATTTGAAGGTTTGGGACACTGTCATCCTTAGGTTCATGCATATGGGTGCATTTGCTGGGATCTGAAGTGGAAAACTAGGGAAAACCACTTTCAGGACGGAAAAGGTGCAATTCGAAACCATCTCTTCCTAGTATTCCTCATAAGGCCGAATGTGCTTGTTTCAACCCTTATATACCAAGATTTAAATATTTTATGGCAGAGCCAGGAATTAAACCATGGTAATATGGCTGGAGGGAAGGGGGTAAATCTAGGCCACAACAGCAGTGCCCCCTCATAAATAAATGCAATAACTATCGAAAAAGGAAAGAAGTGCTTTCAACTGATGATGATGATACCGTATGGCCTCCTCAGGTACATGTGAGTGGATCTTTTGAGTTGTAGCCATTTAGGTGATCTACTCTCCAATTTTGATGTTGCATTCAGCACTGCCTCTGGCAGTAAAACCATAAGTCTATTGGATGACCAGTGGCCAACATTAAATGAATTTTGTCAGGCAATCACCAAACATGATAAGAGATATCTTTAATGAGTTGACATTGAGTAAGTAAGAGTGCCATGAATTTTTACCACCTTTCAAAAATCCAACTTCCGTGATCGGGAATCAAAACCGCGATCTTGGAATCTATCACTGACCCACCATGGTTTTAAACTTTTAAATGTTACAAGTATTTCAGAAAGTTGGTAAAACAAGGAAGAACATTTTGGTGACTTTTCTATGGATCTAAAAGGCATGTGTTTTACATTAGCAGCAGTGTATGGAAGAGGAAGTGTACGCTCTTCAGTTTTCACCCATAAGCCAACTGAAGAGAGTGCCGGTCTTTCCACCAGCAGCAGCAGCACCATCGATTGAGACGGCAACAGATGAGACTTGTCATTAGTGCGCGTTACATTTGTGTCAAGTTATCGGAATTCTTATTGCACACCATTGTCACTGTTCGGCAGTTTATATTGAAGTGTTCAGGAGTGAGTAGTGTGAGATGTGTATGTCTTACCGTCTACATTGCTACATAGCTATTGTGCTTTGAGACAACGTCTTTCAGGGCGCGCAATATGCCCACGTATTTCGTACCTGGCTGTAGATCTGGATATCAATAGTCTTTAGGTAGGCAAAGAATGTTTATTCTAACATTTAGCCGGATACATCGTGCAAAATATTTCAAACGTGACGCAGTGTAAATTATTCCCACCTTTCCTCCACGAAAAACCAATTGATAATGTAGCTGCTTCGCTTCCTCCACGGAAAACCAATTGATAATGTAGCTGCTTCGCTAACACTAATAGATTACAGTTCTACACAAAGGGCCTAACCACGGAGGCCCAGGTTTGATTTCCGGCTCTGCCAAAAAATTTAATTCTGGTCTGAGGGCTGGAACGAGGTACACTCAGCCTCGTGAGGTAAAACCAAGAAGAGGCAGGTTCGATTCCCAACTCAGCCATCCTGAAAGTGGTTTTCCATGGTTTCCCACTTCTACTCCAGGCGAATGGGGGGATGGTTCCTAAATTAAGGCCATGGTAGCCTCCTTTCCAATCCTCATCTCAATTACAACTACACACAGTAATACAGCCATCACAATAACACAGGTTATCAGACAAATTCTATACACACCCAAGTATACAGGGGCTACATGACCACAATGTCACAAAGCCCCTACATGAATCAACAACATATCTAACGTACGGTTTTCATCAGAAAGTGTTTTTAACATGTTTCGAGTGGAAAAGGTTATAATGGAAAAACTATTGTGCCCTAATAGTTTATGGGGGAATGTATTTTTTTGACTGTTCAGATAGTTTATAATCTATTGAAGTGAAGTCGTTAGATCAGGTGTTGTTTATGTTATCTAAACTTGTATTCCACTACATGAAATTTCGATTCTACTTCCACACAATGGAGATATGGAGAGCTGGCTACATTCAAGTCAGCAAAATCAGCTAGAAAATACTCCAAAATGTCCAGTTGATTGAATCATCTTTAAACATGAGTCGAATTCTTCAGTTTCTTACGTAGATAGAACCAGTAGTACACGGCTCTGTTGATCGCGGGACTCGGCGACACGAGCTTGTGACGGTCCATGATAATTCGTGGGGATCCTACACTTCCTCTTCCATACGCTATGCTAGCAGTATAAAACTCAGGAATGCTGTTATCTTTACATAGTTTTGGCACCGAGATTATGAAGTGGAAAAATAATATATCATTCTCCCATTCAAAAAGTGGTATTCTGGTGTGTTTATTCAATATAGCCTACAATCGATTAATTACTATCAAGATGTATAGGAAATTATTGCAATCATTGCAATTGATTTTTGTGACAAATTACAAATTTGTGTTTGTTTCATAAAGCATATGCTTCGTAAGCTACTGTATTTGTAGATCATATTTATCTCAATTTTAATGTAAGATATAGGTATATTGTATCATGGCATTTTTAGTGTATGTACTAGGAAGGTTCATAGTACTAAAGAGAGGATTTTTATAAAATTTAAATCATAAGTCAGTGAGTGGTAGGGTGAGAAAAATGTATGTTTAAGAAAGAGAATAGTTCCAATAAGCACAAGGAGGAACAATCATACTTAACCATATTTTGATAAAAGTATCATGTTTCTAGTAATTTTCCATTACTTTTCATAATGCTGACTTTTTAATATTTTACCACTTTTAAATTAAGTAGTGGGCTAGTCAAAGAGAGAAATCACAAGTCCTAATGGAAATTTGACCTTTGTGATTATTTTAAATCTCACCATTATACTTTGTTCACATACTTTCAATGTCATTTATTTAATGGCTGATACAACAGAGTTTAATAAGATGGCAGCTCAGGCTTTCTCTTCTTCAATCTTTACCACACGAGGAAAGATTTGCATATACAGTACAGTGTACTAGAAACTCCAATAACATGCCCAGTACTTGACTAACTTTCAGAAGTTAAAATGTTATCTATCACTACAGGGTTCAGAAGAATATATTGCAGTACATGCCAATTATAAGAAAATTTAATCAATTCTTTATTTTTACCTTTAAAGTTTTGTATATTTTATAATTTTCGCACATGGGTTTTAACATTTTGCCTTTTCTTTTTTGTTTTTCTTAAAAATATAAATCTACCCTCTATTTATCACTGACCAGTAAATTCAACCAGCATACATGGATTCCACTTGCCTAGGTAACATTTCTCAAGAGCTGAAATCTGCTGGTGAACATTTCTCCCATGTCTGTCACTCACTTCACAAGGTTTATCAAGAAAAAGTAAAAAATGAGAATGGAGGAAGTGAATTTTTAGAGAGAAGTCACTTCCAATACTTTGGTGTGCCTTCAGTGTGTTATTCACCAATTCATCTGCATTTGGAGCTATTTCTAATGAAATTTTGCGACACTGGCTGGAACAAGACCCAAGCTTCTTATTCTGCTCCCTCCAAAAGTGTCTTAAATGATCATCCTACATACATTTTATATCTGAAGATAAATAAATATGCTTTCATGGATTCATTCATTCCGGAATAAGAGCCATCAAGCAAAATGATTCAAATACATTGATTGCATAAAAAAAAAATATATAAATAGTTTCATCTAATATACATTTTGCCATATAGCATCTCTGGATTATTGTTTGTTGTTGATTTTTTCAGTGCCAAGTTGTTGTTAATTACTTTAAGGGGCTTGAGACATCATGGTCATTAGCCCCATGTAGTTGGGTGTGTGTTGAACTTGTAACCTGTATTCCTGCAGTAGTGTGTGTTACTGTATTAGGGACAAGGATAGGTAAGGTGCCCGGGGACTTGAAGTAAGGTACTATCGCAGCATTTGCCTCGAGGGAGTGTGGTAAACCCCACTCAGGATAGTCACTGTCAGCGCCAGGATACGAAACTGCGATCTCCGGACATGTTGCAGCTGCCCGTGCGTACAGGGTGCATGATTTCATGAACAGATCTATGAATAGATTGTCCACTTTTCAATGCAAAACAATTTTTTACCTATTATACTATTTCATATTTCGATACATGTTTCGGCCGTGTCATAGAATACATCTTTAAAAAAAATTAAAAAAACTTCAATTCAAACTATCTTTAAAAACATGATTTACTGGATAAAAATCTGTGTGACAGAGTGTCACTTGACTAAAAATAGAAATAAAATTCTTAAAGATATGGCTAATAAACCGGTTAATAATCCTTTGTCAATTTCTTATTATAATAAAATTGAGGAGAGCAGTTAAAAACTTATCTAAAATCCATTGGATGCAATTTTGCCAAGTCCCATTTTATTTTGAAGATAAGGTTTGTTGTTTCTCAACCAAGTGCTTGCTATTAGAAAAAGTGTTGTCGTATTAATTAAATGTGATCTTCTAGTTCTTTCAATTGACTGTCAATGTAGAGTTGTTATTATTAAATCTCACTTAGTTTTATAAACAAGTGTTGGGCACACTAAGAATTCAGTATGCTGTATCTTTCGCGGAGAGGCTATGATCTTCCTGCTGTGTTGTGCTCTACACAACTCTATTCTCAAGGCCTAATCCCTATTTGGTGTAGACTACCTTCCAAAATAGGGTAACTTTCTTCTGATAAATGGGAAGTGTTTCCTTCTGTGCTAAGGCTAATCGAGTACCCACAAAAAGAGCTTGCCAAAACTCAACGATGCGCAGAAACCAATATCAATTGGCGTATTTTAATACTCATTGCGGGGCTCCTGGGTGTCCCCCGAATGCTGCTCAACGCTCACTGCATTCTTCAATCCTAGGTTCTTCCATGCACACTGATGGCTTTATCCAGCTCCAACTCTAATGCTGTGCTTTAGATACCCTTCCATATCCAGCACTAGTTAAGATTTTTTTTTTAACCAGTGAACACATAATGTCCCCAATTAAATTGGGAGAGGACTTATCTAATCACACCTACTAACCAGGAAAAAATTATACATTAATTTCTATACATCCGGCATAATGGTTATTGGAAATGAAAGCAACATATGTGTCATTATCAATGACAAAATACAGAAGCAGATAGTTAAGAACTGAGCAGCAACAAAGCACACAGAATGCCAGTATGACTGGAACATACATACATACACACAGACACACCACTCCCAAGATATGAATGACCATACATCCCACATGTACCTTTCCACAATATCTATGAACCACACAACCAATACAGTTAAGCACAAAAAGCTACACTTCCTCACCCAAAGGTATATCACACAAATATGAAAAAATGACAAATATAGTCTAGATTGTGTAATCTCTTTCTTATTCATTTTTAAAATTCACTGTTAGTCCTTAGGGCTACTTTTATATTTTCTGTTTTCCTTTTGCAGAGGACAGCTTAATAAAAATAGAAATAAAATTAAATGAAATTAATCAAACTTCCTATTTAATTGGATTGATATTCCTACAGGTGGCCACCATATTAGCTCTGATATGTCTCAACTTACAGGGCTTTCCATTTATATGTTCACCATCTTCAGGGATCCCTCCAATTTCTTCCCAACAACACAGTGCATATCAAAGTCGGACTACAATGAGCAGTAACGCTAGTAAAGGTAATGTGTTAAAACTTAGTTAATAGAAAATACATTCTAAAGTTGCACAATGAATCTTTCTCTTCTGATAGTTCCCATGAAGAATATTGGGCTGATAATCCTCGTTACACCAACTTTTGCAATATGGAGTGGGATTTTGTTGACAAAATTATCAAACTTCTCAAGACCCTAATAGTGATTATTGTTTATATGGAACCATCACTCATCAGAGAAAATAAAATTCTGGATACACTCGGCCGCCAATCAATAAAGGAGTGAAACATGCGTTAAAACTTACTAGAGCTGCTCAATCATGAGATTTCATGAACTTGGGTTCATTTGTAGGATTTTAGGGGTAATAGTTTGGTAGTCGTATGGGTTGAAGTTAGAAATATTCACATGTTGAGCAAGTTGTGGAAGTTATTACAAGGTAAATGACGTACGCTGGGTCTCATTTTGCTGACCCTTTATGGGATAATTTTTCAACAAATCCCTTTCGAGACCTACGAGCCGAAGTATATTTGAAATATAATT
The DNA here is from genome assembly GCA_946902985.2 of Meconema thalassinum. NCBI lineage: Eukaryota > Metazoa > Arthropoda > Insecta > Orthoptera > Tettigoniidae > Meconema > Meconema thalassinum. Next base: position 970,996,160 of record OX336389.2, read on the forward strand.
TACACAGAAAAAAATATGCTGTTCAGTGTTGACCACAAGCCCTTTCCACCCGAGAAACGGAATTTGGAATTTCAAGTTATATTTATGTTACTGCTCATAGATTTGCCCCTAGTTTGCAGGAAAATACGAGGGCAATTCAGAAACTAACCTCCGGTTGATTGAAAAAAATACACCAAGTTAAGTAAAAATATTTTAATATATACATCTTACAACTACATCTTTGCACTATTTTTCGACATAGTCTCCATAACGATTGAGGCACTTATCGTATCTCTTCACAAGCTTTGAAATTCCTTCTGCATAAAAATCACCCGCTTGTGCCTTGAGCCAGCCTGTGACCGCATCTTTGAGCTCTTCGTCGTCATCAAACCGCTGGGACCCGAGCCATTTCTTCATATGCATGAAGAGGTGATAATCGCTTGGCGCCAGATCTGGGCTGTAAGGTGGATGGTTGAAAACGTCCCACTTGAAGGACTCAAGAAGGGCTGTTGTTCTGCGAGCAGAGTGCGGACGGGCGTTATCGTGCAAAAAAACGATACCGGAAGTCAGCATACCACGGCGTTTGTTCTGTATACCCCGTCGTAATGTTTTTAGTGTTTCACAGTACACGTCTTGATTAATGGTCGTCCCACGTTCCATGAATTCAACCAACAACACCCCTTTGGCATCCCAAAACACCGTTGCCATCAGTTTTCTGGTAGAAAAATCTTGCCGGGCTTTTTTTGGTTTGGTAGGCGAATCTGAATGTGCCCACATCTTTGGCTGTAAAAAACCGTATAACAGCACGCACTTCACATTTGGCGGGATTTTCTATTGCAGCACACATTTCAAACTGCCACAAAAACTAAACTAGCGCAGGTACGATGTTCACTCGACTACGGCTTGCTGCCGACTGACCTGCTGAGCGCGTGAATGCACAGATGGCGCGCTACTCCCCCCACTACCCGCACTGTGACCAATCGGAGGTTAGTTTCTGAATTGCCCTCGTAGAAACAAATTCACTCATATGATTGTGTTAGTTGGGGTTTATTTGATCATCGCTGAAGAGATCTTCATGATCAGTTGTGAGCACAAGGGGTTTATTTGATCATCGCTGAAGAGATTAACAAATTTTGTTAATTTTTCATTCATACTGCCACAGAGAATTGAGCTGGTTACACCGGGAAAAAATTAAAACCGAACCCGCATGATCATGAGAGCACAACCTGAGAACAGACAGTGCAGTGGTGTGTGGACTGTGTAAATATGTTCAGACGGGAGGAAAGCGCTCTCTAGCAGGGTCCTTATAGAAGGTGAATATTTAAAAGGAAAGTCCTGAAGTTCCAATAACATTATAATCGATCTATATGTCATATCCCACAAAATATATCCCTATATATTGTGACCCGAGTCACACTGTCGACATATCCTACAGATTGAGAGTTGAACGCAGGCGAGAAGACCGAGCAGAAATATGTCGGTAAAATACAAATTGAAATGAAATAAGAAAAACATGGAATGATCTCTATTATAATTAAGGCACTTTAACCCTTTCCTTCTCAAAGCGCACGGATATGTAAGTCACAGCTCCCTGCTAAAGCGCCTGAAAGCGCCCTTGTATGTTCTGGCGTTCTCCTGCCACCTGTCGTATAGTTGTGGAATTAAAACTAATTGTGAACTATAGGTAATGTGTCAGGCAGGCATAGGACAGTATTTAGAAGGCATACTGTTGCTTTTAGCGGTAACAATAAATGTTTGTTCCTTGACCTTTCTCCCAGCTGTTGCTAGGAAACTTGGCTTGTCTCTCAGATGTCTATGTCCTTACAGAATTAAACAGAAGCATTGTTAATAATCCGGGATGCTCGTGTGGAAGTGATTTTCTGTGTGATTTAGAAGTAAATGTTCAGTTAAATGATAGTGACAGTGATATTGATGAGGATACAGTAAACCAGAGTACTGTAAATACCGGTGGTGATGGTGGCCTACAACCAAGCATTTAACCTTTCCTGCCTTTCACTCCGCCAGATGATTTTACTGGTGATGGGAGTAGACATTGGGAACTAAGGACTACTGTCGACCAAAGTATTATGTGCACTCGAGTTTGAAGGTTGTTTGTGAAGTAACCAATACACCTACATGAAATCCAATAACATCATCATTTCCGTCGTTCTATTTTACGTTAGGTCATGTAGGCTTGGAATTTTTAATTTATATTTTAATATTTTTTATCACAGTTGGAACACAAATAGTGCACGTTTTTAAGCGTGTTTCGACCATGCGTCACATTTACGAATTATTATCTCAAAAACCCGTCATCAGATCGAATCCAAATTTTAACACAATATACATTGGAATGTTGTATAACTGGTTTATGAATTTCAAAATTTTGTGTGTCCAAGAAACAAAGTTGTTATCATTTTTGTAAGGTAACTTTTTCTCGGCTCGGGGTGGTTGGAAAATGTAGTTCTTGGTTGCATTGTAATCCTTATACATCGAAATGTTATGCTGTATGACTGTGAAATACGTAAATATTTTCACTTATTTTATATCGGTTTGTATTTCTACGGGGAAATAACACATGTTTCACCTGCTAGCCGCTCCGGCAAAAGCTGTACAGCGTTGCCGTAATGGTGCCCACAGCATCATGGCGCGTCTCGCTCGGAAGTGATGGGCTCCTTCTCAGCAACCCTGTACAGCTTTTGCTGGAGCGGCTAGCAGGTGAAACATGTGTTATTTCCCCGTAGAAATACAAACCGATATAAAATAAGTGAATTAATTTACGTATTTCACAGTCATACAGCATAACTTTTTGATATATAACGATTACAACGCAACCAAGAACTACATTTTCCAACCACCCCGAGCCGAGAAAAAGATACCTTACAACAATGATAACAACTTTGTTTCTTGGACACACACAATTGTGAAATTAATAAACCAGTTATACAGCATTCCAATGTATATTGTGTTAAAATTTGGATTCGATCTGATGACGGGCTTTTGAGATAATTCTTAAATGTGAAGCATGGTTGAAACACTCTTAAAAACGTGCACTTTTTGTGTTCCAACTGCGATAAAAAATATTAAAATATAAATTAAAAAATCCAAACCTACATGAACTAACGTAGAATAGAACGACGAAAATGTTGATGGTATTGGATTTTATGTAGGTCTATTGGTTACTTCACAAACAACCTTCAAACTCGAGTACACATAATACTTTGGTCGACAGTTGTACAGATTATATGAGGGCAGACTTCAAACCAAGGACCCCAGGTGAGTGTGATTTACTGTGAGTCATTGCAAGTCTGTTGCTAATTCACGTATAAAATTTTCTTTTCTTTAAATGTACTGTATTATTATTATCATTGTAACGGTTTGTCCCTCATGTTGAGCGACTGAGTGTAACGGTTTTGCTAGCCCACACGTTGAGCGTACAAGTGTAACGGTTTGGCTGCCCCTAACCGTTGGGTGATAAATGTAACTGTTTACCTTTGCCTAAGATATGTTGTTTTAATGGGCGCCAAGACCTCAACGCAATGTTGAAATCTAAATTTGTATTTAACAACGTCTAGCTCTGGTAGAACACCTTCAAGAATCTATTCACTCAGATCGTGGTATGATTTGATCATTAACCCAACAAACAATTGTATCAGGAGAAGGAATTGGTCTATATCTAATGCTACCTACTGAAAGCAAAGATTGCATTGTAAAAGAAATGAATTTATTATATAAAACAAGTATTGCACAATTAATAATAATAATAAGTTTAAAATTTAAATTGGAGCGTTGCGATTTTAATATTACCGATAGAAAATTACGTGAAAACGGAGTCTGATAAATTATTGATTTTACTCTTATTCCCAAGCTATGAATTACTGAAATATTGAATATAAAACAAAGAGAAACGAGAGAGTGCGTATTTCTGCGTCATTCGCGCTTACCACTGGAAATGGCCGAAGCCTTTCCCTCGTACTGGATGATGCTGTGAGCTTCCCACAGTCTCCTGGACGTCGTCATCTTCGCCGATATTTGATGATATTCTTGTAGATTTGGTGACTTTATGGTCCTAACATCGGAGCCATACACTCGTACAACCGTACTGGTCAAGTCTCACACAGATTGTCCTCCACTGCACGGAACATCGGAGCGACTCCCGCGTGCAACCATACTCGGCAAGTTCTACACAGATTGTCCCCGCTCCACGGCGCGCCAAACGATATATCCACCCGTCGGCTCCCCACCTCGGTACAGACTTCCAGCTTACGTGGTCTCCACTGATTGGCTCTGCCACCCCGCTACTCCCCTCCTTAGGCTCAATACACACGGCGCGCGGAGGGTGAAGTAGTTTGCCGTTCCATACATCCGCCTTTTCTTGACGTTGCGACCCAGACTTGCGTCATACTTCTTGACAAGCATAAGCCTGCATCTGAATTCCCAGTGAGTCATGTCTCTCAATATACCCTAACTGACGAAACTCCGTAAAATTCCGTAATCACATAATTTTCTATGATATTGTCGTTCGTAATAATTTGCTTGATAGCGTTTTCTAAGATATAGCAAACCTATCTGTATGCTTATAATTTTTATAAAATGCTCCGAAAATACCTTAATAATAATTATAATAAATTAATAATAATAATAAATTAACATGAAAACTTCTCTTGGCTGAACAATTTGCCGCGTAAATAAATATAGACTGGCTTCCTACTGACTTATGCCAGTGGCATAAAAACCCCTCGAAAAACACGTTACATCATTAACAGAAAAGCGCACGAATGTGCATAACATAGATTTACACTAGTGAAACAACATGTTACAAAAGAGTTAATTGATGTGAAAAACATCATGATCCAGTAATCAATCAGGAATGTGTGCATTAAAGCATTCATTCATGACCAGTCATGATATTGTGAATTGAATGTTATTTGTGAAATAGAGCAACACTGTATGATGCTTTGTTCATTTTAAATGTTAGTCCTTGCTATAATCACAGAGTGATTTCTGGTTATTTTTACATCGTGTGATGTGATATGTGTCACAGAACTGGTCACATAACGAGCACACGCAGAGTTCATTTGGGGCGTGGTAGGACATGTTTTTACATATTTTATGGTGGTACCCATGCACTGCTAACTTTATCACCACATGTCTTAGTTTCTGATTGGCGCTGGTCCAGTTCCGGTTGATCATGGCATCCGTGCTGTAAAATTCTAGCGGAATGCCTTCTCTCTTATCTCTTCTCTCTGCTAGGTGCGCTTCAGCATTCTTTGTTGATGGAAGCTGTAATTTTGTTCTTATTTCTTCGACGAGGAAGGGTTCCCGTGCTAATTCATATGTTAGGCGGGAGCGCGTGTATTTTGAGATGCCCATTAAGGTTTTCAGGAATTGGGCTTTAACTCTTTCGATGGTGGCCAGATCTCTCTTCGTTAGTCGGTCCCATATCAAGTGGATCCCGTACGTGAGAATTGGTAGGATCTTTGCGTCAAACAGATGCATAGCTGTTTTTAAGGATAGCTGCTGTAGATTGATAATGTCGTACATGGCTTTCAAGCAAGCCACTGCTCTGTCTTGGATGTGTAGTCAGAATGTTCTGGTAGTCTGTAAAGTGATCCCAAGGTATTTAACTGCATTCACTATTTTCACTTTGACCTCTTCATATTGCAAGTTGTCGTTTGCTGCTACACGCCCACCGTTCCGAAAAACCATCTGTTGGGTTTTTGTCCAGTTTATTTTCAAACTGTTATTTCCTGCCCATTCTACCAGTGCTGAGAAGGCGTGTTGGAGTTCTTCCTTATTTGGTGATCCTAGGACCATGTCGTCCGCATATATGTAGATCACTGAGTCCTTTGATTTCTCTCGGATTGCTGTTGTTACATCGGCTGTGGCAATATTGAACAGTATGGGACTCAGGGGGTCACCTTGCAACACTCCATTAGTTTGGGTGATTTCCTTTGTTTTGCATACTGCGTCATCTATGGTGATCTGGTTGTATGCCAGGATATTTTTTACTAAGATTGGTAAAGGATTGTGATTTCCGATGATATTTTGAAGTTTCGATGTGAGCTTTCTTCTGTCAATTAGGTCGAAGGCCTTTGTATAGTCTATAAAGACTGCATAAAACTTTCCCTTTATTCAATGTGTACATCAACGATCTTCCAAAAACAATAAAGAAAGTAGGTAATGTGAATATCAGCATGTTTGCAGACGATGTTATCATTTGGACCACAGCACGTAACAGCCCAAATCAGCAAATGCTTCTTGAACACAGAATGAACCAGGCACTTATAAAACTCAAAAACTGGACTGAAAACAATAATATGGAAATCAATACTTCCAAAACAGTATACCAGTTTTTCTCCCTGAGACACCACAATCCAACTTTTAGTCTCAAATTTAGTAATCAAGACCTTCCAAAAAGTTAAAGTACGAAGTACCTAGGTATCATCATGGACAAGAAGCTGAACTGGACCAAACACATAAAACATGTGGAGGATAAGGTAAGCAAACGGATGAAATTACTGAAGAGACTAGCAGGAGCTACTTGGGAGAGCACTCAAGACACACTCAACAAAACCTACAATACTTACATCAAACCTATCATAAAATATGGCAGTGAAGTACTCTCTACAGCACCCCAGTCAAACATTGATCGCCTCGAGAGGTGTCAGAATAATGCCCTACGAATCATAACAGGCGCAATAAAAACCACACCTATAACCGCCTTGCAATTATATACCCACAACTTACCAATAGAAGAAGAGATGAAACATCAAACAGCCAATGTATATCTCAGTATACAAAGACTACCTCAAATGACATGGATCAAAAAACCAGTTTCTAGCCCCAATCTTAAAACTCAAAAAGATCCCTTAAGTCTCGCCAAAGAATACATCAATAAGAGCAATCTGCAAATAAAACTTGAACCACTCTGTATGCCAGTCAACCCCATTGAATATATACAAGTGACTACAGATCTTACTTTGTTAGAAGAGGTCTGCAAGAAAGGCTCTTCACCACAAGATCTAAAACAACTGGCCCTATGTACAATAGAAGAAAGATATCCATCTAATCAATGGCTAAAAATATTTACAGATGGCTCACAAGACAAAGAAAATAGAACTGGAGCAGGAATACATTCATCTCTCTTCTCACTCTACTTCCCAGTAGGCCAAAACAAAACAAACTTTGATGCTGAGATAAGAGCAATTTCACATGCACTCCATCAGTTATTAGGCAGAAACATTGATTATCAAAAATGCGTTATCATTACAGATTCAAAAGCAGCCATCCAAGCCATCTCGTCAAATTATAAGCCCCAAAATAAAGAACTGAAAGAAATTTTTTGTATGATAAAAACCCTTCAAAGACTCCACAAACATATCTCATTTCAGTGGATCCCTTCTCATGTTGGAATAGCAGGTAATGAAGAGGCAGACAGATTAGCAAAAAAAGGTACCACATTACAACAACCTGTCAGTCAGACTGATTTTATGTCAGCAAAAAGGATCTTGAAGAATTCTATCAAAAACAGGTATGAAGAAATGGCAAAGAAAACAGCAGAAACCAAATTATGGAAAGACATTGATGCTAAATGGGATCAATATAAATTAACACCAAGAAGAGAAGCTGTAGCCTTCTTCAGACTTAACACTGGCCACGACTGCCTTGCAGCTCATCTGAAACGAATCAACATCCTGAGATCTGAAGAATGCACACTTTGTCACGAACCTGGAAGTAAAATGGATAAGGGGCACCTGCTACAGTGCAACAAACTTGATGTGACTGCTAGAACTTCTGGAAACCTCACACAACTCTATTGGAACGCAAGAAAGCTGATGGATTGGAATCCGGGCTAGCCATAAGAAACAACAACAACAACACTTTCCCTTTTGGAGTCGTTTTGCTTCCTCTATGTCATTTAACAGATTTTGTATTGCGTGCAAGGTTCCTCTTCCTCGTCTAAAGCTGAATTGTTCCTCCGGTATCTTGGAGTCGACTTCGTATACTATCCTGTTGGTTAGAATTCTTGTCAGTAACTTGAAGGTGTTGCTTTCCAGTGCAATTCCTCTGTACGAGTTGGGGTCGTTGGTTTCACCTTTTCCTTTATAGAGAGTTTTAATGGTCGATTTTCTCCATTCTTCGGGAATATTTCCTGTTTCTAGGCATTTGGTAAAGAGTTTGGACCATAGTTCTGATAGGTATTGTGCCGATTCCTTTAGATGTTCGTTGAAAAACCCGTCTGGTCCTGCGGCCTTGTTACATTTCGTAGCATTGATTATGTCCAATACCTTTGTTTTAGTGATGGGGAGTATTTCTTCGTGTTGATCTCTACATTCAATTTCATATGCCGCTTGTTGACCTGTACCGTTAAGGATGAGAGTGAAGTGTGATTCCCATATTCCTATTTCTACGTTGCTAGATCTTGACGATCTTCTTTGTCTGATGGCTATGTATGGATCATTCATTGCTTCTTTGGCGATCCTCTCACCTTCTTTTTCTATGCATTGAAAGCGTTTACGTTTTAGGAGATTCTTGTAATATCTCCGTGTTTCCCCATATACTCTTAGGTCCTCTGGTGTTGACGTGATCCTAGCTATATGTAGCGCCTTTAGTGTAGTTTGTCTTTCTGCATAACATTCCTTATCAAACCACGGTTGAGCTTTCCTTGTAATCTGTTTGTGGGTTATACTTGCTCCTAGTATCTTGTTAATTCTTGTTAGGGCTGAATTTAGGTCGTTTTCCTTGATTGTCTTTTCTGCTTCAGGTACTTTTCCTCGTTGTCGCTGTAGTGCTGCCATGTTAAGGTGTCTGGATATGATGGTCTTGACGCAATTCGGAACAACTTTCTTTGGAGTTTTGAGTAAGAATTTGGTCTGTATTGGGATGTGTTTTCTTAGTAGGGTTACTGGTGAAGTCCATAGACTCTTTTGTTCTAAAATTTCAATATCGTTTCCTTTGTGGAACACGAGGTCAATTGTGCTACTGCCATTATGGGCAAAGTAAGTTTTGCGTCTTGGGTCATTTACTATTTTGAAATTTTCTTCTTTAAAGAATGTAAGGACAGTTTTACATTTCGTATCGGGTTTGTCTAGTCTACAGTTCATATCTCCTGCTAGTATTATGGTTTCTTCTGGGTTTGCAACTTTCCGTAGGGAGAGCGTGAGGAGTTCCATTATTTCCTCGGTATCAGTGTTGGGGCGTACATAAGTGCCTATTATCGTGAAGTTGTTTGCTTTCGTGATTATGAGTTTTTCTTCTATATGTAAGGTCTTTAAGGGTCCTATCCATGGTTTATAGAGGATAGATACACCTCCTGATGGCCTTCCTTCTGTAGGTTTTCTTGCTAGAGAGTGGATGGAGTAGAAACCTTCTATATCAATAGGTGCCATTAGGAATGTCTCTGTGAAGATTAGTATGTCAGATGTTTCAAATGTGTTTCCTGGGGTTAGTTTCAGTAGTCCTTTAAACCCTTCTACGTTCCACAGGAGCATGTTAATGCAGTTATTCGAGAGATGCGCCTTCGCTTCTTCTGCGGAGGCGAAATCGAAATCGACGCACAATGGCTCTACTTGGCCAAAATTCGGGGTTGGATGTCATTTCTAGGCAGTCAAAAGGGATGCCAACTTTGTACGCTTTGGAGTCTCCTCGCAGCTGACGTTCCCTCGGATTCCTTTCTTTCTTAGGTAGTTTATTACCGTCTCCAAGGTCGTTTCTTTCTTCAGCTTCCCAATAAATAGCCATGCCGTTTTCCCTTCCACTTGTAGATCGTCGTTCTCTGTTCCAGTGCTGATTACTGTGTTAGATGGTGATCGGTATTGCTGACTCTTTCGTGGTTGATTCTGTTGCTGATATCTTTTTTCTGTATTGCCTGGTCTTCTCGTCTCTCCTTGTGTTGTAGTGTCACGGTTGATAATTTTGTTGGGTAGTCCCGGCCATTCTATGCTTGATAGTGATCTGGTTTCGTATCAATAGTTGCGTTTATTTGTTGACTCTGCTGTGGTGGTTTGAGGGTCTGGTGATTTTGGTTTGATGGTTGGGGGTGCAGCGGCGTTGCTGTTGTTGGTTTTTCGGTAGTGTCTTGAATTTTTGAGTAGAGCGAGACTTGTTGTTTTGCTAGTATATCTGCTTGTTGCAGTTGTGTCTCGAGAATGAAGGTCATTTTCTTCATGAGGTTATCAGATAGTTCTTCAAGTTTTTCTTGGATGTGATCATATGATTTTTTGTTTTCCAATGCTAACTCTTTTACTTCGTTGTTTATTCCTTGGTTGCTCGTCTCCATTGGGGCCATTCCGTTCGATTTCAGACGTAGACTGCAGGTTTCGCACATGTGATTATCCCCCTGTTGAGAGAATCTAGTATTGCAGAGTTTTTCCGCTGAAGTAGGCCTTGGATATGCAACCACAGATGATCTTTCTCTATGACCGCCAGGTGCCACTAGGTGCTGATGTTTGATTCCGTGGTGTGCAGATTGACCACCAGTTGTCACTAGTTGTTCCACCAACAGACAGTCTTCCTCCTGTATAATGTCTCTTTGCACACTCATAACCTCCTTTGTTGCGTTCATGACATTTTCCATTTCGCCGTTTGTAACTTCCACTGACATTTTCATTTCTGTGATATATGACCTGATGTCAGTTACCGCTTTGAGCAAATCTTCTCTGTTCACCTTATTTAAGTATCCACCGCTACTCACAGTATTTTCAATAAATTTGAGAGCTCCTTCTAAGCGTGCTTCTAACTCGGTCGCCATCTTGAAGTTTATGCGAATTGTGCGAATGTATTATATAGTTCCAATGTTATGTGCAAGAGTTTATACCCTTGTCCACTGTACTTCATATTCTTAAATAATAGGGTGATTTCTGGGGATATCATGCCTGGAAATGCAACAAGGAAAGGGTTAATATAGAAAAATAACCTCAAATTATAAAAGGATTTTTGATGAAGAAATGTACAACCCCAGAAGGGACAGTAAATACAATAGGATAGTTCTTTAGACCTAACTGGAGCGCAATCAGTGAATACGAAATGGCCGACTTAGCAATAGTAGTATCCTTTTGACAGCGTGGAACGCAACACATTTTCTCGACAGCGCTGTGTCACAAGTGAAAGTAAAACGAGTGAAATGTGAACACGACAGAGTGCAGAACGTTATACGAGGGCAGATCAAAAAATAAGTTGCACTTCCCAGTTATCGCCATTTATTACACCACCTATACAACAGCAACACGCCTATAACGACATACAATGTAACGTCACTTTTCCACATAGTTTCCAAGAGACTTGTCGATGCCGGATGCATAGAAAGTTCCTCCAGCATTCTGCAACCGCACGGAGACAGCAGCCTTCACCTCCTCAACGGTCTGGAAACGTCGACCACCGAGCTCCGTTTTGAGCTTACCGAACAGATGAAAGTCACATGGCGCTAGGTCGGGACTGTAGGGTGATTGTTGCCAGATCTCCCACTTGAAACGCTGCAGCACTTCGCTCGTTTGTTGGACCTAGCGCCATGTGACTTTCATGTGTTCGGTAAACTCAAAAAGGAGCTCGGTGGTCGACATTTCCAGACCGATGAGGAGGTGAAGGCCGCTGTCTCTGTGTGGTTACAGAACGCTGGAGGAACTTTCTATCCATCCGACATCGACAAGTTGGTTGTGCATTCGCAGAAATGTTTGGAGTCTCTTGGAAACTATGTGGAAAAGTGACGTTACATTGTATGTTGTTATAGGCATGTTGCTGTTGTATAGGTGGCGTAATAAATGGCCACAACTGGGAAGTGCAACTTATTTTTTGAACCACCTTCGTAATTAGAATCGAGAATATATCAGGAGTGTATTAAATCATCGGAGGCATAAGCAACGCCGGATACACATAAAATAGTCCTACATTTCTTTCAGTGAGAACATTTAACAACAAATCCTTAAATGGACAATTTTTGGAATTTTCGTAAATGGACACTTAACAGTGTGTAGTGGACTGAACCATAAAAGTATTTGATTGAAAGCTCTGGGCAGGGTAATTTATGGTCTCATTTGTTTACACTGCCACGATTAGAGACAGTGAGCTCATTCCAACGTATCATTTCCATTAGAATCAGTGTTAATAATTTTGTCATATTTTTTTGGAAACATGGAGTCGAACGATGACCTACAAGAATGGAACGACCGATCACATGGTCGCACATGACGAAAATATGATAGAGTAAGGACCAATCGCGAGGAGCGATGACGGGGCGGAAGATCGAGATGTTGGAATGCCACATGGTGTAGAAAATTATCGAGTTCCGGGACCGACCGCGAACTTTGGACTAACACGAAGATGAATACGTGAGTTACCACCACACTTGCATCTTCAATAATCCTCATATTGTTCGCTTGGTCATGTTCGGAGTTAGCTGTAAAGAACCGTATTATTCAGTGACATTTATAGGCAGGCAGCCTTGGTTTAGATTTTATGTTGAACAGAAGGTTTCCTGGTGTATTTCATTCTAGTTGGCATAGCATGAAAGCTTGCAGTTTAGAAATGTAAGCTTGAGCTCAGGCAAGCAGCTAGCGTATAATGTTTGGTTCAAACGGTGTGAATGAGTGAATGTATAAAAATAAGCATTTGGCAGCAGAGGACCGGTTTGTCAGCCGAGTTCCAGCCATATTAAAAGTGTGAATGCTACATTGAGTTGGTGAATTGAAATCGAATACGTATTCTAGCATGGGCAATTGAGACAACCAAAGAGCTTAGGCAGTAAGACAAACCACTTATTATTAAACGAGCGCAGCACTCGATTCCATCAGAAAATCATAAGGAGGTAAATTATGCCATTTTTGTAATTCTAAGAATATGCATGTAAACAGATGAGGCTATTAAAGGTTTTTTTTTTTAGTGAACAAGAATCTTGACCTGTATGATTGTGGATGGATTAAGGGAGCCATAAGTTTAGAAAATTAATTTTGAAAGAAGTTGTATAATAGTAGCTACAAATGTAATGGAATTTAAGCGTGACAGAGGTCAATGCGAAGTTGATATAGCCATAGTGGGCCAGTTAAAGGGATTGGAGACCAAGATCTCAATCAGCTGTTTCAGGTAGGATCACGCTGGAGCTGGTGAATATGGTATTGGACAAACCAATGGCAAAGTATTTGTATGACAGTGCGCCAAGGGCCGCTGGTATGATTATGCTACGATGGTCATAGTAAGAATTTAATAATTCACAATTTAATTTTGATGAGGGAATAAACCAAACTAAATTAGAGCTATAATAATAATAAACATGCAAATTTTCGAATTAAAAGATTACATAAAAATACTTATCCGGAACATTACTAAATGATCACTGAGCTGAACTGCTTGTTGATAATTTAATTTAAATAAATATTTTTTTATTGATAGACGCGGTATGGGAGACTTAAGACTTGAATTTTATCCCATTTTTGAGACACATCCCATGTTGTGATGCGAGGCGGTAGATTTCATGGACATGCCGGATTTCATAGCATGAGTCGGTATTCGTACCACAGCTATCAACTAAATTTCCAACTACCTTAGATGACTATGTACTGCAAAGAGTATTATATCCCCAGTAGGCAGGGCTCTAATACTGCAAAAATAGGAGTGTACATTATCATGTTGTAATTTTGGGGGATGTTGTGCAAGAGTCGGTGTGTTTGGTGTGTTTGATTTTTATTCTTTTAATGGCACTGAATCTCAGCATTGCTTTTCTTTTAATTTTTTATTTTTATTTTTCCTATGTGGAAATCAAATTGCAATTTGTTTTTTTAACGTCAATGTAGGATTAGCTAGGAAACATAACGTAACGTTAAATGTTGTATGTGACACCAACATAGTTTAATTATACCTATTTCAGCAGACTATTAAATGTAACTTCAAATATTGTAGAAGATGGTGATTTTTATTGCAAGTAGGATCAGGTGTCATTATTACTATTCTTAATGAGAATTGTATTTGATTAGGGATGAATTTGCGTGTCACGTACTAGTTTGATTATTGATTTATTTTCTTGTAAGTAGGACTTCTACAGGGGATATTTTGAAATTAGTTTGTGGGTATATTTAGAATTAACTTAATTGTTGGAATAGCCAGGAAGCCTCCGTGGCTTAGGCGGCAGCACGCCGGCCTCTCACCGCTGGGTCCGTGGTTCAAATCCCGGTCACTCCATGTGAGATCTGTGCTGGACAAAACGGAGGCAGACAGATTTTTCTCCGGGTACTCCGGTTTTCCCTGACAAAATTTCATTCCAGCAACACTCTCCACTATCATTTCATTTCATCTGTCATTCATTTAATCATTGCCCCGGAGGGGTGCGTCAGGCCTCGGCAGCCGGCACAGTCCATATCCTCGCCGCTAGATGGGGGCTTCATTCATTCCATTCCTGACCCGGTCGGAGACTGGAAGCATGCTGTGGATTTCATTCATTGGAATAGCCAGGGATCCCATAGAGTAGGCTAGGGATCTGAATTTACGAATAGATTTGAGAATATATTTTATATAAGCCTGGATTATTTGGTAGATTTATGATTTTCCCTGTAGATGTGTATTTCGGGCTAGGTTTGGATTAACGCCTTTATTGACACCCCATGAACGGCCTGAGATGCAGTTTCTTGTGCTGAGCTAGTCGAAATACACATCCTAACCTCTTACTGTGTGATTCTTTTTGGGAAGGAGTATCACTGCGGCTGATACGGTTCTCAGTCACCTGGGCACTTCGGACCAACTGGGATCAATATACGCCTGGTGACTTTACGACAGAGTAGGGAGAGATAACCAGCTTTGGGAAAATGTAATGGTTATGCAAACACTTGGTAGCTGTAATGCCAATGGACTTTGCTTCTTGAGATTTGTATATAATATGAACTTTTTATCACCAATACCCAATTTCCTTCGAGTTCATCAGTAAGTTCCAAACATACTAGGACGACTTCACGGGGAATGGAAGAAGAAAGAAACCTCACTTCCTAAGACGACTCAGGGCTTAGGAAGTGACGAATAAGTGTTTCAATAATATAGATTTAGTCGCCAACCTTTTGGGGTCCAGTTGTTTTCCCACTCGCATCTGTACGCGTCCAATTTAACATGAGGGAAATATGGCAAAGGAGTACACTGGTATTTATGAATGCTTATTTTCATATTAAAAAGAATAACTGTACATTTTATTAATACACATCAAGTAGATAATACAAATAGCAATATATCTGTAAAGTATGATACCTTATAAAGCATTTGTTAGGATGGAGTCCTGGGTTCCCTAGACAGGTCCCTTAGTAAAATGAAGTCTCCATTCTTCCTCCTTTCACTTTCCTGTCTAACAAACTGCACAATCCTTAGTTCTTTTGTCCTCACGAGCATCTATGATGTGAAGCTTCCCATTTAGTCTATCTTCACCTTCACCGTTATTTCGCCGGCTGCGCGTACGGATATATTTGTTAGGAATATCCCCCACCAATCCGCCGATTACTTACTGTCTGAAGCACTTGTTACTCACTTCAGGCCTATCTTCTGCTTTTTGCAGTACATTGTAGAGATGAAAACTGTTTACTAACACCACCTCTAATACCCAACAGTACAGTTTCCATCACCACTTCAGACTTTTTACCACAAAACAGTAAGAAGAGCAGTACTGGTCTACTCGATTAACACCTCCCATTTTGTTTGAGTAGTCTGTAATGGCCACCAGCTTCAAAATACTTTCTTGTCCTTGCCCATTCTTGGCGGTTCAGGCTACCTCTGTCATTGCTGGGTTGTGCCAGGTACTAAGAACTGACATGGTGCGTTAATCTTTCCATGAAAGTGCCATAAACTTACCGTATCCTCTCTCCATACAGCACAAATTTCATGCTTCTTCATGGCCGACACCATGTTGCTTTCGAAAGTAAACACACGTGTGTCAGCGAGGAACTATTTCTAAAGATTTCGGGGAAGACAAATGAATAGTAGATAGCAGCAACGACCAGAGATACGTGTAGGCTGTATACCACCGTTTTTTTGTGCAAATATACGAACTATATAACCCTGAAGTTTTGTCGGACTACGCCCGACATAGGACCAGGCATCTAACGATGTCGGACTAAGGAAGAGCTGCTATGAAGGGCAATGTGTCTGACAAAGAAGGAAAGCTGCTCCCTACACATTTGCTCACTTCCTCAGTGTTGTGGTGTACAGCCTGTCCCAAAGTTGTTTAATATAATATTGGGGACCTACTGTACATATGGGGAACAGCTGTAGGATATCCTATTCTATAGATCGCCTTGGCACAAAGATTAAGACATTATCCTGACACATTATAAACTAACACTGTGAGAATGCATGTCTTCAAGGTGATTAATAAAATAATAACACTAAAAGGCTTCCATAATTATCAACAACTTGAAGTCAAGTATAATTTCCAAAGTTTATATGTGCATTGTTACACGTTGTCATACCTCGCCCAGGGCCATAAAGCATAATGGCCGGTGAGCAGAGTGAATGGGATAGTTTCGGTACCACCATCGGCAAGTGAAGTTTACTGCGAGAGAGATCAGGGTCCACTATGAGCCTGCAAGTAAACATTCAGGAGAATACGAGGACTTTCGGCCTCGACCCGATCGAGTGAGTTCTATAGAGACGTAGTGATGATAATGATGATAATAATTGTTGTTTTAAGGGGCCTAACATCTAGGTTATCGGCCCCTAATGATCTGGGTGATAGTGAAAATGATAATGAAATGGAAACCAGAACAAAATTATCTGAGACGGAAAATACGTACAAAAAGGAACTCAGATGGAAACAACTCACAATATGGTCTTACAAAAGGGAAGTTAGAACGAAAAGATACACAAAAAGAATAGATTGAAAAAGACCCACAAAACGTAGGCTAGATTCAAAATACGTACAAAATGCAATGTAGCGTCGAAAACAAAATGCAACTGAAATTCAAAATACTTACAAAATGCAAATGAGATCGAAAATATGTACAAAATGCAATTGAGGTTCAAAATACGTACAAAATGCAATTGAAATTGAAAATACACAATGCAATTCAGATTGAAATAGGCCCTATCCCAGTTCCAATCCAAATTATTCACAAAGTGCAATTGAAATTCAAAATACTTACAAAATGCAAATGAAATTGAAAATGCTTACAAAATGTACGGTAGATTCAAAGGACTCCTGTGGATTGACAATACTTACAAAAAGCAATTTAGATTGAAAATACTTGACAAAATGTAATTTATATTCAAAATACCCACAAAATGCAATTGAGAATCAAAATATGTGCAAAATGCTCGCCAAACAAAATGCAATTTAGATTCAAAATTCGTGCAAAATGTGGTTTTGGTTGAAAATACTTACAAAATGCAATTGAAATTCAAAATACTCACAAAGGTCCCTCCTCCATATTGAAAGACTTACTAAAAAGCAATTTAGATTGTCAATCTTTACAAAATGCAATTGAGGTTGAAAACAATCGCGAGATGTAATTTACATCGGAAAAAAAAAACATACAAAAAGTAACGTAGATTAAAAATGCCTTAAAAAAAATCGCTAGAAGGGAATTTAGATACACGGTGAACCAAGTAACAAAAACAGTGCGGGAATCTTAAAGAGAAAAGTAAATATAATGAAAAGAGGAGAGGAAAAAAAGGAAGATTGTAGTTTTACGTGACCGTGAATCTTGTGATTATGAGCCACGGGAAAGAGGAGAGGAGAGGGGAGGGGAGAGAGGAGAAGGTCCGCCCCAAAGGGAAGGGACAAAAGGGGAAAACGGACCCAGCACAGGAATCCCTCGGGGTCGCCAACTCCCGAACTCACCAGCCGTGAGCCCCTGAGGGTGTAGCATTATCGACGGTGCACCAGAAGTGGTGGGGCTACATACACCCTGCCTCCTTAAGGGCCTTGAGCACAAGGCAGGAGGTAAAAGGAAAAGAAAAAGAAGGCTGACCCCTCACAGAAGGAGGTTATCAGGAAAGATGAGACAAGGGCCAATTAAGGCGGGAAAGTGAAAGACTCCCTAGGCCTCGGATAACCTAATACCGTCGGGGTCGGAAGAGAACAAGAGTTGACCAAGGGAGGTCGACAGGGAAGAAGACGGAGAGGAGCCCGGCACAAGTAAGTGGAAGCAATGCCGGACTCAGCTGGGGTCCCGTGGTCGCCAACCCACACCCCACTAGATGTGAGCCCCTGGAGGGGAGACGTAGTGAGAAGATGACAGAAGCCTCTCGAAGCCTCCTCACAGATATATAAGCAAAACGGAGGTCCAGTCCTGTCATGTTCAGTCAAGGCTCTGGTGTGGTGCAGGTCATGCAGTGAGCACGGGACAGTGCAGTGCCACAGAGTACTGGACATCTAACAGTGTAAAGTGTATCTTCTAGCATAGCAATACCGAGTCAGTGCTGTGAATGCTTGGGTATAGCGGTAATTCGTGGAAGATGTAGACGAGGATATAGTTCTACACGAAACGAGCAGAAGCACACAAGGAGCAACAGTGGGACTATGATTGTGAGTGAAGCGACAAATGCGAGGCTGTAGAGCCGTGCTTTCCAAACAGGGTGCCGCGACACCCCCTTGCTTCCATCAAGGGTGTCGTGAGATTTGTCGTACTAATAAATTCATGATCAATCAATCAACTTCTAAAGGCAATGCCTTGTCTCCGCAACCATTGTTCTCTGTCTTCAGCACCTCATTTCATCTTACAGTAGGAACCATAATGAAGAGTTAGTACGATGTCTTGCAGGAAAACTTTTCTCGGTCAATCTCGGTCTTTCTTCCCTGTGATTTTTCCTTCCAGGAGATTAGTTAGGAAAGGGTTATGTCGCAAGATGTGGCCTGTGAATTTAGCTTTTCTTTTTTGGATCGTTGGTCTCAGTTCTCTTCTCCCTTGAATTTCTTGTAGGATGCTGGTGTTAGTCCTCTTATCAATCCATTTAACCCATAATATTCTCTGCCAGACCCACATCTCAAACACTTCAAGTCGCTTCCAATCCTGACCTCTGATCGTCCAAAATTCACACCCATACAGAATCACACACTCCACACAAACGACATGACAAATTTCTTAATAGCAATATCCAAATTTGCATTAATCAAAAGATTTTTCTTATTATTAAATGTCTGTTTTGCGAGCACTATCCGCCTTCTAATCTCTTTACTACATCTGTTGTCATTGGTAATTACGACTTCCCAAATAATCGAAACTGGTGACTTGTTCCACTAACTTGTCAGTAAGCATAACCCTTTCCTTCTCCATGCGCCCAGATATGTAAGTCACAGCTCCCTGCTAAAGTGCCCGAAAGCACCCGTGTATGTTCTGGCATTCTCCTGCCATCTCTCGTATTGGTGTGGAATTAAAACTAATTGTGAACTATAGGTAATGTGTGTCTCCCATAAGTCCAACCCCTCGTCCACGTCGTGGGAGACGGACAACTGCACAAAGTAGGGGATTGCCTGTAGGGGCAAAGTACAGTGGGGACTTCGTGTGCCCCGGGACCGTTATGGTAGCTGTGAAGGTCCTACAGGAACCCTGAAAAGTGGTGGCTATTGGGGCTCTGGTGAAGCTACGATAGGCCCAGCAAGCCAGTAGTGGATAAGACTTTTGCTTTCAAGAAGGGAACAGGCCTCGGACAGGACTGATGCAATAGACGACGACCTAGCTGTGTTCATGGACTAAGATTAGGAACTTTAAACATAAGAACGCTGACGGGAAAGGTGGAGGAGATAGTGGATATGATGGAAAGAAGGAAGTTGGATTTATCGGGATTGGCAGAAACAAAGTGGAAAGGGGAAGGAAGGACAGAACTGAGAAAAGGCTATAGACTGTACTGGAGTGGGAATGAAGAGGGAAAGAGGAATGGAGTGGGAGTAGTAGTACGAGATGGTTTAAAAGAAGAATTGAAGAGAATAAGTGATAGGATGATGAAAGTGAATGTAGCACTGAGGGGAGAGACCGTAGAAATACTGCAAGTATATGCTCCACAAGGAGGCTGCGCTTCTGAAGAGAAGGAGGAGTTTGAAGAGGAATTGCAAAAGCAGCTGGGAGGAAGAAATATGATTGATATGGGGGATCTGGATGCCCATGTAGGAAGAGAAAGACAAGGGTATGAGAGTGTCCTTGGACCAGAGGGTTGGGGCAGAAGAAATGAGGAAGGAAAGAGACTGTTGGACTTCTGTCAAAGGAACAGCCTGCTAGTTGGGGACTCCTGGTTCAAGAAAAGAGAGAGCCACACAATCACATGGTACAGTGATGACTTGACCAGGAAGTCGGTGGTCGACTACAGTATATACTGTATGAGAAAGAACTAAATAAGAACATCACGGACATGAAGGTTATACCATCGGAGAACTTGGATAGCGGCCATCGATTGCTGGTAATGAACTGAGAGGAACAAAGGAGAAGAAATGGACTGAGAACCAGGGAAGATGTATAAGGATATGGAAACAGAAAGAAGGAGATAGAAGGGTCGAATACCTCAAAATGGTAAAGGAAGGAATTCCAACAGATGAAGAAAGAGGGGTGGAAGAGGAATGGGCTAGATTTAAGAAGGCACTAGTAGGTGCAGCAGAAGCAGTATGAGGGAGGACAAGTAGTAAGAAGAGGTGGAAGGAAACACCATGGTGGAATGAGAAGACAAAAGATATAGGAAGGGAAAAGAATAGCACCTTTAGGAGGTGGTACAGTGGAATCTCGTTAGCACGTTCTCGGTTACGACGTTTTCCCGTTTAGCGCGATGATTTTCTCTAGTCCCAGTCCCAATTCTACAGAATACATGTTGATATGTCCCCTTAATACGTTCTCTATTCCCGCTTACGACGATCAAATTTCCGTTGTACTATTTGTAAGCAAACCGGATTTTATTCTTATTTCATTATAAAATTCGGCTTCTGGAAAACACGACGCGATATTGCCTCATATTCTCTGATAGTTATTGACAGTGTTATTGACATTGTGTTTGACGGCATAGAAGTGGCTATAGCTATGACGCAACACAGGTGACGTGTCTCTCTCCCGCTGCCCTTTATTCCTTTCTCAAGTCCCTATCCTACTAAATTCAAGTTGATATATCCCCTTAATATGTTCTCTATTCCCGCTTACAACGATCAAATTTCCGTTGAACTATTTGTTAGTGAACCGTATTATATTCTTATTTCATTATAAAATTCGGCTTCTGGAAAACACAACGCGATATTGCCTCATATTCTCTGATAGTTATTGACAGTGTAGATGATTTTATTGTGTTTGACGGCGTAGAAGTGGGCTATAGCTATGACCCAACACAGGTGACGTGTCTCTCTCCAGCTGCCCTTCACTCCCTTCCCTTTGTTTATTTCTCACGTAGGCGCATTATTGTCTTCGTGTTCCGCACTATTATCTTCTAGTTCTTAGTGCTCACGTCCAGTTATGACCTATCTTATTGAGTTTTGATAATGGATAAGAATAAGAACAGCAGATAACTAATAATGAGAAGATAAAATACATTCGAGACGTGGACTGCAATCCTCACATGAAGCGTGTGGATATAGCGCTAAAGTGGAACATTCTTCCGTCTACACTGAACACGATTCTCGGAAAAAGGAAGGAAATCGAACGTGCATTTGAAGAAGGGGTGAGCAGCAAAAGGAAACTTGTGCGAGAGGGACAGTTTCCTGAACTAGAAAGCGCTTTATTGAAGTGGTTCAAGCAAGCCCGTGCTTCAAACATATGCGTGCGCGGTCGCCGGCAACAGAGCCGTCACTGGCGGCGCGCGAGAGTGAGAATGTCCTTGCTGACCAAATATAAAGAAAGACCCTGTATTATATGTGTTTGGAAGCGGATGGGGAACATTTTCAGCATCTACTGTAAATCATGGCCAGTAAAACTGCATGGTAGGCTACTGATTTTAAGCACCGTATTCTGCCGTAGGCCTACATATCCGTGCGCGGTCGCCGGCAACTGGGCCGTCACTGGCGAAGCGAGAATGTCCTTGCTAAGCAAAAAATTAAGACCCTGTATTATACTGTAGTGTAGAGGTACAGTAATTCATTTTTAAGTTATTTATGCCGTGTAAGTTACTGACAACCTACGTTTATGTTGTGGCTGTAGTAGTGCATACAATCACTTACTAAGGTCGGCGATTTAACGTCCATATATATGCCGCGTTTTTTCTTATACGTTGTAAATGCAGTATGGCGTTTTTCGGTAGTACGTTTTCCCGCATATGACGTCCAAATTTTTCAGTCCCTTGAAAAACGTACTAACGAGATTCCACTGTATCAAAATAGGACGGTAGAGACAAGGGAAGAGTACCAGGGAAGAAAGAAGGAGGCAAAGAGAGTAGTGGCTGAGGAGAGAAGAAAGTGGATGGAAGACTGGACAAAGGTGATGAAGGAGGATAGTGAAGGTACAAAAAAGGTCCTGTATGGGATGGTAAAAAATAAGAGGCGGAAGGATCCTACGGATTATGTTAGAATGGTGAAGACAAGGGGACAAGAGATAGAAAATAGGGAAGAACTGAAGAAAATGTGGAAAGAATATTTTGAAGAACTTCTGAACCCAAATGGAAACCACGGCGAGGAGGAAGAAATCGGGGAAGAAGAAGATGGACTGCAAACATAAAAGGACTTAACATGGAAAGAAGTGGAAGATGCAGTGAGGAAGATGAAAGGAGGGAAGTCACCGGGTTTGGACGAGTTGAGTGTGGAGATGGTGAGAGCAGCAGGAGGGGTGGGGATACAATGGTTGTACCGAGTGATGAAGGCAGCATGGAAGGAAAGGAAGACCCCAGAGGACTGGAAAAAGGGAATAATTACCCCGATCTTCAAGAAAGGTCGTAGAACAGAACGCAGAAACTATCGGGGAATAACACTGATGAGTCATTGTGCAAAGATGTTTGAGAAAGTTTTGAAAAGGAGAATTAGGACAAGGATAGAAGGAGGGATGAGGGAAGAACAACATGGCTTCAGAGCAGGAAGGGCCACAGTGGATTTGATTTTTGCTGTAAGGCAGTTACAAGAACAGCACTATGAGTATGGAACAGATCTACTGATGGCCTTCCTAGACATTGAGAAAGCATAATTATGACAGTGTATGCAGAAACAAAGTATGGAAGTCCCTGGAGGACAGAGGAGTAGAAAAATGGACTTTAAGGAGGATAAAGGAGATGTACAAGGGAAGCGTGAGCTGTGTGAAAGTGGGAGGAGAGAGATCGGACTGGTTGGAACAGAGAAATGGCCTGAAACAAGGAAGTGCACTGTCGCCGTTACTTTTCATTGTGGTGATGGATGACATAATGACCCGAGTGGCACAAGTAATTGGGGAAGGAAAGATGAAAGCAATGGTGTTTGCAGATGATTTGATGATTTGGGGAAACAAGGAGGAGGAGGTACAGGAACAGTTGGATGTGTGGGAAGGAATAATACAAGGATATGGGATGAAATTTAGCATAAATAAGAGTGAGATGGTGATCACAACAAGGAAGAAGGAAAGAACCACAACGGGAATAACAATTGGTGGGGAACGGCTGAAGAAAGTGGAAAGTTTCAAGTATCTGGGAAGCCTGATACAAGATAATGGAAGAAACGATAGAGAAATAAATGAGCGGGGAAGACAGGCAGAAGCATTCCGGAGAAATGTGAGAAGCATGTTATGGAGCAAGGATGTCCCTCAGAACAGCAAAAAGATCATATATCGTACATACTATGTCCCTATCCTGACGTATGCCTCGGAGACCTGGGTTATGAAAGGAAGGGAGAAGAGCAAAATACAGGCCAGTGAGATGAGGTTCTTGAAAAGCAGTATTGGAGCTACAAAGATGGACAGAATAAGAAATCAGAGGACCAGAGAATTAATGAAGGAGGAACCATTACAGGATGGTATAGAGAAATCTAGACTTAGATGGTATGGACATGTAAAACGAATGGATGAGAAGAGGATACCCAGGAGGATACACGAGACGAAGTGGGAAGGAAAGAGACCGAGAGGAAGACCGAGAGACAGGTGGCTGAATGGGGTGGAAGAAATCGTGAAGAAGAGAGGAGAAGACTGGACAAGGGTGGAGGCTGAGAGATGGTGGGAAGACAGAAGACGTTGGAGAGGCTTGTGTTCCAAACAGACCCGGCCAATGGCTGGAAACTGTGTAAGATGATGATGATGATGATGATGAGGTAATGTGTCAGGCAGGCATAGGACAGCATTTAGAAGGCATAGTGTTGCTTTTAGCGGTAACAATATTTGTTCCTTGACCTTTCTCCCAGCTGTTGCTAGGAAACATGGCTGGTCTCTCAGATTTCGATGTCCTGAACAGAATTGAATCGAAGCGATGTTAGTGATTCGGAAAGCTCGTGTGGAAGTGATTTTCAGGGTGACCGCTGGTTATCTAAAATTATTTTCCCTGTGTTTTTCCTGAGTTTTCCCTGTGTTATTATAATTTTTCCCTGTGTTAAATTTAACCTTTCACTAACACATATACTTTTATAAAGGTACTATTTATGTTGTTTCCTATGGCTAGCCCGGATTCCAATCCATCAGCTTTCTTGCGTTCCGATAGAGTTGTGTGAGGTTTCCTGAAGTTCTAGCAGTACTATTTATGTTCATTTTCAAAAAATGAAACAATTTAAGTACGGTTAATACTTTTTTTTATTTATTATAGAACGTAAAATACATAACCCATATAGGCTCTTACGACAACGCATATCTTTCACAAATTAAATAACTTATAAGTTTCAATAAATTTCAAAATAATCACAATTATTTAGGTATAATATTTAATCACAGATATTTAGGCGACTTTGAATATGTTTGAAGTTCTTATTTCTTCAATGAATTTATTTTCATTTCCAGCTCATGTTGCTTTGTGCGCAATTCTTCCTTTTCTTTATTTTAAGTACTAATTGTTGATGAGTGAATTTTAGGTTATGTAAACCATTGTTGTTGCAGTAATCATTTTATTACTTATTATAGCCAAAGAAATTCCATTTACCTGTATGTCTCTTCGCTCATCACTTCTTGTTAAAAATAAATAAAAAATCCTTTGACAGTCAGCAAATCATTTAAATACCCAAGTCGACAGTACAGGAAGGATGCCTGGGACATAAGTAAACTCAATTCAGATTTTGCGCCATCTGTTCAGTGAATCACGTTACACCACAACTATACCTTATTCCATATAAGTTGAGAGTCAAATGACAACATGCCAGAGCTGCGGAGAAGAGCTCTTACCTCTTACTGATGTAAAGTTAAAGCACGTTTACAATTGATACGGTGTCTGTAATATTTCAATCGAAGGTAGTGTGCTCGTATAGGTAAGAGCTCTTCTTCACGGCTCTGGCGTATTGTCGTTTGACTCTCAACTTATATGTAATAAGGTATAAATACCTGGGTCATTTATTTTCTCGCGAAGCTAATTTTTCTGACTTTGGATACTCTGAAAGGCAAACATCCGAAAAGAAGAAATGGCAGAAAGGTCAATTTATGGTACTTAATGAAATGAAATCCACAGCCTGCTTCCAGTCTCCGACCGGATCAGGAATGGAATGAATGAAGCCCCCATCTAGCGGCGAGGATATGGACTGTGCCGGCTGCCGAGGCCTGACGCACTCCTCTGGGGCAATGATTAAATGAATGACAGATGAAATGAAATGATAGTGGAGAGTGATGCTGGAATGAAATTTTGACAGGGAAAACCGGAGTACCCGGAGAAAAACCTGTCTGCCTCTGTTTTGTCCAGCACAGATCTCACATGGAGTGACCGGGATTTGAACCACGGACCCAGCGGTGAGAGGCCGGCGTGCTGCCGCCTAAGCCACGGAGGCTTCAATTTATGGTACTTAATCTTAATGGTAATTAACCTTGTATGCAAGATTAATTAATACCGCCAACGATGCATTATTATTAAGCCCAATCATCCGTCAAGACATTTTCTTTCATCGTGCCAAATTTTTCCCTGTGTTTTCCCTGTTTATTCTATGCAATTTAAATTCCCTGTGTTTTCCCTGTGTTCCCTGAGTTTTCCAGAAAGCGGTCACCCTGATTTTCTGTATGATTTAGATGTTAATAATCAGTTAAATGATAGTAACAGTGATATTGATTAGGATACAGTAAACCAACGTACTGTAAATACCGGTGGTGACAGTGGCCTACAACCAAACATTCAACCTTTCTTGCCTTTTACTCAGTCAGATGATTTTATTGGCGTTGGGAATATACATTGGGAAGTAAGGACTCCATGAAGCAGGCTACTGAGATGTATATATTAGCATATTTAAATTAGGATTTGGCAATTTTGGTAGTATGGGCCAATGTGACTAATTCTGGGAGAAATAAAAAGATAATGAAGTGGTTCTGAACCAGGGACCTTAGGGAATAAAATGGTAAACAATGTAAATATGTGTACAGTTTGTGAAAACTGAGCAAATTCCATTACTAAAAGTGGCTCCACACGTTACGATAAAACTGTGCGATTTAACTGCACCGACCGAACTGCAGAGATTTATCTCACGTGTGGAGGATAAATCGTTGCAGTTATTTAGGCTTGCACAGTTTATCGGAGCAAGTTGAATTTTCTAACCGATAAAACTGTGTCGATTGAGTTTGCACAGTTTTTTCGTAACGTGTGGACGGTGGCAACTGCCGATTGCTCAGTTCAAGCAACAGACCTTATTTATGTGGACAAAACATGGCGTCGATAAATACCCATCTATTAGCTAAGATCATGTCATCGGACTTGTTACACTTCGTTACAAATCAGCGATAGTTTATCCCAACTTTCGTCAAACGAACCTAATATTGTATCCCAGCAACGAACGTGAACATACAATATATCTGGCTTCGACATACGCCATTTTCACAAGTTTCGATACCTGCATTAAGGTCTGAGTATTGGTTCAAGTGAGTCACTCGATGAGATAGCGCGTGCTACAATTTATTGTGATTTGCAACATGTCTCAGGAAGACCAAAGCGGATATCGTGAGCAATTGGAAGCTTTCATTGAATGCTACAGAAATGAATCTCGTCTCTGGCAGACGAAATCTAAATATTACGACGATCGAAACACAAAAGACGCCGCCTACAATAAGTTGATTGAGAAATATAAATCCATTGACTGCAAAGCCAACAGAGAAGTAGTAGTCAAAAAGATTAATCATCACCTACAAAAAGGAGTTAAAAAAGTTAAACAATCTAAAATAACGGGAACAGGTGCTGACGAGATATACACTCCGCGTTTGTGGTACTTTCATCTATTGCAATTCTTGTAGGAACAAGAGACTCCAAGAACTTCTACATCTAACATGTGCGACGATGAAAATGAGGTAAGCCATTATTTGACACACATACACAGTATTTATTAGTATAATTTCTATATAATATAAAATTCATTTATGAGAATTCCCTTGCTAGTTAGAGCTACATGGCGATGAACTTGCAACTATGTGTAACAATACTGAATGTTCATGTTCATGGAGATCAATCACTGTATGAAATTGTCTTGTCATGGGACTTTTCTTTCGTTTACAAAATAGCTCATGAATTCATCTCGTATTTCATTTGCCGTTCTGGGGGAATCGCCTAGGTGAGTTCTTTGTAAAGGCTCCATTGTTGAATCTGTTGTTGAAAGACCCAATGTGACCATACCTTCTTCTAAATGTTCACGGTCGGAACATTCTTTTGGGGCATAATAATTAGGTAAAGAGGACATTAGGTATCTGTGCAAAGCGCAGCTTGTCATACTGATTCAATACTTTTTGGCACTAAATTTATTTGAGTCTTAAAAATTCGGAATCTAGCTGCACGTATGCCAAACCCATTTTCAACTATTCGACGTGCTCTTGACGACCGGTAATTATAAACTTTCTTCATCTTACTAACCAAAACAGCTTGTCTAAATGGTTTCATAATGTCTTTTCTCAAAGGAAAATAGTCATCTGCAACGAACACATAGGGGAGTATTCGCGAACTATTATTCACTTTTTCTTCCAAAGTAATATGTAACGCGTCATTTTCTAGCTTTCTATAGAATTTTGCATTCCGGAAAACACCTCCATCGGAAACGCTTCCATTTGTTCCAAATCGCACAAAATAAATATATATCTTGCATCAACGATGGCCATCAGTACCATACTAAACTTCTGCTTGTAATTATAAAAAACTGAACCACTATTTCTCGGAGGTATGATATCTGTGTGGTTACCGTCCAGAGCTCCCAGACAGTGCGGAAAGTTACATTTGCATTCAAATTCATTCGCTATTGTTTTCCATTCCTCTTCTGTACGTGGCAACTGAAACAAAAGTATAAATAGACTGCATATTGCACATACGACATCTCTAATAATGAATCACTTTACAGGAGTTGCCAACTAAAACACAGCACAAGTCACCACAATCCAGCAACACCGACCCGGACCTGCCACAACTATCCAGCAACGCCGACCCAGACCAGCCACAACAATGCAGCAATATCCAATCTGAAGACGAACGATATAAAACGACACCAACTCGTCGACCCAGACCTATAAAAAGGTCGAATACATTGACCGACGAGGTACTCAAAACTGTAAATGATAATTTTAAACGCCCTAAAATTGACGATCGTTTTGTAACTTTTTACCAGCCCTTCTTGGGCGACTGATTTAAAACTTCCCAAAATCATCCTCCTATTTTTGATCGGAAGTACTTCATCATATACCACACAATTGAAATGGCAGGGTCGTGGAGTGTTGGACACACATTTGGTCAACCTAACTGGTATCATTTGGGCGTTCAACTATTAGGTGTAATTCCCTATAAAGAAAACTAATTATAACCTTCAAAATATGTGTATTAATATCAACTTTAAACATATGGCGGGGACTCTCGTCGAACAGACTATGGTTTACTATCTTCTCTCCTCGGCAATGACGAAAACATGTGACCCAAAATGAATGTTGGAATATAAAGATGTTTGTTACTCACTCATCGACGATCTAGCAGATAATCTACGAGACATGCTCGATAGATCAGTTCTCCCCAGCATTTCTAAGATTTTCCACACGTGGTTTGAGGTTAGAGATGTTTACTGGTTTACATAGCCACATCTCTGCGAGAGAAATGAATGTGCTTCCGTACCCAACTTGAATTGTGCTAACAGAGATAACATCGTTGTGATATGTAGCCGTTTCGAGTACATTCACAAGCCATGCTTTCAACAAAACTGTTTCTCCAAATAGGCCTACGCCAAATTACGAGAACGCGACCTTTCCAATCAGACGCTACAATAGAAGTGAAGCCTCGCTTGACGAAAAACCCACCGCTCATCTTGTAAACACATGTTTTCGTCTTTCTCCGCCAGGGTCATGATACCCTCCAACCCATACAAAATACACCAAGAATCTCGAACCCATGTATATTTCTTACAACTCGTGGCGCGAAACTCTTCTCTGACGTCAGAACCTTACACAATTTACACAAAGCTTTCTTCAAGACAAGGGAAGTTATTCTCGGCCCAATCTAAATTTGGCCTAGAGTTTCCTGCTGTTGCAACATCTTGTAGCTTACCTACACAATCCGCTGTCTTGTATACTGACATCTCCCATACAAATTAAATGAAATATTCCTGACTGAGTCCCCGAGATACACAAGATATATATACACTAAATAAAATGAAATTCTACAACCTAAATGATGATGATGAACAAGAAAAGAAATGGTATGAACAAATTACCCTAACCTGACTTCTCTTGCAGTCAACCAAATAAGGGTTTGGGAACATTGTGACCGGAACAGTCACAGTTTCGATATCTTTGGCAAACATATAGGTATGAAATTAAGAGAGTTGCCTAAACAGCAAAGAATAATCGCCGAGAAAATCATCAACCAAACTCTATACTTGGCTGAAATGGACTGCTGAACTATCTCACACACTGTGAGAGGTTCTGATTTTATGAACACTACTTTCTCGTCTCATCACTCTCAGCCATACACCCAAATGCAAACTCCATACACACCACAGACACAAGTTCTAACTCAATTCCATTCCAGCCACTCCAGTCAGCCTCACAATGCCAATTTCAACCTCAGCCATCTGAAAATTCAGCTGCTTCCTATGTGAGTACATTTAGTGACGAGTGAAGAAATTAACAATGACACGAATGTACAAGTGAAGGAAACATTTATCTTCATACAAATATGTTTATGATTAATATTATTATTATTATTCAAGATTTTCATATCGTGTTTCTATGTATGTAGCCTAATTTCAAGTGAGTCCTGTTCACACGTGTTCCAGATATATTTTTGTAGCCTATTTTGTATTTGTTCATTTAAGAAATTAAAAATATATTTCTAAATTTAAAGAAATGTATTTATGTCTTACCTTCAAATATTCGCATCGTAAAGTTTGATACAATGCATTACAGGTTTCAGGAATAATATAACTGAGAGCCTGTGGCGATATTCTTGTAGAGTATTTCAGATCTTCGTATGTCCGACCTGTGGCTAAATATCGTAAGGTAGCAGACAATCTCTCATGAGGAGTTATAGCTTGTCTCATCACAGTACCCTCTTTCTTTATAAATGGAGTAACCAATAATAGATGGTGTAGGTAAGTCTCCTCATCCATTTCTAAAAAATAATTGTGCCAATCTTTTGGTTCGAAGCGTAACTCATTTAATAAATTTACGTGTGAATATTGCTTTCTCTGCAGAAGCCAATCTTTAGACCACACACTGCGTGTCTTCTTTTGCTTTTTCATTATACACACACATAGGCCCAACACCGCTAGTACGTCGTCGTCGTCCGTCGATGACATGTTGCCTTGAGTCTCTGATGAGAACTGTTGATCGACGCAGTTATCTGTACCGTGTGGATGCTATAGGGCTTTCAGTTTTACTGCGCAGTTCATCGTTGCAGTTAAATCGCACAGTTTTATCGTAACGTGTGTAGCCACCTTAACACATTTTATTAAACTTAGTTTCATAATTGTTTATATGGCCAGATCATATAGTTTTAAAATTGAGACCAGATTATATGAGGGCAGACTTGAAACCAAGGACCCCAGATGAGTGAGATTTACTGTGGGTCATTGCAAGTCTCTTGGTAATTCACTTGTAAAATTTTATTTTATTTGAATGTACTGTATTATATAGTTCCAATGTTATGTGCAAGACTGTGCACAGGACTTCATATTCTAAAATAATAGGGTGATTTCTGGGGATATCATGCCTGGAAATATAACAAGGAGAGGGTTAATGGTCGTGTGAATACTCTCAGGATGTTTACTCACAACTAATACCTTGGTCTTCTTAGCAATGTTCAAACATAACTTTGACAATGCTGATGACAATACATTTAACATTCTGGACAGCATCCTCTCGGAGTCCGCTACAATTGCTATGTCATCTGCAAATCTAATACATTGAATGATTCCCATTTATGTTTACTCCTTTCGTATTTGTCTTAAACTTCTTGATGGCTTCTTCAATGAATACGTTAAAGAGGTACGGTGAGAGAGAGAGCAGCCCTGTCTCACACCCTTTCTGATTTTTGCAGTCTGAATACATCCTCCAATACAATATCGACCATCGAGAAATGTCTTCAATAGAGTTTCAGTATCATCCCCCGGTCTTTCCAGCCCAACCCTGTTGTTTTAAGAATTTTGAATAGTATGCCCCAACTAACGTTATCGAAAGCCTTCGAGATGTCTACAAACGCCACGTATGTGTTTCTATTCATCTCCAACCTCCTTTCCAAAATTGTTCTTAGAGCCAAGCTTGCTTCTCTTGTTCCTGTTCCTATTTGAAATCCAAACTGATCTTGATCGATTTGTGTGTTCAACTTATTCAGGATAGAAAACTAATGAAGAACCTGTGAGAAAATAGTAAACTTGCTTCCCCTCGTTTAAGATGTTTCTATTGACCTCTGAATGTCCAATTAGTGAAAAAATACAACCACTGGTTCATAATCATTTAATGCAACTGAAATCGAGGCTGGATGGATATTTTCCAACACTAAATGTAAACCAATAAGACTTGATAAGAAATCCTTTTGCACCCTCCAGCTCTTGTGAACTTCAACTTATCAAAGAGGAGGAACTGGCAGAACTTGAAAAAAAAAAAACAGACTTTAAAACTTAAGTACCAAGAGTCAGAATTAGACAGCTTCTGGGTTTCTATTCAAGCAGATTTTTCTCACCTAAGTAAAAGAGCCCTCATCGTTTTGTTGCAGTTTTCTACGACATATTCATGTGAAAGTGCATTTTCTGTTATGGCTAATACAAAAGCAGTTGAACGTGGAAGTTTGAGAATATTGGATGAGGAAATGCGTGTGAATTTGTCCTGCATCCGACCCGATATAAAGCAGATTTGTAATGATCGCCAAGCCCATAGCTGTCATTGAATTGTAACATCAAGGTGCAAGTTTTTTATCTATGAGAGAGGTGTTAATATACTTAATATACTTGGAAAAATCATGTATATATTATGAAAAATTTATATTTCCTTAAAATGAATATCCTTTGTTAAAATACTCTACAGTTAAATCAATTAAATGGGTGTAAAATTTTGTGGAAATAGGGTGTTGCCATGATAAAAAGTTTGGAAAACTCTACTGTAGAGACACACTGTGTAGACTGTATAGGTAACATGCAGGAAGCTGTGACACTGTGATCACTCACGGACAGAGGGAGTGAGGTGGATATACTGAAATACTAGTGTAAATTGTGTGAGTAGTCATAAATTTCTAGAGTAAGCAGATTCATAGAAACATATAAATGATAACTACATTGCTACATTAGTTCATTATCATAAGTAATTTAACATATCTTATGGTGATCCACAAATAATGTGCAGAATTATTTCTTTTAATGAAATATACCTTAATGTACTCTTTTCACAGAACTCCATCTGTATGTACATGAACTGAATTTCTTTTGAATCTTGTACCAAATTTTTCCCTTCGTCATTCATAGCCTCTTCCCTGTCAACCAACATCCGCGAATCGCAGAGGGACTCGGCAGTGGAATCTGAAGTCAAGGCAGAGCCATCTCTCTCGAACACGATATCATCAGATGAACTGGAGTGGGACCTGATAGGATAATTTTCATGTATCAATATTCACCACAAGTAAAAGATACATTGACTTTGTGTGCACTGATAGTAACTCACAGAAACAAATTCCAATCTTCATCATCTGAACTCTCATCTGAGCTAACATCGCGAAGAACGGCACTTCCCCGAGACTCATATGACACGCTCCATTCCACACTGGCTTCTTTAACAGGGGGAGCAAACTTCTCTATGTCATCCATTTCTTGCAATGAAACCTACAACACACAAAAGTATGTTCAATCCATTGCAGGAATACCACAAATAAATATAGTAAATGTAAAAGAATCTAGCTCATTTATTGGTCCAGAGTTGCAAGATGAAGGTTTCTAGACATGAGCATTTCTTATTGAACTTTTAACATGCAACTCAAATCATGCAACATCACATCATGTAAAGTTTATACCAGGAAAGTGGCCGCTTCTAATAGGCATACTTGCTTTATTCATGGGTAGAGATACGAGAAAATCGCAATTGTGATAAAAGCGAATTTTACTTTTTCTAGTTTTTTTTTAAATATTTGGTAACTATTATGACTATGTATACCCAGAATTTGCGAAACTGAATGTGCGACAAAGTGCGATAACTAAGGATTCTTGCGAATTATTACCATAAATGCGATAAATGGGAAAGGTGCCAAATTTACCGAATAATATTGAATATTATGTTTTATAAGATTTTCGTGCCATAACTTTGAAATTTTAGAGTTCCTAGCAATGGAAATATCGGCTAAATAATCCCTATTTATGAGTAAAAATCTATATGTATGATCATCGATTACTGTCATGAAAACAATCGATATATTGAACTCCGAGAGTCATACATTTAATCCGTATTGACAAATTTAATTAGACAATGCAACGCAATCGTTTCTGCCCAGTCAATACTGTTTATTCAAAATTGAGCAAGTTTTTCACTCGTCATTATAAAATGGTACATGTTTCGACACCTACTGTCGACCAAAGTATTATGTGCACTCGAGTTTGAAGGTTATGCTGTATGACTGTGAAATACGTAAATTAATTCACTTATTTTATATCGGTTTGTATTTGTACGGGGATATAAGACATGGTTCACCAGCTAGCCGCTCCGGGCAAAGCTGTACAGCATTGCTGAGATATAGGCTATCACTTCCGAGCGAGGTGTGCCATGACGCGTGATGGGCAACGCTGTACAGCCTTCCCTTGAGCAGCTAGCTGGTGAACCATGTCTTATTTCCCCATATAAAAAAAAAAAAAAACAATATAAAATATGTGAATTAATTTACGTATTTCACAGTCATACAGCGTAACTTTTTGATGTACGAGGCACGTCCAGAAAGTAAGTTCCATTTGGTAATTAAATTAAATTGTGTACAGATACAGAAACATTATTTATTGTACAACATTCTACACCTCTTAAACTACTTTTCCACATAACTGCCGAACTTTTGCAGGCGTTTGTCATAGTGTGGCACAAGTTTTTGGATACCTTCTTCATAGAAGTTTGCCGCCTGTGTCTTCAACCAGTTGGAAAAATCTTCCTTCAGCTCGTCGTCATTGTTGAAGTGTTAACCGCCAAGGAAAGACTTGAGATGTGTGAACAGATGAAAGTCGCTAGGAGCGAGGTCAGAGCTGTACGGAGGGTGGTCAAACACGCCCCAGCCAAATCCCTGTAGGAGGTTTTTCGTCACATTTGCAGTGTGTGGTCGTGCGTTGTCGTGAAGAAAAACAACACCTTTTGACAGCAACCCTCGGCGCTAATTCTGTATTGCACGGCGCAATTTCCTAAGTGTCTCGCAGTAAGCATCTGCGTCGATTGTTTGACAACGCGGTACGAAATCAATGAGTAAGATGCCTTTCCAGTCCCAGAACACAGTACACATTATTTTCTGAAGTGTCAAGATTTGTTTCGGCTCAACCTTTGCTGGGGATGAAGTGTTCCTCCATTCCATTGATTGCCACTTACTTTCAGGGGTGTCGTAAGAAACCCAAGTTTCATCTCCTGTGACTATCTGTGTCAGAAATTCTTCGCCGCCTTCATTGTAACGGGTTAAAAACTGAAGTGCACTATCCATCCGTTTTGTTTTGTGTTGCTCCGTAAGAATCTTTGGTACCCAACGTCGGCAAAGTTTACGAAAGTTCAGTTTTTCGGTAACTATTTCATGAATTAGTGATCGTGAGATTTGGGGAAATTCCATAGCGAGAGCACTAATTGTAAACCTGCGGTTTTCCCGGATCTTGTCATCAATCGCGTGAACCAGTTCTTCTGTAACCAAAGATGGACGCCCACTTCGTTCTTCATCGTGCACTTCACTACGTCCTTCATTGAACTGTCGGACCCATCTTCTCACCATTGAATCACTCATCGCATTTAGTCTATACACTTCACAAATTTTCCGATAAATTTCAATTGGTTTCACGTTCCTAGCATTCAGAAAACGAATCACAGATGTGATTTCACAAGCGGCGGGATTTTCAATCAACACCGACATTGTACGAGTAAACATGCACAACAACGCGTACGTGGCTGACAGCGCTCTCCAAATGGCGCACGTTTCTTCTCCTTGATACAGAGCGTCTACCGCGCATATGCGGAACTGCGCTGCAGCGGAACGTACAACTAATTGAAGACACAGGCGGCACACGTCCATGAAGAAGGTATACAAAAACTCGTGCCACGCTACGACAAATGCCTGCAACATTTCGGCAGTTATGTGGAAAAGTAGTTTAAGGGTTGTTGAATTTTTTGCAATAAATAATTTTTCTGTATCTGTACACAATTTAATATTACCAAACGGAACTTACTTTCTGGACGTACTTCGTATAAGGATTTCAACGCGACCAAGAACTACATTTTCCAACCGCCCCGAGCCGAGAAAAAGTTACCTTACGAAATAGATAACAACTTCGTTTCTTGGACACACCCAATTTTGAAATTAATAAACCAGTCATTCAACATTCCAGTGCATATTGTGTTAAAATTTGGATTCGATCTGATGACGGGTTTTTGAGATAATAATTCTTAAATGTGACGCATGGTTGAAACACGCTTAAAAACAGGCACTTTTTGTGTTCCAACTGTGTTAAAAAATATTAAAATATAAATAGAAAATTCCAAACCTACATGAACGAACGTAAAATAGAATGACGAAAGAGATGATGTTATTGGATTTTATGTAGGTCTATTGGTTACTTCACAAACAACCTTCAAACTCGAGGGCACATGATATTTTGGTCGACAGTAGCAATGCTCATTGGTGTCTCCATCAGCCATGAGTATTGGGCAGCACTAATACATTTATACATGAAGAAATTGAATGTGACATAAGAACATGAAAACACACATAAAAAGAAATATATCATGCACATAAGAACAGTAAAAAACCCTAAAACATTTTGTTGATAAAACCAAGTCTAAAAAGCCTCAAATGGCCTTAACCAGTCTTTCTTTGATCAGTCCAACACGATTCTTGAGGATGATTGCAACTTTGTACATAAACAATAGCGAAGTTATAGTCACCAAAGCGGAAAAGGGCAACACTGTCGTGCTGCGGATAAGGAGGTTTACATTAACAACACCTACAAATTCCTCAGCAGCCCAAATTTTGAGGAGGTTAAAAAGGACCCCAATCAATCCAGAAAAAATTGAAAAGAATTTTGAAAAAATCCATTTTTACAATTGATGAAATTCTAGACAGCAAACTAATTAATATGAACCCAGGACTTCCGACATTGAAATCCCTACCCAAAATACATAAAGAGGGGTTCCAATTAGGCCGGTAATTAATTTCAGAAACAGTCCTCTGTACAAAACTGCAAAGTTCTGTCAGCAGTTCCTTGATAGGCATTACACCTTAAAAGTGAATCTTCTCTCTCTTTACATCATTCCCACTCCTATGAGGGGTTGATGTTTCTGACAGCTCTCTTCCATTTAACCTGGTCATGCACATCCTCTTCTGACAACTGTTTTTGTCTAAGGTCCTCCTGTACACAATCCATCCAGCTTCGTTTAGGTCTGCCTCGCATTCTCACTCCCTGTATTTGCATGTCTAGCATCTTCCTCCCCACGTAGGATTCCTCTCTTCTTCTCACATGCCCGTACCATTGAAGTCGCTTTTCTTGTATCTTCTTAGATATTTCCACAACCTTCAATGTTCCTCTTATTTTGACATTTTCCACTCTATCGCGCTTAGTCACTCCACTCATCCACCTGAGCATTTTCATTTCCGTGACGTCAAGCCTGTTTGTGTGCGTTTTGCGTGCAGGCCATGTTTCAGAGCCATAC
Source organism: Meconema thalassinum (assembly GCA_946902985.2). Lineage (NCBI taxonomy): Eukaryota > Metazoa > Arthropoda > Insecta > Orthoptera > Tettigoniidae > Meconema > Meconema thalassinum. Next base: position 971,033,440 of record OX336389.2, read on the forward strand.
AGCAATGCAGGTCTTACGACAGTTTTATATATTTTCCCCTTAACCTCAGGCTTGATCCTGCGGTCACAGAGCACTCCTGACATTTTCCTACAGTTCATCCATCCTACCTGAATCCTGTGTGACACTTCCACATCCAGATTTCCATCTCCAGTCACCACTGAAACCAGGTATTTGAACTCATCCACTCTATTTAACGTTTCCCCTTGCATTCTGATCTCACAGTCTTGATTTGTATTGAACCTCATATACTCCGTCTTCTTCCTGCTAAACCTGAGTCCTCTTGTCTTCGAAGGCTGCCCTTCACTGTTCCAGTTTTTCCTTTATGACATCTTTGGTGGTACTACACAACACAATGCCGTCCGCAAACATCATGCACCGGGGGGCTTGGTCTCTTAATCCACAAGACATTTCGTCAAGAATTAGGTCAAACAGATATGGAGTTACAAGCCGAACCTTGATGTAAACCTACTCAAACCGGAATCCAATCTGTAAGTCCAACGCTGCTTCTAACCTGAGTTCTTGCTTCTTCGTACATTTCATGAACCATCTGCACGTACTTCTCCGAGACTCCCTTCGCTCGTAAATATCTCCAGACATCCCCCCCGGGGTACCCGGTCATATGCTTTCTCTAGGTCCATGAATGCGAAGTGTAATCCCTTCTGTCTTTCACGATACTTTTCCATTACTTGTGTCAGGGCAAACACTGCGTCTGTGGTCCCTTTTCCTGACATGAAGCCAAATTGTTCCTCGCCAATGCTAGTCTCACCCCGGATCCTCTTGTCTATCACTCTTTCCCAGATTTTCATGGTATGGGACATTAACTTAATGCCCCTGTAGTTAGCACAGTCCTGAATATCCCCCTTCTCTTTATATTGCACCCTTTTGTAAAGCAGTGTTTTAACAAGATTCAGTCTTCGGGGTAGCGTTCAGTCCTGTGTGCTTTTCAAGGCAAAGTTCACAAAAAACGACTTGCTTTACTTGATAAAAAGGTTCATAAGAACTAAGAAATACTAAGAAATGAGTGAATAACAAGTAAAATAAACGTGATTTAATAACTGAAAAATATGTGCAAACATAAGAAAAACAAAGAAGAAAAGTCCTCCCTGACTTATGACTCCCACAACAAATGAATTACATACAATGAGCGGTATCACAACTCGCTCCTAACAAAAAACAATGTGGATACAAGTCCACTGAACTGGATAAGAAGTTATATTAAAATGACCGGTATCATAAACTCGCTCCTCACAATAAACAATGTGGATACAAGTCCACTGATCTGGTTAAGAAGTTATATGCGCGCGTGTGCTGATAACTTAAGAAGAAAATGAGTACTTGATGAGTGTCCTTTCACAACAGAAACAGTCATGTTGCTCACGGAATCCCATCTGGCAAATCATATTACGGCTACGGGACAAGCACTTAATAAAAACACACTAAAATTAATGCTGACACACGCAATACTAAATACTCTAAAATTACATGAATCTCCCAGAGATTTGATCCCCGTGCTATAGCACATAAACAAATGAACGTGCCTCTAGGCCAAATGCTCGGACAACATATGGGAACAGCATCACGTGACAGATGGCCACACGGGGTCATTGAACACGAAAGAAAACATACAAAGTCAAGCAACAACAAACATATGCCTAAACGGCTGAAAATTACATGACATGAAAAAGCAAGATAAGTTAACGCTTCGGAAAGGACATCACTACGTGGACAATGCCCATTTAACCAACAAATACTTTTACAATCGATCAGGGTTTTACTGAATGTAAACAACATATTAATCTGAAATACAGGAACCTGGCCTGTCTCGCTAATGACCCTCGGTCGTACTTATCTGATCGTAATCGCGCCCGATGATATGCCTCACTCCACAGCATTCAACATTAGTCAGTCCCCCAAGCTCGGTGCCTAATTATAACTGGCGACCCTCAGGTCCCATTAAACATCATCTGTAAAAGCGCAATCCACAATATCTCGCCAATTCCCTTGAATGGCAAGGGGATAATTGAAATAATTTTCCATAATAATCATCGGACTAACATGCAACTGGTATCATTGAGTTCGTAGTAAAACGCAGGTCAAGATTAGGCTAGGGCTATCTGAAATCGATCGTGTAGTTAATCCAGAATTAACTCCCGCTCAAAATCATCAGTCTGAGCTATGATACCACCATGCCGCTAAAAGAAGGCGTCTCCGTCTTATTGGTCCAAACTCTTGCAAATATCGCGGGCTTTTCTTATTGCTGCCTCCCCGAAGGAGTGGTTACCAGGTTAGTTCACCATTCACATCGAAGCATTATTTCATCTTGGCGCAAACATACACAGAACCAATAGATAGATTGTATTAATTCCATTTGATCAAATACATGTATACAATACATTTTTGATATACGACACGTCAGAATTTACATCTATAAAATAAAAGTACTAATAGGTATATAATACTAATACTATAACTATTTATAACTTATTATAATAACAGATCTTAAGAGATACAATCTTATTGGACAACTATTTACACCTTACTCTATTATCATAATATGAAAACTTAATTCTATAAATACAACAACTTACAGCCAGGTATTACAATTAAAATAGAAAAGTAAAATATAATTATAGATTTCAACCCTCCTATACACTAAGATATTCAACTACAGAGTAAAAACAATGGCACTGCAGATAAGCTTTCAACATTCTATCAAAGGTTTTTATGTTTGGGGCAAGTTTTATATACTGGGGTAGTTTATTGTATAATTTAACTCCAGTGTGAAAAGTTCCTTTTTGGTATATGCTTGTGTGTGTGCATGAAATATGAATGTTTTGATTTTGTCTTGTGTTATGCCTATGAACATCATTGTTTGTTTTAAGAAAAACATCCTTATCATTAAATTCTTTTTAAAAAAACATAATACTTTCAAATATATATATGCAGGGCAGTGGGAGAATGTTTAAATCTTTAAACAGAGGTCTACACGATTGTCTAGTGTTTACATTTGCCATAATTCTAATCGCCCTCTTTTGTATCCTAAACGTGCTTAGTACATCTGGCGACATACCCCAAAATATGACCCCATATTTTAAGTATGAATGGAAATAAGCAAAATAAGTATTTCTTAATGTGTGCATGCTAGTGCAGGTTTTCAAAATACGTAACGTAAAGCACATCGAGTTCAGTTTAGTATTCAGATATTGTATATGTTTATTCCATTTCAAGTCATGTTGTATCCATAGTCCTAAAAACTTTGTTTCTGATTTATTTTCTATTTGATAACCATTTAATGTTATATTGGGTTTCGCAGGATTCCTATTCTGTATAGTGTGGAAATTTAGACATACTGTTTTTTTATAGTTTATTATGAGGCGATTATCTTGTGACCATTTGGTTAACTCTCCTGTAACGGAGTCAGCAGACTGCTGTATGACCTGTTTAGTTTCACCTTTTATTACGAGTTTTGTATCGTCCGCAAACAAAATTTCCTTATGTGAATGAAAGAGGGCTGCTCATGACAATTATATGCAAGGTTTACTTGGTTCGGGAGGCGATGAGTGGAAAAAAAATTACAGTTATGTTAGGAGAAGAAAGGGAAATTCAAATAATTTGTCGATGATAATGTCCGGTGACGGTAAATTAATTAAATGAATTACTGAGAAGCAAGCCATTGCTAATGAATTAAATGTCTTTTATGGTAGTGTGTTCAATAAATCCAATAGCTGTGTGTTGGACCTTAACGGTGAATCAGGGGCTCCACTTCTCCAAATAAACCAGTCAGCAATTGTAAAGCTAATACAAAAATTACGTTACAATATATCGAAGGGTCCTGATAATATTGTTAGTGAAGTACTTAAACTAGGAGGTAGGGCCGTGGCACGATACTTAGAGGTGATTTTTAATGTGTCCATAAACAATGCGCAAATCCCGGATGACTGGAAAAGAGCTACGGTAGTCCCAATATTTAAGGGAGGGAGCAAACTTGAATTGGGCAACTACAGGTCGGTTAGTCTTACGTCCATCGTTTGTAAACAGATGGAACATCTCATTTGCGACTACTTGAGGGAACAGTGGGAAACATTATCATGGTACAGTATAATGATAGGCAACATGGATTTCGGAAAGGTTACTCATGCGAGAGTCAGATGCTATCACTTTATCAAGATATTAGCGAATCGTTAGACAATGGAGTTTCAGTCGACGCCGTAGTTATAGATTTTGCGAAGGCATTTGATGTCGTGCCGCATGACATGCTACTCCATAAATTAGCTTCGACGAAGATTGATAAAAGAGTAATTTTATGGATCCAAGAATTTTTGACGGGTCGTTCCCAGAAAGTGAAAGTTGAAGGCCGATTCTCGGATGAAATTACCGTAACGTCGGGTATCCCTCAGGGCAGCGTAATCGGAACTTTGTTATTTTTGGCGTTTATAAATGACTTACCAAATGGGATTCGCAGTGACTGTCGATTGTTTGCGGATGATTGTGTAATATATCGAATGATACATGACTCACATGACAATGCAGTACTTCAAGATGACCTGAACCTGGTCTATAAGTGGGCGATTGAAAATAAAATGAAAATAAACACAAGAAAATGTAGTCTAATAAAAATAGGGAAAGTGCGAAGGCAAGATTTCAATATAACATTGGCTCAGAAATACTTGTAGAAGAAGATTCTTGCAAATATTTGGGCATTCACGTAAGAAATGATATGAAATGGAGTAGTCATATAGGATTTGTAGTTTCTAAAGCTTACAAATCCCTGCACTTTGTAATGAGGGTATTAAAAGGAAGTAGTACCTCTGCTAAAGAATTAGGATATTTGTCACTTGTAAGACCTATTCTGGAATACGCCTCGGCAGTTTGGGATCCATATCAAGTAGGGCTCATAAATGAGTTGGAAATGGTACAAAGAAAGGCCGCTAGATTTGTGCTCAATGACTTTAATCCCAGGAGCAGTGTGAGCCGTATGTTAAAGAAACTTGGGTGGGAATCACTTGAGGCTAGGAGGATGAAATCTAGACTCTGCGCTATGTACAACGCGTATACAAATCAACCAGCATGGGGTGAGCTTAGCAAATGTATGGAAAAGCCTACTTACATGGGTAGGAGCGATCACCCTTTCAAAGTTAAGGGCCGACCACAGCGAACAAATTATGGTAAATATTCTTTCGTAAACCGTGCCATTGATAATTGGAACTCTCTACCTGCCGCAGTTTTAGAGCCTTTTCCCAAACATATAGGTGTGTTTAAGAAAAGACTGACTATTTGTGTAAATACTCCAGTTTAATTGTTAGTGAATTGTTATGTACAATTATTTATTTGTTATGTATATCTAATTTGCCACCAGCGGACACACCGCCAATTGCAAATAAACGAATGAATGAATGAATGAATGAACGTTCTGTGTTATATCATTGATATATAGAAGAAAGAGTAGTGGGCCCAAAACTGATCCATGGGGTACTCCAAATTTAATAATTCCCTCATTGGACAATGTTTCATTAAGTAATTTGGTTCCATCATCCTTGTGTCTCAAGCTTACTATTTGTTTACGCCTTGTTAAGTAAGACGACTATTCATTTATTAGCTAGACCTCTAATACCATATTGATATAATTTTTGTAAGGAGGATTTTATGGTCAACAACATCAAATGCTTTCGATAAATCCAAGAATAGGCCAGTCACATGTTCCTTATTGTCAATTAATTTCAGTATACTATTAATACATTCATAAATTGCTGTCTGTGTAGATTTTTCCGTTCTGAATCCATGTTGTGAGTTTCATAATATTTTATTATTTTCTATAAAACTTATCAGTCTCTTATACATGATTTTTTCCACAATTTTTGCAATACCAGTTCCTGTGCGTCACCAAGCTCATTTCCTTGTTCTTGAATTGCACCTGCCAGATGTGTCATCCTGGCCTAGGCTTCCTTTCTCAATTCCTGAAGAGTTCAAGCCTTTGTGTCCTTGCTCGCCATATAGCTTCTGGCCGGCGCCAACAATTTCTCAATGTTTCCCAACTTCTGTCTGGCTTTCATTTGTTGCTGGTAGAAATATCATAGGATGATGAATAAAAAATCAGATTCATTTATATGGACAGCATATATAGGGTTCAATATATAGGCACTAAAATACTTTCTCTCCATTCATCAGGTATTTTTTCTGCGAGTACATTTTTTGCATTAAATCCAAAAAAATGTCGATCCCATCTTTCTCCAGATACTTCCACACTTCAACTGGTATTTCATCGGGTCCTGTTGCCTTTCCGGTTTTCATTTTCCTAAGTTCTAATGTTACTTCTTCTCTTCTAATATCCATTGTCAGACCCTGATGTTGTTCTCCTTCTCCTAAATATACCCTTGGGTTCTCTTCATTGAGAAGTTTTCCATAGTAGTTTCTCCATCTGCACTTGATGTCGGAATGGTCTGTTGATACTAGACCATTTTCATCTTTGATATGCTTTATTTGGGTGTAGTCCTTCTTGTCTTTATCTCTCGCCTGCGCTATTCTGAAAATTTTTCTTTCACCTTCTGTAGTTTCCAACTCTTCGTACAGCCGGTCCATCATTTGTACCTTTGACTGTGCTACTACCTTCTTTGCTTCCTTATTACATCTCGTGTAGTTCTCTTTATCCTCTTGTCTACCTGATTTATCCCATAACTTCTTTGCATCACTTCTGGCTTTCACGATCTTCTGTACCTCCTCATTCCACCACCATGTTTCTTTGTCAGCTAGGGGTTTCTTGCCAGAAGTTCTCCCTAGCACTTCAGTTCCTACCCTCCTTATCAAACTGCTGTTGTGCACCCACCACTTCTGCACATCATTGCAAAGAACCACTCCATTGAGTACTTTCTCTTTAAACTGGTCCTTCAACGCCTCTTCATTTAATCTCCACCACTTAATTTTTGTTCGGGCGTGGTGGCTCAGCGGTCTAGCTGTATGCCTCTCACCAAGTCGGTCCGGGTTCGATTCCCGGTCAATGCATGTGAGATTTTCTAAGTGAAATGCCATGTCCTGTGGTTCGGATTCCACGTAAAAAGGAGGTCCCGTGGCTCATGATCTCAAGATTAACGGTCACGTTAAACTACAAGCTTCCTTCCTTTCCTTAATTTTCGTTAAGACTCGTACAGGTCTGCCTTTCTTCCTAATCCTCATTTTCCAGTCCATGACTACCGTCCTATGCTGTGCTGCCACTGCTTCACCATTAAAAACTTTTCAGTTTTGGATTTCCCTTAATTGCGACCTTTTACACATTAAGAAGTCAATCTGGCTTTCTCTGGTCCCACTCTTGTAAGTCATATATTGACCTGTGTTTTTCTAGAACCATGTATTCACAATCGCCAAATCATATGCCATCGTACAATTCACGATTCTATGTCCTTCATCATTCCTCACTCCTACTGCCCAGCCTCCATGTACTCTTTCGAATGTATCTCGACTCCTTCTGACATGTCCATTTAAGTCACCACCCACAATCAATCTTTCATCTGCTGGTATATCTCCAAGCTCACGATCCATATCTTCCCAGAAGGATATTTTCTCTTCCTCATCGCAACCCACTTGCAGAGCATAAACACACACCAATGTTTACCAATTCTCCATCAAGACTCAGTCTGATGCTCATTATCTTGTCACTCCTTCTCTTAACTTGAACTATGGTCTCCTTTATGTCTCGGGAGAGGATTATTCCCACTCCATTCCTCCCATCCTTGTCTGCTCCACTGTATAGTAGCTTATAGCCACTACCCAACTCTCTAGCCCTATTTCCCTTCCATCTAGTCCCTTGCACACACAATATTTTCACCTCTCTCCTTTCCATGAGATCCACTAACTCCCTTCCTTTCCCAGTCATTGTTCCTACATTCAGTATGCCTATTCTTCATAACTAACACCTTGAAAGCGAATAAATTCCTTAAAAATACTCTCCATTTCTGGAAAGAAACAATGAAATTGACTTTGTCGAATTAACACTCAATGTCAATGCACAGCGTTGATGTCAAGGACATGTATACTAACATCCATATAATGCCATCTGTCAAGGTCATCAAACAGAATCTTTTTAACAATAGCACATTGTCAGATGTCGAAATTAATGAATTCATAACCTTATTAGAATTTACCCTCACGAACTTTACCCTCACGAACAACTTTTTCACTTTTAACAGTAAAATCTTTAAGCAGAAAGGACTTTCAATGGGATCCCCACTTTCCGGCATGATAGCTAATATTTATCTCAGGATAGAGGATAGAGGAGTAACACCTCTTTAAAAAAAACTGGTCCAGCTGGCCCGGTTGGTAGTACCTTGTTAGGGTCCCTTGCCAGGGTTACGGTGAAGTCCTCAACGGTACCTGCAGTGAAATAGGTGAACTCTGGCACAGTGTGGTTGGTGGAAGGGGCACCCTAATGCTCAGGTTTAATAGGGCAAAATCTTGTCCATAGTTATGATGGGCACATTTTGGCCCAACGGCAAAATGAGCGGAGGAGGAGCCAATCACTCTCATGGCTCCCAACGGTCATAGAGGCGGAAGAGGTCAGGCCAGACGGACTGGCTGTAAAGGCGCACCTCAGTAGTACTTGAGTATGCGGCAGTTCGTTGCAGTCCCTGTGTTCAGTCCTGCATGTCTCATTCTTCGTGAGCCGCAGGATAAGGCTCAGAGATCATAGTGTGTGGGTCTTGTCCTGGCAGGCTGAGATCCACCCTAAACAAATTCACGCCAGTGGCACTTCTTCCGAACGTCACTTACTTTCAAAGTCCAACGGCGATGGGATATGGACGGTGGGGGGCAGGTTATGGGTGTAACTGGAAGCCCCTAGTTCAGACCTGCACGTTGGCAGCAGATGTGTGATGGTCGTCTTCCGGAGACTCTGTGACTACTCAGGAATTCGGTCCTGCATCTGTGTTTGGGCAGGCCTATTTAGGATCACCGCTGCCCACCCCACATGGGGAAGGCCCTAAAAAGGGTGGGCTAAACATCGGAAGTCACAATCTTGGTCCGGCTGGGCAACCGCACTCAGCAGGTCACCCCTCATGCGGTCGAAACTCAGAAACAGTAAAGAATCACAAAATGATTAATGGATCATGGAACATCAGAACTTTGCTTGATTTGGACAATAACGTTAGACGTGAGAGAAGGTCAGCTCTCGTAACCCATGAGTTATCAAGACCCAACGTTGACATTGCAGCTCTCAGTGAAACTAGGCTGTCTTCTGAAGGCAAGATTACTGAATCTGGAACAGGATATACCATCTTCTGGAAAGGAAAGGAGGAGGGTGAATGTCGTATTCATGGCTTCGCTGTGAAGACCAAACTGGTAAATTATCACCAACTTACGCCCATTGCAATCAGCGAAAGGCTCATGACTCTCCGCATACCACTCTCAGGAGGTTCCTTTATGACACTCATCTCTGCCTATGCTCCTACCTTAGATTCTAATGATGAAGTAAAGGCTCAGTTCTATAATCAGCTAAGTGAAATCATCTCCAAGGTACCATCTGCAGATCAACTCTTGCTCCTCGGTGACTTCAATGCCAGAGTTGGGAAAGATCACAGGCTATGGAATAATGTGATGGGCAAACAGGGACTTGGAAAATGTAATCTCAATGGACTGTTGCTTCTTGGTCTTGTGCAGAACACGAACTTTTCATTACCAACACGCAGTTCCGGCTACCTAACTGCTTCAAAAACACGTGGATGCATCCTCGTTCCAAACATTGGCACATTCTTGATTATATCATTACCCGGCAATGTGATAAGGACACTCTTATTACCAGAACAGCAAGGAATATAGACGATTGTTGGACAGATCATAAACTTCTTATATGTATGCTCAGGATATCCATCAGACCTAAACCACCTAGGAACATCAAAAATTTGCCAAGAAAGAAGTTTAATACATCCAAACTTCATGTATAAACATTTTGGAAACAGGATCGTCACCCAGTTATCAGAAACCCCAGCAACTAATGACATTCAGTAAGAATGGGCCACACTACAGAAGGTTATCACACAGTCAGCTGAGGAAACCATTGGTTTTATAGTGCGGAAAAGACAAGACTGGTTTGATGACAACAATGAGGAAATTCTGTCTCTCATCAATGCCAAACGGAATGCCTATCTTCAAGACCCAACTTCCAACACAAAGAGAGATAAACTACTGGAACTCAAGGCATTTGCCAGACGCAGATAAGGCAGATTAAAAATACTTGGTGGCAACAGAAGGCTCACGAACTGCAGAGACTATCAGATGCTCGAGACTTGAGGAACTTCTATGCAGTACTCAAGGAAATATATGGACCATCTCGCTCATCATCAGGTACACTGAAAAGCGCTGATAATTCTACTACCTTTACTGATAGTCAAGAAATCTTGGAACGCTGGAAGGAGCACTTCTCCAATCTCCTAAATCATACATCAGCAGCTGCTGAAGACTTCCTTTGTGATGTGCCGCAACAACCTGAACAACTGTGGTTGGCAGTACCTCCTACTTATCATGATTTCAGTGCAGCTCTCACCCAATTGAAACCCAGAAAAGCACCTGGCCCAGATAACATCCCTCTGGAACTAATACAAGCCGGAGGTCATTCCCTCAAAACAAGGATTTTCACCCTTATCCTCAGAATAAGGGAATCAAGAAAGGTACCTGGAGACCTAAAGAATGGCACTATTGTCACTATCTTTAAAAAGGGTGATTGCAGTGTTTGTGGCAACTACCATGGTATATCACTGCTATCAATTGTGGGGAAGATTCTTGCAAGAATTCTACTTAACCGCCTCAAGTTTATTTCTGAGAAGATCCTCCCAGTCACAATGTGGATTTAGAGCTTCCAGAAGCACAATTGACTTGATTTTCTGTGTGAGACAGCTACAAGAAAAATGTAGAGAACAACAGAATCCACTCTTCTTAGTCTTTTATGACTTGGAAAAGGCATTTGATTTGATTCCAAGACCAGCCATGTGGGCGGTGCTGAAGCGGTTTGGTTGCCCTCAGCGATTTGTAGATCTAATCAAGGCTCTCCATGATGGCATGACAGGTCAGGTTTGCCATCAGAATAAGATGTCCGATGAATTTCCTACTACCCATGGACTGAAACAAGGATGTGTACTGGCTCCAACACTTTTCGCGCTGTACTTGGCTGCAATGCTTTATGATTCACCCACAAACATCCCAGGTGTGGAGGTCAAGTATCGTTTTGATGGAGGGCTTTTCAACCTAACTTGTCTCCACTCCTTGAGGAAAACTCAGGTTACTAAGGTTACTAACATGTTGTATGCAGATGATGCTGCGTCGCCAACTCTCACACCAGAAGAGCTGCAAGAGTCAGTTGATTGTTACAAAAGTGCATGTGATAGCTTTGGTCTTACCATAAATGTCAATAAGACTAAAGTCTTGGCACAACCTTCACCAGGCACACCTCTTCCTCAGTTCAATATCTCCATCTCAAATTTGCCATTAGAACAGGTAGACCACTTCTCGTACCTGGGCAGTACCATTTCTGTGACTTGTACCTGTGAGCAGGATGTGGATAAGAGAATTGGCGCAGCCCATGCAGCATATGGACGATTAGCGCACCGGGTCTTCATGAATAAAGATCTGTCCATGAGTACAAAGCTTATGGTGTACAAAGCAGTAGTCATTTCTGCATTGTTGTATGGCTGTGAAACGTGGACCCTTTACCGACGTGATCTCAGGAAGCTTGAGCGTTTACACCTACAAAAACTTCGATCAATCTTGAGGATTAAATGGGAAGACCGCATTACCAATATTGCTGTTCTGGAAAAGGCTCAAATCAACAGTATAGAATCATCCATAATAGGTCACCAATTTAGATGGATTGGTCATGTCCATCGGATGGATGATGTGAGATTACCTCGTCAAATGCTATATGGTGAGTTATGGTATGTCACCAGACCTCATGGTGGTCCTAAGAGGCGCTACAAGGACCAATTTAAGCAGACCCTGAAATTGACAGGTCTTGATTCACAAACCTGGGACATGCTGGCTGAAGACCGCTCAACTTGGCGCCATAACATCTCGGATACTGTAAAGACGTTTGAAAGGGATCGACGCACACATGAAGAGGCCAAGCGTCAAGCTAGGAAACTTCGAGCAGCCCAACCACGTCCTCCTCCAGCAATACTATGTGACTTGTGTGGTCGCTTGTTCCATGCCAGGATTGGACTCTTTAGTCACCGTAAACACATTCACAAACTGGACTGAAGGAAGTCGATTTATACTCGGATTCGAGTTAAAGCCGATAATGATCTTGACCATCTAGAACCCCAGGAAATTGTGAACAAAATTGGCGATTTGGAATATTGGGGAAGATACGTGGATGACATATTCGTGATCATTGATGACACTGCCTTGAATATAGAAGAACTTCTATTTAATTTATATAACTTGGATAACAACATACAATTTACCTCCGAATCAGCTGTCAACAATGAGATTAATTTCCTAGACACTACAGTCTCTAAGGTAATTAATAAGTTAACCTACAAAATATTCAGAAAGCCTACCCAAACCCATACAACCGTAAAAAGGGATTCTAACCACCCGGGTAATCAAATGAAAGCAGCCTTCTTCAGCATGGTTAACAGGGCCTTCAGCCTTCCTCTATCCAAAACAGATTTAAATAGAGAAATCGGTACCATTCACCAAATCGCCAAGGTCAAAGGATTTACGTCCTTGTTTGACAAAAATATCATCAATAAAGTCAAAAACAAACCGGTCACTCGCCTAATGCCTGAACGAAAAGAACAACCCAACTATGCTGTATTCACCTATTTCAGTGCCAAAATGTCTCGAACATCTTCAATAAATGCCGTTTAAGAATAGCTTACAGAACATCCAACAATAATGCTAATACTGTATTTTGTTCAACACCAACAAATTGAACCCTAAGAATAAATTCAGCAAATCGGGCATTTATAGGTTAAAATGTAGGGAGAGCGATGCCAACTATTTGGAACAGACAGGTAGGTCATGGGGAGCATTTTAACGCCATTAAACATAACAAATTTTCCGCCATGGCAAATCACATGCAAGAAACTAAACATAGCTTCACAAACATCAGCAGCGACATGGAAATTTTACATTTCGCTAATAAGGAACTATCATGAACATTCTGGAGGATATTGAAATCGATTTTGCTTCAAGAACCTCCCCCCTAATGAACCTTAGTGAAATCAATTTTGAAATTAATGTACTTTACAACACTCTAACGAATCACAGATCAAACAACAAACCACCTTGAGCAACGCCCCCCCCCCTCACCTTAGCTCCATCCCCCCACACCCCTCCTGGCTGTCTCATCATTCGCTCACTACCCCACCCACCCCTCCATCCTTCTCAGCTGGCTTGCTTATCGCATTCACTTAAGCACACTGACACAGCAGTGCCCCGCTCCTGACCTGCACAGCAAGGCTCTGTAACACCTTGCCGCATTGAACGTAAGTTTTCTCTCATTTTTCAACTTCAGGAATCTTTGGTTTCCCCTTTTTTGGTTCACAATTTTCATACTTAGTTTTCGTTGGAACCCTTCCCGGACACATTGCTGTTAATGGGACGCCCACTTCTAATTTGGATTACCATGAACAAGTTTCCAATGTTTCGTCTCTGCTTGTGTCATTAACCACCACATCTTATATGTTCACTAGTTCATGTTTTGACTACAGAAAGTGTTCTAATACACAATAGGTGTGATGTACAAAGTTGCAATCATCCTCAAGAATCAGGTTGGACTAATAAAAGAAAGACTGATTAAGCCTGTTTAGACTTAAGCTTTTTAGACTTGGTTTTATCAAAAAAATGTTTTAGGGTTTTTTACAGTCTTTATGTGCATGATATGTTTCTTCTTATGTGTGCTTTTCATGTTCTTATGTCACATTGAATTTCTTCATCTATAAATGTATAAGTGCTGCCTAGGGATAGGAAAAATTTGCGATCACGAATTTCGCGAATTATTAAATGAAGTAATATACAGGTGATAATATGTTTTAATAACCCTAAAAAATGGTTTTTGAACTCGCAAAATTTCGCGGATTTCGCACGAAAACGCGAATTTTAGCTTTTTCGTTATTTTTGTTCCGATAATTCGCAGCAATTAATGCACGAATTTCCGCGAATTATTGAAAACCGCGAATTATCCGCAGTAATGTTTTTAAGCCTAGCAAAAAACTATTGAAATGTATTTTATGAACATGCAAAACCAAAGAATATATATAATACTTTATAACATAGTATTGTAAGACACACTATGTGGATTATACCAATATTAAAAATTAAGAAAAATGATTGTCATTTTTGTTTCTCAGATAGTTTATTTTTTCTAATTTTAGATGGTACAATTCTGAAGAAAACAATATATAAGAAAGAAAATTCATCTCGATTTTCTATATAAGAGATAAGTGCGACTATAGACACACTAGCTTGAATGTGGGAACTTAAGTGATTTCCGTTGCATCACTCCTTCACTCGGTAAGTACTGGATCTCAGTTTACCTCACCAACAGTCAAATTCCGTTCAATATCCTCATCACTTTCATGTCTGAAACCATGATTGTCTTTATCGAAGTCTAACTACTGAATATCACTTTCTTCTGCATCTTGATATTCATCCAGGTTTTGCCCTAATGTCATCGTAGTGAGACCACCTTGCTCGTTCGAAATATTGTCACAGAAACCGACAAACATTTTGTGCGAGTGTAGTAGTGGTAATCTTCTCCAATGGCTTGACTGCATGGAGAGCTTCCAACAAACACGGAATGATCGGAAATTTAACGGTAGATAGAGGGCCTTCCTTTCTGCATACAGCGTTCTTTATCAATCTGGGCGGTCATCCTGGTAAGTTACTTAGTTATTGAGGTTTTAAGGGCCAGAACAGCGAGGTCATCTGCCCCTTCATCCTAGTAACTAATCGACGCGTGGAGTCATATTGTGCACCTTTCAGACATGAATATCTAGATGGCAAGTATCCTTATCAAAATGTGCCACTGTTTCCTGAACCAGTCTTAACCAGGTGGTCTTCTTGGTTTTATTCTATAGTGTACCTGTCAGAGTACTTGAAGGATATTGTGCAATTTATAAAGCAAGCAATCACGAGATCATGAGCCACGGGACCTCCTTTTTACGTGGAATCCGAACCAAAGGACATGGCATTTCACTTCGAAAATCTCACATGCATTGACCGGGAATCGAACCCGGTCCACCTTGGTGAGAGGCATACAGCTTAACCACTGCGCCACCACGCCTCTCTTGTGCAATTTATGAATGAAGTAGTAGGGACTAATAACTCTGGTGTTGATTTTCTGAACAATGTTTCACATGAGGAAATACTTGAGATTCAAAGAATTTGGCACAGACACACAGTGGTCTAGATTCGAAAAATTGCGGACAAAAATATTTTTCGTTAAAAGAAATGAAATACTTTTGAGTAAAACTTTAAATTAGATGTTACTATGAGGCAAATTTGTCATGGTGCATAAAATTACTTACTTATTCATCCTCTGATCCGGATGAGTCGACTTCTTCTTCTGGTTCCCCTTCCTGCTCTGTCTCGTCTTCGGGTATTGACAATAAATTACACACCTCATGAGGCAACTGTCTTCTTTTCTTCTTCAGTAGACCTCCCGTGCTTGAAATTACTGGATCAGAGCTTAGCAATAGTCTATGGAACAAGTCAAAATTATTGGAAATTCTTGAGGATTTTCTGGTATGGTCTTCCCTATATTTTCTTAGGTCTTTGTTTCTAGACTCTAAGGCCTCCTCTGAAAGTTCTCCAATCGGCAAAATAGCTGCTTCTATAATGGAAGATCCATGGATAAGTATTTTATGGAGTGTTGGAGGCATGTAATACCACGGATATAGCCTTACATATAAGCTTGCTGTTTCGCTGCAGTAGGAATTGAACTCTAAACTAGCAATTTCATGACCAGATCATTATTCCGAAACGAGTTATTAACTCACAGTCTACCCCTGTTATTTCGGATGTTACTTGAGGTTGTTCAAAAAACCTTCGGGCAGTGTTGTCATCATTGGTTGTTCCATATCCAGGCTTCGGAGTATCAACTAGAAGACCTAATCTCTTCTGAATGAGTCTTGCACATTTCTTTCTTTCTTTCTTTCTTTCTTTCTTTGGAATAAGTCTCGATTGCCATCTTTCACGCTCACTTTCCACTTTTTAAAACCCAGGCGGTATGAAATATGCAGGAGACTTTCAAAAAATCGGATGTGGGCGTGCAGAACTGAAATTCCAAATTCAAGCTGTAAATTGTCGACGGGCTTTTGTGCCATTTTTTGTAGATTGTTCATTTCTGAAATTTTCTCACCACAAATATAGAATTTCATGCTTGAAGACTGTGCTAAAGCATTGCATATTTTTCCATCTATCATTGACAATATTAAGGAATACTGCACTTCGGTGTTGTTTATAACCAAATTATGTAAATTCTCAATTTGATAATTTAGATACATCCTTTCCGTCCGTGTAATTTCCGATGTTTCATGAACCCACTGCATTCGAATAGGCCTGCAGAATCGTGTAGATGAGGTTCTTGGATTTTTCCACGCAATAATTCCTGTTTTACTGTCAACGAGGCGCAGAGGCACGACAGATGACATAAATAAGCTCTGGTCACTCTTTTCAGCTTCTGACCAGGTTTTTTTATATTGGGAATGACCGGAGCTGCCATCATAGCCCCATTTACAATATAATGTATAGCTCTTATCACTCATATCTGGTAACATTGATACAATTCTGGAGGAAGTGTGGTCCAGCAAGTCGAATAGGCCTGCAGAATCGTGTAGATGAGGTTCTTGGATTTTTCCACGCAATAATTTTATCTTAAAATTCATTTTCCTTAATTATTACATTTTGTGGATAAGTAGCCTTTTTAGCATTCAAAATAGCATAATAGCTAGGGTATAAATCATGGTTATGTTTATTAGCTAATCTTCTCATTGTCTGGTGCTTGGATAACTTTGCTTTAATTATGAATGATAGGGTTTCTTCCACTGACATTTTTGTAGATCGTTGACCCCACATTCTCCATGCATCCCGTAATCGTTTTCCCCTTGTTGGTGTAGTCGTGGTAGCTTCTTTTAATAGCTTGGCTGATGAATCATCTCCCTCTGCCCTTAAATTCATAGCGGTCGCATAGGCAAGCTCTAATGAAGTGATACTCTCCCTTAGGTCCTTAATTTTTCTTGTTTTGCTTCTCTCAGTTAGCTCTTCAAATTCATTTGAAGGACGACCTCGATCTTCAGATTTTGCGGAGCCAGGCATGCTCGGAATTGAAATCACAATTTCTTTTTTTAACCAGTCTGAATATTTCTTCAAAAAACATGTTCTAAGAAGTGACAATTTCTCCACCGGTCAAAATAAGGCAAAAAGAAAAAGGTTCTTATGTTATTATACACTGTTTTCTCGACACTCTCATCAACATTTAATTGGAATTTGTTAATGAGAAATGTTACCACAAACTTTTCTTGGCGAGTGCGAGACTGATATTTGTTCTCTCGAATCTTGTTATGAAGTTCACTGCGACTAACAACGAAATTCATTTTTCACACTACACAACACACACAACTACCACTAATCAATTACTTCTTGCGACTGAAGATTATTTTGGTTTCCTGACCTCGAGATAACCCTTGCGTAGCATAAACAAATGTCTCAACAGGCCCTTATCTCGCGCGAGTGTTTATCCTCAGAGCGCGCAGTAATGTTCTCTCCCTCCTCAATCACGCATCTGGCGTGTTCTGGCGATGAAACCTTTAAGGATATATTCTCCAGTATTCATTTTAAATCTTGCATAAGTTTCATGCTATACATATGTATACACTTTTTTGTAGGCCAAGCAAAATTTATTTTTCTTGAAAAAATTAATGCACTATAAAAGTAAGTCTAAGAGTCCTTATAAGTGATCTGAAATTGAAAATCATGCTATAAACACATATTTCAGACCCCAAAATACATACAGATACCGTATTAAAGACCCCGAGTTTCATTTTGAAGTTAGAAGGATATTTGAAAGTTTACTTAACGGAGTGCGGAGTTCCGAAACGAAGAGTTGTATCACTTTTGCAGTAATATATCTGAGAAACACAGAAGCAATTTCCAAAGAAAAATTGAAATTAATGTACACTGATTAACATACTTCACTTGGAAGGTGGTTTGGCGTTTCTAAAGTAAAGTAGAAAAATCGATTTTTGACCGCTTTTTTACGGAACCGGACCACTGTGAGACATCACTGAACTCATCCCTTTATTAGAAGGCCAGTCTTATCCAACTGTTCACCTTCTAGGTGGACATCTAAGGAGAATTCAGCAAGCCCTTAAACTCGCAGTTTCTGGACATTCAAGAGCTGTTGGAGGCTTGTGAAAATGTGTTAAAAAGAGGGAAAATACATTCAGTTTTAGTAAACGCTGGGTCCCATGCTCTCAGCTTGAGATCCGTTGACCCTGGGAACAAGATTTACAAATGTGTGCGTTTGATCCAGCAGAAATAGTGCCAATGAACAACAATGAGGACCTTGCAAAGAAAATTAAGATGTTACCATTCTGTGGAACACTGGAAGAAAGTGAGGTGGTAGGAGGATACAACGAACTGCAAACTTTAATCAAGAAGCAGTTGCATTACAGGACCAAGACAGACATTGTTGGGAGTTTTGCAAGCAATGACATCTGTATTTCCCAAGTTCTCAGAATCTGTGTTGAAAACCATTTGGATATTAGGTACAGCACTCATTTCAGGTTCCGTATTGATTGTGTTTACAGTAAGTAAAACCTGAATTTTCCGCCGAATCAATACTTTACTTATAGACAATTCTATGGGTACATGTTTCGGAGACCCTACTGTCTCCTTCCTCAGACCTCTTTTGGTACTACAAACATCGTATGACACATTCGAAATCACCTAATAAAACAACACAAAATACACATCACAAATTACAAAGCCACAACATATTAAAAACTACGAGCTTAAAACACATTAATTAAAATTCAACAACAACCATGAATACAGCATGTAATGCTCCTCGCATTTTCAGTCATTCAATTCTTGTTAAGTTTATGTCTTTGGACACGTTAAAATACTGTTTATGCACAACCATTCGTTCTGTTCACAGTGTCTTCAATCTCTAAAATAAATGTAATCAATCTATGGAGATTCTTGCGTACGTAGGGCTATGTTAAATTGAAAGCATTTAGAATTTGCCTATTGTCGAAGGACACTTATGATTTGAGGTAGAGCATCAAATATTATGGTGTTCCCTCTCTATAATACTTAACAATATGCCGTAGTGAAGCGACTGTTGTTTATGAATAACAGTCCAATTAGATGGCTAGTATAGAATTGAGGACTGTCAATTCAGGGCTTCTTAGATGATGGTAGCTGACGGTCGGCGGCATCGATTAAAATTTTTATTTTTTTTTCTTTACTATTTTTTGGTCCTGAAATGAATGAAGTACGTTTTAGAAATTGAATGCCAAGAATCTGAATATTATCAAGTTATCTAACCGGACCAAAAATAATATAAAATAAAGACTTACGAGGAACATTATCAAGTTGACACCTCGTCTTATTCGTCATGGAAAGCTGAATAGTTCCAAATATTCTGAGGAACAAAAACACCAGAAAACGCCTTTGTTAGTACGTGTTTCCATAGTTATGGAAAAAAACATTCTAATGGAAAATTAAAACGGCACAGAGACTTACCGGACATATGTGACCTTGTCAATATCACAACCCTTAAAGAGGTCAACTTCTACTGAACAACGCCTGAGACATGACACAGCTGCTCGCTTGTAGTGCATCGGCCTGACGCGGTGGCGGGGAAAGGGCGACGGGGAGGGGAGGGGGGTAAGAAATGAGTTTGCACAGAGAGGGGAGTGGGTGTGTAACTGGTAGAATTTCAACGAATCGGAACGTATGAGAAAATACCTACTGCGGTGGGGGTTGTGGGGGCGGTTTGCATTGTTTATTGTTTAAGTAATCTGCTATTGTATCAAACAATTCGTTAGTTTCAAAATTGATTTCGTTTAGATTATTGCATTCATTAGATCTCTGGGAGGTATTGATATGAATGTTTTCCAAGATGTTCATGTAGCTGCCCTTAGATGCATAATGCAAGATTGTGACGTCATTGCTTATGTCGGTGAACTTATGTCCTGTTTCTTCCATATGTGTTGCCATAGCTGAGAATTTCCTATGCTTAATGGCTGAAACATGTTCAGCATAACGAGTGCGTATGCTCCTTCCTGTTTGTCCCGTATAATTTGATCTGCAGGAACTACATCTAAGTTCATAAACGCCCGATTTCATGTACTTATCACTGCTGTTAATTTTGTTAGAGTTAAAAAATTTATTGAAATTAGAATTATTGGTTTTGAAGGCGATGTTCATTTTATGCTTCTTAAGGATATTAGTTACTGTATATACACTTCGATCTATGTAGGTGAATGTGGCAAATGTTTTCTTTGTTGAGTTCTCTCAATTAATTTAGTTGTGGGTCTGTTATTTAATTTATAGATTAACCTATTGACATATTTGTGGCGTTTTCTGATGTTTTTGTTCCTCAGAATATTTGGAACTATTCAGCTTTCCATGACGAATAAGATGAGGTGTCAACTTGATAATGTTCCTCGTAAGTCTTTATTTTATATTATTTTTGGTCCGGTTAGATAACTTGATAATATTCAGATTCTTGGCATTCAATTTCTAAAACGTACTTCATTCATTTCAGGACCAAAACAATAGTAAAGAAAAAAAAATAAAAAATTCAATCGATGCCGCCGACCGTCAGCTACCATCATCTAAGAAGCCCTGAATTGACCGTCCTCAATTCTATACTAGCCATCTAATTGGACTCAAGACAGTGTGGAAAGAGTACTTTGAGGATTTGCTGAATCCAAATGGTCATAGGGAGGAAGTCAATGTATTGGAAGATGGAGAAGACAACACAGGAATGGAAAAGGACCTGACTTGGAGAGAACTGGAAATGGCTATAGACAAGATGAAAGGAGGAAGGGCACCAGGTGTGGATGAAGTGGGTGTTGAAATGGTGAAGGCAGTAGGGGAGGTTGGGAAACAGTGGCTGTACCGTGTGATGAGGGTGATATGGAAGGAGAAAAAGACCCCAGAAGATTGGAAGAAAGGATTAATTGTCCCAATATTTAAGAAAGGAAGCAGAAAGGAGTGCAGAAATTACAGGGGAATCACACTCATACCTCACTGTGCCAAGATATATGAAAAGATATTAGAAAGTAGAATACGAGCCAAAGTGGAGAGAAAATTGAGAGAGGAACAGTATGGATTCAGACCTGGGAGATCAACAGTGGATCTCATATTTTCAGCGAGACAGCTCCAGGAACACCACTACGAATTTGGAGAGGATCTGTTGATGGCCTTCCTGGACATCGAAAAGGCCTATGATAGTGTGTGCAGGGAGAAGGTTTGGAAAGCAATGGAAAACATGGGAGTGGAAAAAGAGACTGTAGGCAGAGTGAAGGAGATGTATTGTGGAAGTGTGAGTTGTGTGAAAGTTGGAGGGGAAAGAACAGACTGGTTCAGACAAATGAGTGGCCTGAAACAGGGTAGTGCACTGTCACCCCTTCTCTTTATTGTGGTTATGGACGAGGTAATGACACGGATAGCAGGAAAGATAGGAGAAGATAAGATGAAAGCAATGGTGTTTGCAGATGATCTCATGGTCTGGGGAAACAAGGAGGAGGAAATTCAGGAGCAACTGAAGGCTTGGGAAGAAACAGTGGGAGAGTACGGATGGAAGTTCAACATCAGTAAATGTGAGGTCCTGTTAACGACCAGGAAAAAGGACAGACCAATGAGTGGGATAACACTTGGAGGTGGACAGCTGAAGAAGGTGGAAAGTCTCAAGTACTTGGGAAGTATAGTGGAGGAAAATGGGAGAAATGACAAAGAGATTACGGAACGTGGCAGACAGGCAGAAGCATTTCTGAGAAGCATTAGGAGCTTAGTGTGGAATAAAGATGTCCCACAAAAAAGCAAGGAAGTGTTATACAGAAGCTACTATATCCCAATACTGACCTATGCTTCAGAAACGTGGACAATGAAGAAAAGAGACATAAGCAGAATACAGGCAGGTGAAATGAAGTTCTTGCGAAGTAGGATCGGAGTAACAAGAAGAGACAGGGTGAGGAATGAAAAGGTCAGGGAAATGGTGAAAGAGGAGCCCTTGCAAGGTAGGATTGAGACATCAAGACTGAGGTGGTATGGACACTTAAAGAGAATGGATGAGAAGAAGATTCCCAAGAGGATACATGAGATGCAGATGCAGAAGAAACGACCAAGGGGAAGACCAAGAGATAGATGGCTGAAAGGAGTGGAGGAATGTGTCAAGAAGAGAGGGGAGGACTGGACCAGAGTGACAGCGGAGAGGTGGTGGGAAGAAAGAACTAAGTGGCGAGGCTTATGTTCCAAACAGACCCAGCCTGGGGCTGGAAACTGTACAAGATGATGATGATGATTCATAAACAACAGTCGCTTCACTACGGCATATTGTTAAGTATTATAGAGAGGGAACACCATAATATTTGATGCTCTACCTCAAATCATAAGTGTCCTTCGACAATAGGCAAATTCTAAATGCTTTCAATTTAACATAGCCCTACGTACGCAAGATTCTCCATAGATTGATTACATTTATTTTAGAGATTGAAGGCACTGTGAACAAAATGAATGGTTGTGCATAAACAGTATTTTAACGTGTCCAAAGACATAAACTTAACAAGAATTGAATGACTGAAAATGCGAGGAGCATTACATGCTGTATTCATGGTTGTTGTTGAATTTTAATTAATGTGTTTTAAGCTCGTAGTTTTTAATATGTTGTGGCTTTGTAATTTGTGATGTGTATTTTGTGTTGTTTTATTAGGGGATTTCGAATGTGTCATACGATGTTTGTAGTACCAAAAGAGGGCTGAGGAAGGAGACAGTAGGGTCTCCGAAACATGTACCCATAGAATTGTCTATAAGTAAAGTATTGATTCGGCAGAAAATTCAGATTTTACTTACTGTAACCATTTGGATACCTAGTTCAAACGCTAACTGTGAATTTTAGTTTTGCAGCTTACACTAGCACGTTAAGTGATATGCGTCACCGTTTGTCACAAGAGAATTCGGTTCTCTTCACTGAAGTATACTTTGAAGAAAGACTGAAATGTGTTATGTTATGCATGTTATCCATGATATTAAAAAAATCCTGCCTAAAATTTATAATTTTGAAAGAGCACTTGATACCACCGAATTTACCACTTTGAAATACCGCTTTCTTCACACTGAAATCACCGAAAAATTCCTATCCCTAGTGCTGCCCAATACTCATGGCTGATGAAGACACCAATGAGCATTACTAGGTGTCGAAACATGTACCATTATATTATGACGAGTGAATAACTTGCTCAATTTTGAATAAACAGTATTGACAGGGCAGAAACGATTGTGTTGCATTGTATAAATAAATTAAAAAACAATCGATTACGGTAAGAATCAATTTGAAAATGGCAGCTGTTATTGCCGCATAATATCCACCGTTTATCGCCAATCAAACTATGTTTTTGGAGAAATTATTTCGTCGTTTCATTTGGTTGTGCTAATAAAAGGAATATTCCAATCATTTGAACTGATTCCTTTTTAAAAATTATAGTAATAAGGTTATGCTTATATTGGTTTATATCTTGCCAACCCTCATTTCTAGTATTTGACCATTGTAAATATTACTGTCAAGTATGTATCGTGAAATGAATAGACAATATTTGTTAGGCGTTCTCCTCACCCTGGGGAATGTTGTATAATATGATGAAAGTATTCTCTACAATGTGTGAGTTATAGGTTATGTTACATGTCGTCCAGCAATTTCTCTTTGAATTCGGATACTGTTTTACAGATTGTCAGTCAAGACTCGCAAAAAGGTATATCAGTGATGGCGTGTTTGCATATTCTGTGTAAGTTAACTTAAGAAAAACTTTGAGACTGATAAAATGTGATCATTTAAATCTTTGGAGTAGATATGAAAGGTGCACAAGAAAGTTCACAGGATTGTCAACATTCATCTATACTAGTTGCATTGGTAGCAGTGATAAGTCTCCTGTGTGTTTACTAAGGGAGTGTTAGAAGTACTAAAATCCCAAGATGAGTATTAAAGAAATGTAGAAACTTGACACCATACATTTCTCAGAAATGTGAGATCTCTGAAAATAAAGGCATCAGCTTGGCAAATTGGCTAGATTCAGCTCAAATGCTGTCGGTTGTTTGGTTAACGTGAGACGAGGGTACCTGAGCTATGCTGAAAAGATCCAAAGGTCATGTTCTCATTATGCTGTCAACAATGGTGTTGTGCAGCAACTCAAATTACCCTGAGCTGCTGGTGTTATCGGTACGGTGCTAACACCACAAGCAAGAAGGAGAGAACGTCGAGGGTCGGCGGAGAGTTGTATTAGTTCACTGACACCAAGATGCCAATTGTTAGAATAAAGCGAGCTGTGGTCAGGCAACAATGCTTGTCATATGAAGTTTACCGTGTGGCAGGTGAAATGACTACAATACCGGACTGTCCTGGACTCGGTGGACGAATTGTTTCAAATTCTGTGAGATGTCTATGAAATCCTTTTGTGTGGTTTCACTACTAACTCCTTGCCAAGTTCCATTGATTTATTTTAATAACTTGTCTTATGAGGTTGGATTCAAGAAGTGGCATTTGACCATTAAACCACCTGGCAAATAGAAATTCAATGCACCTCATCCCTGGCCATCATTGAAAAGGGAATAATGAGGGAGTAAATGTACATTTCATTATTTAGTTAATTATCCGTAGTATGGTATTTACCTAAAGTTAAGTAAATGTGTGAATCACATTATTGTATTAAATACCCATGCCGTTTATCAGAAACACCCATATTTCCAATCCTGCGCATGTTTGAATTAGTTTCCGTGCATATTAATTTTGAACCCGTTAAATTTTTATTGTACCTGGTGACAAACTTATAAATGCTAAAAAATGCTAATTTTTAAATTTCAAAATGCCCCAAAATGCCATTTTTCAAAATGAAAGTGCTACAAAACCAATTTCAAAATGCTATTTTCTTGTATCTTTAATGGGTAGCTACTCTGTGTTCATAACTATAAACACAACTCGGAAGTGGTCAGCAGTGTTCAGGAGCCTGAACAGCCTGTGGTATTAACCTTGTTAACACCGGAATGTGAATTATCATTTCACACACAGTAAAAAGTGATATAACACGCTCGTTGGGGGATGATTAAAATCCATGTGTTAAGGAAATGATAAATTACATAAAGATGGACAACCCTATTAATTTAATGCACTACAACTGTATACATGAAATTAAAGCTTTTCACTCACTGAATATGATTTTCGTTTCTGTACTATTACTGCACCTAACGTTTCATTAAATTAAAACTCAGAACATTTGAGACACGTCTAAAACACAATATGGTAAACTTTTACTCCAGACTTGAGAACTGAAACATGAAAGCATTCATAACTTACTGAGGTGCACATTGTTTCCTGTTATGCTTGGGAAATCTCTTGAAATACAGTTTTATAACCCCAAAAAGAAGACCACTGAGCTTTAAGGGCTGTCTATATGGAACCACACCTGCTGTTCCACCATTGCTGCCTATTGTAATCACGGATAATGCTGGTATTGCTAACAGTTTCATCGAGTCCCATACTGGTGTATATTAAGACAGTAGAAAAGTTCTGGTTTTAATCGTCGATTCAGCTTATGAAATTCCTACAAATTAGGTTTCTAAAAATAATTCTGGGAGTGAAGAATGAGTACATCGGTAACAAGGTCCCATTCGAAGGATCTTGCCAGCCTCCTCACTTACGTACCAAATGATGCCCAACTAATAAGCTGACTTAACGGATTTCCCGAACAGAGCACATCTAGAAAGCCTCATTTTCATCAATTTTTGCCAGAACTGCTTCCACAAATGCCTTCAGTCGCAACTTGTTGTCAAGTTTCAGTTTCTGTTAATTATGTAAAAATAAATTTTGGGTTTCTCTACCTGTAGAAACAACCCGCCAATAATTAGACCATCTCTATTCATTTTCAAGATATTAATTTTTGTTCCATTATACATCCAATCCGGACATGGTGTATAAATATTGCAGTATTTATAACATCATTTTCTTATTGCACATATTATAAAACAACATATCATCAGGACAAAGAGTGCTTTCAACAAAATGTAATAACTGTACTATTAACAACAGAATAAGCTATGGCATGTTGAACTGAATGAATTTGTAACATGCAACAAATATGTATCCAGTGTAACAATACGTATTCAGTTACAGAGTCCCACCCTCGGGTTTTGCCTTTGGGCACTTAAAGTCTATAATATATCCATTTTATTATGTTGAGTTAAAATTTGGGGGTTGTGTGCGGAGATATATTTATTGTGCTGCTATTTATATTGTGTGGCATTTCTCAATTATCACCAGTAGACCCAATATCTTATTAATTATCGGTATTGGGTACTGTATTTTATATTATAGTAAAGGGGATATTTCAAATATTATTACGTTTTGGAAGCAGGGATAATTACGTTGTTACCGTATATACTCGAATACTACCCGCCCCTGAATAAGACCCGCACCCTTATTTTGAAGGACAAAATTCAAAAAAAAAAAAGAAGTTTACTCAAAATTATTTCGAAACTTTACTAAATAAACAGAATAGCATTTCTCCAAAATAGTTTCCAACAGTTTGGAAGTCGTCCTAAAATAACACTCATCAAACGATTAAAAATACAAAATCAAAATGGCGGATATGTAAATGGTTTATATTCTAAACGTAAGCAAAATTAAGAAATTACGCAGGTTTACCGAGGATTACGCGAGTGACTAAAGTGTTAAATATTGTGTGAACAGTGTAGATAAAATACGTAGGAGAAATACAATACATAACTTGTTAAAAGAGAAGACATATAACATTTAATATCATGACGGTCAACTGTGCTCCGTGCGGCAAAAAGATCAAGAACAATCAGCAGGCTGTAGGATGTGATGGTGAGTGTGGACGCTGGTTTCATGTAACATGCATGAAAATGAGTAAAGACACGTACCAACAATTTCGGAAAGATGATACTTTCAAATGGTCATGCAATCGTGAAGACTGCCTCCCGCAACCTAACCTCAAAGAGGTTATGGCATCTTTCTCCCAGAAACTTGAGGAATCCCTTTCGGCGATGAGAGAAGAAAACCATGAGGTAAGAAAACTAGCAACTTTCTTATCAGAAAAGTATGATGAACTCCACCGGGAAATTGAAACTCTGAAGAAAGAGAGAAAAACCGTCAAGGACGCAGAAATGGCAGCATCTAGAGCTATCAATGAATTGGAGGAACTAAAACAGTACCAGCGCAAGAACAACTTGATAGTGTATGGAATACCCACTGAAAGAGAGGAGGATGTATTTCACAAAATCTCGGACATTGGCAAGACATTAGGAGTTGAAATCACCAGGGCAAACATAGACGCAGCTCACCGCCTCCCGTCAACAAAGCCTGGGCCTCAACCGATAATTGTGAAATTAAATAATAGGTGGAAGAAGGAAGAGATTCTTAGTAGCAGAAGACAAAAGAAGACCCTGAAGACGAGTGAAATTGGTTACAGTGATGGTGGTAATATATATATCAATGAACACCTGACCCCAAGAAACGAAACCATCGCCAAAAAGTGCCGTGAATTGAGACAAAAGGGAAAAATCTTTGCAACTTGGGTCAGAGACTGCAAAATATACATTCGGAAAAATCAAAATGGACCCTCAAAGCTTATATCAAGTGCTGAAATACTGGATGAACTCGCCCTCTCAAACTAAAATCTATGTAATAGTAAGATATCTACTAAGTATTATCCCAAATGGAACTAGAATTACAGAAATTAAATTTTTTAGGTAATGCAAATAATAATACACTAGAATTAACCGAGTGCAACTGTAATACACTTAGCGATTATTATAAAATTAAGGACAGTAAACAGATAATAACCGATACCAGTACACTAAAATGCGTACACATAAATGCACATAGCATAAAAAACAAGTTCGATGATATCCAAATAATGTTAGACAGAATCAAAGGTGTAGATGTCCTAGCAATCTCAGAAAATTGGTTAACAGAACAAACAAAAATGTTTTTCAATATTAAGAAATATGTTGCATATCACATAGTTAGAAAGCAAACTGGAGGGGGAGTATCTTTGTATATTTCAAACAAATGTAGCAGTACCCTTGTAAAGGAAATAAATTCCACCCACAGCATACTGCACATTACTGTGAGAAAAGGCCATCAAGAATACAATATAATCACTGCTTATAACCCTCATAAAAGCAACATTCCACACTTTCTAACTGATCTCGAAGTAATTATTAGTTCTTACTCAACGAATCCTGTTATAATACTAGGTGATATGAATATCGATCTATTATTTGGGGACAGATATACTAGTAGTTATATTAACCTAGTCAAATCATACGGTCTAGTCTTATGTAATACAAAATATCCAACTCGTGTAACACAAACTAGCTCTACTCTAATTGATCATGTATTGGTGAACGACTGTGACAAAATATGTAATGTCTATAATATTGATAATGATTTGAGTGATCACCATTTACTCATCTGTGAAATGAGAAACAAAAAGATAAACAGGAACTCAATATGTGATGATAGGCCAATAAAAAAGGATAAAATAAACTACAAAAAACTTAATAAATATTTAATAACTCAAGAATTTGTATGCAATGAAACTAACATCAATGACTACTACAATAAATTCTGTGATTTTATTAATAAAGGAATAGAAGCCTGTACTATGAAATATACGAATAAGGAGCCAAGTGCCCCACCAATAAAACCCTGGATCACACAAGATCTTTTAGCACTAATACACAGGAAAGATAAGATATATACAAAAACCAAAGTTAAAAATCCATCTGCAGAAATTTTAGAAGAATATAAAATTATTAGCAACCAAGTTACAAAACTTAAGAGAAACCTACAAAGAAACTACTTTGACCA
The DNA here is from genome assembly GCA_946902985.2 of Meconema thalassinum. Lineage (NCBI taxonomy): Eukaryota > Metazoa > Arthropoda > Insecta > Orthoptera > Tettigoniidae > Meconema > Meconema thalassinum. The sequence goes on from OX336389.2 coordinate 971,062,538, forward strand.
AAAAATTCAAAATGCAAATAATCAGAGGGAAGTGTGGAGTGTTGTTAATGAGATGTTAAATAGGCCAAAGAAGGGGAAAAATGAAATTGTCAAACTTATAGTCGATGGCACAAATGTCGAAAAAAAGGAAAATATATGTGATGAAATTAATAAATATTATGTCAATATTGCTAACAGTATATGGGAAAATCAAGGAAACGGTTCTACCTCGGACATTGCAAGCTATAAAAATACTACTAGCACTAAGACAATCTTTATGTTACCTACTGATGCTAATGAAATACAATCAATTATAAACTCCCTAAAACACAAAAACAATATAAGTGAGGACAACACTACTAATGTCATGCTACAATTGTGTCTTGAGGGCCTTACACCATATCTTGTCAAAATAATAAATCTTTCACTGATGACTGGTATATTCCCCGATGCCTGTAAAGTCTCTAGGGTGGTCCCGATCTACAAAAAAGGAGACAAAACCCACCCATCAAATTACAGACCCATTAATATTATATCTGCCATCAGCAAGGTTCTAGAAAGCGTTGTTAAACGAAGACTTATGAATTTATTCATGAAAAATGATTACTTTGCAAACTGCCAATATGGGTTTATTCCAAATAGAGGAGCTGATAGTGCTATATTTGAAGTAGTAACTGATGTAGAAAAGGCATTAGATGAAAACAAACTAGCTGCTGGTGTACTAATTGACCTTCAAAAAGCATTCGATCTGGTTAACCATAAGATTCTCCTTAATAAACTAGAATTTGCAGGCATCAGAGGAGTGGCACATGATTGGTTCAAGAACTACCTCACTAACAGAAAACAATATGTTGCAATCGATAATGTAAAAGGATCTCAAATGAGAATTGACACAGGAGTACCTCAAGGTTCTGTCTTAGGACCAATTCTTTTCTTGGCCTATATTAATGATATAGTATTATTAGAATTGAAAGGCAAGCTTAAACTATTTGCAGATGATATTTTTATACTCTATCTGGGAACATCTGAACAGGAAATTATGCTAAATATTAATTATGATCTCAATAAGCTGGTGGATTGGTTGAGAGCACACAAAATGGTTATCAATATCACTAAAACAAAATATTTATTCTTCCATAAACCATCATACAAGATTGAGACCACAAACATAGTCAACATAGCCAACAAAGAAATAGAAAGGGTTAAATCGGCAACATACTTAGGTATCACACTAGATAGTACACTAACCTGGGAAAATCATGTAGAAAATGTAAAACATAAAATCAGCCCTTTAATTGGTATTATTTTCAGATTAAGATATAGCTGTCTTACTAGCCAACAATTGAAAAATATATACTTTGCTCTGATACATTCACATCTAATGTACATGAATTTCATATGGGGATATTGTAAGAAGGAGCTGATAAAAGAACTTGAGATACTCCAGAAACGTGCTATAAAATCTATCTTTGGACTTCCTTGGCTCACACCCTCAAATGAATTATACTCAAGAACTAAAATTATGCCACTGCAAAAACAAATAGCTATGTCAGCAACAGTATTTGTATACAAATTAGAAAACAAATTGATACACACACACGTCCATTTTACCCATGCAAATGACATTCATCATTATGCAACAAGAGGAGTAAATCAAATATTCACCAGCCATTCCCAATCCATTAAATTTGGAACTAAAGGAATTATGTCCTCTATAATAAAAGAATACAACTCGCTACCATTAGGCGTAAGGGAAAGTTTCTCTATAAAAACATTTAAGAGGAAAACAAAAGACTTCCTTTTAAGGAATGAATAGCCCATGTACAATAGCCTTAAGCAATGCAATGTATCATACCGAATTATCTCTGTAAAGTTAGTCACTAGCAATCTAATATAAGTTACTATTAAATTAAACAATAATGTTACAAAAATTATATATATGCCATGCTGTAACTATGTTACTTGATTGTCCCTAACACGAGCTCAGGCTCATTGGGACCTATGTAAATAAATAAATAAATAAATAAATAAAAAAGTACACAAACACCTCATTCATCATCGTCATCAGAAGTACCAACTTCGAAACTTTTATCACCATCACTTCCCACAAAATGTCGTCATCACTGCCGTCCATAGCATTAGAAATACTATATTTCTGAAGCTCTTCCGAACGAGATCTCCAGAGATATGATTCCATGTCATCAAAATCCAGTGGCGGCTGGCCGATAATTGTTCTGGGTGTTGCACTATTTTCATTAAGGTGGTAGATGGGCACCCACAGGATTATTTCATTACCTACATGTCACTAGGTGATATTGAGACGTACACACCTCCCTGCAATTTTAGTTTCATTTCTTACTTGCTTCGTGACATTCATTATTTGGCTGCTCTTAAACCGTTGGGTACATGGTCTTTATAGCATGAATGGGGGAACATTTTTCTTTAGTTCAGAGTTTTTGTCCATAGGAGTTCGCTTTTCTTTGTGAATCATCGTCATAATGTTAATTTTTTAAAAACAGGCAAAAAGTAGTTTTATCACATGTATCGCCGAAAATAAAAATCAAGCAGTTCATTAAAATGGTAATGTTAATCCAGTTCGCCGATTTTTAAATAACTGAAGATATTCTCAAATAATCCCAAATTACTAAGTTAAATAAAACTGTGGAATTATCCCTACATTTAAATCAGTTAACCATCAGTAACTTTAATTTATGAAATTAACTGGTGTGACAATGAACAATCAAAATATTCTCGGGATGTCAGGGGGTGGGGATACGGCCCCTCCTTGCCCCCTCCCCCTCTCCTGCGGGCGCCCATGATGTGATAGGGTAAAAGACTGCCTGATATCGGGGAATTTATTTGCGCGGTAGAACAGATGTACCTCATTCATAACTAATGCCGCAGTTCAGAGACATCACATTTTCATCGGATTAAATGGAATATAAGTTAGTCTACATGAAAACTTTCACGAGAACAAACAACGTAAGTTAGGCCTATATACGAGGGTGAGAACTGCGAGTGTCACAAGTACGCGCAACATTGCAAGACATGGTTTCGGCAGTTGACGAAGCATCTCTGATGTGTGAGTCTGCGCCTGCGCCTCGGCTCCCTTGTTCCAATAAGCGGGCAACGACCAGCCGAGTTAACTGTTGGGATAGGGCTTACCCGGTCTAGCATCTCTGCCATACCCTTCACTATTGAGATCTGGTCGGTGCTTGGGCCTGGCAACGACCAAACGGACGAGCGCTCCTAGACGGCTGGCGCGCTTCGCTTTCTCAGTCAGTTAACAGTGACTTACTATAAGATTTCCTGAATTATTAAAGAACAGAATCATGAATTCCTATATACATAAAAGGAAACATACAACTTGTATTGCTAAAAATATTATTATGGTATTGTTTTTCATGAATTAATCTGGTCGTTGTGCAACACTGCAACCTTATTACCGGCCGCCACTGTCAAAATCCACGAACACAGCGGCTGAACTTCTAGGTGCTGAATGCGACCCGTTGGAGTCAGTGTATGATTATCGGCCGCCATCCACTCGGTATACAACTGTTTCAAGGCGGCTTCGAACATTTTTTTTCTAGCTCCAAACGCGAATACATGACTCGTCAATATCATATTTTCTACCGGCGGCACGATTTCCAATAATTTCAGCTTCCCTCACAACTTGCAGTTTCTCACCCACAGTAAACGACTGCAAATGGTTCGTAGAATTCATGTTTACACTCGGAGAACATGCGCATGACTGTATGACGCCGCGTGCTTACAGTAAAACAAAGTGATAGCTGGAAGAAGGCTAGCACCATCTAGAGCAGCAGTTCTCAACCTGGGGTACGCGTACCCCTTGGTGGTACGAAACGAATCTGTTAGGGGTACGCCAAAAATAAACGGTAATGGCGGGCGCCAGGTTCCCATTCTACGTGTCTCAGTCGTAATGTACGGGCACACAGAGCTGTCTTATTCACGCACGTTAAGGTCAATGCTCCCCCTCGACAACCCACCCTACCCCAACCCCAATCACTTTCACCGCCGCACTGCTATTGTCTTGATTTGCCTATTTTTGCCAAACTAATCATTAGAATTAATTTGTTTCCAATAAAATCAAAATTTAAAAAACTTACGTAGGCTACTGTAATTGTTTATTTTCCTCCGCTAAATGGTTATACATCTTCATTTGCACAAGTAAATAAAAGTAGTGGCTTCGGTGGCGTAGTTGGTAGCATGCTGAGCTTCTATGCCCAAGATCGTGGGTTCAAACCCGGCCGAAGTCGTCGGATATTTTAAGAGAGTTAAAAATCCCTCAGTATGCCTTCCTTCGGAGGGGAAGTAAAGCTGGCGGTCCCATGTCATAGATTTATGGCATGAAAAAGAACCTTCCACTAACTACACTTGTGGAAGCTAAAATGTGTAGGTTAGTTTGATAACACTATATTAGTCCAACGTTCACCGCCAGATGCTGATTGCGATGGCATTTAGTAGCCAAGTCCGCAGCTAGGTGTCGTGGAAGGTAGTATTTGGTAGCAAAAGTAGGAACTACTTGAAAAAAATTAATCGTCTGCAGTCCTTCTACCTGAATCACAGATAACACACACTAATACAGCCATCACAATTAACACCGGTTGTCAGGCAAATTCTGCACACACCAAATGTACACGGAGCAACATGATCGCGTTGTCGCAGCCCCTAAACTAAGGAACCAACCAACTAAATTAAAGTAAAATTGAAAATTATATTTAGCATTTTGTTGAAATGAAATGCATACTAACAGCAAACAAATAATAAATTTAAAATATTAGTTATACTGTATTCAAAAAAATAAGTTATAAATAATTGTAAGTTATTTTTTATTATTGTTTTTATTAAGTTATGTACATATTGCCAGTAAAATATTAAATGTTTTAAATGTTTACTTTTTAGGAGATAGTCTATTATTTTACTGTAGATAAATATGTATAGGCCTAAAGGGGTACGGGAGGGGAAAAAAGGTTGGGAACCGCTGATCTAGTGAATACTCCCAACACCCTATATCGCATGTGGCGGGCAATTTCAATCTTTAAAATTTGGATGGCTCAAATAAGACCCGCATCCCAATTTTTCACTTCCTAATTTGTTTAAAAATAAGCGGGTGGTATTCGAGTTTATACGGTATTATCACCTAATTAAAATTATTACATTTTGGAAAGGCTAGAATTCATCATTTTCATCCCAAATATTGTTAAGTTTTGATCTGGTTGTACAAGTCTATAGACGTGGGTGTATAAGTGGAGAGGCTGGATTTGAACACATGAGGAAAGTATTGGAGGAAATTCAGAAAGTACCTTGGTCTTTGAAAATTACCACGTTATATTTAGACGCATGGAAAAGTAAATTACGTTTGTCAACTGTCTTCGAGGATCTACAGTATATGCTATGATAGCATTTACCAGGTAGATGTAGACTGCACCTTACCTTAGTATTCACAAAAATGTCATGTCCAAAATAATTATCTATATTTTCCCACATTGAACTTGTATTATGTTATTCGCAATCATCACCGTCATCATTTCCATCTTCAATAACTTCTGCAACAGCAACATCATCCACATCACTTGAACCACTAGTATCACTTCCTGCAATATCTCAATCAGTAGATAGATCACATTCATCTAAAACATTCACAATATTGCATTCACGCAAACCATGAGGCATCATAAGCTTCAACTGTGAGCCTCCTGAGGGATGCTCCCAGCTGTACGATCTGCCCGGAGGTCAAAGCCATAGATTAACATAATACGAGGATTCCTTTATGATATAATATATCCATTTGTAGCTTGAAATGTCACCTTTCAAACTGTGTGAACATATCGCAAGTTGTTTAAATATCTGTATTTTGCTGAGGACAGGGAGGCATGGGGGGCTGCATCAAACCTGTTGAAAGACTGAAGACTCCAACAACAACAACAACAACACATTGCAGGACAAACTGCACCCTGAACAGTGCCACTTGTGATCTACAGTCTCAGAGGAACTTTTTCAATCTTATCTTTCTGCTGGTGGTAACATAGTCATTAAAAACATCATAGACAACATCAGAGAAGATATCACAAATACTAAGGCTTGTTTAAAGTTTGAGGTCCTTTTATCTCCAAACAAAAAATTGTGTGTCAAAATCACTTTGTGATTTTGATTTTCCAAAAATTATGTTAACATTCAAGAACCAATCCTATGCAAAGCAATTGCGAGGTATCCATACATTTAAACATATGATGGTGACTAGGATTTAATCTGAAAATCCGGATCAATAAAAGTGTTACATCGTTAAAACTTTGGCACAGAGAGCGGTTTGAATGATACATTGCCTGAGTTTGTACCAGGCACAAAGGCTGGTGCCATATGATAATTCCAAGGTCCATACCATGCACAGAGGCCAGCATTGAAAGGTTTAAATATCAGACCACTGCCTTGTAAGAAATTCATTAAGCAGCTGATAATATTCTTTGCTTAGTAATACCAAAAACTTTGGATTCCATCTAAAGTTATTCTTGTGCTGCAACCACTGAAAAGAGGATGGCCTATTTCAAAAATTTACTATCCCTCTATCCACTATATTAATGAATGAACAATTAAAAATTGAGACCTTATAACATGTCTCTTTACCAATGGACCCCAACTCTAGAGGAAATATAGCAAAGGAACTTTTCAACTACCTGCAGACACCCCAACTCAATATTCTATTCCTCTCCCCAGGTTAAAGGCCTGGGAATCTTCAAATCTGAGTGGGAAATGACTCTGCAACATATAAATGCATGTGTCATTCTAAACAGGGTTTCAAATTATCATTTAAATCTCACACTCTCTCTGAAACAAGGAAAGGCATTGTATATAGCATATCACAGGCTTCAAAAGGATTCCACAAGGTTGCAAAAGAAAGCAAGCAGGGACGTCAGAGGAACACTGCGAAACAGACAGTATCAGAAATGGTGCTCTTTTCAAACTCATCGGGTTGGTGCAGAATTATATCAAACAGAGAGTATTACAAAGGTGCTCTTTAAAAACTTGTGAGGTTGGTGCAGTAACTATAACAAAACTTACGACATCAGAGTGGAGAGAGGCCCTCAAAATGGAGTGCAAAGTTGTTCCAGTATGAGCTCTTCATGCAGACACTGCAGCAAGACAGAAACCCTTGCCCACATTATTGGCTATCGTCATCACAGAGAGCTCCTAAGAAACAAGTCACCATCGTATGAGGAAGCTGTTTGAAAAACTTTTGAAGAATAATAATTTTGAAGTTCATGAGGAGATCCACTTCATTGCTGAAGGAAGGAGCACCCATTGTATAGATACTATCGCACTGGACAGGACATGAGGAAAGGGAATAATTATCAATTCCATGGTAAGATTCGAAAATAATCATCAACCTTCAGCAGTCAACCTTGAGAAGAGACAAATATATGAACTGTGACGGTGGTGTCACAAATTGTAAACCCCTCTCACGAGTGACCTTAAACCTTTCCAAGATGCCACAGTTTGCAAGGGAAAAGTATGGCAAATCATCAAAATTTGTGGGTTTAGTTTTATAATTTCATTAGTCACAGTAAGCTAGTGCCAAGTGATTATTCACCTATGAATGAAATTTAAGCAAAACTACAAATATTTCAGCAAGAAAAGACAGATTCATTTGTATCGCAAGAGGAAAACATTATTGTTTCCTTGCTTTCACCAGGTAAGGAAGTTAACAAAATCAGAAGCTTGTGCAGTCTTGTTAATCGGGGACTGATGACCAAGATGTTTCTAAATCATCAACAACAGTGTTGTTCACACTTAGAATGCAAACAATGTACTGTATACAAACTTCTCATGACAGGAAATCACTCACACAAAAAAACAAATACAATGCACATAGATGGCTATACAGACTGCACAAAACAATGTTACATTCAGCAAATGTTGACCGTAATAAATCAAAGAGCCAAGTTCAACATCTCCGAAAACAATGCTCTTAACCGCTATAATGGTAGACGATAAGCTAATTAACGACTGAAGGCACACTACACCAAACGGGGCTGAAAGACCAACTTGAAGACACAAATCTAACCCATAAGCAGGCAAATTCAAATCGCAGCATAAATAAATCAATGAGAAAATACTGGTTGCTGTTGCTAGGTGAATTTCAAAGAAATGCAATTGTACAGCACTGTCACATAGAGTGTTGATGAAAACCAAAGCAAACACGAGACATAGAACAAGTGCAAAGATCCAATCTTGAACATAATCTAAGATCCGATGATAACAATGGTTGCTATAAGCAGACGATAAGTTCATCTTAAGGTACAGAAAATAATGACTGTGCATGGTAGTTGAAAATTCATTACATCCACATTCATATCGTCTGCCAAGAGAAATCTTAAACAATTCATAACCATTCTCTGTAACATTCAGCACTAAATATTATTTCCTGGTAATACACAAATCTACACTTAATGTTTATTTAGGATCACCTGCCACATGACCACCCCATAGTGAAGTGGCTAGCATTCTTGGCTGTCACCCCTGAGGACTAGGTTCAATTCCCAGCTCTGCCAAGAAATTTAATTTTAGTCAGAGGGGCACACTCAGCCTTGTGAGTTTGTTTCCCATCTCAGCCATCCTAGTAGTGATTTTCTATGGTTTTCCAATTCTACATCAGGCAAGTCAGAGCTAGCTCCTTACCAATCCAAGCCTCAATTACATATCGTAGGTGAACTTGCAATACCAAATATCTAACATTTTACAGATTTTACATGAGAGGGAATAAACTTTAAATTTTATTTTGCTCAAGTTGTCCTCGTGAGAAATAAGGTTAGAGCATTTCTCGGAGTAATCCTTTATATCTCCGAATTTAATCAGTTACGCGGTATTATCAAGTTCTGACCGGCAATTCTGGCACACGTACTCGGTTTTGCATTTCCTAAACAAATAATCTATTTTTCATTCTAAATGTTTATTCAACTCACATCAGTGTAAAAACATTGCTGCAATTTGACTACTTTTTGCATGAAAATATGACACAAAACTTGGAATAAGTCATACCATTATTAAGGATTAATGGTGCGGAAAACTTAACAAAGCACTGTAGTATGCTCTATTCATTCACACGATTTTATTACAATTGCGTTGACAGACTTAAAAGCATAAATTTCGGTTACTAATGGCTTACAACTCGATAATTCCCATTGTTGGTTTTCAAGTCCCTGTGAAAATAATCGTTACTGCAGGTTATATAAGGTGCGTATAAAAAGTAACGAGCCGGACGCGGGAATGTGCAAACCGTTGACGACATCGGCTAATCGTGGTGTGTGTAACGAGGTGTGGTTCCCACCAGAGCGTGGAAGGTCACAGCCCGTCGCTAGAGGGCACGCGTGCACGTCGCGTGGCAATACAAAGCGAGTAGCGCATGCATCAATCGTCCAACCAAGACCAAGACAGAAGGCCATTCGACATGCTTCCTGGTATGGTTGAAGACTGTGGGGCACCCATTGGGCACACACTTTCTGCAAGTCAGTCGTTCCTTCATGATGGTGTGCACACTTCCGACGCTCAATCCGACTACGGCTCCTATGGCGTTCACTGTCACTCGGCGGTCCTGGGTAATGAGTGCATCAACCAGCTGGACGTTATCACGGTAATGCAGGGAGGTGCCCCAGACCGGGCATCATCGGCTAACGACACCCGTCCTTCCCTGAAGCGCTTGTGCCACGCCTTAGCCCTTGCAAGGGACATTTGGGGCCGATAACCTGGATGTTAGGCCCCTTAAAACAACAATTATCATCATCATATTGCAAGGGACATGCAGTGTTCGCCGTACACTTGTGACATTCGGCGATGAATGTCCATTCCCCCTACTCCTTTCGCTGTCGGAAACCAAACAACACCTCTTTGCCCTTCATTTGATGCCACTGTTTGCAATGCGACTGGCAGCGTTGGACGACTGATGCATGCTGCTGCTTGCTTTGTATCGTCACGTGACGTGCACACGTGCCCTCTAGCGACGGGCTGTGACCTTCCACTCTCTGTTCGGAACCACACCTCGTTACACACGCCACGATTAGCCGATGTAGTCACCGGTTTGCGCATTACAGCCTCCGGTTCGTTACTTTTTGAACGCACCTTATAATAATGAAGAAGAGAAAAAGTTGTGTATGGCAAACCATTATGCTCCTACAAAAATACTCTGTACCACAACAAAGGTCATAATTCAAATTGATTCCCAATGCTTACCATATTTCCTCGCATAATCGTCGCCATCACGTAATCGTCGCACCCTACTTTGATATAAAGTTTCAGCGCATAATCGTCGGATAGCACATTCGTATTAGTGCGCTGGTCAGTTGCACACGCTGCCGCTAGCTTATAACCTGGCGTAACTTTGTCAGAAGAATGGAGTCCCTGCCTCTGTGCCTGCGGGCTACGACACACGCTATGCGAGCGCTCAGCCAAGTCACCGCACTTTCGTATTTATGAGCCGATTGGTTGCACACACTGCTGGGAGCTTATAACCTGGCGTGGCCTTATCAAAAGAAAGTAGTCTCGCCTCTGTGCCTGCTGCCTATGACCACGCGACACGAGCGGCCAGCATCAACACTTAGCATATTCATATATGTGCGTTGGTCGGTTGCACATGCTGCCGCGAGCTTGTAAGCTGGCGTGACCTTGTCAGAAGAAGAGAGTCTGTGCCTGCGAGCTATGACGCACGCTACGCGAGTGGCCGGCAAACATCACGCTAGTCAGCAGTCGTGCTAAGCAGTGAAACTTGTATGGACCCATCACTTCCGCGAGTTGGCCTCGGAATGACGAGATTCAATAAGCTGTCGTACGAAATGCTGCTAATCTCAGTGAAAACAGATCCAACTGCTATTGGCGGAACCTTACGCTAGGGACACCCTGCGGCAGTCTATCATCAGTTACTTCCGCGGGAACATCGCTACAGAGACCCTGAGTGATGTTACGAACATGGTGTTCACAATAAGAAAACTAAAGAATTATTCACCGATCTTGATGAAAGTGTAATACACGGGATTACAAATTAACCCCTATGGTGCCATGTTCGACTGTAGTCGAATGGCAATCAAACTCCGTCCGCTGCCGTATTCGACGTTAGTCCACGGCCTCAGAATTTTATTACCTCTTGATACAACGTTCTTCTGAAGTGATAGGTGGACTTCTAGTAGTGCCCTTTATCACCGTGCAAAATTTCAGGGTGATATCGGTAATAGTTTCGGAGATATAGAATGCCGGTGAAATATTTCGCACAGACGCCATGATGGATTGGTACGACGAAATAAAATTTCAAGGGCATGGTCGGGGTCGGAAAAATAGTACTATGACCTTACCGAGTTTCATTGAAATCGCTCCAGCCGTTTAGATTTTATTAGGGGGGGGGGGGGGGGGGGGGAGGCGACACACACACGGACATTTCATTAATGAAAATAGGCTAAAAATTGCGATCAATTAGAAGGAAAAAAGGTGATTATGACTAAAGTCAGCAATTGGAAGGAAAGAAATGAAATAAAGTAATATACATGGGTTGGTTTTTTAGTTTTGGCACCAATGCTTCAGTGCCAAGTTGCAACAATGTTGGACGCTGCCACTTTTACCGACAATTGCTGCCCTGCATCCCCTCCCTCAGAGCACATGACCTCGCCCGTCCTCACCACCGCTCGTGCGCAGTCGCGCCTGTTAGATGAGTAGTGTGAGACCAGCGCTCGCGAAAGACAGTCGCAATATTTTCCAAGCAGGAGCTGAGAACGTGGATAAAAATTCAGTGTGCTAGGGGTCGCAGTGCCAAACAGTGTCACCGAGGATTGCAGGAAGCGTGCGGTGCAGCTGCGTTACCGTTCAGAACGGTAGCAAGATAGGTTGCAGCCTTTCGAGATGTAGAGGATAGGAACGTAACGATTCGTCAATTAGAGCAAGATACTGGACTGGAGCATTCAACTGTCCTCCACATCGTGAAGGACTTACTGAAAATGAGGAAGATTGCGTCCAAATGGGTTCCGCATGACTTAACCTACATGCAAAAATGGCTGTGATATGACGCTTGTCGTATGCACTTGCAGCGTTATGAGCGCGAAGGAGAGGCCTTCTTACGGCGTATCATAACCATTGACGAGACGTGGGCCAGATCTTATGAGCCACAGTTAAAACGCCAATCGAACGAGTGGCGGCACCATGGAAACAAACAGTTCGACCAACCCCCACCAATGTGAAGGTAATGTTGATTCTTGCCTACGATTGGGATGGTGTGATCATTCACCATACTGTTCCCCGAGGGCAAACCGTTAATGCGGCGTACTATTGTTCGTTTCTGCAAGACCATCTCCGAGGAGCTCTGAGAAGGAAACGGCACCACCACATGGTTACACCGCCCATCGTTCTGCATACAATGCTAGGGCACACACAGCAGGCGTTGTGTCGGCATTGTTGGATCGCTGGGGCTGGGAGGTCCTCTATCAACCCCCATATTCTCCCGACATCAGTCCCTGCGACTATGATCTCATCCCGAAGATGAAGATGACAATGCGCGGGGAGCGCTTTCGTACCATTGAAGACGTTAAGCAGGCTGCCGAGCGCTCTCTTCGTACCATCAATAGATTGGGCAGTGCCAACGGGATCCAACGACTTCCGCATCGCTGGGAGCACGTTGTACGCAACGGTGGGGACTACATCGAGGGCCTGTGAAACTTGGAACCATCTAAGTGAGTTATTAATCCAGTTATAACTAAGGTGCCAAGACTAAAAAACCAACCCATGTACATACATTATAAAAATCTTCCACTTTTTCATTTTTGTTTTGCCTTTTTTTTTTTCCAGTGTATGTGCACCCACTAGAAATATTTATGTCATAATAGTACTTTTCAGTGGTCTTGAGTTAGTATGCATGTATGTATGTAATCCGAAAATAAAGTTATTCGAGGTAAGAATAAAAATTAATTTTTCACTGCTTAATTCAATCTTTTGAGAGTCAAGTTCAAAATTTAATTCGTCAGCATAGGGGTTAAGCAAATAATAATCATATTAAGAAAGTGCACAAGCGTGCAGCAAATAATTATACAGTATATAAAAAAAGAGATTTTGGATTTTTTTTCTTTTCTATTTATAAGCTCCGCCTCGATACAGCTGTGCACTGAGTCTACCTCCATTTTAGTATGCCCATCTCGAAATAATTTTGGCATATCGTAGAGTTTTGTTTTACAGACACCAATTAAGAGTAGATTATACTCGGCTGCAGATACGTTGTATTATTCCCCATTTCATGTTCGATGGAGTAACGCGATATTACATCCGCAGTATTTTTGCCCATTTCAAAGTTACAGCAATATCATGTTAATACATTTCAAGGAATTATTGGTGCCAAATGTGGCTGAATTACGTACTATTTCGAAGTGGAGACGCACTAGGGAGTAAATGATGGATTTATGAACAAAAGTGGATTTGGTAAAAACTGCAGATCCGCAATATCACTAACAATATACACACACTAATACAGATACCACAATAACACAAGTTGTCAGACAAATTCTGCATACACCCTAGTACATGGGGATGGTGACCATGATGTTTAAGCATCCAAATTAAGCAACTACTCACCTGCCACATGAACCAGTAGCAGCCACATTCCACAAAAAAAAATTGGAGTATGATAATATTGTTAAAAATAACTTAATGTAGCTTACCGGTTTGGACCCAAAGAGGCTGGCATGGCTATTGCATGGTGAGGTAGCAATGCTGCTGATAGATGTGGTTGGCTCAATTGTAGCACTCTCAATCCACGAGTTGAAATAACGTACAACATTCTCATGGTTTAGCCTTGAAAGCAGCTTCACTTCACGAGTAATTTTTCGATTCAGCTGCCGGTTCTTGGGATTCAATTCAATTCTCTTGATAGCATAAATACCACCATCCAGCTTATTGCGAACCTAAAAGTAAGCGTGCAACAGTAATGACTCATAAGTAGAAGTTGTGAGATTCAAATAATATATAATATATAATATACACATTATGTAGTGAATAAAACTGCTACCTTTCACACTTTGTGGCATCTTAGTTTTCTTTTTACATGGCATGAAAAAGGAAAATTGCAACATAACTACATACACTTGGACCTGAATTTAGTAAATAGCTATTTAACAAATTCCCTAATTTAAGAACTACTTTTCAAGGACCCAGTGAAATGCCTATGCAAATACGTTTTGATTCAACAAACCTTGATTTAAAGAACCCCTACATTTAACAAATGCTAATTATGGGCTGGGTGCTTATTTTGTGCCTCAAGTTATCAAATATGGCAGAAGGACTGGGAGCTTTCTCAAATAGATCACCGCAATTCGAAATAGGTAGTCTGTACCGGGAAATATCACTATACATATTCCATCAAAGTGGCAACGTGGGAGCGCTGGAACAATGGAATCTTGTGAACAGCACCATCCATGAATCATTGTAACATTTACTCCCGACAGTGGCTTGAAAAGTGCCGATGAAATGCTCGTTTACTAACTTGGGAATGTATGGACAATAGAAATCCCAAGAGCAGCATTGACTGAAAAATATACTGACACCTACTCTTGCAGAAATAATTCAAGGCTGCATTGCAGAAAAGCAGAAAAGTACCCATGAACTCAAGACCATCAGCACAGAGATAATACTAACTTGCCTGAGAACAAAACCACCACATATCCTGATACCTACTCCCTCTAAAATGGTGGTTAGATAAGGTGCTGATTGAGTACATGCTTGCAAACTCCAGGCCCTAGTGTGTGGAATATCATCAACCAACTCGAGAATGGCACCGACCGCAAAACTAAGCAACACCTACTCACTATAAAACAATGATCAGATAACAACTATCAGAGCAAACATTTGTAAACTTGAGACCTTGGGGACATTAGATATCTTCAGCACCGACAGTGAAACAATGTGACATGTACATCTGCTAGGGCGACAACCAGGTTTCGACAGGAGAACTCATTCGGGAAGTTACAAGTATTTCGTATTATAACAGAATTTCAAGCAAACATCACAGTTAGCTACCCTGCAGAGATTTTTTTATTTTTTTTACAAAATTGATGATAGAGATATGTATCATGTTTTTCATTGAACAAAAAAGACAAAAACCAGTTTTTCGAGTTAACTGAAAATATCTGTCGCTACACAGACCTATTAATCAGGGTATAATTGAACAAGTTTACACAAAACATCAGAAAAGTCACTAAATAAATCTGATGAATGAATTTTAACTAATTCACTGTGAAGACTTTTAATATGTTTTTTAAAATGTGTAATATACTCGTAATTCGAATGTGCAATGCAGATGTATAGTCTGATTGCGAATAATATTGTACAGTGCATATAGTCAGCTAAGGAAGATCAAATTCGATTGAAACATGTACTATAGATAATTGTAGGTACAAAATAAAGTATTGTATCGACAAGAGGAAAAATAATTAACAAATTTGTAAACATAGTGTAATGGATCGAAGTCACAGTGGGCTTCTCATTTTCATGAAGGTCAGACGAGTACTGAACACAACCCAAGGAGTGGGAGGCCGGTAACTGCAACAAACTACACATCCGCTATCATTATTAACTTTTTTTTTTTTCCAAGAAGATCGACGCAAAACATGCGAAGAAATTGCAAATGGTGTTCAGAATCATAACCAAGAAACTACAGAAAAGAAAGGTCACTGCAAAATGGGTTCCTCATCATCCGAAAGAAGAGGAAAAGGAAAATTGAAAGAGAATCACACAATTGCTTGAACGTTATGAGACCGAGGAAGATCAGTTTTTAATCAGAATTGTTGCCATAGATGAACCATGCATACCTGCCAACTTTTGAAAAGAGCTATCAGTAAAACTCATGCGCGACAAAAAATCTACCGATTTTCGACAAAACCCGGCTTGACGAAAATAATAATACTTCTGGGCTACAAAATACAATAATTAATGCTTTAACAGGATACTTCAATGAAATCATATCTTCTTACATGATTTGTAGATGAACATAACAATCAAGAAGAAATCCATGTTAATCAGCAGCAGGCGTGGTGAATATTGGTTTGGAGCATACATAACAGGACTTCCTTGATAAATTAAGCAGATATACGATAATTGATAAAGGCTTTACACAATAAAACTTGTTTTACGTAACACAGGCAAGAAATAATATAATACACACTGCAAATCACATGCTAGTTCGACTTTAAAGTCATGGTTGTGGCCTTTTTAGCTTCCTGCAAAAAGTTTTGAGAAAATGTTTTGTCATAACAGGGACCAGAACTCCTGGCCTTCAAAATAGAAATAGACTCCAGAGATTCATTGGACATGGATGATCTGAACTGTGTTCTATTTTTCTTCACAAGGCTGAAAACACGTTGACATTCTGCATTGCGATGGGGTATGGTGAGAATAGAGAGCATTACTCTAGAAATTCAGTTATACTTAAGAAGTCCATCGGCTCCACAATTCTTGATATTTGTGCCCAACTGGAATCACTTGCAGCATCTTGATGTGCAGCCAAAGTGTCATCTACCTGAAGAGCTGTGAACTGCCTCTGAAGCTCATTCACCACCTCATCTGTAGTTTCATTCTCTTCCCTGCATAACATGATAGGAAACTTTTCCAAGAAAAAACGAATGGAAGAAAACTGTGCATCTTCAATTTTGTCTAACCTAGCAACTTGAGCATTCTTTGACATGCCATCCTAGTGGAAACTTGATGATGTAGTCACAGGCAGTACAAAAGTAGTTTCTCACTGATGAAAGGGGCATGGTGGCTCAGCGGTCTAGCTGCATGCCTCTCACCAAGGCGGTCCGGGTTCGATTCCTGGTCAATGCATGTGAGATTTTCGAAGTGAAATGCCATGTCCTGTGGTTCGGATTCCACGTAAAAAGGACGTCCCGTGGCTCATAATCACAAGATTCACGGTCACGTAAAACTACAATCTTCCTTCCTTCCTTCACTGATGAAAAGAACAGGGATTTATCTGTATCCTGGAGATCATTCACTATGTTCGAAGTTTTAATGCCAATAACAAACTCATCATCACTTCTTTGATTTTGAATCAAGTTGTACTCAACTTCAAGCAATGAGGAGCTTTTGACAATTTTGGGCTTGACAAACTTGGTGAACAGCTGCTTTAGCAAATCCATTAGATGTTCTAATAACAAGTGAACTTGTGAGGAAGAAGTCTGAAGGGCAACATTCAATTTGTCAAATACAGGAATAGTCACATAAAGGAAAGTGCAAAAGGTCTTGTTCAAGTTTGAGGACAGGAACATAAACAATTTTTCCTCAAGAGTTGTAGCAGAAGTCTTACTTTTTAGGATGGGTTTGTCACATTTGGAAGAATATGCTATTCTTTTAGGGGCATGTGTAGTAGCAGAATCAAGAATTCTCTTCTTCTGATACTCTTTGGATCCACTTTGTTCAACTTTAGGTATTCTGAAAGATGTCAAGCCTGTGGAAATGTTTTGGGTACATAATAATACTTCCTCCTTGAAGAAAGAAAGAAAGAAAGAAAGAAAGAAAGAAAGAAGCGGATCCCACTGGTCCAGTAGTCTATCCAAACATCTGCCTAAAGATAACCACCTAGTACATACATGCTTCAGAATTTTCTTTGCCTCTTTATTGTGCAAGTTCTGAAATTTCTCAAGGTATTCTTTTCTCTTTACACTCTTCTCTAAGAAATAAAATATATCAACAAGGATCTCATCCACTTTAACTGGTAATCTTCCAGCACCTTTTTCAGCTGCTAGATTAATCAGGTGGCAAATGCAACCGATGATGGCAATACCTGGTTGAACTTCCTTCAGAACTGCTGAAACCCCATTTTTGTGTCCTATCATAACAGGAGCATTGTCAGAGCAGAAAGCCACACAGTTTTCAATTGGTATATTATGAGAACCCAGCTGTGATAACATCAGGTTACCTATGTTTCGCCCTGCTGAGTCCCCGTCCAACGCTGGTATGGATGACACAGTGCTCACTACTTTTTCCTGCAGAACATCATAGAATGTAACTCCGCCATAGCCAGTCCCAAGCCTGTGTTGAGAAAGAAGGAGGGATTCTGGGATGCGTCTGAGAGGGGCTTGACAAATTCCCTGGCTCAGGAAGTAATTGATGGAAACACCTTAGCAAGGAAGCAACCAGATGGTAAGCCTGGATGCCAGAAGGGAGCAGTCCTCCCATCAGGCTAGGAATCAGTAGGCCAGTTACCTGCTATTCCGAAACCACTCATACTAAAAGCAAACACAGAGAGATAACCGGACTGATCAAGAAGACGACAAACTGGCGCGGATTAAGGATAACGAATTTGGGTACTTGGAATGTTAGAGGAGTAAATGGGAAGGAAATTGAATTGACGAAGGAAATACAGAGGACCAAAGTGCAATACCTAGTTGTGACCGAAACAAAGAAGAAAGGTCAGGGCTGTGAGCAGTGGGAGGATGGCTTTCTTTTCTTCTACTCTGGGGTACCAAAACAGGAAAGAGCCAAAGCTGGAGTAGGACTCTTAGTTAAAGAAGAAAGAACAAAAAATGTTAAAAACTGGAAGTTTGTTAATGAACGTATAATGACCATAGACGTAGAGGAAGAGCGAAGGGTCACATCTCTTATTGTCACATATGCACCAAATGATGATGAGACGGAAGAAAAGAAAGATGAGTACTACGAACAACTTCAGAGTACAATGGACGAAGTTAAAGGGGAAGATTTCATCTTACTTGGAGATATAAATGCAAGAGTGGGTAATGAACCTACAAAATGGCAAAACGTAATTGGAAAAGAAGGTGAAAGCAAGACAAACAACAATGGGAAGAGGCTTCTGGAATATTGTATGGCCAATAACTTAATGATAACAAACACAAAGTTCCTCCATAAGGACATCCACAAATATACAAGAGTAGAACCAGCCAGAGCAGAAAAGTCAGTGATTGACTATATAATTGTAAAGCAACATCAAATGAGATTCGTCTGAGACGCAAGAGTTGTACGAGGACCCGGGATAGGAAGTGACCATCTACTACTGGTATTAACATATGTGACAGAGAGAACACAGGAACAGGTACAAACAAGGAAGAGAAAGGAAAGAGCAACGCCAAGAATAAAGGCGTATAAACTGAGGGAAGCGAAAGAGATACAAGAACAGTTTCAAAAAAAGTCAGTACAAAACTACGAGACATGAACCAAGAAAGTGAGGAAGGAAATTTAGAAACCACATGGAATATGTTTAAAAGAGTCATCCGGGAAAGTGCAACTGAAATATGTGGAGTTACAATAGGAAATTCAAAACAAAGGAAAACATCTTGGTGGAATGACCAAGTAAAAGAGGCTGTTAAAGAAAAGAAAGAGTTATGGAAAAGATACCTCAATACGAAAGCAACAGAAGACTACCAGAGGTACAAAAACCAAAGGATAGTGGTAAAGGAGATTGTTAAGGTTGCCAAGACACAAAGTTGGGAAAAGTTTGGTGAGTTTATGGAAAAATCCCATGACGAAAATCAAAATTTGTTCTATAAAATCCTGAAGAACTGGAGAAAGGAGAAGGAATGCCCCCTGAAATATATTAAAGATAAATGGCGAGTTACTAACAACAGAAGAAGAGATCATGGAGAGATGGAAGCAGCACTTCGAGGAACTGCTCGAACAAAAGGAGCAGCATGTGGGGGAAAGATTGGAAGAAGAGGATACAGCGGTAAAAGAGGAAGGTGAAAGTACATATATTGCACTAGAAGAATTGAGGGCAGCAATCAGAAAGATAAAGCTTGGGAAAGCAGCTGGGCATGATCAAATCTCACCAGAAATGATCAAATATATGGGTCAAAAAGGGGAAAATCTATTGCGGCAGGTGATGAACATAGCATGGAAGACGAAAGAAATCCCTAGAGACTGGCAGCTAGCAACAATTATACCTATCTACAAAAAGGGAGATAACCGAATATGCGACAACCACAGAGGAATATCATTGCTAAGTGTACCGGGGAAAATATACTCAAGGATTCTTGAAACAAGACTACGAAACCAAGTAGAGGTACAACTGGAAGAAGAACAATGTGGATTCAGGGCAGGAAGAAGCACTCAGGACTTAATATTCACAATCCGTCAAGTGTGTGAGAAGAACATCGAACGCAACAGGGATACGTATATGTGTTTTCTGGATTTAGTGAAAGCATTTGACAAGGTACCATGGAGAGTCCTGTGAGAAGTCCTAAAGCAACAGAACGTGGAATCCTGCCTTATACAAGCAATTAGGAGCTTCTACAAAAGCTGCAGAAATCAAGTAAGGACATCGAACTGTACGTCCACAGAATTCATATCAACAGCAGGAGTGCTACAGGGAGACATTTTGTCACCATATTTGTTCATCATACTTTTTGATGAGGTCATGAAGAGATGTAAGGAACGCAGCAAGAAATTCAAAGTTGGGAACTACAAGTTAAATCCTATTTACATAACAGTCATGGCATTTGCAGATGATGATGTTATATTAGCCAAGTCCCCTCGAGAGCTTCAGTATAATTTGGATATCTGGAACGAAGAACTGAAGAAGGTAGAATCAGTACAGAGAAGTCCAAAGTGATGGCTGTGTCAAGGCAGAGAAGAGTGCTGAACGTCAAGATCGATGGCAAGGAATTGGAACAAGTTCCAACATTTAAATACTTAGGGGCCATGATATCTGAAGATGGAAAGATGGACGCAGAAATAAATAGCCGCATTGCTTCAACAGGACGACTTTATTACTCACTAAGCAGCAACTTTATTAGCAAAAGAGAAGTGAGCGAGAAGACCAAGCTCGCTGTGTACAAGTCAACATATGTATCAACACTTACATATACCTCGGAATCATGGACCTTAGGCACTAAACATCAAAGTAGGATACAAGCAATGGAGATGAGATACTTGAGGCGTATAAAACGAAAGAGGAGAAGAGACCGCATCAGAAATAACACTATAAGAAATACGCTTGGTGTAAAACCGCTGGGATCAATCATAGAGAAAGCCCAATTGAGGTGGTATGGCCATGTCTCACATATGCCTGAAACACGACTACCATACCGGGTATGGCAGGCTAGGAGTGAGGGTCCCAGAACCAGAGGACGTCCACGCACCAAGTGGGAGGACAATATTGCAGCCAGTCTAAGAACAAGAGGCATTCAATGGACAGCAGCTCGAATCAAGGCCCAAGACAGGAAAGGATGGAGATCTCTCTGTGAAATCTCGACACCAACCGGTAGAAGAGGACCGACTAAGTAAGTACATCATAGAATGTAACAACAATAGGATACAACTTGGCATTAGTATCATTGCTTCCATCTGTTGCCAAAGAAAATGGTCCGTTCTGAAGGCACTTAACAACTTCAGATGATGCATTTTTTTGCCATTTTATTTACAATGCATGTCGTTTTCGTGCGACCACAACTATATTTCTTTGCAACTTCTGATGTGGGAAACATCTTCTTAAATAAAGCACCAGCATGATCAGCCGCACTTAAGGGCACATTGTGTTCCACCAAAATGGAAGTAAACACACGGCACTAATTACGTCACTGTCAATGTTTCCAGACTTAGCAAAAAAGGTGTTGATTTTCTTGCTATCTTCCTTCGATTTAACATAACTTATCTGTTGACTGCACTTCACATGATTACTTAAATCGTTTTTCCCACCATGTGCAATATTAATATCTCACCCACATACCGTGCAAAAGGCAAATTTTTCTCCCTTTCTTGATTTTAGTATGCACGGAAAATCAACAGAGTATGATTCTTTAAATGTCTGGAAGTACTGTTTCTTGTTGGATTTGTTCATTCTCAATATCTACTAAAACATCGAAAGGAACCTGGATCACAGAACGTCACATAAAATTATAACATAAAACACTTAAGACATGTCAAAGCACACAAAGTCTTAAACCATTAAATGAACATGACGCCAACCTCGTGAAGAAAGAATATGCACATGGTAGGAAAAAAAAGACACACACATGTGGAACGAATGTAAATAGTCCAAGGAATACAGGAAACTGCAAAGCATGAAGTTATAGCATAAAAACTCGAACACTTCATTAAAATATGCCATAACCTTAAAACACGAAAACATTCAAGGAATGCTAACTTCGGGAACAATGAACAACTCACGTGGTCAAAGAATATGGGTTAAATCGCAACGAGCGAACGGAGCAGAACAAAGAATTTGCCAAGCAGAGCCTGTCGACAACTAAGATTCACATGGAAGAACTGTTATCCCGGCTTCAAATTCAATAACAACATACGACACAAACGTCACATGGTTAAAAGTACCAATCATATCAAAGAACGAGTTATCGACTATCGTGGATTTGCCTTCGACCCACGCAAACAATCGATTGTACGGAAGAGGGAGGGATTATCGAATGTTAATTATCGTTTCAAATTTTTGTCCGCGAAATCGTAAAATGACACCGTTCATCCATAAAACCGTAAAAGTTGGCAGGTATGAACATGCCCGAGGGAACAACTGTAACAGTGCGACATTACATGGACTTTCTGCGAAATGTTTAGAGGCCAAAGAAGGCCCGAAACGTTCCAAGCTGTAGTGCATGACCGCATATTGCCGAACCAGTACACAGTGGTTTGAAGAATTATGGACGGGAATCCCTAGTCATCCTTCCACATCCACCCTACAGTACTGACATGAGCCCACCAGACTATGATTTGTTTCCAAAACTCAAGAAACTACTCCGAGGGAAATGTTTTCAAACAATTGAGGAGGTAGAAATTACCGAGGAATTACTATACAGTAATCTCTCATGCTGCCAAGATTATGGAGAGAGTACTAGAGGAACGAATCCGAAAAAAGGTTAAAAACCAAATTCAAGAGGAACGGTTGGGTTCAGAATGGGAAGATCAACAGTGGAACCGATTTTTGTGGTAAGACAAACTATGGAAAAGCTTGAGAAAACATGAACAAAAAGGTGGTTGTTTTTGTTGTTGTTTCTTATGGCTAGCCTGGATTCCAATCCATCAGCTTTCTTGCGTTCCAATAGAGTTGTGTGAGGTTTCCAGAAGTTCTAGCAGTCACATCAAGTTTGTTGCAATGTAGCAGGTGCCCCTTATCCATTTTACTTCCAGGTTCGTGACAAAGTGTGCATTCTTCAGATCTCAGGATGTTGATTCGTTTCAGATGAGCTGCACGGCAGTCGTGGCCAGTGTTAAGTCTGAAGAAGGCTACAGCTTCTCTTCTTGGTGTTAATTTATATTGATCCCATTTAGCATCAATGTCTTTCCATAATTTGGTTTCTGCTGTTTTCTTTGCCATTTCTTCATAGCAGTTTTTGATAGTATTCTTCAAGATCCTTTTTGCTGACATAAAATCAGTCTGACTGACAGGTTGTTGTAGTGTGGTACCTTTTTTTGCTAATCTGTCTGCCTCTTCATTTCCTACTATTCCAACATGAGAAGGGATCCACTGAAATGAGATATGTTTGTGGAGTCTTTGAAGGGTTTTTATCATACAAAAATTTCTTTCAGTTCTTTATTTTGGGGCTTATAATTTGACGAGATGGCTTGGATGGCTGCTTTTGAATCTGTAATGATAACGCATTTTTGATAATGTTTCTGCCTAATAACTGAAGGAGTGCATGTGAAATTGCTCTTATCTCAGCATCAAAGTTTGTTTTGTTTTGGCCTACTGGGAAGTAGAGTGAGAAGAGAGA
The DNA here is from genome assembly GCA_946902985.2 of Meconema thalassinum. Classification (NCBI taxonomy): domain Eukaryota; kingdom Metazoa; phylum Arthropoda; class Insecta; order Orthoptera; family Tettigoniidae; genus Meconema; species Meconema thalassinum. Next base: position 971,086,225 of record OX336389.2, read on the forward strand.
TGAACAAAAAGGTATTGGAGAAGAAATAATACAAATCATAAAAGCAATGTACACTAATCCTTGCAGCTGTGTCAAGACTCAAGTAGGTAAAACAGGATGGTTTGAAATTGAACATGAATTGAAACAAGGGAGTGTATTCTCACCATTGCTACATTTATACTGGTAATGGATGATATACTGAAGGCAATAAAGGAAGTGTACACTGGTACAAGACTGAACATAATCCTATTTGCTGATGATGTTCTGATTTGGGGAGAGAATGAGAATGTGGTCCAAGGACAGCTGGATGTACTGAAGGAAAATGTTAAATGGGAAATGAAAATTAGTGTAGAGAAAAGTAAGACAATGGTAATGACAAGAGGAAAGAATGAAGGAAAAGGGATTATTAAAATTGGAGATGTAGATCTGGAAGTAGTAGAGCACTGCAAATATTTAGGAAGTCAACAAAAGTTTGGTGCTTTTCAGTCGGTCAACACAAATGTACCCAAACATGAGAATTTCACCTGTATTTTCAAACATAGATTTTATAATTTTAATTTAATAAACAACCTCCGCCAAATCAATACAATGTATATGCGTTGTAAACGCACTGGATGCGGTACATGTTTCAAACCATAGGTTAGCGGTTCATAATCAGCCACATTATAACATTGTAACAGCTGGATTCAGCCAGCATGTCGTATGCAGGCACTACTAGAGGACTAATCTTTTGCCATCTGGAATAGTCAAAGATTTATTTTTGAGCCGCTCATTGGGATTATTTTCTCCATTTTTCATCCCTATATAAGCATAATGAAACAACTTCTCAACAAACTTCGAAAAGAAAAGGGACATCTGAACTGACAAGATTTGATAATAAGTCCGAACAACGAAAGAATGCTTGGACAAGAAGATAATGGACTATAATGTCTTTAAAAATAGTTTTTTTAAATTTTTAATGTGTCTTTACGAGTGACTGTGTATATGCATGATGTTTTTTATCTTACTCAGTGTTTTTTAGTGTAATGTTATCTATTATGTTATAATGTGGCTGATGAAGAACCGCTAACCTATGGTTCGAAACATGTATCGCATCTAGCGCGATTACAACGCATATACTTTGTATTCATTTGGCGGAGGTTGTTTATTAAATTAAATCATACATTTGTCAATACGGATCAAAAATGGCAATTAATATTCCCAATAGATTTTATAGCCTAAGTGTGATGGATCTGATGATCGCTTGACAATCGAAACTGGTCATCCTATTGTATTTATTAATCTCATGTAATTTTTTTCAGGATTAGGGTATAACCCAACTCGTTAGGGTACGTTCGTGTTGACCGACTGAAAAGCACCAAACTTTTGTTTACTAAGGCAACACTGAAAAATGGCTTCAAACCCCATAATGTTTAGCGACACAGCCAAGCTAGATAAAAAGGGGGGAAATTAGGTGGTTATTAATAGGTAAATGTTATCTGGATCAGGTGTACGATGTACTTTTCTTCTGCAATAAACCAAGGCCCATATTCGCGGCAGTATTAAAGGTGCCGGGACGTCCTCATAAGACCGTCAACGCTTAGTTCGAATGGGTTATGCTCCACGCGTGGCGAGGGCTAATCCACGGTCTTTAATAATTGTAGACCCACCTCATTCAATAACATACATCTTATCTAGGTTGGCAACACCTCACATAAACACATCGCTATCACTCCCCACAGCACGTAGGAGCAGGGGGGAGAAAGCAGGGAAAAACCAGTCGTTAAGATAACCACCGCAGTCTACCGCACAGTGAGTTCCAGTGAGCACGAAAACTGCGAGTAGCTGTTGTACGGAAGACAATCAGATAAGTAGTTAGCCTAAAATTTTATAGTTTAACCATAGTTTACAACCATATAATCTCTCTAAAGTACAATCTACGGATAGCTATCACCATTTAGCATTTCACCTAACATATATACTGCATTTAGCATACACTGACAGTTGCAGTACCAATACTGCAACTAAATAATTGTACATATTGTAAATATTTTCACCTGTATTTCAAACATAGATTTTGTAGCCTAAGTGTAATGGATCTGATGATGATCGCTTGACGATCGAAACTGGTCATCCTAGTGTATTTATTAATCTCATGTAATTTATTTCAGGTACATTCGTGTTGACCGACTGAAAAGCACTAAACTCTTGCCCATAATGTTTAGGAAGTCAATTGATGGAAAATGCAAGATTGGATATGGAGATCAACAAGAGAATACTATGTGGGAGTGTTCTGTCATCAGGTTCGGAGTTTAATTTGAGACGAAGATATACCACTGAAGGCTAAAGAAGTGATGTACAAGACCTATTATTTACCAATAATGATGCATGGAGCAGAAACTTGGCCGATGACGAGGAGAGATGAAAGTCGAATACAGGCCGTTGAAACGAAATTCCTGAGGAGTATGGTAGAGAAGATTAGGAGAATAGAGTGAGAAATGAAGACATTCGAAAGGAAGTGAATGTACAGAAGTTGAATAAGCTGGAGCAGAACAGATTGAGATGGTATGGACATGTGAAAAGGATGAATGATGAACAAATGCTGAAACAAGTGCTGGAGAGACGGATGACTGGAAAGAGAGGACGGGGAAGATCTAGAGAACAGTGGATAGATTTGGTGAAGGACAGTGTGAGAGAACGGAACCTGAAGTGGAGTCGAGTGGTTGAGGAAGGATGGTGGACAGACAGAGTAAAGTGGTGGGGTGCCATAATTTCTCCGACCAGGCCCAAGCTCGAACACAGAAATATTGATGATGATGAGGAGGAGGAGGCTTCTGAAGCAGAGACCCGAGTAATCAGACAGATCAACAGAGATGGCGTCCTCACGGGAATACAAGACTTGCCGAAATGCTGGGCCTCTGTTACTGAGAAAAATGGAGATTACATTAAAGGCCCGTAAAGTCATTGTAAAATTTTAAAAATTTGAACCATAATTTTACGGTGTGCAGAATTTGATGATGATGATGATGATAATTGTTGTTTTAAGGGGCCTAACATCAAGGTTATCGGCCCCTGATGAAATGAAATGGCGTGAAATGAAATGATGAAGATAAAAACAGCTCACTGCCATGGATGAACCGAAAATGGTCTATATAAAATAGACAGTGAGCCCCAAAAATTATGCCTTATTTCAATATAAATAAATAAAAAGGCAGATGGTAAAGAAGACAATAAAACAAATAAGGCGTAGTGAACAATAAAATAGATGAACGCAATAAAAAACATAAAAAGGACTTAACCTGAATTAAAGGTAACCACTCTCTCTCTCGTGAACTGGATGACGAGGTCTACTGACGGCCCGTCATCATGGAGAAGGAGGGAGAGGGTATTAGGCAGTTTAAGAGTTCTTCGCAGATCGGCCAGATCCACACACTCCAAGAGAATGTGTGCCACGGTTAGGGGGGGCGCCGCAAGTACACACAGGGGGGTCTTCTCTCTTTAGCAAGTGGGAGTGCGTAGCAATCCCATGGCCTATCCGAAGTCGACAGAGTACCACAGCTTCCTTCCGGAGAGATCGGAAGGAAGATTTCCACATCTTCGTTGTCTCCTTGATGCCTCTCAGTTTGTTAGGTGGAGGCGTGGCACCCCACGCTTCCTTTCAATGCGACAGGATCGAATGTCGCAACAGAGAGCGCACATCACTAGCAGGCACCTTAAACGGTAGTGAGGACAGTGCGACTGCCTCTCTCGCCGCCTGATCAGCAAGCTTGTTTCCCGCAATACCCATGTGGCTAGGAAGCCACACAAAGGTCATCCCGGTTCCAGCGTCACACGCACTGACGAGCAGGTCGTGCACACGCTGGACCAGCGGGTGCTTTGGGAAACACACATCGATTCAGAGAGTCAGTACACACAAGAAAGTGCTGGTGATCGTCCGACAACGTGTACCGCAGAGCCTCTATGATGGCATAGAGCTCCGCTGTGTACACGCCACAGGCCTCGGGAAGTGAAAAGAGAAACCAACGATCCTCAACCACAAATGCACAGCCTACTTTCTCGTTTGCCCTCGAACTGTCCATGAATAGAAGCCCTGATCCTGGATACCGGCTCACCACGGACTGGAACAGGCTCCGATGGACGGAGGAATCCATGTCCGACTTGGGGCCAGTGTGCAGATCCAGGATGATATCAGGGCGAGAGACCATCCACGGAGAGGCCTTGCTAGGTACTCGGGCGATACAGGAAACAGAAGGAAATCGGAACTGCCGGTATGAGTCATCCAAGCGAATCCTCGCCGGGCGAGCACATCATACAGCCGGCGATTCGGATTGGTAAACAAACATGGATAACTTGGATGAAGTGGCATCTGTCGAATAGTTGCAGCATGGGTCAGCAGTACTTGTTGGCGCCTCAGGTGTAAAGGAGGAACGCCAGTCTCGGCGAGCAAGCTGACGACTGGGCACGTCCGAAAGGCTCCCGTCGCCAGCCTCACACCGCCGTGGTGGACGCTGTCCAGTGTAACAAGCACTGACTCACGGGCCGAACCCTAAGCTACACTGCCATAATCTCATCATCATCATCCTGCACAGTTTCCAGCCACTGGCCGGGTCTGTTTGGAACACAAGCCTCTCCAACGTCTTCTGTCTTCCCACCATCTCTCAGCCTCCACCCTTGTCCAGTCTTCTCCTCTCTTCTTCAAGCTTTCTTCCACCCCATTCAGCCACCTGTCTCTTGGTCTCCCTCTCGGTCTCTTTCCTTCCCACTTTGTCTCGTGTATCCTCCTGGGTATCCTCTTCTCCATTCGTTTTACATGTCCATACCATCTAAGTCCAGATTTCTCTATACCATCCTGTAATGGTTCCTCCTTCATTATTCTCTGGTCCTCTCATTTCTTATTCTGTCCATCTTTGTAGCTCCAATACTGCTTCTCAAGAACCTCATCTCACTGGCCTGTATTTTGCTCTTCTCCCTTCCTTTCACAACCCAGGTCTCCGAGGCATACGTCAGGATAGGGACATAGTACGTCCGATATATGATCTTTTTGCTGTTCTGAGGGACATCCTTGCTCCATAACATGCTTCTCACACTCCTCCGGAATGCTTCTGCCTGTCTCCCCCGCTCATTTTTTTCTCTATCGTTTCTTCCATTATCTTGTATCAGGCTTCCCAGATACTTGAAACTCTCCACTTTCTTCAGCTGTTCCCCACCAATTGTTACTCCCGTTGTGGTTCTTTCCTTCTTCCTTGTTGTGATCACCATCTCACTCTTATTTATGCTAAATTTCATCCCATATCCATGTATTATTCCTTCCCACACAACCAACTGTTCCTGTACCTCCTCCTCCTTGTTTCCCCAAATCATCAAATCATCTGCAAACACCATTGCTTTCATCTTTCATTCCCCAATTACTTGTGCCACTCGAGTCATTATGTCATCCATCACCACAATGAAAAGTAACGGTGACAGTGCACTTCCTTGTTTCAGGCCGTTTCTCTGTTCCAACCAGTCCGATCTCTCTCCTCCCACTTTCACACAGCTCACGCTTCCCTTGTACATCTCCTTTATCCTCCTTATAGTCCATTTTTCTACTCCTCTATCCTCCAGGGACTTCCATACTTTGTTTCTGCATACACTATCATATGCTTTCTCAATATCCAGGAAGGCCATCAGTAGATCTGTTCCATACTCATAGTGCTGTTCTTGTAACTGCCTTACAGCAAAAATCAAATCCACTGTGGACCTTCCTGCTCTGAAGCCATGTTGCTCTTCCCTCATCCCTCCTTCTAGCCTTGTCCTAATTCTCCTTTCCAAAACTTTCTCAAACATCTTTGCACAATGACCCATCAGTGTTATTACCCGATAGTTTCTGCATTCTGTTCTACTACCTTTCTTGAAGATCGGGACTATTATTCCCTTTTTCCAGTCCTCTGGGGTCTTCCTTTCCTTCCATGCTGTCCTCATCACTCGGTACAACCATTGTATCCCCACCTCTCCTGCTGCTCTCACCATCTCCACACTCAACTCATCCACACCCGGTGCCTTCCCTCCTTTCATCTTCCTCACTGCATCTTCCACTTCTTTCCATGTTAAGTCCTTTTCTGTTTGCAGTTCATCTTCCTCTTCCCCGATTTCTTCCTCCTCACCATCTTTTCCATTTGGGTTCAGGAGTTCTTCAAAATATTCTTTCCACATTTTCTTCAGTTCTTCTCTATTTTCTATCTCTTGTACCCTTTTGTTCACCCTTCTAACATAATCCGTAGGATCCTTCCGCCTCTTATTTTTTACCATCCCATACAGGACCTTTTTTGTACCTTCACTATCCTCCTTCATCATCTTTGTCCACTCTTCCATCCAATTTCTTCTCTCCTCAGCCACTACTCTCTTTGACTCCTTCTTTCTTTCCTGGTACTCTTCCCTTGTCTCTACCGTCCTATTTTGATACCACCTCCTAAAGACTCTATTCTTTTCCCTTACTATATCTTTTGTCTTCTCATTCCACCATGGTGTTTCCTTCCACCTCTTCCTACTACTTGTCCTCCCACATACTGCTTCTGCTGCACCTACTAGTGTCTTCTTAAATCTAGCCCATTCCTCTTCCACCCCTCTTTCTTCATCTGTTGGAATTCCTTTACCATTTTGAGGTGCTCGACCCTTCTATCTCCTTCATTCAGTTTCCATATCCTTATACGTCTTTCCTGGTTCTCAGTCCCTTTCTTCTCCTTAGTCCCTCTCAGGTTCATTACCAGCAATCGATGGTCGCTATCCAGGTTCTCCGATGGTATAACCTTGATGTCCGTGATGTTCTTATTTAGTTCTTTCTCATACAGTATATAGTCGACCACCGACTTCCTGGTCAAGCCATCACTGTACCATGTGATTGTGTGGCTCTCTCTTTTCTTGAACCAGGAGTTAATAATCTAATCTAGATAAAATGAGTGCCTTATAGAAACGATGTGCCGCTAAGAAACCGCAACATGTTGAGTTTCTTAGCACAGGCAGTTTTCAAACACCGCACGTGTGGCTCCCACGTTAACTTATGAACGAAAAGGTGCCCAAGTAACCGGTACGTAGCAACAACAGGCAAAGCTACATTGCTCAGATAAAGCTCAGGATCAGGATGGAGAGTGCGCTTTCGGCAGAAATGGACAACCGAGGTCTTAGCGGTTGAGAACCGAAAGCCATGCTCTAGTGTCCAGCGTTCCACTCTCCGAATAGCTTGTTGTAGCTGTCGTTCAGCAACCACCATATTTTGCGCACTATAATGTGAAGCGAAGTCGTCTACATATAGCGACGGTACCACTGCTGGACCAGCAGCAGTGACTATACCGTTTATGGCAATCGTAAATAATGTTACGCTAAGCACCGATTCATGTGGGACTCCGTTTTCCTGTACATGATATTGCGAATATGTCCCCCCTATTCGGACACGGAATAGGCGAAGGGACAGAAAATTCACAATAAAGACCAGCAAGTTGCCTCGGCATTTCCATTGATGCAGGGTAGAGAGGATGCCGTAACACCAAGTGGTGACATAAGCCTTCTCAAGGTCAAAGAAAACAGCGAATAGGTGCTGTCTCCGGAGAAAAGCGTCCTGTATGGCGGTCTCGAGGCGTACCAGATGGTCGTTGGTACACCGAGACGCCCTGAAACCACACTGGTATTCAGACAGGAGTCCTCGTTTCTCCAGGACCAACACCAGTCGCCGATTGACCATCCTCTCAAAGAGCTTACACAGACCGTTTGCGAGACAAATAGGTCTGTAACTCCCTGTCAAATTGGGATCCTTATCGGGCTTCAGGATAGGTATATTTATACCTGCCTGCCATTGCGCTGTAAACACACCTTCCAACCAGATACGATTAAACAACCTGAGCAAATAACAAATGCTCTCATCGTTAAGGTGTTTAAGCATCTGATTGTGAATATTATCCGGCCCGGGAGATGGTGTCCCTGCAGAGCGCCAGCGCTCCGCGGAGTTCCCACTCCGTAAAGGACGCGTTGTACTCCTCCAAAGCGCGGGAAGCAAAACTGAGCTGGGAACGTTCTGCCTCACGCCTCAGAGCCACAAAATCTGGATCATAGTTATCAGAACCGGATATATCTGCAAAATACGATGCGAGATGGTTTGCAACGCGGTAAGGATCTGTAACCAATTCATTATCAATGGAAATTCCCGGTACAGTAGAAGATGTCTGAATTCCCGAAATGCGTCGTAGTTTAGTCCACACTTGAGAGGAGGGGGTATGTGCCGTAATAGACGACACATGCCGTTCCCATGATTGTTTCTTTTCTGACGGATAAGAATCCGTGCCTTGGCACAAAATTTCTTAAACGCCACCAAATTGGCCATGGTTAGACGCCGACGATAGTGCTTATGAGCTCGTCGATGGTCTCTTATTGCCGCTGCAATATCCTCTGTCCAACAGGGGACGAGTTTGCAACGAGGAGTCCCAGAAAAGGATGGAATAGATTCCTCGGCGGCAGCAAGAAGCACATCAGTGATGTGTTCTACCTCGTCATCGATGCTACGGCATCCCAGATCATCAAATACAGCGCGTTCTGTAAATGATGGCCAATTTGCCTGTTTAAGTACCCAACGACTGGGGAACGACACGGGCTTCTCGCTAAGAAGAGTGAGAACGATCGGGAAATGGTCACTCTCACAGAGGTCATCCTGAACGTACCAACCAAAATGGGGAACTAACTCACGGCTACACACACTCAAGTCAATGTGTGAGTACGTGCCGTGCGTTGAGCTAAAGTGAGTGGCTTCCCCCGTATTTAACAATGATAAATCCAGTCATTGAATTAAGCCCTCCACGTCCCTGCATCTGGGGCACGAAGATGGTGATCCCCATTGTGGGTGATGTGCATTGAAATCACCCACGAGTAGGAAAGGGGCGGGAAGCTTGAAACGTTTTGCTAGCTCCTAACTGTTGGGTGAGAAATGTAACTGTTTACCTTTGCCTAAGCTATGTTGTTTTAATGGGCGCCAAGACCTCAACGCAATGTTGAAATCTAAATTTGTATTTAACAACGTCTAGCTCTGGCAGAACACCTTCAAGACTCTATTCACTCAGATCGTGGTATGATTTGATCATTAACCCAACAAACAATTGTATCAGGAGAAGGAATTGGTCTATATCTAATGCTACCTACTGAAAGCAAAGATTGCATTGTAAAAGAAATGAATTTATTATATAAAACAAGAATAGCAAAATTAATAATAATAAGTATAAAATTTAAATTGGAGCGTTGTGATTTGAATATTACCGATAGAAAATTACGTGAAAACGGAGTCTGATAAATTGATTTTACTCTTATTTCCAAGCTATGAAGTTACTGAAATATGAAATGTAAAACAAAGAAAATGAGAGATTGCGTATTTCTGCGTCATTGGCGCTTACCACTGGAAATTGCCAAAGCATTTCCCTCGTTCTTGATGATGTTGTGAGCTTCCCACAGTCTCCTGGACGTCGTCATCTCCGTCGGAATTTGATGATATTCTGGTAGATTAGATAATTCTATGGTCCGTACCTCGGACCCAAACACTCGTACAACCAAGTTTTACAAAAGTTCGTCGCTAACTCCACTGAACATCGGAGCGACACGCACTTGCGACCGTACACCTCAAGTATTTCACAGATAGTCCTCGTCCCACGGAACATCGGAGCGACTCCCGCGTATATCCACACTCGGCAAGAACTATACAGATTGTTCTCGTTTCACGGCGCGTCGAACGATATATGCACACGTTGGCTCCCCACTCTTCAGTCCCAACTAGCTTACGTCGTCTCCCCTGATTGGCTGACCCACCACGCGATCTTCTCCTCCTCCGGGTCATTACACTCGGCGGGAGGGTTCCGTTCCAACAATTCGTCTTTTCTAGACCTTACGACCCAAGATTGCGTCATGCTTCTCGACAAGATTAAGCGTGTACTCGAAATCCCAGTGAGTCACGTCTCTCGATATACCCTAACTGACGAAAACTCCGTAAAATTCCGTAATCAGATAATTTTCTATGATATCGTCGTTCGTAATAATTTGCTGGATAGCGTTTTCTAAGACATAGAAAACCTATCTGAATGCTAATAATTTTTATAAAATGCTCCGAAAATACCTTAATAATAATTATAATAAATTAATAATAATAATAAATTAACATGAAAAATTCTCTTGGCTGAACAATTTGCCGCGTAAATAAATATAGAATGGCTTCCTACTGACTTATGCCAGTTGCATAAAACCCCTCGAAAAACACGTTACAAGCTGATCTACAAGATCAAAGACATCGTTAATATCAAGGAGCTGGTTCGTTGGAAGGTACAAGTTACAAACAGTTGTCATAACAGGCAATGACACGCGAACTGCAATAGCTTCCAAAGGAGTAGTTAACGGAAACTCTTCACTATAACTGTCAGAGCGAACTAAAGTGCAGACGCCCCCGGAGGCCCGGGCGGCGTCTGTTCACTCTTTCGAGTATAGTCTGAAACCCCTCAGGACCGTCTGATGGTCAGGCCTGAGATTTGTTTCCTGTAAACAGACTATACTCGCTGCGTATAGGGCTATGAGCTGACGGAGCTCAGTCAAATGCCTGTCATAACTGTTACAATTCCACTGTAACAGTGCCCTAGTGTGAATATGGTAACTAAGGAAGAGAAGAAGCAAGCTACAACTTAACCTTAATCAGATCATCACCCACCTAGTTGACCACAAGCTCCATGTCCTCGATTGAGGCCGTGGAATGGGCCGACCCAGCGGACGATTTCCAGGACGCATGTTGGCGGCGGGGGGAATTCCGAGGGGATCGCACAGACTTGGGGGCCGGAACGTCCCCAGGCGCAGATACATCCGCAGCTGGCTGGGCGGATGGCTTCCCCTTTGTTGGAGGATTAAGGGAACGTGTAGTGCGGGTTCCTTCTTCCCCGCATCTTTAAGATATTTAGACAGGTCAGGAGACTATCTCCTGACCCTGGTCGACGATGCCGCCTCCGCCGGCTTCGGCGGGGCTTTCGCCAACCGTTTGAGCAGGGAGTAAGTCTTCAACTTTCTCCCGTGCTGTGCGGGCAAAGCAGCCTTCACTCGCGCAGCCTTCTTTGTGGCCGAAGGTGGAGTTGAAGTCACCTTCGGGCTTTTGGTCTTATTCATAGGTGCTGGTTTTTTAACAGTAGACTCAGTTGCAGGTTTCACAGCTGGTACAAAAGATGAGGTAGACGGAACCAAATTTGGTATTATAACCCTATAATCAATCGTAGGCTCAGGAGCAATTGCGGTATGGTACTTCTTGCGGGCTTCCTGGTAGGTGAGACCATCCACGGTTTTGATCTCCTGGATTTTTTCTCACTCAGGAAGACAGGGCAGTTTCTGTCCCGAGGAGAATGAAATCCAGGGCAATTAGTGCACTGATATGGTGTGGTGCACTCTTCCGCTTCGTGAGGTACCTTATCACATGTTCCGTAGATTTCATGGCTCGAGCATCAGGATAACATGTGCCCGAACTTCTGGCACTTATAACACCTCATTGGTGGAGGGATGTAAGGCCATACGTCACAACGGTAACTTGTAACCTTGACTTTCTCCGGGAGCACCAAAAGTTCAAAGGAAATAATGAAAGCACCAGTAACCACGATTTGACCATTGACCTTGTGCGTAATGCGCCGGACATCAGTCACGTGACGGTGCTGCATATCCTCCTTGAGCTCCTCGTCAGTGTTCAGAATCAGGTCCCGGTGGAAAATAACTCCTCGGACCAGATTCAGGGACTTTTGCTTTTCCACTTTGACGGGTATCTCGCCAAAGTGGTCACATTGCAAAAGTTGTTCAACTTGCTCACTGGTCCTAGTCTTGAGCAACAAGCTACCGTTCCTCATCTTTTGTACTTTCTCAAGCTCACCATAGACACCTTCCATGTGGCGAGAAAACAAAATACTCTTTACCAGCTTGAAATCACCCCCATCTGTTCTGGTAGCTACCAGAGACTTGGGGGTGTCAGCACCCAGATTTTCACGCACAGATTGTTCACAGGGTGTTGATCCCCGTAGGGAATCAAATGTTAAAGACTTGGGTGTTGGACCACCCCGTTTGGGGATTTTTCTTTTAGAACCCATGGCCAAATCATCCTCCCCGAATGCCTCCGATCACGGGCCTTGACAGTAGGTGCTACCCAGCCGGGTCTTCATGAATAAAGATCTGTCCATGAGTACAAAGCTTATGGTGTACAAAGCAGTAGTCATTTCTACATTGTTGTATGGCTGTGAAACGTGGACCCTTTACAGACGTGATCTCAGGAAGCTTGAGCGTTTCCACCTACAAAAACTTCGATCAATCCTGAGGATTAAATGGGAAGACCGCATTACCAATATTGCTGTTCTGGAAAAGGTTTAAATCAACAGCATAGAATCATCCATAATAGGTCACCAATTTAGATGGATTGGTCATGTCCATCGGATGGATGATGTGAGATTACCTCGTCAAATGCTATATGGTGAGTTATGCTATGGCACCAGACCTCATGGTGGTCCTAAGAGGCGCTACAAGGACCAATTTAAGCAGACCCTGAAATTGACAGGTCTTGATTCACAAACCTGGGACATGCTGGCTGAGGACCGCTCAACTTGGCGCCGTACCATCTCGGATACTGTAAAGACGTTTGAAAGGGATCGACGCACACATGAAGAGGCCAAGCGTCAAGCTAGGAAGCTTCGAGCAGCCCAACCACGTCCTCCTCCAGCAATACTATGTGACTTGTGTGGTCGCTTGTTCCATGCCAGGATTGGACTCTTTAGTCACCGTAAACACATTTACAAACTGGACTGAAGGAAGAACATTTATACTCGGATTCGAGTTGATGATGATGATGATGATGATACCCAGCCAGGGCAAGGCCCGCCTAGCTTGGAAGGCATCGCCCCGGGGGTCCGATGTTTTACAATGCCGTATCGGCATGTACCCCTTGGCATATACTGGATTTTACAGCTATGACATTCGGCTGTGCGGGGACCTGCGTAGTCAGGCGGATACTACTGCACGGGTACATGGCGCACCCACCTGTCGGCGCGGCCAAGACCGGACAGGCTTTCGAGCGTGGTCGCAAGCATAAGTGGCCCATCCCCTAACAGCACGCACATATGGAAATTTTAGTTGCCAGACCCTGAAAGCATTAATGGAATGAAGTGCGATATAACCTAATGAGAGTTATACCGCATGGATGTATGTCTTTTAGAGCTGACTGTCAAACCCTCGAAAGGGGACCGATCCGAGAAACCCTTTTAGTCACCTTTTACGACTGGCAGGGATTACCGTGGATGTATTCGCTTCCTCCCACCCACTGGGGGTCCAATTTACAAACCAACGCGGAGTCCTTAAAGTATAGCCAAGGTCCCCCCTTTTAGTCGCCTCTTACGACAGGCAGGGGATACCGTGGGTGTATTCTAAACCCCCCACCCACAGGGGGGTGCAGAATTTGTGAAATGACCTTCGTAAATAAAGATCATCATATTGTTACCTTAATGATCCATTATCATTGTGGGCTGGTATCCTTCAGTATTGAATAATTTCCTTTCTCTCCTCTTGGAGTTTGATGGCTCATTATGGGATGTAACATCGTGATCATCTATCCCTATCTGAACCTTGATAAATTAGGAGGGTTATTGGTCGTGCATGTTTTTTTTACATCAAATAGTTACAGTAATCGCACTGGGACTGTCATCATCATCATCATCTTAAACAGTTTCCAGCCACTGGCCGGGTCTGTTTGGAACATAAGCCTCTCCATTGTCTTCTGTCTTCCCACCATCTCTACATCACCACCTTGGTCCAGTCTTCTCCTTTCTTTCGCATGCAGTCCTCCACACCCTTCAGCCACTTATCTCTTGCCTTCCTCTTGGTCTTTTTCCCTCTACAGTAAAACTCTGTTAAGAAGTTCCCGCATAAAACGTTTTTCCGCTTAAGACGTCCAATATTCTCGGTCCCGTGATCGGTCCCATAAGATACATGTATATTTTCCCCGTATAAAGTGTTCCTGTATAAGAGGTTTTCCCAGTTAAATAGTTCAGATTTTGTATTCCCTTCAAGTATAAGACGTTCACTGACAGGCAACTGACTTAGATCAAAACTCGCCAATCTCCGCGGAAGATACTTCCGGTGTTCCGAATGAAAGAATACAGCAGTTCCGAGTGTTCGCGGGTCTCTGACCGGGCGAGCTATTTCAAGGCTAAATGATGTCACGCTATGACGACACCCGCTCAAGACCGACTACAATATACAGTATCATGCTTTCACTCGTGGCTTACATTGCTGTTCTGTGTGATCTGACTTGTTAGCCAAGCATTGCCAAACGTAGCATAACATTATTGAGATTACGAGAATTGCGTCATCAGTGAAGTAAAGTTTTCAAATCATTGTGAAAATGAGTGGATCTCAGATGAAAGGCATCAAAAGAAAGTCACTTTCTATTATAACTGCCTCAGAACTAATTGACCCTTGTGAAAATCTAGTGGGAAGCTCAAGAGAGAGTCTGCTTTCCTAGCCTGCTGCATGGTGTCCACTACGTCAGAAGTACACTTTGTTCCCGCAACAACTGTCACTCACTCGATAACAACCATTAGTTATTTCGCTTGTTATAAGCTGTATTCGGGATGATTAGAATAATTAAATGTCGCTAATAGGTGTAATGGAACAATATAGTAAAGATAATATTATGACTATATAGTTCTTCAATGTACTATTAATAATCAACCATTATTAGGGGGCGTGCTGGTGCAGTGGTCAAGCTGTTGGCCTCTCAACGGTGAACCGGATTCGATTCCCGGTCAATGCATGTGAGATTTTCGAAGTGAAATGCTATGTCTTATGGTTCGGATTCCTTGTTAAAATGAGGTCCTGTTGCTCATGATCGCAAGATTAATGGTCACGCGAAACCGAAAGCTTCCTTGCTATGAACCATTATTAATTATTAATAATTATAATTATAATAATTTTATTATAATTAATTAACCAAGCAAACGGCAATGCATTTTTAATCTTCACCTTAAAAGCAATCACCGGGTAGTCATTAATCATCTAATGGTTCAATTCCAGATATTTCTCTATCATTATCACTTTCATCAGATTCAGTTTCACTGCCACTGTCACTGCTGCTGTCATTGTTTGCATTAGTTATTACGAGCGATTCTATTCTCTCCTCTATTATTCCCTCTCATTCATAATACTTGTTTTCAATTTTATCTACTGATCACAAACTCTAATTCAATTACTTTCCTGAAACTCTGAAAACCTCTGTTCGCAAAGGCGTTTGACATCATTAATTTTAAAGATGACATTATGTGCACCAACCCACTGTTTAACATCAGACCAGACGAGTTCTATAGGATTTAGATCTGCATGGTATGGGGGCAGTCTCAATACCGTGTGTCCCCTAGCGGCCATTTCATCTATTATGTAGGTTTTGTGTCATGGCTTATGGCCTTTAATAAGTTCATAAAGGTGAACTTTCAGCATTGAATCGTTAAAAGGGATTTTATTAACCCGCAACCAGTGTTTCATTGTATCCTTATTAGAATTTGATGTTGGGGCCTTGTCTTTCTGCGTGTTGTGGTATGATGCGTTGTCAATAACAAGCACTGAGTTGCGTTCCAAATTAGGGATCAAATTCTTTTTTAACCAACGAATATAATATTCACTGTTCATGTCTTTGTGGTAGTCCTCACTTCTTTTATGAGACTGGTAAATAAGTAGTGCTTTGGGAACAAAACCTCTCCGACCACCGGCATGGATTATAATCAGTCGTTCTCCTCTCGAGACGGGATAGAACACTCCCGAAGTGCTATCGTCAGTCCAGGCTTTAGGCGTAGAATGGCTACTATGTATATAAGTTTCATCTTCATATGATGGGACGACCTTCTTTTCTGTATTTTTTTATGGCTGTCAGGTAGTTGACTCGCATGTTCTTATGTCATGTTTCTCTATTAAAACCTGCCTCTTATTCCTAGTCTTCTTCCACTTGAAGCCTAACTCTTTTACAATGCCTCTCAAACTGGTGCAACCTCCTTGGAAGCCAATCTTCTTTCGTAACACAAGCAGTAATTTGGATATTGCTGGAGAAGTTTTCTGATGAATGTAGAATTCATGGATTGTACGTCGAATAACACACTTATCGAAATCGTCAATGTCCGTCACACATTTCTTCCCTTTCCGTGTTTTTCCTGGCATACCAAATGAAGTCCCTTCAGTCTCATGTTGCCTCTGTTCTGCTAAAATTCTCTTGACCGTCTTCAACGATACTTGTGTAGCCTCTGATACTCTTTGTTGTACTTTCAACAATTTTCTTCTGTACTCTTCTTGTGTCTTATTCGTACACTCATCAGCTTCCTTCTTCATAAACCTATAAATATTGAAAACAATCTCTCGCGTTTGCCCTCTTTTTGTCGTAAACTTCAGTTTAGAATTCAGAGGCGGCATCACTTCCTTTGCGAATACAAAAATACGAACGATAGAAACATGCACCGACAACGAGCCGAACCAAACTGACTGTCACAAGAAGCCCCCGTCCTTCCTTCGCCCCCCTCTTGCCTCTTCCCAACCCTCGTCTGCATTGCAAGTGTCAATGAACTTGAGGTAGGCCCAGTGGCCAGCTTCACTTACTCATTCAAGGGCCAATTTGTTCCGAGGGACTTATAAAGATAAAGTGGACATTATAAGGAAAGTAGAGTCGTCTACTCGTTCACATGTTATTCTTGCGAAGGAACTCGGAATGCCGCCGTCTACTTTGAATGGCATCATAGCAAAGAAAGAAGGGATCTTGGCTTCTGCCGGGAATACTTCGGCAAGCTGCAAGAAGATTAAACCCGGGAAATACGAAGACGTAGAACAAGCTCAGCTTGTGTGGTTTAAACAGCAGCGAAGTTAAGACATTTCTTTGAGCGGGATTATCGTGAAGGAGAAAGCAGAAGAAAACGCCTGCCGATTACAAGTGCCTTTTACTGCGTCGAATGGGTGGCTGGATCGCTTTAAAAATCGGGCTGGCATAGTTTACAAGACTATTAGTGGCGAAGCTGCGAGTGTAGGTACAGAGTAAACGGAAGCGTGGAAGGAAACACTGCTGCCGGCAAAAATCAGTAATTACAAACATTGTGACGTTTTTAATGTTGATGAATTCGGACTTTTTGATCAGGTTGTACTGGATAAATCTTTGGTTTTGAAGGGAGAATCTTGCCTAGGAGGCAAATTAAGTTAAGTGCGAGGTACAGTGCTAGTTGGTGTGAATATGGATGGGACGGAAAAGCAGCCACTACTGATCGTAGGTAAATCAAGAAAGCCCCGGTGCTTCAAAAACATCAGGACTTTGCCATGTACTTACAGAAGCAATAAATCAGCATGGATGACAAGCTCCCTATTTGAAGAGAACATTCAAGCACTAGATGCCAACATGGGGAGCCAAAACAGGAAGATTGTGGTGTTTATGGACCACTGCCCTGCTCACCCCAAACAGTGGCCTCATTTAAGAAACATTAAAATTGAATATTTTCCACCAAACACTACATCGGTACTGCAGCCCATGGACCAGGGGGTGATTAAGGTTCTGAAGCAGAGGTACCGAAAAGCAGTAGTGTCATATGCTGTCACGCATGGAAGCAGGTGGACCCATCTATAGGCCATCTCTTTTGGACTCCGTGCATTTAATTATAATAATAATGTTATTGGTTTTACGTCCCTTTTAACTACTCCATGCATTTAATTGCCTCATCTTGGGATTCGATGGAGTCAACCACCATTGTGGTTTTGACGGTGTTACGAGTAGCAGCATTTGTGCGGAAGTCAGCGATGAAGAGCCAGGGTGTAGGAAAACCGTGCTGGAGAAGATGGAGATAATCAGCAGTTTCAGCGACTTCACTGCTGTTGATGATCTGGTAATAACTTGCGAGGAGCAGACCATTGGTGACATATGCAGGGACATTCAGGCAGGAAATGAGGATGAAGAAGAAGAGGAGGAGATTTCTCCAAGGCCTCCTTGTAGTGAGGCAAGTGTCCATCTCGGACAACTACGGAAATTCATAGAAGGTGCTGCTGGAGTGCCTCACAGCTCATGGAAAGCCGTGTGGGAAATGGAGAGATTCATAGAACTAGAAAGCAGCAAAAAGCTCAAACAATCTACACTGGACAACTTCTTTTTCAAGTAGAGGCCTATATTTTTGTGGTGAGAAATACAGCATTTTTGATGGTGTGCAGGTCAACTGACGTAAACTACGAAAACCAAATTTTTCAGGACGGACAAAAAAGTGTTTTCAATTCAGTACAGTCTTAGTTGTTGTTTATTTACATTCTAAAATGTGTCTATGATTGTAGTTTGCTGGAATATATGGTGTGGTCTCAAACAGTTATTGAAAGTAATTCTATTAATGTGAATTGTGAGGGTTATGCCAATTTATTTCTCTTTATCTCTGGTATGATAGTCAGATTTTAATATTGTGGCTTCTCTTTTCCTGGCTTTTATATAGGCCTATGCACAGTATATTGTAGGATCCTTCACAAACAACAAAAATGTGTGCGTTTCACATGCATTTCAGGCTGCTACCCATTTAAGAATTTTCCCCTGTTAAGAAGTGTTTTTTTAATGGTCCCCTAAAAAACTTAACAGAGTTTTACTGTATTTTCATCTCGTGCATCTTCCTGGGTATCCTCCTCCCATCCATTCGCTTAACATGCCCATACCATTTAAGCCTTGAATCCTCTATCCTATCTAGTAATACTCCCTCCTTGACTAATTCTCTGATCTTCTCATTTCTTAACCTGTCCACCTTCGTCACTCCAATACTGCTTCTCAAGAATTTCATCTCACTAGCCTGTATTCTGCTTCGCTCCCTTCCCTTAATAACCCAGGTCTCTCAGGCATACGTCAGGATTCGAACGTAGTACATCCTATATACAGAATGGTCCATCAGCCCCTATCTTTTTGGAGAAAGACAACCCAACTAACGCGTATATCATAGTCATCCTAAAAACATTAGTACCTGCTCCTTTACGACCTTAGTACAACTTTACCGTTGGGTACATGCTCGCGAATATACAGGGTGGCGCACGAAATGTCGTACATAAAAAATGGCTCACAACCATGTCCTTTTGTGAACAGAAACCTTATTTCATGCGTGATTCGACAGAGAGCAGCACGTGTCGCGCATGCATACCGGCTTCCAGTTATAGCCTACTACAGCTTGGCGGACAAAGGGAAGGTGAGGCGTGAACAGAAAGTGAAAACCGTATTGTTTTAAGCGGAAACAAAGACTGTAACTCGGACTTAGGAAAGGTTTCATGTCCATTTCCGTACTTGTTGGGCTTCCTGTCGGCAGACGGTGTATAGACTGGCCAGCCAATTTGAAACAGAAGGAGAGAATATCAACCCGTCTCAAGCCAGTCCGCTCACCGGATGATATTGCTGCTGCTGTGAGAGCGGCTGTGGCTTGGAGCCCCTCCAAATCCACCAGAACTGCCTGTGTTCAGCTGTGCATCTCTCGTTGGTCAATTCAGAGAATACTGCAGTGTAAGCTTGACCTATTCCCATACAAAATGACAACAGGTCATAAACTAACGGCGCTTGACAAGCAACGGCGAGTACAGTTTGCTGTGTGGGCTACTGCAGAAGGTGATCCCGTACTGCACAACACATGGTTGAGGCATACTCAACGGTACTGTGAACAAACAGAATGATCGGTTTTGGGCGAAAGAAACGGCCTGCTATTGTGCACAAGGTTGAAAGTCATGGTGTGAAATTGTGTCTGTGGGCTGCAATTTTCAGTCATGGAATTATTGGGCCAATCTCTTTCAATAACACAGTCAACAGTGTGCATTACATGGACATGTTGTAAAACAGTTTCCTTCCACAGCTCTTTGCATCACGACTATCAATAGAGAAACAATGGTTCATGCAAGATGGAGCTCGTCGGCACACAGCAACTGTTGTTCTGAACTTCCTGCATGAACATTTGGGCCCCGTGTGAAGTCCCATCGATATCCCAAATGTTTTCGGAGCTGCTCAACCTGGCCACCACATAGCCCCGATCTGAATCCATGCAACTTATTCCTGTGGGGATATTTGAAGGAGACAATCTACCGCCAGAAAACAGAAAAATACTGAAATTGCAATCGGCCAGTGTGACTTTCTTCCGAGGGTTGAGTGAGGACATGTGTCGTAGAGTGGTCACAGACATGCAGGTTCGTCTCGAAGCTGTTGTACGCCGAGAAGGTGGGCATATTGAACATGTCCTGCATACTGACTATTCATGCATATTTCCGTGAATGTTGTAATGCCAATTTTTATTAAATATGTTGTATATTAAATATTCTATAAACAATTTCCAGTGTATGACATTTCGTGCTCCACTCTGTAGTAGAAATCAATAGTGGCAGTGTTATTTCAACGACCTCAAATAAAATGCATGACTGAAACGATCACAGCTCCGAATAACACCTTCTTACGTTTGGACAGGAAGTGTCTACGAATAGATTCAATACGTGCCAACAATACACCATGGTTCTTGGTATAGTCCGGGACAGCTTAAATAAGTTACTAGATCAAAACAAGGTAGGCAACATTAACAGCCATCCCCTATGCCTACGTAAATGTTGGTTTATGGTTGCATTTCTTGAAGGTAAGTTGTTTTCAGGTGCAAGCACATTGTCGCCAACCCTGCTTAAAATCTCGCCATCTCCAAAGACCATAATACCAGTAAAATTCCGTACCACACAGTTGCCGACATGTTTCTGGCAATAACTCCCAGAATGCATTTTTCACAAAGTCAGCCAACATTATAATTACGAATTTAACTAATGACTTATTATTTAAATAATTTCACAGTTTTCTTTGGAAATTCAAGTCTAATGAAGTTGTAACAAGTTGTACAAGGTAAGTACTACTAATATACATCGATTAAAACAGTTTTTACAGTTATTATAGACTCTTGATATGGGTGTGTCAAATCCACTTGTCCGAGATGTTTCGAAGCTTTTATTTAATTAATTTTTGGATAAATTCTTATTTAGATTTCATCATGACGCCTAAAAAACACGAGAACAAGATTGGAGATGGATTGGAGTAATTCTACGAAGATCACTACAATTTAAGTAAGTAGGCCTAGCCTAGACCTACAAAATTAAAAGTACAGAGTTATTTAATCGTTGTTTTATTTATTTTTATATTCAGTCAGAGCACAAATAACGTAATAAAAAACCTTAATGGTCTTTGGAAATTTTGAAATAGTCTTCCGACTGCATTTTCCGTATAGGCCTAATTCAAACATAACCTAAAATATAGCCTATGTAAGTTCTCTCTCGGGAATATATTCTTAGGTTCAATTCGCCTTCTAATATAGTAATGTATATTATTCTCGACTTTCAAATGCCGTCAGCCATAATATTATAATACATTGTACATGTAACTCTTAAGCTTGGAAGTAGGCCTAGTCTATGATTCACACTCGGTTGGTGGTAGTGAATGTATTGGTGATTATGTATGAAGCTTATAACTTATGTACTTGGCTACTGACCTATAGCCTACTTAGTAGTAGGCAGATAAAATATTTATATTAGGCCTATTTTTATTTGTTTCAGTCATGGTTGCGACAGAGTAGGCTAGTGTGATGCCCTTCAACGAACTTCAAGGGTTGTGCAACATGAATCAATCATCATTCTGAAGAGCCATATACTCACATGTGCATGGTATATGCACTGCGCAGGAGTTACATATGCAAATTTTCAGAGAATACCAACAATATCTCATAGCTCTCTTTTAGTTCTCGACATAAGTTACTGTACCACTGAATGCCTGGGTGAAAATTACTGATGTACTAATGTTGGGTGAGACAAAGTCATTGTTCGCTACTTGGTTAGATGACACGGTTTGGGCGAAGCCACTGGTTGCAATACGTTATAAATATTGGTCGCAGCTATAGCCTACTTGTATTATTAATTCTGAATGAAAGTAGAACGTGGCTTATACACCTGCATCGGACATGATTGTGACTGTATGCTGTGATGGATGCGCTAGAATTATTAGCACACAGGTAACG
Organism: Meconema thalassinum; assembly: GCA_946902985.2. Classification (NCBI taxonomy): domain Eukaryota; kingdom Metazoa; phylum Arthropoda; class Insecta; order Orthoptera; family Tettigoniidae; genus Meconema; species Meconema thalassinum. The sequence goes on from OX336389.2 coordinate 971,108,241, forward strand.
ATATTTGTAGGCTATACATTATACGGTAATTGAAAACTAAAAATTTCATAGATCTCGTAGGCCTATACTACACAGCTTGGACATTCTTAAAATTCACGACACGTGAATAATGAAATAAAAGGCAAAACCATTGTCCTGGATAAAGATTATTGATGCGTGACTACCCCCACTGTGCATGACAAAAACCGGGGGTGTTATATCTTAGCTAACGCGGCCCGCATTACCTCAATTTTTCATATTAAAGCATTGTTGTTGTTTCTTATGGGTAGCCCAGATTCCAATCCATCAGCTTTCTTGCATTCCAATAGAGTTGTGTGAGGTTTCCTGAAGTTCTAGCAGTCACATCAAGTTTGTTGCAATGTGGCAGGTGCCCCTTATCCATTTTACTTCCAGGTTCGTGATAAAGTGTGCATTTTTCAGAGATCTCAGGATGTCCCAAATAGGATCACGACTTATATAGATGGAATTCCAACCGAGTCTGCCATTTTCGCTGTTAATTATGCACAAGTACAGTATTGCCAATCCCACACTTACGGGACTACTTTGTATAAGCGCGGTACCATGAAACAAAATAGCGCCAAGTTTGAACCAGTTCGCAATGGATTGTGCAAGCTGTTTTTGTCTAGACCAATAATTGTTAATTCATTAGGCCATACAAACACCCCTTGATATTGTCACGACGCATCAATAATTTTCATCCAAACCCATGGTTTGTGCCTAGACCAATAACTTTTAGGCAGTGAGGCACTGGTTTTGGCGATTAGTTCGAAACATGAAATTCTTGCGATCAGCGTTCATTACAGTGGTAAATACTGTTCTACATACAAAACAAACCTAACCTGGGGCTTACGCCCAGACCTCCTTGCTGGTAGTGCAATCGATAATTTTCGTCCAGACAGTCGTCTAACCAAGTAGCGACCAATGGTTTCATCCAGTCAGTCGTCTAACCAAGAAGAGCTCGTTTATTTCTTTTCCTCACATAATTACAACATTAGTTAGTTATTGTTGTTTTAAGGGGCGTAACTACTAGGTCATCTGCCCCTTTACAACATTACAACATTACATGTGTCGTCTAATGTAGGCCTATTTAGTATCGGATATTTTGGTAACTAATGACGTCAATGTGATCGCTCACTGCGGCAGTTTCACATACCAGATATGCTGTCGAACATGGCTGCGGTTGTTAAGTATACAATAAATAAAAACACATATTTAAGTGATTTAGCACATATATCCGGTGCAGAAGTGATCAAGGTTAGTAGTTGCAAATGATAATGCCCCCCCCTCCCGCCAAAAGATGAAATAAGGTATGAACATGATATATTATCAAAGTGAAAGCGAAAAGAAAAAAGAGTGATACATGGTACAGAATTAATCTGAAATTTCACTACAGTATATGTCGTTTTATAAAAGGGCATAGCGGGTGGGTTACAGACAGCGAAGGAGAAAACATCTATTAGGACATCACTTCCATAATTATTATTCATCATTACACAAGGTATTTAGGCTAATTTAAGTATTCTACTTGGTTCATCACTCCTGAAGTGTTACCTCTATTACGTATGTCGTTTTGCCTTGAACATTTTTGGTTGAAGTCGGGCTATTATTTTATTTTAGAATATGCACTGAAAATTTGATGTAATCAGCGTAACCGCAGCCTTCGCAAAGAGGTTTACGCAGGCCAGCACGTATCCCATTTTTGAACAGCTGACTGCGGTTAACTGTAGCGCTGGCCAACAGCGGGGCGCGCTTGAACTCGGTCAGTGATAACACTATGTATTCTATTCGTCATGACAATGCTATTATTATGATCATGTAGAAATGAGTGGAAGTGTAGAGGACGTACGCATTCGCGACAACGCTGCCTTCACTTCAATTCCCTCTCATATATTCCGCTCTCAAAATTTAAATATCTCACCTCTCCACAGAAAATTGTTTTGTGTTGGTATCTTATAATTATAATTTTCGAGATATTACTCCATCGATAAAGCTTGCCTCTCAACGCCTGTACTTAACTCGTCAATTTCTCAGTGAATTCATTGAATTTTCTACAAGTGGCTTTTAATGTGCCGGTTGACGAGAGGTCAGGAGACTATTCTACCAACCATCTCGCGTTGTGCGGCTAGCATTTTTTGGCAGTTGGTCCAGGTTCAATTTCCAGCTCTGCCAAGAAATTTTAATTTTGGTCTGAGGGATGGAACAAGGCACACTCAGCCTCGTGAGGCAAAACTGAGAAAAGGAGGGTTCGATTCCCATCTCAGCCATCTTGGAAGTGGTTTCCACTCTTCTACTCCTGGCAAATGCCGGGATGGTTCCTAATTTAAGGCCATGGCCACCTCGTTCCCAATCCTCATCTGAATAATAAATGCACACACTAATCCAGCGATCACAATAACACAGGTTATCAGACAAATTCCACATGCCCAAGTACACAGATCTACATGACCATGATGTCACAAAGCCCCAAAATCAACCAACTGCTGATTTCTACCATTCCAAGACGAAATCTTCGAGTTGCCATTAGTCTTATGCCCCTAAAATCCACGACTAGTTCGAATGGTTTTAGGCCTAAGCATTGGATCAACCATCTTCTTGCATCTCAATAGGGATTTGCCAATACGCTTCCAACAGCTTGTCTCAATTCTGCCTTCATATATGTAGGCCTATACATGCAAGAAATGAGTACGGTACTTATCAAAAATAAAGAAATAATAAGCTAATAAGTACCCTACTATTATATTTCTCTCCTACTCCTAAATCCTTCTCTGAACACTCATCTTAAAACAGAATGGTCTGCATTTTTGGACTAATTATAAAAATATAGCCTGTAAGAAGAAATGAACATGCTCAGCTTTAGCTCCCTGGCGAAAATAATTGAGTAAGTATTAATGTTTCTGTTCTTATGCATTTTATATGATGCTTTAAAAATCAATCTAGAAGAGATAATTTAAGTTAACTTCACTATCATAATACTGCTTAATAGTTACTGTCGAGGACTGATGACCAAGATGTCCCTAACTTGAGCAAGGACTGCTTCACAACTTCATGTAAAACGTATTTTCGTAAAAGGGCCTTGACTTAGTTTGGATCATTTGCGATACGTGTTATATGGATGTGTGTGCTGACTTTTTGGTGTTAAATGATGTAAGTTGGCAACACCAAATGTGGCGGCCATGTTGGTTTTCTAGTAACTTATTTAAGGTGTCCTGGACTATAGCTATGGTGGCTAAATCAAGAATTGCTCGAGTAGTGTCAACTAAGTCGCATTGTAGTAGGTTTGAACCTCGAACTGGTACAATTTATTTATTTTTTTGCTTAATATCGTTTATTGTGGATGTATTATGGACGCATATCTATCTGTTCCAACGAGTGATTTTTTATTTGGTCCTGAAAAGGACCGTACTTATCGGATGGTACGTAGCCAGATTGGACGACGACATGATCTGTAGAACGAATGCACGGTATCCTGTATATTCAGGGCTAGCAAGTGTTCGAAATGTTGACCACCTTGGTTTGAAGGAAAACTCTGACCTACTCAGGCTGCCAAACATGTCAAAGCCCTGTGCAACGTCTCAGGTTGTAAACCATTCCTCATTCTTACGCTGTGTCAAGTCAACGCCCTCTGTAACCGTGGGATATAATTTAATCTTTATTCATACATTTAACAAACATAAAAAAGTATTAATTGATCCACTTATGGGAAATACCATAGTGTATTGAGTTCATTAGACTGCTATCATGACTTTTCTCACTAAAAGCCCGTATCACACGACACTTGCTGGTACGGAAGCTGTTGTGATCGTTGGTACAAAATCCTGTATGATTCTGTTCATCCTTGTCTGTACACCTGCTTGTATGACCGAAGTGTATCACACACTAGCATTTTGTACGCCAAGTTGTATGAAATAAAACATGGCGAAGGGTTGTCGTTTGAGGGTATTATTTGCAGTTCATTCGCCTTATTAATGCAAAGCAGTCGCGAAACCCTCTGGTCCAAGCACATTTTCATGCCCATGTCTTTCCCTTCCAACATGTGCATTTAAATCTCCCATTATAGTCACATTCTTTCCTCTGAACTGTTTCTGCATTTCCTCTTCAAACTCTTGTTTCTCTTCAGCAGTGCAGCCTACCTGTGGGGCATATGCTATTAGTACCTCTACAGACTTTCCTTTTAATGATATTTTTACCTTCATCATCTTGTCACTTATTCTCACCACTTCTTCTTTTAACCGGGGCGTGGTGGCTCAGCGGTCTAGCTGTACGCCTCTCACCAAGGCGGTCTGGGTTCGATTCCCGGTCAGTGCATGTGAGATTTTCGAAGTGAAATGCCATGTCCTGTGGTTCGGATTCCACGTAAAAAGGAGGTCCCGTGGCTCATGATCTCTAGATTAACGGTCACGTTAAACTACAAGCTTCCTTTTTCTTCTTTTAACCGATCTCTCACTACTACCCCCACTCCATTCCTCTTTCCTTCCTCATTCGCACTCCAATATATTCAACAGCCTTTTCTCAATTCTCTTCTTCCTTCTCCCTTCCACCTTGTTTCTGCCAGCCCCAGCAGATCCAACTTCCATCTTTCCATCATTCCCACCACCTCTTCCACCTTCCCAGTTAATGTTTGTACATTCAGTGTTCCAAATTGTAGTCCATAATCACAGCTCGATCGTCGTCCATTGTATCCGTCCTATCCGAGGCCCGTTTCCTTCTTGAAAGCAAGTGTCTTATTTACTACTGGCTTGCTGGACCTATCGTAGCTTCACCAGAGCCCCATTAGACATCACTTTTCAGGGTTCCTGGAGGACCTTCACAGCTACCGTAGCGGTCCCGGGGCACACGAAGTCCCCACTGTACTTCGCCCCTACAGGCAATCCCCTACTTTGTGCCGTTGGCCGTCTCCCACGGCGTGGACGAGGGGTTGGACTTATGGGAGACCTTGGGGACTGTAAGCTATTCAATTACTACAAGATTTGCATTTAATGTCTTAAGACAAGTCTAAATAATAAACCCTGGCACTACAGCCCATGAAGGGCCTAGGCCTACCAAGCGACTGCTGCCCAGCCGTTTGCCCTGCAGATATTGGGGTGACACGTGATCAGCGCATCGGATCCCCTCGGCCGTTAATCTTGGTTTTCGTGATCGGGGCGCTGCCTCACTGTCAGACAGCTACACAATTGTCCTAACGAGGCTGAGTGCACCCCGTACCAGCCCTCACGTCAGTTTCTAAAATCCCTGACGGAGCCAGGAATCGAACCCGGGGCCTCCGGGTGAGAGGCAGGCACGCCACCCCAACACCACAGTGCCGGCTTAAGACAAGTCTCCTGTATATTAAAGATTTGGAGTAAAGAGTTGTTTACTTATACCAGTGGTCTTCAACCTTGTTTTAATGAAGGGCCAAATTTTTGTTATGGAAGGGCTTGAGGGCCGCATTAATTTTATTATACATCTATATATATATATTGTCTTTTAACTTGGAAGAAAATAACATCAATTTTTTTAAACTAGTTTTTATTTAGTTTGAAAATTACAGTGAAATAAATATTAAAATATGTTACAAAATATCAAAATGTTTTTTTTTTTTTTTTTTGTTCAGTGAGAAATCTGACACTTCTCTTTCACTAATCTGTCAACATTGACTTTTATGTTGGATGAAGCAATTCGAAGAGAGTTCTCTAAATGAGAGTCAGAAACACGATTCCTCAATTTTGACTTCACATTCTTCACTTTGGAAAATAGCTGCTCACAGATGTAAGTGCTGCCAAAAAGGGATGCTGTCGACAGAGCATGAGATCTAATTGCTGGAAATTGATCGTTTTCAACATACAATGAGTAAAATTCCAAAAGTCCAAAATGTTTAAATTTCTCCTGTAAATCGCTATTACACTGAAAGTCAATAAGTTCCATTTGTATGTTTCCGGGGTAGTCTTCCTCATTCACACCAAATGGAGCACAAAATAGCTTCATCATTTTTTTTATTTAACTTGAAATCTTCAAACCTGTTACTGAAATCAGATCGTAGAACAGTGAGTGCTTCACTGTATTTTCCTTTGTTTTGAACTTCACATTGCGACAGTGTTGGAAAGTGTGTGAAGTCGCCCTTTAGTAGTTGGCTCTCCCACAAACAAAGTGTTTTCTCATATGCCTCAACTTGATCAGAAAGGTTATGAATCATGATGTTCTTACCTTGCAGTCGAATATTCAAATCGTTGAGATGCATTGAAATATCCGTAAGGTACCCAAAATCAGCCATCCAATTGGGGTCGTTGAACTGGTGAACTGTCTTTCCTTTACTTTCCATGAATGTACAGATTTCTTCTTTCAGATCAAAAACCCTTTTAAGAAACTTTCCCCGACTGAGCCAGCGAACCTCTGTGTAATATACTACATCACCATGCTCTGCATCCATCTGACTAAGGAAAGTCTGGAATTCCCTATGGTTCAATCCTTGTGATCTGATGAAGTTCACGATTTTAGTCACATCTTTGATCACATCCCTTAAACACACACTTTTTGCACACAAACTTTCATGGTGGATAATGCAATGGTATTGCATGAATTGTCTATTTTCGCACGCGTCTTTTCGGATCAGAGCCACAGCACCTTCATGTTTTCCTGTCATTGCTGGGGCACCATCAGTAACAACACCGGACAGATTGTGCTTTAGACCAAGTCGATTTAAAGTTGAAGTCAAAGACTTGTAAATATCACTTCCTTTAGTTGTGCCTTTCATTGGAAATAGGGTGGCCATTTCTTCGGTAATGGAAAATTGTTGGTCGATTCCTCTGATAAAAATAGCTAACTGAGCTGTGTCTGTAATATCAGTGCTTTCATCAAGCGCCACTGAATAAAAAGCAAACTTTGAAGCACGGTCTTTTAGTGTGGTTTCAATATCCTGAGCTAATTCCTCGATTCTTCTGGCCACAGTAACTCCCGATAAGCTAACCTTCGAAAACAAATGCCTTTGGTTCGGGCATAGAATTTCAGCTGCCGATTCCATGCACTGCTTTACAAACTCACCATCCGTAAATGGATTTGATTTCTTAGCAATTTGTTCAGAAATGATGTAGCTAACTTTAACAATTCACTTTCAGCGTTTTGCCAAGTAAAGGAGGATTGTCAATTTTCTAATTTTTTCTTTAAATCTCGTACCTTATCTATTCGAAATTGTCCTTGGATTGAGTCCATCTTGGAGGTGTGCTTGGCGTCATAAAGCCGCTTTACATTGTACTCTTTCATAACGGAGACAGATTCATTACAAATTAAACAAACTGGTTTATTTTTTATATGTACGAAACAGTACAGGTCAGTCCACTTTTCTTGGAACACTCGGCACTCATCGGCAATTTTCAGTTTCTTACTACCCATAGCCATTATTCACAAAACAGAAAAAAGCGTTCACTCACTAGGTGAGATCAGGTGATACTGATACCGCGGAAAGCAGTCCCAATTGTCTGACCTTGAGTCACAGTGTTGCCACACTTGCTTTGCCGCTTACACAACTCCCTACTAAGGCCTACGAAGTAAGATAACATTTGAAGGGTCCACGGGAAGAAGGGGGAATGCCACTCAAAATGTAAATTGAGGTATCAGCGCGATCTGGTAGGCCTCTTGGCGACGTATTGAAGGCACAAGGTGTCTGGCTAAGAACAATGAGGGTTGTGAAAAATGACGTTTCAAGTTGACTCGTACATATACGTAAATACATATAAATGAAACTTTGAAGCTTGTTTCCTGAACATTTTACATTATTTGACATTCCCTTCTCCCCGCAGACCCTTCATTTAAAAATCAACAAAATAATGCGATCTTCTGAACTCTTTGCTCATTTTATCATCGGTGCATCAACATAACACTGTTATGGCTATCGAAATACCATTAAATATGAATTATTGAAACCTTTCATTAACGTCAAACAAACTTTTTTCCAAAATTCACCGTTTCCAAAATAGCGCCAATTTCAAAATCAACAATTTTCAACCAAAAATAAATTAAAAATACCAACACACATTCTTAGCAAAGAGGACATCACTCCAACGCCAACAACACCTCGTTCGTTAAAATCCGATCATGCGTTATGGAGATATCGCCAAAGTTTATATGAAAGTAGGAGAGGAAGTAGAACCCCCCTAACAATACTACTACAAGTTTTTATTCTAGAGACTTGAAATTTATTTTGGGTGTAAAGGGGGTAAGGACCTTTCATTTATGTCAAACAAACTTTTATGTAGAATTCCTAGTTTCCAAAATATAACAATTTCAAAATTAAATATACCGACAGTAGTGGCTACGCTGGCTAAAGCGCTGCGTTAGGCCATGGGGCCAAGCTCTCTGCTGACTCGGTAGATGCGTGGGTTCGAGCCCCACCGTCGGCTGTCCTTGAAATGGTTTTCCGTGATCTCCCATTTTCAACACCAGGCAAATGCTGGGACAGTCTTCTGACAGGCCACGGCCGCTTCCTTCCATTTCCTTGCCCAGTTTCATTCATCTTCATCCATTCCATCTCTCCTCCCGACGCGCAGGTCGCCCACGGGCGTCAAATAGAAAGACCTGCACTCGGCCTCTCAGGAGGCCACACGACAAAAAAAACTGTTTTTAAAAAATACAAAAAATTAAAAAGGTTTTATTATAAAAAGTAAAGGTCACAGAGAGCATTCGTTTGAACCATGGCACAACGTTCTATGATGTATGGTTTTCAAACTATCACCTACTTTCAAAAACAAAATTAAAAAAAATAAAAAAATGAAAAATATAATGAGTGGTCCATAGCCAAGCCCCTATCAGCTTGAGTCCAACGACACCTCATTCGTGAATCTCCGACCATGGATTCGCGAGATATCGGCTCAGACTCGAGCGGCGGCCATGACACTAAGCAGAACACGTACTACCCCCCTACTGTTAATTTAAAGACATTTTTGTAGTTATTATCTGGCTGTACTATACTGTACACACGGTTGTAAATGTGAGTGGCTGGAAATGTGCATACCAGGAAAAGATTGAGGGTAATTCAGCACGTCTATTTGAGCCTGGAATTTCACAAGTTATTCATGGAAGCATGGAAACTTACTCGGAACTTCACAGCTTGACTCGGCTGTCTCTGCACATTTACGATAGTTAACTCGCAATGAACCTCCAGGATTGCTTGTGCAGCAAGTATGGTGTAGTTCCTGCCATGTTACCCATATCTCCAAGGAACGTATTCAAACGCAGGTGGGTATAAAAATGGCGGCTCAGCTGTGAAACGTTGTCCTAAACACATTTAGAGTCTGTGTTGAATCCATGGTGCTCCACATTTAAACTTGGATCATTTGTACCATTGAGTCATTAGGCTACTGATAACCACGTTATTTCTTTGTGTGTGCATCCAATACACATGCCTGTTGACATGGTCACGGCAAAGGACTTTTTAAATTTACTGGTGTCTCTGAGCTCTTATGGCTATTGACAGACGGCTTATTAACTGCGGATGAGTTTCAGACTCTGTCTTTACTCGTCACTTTTCAAAACCGTGGAGACTGTTTATTTCTTGCAGCAGTATGCATTTGAAAACAATTTTTAAACATAGTGTACGAGTAGTAAAGTTATTAGGAAGTTGAGGTTAAGCCTCTATTCAGTGCCAAACGTGTATATTGCTCCGAATAAGAATGTGTTAAATCAGTGTTACCAAAGAACCTGAACAGTCAGTTACCGTCGCTTTTCATTTTTATAACATCTGTAAATGAGATTCGCCGCCTTCACGAGCGAAACAGGTCATCCTTTAGTTTTCTCCTTCTTCAATAGTCCATAATAATATATATATATATATATATATATATATATATATATATATATATATATATATATCTTAATCATATGTAATTTATTTCAGGTTATTTTTTTGCATATTCCAGTAATTGGAGTTATTTTGTGTTAACCGACTGAAAGTTACAATATCAATTGTCAGCAAGGCAACACTGAAAAATGACTTCAAAGCTATTTTTGCTTACAATAGGCCAAATAGCACTGTATTGAATCTAATACTTTGTGCAATAAGTACCTTTAAAACATCTCCAAAAGCACCTTTCCCAAGCCACTTTAAGACTTCAAATTCACTCTGAATTCTTGACTGGCCTTTAGGATTTGCTGGCAGGAAGAATTGGATATCTGTGTCAGGTTCTTCATCACCAGCTTCTTGTTCTTGCTCCTGCTACAAAACAAACATTATTCCATTATTCACAGAAATTAACTTGTTAAGCCTCATTAGGGCAAGTTCACAATGTGGATTCCTCGAGTCACATCCTAATTGAATATCTAGTAATAGAACATATTGTGCCCGTTTAGACCGGAGTCCGCACGATCACATATGCATTTTACCAATAATCAGTCAGCACGAGAATCAAAATATCCCGGAGCGCCAGATGGGTTAAAGCAAATCGCAAAAACGACATCAAATTTATAAAAATGCTTTGCTGATTTTTGGCTCAATGCAACAATAAGGATAGAAGGAGATTTAATTGGGTGAAACACATCTGGTAAAATTATCTCAGTTTATTTAAAGTTAAAATCTGACTGCAAGAATAATGCTCAAAGCAGCATCATCCACGTGTGGCGATCCACACTCTTATTTACACACAATATACAGAAATCTTCCAAACACATTTGACAATCTTTTGAAAACACAAGTCCGATTGTTAGTCCTGTGGACTGTGTTCCAAAATTATTAACATTTTAACTCCAGTGCAAAATGAATTGTCCATACTGGAAATAACGTAGATCACTGTTTGACTATTTACATGATATTAACACTCGTAGAATAAATGTTTATAGAATTTCTTAAAACTTTCATTTGTTTTCCAGTTTTCCAAAATATATCGTTGAAACTATTATTATCATCGTAGCAACACAAATTATTAACACATATTAACAACATCTGAAAAGTATTTGACCATTGAGCATAGCATCGAAGAACTGTGCGAAGCACAACAACAATTAATTGTTCTTCTGACATTAAACATTCGAGAAGTGACTCGATTATGAACTTCAAGTTCCAAACAAAACATATGATTTCTGAATCATCAACTTGATCAATAAATGGTTGAACCATTCAACTATTAGATTTTCCACTTGGAATTATTATGAAAAAAATATTTATATTTATGGCCATTTCTAGCAACTTTCACAACTTGCAATTCTTCGACAGAATGCGGAAATTAGAATTGTAGTCTTATAATGAATTCATTTAGTTCATGGCACTAGGATTGAAAATATCCTTCAAATTATTCGTGGTTAAAGAATTATTTTAAATTGGCAGTGGCCCATTCTACTATTTGTGTAAGAACACAATATTATAACAACAACAACAACGGTAAAGGTCTTCCTCTGAAGAAGAATAAACTACTATCATGACAAATCCGGGTTCTAGCAAGATCAAAGTCTAAATGGAATTCGTAAACAAGGTTGAAATAAGAACTGATGGTTTCAAAGAAATAACCTTCGGGTTATTCATACGACGAAATGTGTGGCTCCAATACTCCTACTATAAACCTGAGCCATCGAACCTGCTATTTGATTGATGCTCGAAAAAACCTTCATTCCTGCGACTTAACATGCGCACCTGGGAATGGCATTTCAACTACTCCACACACATAAATTTTCTTCCCAAAATTTATACAATAAATCAAGCCTCTGCTTGTTATCAACACTGGAAGATTAATAAACTTACAAGTTTATTTTATTTTACCATTCAGTTCAACCCGTGAATTTACCATACTTATGAAAAGCTTCATTTCACTTTCGAGTGTATTTACGTCATGATTTTATATAAATACAACAATATCCTATTTGATACAAATATCAATTGCTTCCCGTTTCATGCCTCTCCGTGTTATATGAAACATATACTTTGCTCATTGCAAATATCAACTGTTCAACCAGAACTGAAATGTAGGTTGAATGCGGGCTTGCGCTAACCACTCTCCTTCGTAAAATCTCCTGTTCCAAACTAGAAATGTTTCAACTACTTCATAGGCTCTTTCTCAATACATATGATTATTATAAAATATAATATCCAAGAATTATTTAGAAAAATTATGAAAATTATTATTATTATTATTAGTGGATTATTATTATTATTATTATTATTATTTCAAATATGTTGAATTATCATCTCATTATGTGAGAATCCACATGTTCGAACCTTCGAATATGGAAAAAATATCCATTCCTCAACAAAAATAAATTTAACTTTTACAGTTACAGCGGCTGATTACCGTGATTTCCCAAAAATATGAAAAATTCAAATAAATGCTCAAAATGCTCGGTCATCGATCCTAAACTGTTCTGAGTGCTGAAAATGCTCAGAATAAATCTAACAAGTCTTGCGTAAATCATTACAAGCTTTAAATACGACGAAAAAAATGTGTTGGTCATCTGCAGAAAAATAGTTTGTTCCAATTAGCTAAGCATAATATAATTCAAATGTGGCTTACATTTCTTGATGTTCTTGAAGTGTAGTAAACCTGGTCTATACCAGATTTATCCGTAGACATGCCCTATCGGACAAGCACGTATAATCCTTGTATCGGCCGCCATTGTAGACCCACAAATCGTCTAGTCAGACATAGTGGTAGTATCTTTCGACGTTTTAAATGACTGTGGTTCCATTTTAATATGGGCTTCTAACAAAGACATAACAGTTTGTTTGAAAAGGGTCAGATCTAAGCGATCTCTTCTTAAATGTGTCAGTTGTAACCTAACTCACTGTAATCTCATCAGTACAAGAAAAACGTTGACAGTCTAAGCAGTTAACGGCTGTTCTGAAGATCGTTCCCTGGGCATGGTTTATTAATATCACCATCTGCCATGCGCTAAGCAACCTGCAGTTTCCCTTGCGTAGACTAATGAACGCCACCGTTATAGACTATTCTTCAATGTACTGACGGATTGAAGTGGTTAAATAGTTACAAAATATGAAAACTGACTTTAAATGGATTTAAACATCCAAGTATTAATTTACTATTGGACTGTGACAAATACTATTTTCTAGACAGAGTCTAGCATATGTCCTTTTGGAAATATAAATATTTCCACCAATGTCTGTAGAAATACAATCACCTCAGTGATTCTCCTCACCAGAAACTTACTAAGTTCCAACTCGTTTGCGCAGCACTTCTCGTGACTATCACGATTTGAAAAGTACTTCTTCGTAGAGGCGGCAACCATGTGCCTTGGCTCAGCGTAGACGCAACTTGTTCGCCAAGTGCTTGTGATGAAGTGAGCTACCTAAGCCTGCTCCAGCTTGCTTTTATACAAAAACGGTCAGGGTCACGCGTCATCGCCTGATATCTAAAAATCCTCATATCTCTTGAATCCCTGGTCCGATTTACTTGATACTAATTGCATTCTCTTTCATTTGGCCGTGCCAGTAATCTGATCCCAGTCTCAAGTCTCTGCTCCATAGTTAACTATTTAATCAATAAATAGCCTCCACCTCTGCTGTTACTCGCTACGTCATTTACCATCCAACTATCGGTAATTTCCTTCGAAAGGCTTCGAGAAGCAATGTAGCGCGATATTCAAATATCCGAACTTTCAAAAGCTGCTACAGCCTTTCCCTTGATATCTAGGTGTCTGAAACTTGGAATACCCATTCCTAGATTTGGGCACAATATAATCTAGTTGCCTGTCACTGAGGAAAATGACTGGTATCTCACAAAGAAGGGTTTAGGTGCTTGTCACCGATATTTGAATGGGACAAGTTTATTTGTGTTTTGAAACATAAAGAAAGACATACGGTTTGAATTGAGATGATATGGAAAACATGTGTATTCAGAGATGTCACAAAAACAATGTACCGGTAATTGACCATCTACAACATTATTCTCACTTCAAATACACCTGTCAATTTTAATACATTCTTGCCTTGGCAAGAAGATTCCGCTTGACCTTGGCCGCCGGTCCCTGGCCAATAGCCGGCTGTTACTGGTTGGTGCGAGTGGTCTCCAATCATATTTCCCAGGTATTCTTCGCTCTTCTGTAGACGTGTGAACTCCGAGCTAATTGGGTGTTTCAGTACTTCAGTGTTTTATAAAGCTACTGTGTCCCGTTACTGTATATCGTATTGTACAGTGTGTTATGGTGATTGTATATAGTGCTGTTGAATGCCTTATGTGAAATATTCGTTACATGAACGTGTATATCTGCACAATACGTACATAAAGTGCAGGAAATCGTGTGCTAGAACAAGACAAAAGTTTCGAGTGAAATTTCCACGGAAACCCATTCCTGTAAATCGGACAATAAAACAACTGGCTGAGAGATTCTAATGTACAGGTTCAGTGAACAATATAAATCGAGATAAAGGTCCTTATTTCCTTACTGAAGCTAAATTAGATGACATTGGTGAAGGATTGTGACACATACCACAAAAATCACTGAAGCGTTTGGTGCAGAAAACAGTGGTATCTCATACTTCTGCCTGGAAGGCAACAAAATTATTAAAACTCACACCATATAAGACCAGGTGAGTGCAAAAATTACAACTGCTAGATCCTGCTAAGAGATAATTTTTGCAATTGGGTTATAGAGAAGGTATACTCAGGAGAAATTGACCCCAAGTTAATTCTTTTTTCGCATGAGGCTAATTTCCATTTGCAAGGCCATGTAAGCTCACAAAATAACAGATACTACAGTGATACAAAACCAGATTTCGTGTATGAGCAACCGCTTTATGACGAGAAAATCGGGATCTGGGTCGCTTTGAACGGGCATAGAATTATAGGCCCGATTTTTTATGAGGGCACAATTAACAATGTGTGTTATAGAGATGAAATCCTTGACACATATTTTGATGAACTGACTCACGCAGAACGTTTTTCGGCATACTTTCAGCAGGATTCTGCCACAGCTCATACAGATGATGCATCTATTGCTAAATTATGCCGCGTGTTTGGTACAAGGATCGTAAGTAAAATCTGTGCCCCCGCCATAGCCCAGATTTAACGGTATGCGACTTTTATTTGTGGGGAATGTTAAAAAAACATAGTTTATGGGAACAATTCTCACACACTAGATGAACTTTGATACAATAGAAAAGCTGCAATTGCATCCCTCAGTGCTAAAGACCTTGGTAGAGTAACCGGAAAATTCATAAGGAGATGTCGATTATGATTGGCAGCGGATGGGGAAAATTATCAGCGTCTACTGTAAACATGGTGAGTAAATATGAATTGTAACTGATTTCAAGCACCATATTCTGTCGTAATGCGCGCGCGGTAGCTGGCATCAGAGCCGTCACTGTCCGCAGCGCGTGAGCAATCTTCAGAATTATTCTGTGTTGTTCTTTACGTTATCCTTTATGAAAATATCTTAAACAGTGAAAAAGATTTACTGGGAAATCAAAAAACAAAGTATTAGAAACTGGAAAAGTTAAACCATTTCTTGGCATTGAATTCTTAAAAATAGAAAAACAAGTATAACTTTAAAAATGTTGGTTAA
Source organism: Meconema thalassinum (assembly GCA_946902985.2). Taxonomy (NCBI): domain Eukaryota; kingdom Metazoa; phylum Arthropoda; class Insecta; order Orthoptera; family Tettigoniidae; genus Meconema; species Meconema thalassinum. The sequence continues at coordinate 971,123,709 of OX336389.2, forward strand.
AATAAATGGGAAGGGAAAATAATAATAATAATAAAAATAATAACAATAATTTACAAAATAACTTACATTGTTCGAATGGGATAAGTGAGCCCTCCGAAAGTGGTAACAAACTATTTATTAAAAGTATTGACTAGACGGAAATATTGTTTAAATATTTTTTGTTGTTGTTTGAGTCTTCAGTCTTTTGACTGGTTTGATGCAGCTGTCCATGCCTCCCTGTCCTGAGCTAATTGTTTCATCTCTACATAGCTACCACACCCTACATCTGAGACATCTGTTTAACATATTCTAACCTTGGCCTACCCCTCAGTTCTTGTCCTCGACCCTTCCTTCCAAAACTAAGCTTGCTATTCCTGGGTGTCTTAGTATGTGTCCTACCAACCTATCTCTTCTCTTCATTAGCAGTCGACAGAAACATCTCTCCTCTCCCACTAGTCTTAATACCTCTTCGTTTGTAACCATATCTACCCATCTGATCATCATTCTCCTGTAACACCACATTTCAAATGCTTCAATTCTCCTCTTCTCTGCTGCATCAATAGTCCTAGTTTTACTTCCATTGAGTGCCACGCTCCCGACAAAGGCCTTCAAAAATGACTTCCTAATACCTAAATCTATATTCCATGTCAACAAATTCCTTTTCTGTAGAAATGCTTTCCTTCCCTGAGCTAACCTACTTTTTATATCCTCTTTGCTTTGTCCATCACTGGTTATTTTGCTTCCTAAGTAACAGAAGTCTCCTACTTCCGTTAAGTTTTTCACCTGCCAAATTCATGTCCATAGAGGTTTCTGATTTATTTCGGCTGCATTCCAGTATTTTTTGTTTTACATTTATTAATTTTCATCATGAATTCTTTCCTCAAGGCGGAGTCCATACCATTCAAAAACTCATTCAAATCCTCAGGCGTGTCGACCAAGATGACTATGTCATCGGCAAATCTCAGAGTTGAAATTATTTCTCCTTGAATCTTCACTCCCACTTTATACTTTTCTACAATTTCCTTCATTGCTTGCTCAATGTAAAGATTGAAAAGTATGGGTGATAAGTTGCAGCCTTGCCTTACACATTTCTGAATACCAGGTTCTCTCTCATGTCCTTCAGTTCGAATGACTGCTGTCTATTTTCTGTATAGATTGTAGATCGCCCTCCTATCCCTGTACTTTATTCCAATAGTTTTCAAAATGCCAAACAATTTAGTCCAATCAACATTATCAAAAGCCTTTCCTAAGTCTACAAATGCCATGAACGTTCTCATATCTTTCCTTATTCTACCTTCCGAAATCAGCCTGAGACTTAGTACAGCTTCCCTTCTTCCTACACTTCTCCTAAAACCAAACTGGTCTTCACCCAACTCCGTTTCTATCTGGCTTTCCATCCTCTTGTAAATTATTCTAGACAGGATCTTTGAAGCATGAGTAATTAAGCTGATTGTACAGTAATCTTCACATCTGTCAGCTCCCAAAAATATTTTTTAAACATAACTACTGTAATTATTGTGTCAATATGGATCCATCATGAATGTCAACATTCGCAAATGCCAAAATAGTGTCGGCTGCCAGTGGAACACACATCTTATCCCAAACTCACTAGGTTTTGCAGTGCGGTGATTTGCATTAGGCTCGTGAGCAACACCAATATTATTTCCAGGAGTGTGTGCACCCTTATACAGCGATTCCAACTCTCACAGACAGTAAAACTGTGCCTAGTGATTGCTAATAGAATGCATATCTCACCACAAACCCGCAAGGTTTTGAGATGCTGAGATTCACCTCATGAGTGACAATGACCTTATTTTCAGGCATACCCGCAACATAATATCATGAAACCAATTACCGCGGCCACCAGAAAAAATGCCCTACCGATGGCTGGTGGAACATATTTCTTGCCGTCAACTCACTACATTAGTGGAGGTGAGAATTGCTATCAGCTCACAAGTGAAGCCAAGTGGCACACACACACCATAATATCACAATGCAGACTCCCGCACCTACCATTACTGTCGATGATGTCCACAATACTTTTAAAGAAAATTACCGTAGGTATTTTATAATTGGTTATCCATCCTCAGGTTATTCCTTCACTAATTCTATTATAGGTTTTAGATACCGTATTTATTCGCTTATATAATAAAGCATACAGCAGTGGGCAGGCGACATACAATATATTTTTTATACCTTTTCAAAGTGCTCTCTTAATACGGAGCGGGGCATAGCTCATTTTTTTTTCTCTCTGCCTCAGTCATTAGGCCCGATGAAGGAAAAATTGGCCAAGTTGAACTATATATATTGCATCCATAGGCATACGTGACACGTTACACTGCCTATAACACGACTTTTTCTCCCCTCCATAACAACACGCAAGCTAAAACGCAAACACACCATAGGATGAAAATCCCAGACTTTGGGAAACCCTACATATTTTTGGAAGTCACACAATCAATTTACATTGCCACATGACAGTAAAACACTATCAAAAGAAAAGGAAATGATCCCACTGGCAGACGTGGAAAGAAGGCCAAGAAATAGCCTTCGGACCTCACTGACCGCACCGGGATACGATCCTAACACTCGACAGAACTGTCCCGGAGACACTGCCTAGAATGGCGCCAGAAACAATTACTCTGGGTGAAAGACGGTCTCAAAACCCGCAACCTTCTGAATACCAGGAATATAAGGTCGGGTAGCTATCCAGTTACAGGATTTAAAAAAATTGGAAGCTAAAACAGATTGGGACAGTTCCACTAACAGATGTCCATAAATGAAAAACAACAAAATCGCCTCCGGCACATAGTCACCAAACACGCGACTAGCGGCCCGGAGACACTCGTGTATAACGACATTTTGTACAATGGATAGGGACATAATCGACCCACGCTACATTAACACAAAACTTGGGGACACAAATGTAGTTAGTGAGAGGTTCTTTTGCATTGCGGAGATCCTGCCCGCAATCACAAGAGACAGCAATCAAGTTCACACGTACACGTGCCGCGAACAAGAGCATGGTCAGAACATAAACAAATGAGGGCGCACGACATTGTAATTCTACACTACCACTGTCAGCGATAAGGCCCGCATGACTCGCCGACCTTCACGCATACAGACGAACTAAGCCAGCTCCAAGTGGACAGGAAAGACGCCATCATTCACGTCGGATACAAACACCTCATAACTCCCCAAATTACACTACGAGGAGAATTCAAAAACACACAAACTCTTCACAGGAATGCGTATTCCCATCTGCGCATTTCAAATACACGGTACATGTGCCATAATATATACGGCACAAATACCGTCGTAACAAGCCTTTACACTAAGCCGGGTCCGAACCCATGATCACACACCACACTCGTACAAAAAACTAACTAACCAACGGTATTTTTGGTACGAGAGACACAAGCAAAAACCACACTGGGGACACCTCAATCCCTGAAACACAACGCAGACATATAACACAGAGAATTACATAGATCACGGGTCCAAATCCCAGCAAAAATTGGACACCAGGGAAAACAACTATCCAGGCTTTCAATCACACCGAAATTGGCCCATACAACTACAGAACCAGATAATACCACATTTCCTTCGGCCAAAAGCCAGGCATGAAATTTCAATTACACCTGACATGGAAAATATATTTCCCAAACACAGGTACAGAAATTTCGTGAGACAAAGGTCTTATGGAATAGTGGCCACACAACAGTACTAGCTATTGCTACACTAGTCCGCCCGGAATCTAGAACAATGACAACACTCGCATACGTACAAGAAAACACGTGCCGGCAGCTGACATACATAACGTCCGAGCCTGCCATTACACATACAAACCGCTGACTTGCAGGTTTCGTCACATTGCAATACTGCTGGTGACAAGACACTATTGTTGTATCGGCATTGACCATGAAATTACAAGCACAAAACAATCTTCATGCCACACATTTTTTAACACTGCAAAAACAATTATAACATTTAGCAATGGACAGACGTGACAGACCGAAATTATCTTGGGCCCATAGGAGCACGTTCTCAAGGACGTTGACAGGCCACGGGCACCTCCTGCCCATACACGCGATACATATTAGGACTTAGCCTATAACAGACCAACCGTCCGCAGGGTGTAGCGGAACATAGTCACACACGCGCTCACTAATCAAGGGCGAACACAGACAGGGGCTCTGAGGAAACAAGACCTCCCCCCTAATAACTTCCTTTCGCGATTTTATTTATAAAAATAAATCATTCCAGGCGATTAGGACATGGCCAGTCGCACTACCACCACTGGCCAAATTCACACTACAAATGGCAGACTAGATTAAGCCGTGGCGTCACAGCGTCACAACGCTTTACTATCCCAAGAAGCGGATAGCGAGCAGACATGAACAAAGGGAGGATGACAGGAGCACAGGCTACCATCGTACCACCTTACTCCCCTCCAATAACCTTCCCACGTCCAACATGAACAACGCAGACACGTGAACACGATGAAAACAGGTACACTACATTACAAAGTATACACAGGGGTTGATAGACTTCATGCGTTTAAAGAGAAGGCTTACTACGCCTTGGACCTCGATGCTACCACCTGAGTATTAGGGGTGGGTCGGCAAACAACAAATAAGCATAATGCGCATCTCCAAATGAGAGATGAGGCCACAATCACATACTAACTATTTTTTAAATTAAATACTCCCGCATGACAGGGATATATTATTATTACGCCTCACCATACACCTATCCTTACATGAGTGCGGATGCCTCATATCCAGATACCTGCATGAGTATCCCATCCATTTACCAAGGGTTATCACTATCAAACCTGCATGGAATTTTTATATTTTTGCAATCCTGGGAATTACCTGCCCCAGTCCACTCATTGTAAGAGCAATCCTAGTAGCATTACCGGCTCAAGGCCACCATTTATTGGAGCCCAAAGATGCGCAACCTCTTCCTACCATGCTTTCAGCCCACTCTACGAATAACTACCCCCAGATCCTAATAACAGGGCACCTGACGTCATAGACCCTACTAACACCTCCATGAAGGGTAACGGAGCATTATCGCTGGAAAGCTGACATAGCAGTAGTGGACCTAAAGTAGTCTATGCACCTAGAAGCTCTACAACCCCACAACACCTGAAATATTTTACATTTTACACAGAAATAAATTACTTACAAAGGTTACGCCCATATTTTTTTTATTACATGAAAAGGAATCTGAAACACTCTGATTGGTGATAACGGCATAAGCCGAAGGCAAAAGGCACCACACTGGAGCAGAGCTGGGGAAGGTGATGATGACCCTTACCCCAGTTGGCTCAACAAATCACTGACCCGACCGAACAGACGAACCACGTAAGGTTGAAGCATTCGGGATCTGGCACGGGCAAACGTCAAGATCTAGGGGTGCATCTAGCCTATCCCCCTTGTCGGAGACAGTTACACCCACTATGTGCCACGGTCGTCGAAGCCAAGACCTGCAGGGGAGACTTTCTGAGGATGGTGGGAGAAATAGCTCACTCCGCGCCGGACTCAGGGACTGACCCTAGGGACGACCCAAATTATGACTAGACTTATAGTTAAATTTAAGTAAGTAGGGCTTCTACAGCGGGAAGCAAGACTCCTGGGCGTTGGAGTGAAATATAATTGCGGCCAACAGTGGCGAAGAGAATATAATTGCGGCCAACAATGGCGAAGAGAACATAATTGCGGCCAACAGTGGCGAAGAGAATATTATTGCGGCCGACAAAGGCGAAGAGAATATTATACTGCGAAAAGCATACTACGATTGCCAATAAAGGCGAAGATAATACTATGCCATTGGACGATGTCCAATGCCCACTTAAATGGCGACGCATCGGGCAGCCTAAGGGCATTAAATAGACATGCAACGAGCTGTCTAGAGGGGTTACAGTGGGCAGACCCAACTACGACTACATACGCAAAGGCAAAGGTAAAGAGCTGATAAATACAGCGGGCGAAACGGTTTTGCTTTGTGGCACCGTAAGCTGCCTGTGACTAGGTTAATACTAGTTCATCATCATTTAGCATAGATGTCGACAATTAGGATTAAGACGGAGGGGACTACGAGGCATTGTTGGGTTCCGGTCTCAACAATGTACTACAAGGGCCCCCGCGAGAGAAATCGGACGGACGAGCCTCCATCTAAATTTTAGTTATTTAAGTACAGTGCCATTTTTAAGGTCACTTAGATGTAAGCAAATTCAACAAGCGCTGTTGCTACAATTGGGCACAGCACATTTCGGCTTTAGAATAAGGTCTACTCGGCTTGTACATACAGCATAGTTTTACAATTAAGGCAATTTTTAAAATTAAGGAAATTTCTTTTTAAATTAAGGTAAAATATTTCGGCACCTGATGGCGACGCAAATCCGTCATCAGGGTAAGCCCGATAGCACATAGGTTAACGATAGCACATAGGTTAACGATAACACATAGGGTAACGATAATACAGTAAAATAAGTATAATTGAGATGGAATATATCGGCACCCGGTAACAAAAATTCCGCTACCGGGGTAAGACCGACAACACATTAAGAAACGGCATTACGGCACCGTATAGGGTAAGCCCGGCCACACATCGCTTAACACTAACCATGCCATTTTTTTTTTTCACAGGTCAAAAGAGCTTCAGACTGTGGATACACTGCCACAGGGAGCGTCATAGAAAATAGGCAATATTTAAATGTTTTACTAACCTCTCCATTTTTTTTCAGAGATCGTCACCAGGAATGCACTGGTGACTATGATTTTTCTGCCATAAAGCAGCAGTATGCTTTTAATGACCCCTTACTATTGTATTACACCTGTGCGCACTAATTTATATTTAATATTCATCTTCACTTACAGGATCACCACATTTTAACACCTACACTTTAAAAATCTGCACAGCACGGTTGATACCTGTGGGGTATCAGGCTCGCTGGCAGATCAACATACACAAAATACATAAGGCGTCAAAAATGCGGCGCAAAATTACGGCAATGAGGGCGCAACCGGCTGTGGCGGCGACTCTCATTGTCAAGTGTGAAAGCATTCACCCACAGGGAATGCTTCACAGATTAGGTATTAAGGATACATTGCAAGCGGTACGACCACTAAACCGTACCAAGAAGTGGCCGTACAGGATTAGCCGTGAGACGGCAAGCGTACGTACAAACGAGTAGCGTGCACGCGAGGTACCAAAAACTAGAATTATAAGAGATTAGCGCGCTTAAGTTAGACATAAGACCATTGTAATTAATAATTTTAAAGGGTAACTTAATACAAATTCATGCACCCACGGGCAATTATTCCACTAGACATAAGGTCATTGTAATTGATAATTTTAAAGGGTAACTTAATACAAATTCATGCGCCCACGGGCAATTATTCCACTAGAAATCAATAATATTCCTAAATGTCAACATATGAACATCGCAACATAGCACATTAAACAGTATATTTTTTTGTTTGTTTCTTAAATTCACATGTACACAATGTCTATGATTTGTTTTCTTTCATTTTTCTTTCTTCTAACTTCCCCATTTGTCAGGGTGTTCCGTTTTATCCCAAATCAATAAATGCATTTTGAATATTTCCCTTAAATTATACCCTGGAACACCCATTTTTGTCTATTTCTTCTCTCTTTCTCATTGCAGGGAGCACTTTTTCCCTAAGATAGGGCGGACGACGCAATCATCCGTTCAGCCCTGGGTTTTTTTCCTCCCTGCACAACAATGTACCGAATAACTATCAGCACCATGTATTTTTTTTTCTTCAAACTTTCAAAATGTCAATATCGATATTTTTTTTCATGCAATATTTTTATAATGTCTAGGCCAATATCAATGTTATATATATATATGTATATCCCATAACCCTCCCCTCTGAACACGAGCTGATCTCACACCTACACAGCAACACGACATCACAACATCATACGAAGAAGAGGACACCAACAGAAGATACGAGGGGGCTTCAAGAACAACCACATCAACTACATCTATTACATCGACATCCCCACCCCTAGTTCCGTTCCCGTTCGCGGGGACGCGAACTAAATAGGGGAAGAGGCTTGTACAGCCCCCCAGGGGTATGCACCCCCTGGAGGCCATCCCCCCATCATCTATCTAAATCACCCCTAACTGGCAACCCTTGTAAGTCCAGACCAACATCTATTAACACCGCAAGGGCGGCTAACCAGTCTGGGAAGCTTACCCAATAATTGCATCACTACCACAAACAGCGACACACAATTAACTGGGGCATCTATGCCATCAGAATGTCGACGAAGCAACGCCGAAGAATATAAGAGGGAGCCTTAAAGGGGTCAAGCTCTCTCAATTACCAGTCTTACAGTGCGGCGGCCGGAGGCTATCGCTGGTATCATCAGGTGAGTCAGCAAGTGTTCAGAATCCTGTAACTTTGTAACCTTTACCCACAAATTGTATACACAAGTTTGTACACATTGTAACATTTACTACATCCCTTAAAAGGGACTCACAATTCCATATTACTGACCAATAAACACTTGGTCAGTACGCTACACCTGTATTACTATTTTACACGCCTCTTCACGACCTAAAGTCCATCCTGAATCCTCCGTCACGATTAGACGTGACTTACAGTAGCCAGATACTTGCTAGCGCAAGTATCATTGTATTCCCGCATAGGCCTGACTGATAGGAGCAGCACGCGCCATAACGCTGACGCGTGCACATCGGTTATATAACCAGCCAGCCAGCCAGCTGGAAGACCAGCGCGTTGACCTGTACGCCAAGCTCATCCCCTAAAATACACCTACATCATTTATAGGAGCGCCCCTTAGTTCCTAACACTAAACAACACTCTACACTGGTCAGCCTGCCCGACTACGGGAAGCTACCCCCTTTTAGGCACTTCCTTATAAATTAACACAATAACTCTTCCGTTTTAGATCCAACCACCCCCAAATAAGGGATCTAAAACAGCGTATATCAGGCACCCCATTTTTAAATTGAAAATTACAGGGGGAAAAAGTCCTTGCATATATCTCGCATTAATTTCTGACGCTGTCATAAAGATGATCGTAGTAATTTCAAAACACGTCTTGCCCGTGATGTTATTGTTCGTTTTTGTGGCGGTGCTTCTCGAAGACTGCCATCGCAAAAGCTTTGGACGGAGTTAGGATGATGCAGTATGGGATGATGATGCATGCGAGAGTAGCTCGGAGATTGACAGCAGCGACGGCAGTTGACAATTCCAGTTGTCTCGTTTCAGTAATGCAAAGTTTATGTTTTTCGGGAATAAGGTATTTCCCTCACAAATCGCCGCATATATCGCGCACCAAGATTTTCACACTTATTTTCGGTCAGAAAAGTGCGAGTTATATGCGAGCAAATACAGTATATATTGTGCTTGTTAGACGAGGATTTTGGGGAGCCATCGTTTTCAGACCCTGTTTCAGACCGGTTTCCATGACCCTCTTCCAACCAACACAAAACTCGAGGAAACGACACATTCTTAGACTGGTTCAGCACGAGAAACTGTACTCGGGGTGTCGGGAACAGGTGAGGTTCAATTTTTAAACCAACCCAGATGAATGCATCAACACACAAAAAAAACTATACAAGAAAGAGGCCAGGCTTAAGTTAAAATCCTTATTCATAAAAAGAACAGATCTCTAGTCTATTTATGAGAGGTAAAAAAAAATGGCTAGTCCAAACTAATCTGCTCTGAAAAAGAAGTTAAAATCCTGACTAAAATCTAACTTAAGCCTCTCAAAATCCTATATACAAAAATCGATAACAAACTCACTGAGAGTGACACATCAATTAACCCTATGCAATACATCACGAATTAAGAATAATAATTACATCACTGAATTTACGGCAAAGCAAGGCATTTACTTGTTTACAAGGCGAACATTCATTTACATTTACAATAGCTACGTTACGATGGTGTCACATCCAACATTTAATCTTACGTTACTCATCTAAGCGAATCGTAATTGACGTTAAGTGAACATAAACGATAAGTTTTTATTGCAAATAAAAATCAAAGCTATGCACAATCTAGTCCTATCATTAAAATAATTAATCTAATACAAAACAAATGTATACAAAGTAATAACCCTCCTAATATTTGCGCAAGTGGCGCCCCTGCCTACAAGATTTCTCGCTCTTTGCGGAAAACGGTCATAAGTGTACGAGGAAAGTTATGTTGGCAACTGCTATGGCGTACCGCCACGACTCACGTTGCTTTCAATGTAATGCATGTATTTCCATTATCACGACATTAATTGAACATCGACTCAAAAATAGGGATAAAGTAAGAATGTATCAAAAACAAATGAAGATCATCAAGTTCTAATGTGTCAGTCAAGAAAGACAAATTTAAGTTTAGCATTCAACTTGTACTGTATTTAGATTCCAAAAATTATTTAAGCAATGTTTATAATTCTAAAATCCTATCAATTGATTATTAAGTTCAATTGTTATTCATTCTTATTTCTAAAAGTGTATTTGTAAATTTTATTGACCATGAATCTCGTTCAGTGTAACTATGTGTAGGGAAAGAACCATCTAAACAAATCGTAGAAAATCGGTGAAAAACCACTTTTCACCATATTCATGGACATCCTGTATTCCACAACAATAACACGCACTCGTCAGTCCATCATCAGTCAACAAGACAAAAACGTACAATGTTGCTGGCAAAAACATCAGCTCCAGAAACATGAGCAATAACCATAAACTTTACTTCTCCATCTCTGCTACAAGACAACACATAGCATCTATTTATTCATGGGCAAAGTATTCTGTTGCTCTGGCAATCAGCTGTTCTCTAGTGAATATAACGTTATGATCAATAAGCCAACAACTGCTTCAATAATAACGTGTGTAGTACACGATTCAAATGCTTTCTCTTTAATCATTTGCCTTCTCAATTCCTCAACAAAAGACCTGCATCGAAATAGCGATGTCTCACTTCCGAGTACATTCCATAAATTCTGTCTCTGTCGTCTTTCAATGTCAAACAAAAATAAGAACATCTCAACACTAGGATCTGGTAATATGTGCTATGAAACAAGTTCCTCCCGTCTGCTGCAGTCAGACAAAATATCACTGGCTTCTAGATTTTACCGTTGTTTAACCAGGTAGGATTTATATCACATTTATATCTACAACATTTCCACACACAAGGCCCTTTAACCTTGACAAACATAATATGTCAGCCTCATACGTCATGATATTCTAACTGTATGGAACGCAAGACAACCATCTGCCTACACGCTAAAATGATAAGATTCCTACTGAAAAACTTCGCCTGCTGTTGGCGTGTAACAAAAATATAAGCCATGATCACACTTACATCTAGAATAATAAGTTGCCTACCTCAAGATTGTAATCTCACTTACATTCTCATGCAGTACATGGTCCAAGTCTCGCTTGGGGTGTCATGGCGAACTCTGGCTACGATTCCAGCCATCTCCATGTAGGTCTGCACATGGATTAACATTGTCAGCTCCACCAAGGCATTGTGTTTATTCCATATTCATCCCTCATGCAATAATGTAGTAGAGATCCAGGTTAGCTCTAATTTCATGCGGGGTAACTTCCATGTTGTCGAATGAATTGTAGTCACAGATTCTAATTCCACAGTGCTTAACTCGGTCGAAATCTCACTGAAGTTACAGTGCGGACCTACAAATTGCCTTTCACACTCCACCACAGCTGCTAATATATCACTTGTGTAATATTCTCTCACCAAAAACTAATATTTTACAATGTACAACAAACACGTGATCCAGTTGTATCACAGAAATCACTGTTCCCATTCATCAAATTTATGCAGACTTAATATTATACTTTATGTAGCGTTGTTTTATCCCAATATTCACATAGATTAGGGGTTTGAAAAACACTTTTACAACCTGCGACCGTGCAGTCAGCCAACAGTCCCGACTTCACTCACTTGTATGGTGCAAAAATACGTAAGAATATGGCAAATACTGCCTCAAAGTCACTTTTCAATACACAACAAAACTCCTGCTATAAAATGAGCAAGGATGCACTTAATTCCATTGACTAAAGTCGGATACACCATCAATATTCAATTAACCAAGTTTATAATTCAAGGTCACAAAACAAGACCTGTCTCCACGAGACGAACACGTACTAGAAAGTTTCTGGGTAGCGGACGGAACTGACAGTATGTCGTCACGACATGCATCAAGCATTCAATTAAAATCCACTCTTCGCCTTCCTGTGATGTTATAAATATTCCAAATACAGTTAAAAATTCCAAAGTTTCACCAAATAATTTCCAAAATATTCCGAACATGTACATAATATTTGTAGATCATGATACTCATAACTGTCAATTTACGGCAAGGTCCAAGGAGTTTATATTCCATTCCAAGTAAGTGTAATGATGTTTCAATGCCTCTGACATCACGTTGATCATCCAGGCAGTCGATCGTCTTATTGAACATGAACTATCGGGTGCAATATATATAAAAAGTTGTAGTGAAATCGTGAATCTCATTTTTCTTCCAGGCCCACCTGATTCCAAAAACTACGCCTTAACATCCACAGCTTCCGGAGTTAAGTCAAAAAAGTTGGAAATGCAGTTGTATAAGTTTTGAGCACATTTTGGAAGATTTGGAACCAAAATTAACACACATGATGCTTACTGTGTGTAATCATCAAAACGTTATCAAAATTTGAAGCATAATTCTGAATGAAAAACATACAAATCAAGCTTTGTAGTATTATATGATGATTTGTATGCTATCACTTCTGCTAAGAATAATTCCTGGTCCCTAAGTCCGCAACAGCATTTACCAATAACATCTTTGAAACAATTATTCAAGACTAAAAAAAAACAGAAGGAACTTACAGAGTGGTCCTCAAGACTACGCTGAGGACTTAAACCATGATCAACAGGAGGCTTGACAAACTGGTGTTCCATCAGTTGAGCTGCACACCACCGTTGCATTTCATCTTTCATCAGGCACCTTATAACACAAAGCAAGATGTAACAGAACATCCATTCTTCACAATTCAAACCAAAGGGGGAAAAATATTTTCTACAGAAAGCACACATACTTGGAGACGAAATCCTTGAGATCTGGATGAAGTGAGGATGGTAACTCGGGTACCATGTCCGTGATGACATAGCCCTTACATAGAGAAAGAATCAAGATGCCTAAACGATAAATATCTGCTTTTTTGCCACCACGACCCAGGGAAGGAGGATATATGTTTTCCTGCCTCTCATGCACAGAACTCTGGTAGATGTCTGCCAGTCGTTTATCCAGACTGTAGTCACCCACACGAACAAGTCCTAAAACAAGCCAAAGAAAAAAATATATATAATACAACAATAATGAGAAAAGATGAATTAGTGAACAATTTCAGAGTACCGGTAAATGTAAATTGTATTTGTTTATTTACAATTGTGGTTTGTTTTTCATTCTTAGTCCTATATTAAAATAGACTGATAAAAAGAGATTGGATTTTAAAGAAATCTCATGTTTTAATCCTTAAATAATTGAGTTTTATTAGAGATAAAAAATGTTTGCATTTCAAGAGACACTTATTCCAATGAACATAAGAAAAAATATCTTCCTTTATCATATTTTTAATTTCTTTAAAACTCTTGTAATTTTCATATTTTCTCATATTTACGGAATTGACTAGTATAATCATGAATATCCGCTCTTCTGCCCCTTAATGCAACAATAACTAACCAACTATAATCTTTAATATAATGTAAAACATTTGTGGCAATACCTATTAATAAGAATACAAGGCAAAAATCACACATCCGAATGAAAATTACAACTTAAAAACAAAACCACCACTGTAAGTAGTACTTTGGTTATTTACTTTCATTGCCTCTCCATGTTGCTCGTGCTACATATGGTGACTGGCTCCCTTCCCTCCTTTATCACAGTTGGAAGGATTCATATAAACAACCTTAAAATACTTTTCAGACGGTCAACGTGCTATTTGCAATATATAAATAACACACGTCCTGACAAAAATTACATGTATTACTTATTATTCACATAAATCAGGGGCAATTTAGGATTACACATTTCGACCTTCAGGTCTGATCAGATCCTGATCACTAGGGTTGAAGTTCAGATTTATAAACACAATATAGGTTAAAAATGCATTACAAAGCACACAGAAATGCAATTAAACACAATAGACACTTAGCTGTAAACACATGTATAACAACCACCATTGCTTCACCAACATAGAAACCGACCTAAAGATCTTGCACTACGAAGCAAAAGGCCGAGGTCTCGACATTAATGAGTCGACAGACTATACCGTATCTAGTCAAGAAACATAACCTGGCAAATCTGAACGAACACATGTTTCTAGAAGGATCCCTACTATTCATGTTGCTACACAAAGTTAGATGAGGCAATGAATGCATATGGGAAGTAAATATTCTCAACAAACCAGTAATGTAGTATCCTATCTCTCCTTTAAGACCAGTTGGTATATTCTTTGGAATACACGGTAAGTCAGAGTTAGCATTTGCTGCTCTTCGATTTATCTATTTTATTTAATTCCTTCTTCGCAGACACCAACAGTGATCTTTTCTATTTTCTCCATGCACTTGCTTATGTTTTGTAAAGTCTGTTCTAGATATGTATCTTCTATGGAAACCCTAGCGGCATCTAGCAGCTAACTGCCGAAGTTCTTCAATTTCTCTGAACTCAAGAGGACTTCCTCACCAATCCAATCCACCAGGCATCATCATTGTCGCCAGCTAACATCTCCTTGAAGACTGCTCCATGAAGAAAATTTACACTTGTACAAAGATGTTATTTTTTGTACGTTGGTCATTCTGATGTATATTCTCTTGTCTCTTCCCTCCTCTACCTCGTCTTCTTGGTCCCCTCGGTGCACCGTTCAGCTCTTTCACTTCTTGTTCGGCCGTCTAGTGTACAGTGCATAGCCCTCTCAGGGCCAGTCTCCTGTTTTAATGAGACATTTTAAACTAGACGCCATGTCTACTCTATGAACCAACCGTCACCAGGAACCATCGCCTGTTCTACATGAAAAGAAAGCTAAGTACAAAACTTCAATGTTTTTAAACATATTTTAATGGTTTTTACAGAGCTAAATGTTTTTTAATTTAAATTCATAGACAGCGTGGTATTGCTAACTATAGTGCAATAACAGTCTTCGAGGGATTTTTCTTGTGATGCTCTAGCTATCTAAGCTGACTTTAAATCATGAAAATTTAGTACTTCTTGTACAAATTAAAAGGGAATACCTTCCCACACCTACTAGTGTCTTCTTAAATCTAGCCCATTCCTCTTCCACCCCTCTTTCTTCATCGGTTGGAATTCCTTCCTTTACCATTTTGAGGTACTCGACCCTTCTATCCCCTTCTTTCAGTTTCCATATCCTTATACGTCTTTCCTGGTTCTCAGTCCCTTTCTTCTCCTTACTCCCTCTCAGGTTCATTACCAGCAATCGATGGTCGCTATCCAGGTTCTCCGATGGTATAACCTTGATGTCCGTGATGTTCTTATTTAGTTCTCTCTCATACAGTATATAGTCGACCACCGACTTCCTCAAGTCATCACTGTACCATGTGATTGTGTGGCTCTCTCTTTTCTTAAACCAGGAGTTCCCAACTAGCAGGCTGTTCCTCTGGCAGAAGTCCAACAGTCTTCACTAGTAGGAGCAGCAAAGCAGTATGTGGGAGGACAAGTAGTAAGAAGAGGTGGAAGGAAACTCCATGGTGGAATGAGAAGACAAAAGATATAGTAAGGGAAAAGAATAGAGCCTTTAGGAGGTGGTATCAAAATAGGACGGTAGAGACAAGGGCCCAGGAAAGAAAGAAGGAGGTGAAGAGAGTAGTGGCTGAGGAGAGAAGAAAGTGGATGCAAGAGTGGACAAAGATGATGAAGGAGGATAGTGAAGGTACAAAAAAGGTCCTGTATGGGATGGTAAAAAATAAGAGGCGGAAGGATCCTACGGATTATGTTAGAATGGTGAACAAAAGGGGACAAGAGATAGAAAATAGGGAAGAACTGAAGAAAATGTGGAAAGAATATTTTGAAGAACTTCTGAACCCAAATGGAAAAGATGGTGAGGAGAAAGAAACCGGGGAAGAGGAAGATGAACTGCAAACAGAAAAGGACTCAACATGGAAAGAAGTGGAAGATGCAGTGAACAAGATGAAAGGAGGGAAGGCACCGGGTGTGGATGAGTTGAGTGTGGAGATGGTGACAGCAGCAGGAGAGGTGGGGATACAGTGGTTGTACAGAGTGATGAGGACAGCATGGAAGGAAAGGAAGACCCCAGAGGACTGGAAAAAAGGAATAATTGTCCCGATCTTCAAGAAAGGTAGTAGAACAGATTGCAGAAACTATCGGGGAATAACACTGATGAGTCATTGTGCAAAGATCTTCGGGAAAGTTTTGGAAAAGAGAATTAGGACAAGGATAGAAGGAGGGATTAGGGAAGAATAACATGGCTTCAGAGCAGGAAGGTCCACAGTGGATTTGATTTTTGCTGTAAGGCAATTACAAGAACAGCACTATGAGTATCGAACAGATCTACTGATGGCCTTCCTGGACATTGAGAAAGCATATGACAGTGTATGCAGAAACAAAGTATGGAAGTCCCTGGAGGATAGAGGAGTAGAGAAATGGACTATAAAGAGGATAAAGGAGATGTACAAGGGAAGCGTGAGCTGTGTGAAAGTGGGAGGAGAGAGATCAGACTGGTTGGAACAGAGCAACGGCCTGAAACAAGGAAGTGCACTGTCACCGTTACTTTTCATTGCGGTGATGGATGACATAATGACCCGAGTGGCACAAGTAATTGGGGAAGGAAAGATGAAAGCAATGGTGTTTGCAGATGATTTGATGATTTGGGGAAACAAGGAGGAGGAGGTACAGGAACAGTTGGACGTGTGGGAAGGAATAATACAAGGATATGGGATAAAATTTAGCATAAATAAGAGTGAGATGGTGATCACAACAAGTAAGAAGGAAAGAACCACAACGGGAATAACAATTGGTGGGGAACAGCTGAAGAAAGTGGAGAGTTTCAAGTATCTGGGAAGCCTGATACAAGAGAATGGAAGAAACGATAGAGAAATAAATGAGCGGGGGAGGCAGGCAGAAGCATTTCGGAGGAGTGTGAGAAGCATGTTATGGAGCAAGGATGTCCCTCAGAACAGCAAAAAGATCATATATCGGATGTACTATGTCCCTATCCTGACGTATGCCTCGGAGACCTGGGTTATGAAAGGAAGTGAGAAGAGCAAAATACAGGCCAGTGAGATGAGGTTCTTGAGTAGCAGTATTGGAGCTACAAAGATGGACAGAATAAGAAATCAGAGGACCAGAGAATTAATGAAGGAGGAACCATTACAAGATGGTATAGAGAAATCTAGACTTAGATGGTATGGACATGTAAAACGAATGGAGGAGAAGAGGATACCCAGGAGAGTACATGAGACGAAGTGGGAAGGAAAGAGACCGAGAGGAAGACCGAGAGACAGGTGGCTGAAGGGGGTGGAAGAAAGCGTGAAGAAGAGAGGAGAAGACTGGACAAGGGTGGAGGCTGAGAGATGGTGGGAAGACAGAAGACGTTGGAGAGGCTTGTGTTCCAAACAGACCCGGCCAGTGGCTGGAAACTGTGCAAGATGATGATGATGACCTTCCCACACCGTGGGATTCATGTTAATTAACCGCTGTCTATAAAACTTAGCTTTCCACCGCGGGACCTCTCTTGCCCCATTTAACTGTCATCATTTCTGGAACTTTCTACGTAAACCAATCTTTCTAATAGTCAAGAAACCTAGCATTTTCTACACCAAATAAGGGAATACGCTACCCCACCGAGGGATTACTACTGCATCAATTAACTGTTGCTACAATTCTGGAACAATTATGTGCATCTTAAAACTTGTACAACGCAAGTAACATGTTAAAATTCAACTAAGTGATCTCCATAACTGCAATAACTTTTCGCTTCATAAACTTTCTGTGCTGCAATAGTGAACTTTTCCAATCCATCAATTAGACTTTAGTGCAAATCAGTGCCCGTTCAACTATCAACCGTGCCGCGTTCGTTAGAGCAATAAATCTGGCCAGGACTTTATCCTAAAGTTCCAATTTCCCTTTTCCCAAATACCTTTTACTAACCAAATTAAATTAAACTATTGGGTTCTTCTCTTTTTTTTTCTTCTATGAGGCTTAGCCCAAAGAGGCTCCCTCACATCTTGTCGGATTTCTCAAATATTTACTCTGTATAAATATAAGAAGTTGTAGAAACGACTCTTTAATGTTATTTTCTTATCCTGCTAGCTCAGGAATTGTCAACTTTCTAAGTATAAATGTATCTAATCTTTTCTCTTTAGGCTTCGTTATTACGATCTGTACATTTTGCATGTCTCACTTAGCAACTTTCCAATAGCGGTAATTTCCGCTTGTAATTCTTTCTTCCTTTCCTGTTACAATAAGGAATTCAATATATTTTTTCATAGCCTTTTCGATTGCCATAAAGGCATTCTAAAAGTGCTTGGATCGTAACTAATCAAATTACCAAAGTTAAAATTGTTTATAATTGTTGTTACAAACGTTAAAATTCTTAATCGTAAGCACCCTTTTTAAAATCTTCGAAAGATTTTAGTACTTTAACAAGTTCGAAACTTGTACACTATTGTTTGTGAATTGTAAACTTCTTATTACTAGGACTAAGACCTTGGCATTTCATAACCAACTAAATTGTTATTCTTAACTCAAACTAAGATCAAAACCCAAGTATTGTTATTTAGTTTACCGTTTACAATTTGTTAAATAAATTATTTGTTTTCTTTTGCTCTTTATCTTTCCCGTCAGAATCACCATTAGGCAGGACCTTCTCTTCCCTGATTCTTCCTCTAAGCTTAAGCCCTCTTTACTAAAACGTATAATTCCTCAAACAATAAAGTCTTTACTGCTTGTTGCATTTAAACTAAAACTTCAAGTAACGATTTTAAAGTTTCTCTTGGTTTTCATAGCCAATTCTAACAAAACATTGAGGCAAGTACAACTAGCTCCGCAAGCTTCCTACTTGTAGAGATTTTCTCTCTGACTTATGGTTTGTTTTCAAGATTTAAGTTTTGTTTGAGTTAGGTTTGAGGTCTTCCTCTTTTCTAAACTTTTATTCGGCATCTTGCTGGGTAAAAGCTTAGTTTTCCTTAAGTGCAACAATTGGTATTGGTGTGAGATTTTCGCAAAAAAACAATAACAACATCGCTAAAATCCTTAAAAACACTTTTTCTTTTCACTTTCTGGGAGCATTCGATTGGTTTGCCAGAGATCCAACAGTGCCCAGAAATAAAATTATCACTCCTAATTCAAATCTTTCTGGCATTTTCAAATGCATAATAAAATCTAACCCTTCTGAAGGGAAAGTTATTACATCCTTTCCTTTTAGCTTATTTTGTCTTGCCAGACTACCACCCGTCCTATAGTACTAGAATATCGGCTCGCGAGGGAAAGTGCACTTCCCAAGCGCTTGCAAGCAACCTCTATTCAGGCTGCGCTCTCTGCTTACCTTGTGCGGGTCCCCACTAAAGTTAGGTTCCTCCTATCTTTAGCGCAGCGAAATTTCTTTCTATATATTAATTTACTCAAATTTTTGTGGGGGATTCTCATTCTATCTACCAATACTTGTCTCTATGCTGAAACCTATCTCCTTTTCTCTCTTATCATCTTCCCTTAGGTAGTGTTAATCCTCAGCAAAAACCTACCACCAGTTGCAAGCATACATGGATCTTTTGTCTAAGCTGTGGCATGAGAGTTAAATGGCCTACAGTAGAAATAAGAAAGTTCCAGAATCGATAAAATTCACATCTTTGTAAAATAATTTCAGCCTCAGATTTTTCCGTACGCAAGGCAGACCGGATGACACACTCACAGCAGGTAAGTCAGGAGGAAGCTATAAGCGAACAACTATAGAACGACAGTGCTATGAACATGACTATTCTAACAGATACTTAATCATAACTATAGTAGAAATCAGTGTGCATGATCTAATTTACTAAATTGTGTTGTGTCGCTTAATTATTTATAAGTGTATAATATTAATACGTAGACGCAAACCTTTAATACAACATCAAGGAATAGGCTAATCTTTCTTTTTTTTTTTTTTCAATAACGATATTCACTGCATCACAAATAGTAACATTAACAAGAAATGTTATACAAGGTATAACAAAACCACAATTCTAAATTTTGTATATAAATCTCAACTTCAACCCTATCTGATGATGACCACCTGATGGTCGAAACGTGTTATTCCTAAATTTCCCCTTAGTTATATGAAAAATAAGTGATACAAATACCAGTAATCTTTTTCAGGAGCTGTGTACATCATATTGAGTAAATACCGTGTTGATCAATTGAAAAGTATAAATTCATAATTTGTACAGGAAACACTTTTTTTTCTTTCTTTTTTCGTGTGACTTCCTGAGAGGCCGAGTGCAGGTCTTTCTAGTCGACGCCCGTGGGCGACCTGCGCGTCGAGATGAGAGATGGAATGGATGAAGATGAATGAAACTGGGCAAGGATGTGGAAGGAATCGGCCGTGGCCTGTCAGAAGGTACCGTCCCAGCATTTGCCTGGTGTTGAAAATGGGAAACCACGGAAAACCATTTCAAGGACGGCCGACGGTGGGGCTCGAACCCACGCGTCTACCAAGTCAGCAGAGAGCTTGGCCCCATGACCTAACGCTGCGCTTTTAGCGAGCGTAGCCACTGCTGTCGGTACAGGCAACACTGAAAAATGGCTTCAAAACATCACATGGGTTCATAAAATGTTTGTACAATGGTTCTATAAACAGAAAAACGTTTTACAAGGTTCATGCCACAAACTGTTTTGGAAGAATGTATAATTTTTCATGTAACTTCTGAGAATTTCACTTATTTTTGTCTTGCAAGTTTCATGGTCTTGGGCATGTGAGATTTTCGAAGTGAAATGCCATGCCCTGTGGTTCGGATTCCACGTTAAAAGGAGGTCCCGTGGCTTATGATCTACAGATTAACGGTCACGTTAAACTACAAGCTTCCTTCCTTTTTCCTTCATGGTCTTGGTTTCCTCTTTTCTTCACAAAAATATGCTCTCTACTATAACTGAAGAGTGAATTTATTTGAAGAAAATGTTAGTACATCATAAAACCAATGTTTAAAATGAAATTTTAAAAAATTCAAATTAAAAGAAGTTTTTAACCCTTACAGTGCCAAGATGCCGATGCATCGGCACTTAAGTTCCGTAGGAAAAATGCCATGATGCCGATTCGATCGGCACGCTCTTATATGTGTTGTAGTTATGCGGTGTGGTGCTAGATTGCTCTACAAATCACGTAGTAAGAAGGTAGAATGTTTGTAATTCCTTCAGATGTCATCAGATGGCACTGACATAGCTTAGTTTTTGCTTGTTTACTCGTACATTATGAGTGTATAGTCTGCGAACGCTTGACGTCTATGATCCAATATCGCAGCCACTTTGTTTATGTCCGCGTGTTGTGATTTATTTTTGATCATTTAACGCTCTGACTCATTTGAGTTATTTATCGTGATATATTATGTCTATTATTATATCTACTGTAGTAATAGTTCAGTAGCAATTTATCTAGGACTTAGTAAAGTTGTAAATAGTACATTTGTCGCAAGAAGGCATGCCATCATGTAGGCCTATTTCGGGTGAAGAAATTGCAAAGTAGGCCTACTATAACTGTATAAATTGGTATATATGATCCTAAATATGAGTTAACAATAATTATCTTCACTTATACACTTTTGATTTAGTGTACAATGTGCTAATTCATTTCTAATCATAACTTTTTTATTTTTTATTTAAAAAAATATATATTATAATTTTGTGCACAGTATTCCATGAAATATTTTTTGTCAAATGTAAGTCACATGTTTATAGTCCTTGGAGTATATCAAGCTAACATACCAAATTTCCATATCTTTTAAACTGAGGCTTATATTAATTTTTTATGCAGTGATGCACAATCCATTGAAACATGCCTGGCATTCTATGCATATGATGACCTATTCGGGGTCGGCATCCAAAGGGTTAAATACAACCTATAAACAACAAAAACAATACATAAAATGTCGTACACATTCTTGTTGTGTTTTCCAACATAGATTTCAATACTTGCCAAGATAGGATGGACCCCTCAATCATTCAGATAATGCTTACAGACCAATATCTGGTAATCAATCGTTTGTTCAGAACCATCATCTCTAAAAACAATGTTATCTTAATTATGATGCTCTATGCAACCTGCTTTGCAACAGAATCACTTTTCAGTTGGTAAACACGTTGTTGAAAAGCGATTCTATTAATAGATAACTATGCAACACAGAGGAAATGGCTTCTAATATTTCAATATATCGAGAATTCTTTGAAAGAAACTCTCACACTATTTATACTACCTACTCACCAGAATGATCAACGAACACACTTGAATCCCGAAGATCTTTATGCACAACATTGTTCTGGTGGAGAAATGCAAGAGTCTCAACAATACCATGGGTGATATGCCGCAGAAGATCCGTATCAACTGGAAGATTTTCAGTGAGATAATATGTCAAGTTTGTCCCACAAACAAATTCCTAGAAGACAAAAAGAATTAAAGCAGATTCTTAAATTTGGCAAAATTAAATACACATAAGTTTAAAAATATATCTAAGATTCTTTTTATTTTCTTTGTTAATCATATGGCAACTTATGAACCAGTAATAGAAAGGCAGCATTACACATTGAGATATCTAATTATTTAGCTCATTCATGCCAACGTGTGCCCGCAGTGAGTGTTTTTACCATTCAAGTGGCAGAGAAAAAATACATGCACATATCGGGCATTAATTTCTGACGCCGTCATAAATATGATCGTAGTACCGTAATTTTAAGATATCGTACATCTTGCCCGTGATGTTATTGTTCATTTTCGTGGCGGTGCTTTCCTTTCCTTTACAGTATTTGTTGACCATCTGTTGCATTGTCGACAGGTACCAGTATTTATTGTCTTCATGTTTCATTATTGTAACTCAGTTAAGTGTGATTGTATTCTTGTGTAGGTAGATTTTTAAGTTGTGTATAAACGCGGAAGTTATACGGCTGGGTTTGAACTTAAACTGATAAAATATGCAGAAGACTATGGTAGAGACTGAATTTAATATTCGCTACTGGCATGAAGAGAAATACGTGCTAGAAACTACTAACCAAACACGTAAGGCGTTTTCAATAGTGACACCACATGGAGTGTGATTGTCAGCTGATTTGTTGGTGCTCCACATGCTAAATAAATAATTGTTAGGTTAGAACATTTCGAGATCTGGTATTGTTAGTTACGATAAGCTGACGACCGAAGACAAAATAACGAAAGCCGTCGGTTGAACTCTTGCATAATTGGGTTATACGGGCATGGGTTATGGTGTCGACGGCCATTGTTGTGAAGAGCTAAGACGGGCATCGCGTTGGACCAAAGTCAGGATGATGATCATACTGATACACGCGAGAGTTGCTCGCAGATTGGCAGCAGTGATGGCAGTGACAATGAATAGGCTAAGTGCACCAGTTGTCTTGTTTCAATAATTCAAATTTGCATCTTTTCGGGAATATGGTCTTTCCCACACAAATCCCCGCCAATAACACGCAAAGAATATTTTCACACTTATTTTCGGTTTAAAAAAAAAAAGTGCGAGTTATATAGTCCGGGACAGCTTAATTAAGTTACTAGATCAAAACAGGGTAGGCAATATTAACAGCCGTCCCCTATGCCTACGTAAATATTGGTTTATGCTTGCATTTCTTGAAGTTAAGTTGTTTTCAGGTGCGAGCACATTGTCGCCAACCCTGCTTAAAATCTCGCCATCTCCAAAGACCATAATACCAGTAAAATTTCTTAACACACAGTTGCCGACATTTTTCTCCCAGAATGCATTTTCCGCTCATTCTCCCAACATAATAATTACGAATTTTACTAGTGCCTATTATCTGAGTAATTTCACAGTTTTCTTTGGAATTTCAAGTCTAATGAAGTTAAAACAAGTTGTACAAGGTAAGTACTACTAATATACATCGATTAAGACAGTTTTTACAGTTATTATAGACCCTTGATTATGGAATATGTGTGTGTTCATACCCACTCGTCTGAGATGTTTGCAAGCTTTTATTTAATTAATTTTTGCATAAATTCTTATTTAGATTTCATCATGACATCTAAAAAACACGAGAACAAGATTGGAGATGGATTGGAGAAACTCTACGAAGATCACTGGCGAATCAACTAGGTTTTGAGTACGTAGCCTAGACCCTATCTACATAATTAAAAGTACAAAGTTATTTAATAGTTGTTTTATTTATTTTTATATTCAGTCCGAGCACAAATAACGTAATAAAGAACCTTAATGGTCTTTGGAAATTTTGGAAAAGTCTTCCGACTGCATTTTTCGTATAATACACACCAAACATAACCTAAAATATAGCCTATGTCTACAAGTTCACTCCCAGGAACATATTCTTAGGATCAATTCACCTTGTAATATACCGGTATCTTATTCTCGACTTCCAAGTGCCGTCAGCCATAATATTATAATACATTGCATATGTTACTCGTAACCTTGAAAGTGGTCTATGATTCACACTCGGCTAGTTGTAGTGTGAATGCATTGGCGATTATGTAGTTGGCTAATAGCCTACTTAGTAGTAGGCAGATAAAATATTTATATTAGGCCTATTTTTGTTTCAGTTATGGTTGTGACAGATTAGTGTGGAAGCCTTCAACGAACTTCAAGGGTTGTGCAACATGAATCAATCATCATTCTGAAGAGCCATATGCACTGTGCTTGAGTCACAGATGCACATTTTCAGAGAATACCAACAATATCTCTTGGCTCTCTTAGTTCTCGACATAAGTTACTGCACCGCTGAATGTCTGGGTGAAAATTACTGATGTACTTAAGTTGGGTGAGACAAAGTCACTGTTCGCTACTTGGTTAGATGACACAGTTCGGGCGAAGCCACTGGTTGCAATACGTTATAAATATTCCTCGCAACTATAGCCTAGGCTACTTGTATTATTAATTCTGAATGAAAGTAGAACGCGGCCTATACATTTGCATCAATATGATTACCTCCCTCGAGAACAGTGAAAACCGCATCAAAATCCATCCAGTGGTTCTCGAGCTTACCCGCTTTCTTCAGCTTATCCGCCGACTTTTACATACCTTGTGTCCTTGTTTCATCTTCTGGGCGATATTACGTATTGAAATTAGGAACCCTGGTCACTACTGCACTTCATATATGTGCATAAGTACATAAATATGCATTTTTATTTATTGCTCTTTAAAAACGGCTACCATGTTCCAACAGTGCTTGCATCTCATTCAACTGTCAACAAGGCGCACTCTAGCGGCACACACCGATGCGCACACATTGTTGCCAACATGTGGGATACAAAATCGGCTGCCCTTGGTCATAAATGAATATTTTTTCTAAAATTACCTCCCTCGAGAACAGTGAAAACCGCATCAAAATCCATCCAGTGGTTCTCGAGCTTACCCGCTTTCTTCAGCTCAATGGCTTATCCGCCGAACTGTCAGAACACATCTCTAAAAAATACAACTCTAGAATAGACGACTGTCTGGACGAAACCATTGGCCGCTACTAGGCCAGGTGACTGTGATTGCTTTTAATACAAGCAAGGGGGTCTGGGGTATAAGCCCCAGGTTAGGTTTGTATGTAAAGCCTTATTCCGGGTTCACCAGGCTCGAACTAAGAGGCAAGACCAGTGCCAAACAATAATGTTGGCACTGCTGAAAAATGTAACAACACCCTTTAGCGATAAAATGTTCAACTCTTGTATCTGTCACATTACACAAGTTACTGTAGAAAATTTTCCAGATTTTGATGGAGGTTGACTGTTTTTCAATCGCTAGGCAAAGTTCAGAGTAGCGTCCTCCCAGCATCAAACGCCATATTGAGTTTTTCAATTGCTAGGCAGCGCTGCCAAGGGAATTAATGTGGTGGGCAAGTTGGTCATATTTACTCGTTGCTATTTGTGCTGAATAAGCATTAAACCTTTGGAGTAGTGACACTCCGTAGTTGCTTGTTGTGTTTCTCCTACCAGCTGTGAACACTATGATTTGTGTCATGGATTTGTATGTTAATTGCATGAATCTTAATTTCATGGCTTGATTTCGTTTATCGAAAAGTGCTGTGATGGCTGACCAATAATTGTTAGGTCGTTACGCCATACAAACACCACCCCTGGTTTTTGTCACGCACAGTGGCGGTAGACACGCATCAATAATTTTCATCCAAACCAATGGTTAGTGCCTAGACCAATCATTTTTAGGCACTGGCGCTGGTTTTGCCGATTAGTTTGAAACATGGAATCCTTGCAATCAGCGTTCGTTACAGTGGTAAATACGATTCTACATACAAAACAAAACTAACCTGGGGCTTACGCCCAGTAGTGCAATCAGGAATTTTCGTCCAGACTGTCGTCTAACCAAGTAGCGACCAATGGTTTCGTCCAGACAGTCGTCTAACTAAGAAGAGCCCGATTATTTCTTCTTTTTTTCCCCCACATAATTGCAACATTACATGTGTCGTCTAATGTAGGCCTATTTTGTATCAGATATGTTGGTAACTAATGATATCAATGTGATCGCTGCAGCAGTTTCACATACTAAATATGCTGTCGAACATGGCTGCGGTTGTTAAATATACAATAAATAAAAACACATATTTAAGTGATTAAGCACATATATCCGGTGCAGAAGTGATCAAGGTTAGTAGTTACAATTGACAATGCCCCCCCCCCCCCCCCCCCCCGCCAAAAGATGAAATATGGTATGAAAATGATATATTATCAAAGTGAAAGTGAAAAGGAAAAGAGTGATACGTGTACAGAATTAATCTGAAATTTCCCTACAGTATATAAGTCGTGTTGAAAAGGGGATAGCGGGTGGGTTAGAGACAGCGAAGGAGAAAACATCTATTAGGACATCATTTCCACAATTATTATTCATCATTACACAAGGTATTTAGGCTAATTTAAGTATTCTACTTGGTTCATCACTCCTGAAGTGTTACCTCTATTACGGTACGTATGTCGTTTTGCCTTGAACATTTTTGCTTGAAAACGGGCTATTATTTTATGCAATTTCTTAATTTATTCGACTAATATGTATCGGTTTTCCAATATTTGCATTATTCATGTAAATTTTAGATGGTTGGCTACAGAAAATACTGAAACCTGTTTTACAAAACGCTTTAACTCACAAATTTATGTTACATATTTTTGCAAATCTTACAATTTTCTATTTTTTAGTAATGTTCTATTTTTTTATCAAACAAAACAGTGTTAATGTTCGCACTGCACAATACCACTGGTCACTAAAAACAAGTGTTTCCACCCTTAGTGTCTATGACAGCTTGTAAACACTCAGGCATACTGTTCACAACTCGTCGAATGACATTTGCCAGGATGCGATCCCATTCCTCCAGCAGCAATGTTCTCAGTAGTGCCAAGGTGGTGGGGTCACACTGTCGGACATTCTTTCCAAGCATATCTCGTACATGTTCGATGGGGTTTAAGTCAGGACTACGAGCTGGCCAGTCCAGGGTTCGAATCCCCACTTCCTGCAGATATTATACAACACAGCGAGCAGTATGAGGGCATTATCCTGCATCAGCATGAAATTCTGACCAATGAAAGGCGCAAAGGGCGTCACATGGTTCATCAGGATCTCTTCGATGTACCTTTGGGAATTGAGTGTCCCGTGATTGATGCACACCAACTCAGTGCGGGCCATAAAGTTGATGCCACTGCACACCATAACCGAGCCACCTCCAAATGGAGTCCTGGAGGAGAAAGCAACAGGGCTGTACCTCTCCCCGCACCTTTTCCACATTCTCTCTCTTCCATCTGGAGATCTAAGATTAAAGCGACTCCCGTCAGTGAATAGAATACAGGCCCACTGCTCGTGTTTAACAAATGCCAGTTGTTATTCCTAGAACAACAATAAGCGAGCGGCAACACTCATAACCCTTAAATGCTCACAGTGCACTTCCCGCCATCGAAGATTGGGTAATTGGTGGTAATAAACCACCCTAAGAAATGTCATATCATCAATTACTATTCACGGATGTTTCAGATGTTTGTTCTAATGCGTGAAAAACTTTTAAAATGTGATTACATCTTTTTCATGGCTAATTTTATACTATTTATATTACATTTTTAACTGTTCCACTTTTTTTGCCGGTCTGTGTATTACTCCGTCAATAAAGCTTGCCTTTCAACGCTTGTATTGAACTAGTCAATTTGTCAGTGAATTCAGTGAATTTTCTGCAAGTGGCTTATAATGTGCCAGGTGACGAAAGGTCAGGAGAGTATTCTACCAACCATATCGCGCTGTGCCGCTAGCATTTTTTTGGGCAGTTGGTCCTGGTTCGATTTTTGGCTCTGCCAAGAAATTTTAATTTTGGTCTGAGGGATGGAACAAGGCACACTAAGCCTTGTGAGGCAAAACTGAGAAGAGGAGGGTTCGCTTCCCATCTTAGCCATCTTGGAAGTGGTTTCCGCACTTCTACTCCAGGCAAATACCGGGATGGTTCCTAATTTAATCCCAATCATCATCTGAACTTCTTGCATCTCAATAGGGATTTGCCAATAGGCTTTCAATAGCTTGTCTCAATTCTGCTTCTATATATGTAGGCCTATACATGCAAGAAATGAGTATGGTACTTATCGAAAATAAAGAAATAATAAGCTGATATTTACCCTACTATTCTATTTCTCTCCTACTCCTAAATCCTTCTCTGAACACTCATCTTAAATCAGAATGGTCTGCATTTTTGGACTAATTATAAAAATGTAGCCTATAAGAAGAAATGAACATGTTTCTGATCTTATGCATTTTATATGATGCTTTAAAAATCAATCTAGAAGAGCTAATTTAAGTTAACTTCACTACCATAATACTGCTTAAGAGTTCGACTGTTGAGGACTGATGACCAAGATGTCCCTAACTTGAGCAAGGACTGCTTCACAACTTTATGTAAAATGTAAAGGGCCTTTACGTAGTTTGGATCATTTGCGTACGTGTTACAAGGATGGGTGTGCTGAATTTTTTGGTATTAAATGATGTAGGTTGGCAACACCAAAAGTGACGGCCATGTTGTTTTTCTAGTAACTTATTTAAGGTGTCCCGGACTATATGCAAGTAAATACGATATTATTGGTCACAAGGATTATAAACTAAATTAATATTAGACTGACTGGGACTCAAACCACCAAGTTAGTGCATAGCAATCCAGTGCGTTATAGACTGAGCTATGTTGACCTTAAGGAAGATTGCATATTACTTCTTATACTATTTTCATTGAGATCAGGTTACATGTCAGTTCCTCTCAGGTCAAGTAGGTTCATGCGGCACAACTCCATTCAATTAGAACAGACTGACTTCTTTCCATGATTTTGGAACGATTGGCTAGCCACATGCATACAGATATTCCATATTTTGAACTTCAAAGAAACTTAAGGGTGAGGAAATAAGCAGCATGTTCAACTCTTGCTGATGGGTAACAAGCAAAGATTCAGGTAAGTTTAACATAGAGTGCACTAAAACAAAATTGTTGTCACAGGATTCTTGCAGTCAGTTTAAGCAGTAATAGGGTAAAAGTCAGAATTGCTAAATGCAAATTCAGCTCAACATGATTTATCTGACCTTTACTATTATGCTTGGTATTTAACAAAATCTTTATTTAACTACTGCCTTCCGGGGTATGGGCAGATGAAAATATTTCTGTAGTTCTTTCTAAATGATGATTTGAAGACCAAATATAGGATAAGTCTGAATGTAGCTTATTGTTTTTACAAAGGGCATCCAATTGGGTGCCTATCCTGTTGATGGTAAATAAATCTATCTATCTATCTATCTATCTATCTAAGTTTCCCAATTTTTTTTAATTAAACACAATTATGATGTTGAAATAATTTTATTTACATTCTACAACTCTTCTGCTACTTTTCTACTTGGTCACCATTTTTGTACAAACATTTTTAGTAATAAGTTAAGTTTTTCCAAACCAGTGTTGTACCAGATCGAGTCTTGTGCTCGTAGTTAGCTGTTCACTTTTGATTTGGCTTCATCCTAATGTGGCTATCTCCTGGGATTGAAATTAAACTGTCATCCATCACAAAGATCCTAATATTCTCTACCGCAAGGTCCACAAACAGCAACGGATGGAATAGGACAGAAAGTTTCTGTAAATGCACCAGAGAGGGGATGGGGATGGAGATGAGACTTATGATGAAGTCAAATCAGAAGTGAATAGCTGGCTACAAGCACAGGACCCAATCTGGTGCAACACTGGTTTGGAAAATCTTTACATGTAACTAAAAATGTTTGGAGAAAAATGGTGACTATATAGAAAAGTAACAGAGGGGTTGTAGAATGTAAATAAAATGTATTCAACGTCATAATTACGTTCAATTTCTTTTTAAATAGGGAAACCCTTTTTGGATGTAGTACGGTTACAACTGTTTAAAGTAGGTTAATTAAATAGCCTATATGCAATTCTGAAGTGTATGTACTTTAAAGTGACTTCCACTCAAGTTCTCTTCTCAATAAGACTGCGATATACATTACTGTTTGTAGAAAGTGAAACACCCAGGAGAAATGGTGGGAGACACTCCCAGAACAGGGGTCGTGTAGGCCTGCGGTACCATACTAAATGATTGAAATCACAGAGAGATGGCATGCACATTAGCTCAGCAGTGCCCTCTGTCGTGGGACCGGACAGGTCAGTGTTCCGCACAGCTCTGTTGGCGTGGGGCCATCATACCAAGTGGAAACGTGTAAGCATGTGCAACGATGCCTCGCCGACATCACAGGGTGGACTATCAGCACGTGAGTGCGGTTGAACGGGATAAAATGCCTGGGCCCTGGGCGGCAGGTCTGTCGTTCCGGGACATTGCGGCTCGCACAGGGCACACAGCGTCAACAGTGGCGTATGTGGATCCAGTGGAGAGAGGAGGGCCGTACACAGCGACGACAGGGTACAGGACGACGCAATGTGACCACAGCGTGAGACGACCGCCATCTTCTCCGCATGGCTGTATCGGACAGAAGAGCGTTGTCCTCGGCATTGGCTCGACGTTGGAGCATGCAATGCGAGTGGACATGTCTGCGGCGCCGTCTTTTGGGGGATGGACTGGTAGCACTCCACTGCGTCGGCTTCCAATGACTGGGAACCACCGACGCCTCCGACTACATTGGGCGCGTGCAAGCCGACACTGGCGGCCTGAGTGGCGAAATGTAGTGTTTTCGGAAGAGTCCCGCTTCAACCTGTCCTACAGTGATGGCCGCATACGCGTTCGACACAGACGTGGAGAACGCAATCCGGCAGTCTGTAATGTTGAGCAGCATAGCAGACAAACACCAGGTGTAATGGTTTGGGGCGCAATTGCCTATAACAGGCGATCGCGCCTCGTAAGTCTTGCGGGCAATCTGAACAGTGACCACTACATCAGGGAAGTTTCACAGCCCGCGGCACTGCCCCTCGTGCAGGCCGTTCCACAGGCCATATTTCAGCAGCACAATGCCCGTCCGCA
Organism: Meconema thalassinum; assembly: GCA_946902985.2. Lineage (NCBI taxonomy): Eukaryota > Metazoa > Arthropoda > Insecta > Orthoptera > Tettigoniidae > Meconema > Meconema thalassinum. Next base: position 971,155,369 of record OX336389.2, read on the forward strand.
TGTGGCGAGGAATGTGCAAGCCTTCTTCGCAGAACGACGGATACCTCTGCTTCCCTGGCCTGCCCGTTCGCCTGACATGTCACCCATCGAACATGTCTGGGATATGGTCGGTCGGCAACTTGTTCGTTCAGGTCCACCTGCCGCCACTGTTGACTCTTTGTGGACGCGCCTACAAACCGCGTGGAACAGTATTCCCCAGCAGCGTATTCAAGCTCTGTATGATTCCATGCCACGACGTCTAGCAGCTCTCAATGCACAACGCCATACTGAAGATTGACCGTCAACGTGCATGTACCGGACTGTCTTTCTAATCAGTAATGTATTGTCGTGTTCCTAATCTGTGGTATAAAGTGCAATGTGGTCACATCTCTTGTTCTTGGTGTTTCACTTTCTACAAACAGTACTGTAGTACTGCAAATACAGTCGCACACCATCACTTCACACTACTTGAATCAGGTGCCAAGGTGGGTGTCGGGTGCAACTTGGACAGTCAGGGCAGACGCAGACTTGGCGGTAGGCTGCCTCCTTGCCTGTGCAAACCCACCCTACACTGATTTCTGCTGTCTATACACAGGAGGATTTGGGTTAGAGTACCGAGAATGTGGAACACTTCCTGAACTCATTCATACATATAAACAATGTTCTTACCTGCAAAATATAGATGACTATGCTCTCCTTCTCCTGAGCATATTTCATACCGAGGTAGTGAATCAAATTAGGATAACGTAATTTCTGCAAATAATTGAGCTCCTGCTCAATGCTGGACACCTACAAAGAAAGGTCTTGTTCACTATCACAGAAACACCAAATGACTAAAGCTAGGTATGTCAGAACGAAGCCAAATAAAAACGAGGAGGTGTGAAATGTTCCTCAACTTGTCTAGATCATGACCATTAAGATAAACTAAGAAGAGCTACACGAGGTTTTGAAGATTTTAAAAATAATGTAATTGTTGAGCACACTTCCAATGTTGGAAGATTAAACAATAAATTGTTGCAAAAATATCATACATTATGAACATGTACAATTGAAGAAACATAATTATTCACGTAGAAAATGTTAAAGTCCCTCGTTGGACATCCTTGGCTTGTAAAACTATGCAACAAGTCGTGGGAACACGTGCAACCTGACAATGCCCCCCCCACTGGGTTGTAGTGGCAATATATTACCATGCCAGGGAGGAGAGTTATGAACAACAATGAGAATGAATAGTAGTACAGAGTGCCCAGGACAATGTAGGATGTCAACAGCGACCAGATGTACATTGAGGTGAGACAGTAGCCCTTGCCGCGGTGTGTAAATGGCTTTAACAGTAACTGTTGCATACACCTTCGCATAGCTAGTGACCCAGTGGCAGTCAAATATTGTTACACCCTGGGGTTCCTACAGGGTGTAAACACCCCCATCAGCCCTGCCTTCACCACTCTTCACCCCATCTTACACCTAAAACATAAGAAGAAGCAACAACACCAACAAACCATCTGGCCATTGCACTCTAAGCCTAGCCAGCTACTTCCTCATAATAGGTTATAACCTCAAAGTGGAACAAGAATGTGCTGATTCCCTGACGCAGCATTGACACTTCTAATAAATACACGCCTACACTTAGGTCAGGGTCTGTCTGTCTCTACCCGTCATCCATCGAATACGACGAAGTGCTGCCTGAGCGACTAGCCGACTAGGTGAGTGTACTTCTAAAGGGTTGATTCCACATACAATTCCTTCCCAAACACCAAACCCTTTTAAAATTTGTAATCATCCATCACTGTACTTTTTACTTCGCTGAAGTTCAAACTAGCAAATCTGCACACCCTTTCATGATAAAATTACAATTAAATCTTTTACATTCTTTTAAAAGTTACATTCCTTAAACACCTACTTCGAACACCTGTCATTATCTAGCACGGCCCAGTTTCGCTGCGCTGGCTTTATTGTTACCTTGTCTGCTACTGTAACCTCTTACGACAGCTATCAACATTCAGCACGGAGAGCACGCTTAGACAGCAGTCTGTTAGCATTCTGTCTGCACTTAAGCTCTTTCGCTCCTGCATCGTACGCTACCCTTCCGTTTAGCAAATACCCTAAATAAATTAACACCCAAACACTTGGTGGTTAGGCACGAACTTAACCCCCTAACAATTGGTCGAGGCGTCGGACACACCTCACCAAACACGTAGTTAGGAAACTTAACCCCTAACAATTGGTGGTTAGGCACCAAATAAAACCCTAACAATATGCTTGTCAAATGTAAGATGCAGGTTCACTTCCACAATCGTTGTAAACTGTATAATATACCCATCACGGAAGGTTCCAACGGCCCTCTGGTAGCCTCATTCGATGAGTGCAACATCAGTGTAAATTGTTTGAAGTCTTCAAAAGGACTATTGTATGGCTGGGGTTAATATTAAATCCAAACACCATGAGGCAATTCCTTATCCTGTCAGGCATGGAGGCAATAAGCCTCATTGTTCACGAGACATTCCCATGTGTCCAACATTAGGTCCCACAGTAAGTCCATTGCGCGTAGAGCCATATCCCGCACATTCATCGACAAGATGGACGTTTCTATCAGACAATTTATTTCTCCAACAAGTTTGAGATATAAATACTATTGAATTTTGTGGAAATTTTGATTGCTTCATTCAGAGGCTCTGTATGAAATTATAAGGTAGGATTTTATAATTGTGGTCAGCAAGTAACTTAAAAAAATATTTATTCAGCCCCATTCCGCTGTCTCCAAAGCTGGGACGAATCCACGATGGAACATGCATGATAGCACTGCTACAAGTGCGGTAATGCAATGACGCAGTTGATGAGGTGTGTTGCATTTCTGCTGGTGTAAACTGACGCACTTGTGGCAACCAAATGTACATTCATACAGAAGATCTGTTGTAGAGGTAAAGATGATGATGACGATGATTATGAATATTTAAAAAAAAATTGAAACATGCTGTAATTTTCAGGCACACTTTAAATTAAAATATTTTCTCAATATACAAATGGTTTCACACTGAAAAAAAAAAAAAAGTTATATATATATATATATATATTAATCAACCACATCAGAAGAAAAAGTCCACTTATAATAATAAAGTTCTAATTTCACAAAACAAACTGCACTCCACTGTGATTTAAGTCCGAGTTCAAACATAAGAATAGTTACTGCAATTGTGACTGAAATAAAGATGCTTCATAACGCAGCACTCAAAGCAGCCTACTGATAAACATTGGAACATTCTGCTGCCCCATACAGCCATGGAGTGAGTGAATGATGCAAGACAACAGGTAGTGCAATCTTGAATTCTTTAACCTCTCGGGATAGATTGCTTTCTATATTAGGCCCAAAACAACTGTGAACATGGGCTCGTCCAGTAGCGTGCGTCCTGCCGAGCGCTGTTGCTGTGGAGGTTCAAGCGAAGGAATGCACGGCTCTACGCCCACAGCGGCTCGCAGTGCACACAAAACCTTCACCCTGAACACAAGGCGCTCTGAATTTAAATGTATGTACAAGGAAGCGGAAGGAAGCTTGTAGTTTAACGTGAACGTTAATCTCGCGCTCATAAGCCACGGGACCTCCGTTTTACGTGGAATCCGAACCACAGGACATGGCATTTCACATCGAAAATCTCACATGCATTGACCGGGAATCGAACCCGGTCCACCTTGGTGAGAGGCATACAGCTCGACCCCTGCGCCACCACGCCCCCAAATGTATGTACAAGATGGAGGGTCTATCGTAAGAATATCCATGCTCCCAGCGAAGTTCGCGTATTCATACAATTATGATATGAGGCAGATTGCCTCATAAAAGTTATTCGTGAACGCAGTATTCAGTACATGTGAGGCTGTGCATTATTATTATTATTATTATTATTATTATTATTATTATATTGGTTGTGGACTCTTTATAAGGTAAAATAAAGGGGTGGTTTATCTGGGACCACCATGTGGAGTAGTGGCCAGCATACTTAGCTGTCACCTATCAGGCCCGGATTCGATTCCAGGCTGTCAAGAAATGTAGTTTTGGTTTGTGGGTTAGAATGGGTTACACTATGTCTGACAACGTAAAACTGAGAAGAAGTGGGTTTCCTCGGCTCAATTCCAAATACACACACAATTGCAGACAACATAACAACAAAGGTTAACGGAAAAATATCTTTTTTCTTTCTTTCTTTCTTTCTCTCTCTATAAATAAAAAAATAAATAGACTATATATTATGTATGTATGTCTGATTTACGAGAATCTGTATTGGGTAATTTGTCTATCACTTTAGGATGGTAACTAGCGTTATCCTTTATTATAGTATAATTATAAATATACATATAAATTTGAGGGGCTGATGACCACGGTGTCCAAGCCCTAAATTGAAAGCAACGTTTATCGGATCAACCCATATTACCACTGTTAGGACCTGTTTTTCAATCGCTGGGCAAAGTTCGGAGTAGCGCACTCCCAGCATTAAACGCCATATTGTATCGCCTCAGGGGTGTAGCCTGAGCAGGGTAGCGTCTAATGGATGGGGCAATGAGCTGTTTGGAGGGCGAATACCTGAGTGTAGCTGTACTGAGGAAATGGTGCTTAAGCGAGACTTGGAGGCCGACTAGTGACCTTGCTTATGTGAGCGAGCACTGAAATGTTGAGCTAGTGTTTACAGCCAGCTGGGCCGACATGCGCTTGCGGTGTAGCGGGAAGGACTTGGCTCGGGAAGAGCTAGGAGCCTGGGGTTCGATCAAGGGCCTTTAAAGAACGTGAGGAGTCGGTTTAAGTGTGCGCAAGTGGTTTAATTCCACAGTGATGGGGAATGTAAAAATACTGGAGGGCTTCCAGTGGCACAAAATGAATCAAGTAAAAACAAGTGTAATAAAAGATGATGACAAAATAACTGAGGTGTGGAGTTGATAGGAATGTCTAAGGATAAACCTTGAGCAGCACTCACCTAGACCGTAGTGCAGCGGCAGTGGCATCGGATAGCAGTTTCACCGGCAAGAGACCTCTACTCCTTGGAGGGGCTCCTATTTAAGGTAAACCACACTGTATTAACAAATTCACAATAAGGAAGGAAGGAAGCTTGTAGTTTAACGTGACCGTTAATCTCGAGATCATGAGCCACGGGACCTCCTTTTTACGTGGAATCCGAACCACAGGACATGGCATTTCACATCGAAAATCTCACATGCATTGACCGGGAATCGAACCCGGACCACCTTGGTGAGAGGCATTCAGCTAGACCGCTGAGCCACCACGCCCCCCGACAAATTCACAATGAAATTTGATAAAATGGTCCGGTTAACTCAAAACAGTTGAGTTAACCGGACCATTTTATCAAATTTCATTGTGAATTTGTTAATATACATAACTCAATCGGACAATTGACATCCTGTTTCTTTCGGGAACAGATATTTCCAAACCACACTGTGTCGCAAGCTGCGTCAGCATTCTCGTGTGTTTATTAATTCTAGAAGGTGGTAATTGCTCGATGCTTGCATTGTGTTGCAATGCTACATCATGTGTGAGTTGGTTTGTCAGGAGAAAGGGGTGATTATGCCCCGTGGGGGTTCGGGGCATAACAATATTGTGTTTTTCAATCGCTAGGCAGCACTGCCAAGGGAATAAATGTGGTGGGCAAATTGGTCATATTTACTCGGTGCTATTTGAGCTGGATAAGCATGAAACCTTCGAAGTAGTGACACTCCGTAGTTGCTGATTATCTTTCTCCTACCAGCTGTGAACACTTATAGATTTGTATCATGGATTTGTATTCTAATTGTTATTGTTGTTTGAGTCTTCAGTCTTTTGACTGGTTTGATGCAGCTGTCCATGCCTCCCTGTCCTGAGCTAATCGTTCATCTCTACATAGCTACCACACCCTACATCTGAGGCAATCTGTTTAACATATTCTAACCTTGGTCTACCCCTACAGTTCTTGTCCTCGACCCTTCCTTCCATAACTAAGCTTGCTATTCCTGGATGTCTTAGTATGTGTCCTACCAACCTATCTCTTCTCTTCACTAGCAGTCGCCAGAAACATCTCTCCTCTCCCACTCGTCTTAATACCTCTTTGTTTGTAACCCTATCTACCCATCTGATCTTCATCATTCTCCTGTAACACCACATTTCAAATGCTTCAATTCTCCTCTTTTCTGCTGCACCAATAGTCCAAGTTTCACTTCCATAGAGCGCCACGCTCCTGACAAAGGCTTTCAAAAATGACTTCCTAATACCTAAATCTATATTCGATGTCAGCAGATTCCTTTTTTGTAGAAATGCTTTCTTTGCCTGAGCCAACCTACTTTTTATATCCTCTTTGCTTCGTCCATCACTGGTTATTCTGCTTCCTAAGTAACAGAAATCTCCTACTTCCTTCAGCTTTTCACCTGCCAATTTGATCTCCATAGAGGTTTCTGATTTATTTCGGCTGCATTCCAGTATTTTTGTTTTACATTTATTAATTTTCATCATGAATTCTTTCCGTAAGACGGAATCCATACCATTCAAAAACTCATTCAAATCCTCAGGCTTGTTGGCCAAGATGACGATGTCATCAGCAAATCTCAGAGTTGAAATTATTTCTCCTTGAATCTTCACTCCCACTTTAAATTTTTCTCTAATTTCCTTCATTGCTTGTTCAATGTAAAGATTGAAAAGTATGGGTGATAAGTTGCAGCCTTGCCTTACACCTTTCTGAATACCAGCTTCTCTCTCATGTCCTTCAACTCGAATGACTGCTGTCTGGTTTCTGTATAGATTGTATATCACCCTCCTATCCCTGTACTTTATTCCAATCAATTTCAAAATGTCAAACAATTTAGTCCAATCAATTTCAAAATGTCAAACAATTTAGTCCAATCAACGTTATCAAAAGCCTTTTCTAAGTCTACAAAAGCCATGAACGTTCTCTTATCTTTCCTTATTCTACCTTCCAAAATCAGCCTAAGACTTAGTACAGCTTCCCTTGTTCCTACATTTCTCCTTAAACCAAACTGGTCTTCACCCAACTCCGTTTCTATCTGGCTTTCAATCCTCTTGTAAATTATTCTAGACAGGATCTTTGAAGCATGAGTAATCAAGCTGATTGTACGGTAATCTTCACATCTATCAGCTCCCACTTTCTTTGGTATAGGGATGATTACATTCTTCTTGAAATCAGGGGATACCTCACCTGTCTCATAAATCCTACACACCAAGTGAAATAACCTGATCAGACCTTCATCTCGTATGCAGCGTAGCAACTCAATCAGTATATCATCTATGCCTGGTGCTTTGTTCCTGCTTAAGTCTTCCAAAGCTCTATCAAATTCTGATCTCAATATTAAATCTCCTTTCGCATCCTCATCAATTTCCTCCTCCCTTTCCATTACATGATTCTCAATCTCCTTTCCCTTATACAAACTCTCTATGTAAGCTTTCCATCTCTCAACCTTTCTTCCCTATCAGTTAGAGGCTTTCCATTTGTGTCCTTAATATTACAGCACTTAGTCTTCTTTTCCCCAAAAGTATTCTTAATCCTTCAATAAGCTTTGTCTACTTTTCCTAATTTCAGACAATTTTCTATACCTGCACATTTCTCTTTCAACCATTCTTCTTTCGCTTCCTTGCACTTCTTGTTAACCTCATTTCTCAGACGTCTGTATTCTGCTTTCCCCTTTTCATCTCTTACATTCTTGTGTTTCCGCCTTTCATCCATCAATTCTAGTATATCCTGAGTGATCCACGGTTTTCTACCTATTCTTTCTTTCCTACCAATGTTTTCTTCTGCGGATGTTGTTATTTCATTCTTCAAAAGGGCCCATTCGTCTGCAATTAAAGTTTGTTTTGGGTTTTTCATTAGTCCTTCCTTTATACTCTTCTTGAATCTTTCGTTTACATCCTTCTCTTTCAGTCTGTCTATTGCCCACCTTTTTGGCTTTTGACTTTTCTTCAGTTTCTTTAACTTTAATCTGCATTTCATTACAACCAGATTGTGGTCAGAGTTTATGTCAGCACCAGGATATGTTTTACAATCCAAAATCTGGTTTCGAAACCTCTGCTTGACCATAATGAAGTCGATTTGGTAACGCCCTGTATCTCCTCGTCTCATCCATGTGTATATTCTTCTATTGTGGTTATTGAATAAGGTGTTAGCTATGACCAACTCATGCTCGGTGCAGAATTCTACCAGCCTGCTTCCTCAATCAATCCTTTCACCTAATCCGAAATCTCCTACTATCTTCCCTTCTCTCCCTTTTCCTACCACAGCATTCCAATCTCCCATTACTATAACATTTTCATCACCCTTGATATACCTCAGAATTTCGTCTATTTCTTCGTATACCTTTTCAACATCCTCATCATCAGCTTGACTGGTAGGCATATAGACTTGTACCACTGTGGTGCAGGTAGGTTTAGTATTGATTTTTGCTACAATAATCCGTTCACTATATTGTTCATAGTATTCCACCCGCTGTCCAAGTTTCCTACTCAATATGAGGCCAACCCCTGCTTGGCCATTGTTTGATTTAGTGCTAATGACCCTATAGTCTCCTGACCAAAAGTCCTGTTCTTCCTGCCAGCGCATTTCACTAATCCCAACCAAATCCAACCTCAACCTATCCATTTCCCTTTCTAAGTTTTCTAACCTTCCACTTCCTAGCAGACTTCTAACATTCCACGCTCCGATCCGTAGAATGTCAGATTTCCTCTTTGTCACTTCTGTGATGTTAACCTCCTCTGGAGTAGTCCCCACCCGGAGATCCGAACGGGGGACTAGTTTACCTCCGGATTGAAATTTTACAAGGGAGGAGGCCATCATCACATGTAATTATGCATTGAGAGGTGCATATCCTCGGGAATAGCATACGGCTGTAGTTTCCCGTTGCTTTCTAATTGTATGAATCTTTATTTCATGGCTTGTTTTCGTTAATCGAAAAGTGTTGTGATGGCTGCGCTAGAATTATCAGCTTCCGTACGCACACAGGTGACGATATTTGTATACATTATACGGTAATAGAAAATTTATAATGTCAAAGATCTCGTATACTACACAGCTTGGACATTCTTAAAATTGTGACTTGTCTTGTAATTTACACTCCGTTTTCATACCAGTACTATGATGTATGTATACATTGAATCGGAGATATGCTAATGTCACACTTGTTTCAACAAACATCACATATTATTTTATACTGTAAATTAAGAGGAGGGATGAAACCATAGTTTTAGCCATCTATAGACTACTAGAAATGATGTTCAATACAATCAAATTTCTCAAATCCTGCTTGCTGCAACATATTGTAATAAAAATGAGATAAATCGTAATTTGATGTAGATTCTGTCAAAATGACTCATAATGATATGATAAATATCGTTTAAATCGATAATCTGGCAGCAAAAATATTTGGCACGACTGAGGTTCGAACCCAGGACCTTATGATTCTCAGCCCTAGACGCTATGCACGCGGCCATTACAACCACGGAAATGTCCAGCACAAGACGGTTACTTATATTCACGCACCGGTAATATTACGGAAGTAATATTTTGTGCTCTATTAATATTTTGCTTTCTTTCGATAATGTTCCTGCGTGGAATAGAGTTTTAAATTCGTTATGAATAAGCCTACTTGGCAGTAAAGGGAATGTGTACAGTAGTCCATGAAAGGCTAGCCCAGTTCCCATATAAACACATCGATATATATTATGTTGATAACTGCATTACCACAATGTGGGTTAATATCTGAATAGCCATTGTGTAGAAACATAATACCGGTACTACCGACTAGTTACAATGTTTCATATTAAAGCATATCATTATTTGAATACTGATACGAACACTGGGACCATGTGGTTTGTGTTTCAATAGGTTAACACCAGAGTTAGCATGATCATATACCGTTCAGAATTCAATTTTGACCAATCACATAACCCGTAATGTAGGTGTTTGTTGATACTTCCGAAGAGTAGCAGCTCTCCGAGTAACTTTGCATTGAAAAACTAGTTTCGAATGCCGAAAGGATAAAAGTGTTGAGAAAAGTTACTCGGGGAGAGGATGCCCTTTATCCACAGATTGAAAAACAAACCCTTAGTAGTAAGTACTAGACCTCGATTACTGAAATAATAAGAAAATATTACCTTATTATCTGAAACCGTTGAAATCCCCGCAAAATGGAAATGCTAGGACTTTTTCCTCCTTCTCCTCCTCCCTTTCGTCGTCTTCCACTTTGTCATCCGTGTCGGAGTCAGAATCACTGTTCCTGAGATTAATTATGTGTTCCTGAATATTGTTGTCCCTTGCCAGTTATCTGTGAAAATCTACTTCCTGCAGTTTTTCTGCGTGTGCCACACGCGTTTCCCAGTCCTTGATTGTAACTCTATCAAGAGCATCACGCTCATCGTTCCACGTCCGCAAGCCGAAAAGTGTTGTTCAATTTAGCCACTAAGCCCTTCACTTTAGCCCGTATCATCTCGATCGGATTATATTGACATTGATATGGGGGCAAACGGATAACTTGGTGGCCTAATTCCAACTCGATCTGATCTAACTTACACTTTTTTTAACCTGTTTTGAATGGCGCAACATGGGCTAATAACTCGGCATTTGTTTATGTTGGATTGTATGGGATGTTGTGTTTCTGTAGCCACTGTTGTATGTCTGATTTACGAGAATTTCTGTATTGGAGAATTCGTTTATCACTTTAGAATGGTAGCTAGTATTATCCATTATTATAATTGATCCCTCCTCCAAGTAATTTAGAAAATGATGAACAAACCAGTTTTTGAATGAGTCAGCATTCTTTTCTGAATGATAATCTGAATCTCTGCTTTGAGTACGGGAACGAAAAACCCACTTACTGTCGCATATGAACCTCGTTAGCGCCGACCCTACATGGCTTTATCAGCCTGCTATCTTTTCCTACAGGTACTCGAAGGCCCCCTCTTCCAGACGAATCATGCCATATATCCTTCCTCGAGTGATTCTGGTAAACCCAGGTTTCATCCAGATAAAAGAAAATTCTGTTATCACCAGAAGTCCTTAGAATATGCACAATGCGCAAAATTTTTAGTCTGGCAACAACAATGTCACTTCGTTCTAAAAGAAATTTCCTGCCCTCATTGGTTCGCTTGTATTTGAAACCGAGGGATTTCAGCAGTGTGTGCATGGAAGATACAGAGCCTGTATAATTAATTTGCTCCTTCATTAAGCACACCAACTTTTTAGCCATCGGAAATTCACCTCGATCGTACAAATCGAATGTTGTTCGACGTAAAACACATGTTATTCGAAGAAGTCTCCATTTCAGGTTCCGTGTTGACAGTTAAATTGTGAAATATAAAAATTTCCAAAATTAGGCAGAAAATTTTGGAAATTTTTATATTTCACAAGTAAAACACACTTGTCAAAGTCGTCCAAATTTGTTGCACGTTTCTGAACTATGTGATGTTCGCCCGGTGATCTAAACATGGGCACATTCCCTATTTCAACATTATTTCTACTCTCAGAAAGAATATTGGAAATAGTATGTGCACTTACACCGCAAGCTTGAGCCGTCAGCTTCCGGCTCTGTGAGAAATTAGTGTTATCACGCCCCTCTGTATTCGAAAGCTTCTTGAAAAAGCCGTACACACTGAAAATGATATTTTTCGCCTGACTGTGTAAAGCATTACGAGTTCAACCCCTGTCACCTGCTCGACTACCACTCGGCTTGCTAAGGGACATTGATAGCAATGTAAAACTTCAGATCACAACACGTCTTAAAACTCCACTACTGTACACCGAATTGATACTGCAATACTGTAGTTCCTATTTCCCAAAGAACTCTTCGTTATCTTCCCCAGTGAACCTAAATATTTCAACGCCTAATCATTTTCTCTCTACTTATCCCTTCAGTTCAAGATCAGATGTTATCTCCCGAATGGCTGGTCGTAGCGCTATAGGGTTTGGACAGTCAGCTTCAAAATGTTTAGCTCTGTAACATAGGGTCATCAAAATAATTGAAGAATTAATTATTTTCGTGTGCGGGAAGAAATAACGATTTCGTACGGCACAGCGAGCCTAGCAATTGAGTCAACTAGGCAATGCTGTGCTATGCTATTGGCTGGCGTGGGTGAGCGAGTGAATCTGGCTCCTCCCTCATGTTCACAGTTGTTTTGGGTCTGGTATAGTGAAGCATGCTGTTTGTCTTAACTAAGGTTCAGTTTTGCTAGCTCGTCAAGCTGATGATAAGCAAGCTACATTAAGAACCAAATGGGAGTAGCAGATAGCAGAAATAGTGGTGAGAGATGGATGTATTAAGGACTTAAAGAAAAGGTATGGCTTTGTTAACAAATGCATGCAGGGAAAAGCAGCTGTTAGAAAGTGTCGTAGAACACTTTAATCTGTCATATTCTGACTGGGACCTAATACCTTTTCCCCATAAAGGTGAGATTCCATTAGGAACTGTATATACAGGCAATGATTGTTATGTGCATTAGATTTCTTTTGCACTTGTTTTCATTATTCTGATATATAGTGTTCTGACAAAGCAGATGTTCTTCTGCCACTTTTGCAAAGTTAAAATTATCAGCATTATCTTTATTAAAAAAACATATTTCATCAGGTTTCTTAGGAGTGACATCATAATTTTGATGGTCAAATTAGCAAGTTACATTGGGATATATTCATATACAACAGTTGTGCAGAGTAATACCAGAATGAGAGTGATGTTTGAGTCTTTAGTCATTCGACTAGATTGATGCAACACTCCATGCCTCCCTGACCTGAGCTAACGGTTTCATCTCCACATAGCTACCATACTCTACATCCAAGGCTATCTGATAAACATATTCTAACCTTTGTCTACCCCTACAGTTCTTGACCTTGACCCTTCCTTTCATAACTAAGTATGCTATTCCTGGGTGTCTTAGTCTGTGTCCTATGCAGGTCTATTTGTGGATCTACAGAAGGCATTTGACACTGTCGACCATAATTCATTATTGTATAAGCTGCATGATGCAGGCATCCGAGGAGTAGCGCATAGTTGGATCAAAAATTACCTAAGTAACAGATATCAGTAGGTACAAATAAACAACGTTAAAAGCGCTCTTACTAAGAGCGTCAGTGGTGTACCACAAGGATCAGATTTAGGCCCTCTACTTTTCATAATTTATGTGAATGATATCAATAATTGTTTGCTACAGGACCACTTAACACTATTTGCTGATGATATCAGTTTAATATATAGCGCAAAATCCAAACAAGAACTTGCAACAAAAATAAATGATGATTTAAAAGTCCTGGACAACTGGTGTAAATTAAATGGATTGCTGCCTAGTACAAAAAAGACAAACTATATATATTTCACTAAACCTAGCAACAGCAAAGAAACCATGATTCCTGTAACACTACATAATACAGTAATTGAAAGGGTCTCATCAATAAAATATCTCGGCCTGAATTTTGATGAACATCTGAGCTGGCAAGAACAGATATACAAAGTTAAGCAAAAAATTCTTCCTGCAATAGGAGCAATATACAAATTACAACATGTTCTTCCATCTCATATATTAAAAACACTGTATTACAGTCTAGTACATAACCATATAACATATATGTGCAGTATTTGGGGAAGATGCACTACCACATTATTAAATCAAGTAAGTACTCTCCAGAAAAGGGCAATTAAAGCAGTTTATTCCCTTCCCTTAATTACCCATACAGCAGATTTAGTTCGAATCTCAGGAATCCCCCTTCTAGAAACCTGTATAAAAGTATCTGCTTCTCTGTTCATACATAAAAGTGGAGAACTCTCGTATAAAGGCACAATAAAGTTTCCTCTTCAAGGACAAAACTATGAGTATAACACCAGAAATTCCAAGAACCTTGCAATTCCCAGGGTCTACACCTCTAAATACGGCACCAAAAGCATATTTAACCAGGCTATAAAGGATTATAATACTCTCCCAGCACATATAAAGTCAATAAATCCTGTCTTAAAATTCAAGAAAGCCTGCAAACAATTCTTCACAACTACACTCTGATACTTCCTAATTTATAAAATTAATAAAACCTTGAATAGTAACTTACTGTCATAATAAAATACTCTGTAACTTTGTTTTTGTATGTTAAATAATATTTAATATTCCTTATTATATAACAATGTATAGTCCTACTATAGGGCCTTGCCCTCTAGGACATCCTCTGTATGAAAATAAATAAAAATAAAAAAACCTATCTCTTCTCTTCATTAGCAGTCGCCAGAAACATCTTTCCTTGACCACTCATCTTAATACCTCTTCATTTGTTAATCTATCTACCCACCTGATCTTCATCATTCTCCTGTAACACCACATTTCAAATGCTTCTAATCTCCTCTCTTCTGCTGCACCAACAGTCCAAGTTTCACTTCCATACAGTGACATGCTCTAGACAAAGGCTTTCAAAAACTAATACCTAAATCTATATTTGATGTCAACAGATTTCTTTTCTGTAGATCTACTTTCCTTGCCTGAGCCAACCTACTTTTAATATCTCCATCCTAAGTAGCAGAAGTCTCCTATTTCCTTTAGCCTTTCACCCTATATGAGGCATTAAAATGTTCTATGCTACTTTCTAGCATGCGACTTTTACAGAATCAATATACATTCATTTTCGGGCATCAAATGGCACATTTTTGACATGACAGCAATGTAGTGTTCGATATATCACAAGAGCACCGGCTATTTTTAACATGAAGGCAACGGGAAACAAGAGGCAAGTTGAGAAGCACCCGTATGCAATTAACAACTGCCTTTACTTCCCCCATTTTTGCTAAGTGAAAATTATCAGTTATTTTCATTTAAAAAAAAGCTATTTCATCAAGTTTCTTCGGAGTGATGTCATAATTTGATTATTCAATTAGCACGTTACATTGTGATAAATTGATGTAGGCCTACAACAGTTGTGCAGAGTAATACCAGATGTGATGTTTGCATCTCATCAATAATACATGTCAGAATAATGAAAAGAAGTGTAAAAGGAATCTACTCCAGGTAACAACCATTGTCCTTATATACAGCTTCTAATGACTTCTCGCCTGTATGGGGGGGAATTAGCCCCAGCCAAAATATGAGAGATTAAAATGTTCTACACAACATTCTAACATGCAAAATTTACGGAATCAATATTGAATCATTTTCGGGCAACAAATGGCACATTTTTGACACGACAGCAACATAGCGTTCGATCGATCACAAGAGCACCTATTTTCAACTTGAAGGCAACGGGAAACGAGAGGCGAGTTGAAAAGCATCGTTATTGTGCCATGTAAGAATGAGGAGCATACTATAAAGTTGAGTCTAAGCACAAAAATGAATAAAGTTGATTGTCGTCTGGACAGATGCCAGTCATCAGCAATATCATAACTAGGGCCCGGATTCTTAGTTTTTTACCTATTTTTTTCCTGGCTATGTAATTCACAAATTTCAACAAATTTCAACATATATATATGTTCAGTCTCCCATAAGTCCGGTCTCCCATAAGTCCAACCCCTCGTCCACGTCGTGGGAGACGGGCAACGGCACAAAGTAGGTGATTGCCTGTAGGGGCGAAGTACAGTGGGGACTTCGTGTGCCCCGGGACCGTTACGGTAGCTGTGAAGGTCCTACAGGAACCCTGAAAAGTGACGGCTAACGGGGCTCTGGTGAAGCTACGATAGGCCCAGCAAGCCAGTAGTGGATTAAACCAAATGCTTTCAAAAATGGAACGAGCCTCGGACAGGATGGATTTAATAGACGACGACACGGCTGTACACACGGACTAAGATTTGGAACTTTAAACCTAAGAACGCTGACGGGGAAGGTGGAGGAGATAGTGGATATGATGGAAAGAAGGAAGTTGGATTTATTGGGATTGGCAGAAACAAAGTGGAAAGGGGAAGGAAGGAGAGTACTGAGAAAAGGCTATAGACTGTACTGGAGTGGGAACGAAGAGGGAAAGAGGAATGGAGTGGGAGTAGTAGTACGAGATGGTTTGAAAGAAGAAGTGAGGAGAATAAGTGATAGGATGATGAAAGTGAAAGTAGCACTGAGGGGAGAGACCGTAGAAATAGTGCAAGTATATGCTCCACAAGTAGGCTGCGCTTCTGAAGAGAAGGAGGAGTTTGAAGAGGAATTGCAGAAGCAGCTGGTAGGAAGAAATATGATTGTTATGGGGGACCTCAATGCCCATGTAGGAAGAGAAAGACAAGGTTATGAGAGTGTTCTAGGACCAGAGGGTTGGGGTGGAAGAAATGAGGAAGGAAAGAGACTGTTGGACTTCTGCCAGAGGAACAGCCTGCTAGTTGGGAACTCCTGGTTTAAGAAAAGAGAGAGCCACACAATCACATGGTACAGTGATGACTTGACCAGGAAGTCGGTGGTCGACTATATACTGTATGAGAAAGAACTAAATAAGAACATCACGGACATCAAGGTTATACCATCGGAGAACCTGGATAGCGACCATCGATTACTGGTAATGAACCTGAGAGGGAGTAAGGAGAAGAAAGGGACTGAGAACCAGGAAAGACGTATAAGGATATGGAAACTGAAAGAAGGGGATAGAAGGGTCGAGTACCTCAAAATGGTAAAGGAAGGAATTCCAACAGATGAAGAAAGAGGGGTGGAAGAAGAATGGGCTAGATTTAAGAAGACACTAGTGGGTGCAGCAGAAGCAGTATGTGGGAGGACAAGTAGTAAGAAGAGGTGGAAGGAAACACCATGGTGGAATGAGAAGACAAAAGATATAGTAAGGGAAAAGAATAGAGCCTTTAGGAGGTGGTATCAAAATAGGACGGTAGAGACAAGGGAAGAGTACCAGGAAAGAAAGAAGGAGGCGAAGAGAGTGGTGGCTGAGGAGAGAAGGAAGTGGATGGAAGAGTGGACAAAGATGATGGAGGAGGATAGTGAAGGTACAAAAAAGGTCCTGTATGGGATGGTGAAAGATAAGAGGCGGAAGGATCCTACGGATTATGTTAGAATGGTGAACAAAAGGGGACAAGAGATAGAAAATAGGGAAGAACTGAAGAAAATGTGGAAAGAATATTTTGAAGAACTTCTGAACCCAAATGGAAAAGATGGTGAGGAGGAAGAAATCGGGGAAGAGGAAGATGAACTGCAAACAGAAAAGGACTTAACATGGAAAGAAGTGGAAGATGCAGTGAACAAGATGAAAGGAGGGAAGGCACCGGGTGTGGATGAGTTGAGTGTGGAGATGGTGAGAGCAGCAGGAGAGGTGGGGATACAGTGGCTGTACCGAGTGATGAGGACAGCATGGAAGGAAAGGAAGACCCCAGAGGACTGGAAAAAAGGAATCATTGTCCCGATCTTCAAGAAAGGTAGTAGAACAGATTGCAGAAACTATCGGGGAATAACACTGATGAGTCATTGTGCAAAGATCTTCGAGAAAGTTTTGGAAAAGAGAATTAGGACAAGGATAGAAGGAGGGATGAGGGAAGAACAACATGGCTTCAGAGCAGGAAGGTCCACAGTGGATTTGATTTTTGCTGTAAGGCAGTTACAAGAACAGCACTATGAATATGGAACAGATCTACTGATGGCCTTCCTGGACATTGAGAAAGCATATGACAGTGTATGCAGAAACAAAGTATGGAAGTCCCTGGAGGATAGAGGAGTAGAGAAATGGACTATAAAGAGGATAAAGGAGATGTACAAGGGAAGCGTGAGCTGTGTGAAAGTGGGAGGAGAGAGATCTGACTGGTTGGTACTGCCCCTGTAATTGAATTATGTAGAGACCATGGTGGCTATATTTGAAATTATAAGGAGAGTTAGGGCTGTCATAGTTATGACGTGGGTAGTCATGACGTAAGCACGGATGACGTAAATGTTATGCCAGCAAGCTACTTGAGCTGAGATTCTCAGTGACGTCAGCTTTTAGTCGAGAATGTTCCAAGATTTACGACGCAGTCGCAGGAAACGAGGAATTCGGCTGAGGAAGAAACTATGCTATTGGAGGAGAGGCATGAACCAATCAACGATAGTTTAAAGGAAGACGGAGATTGCTAAAACTATGGTATTTTATTACTTTTGGAATGCAGAATTGTGGAAATCCATTTGCAGTAAAAGCATTGATTTGGAATTTTGGTGAAATTTATTTTCAGTTTTTGAATTTTGAAAATCCGTCATGTATTAACGAAGTTGGAAGTTCTAGCGATGACGCAGTATCACGCTTTGGAAGGGATGGTAACGCCCCTCGTGAAGTTAATAAAAGGGCTTGCGCAGAAGAGAGGAGTCTCTTTCGTTCTCTGATCATTCTGAGATCTCATTCTCAGAGCATCGAAGTATATTTGTGAAAGTTCTTTTCTTATACATTCATTATAGTGAGACGTCGAAGTGAACAGCAGTGAAAAGAATCGTCTTTATAACGTGTGGCGAGGCCACTATATTAACGAGATCCAAGTCAAACTAGGTGAAGTTGAAACGGACCTTAGAAAGCTTCTACAAGTTTAGCTTCGAACAGTTAGCGGTCTCCGATAAGCTAATTGTATTGTGCAGTGCTACATGCAGTTATAGAGAAAAGCAGAACAATTTCGACCGATTAGTTCGAAAGATATTAGCAGTTTTATACGACTGAGAAAAGTGATTATCTCGCCACAAGAGAAGCACTTTCGTATAGCCAGAATCAACGCAACGGCTGACGCTGCGACTGGAATAGAAAGACTTCAGATTGCTTGGTTACAGAACACTACGGTATAATGGAGCAATTGAATACGGCAGTTTGTTCTTCTAACACTACAATCGAAGAGCAGATGGAAGGCTAAGGGCTTATTGCAATTGGGACATACTTCAACGGAGTAAGATAGCGACATGGAACTTCGCTAATTGCTATTCCACACAAGCGAACATGCGGTGAATACCATCTACACCCATGTTTCGTAATTAAAGGCTGAATACCATCGAACAGCCATAGAAACAATTTCATACTCTGAATATGAATAATTTCTTCGGAAATTTCTACAAATCTTCATGACGATTGTCTACTGGAACTTCAGGGAATTTTTCAAGAGAGGTCAGGGGTATCCCGACTCACAAAGAAGATTATTGCCGGAAGGATGTCTATTCGTCTTCGAGGAGCAGAGCGATTCACGGAGAAGGAAGCAGTTCGATTCTCCGAGGGTGCTATTTCCTATTTCGAGGATGGAGCTCAACTTTAACGTGGTGAAATGGATCCATCAGCAGTCTTCTTTGGGGAATTTTCCTCTGGAACGTCAATCGGCAGATAAGGTAGTCGTGAACGTTTATTGTATTTGAGTATATTAATGATGTTTGAGCAACCATTTTTCCCATATTTTTATCCTCATGTATTTTTGCCCTATTTTCTTGTTGAGATTCTTATTCTCAGTACACCTTGATGAGTTTTGCATTTTTCGACGATTTATTAAGACATTGTTATGTCATGGGCATAGTTAACGATTTTGAATCAGTTGAGACTGATATTTAGATTTTTCAGTAATTAATATTTTTGTAGTCACGATTTGACTGTAAGTTAATGATTTTTATGGCAGATTTAAATTCAGACAGCGTGTCACTTTATTAAAGTAATTCTACCCCAGTTTAATTACTTTGACCAATTTTCTGTCATCATCAAGAAGGAAGAACATTTAAATGATTTTAGAGCGTTAAAATCTCTTACGTTGTCGACGATCTTGGAAATACTAGTCGTTATTTGTATTGATTGCAACACAGACATTTATCGTCAGTTATGTATGAACATTGCATTATAGACACTTTTGTGAAAGAGTAACTTTAATAATGAATTATTGAATGCATTAAAGTCAAGAACTTTTGTTAGGAGTTTTTCTCAATTAGAGATTTATAGAACGATGTTTGCATTCCCCAGTCTAATTGGATTCTATTCGACTACTTTGCATTTTAGTCGCACTTTATTTGAAGATAGTATTTTTATACTACACATTTCTTTTAGGATGTTAATCTTAAATTTTGATAGACCAGACAGGCGTATATAAGCGTATTCACTATTAAATTTGTTTGTGATTGGCGAGTTTTGACTTCATTTCGGTTCATGAATGAAATCCACGAAGGTTATAGAAAAACAGTTTGGAAACAAGTAATGATTATAAAAAATTTTAAGTGGAACTATGAATGTATAATCGCTAGTGCAGCGCGTGTTGAAAGTCGCTGAGGTATAATGCCCTTGAATATGAAGGAAGTTCCCACAGGAATAAATGTTAAAGAATTATTTGTGGAAGTTTTGTAAGTTATGTGAAAGTTGAATGCCATATAGATTAATATATGATGATTTTGGGCATATTTGTAATGCAGTTTGTGCATTAACTTGTTAGCGAAGGATTTTCCGCTGGAGTAAGATTGTCATAGTTCGTTGAAAATAAATCAAGTGAATTACTGTTAGAATTAACACGAGTTTTGAAAGAATTTGAGATAAGATTTTGAATGAAGGTTGCCGTCACAAATCATTATTAAAACCTTTATTAAACCAGATTGTGACATTAACATGTATAACTAACCTTCATTGGTCGATTATATTAAACACGATTATGAAAATTATCAACCGGATGAGCATGTGGTTAATGTATTTATTAAATTAATAATTTAAACAATTTAAAATGTTGATATTGTAAATAATTGCTGTAAATATTTTTGAAAATAATGTAAAACGAGAGTGATGTTAAAGGCGTGCTTATAATATTTTTATTGTCTTTGACAAATATTATAAACAATTTCTAATTGTTATAAATAATTTATGTGATTTTGGTTATAAACATTTAAGAGCTAATTAAACATTTGGATTGAACTTAACAAGTTTAAGGAATTAACATAGTGATCCAATAGGATGTGAGCAAAGTACTTGAAAGATTTGCGTAAATATAATGTGAGTTGTCTTATAGACATTTAAAAGCTTGAGAGAGCAAGCTGTATGTTACGCAACTTAGCACGTGAGAAGGGTGTGCATTTGACCAGTATGCAACAGGCTGGAGGGTAGCTCGCAGCTGGGCCAACATCTGGTTATCAGAGTGAGGTCGTACACACGCCGGCCTTGCGACTATAAATACCATTCTCATGTTTATTAAAAGGAAACCAAATGCTCTATATATGTCACACCCTGACGTCCTTTTCCAATCCAATAGTGTTATGAATATTACGTTATTTGGAGCTCTTGGGAGCAAAAATGTTTTATATCATGTTGTATGATAATTTTTGCAAGTCCTACTGAGGACGTAGTCAGATTGACTTGGGCTACTGATAGCCACGTTGATTTTGTTGTGTTAGTAAAATCATACCCTTTATTAGAAATAAAGCTTTTGTACAGTTCAAAGTTCTCGTCTTCGTCTTGGCTCATTTTTAAATGTCATGGTGGAGGTTATTGTGTGAACAGACTTTTAGTGATCCTGTTGTCAACTCAAACCCCGAGATAATTAAGAGGTAAGTAACGGTAAGTATGAACCCCCGTCTATTTTGGTGTGTTCCACAATGATTTCCTGTGAACTTCTGTGCTCTTATCTCGATAATATCTGTCAGTGCCATTTTCATTGATGTAACTGTGCCGGTGCGATTGATAATTGGCAATCCGATTGAGGGGGCGGATATCTGACAGCCTACTATCCAGGTAAACGGGGACAGAAAGATTGGCGACCCAAGAGCGTGGGGCTGAGTCAACAGAAAGATTGGCGCACCTAAAACGTTGGGGCTCGATTCAACATAACTGGATTACCAGCTTGAACGCCAGAAAGAGTGGCAAACCTAAAACGTGAGGTTCGATTAGACTCAAATAAAGAGGTTGATTCTTTGTTAGATGTCTAGGCCAATTGTAGTATTTAAGAGTGTGATTATATAGGAATTAAATGTTGTATTGTGTTAGGAAAATTACACTCAATAAAGATCAGATCTTATACAACTTGAGAAAGGTTAAATAGGCTGGAAACTTAGAAAAATCGCCTATGATCTGGAATCTTATTTTATTTGACCGGCTTATGACTTTTCAGTCATATTAAAGATAAAATTAATTATTTGGATTGTAAATGTAAATTATTTGTGTTAGGATATTTTAAAATGAGCCAGAGAAATTTGAACATGTGCTTGAGTTTGTTTCAACATGAAGTATCTTCGAAGATTAATTATAAGGTAGTTATAAGTTAGATTTAAGACAGAAAATTGATCAAAATTATATATGGTGAAAGGTGTTGCTCAAATGTTGTTATTTTGCTCTTTTGATGTATGTCCCTACAGCAATCCATTTTTGAATAATATTGTAATGGCAGATGAAAGTTTGAAGAAAATGTTAGAGGAGATGTCTGCTAACATGAAGCAGATGATGGAGGAGAGTGTTAGTAATTTCTCTGCTAATTTGAATGCAAGAATGGAGGAGAATGCTAGTAATTTGAAAGCTAGCATGGATGAAAGTTTGAAGGGTATCCAAACTAGTGCTGCTAATTTGGAGGATAATATGTCGCGTTTACAGATTAATACCCAAGGAATTGAGAGTACTGTAAGTGACATCCGCACAGATGTATCTAATGTGCATAAAAGTGTTGATGATGTTAAATTTGATGTGTCTAAGGTACAGAAAGACCTTACAATGTTAAATTTAGATGTAGCTAATGTCCGAGGGGATATTTCTTGTGCTAGAGCCGAAGTAGTTGTTGTCAAAAACGATGTTGCGACTGTCCAAGACAAGGTCGAGGAAGTCCAAAAAGAAATTCAAAAAGCTAGAACTGATGTATCCAATGTTCAGGTAGACATTAATAACATTCATGCGGATATAACTGAGGTGCAAAGTGACATAACTAAGATTCAGGTAGAGGTCAACACAGTTTTCGTAGATATTACTAAAGTCCAAACTGATGTAAATAAAGTCAGGGAAGAAATCGAAAACTCAAAAACTCTTTGTACGCGTAATATAACTGCATTAGCGACTAGGTTAGTCGATGAATCAGTTAGAACAACAACGTCTTTAGCAGAGTTGAAGTATGATGTAGAGGTCATGAGAACCCAGGTATTAGACCACAATAGAGTATTAAAAGAGGATATCGAAGTAGACATAGCCGAAATGTTAACAGCAAACGTAGCGGTATGGAAAGACGAGTGGAATAAGTCAAGTGGGGAACATGTAACCCAAATTCAGGAAAGGATTGAAAGAAAACTTGCCAGTACGCAGATAGAAATTAACAATGAAGTAGTACAGATTAGGAAAGATTTAAGCGTCAGGATAAATTCGTTATCCGAAAAACAAGTTGACGATAGAACACAACTAGATCAGGATATGCAAACTTTAAAATCTACATTAGAGGATCAAATTCATAAAGTTGTCTCGGATGTAAATGAAACGACGAGTAAACTGAAAAATTTGAAGTTAGGAGAGGCTAGTTTAATGGAGAACTACAAAGAAGAGATAGTCAAGAAAGTCTTAACAGAAATCACCGACAAGGATACAGAAGGCTTAGCTTGTGAATTGAATAGGAATTATGCTAGAAGACATAATCTAGAGCCAGAAGAAAGAGACGTGACTCCTGAAGAACGTGTATCCAGATTCAGAGAGGAGGATGACGAGAGGAATATGGAACCTGAGTGGAATTATAGAGATAGTGGGAAAAACTATCCGGATTCATATCCGAGGAACGTGACGGTCATTAGGAATTTCGAAGACAAACCACAAAAATTCAGTAACACTGATAGTTTGACACCTATAGAGTATGTAAGGAATCTCAAAGATTATTTCATCGAAGCTCACATTCCCAGAGAGAGAGAGATGAAGATAGTAGAGAGATATCTGATTGGAGGACCCCTTGAATGGTTTCGCGCATTTAGATACACATTCAGTAACTTTGACGAGTTTGCAGAGGCCTTAATCAAGCGATTTTGGTCCATAGAAGCGCAGAATTCGTTAAGAGGGAGGTGTATTCAAGAAAATACTCAGGTACTCTTCCAACGAGGTACGCTGATTTCTTTACGAGTCAGTTGTCCCGCTTGAGATTTTTGCAACCCCCATTGTCCACGGAGCAACTAATAGATGCGATTTCTCGTATGCTGCCAGTTGAGGTGAGGAGACTTATAATTTCGTCCAACATCAGGGATTTATCCAGCATGGATGAATTACTGAGAAGATTAGACTACACAAGCCCAATGCCTAACGTAGTCCAGAAAGGTCAAAGGCAGGAGTTTAAAGAAATCAATACGGTATATATGGACCAAGTCCAACAAACTGACAAGCCAGAGGAGGAGAAAACTGACAATGTAGGTCCTCACAGGAATAATCAGTTTAGAAATTACAGATCACAAGGTTACCGACCGTATCAACAGAGAAGAGGTTGGAACTACAACCGAGGAAACTACAATGGAAGAGGCAGATATTACAACAATAATGGGTATAACCGTAACTATAATAGGAATAACCAAAACCAAAGTAGAAACCAGAATACTCAAAGTCAGGTTATGACACCCGATCAATATCAGCAAAGAGAGAAGGAAAGCCAGCAATACTTAAAAGAATTAAGGGATAAAGAAGCTGACAATCAAAAGAAAAGGCAGGATGTTGTAATCGATCCTGGGCCTTCTACGAGCCAGCAGAACTTTGAAAATAGAAATACTGGTCAGAAGAGAAAGTAGAGAGGAAGGAATACATTAACCACACACAACCCAGAGTAGAAGAAATTATGATTAAGGAACATAGAGGAAATATCATACTAGAGTAAGCCAGTTATAATTCAATTTCGTGTTCAAGAGAGTTGAGATACTTGTAACATTGAGTTTAAAAACAATTTGCAACTGTTTTTAAAACGTGGTGGGAGGAGAATGCCCCCGTAA
The DNA here is from genome assembly GCA_946902985.2 of Meconema thalassinum. Classification (NCBI taxonomy): domain Eukaryota; kingdom Metazoa; phylum Arthropoda; class Insecta; order Orthoptera; family Tettigoniidae; genus Meconema; species Meconema thalassinum. The sequence continues at coordinate 971,180,135 of OX336389.2, forward strand.
TAGAATTATGTAGAGACCATGGTGGCTATATTTGAAATTATAAGGAGAGTTAGGGCTGTCATAGTTATGACGTGGGTAGTCATGACGTAAGCACGGATGACGTAAATGTTATGCCAGCAAGCTACTTGAGCTGAGATTCTCAGTGACGTCAGCTTTTAGTCGAGAATGTTCCAAGATTTACGACGCAGTCGCAGGAAACGAGGAATTCGGCTGAGGAAGAAACTATGCTATTGGAGGAGAGGCATGAACCAATCAACGATAGTTTAAAGGAAGACGGAGATTGCTAAAACTATGGTATTTTATTACTTTTGGAATGCAGAATTGTGGAAATCCATTTGCAGTAAAAGCATTGATTTGGAATTTTGGTGAAATTTATTTTCAGTTTTTGAATTTTGAAAATCCGTCATGTATTAACGAAGTTGGAAGTTCTAGCGATGACGCAGTATCACGCTTTGGAAGGGATGGTAACGCCCCTCGTGAAGTTAATAAAAGGGCTTGCGCAGAAGAGAGGAGTCTCTTTCGTTCTCTGATCATTCTGAGATCTCATTCTCAGAGCATCGAAGTATATTTGTGAAAGTTCTTTTCTTATACATTCATTATAGTGAGACGTCGAAGTGAACAGCAGTGAAAAGAATCGTCTTTATAACGTGTGGCGAGGCCACTATATTAACGAGATCCAAGTCAAACTAGGTGAAGTTGAAACGGACCTTAGAAAGCTTCTACAAGTTTAGCTTCGAACAGTTAGCGGTCTCCGATAAGCTAATTGTATTGTGCAGTGCTACATGCAGTTATAGAGAAAAGCAGAACAATTTCGACCGATTAGTTCGAAAGATATTAGCAGTTTTATACGACTGAGAAAAGTGATTATCTCGCCACAAGAGAAGCACTTTCGTATAGCCAGAATCAACGCAACGGCTGACGCTGCGACTGGAATAGAAAGACTTCAGATTGCTTGGTTACAGAACACTACGGTATAATGGAGCAATTGAATACGGCAGTTTGTTCTTCTAACACTACAATCGAAGAGCAGATGGAAGGCTAAGGGCTTATTGCAATTGGGACATACTTCAACGGAGTAAGATAGCGACATGGAACTTCGCTAATTGCTATTCCACACAAGCGAACATGCGGTGAATACCATCTACACCCATGTTTCGTAATTAAAGGCTGAATACCATCGAACAGCCATAGAAACAATTTCATACTCTGAATATGAATAATTTCTTCGGAAATTTCTACAAATCTTCATGACGATTGTCTACTGGAACTTCAGGGAATTTTTCAAGAGAGGTCAGGGGTATCCCGACTCACAAAGAAGATTATTGCCGGAAGGATGTCTATTCGTCTTCGAGGAGCAGAGCGATTCACGGAGAAGGAAGCAGTTCGATTCTCCGAGGGTGCTATTTCCTATTTCGAGGATGGAGCTCAACTTTAACGTGGTGAAATGGATCCATCAGCAGTCTTCTTTGGGGAATTTTCCTCTGGAACGTCAATCGGCAGATAAGGTAGTCGTGAACGTTTATTGTATTTGAGTATATTAATGATGTTTGAGCAACCATTTTTCCCATATTTTTATCCTCATGTATTTTTGCCCTATTTTCTTGTTGAGATTCTTATTCTCAGTACACCTTGATGAGTTTTGCATTTTTCGACGATTTATTAAGACATTGTTATGTCATGGGCATAGTTAACGATTTTGAATCAGTTGAGACTGATATTTAGATTTTTCAGTAATTAATATTTTTGTAGTCACGATTTGACTGTAAGTTAATGATTTTTATGGCAGATTTAAATTCAGACAGCGTGTCACTTTATTAAAGTAATTCTACCCCAGTTTAATTACTTTGACCAATTTTCTGTCATCATCAAGAAGGAAGAACATTTAAATGATTTTAGAGCGTTAAAATCTCTTACGTTGTCGACGATCTTGGAAATACTAGTCGTTATTTGTATTGATTGCAACACAGACATTTATCGTCAGTTATGTATGAACATTGCATTATAGACACTTTTGTGAAAGAGTAACTTTAATAATGAATTATTGAATGCATTAAAGTCAAGAACTTTTGTTAGGAGTTTTTCTCAATTAGAGATTTATAGAACGATGTTTGCATTCCCCAGTCTAATTGGATTCTATTCGACTACTTTGCATTTTAGTCGCACTTTATTTGAAGATAGTATTTTTATACTACACATTTCTTTTAGGATGTTAATCTTAAATTTTGATAGACCAGACAGGCGTATATAAGCGTATTCACTATTAAATTTGTTTGTGATTGGCGAGTTTTGACTTCATTTCGGTTCATGAATGAAATCCACGAAGGTTATAGAAAAACAGTTTGGAAACAAGTAATGATTATAAAAAAAATTAAGTGGAACTATGAATGTATAATCGCTAGTGCAGCGCGTGTTGAAAGTCACTGAGGTATAATGCCCTTGAATATGAAGGAAGTTCCCACAGGAATAAATGTTAAAGAATTATTTGTGGAAGTTTTGTAAGTTATGTGAAAGTTGAATGCCATATAGATTAATATATGATGATTTTGGGCATATTTGTAATGCAGTTTGTGCATTAACTTGTTAGCGAAGGATTTTCCGCTGGAGTAAGATTGTCATAGTTCGTTGAAAATAAATCAAGTGAATTACTGTTAGAATTAACACGAGTTTTGAAAGAATTTGAGATAAGATTTTGAATGAAGGTTGCCGTCACAAATCATTATTAAAACCTTTATTAAACCAGATTGTGACATTAACATGTATAACTAACCTTCATTGGTCGATTATATTAAACACGATTATGAAAATTATCAACCGGATGAACATGTGGTTAATGTATTTATTAAATTAATAATTTAAACAATTTAAAATGTTGATATTGTAAATAATTGCTGTAAATATTTTTGAAAATAATGTAAAACGAGAGTGATGTTAAAGGCGTGCTTATAATATTTTTATTGTCTTTGACAAATATTATAAACAATTTCTAATTGTTATAAATAATTTATGTGATTTTGGTTATAAACATTTAAGAGCTAATTAAACATTTGGATTGAACTTAACAAGTTTAAGGAATTAACATAGTGATCCAATAGGATGTGAGCAAAGTACTTGAAAGATTTGCGTAAATATAATGTGAGTTGTCTTATAGACATTTAAAAGCTTGAGAGAGCAAGCTGTATGTTACGCAACTTAGCACGTGAGAAGGGTGTGCATTTGACCAGTATGCAACAGGCTGGAGGGTAGCTCGCAGCTGGGCCAACATCTGGTTATCAGAGTGAGGTCGTACACACGCCGGCCTTGCGACTATAAATACCATTCTCATGTTTATTAAAAGGAAACCAAATGCTCTATATATGTCACACCCTGACGTCCTTTTCCAATCCAATAGTGTTATGAATATTACGTTATTTGGAGCTCTTGGGAGCAAAAATGTTTTATATCATGTTGTATGATAATTTTTGCAAGTCCTACTGAGGACGTAGTCAGATTGACTTGGGCTACTGATAGCCACGTTGATTTTGTTGTGTTAGTAAAATCATACCCTTTATTAGAAATAAAGCTTTTGTACAGTTCAAAGTTCTCGTCTTCGTCTTGGCTCATTTTTAAATGTCATGGTGGAGGTTATTGTGTGAACAGACTTTTAGTGATCCTGTTGTCAACTCAAACCCCGAGATAATTAAGAGGTAAGTAACGGTAAGTATGAACCCCCGTCTATTTTGGTGTGTTCCACAATGATTTCCTGTGAACTTCTGTGCTCTTATCTCGATAGTATCTGTCAGTGCCATTTTCATTGATGTAACTGTGCCGGTGCGATTGATAATTGGCAATCCGATTGAGGGGGCGGATATCTGACAGCCTACTATCCAGGTAAACGGGGACAGTACAAAGAAACGGCCTGAAACAAGGAAGTGCACTGTCACCGTTACTTTTCATTGTGGTGATGGATGACATAATGACCCGAGTGGCACAAGTAATTGGGGACGGAAAGATGAAAGCAATGGTGTTTGCAGATGATTTGATGATTTGGGGAAACAAGGAGGAGGAGGTACAGGAACAGTTGGACGTGTGGGAAGGAGTAATACAAGGATATGGGATGAAATTTAGCATAAATAAGAGTGAGATGGTGATCACAACAAGGAAGAAGGAAAGAACCACAACGGGAATAACAATTGGTGGGGAACAGCTGAAGAAAGTGGAGAGTTTTAAGTATCTGGGAAGCCTGATACAAGATAATGGAAGAAACGATAGAGAAATAAATGAGCGGGGGAGGCAGGCAGAAGCATTTCGGAGGAGTGTGAGAAGCATGTTATGGAGCAAGGATGTCCCTCAGAACAGCAAAAAGATCATATATCGGACGTACTATGTCCCTATCCTGACGTATGCCTCGGAGACCTGGGTTATGAAAGGAAGGGAGAGGAGCAAAATACAGGCCAGTGAGATGAGGTTCTTGAGAAGCAGTATTGGAGCTACAAAGATGGACAGAATAAGAAATGAGAGGACCAGAGAATTAATGAAGGAGGAACCATTACAGGATGGTATAGAGAAATCTAGACTTAGATGGTATGGACATGTAAAACGAATGGAGGAGAAGAGGATACCCAGGAGAGTACATGAGACGAAGTGGGAAGGAAAGAGACCGAGGGGAAGACCGAGAGACAGGTGGCTGAAGGGGGTGGAAGAAAGCGTGAAGAAGAGAGGAGAAGACTGGACAAGGGTGGAGGCTGAGAGATGGTGGGAAGACAGAAGACGTTGGAGAGGCTTGTGTTCCAAACAGACCCGGCCAGTGGCTGGAAACTGTGCAAGATGATGATGATGATGATGTTCGTTTCACATTTTCATTTCATCGAAAAAAAACCTAAATGAGGAGTTGACACCTAAAACAACCTAAATAGCTGTTTTGCCTTTTTCAAAAAATAGAGAATGTTATTTCCCCATTGAAATGCATCGCAAAATTATTTCCACCGCGATTATAAGCAGTAGGGCGGAGATAGTTCACGTTACTACCGTTAAATGCAGTATGATGATGATAATTGTTGTTTGAAGGGGCCTAACATCTATGTTATCGGCCCCTAATGGTTTGGGTGATAGTGAAAAATGAGATGAGAATGAAAACTACAACTAATTACAGACTTACAAACTAGAAGAAGAAACGGTAAACAAATAAAGGATAAGGCCAGGACAGGACATGAAGAAATGAAATGCCCTCAACCCTCAAAGAATGAGGATTTAGGGACTTGGAAGGAAGGTGGAAAACGGGGAAAAACGGACTCTGATCAGGAATCCCTCGGGATCGCCAACTCCCGAACTCACCAGCCGTGAGCCCCTGAGGGTGTAGCAATATCCAGAGTGCACCAGAAGTGGTGGAGCTACATACACCCTGCATCCTTGAGAGCCTTGAGCAGAAGGCAGGAGATAATATGAAAAGAAACAGAAGGCTGACCCCTCACAGAAGGAAGGTATGGGGAAAGATGAGACAAGGGCCAATTAAAGCGGGAAAGGAAGAGACTCCCTAGGCCTCGGATACCCTAATACCGTTGGGGTCGGAAGAGAACAAGAGTTGACCAAGAGAGGCCGACAGGAAAGAAGACGGAGAGGAGCCCGTCACAAGTAAGTGACAATGTAAACTTTTGTGAAATAAGTTCATAAATAAATTTCACAGAAATAAGAAAAACCGAAAATTATTGCCGCCTGAATTGTTCCTGGAAGAAAAACCTAAAATAACCTATTTTTGGAATTCAAGAAACCTAAAGTGAAGGTTTAAGACAACTAAAAATCCGGGCCCTAATCATAACACATCATTTGAAACAATGAGCTTGTAGCAGATTTGCTAGCCCACACGTTGAGCGACAATTGTAATATTAATTATTGCCCCATGTTGGTAGCAACAAGTGTAACGGTTTGGCTGCCCTTAACTGTTGGGTGATAAATGTAACTGTTTACCTTTGCCTAAGCTACGTTGTTTTAATGGGCGCCAAGACCTCAATGCAATGCTAAAACCTAAATTTGTATTTAACAACGTCTAGCTCTGGTAGAACACCTTCAAGAATCTATTCACTCAGATCGTGGTATGATTTGATCATTAACCCAACAAACAATTGTATCAGGAGAAGGAATTGGTCTATATCTAATGCTACCTACTGAAAGCAAAGATTGCATTGTAAAAGAATTGAATTTATTATATAAAACAAGTATAGCAAAATTAATAATAATAATAAGTTTAAAATTTAAATTGGAGCGTTGCGATTTTAATATTACCGATAGAAAATTACGTGAAAACGGAGTCTGATAAATTATTGATTTTACTCTTATTCCCAAGCTATGAAGTTACTGAAATATGAAATATAAAACAAAGAGAAATGAGAGATTGCGCATTTCTGCGTCATTCGCGCTTACCACTGGAAATGGCCGAAGCCTTTCCCTCGTACTGGATGATGCTGTGAGCTTCCCACAGTCTCCTGGATGTCGTCATCTTCGTCGATGTTTGATGAGATTCTGGTAGATTAGATAATTCTATGGTCCGTACCTCGGACCCAAACACTCGTACAACCGCACTGGTTAAGTTTTACAAAAGTTAGTCCTCCAATCCACGGAACATCAGAGCGACTCCCGCGTACAACCGTACTCGTTAAGTTCTACACAGATAGTCCACCACTCCACGGAACATCGGAGCGACTCCCGCGTGCAAACATACTCGGCAAGTTCTACACAGATTGTCCACCACTCCACGGAACATCGGAGCGACTCCCGCGTGCAAACATACTCGGCAAGTTCTACACAGATTGTCCACGTTCCACGGCGCGCTGAACGATATATCCACACGTCGGATCCCCACTCTTCATCCGACTTCTAGCTTACGTGGTCTCCACTGATTGGCTGCACCCCACGCGCTATATTCCCCTCCTCTGGCTCATTACACTCGGCGGTAGGGTGAAGTCGTATCCCGTTCCATACATCCGCCTTTTCGTTAAGCTGCAACGCAGGATTGCGTCATGCTTCCCGACAAGATTAATCCTGTATATGAATTTCCAGTGACTCATGTCTCTCAAAATATCCTAACTGACGAAAACTCCGTAAAATTCCGTAATCACATAACTTTCTATGATATTGTCGTTCGTAATAATTTGCTTGATAGCGTTTTCTAAGACATAGAAAACCTATCTGAATGCTAATAATTTTTATAAAATGCTCCGAAAATACCTTAATAATAATTATAATAAATTAATAATAATAATAAATTAACATGAAAATTTATCTTGGCTGAACAATTTGCCGCGTAAATAAATAGAGAATGGCTTCCTACTGACTTATGCCAGTGGCATGAAAACCCCTCGAAAAACACATTACAAGCTGAATTCAAATAGCCTACGCCTCAACTATGAAGTTTGCCAGAACAGAGATGCAAGAGGGCAAATTGGAACTAAAAAGAGGTATTGCTTTCCTGTATGAACCACACGAAATTCTTCCTTCATGTATCCATGGCATTTAAAATTACAGTATTCTTTTAACCTAAATTCACTTGTTAACCCTTTCGCCTTCAAGCTCTCAGTTGATGGAAGTGTGAAAACTGCCAGCCATATTTACCACACTATGCATACACTTCTTTTAAAATTACATGGAAGGCACACCAATGAAGATATTGAAACTCTCTCACCTCCTCGCTGGAGTTGATTTAACTTTAACTACCCTCATTTACCACAAACCTACAGAATTTACTGCCTTTAAATACAGGCCACAAGTGATTTTAACGTTACTTCCCGACTTTGAATGGGCGCCAAGGTCGACCATATGGGTCTTCCTGAATAAAATAGGATAAAATACGATACATAACTGTTGCCCCGACTATCCCAGGCGTAGGGCATTTGGCATGTGTTTGCTGATGTACCAGGTTCATGCAAGACAGGAATATAACCACACATGGATTTTAAAAAAATAATCTATTGGCTGTACTAAACACATATATACAAAATATACAACAAAAATACCCTTCATACACTCGTGCTCAAACTTTATACAGTACCATGCCACTGAATTTAGGCTCTGAGAGCAAGAAAAACACTACGGTCATATCAGACCCAGGCATAATAGCCACCTATGTATATACACTGTACCGTCCGTACACAAAATATCTACACACGTTACGACTGGTTCATTCTACTTTCTTCTGTTACGGCACGTTCACCTCTCCATTCTCGCATGACTTCGATGAAATGTTTACGACTGGATTATCCTATAGGCGTGGTAAGTTATTACCGACAGCCCATGGTATGGATGGACCCATGAAAAATCGTAGCCTCCAATAGCCCGTAAGAGCTCAGTGGATAGCTAAACATTAGTCACCGCTCGTTCGTATTACGATACCATGATCGAGTAATCACGACACTAATTGCAAGTTGACAAACGGACTTTCGTAGTACAAGCAAGAAGACGATCTCTAACTGTTCGTTACGGAAACCATGTCACGTAAAACGACCCTGGGCGTTAGTAGATCAGTGTTCTGCCGATAAAACAATAAGACAAGCTCTGAACGCCAGACACGCCATTATATGCACTCGCGTAAGGATCCAATAACCCCAAAGTTTCTGCCGGACCTAACTTGTGCGTAGCCCGCTCCTAGCGGAACATCCGCATCAACACATAAACATCAGACGGTCAAAATCCACACTGACGTCACACAGTTGTTTCTTCACACGAAGTTCATGGAAGTTCATGCCATAAATAGCCTAGGTAATCCCACACAAGCCGAATTACTGCCTGTCTTTTCCGGGTATGTCACAAATCCAGCACTCGAAAATATCAATTCTTCGTACCTTTATAGTACAGCCACAAATCTAACCTTTAACATTACTAGGTCAAAATAAAGCAATTAACCCCAAACCAAAATGAAATAATGCTTCTACTTAATACAGTCTTATATATCCTTATTCCCAAAACGTAATAAATCACAAAACCCCGTATTTTATAATATCAAATATCCAAAACCCGATAATTAATAAACAGTGATCCTAGGTTGCCCGGACCATCCAAAGATGAATCCGTCCACAGAAACACACACAGGCACAATAAAAATCACCTCAGCAACCCCATGTTAACCCAATATAATAAGATATGAATAAAATACCCCAAACTAACTGCACAAGGCAGAAAACCCGAGGGTGAGCTACTGTAACTGAATAAATTCGGTTACAAACGCCCCCACAAGGATCAATCTCTAAACTACAAGGCTATAGATTAATCCTTGTCCCTCACACAAATACATTAGTACTCCTGTCTTGTCATCGTGAGCAAGATCTCTAGGTGACATATAGCTTGAGGTAAGCAACGTTATATGTACCTAGGACCTTGTCATCGTTGGTAATCAAGCTGTAGGCACATGCACCCACCCTGCGGTCTACAGCAAATGGACCGAAATGAAAAACCTCAAGAATGCAACTCTGCTCTACCGACAGCAGATGCTCAGCTCGCAACAACACCAGATCACCTATCTTAATTTTTACCCCCTCCCTTCCCTGCTGTTTCAAAACCATCTTACCTACAACTACAATAATCCTCAATTTATTTAATCTCTTAGGGTACAGCTTCCCCTGTTGAAAATCCCAAAATCCTGCGAGACACACAAAAGGAAATCCTTCCTGCAAACTCCTGACTGCCACGCCCTCCAAACATAACCTAATGGTACCATACCACATGGTCACCACCACAAGAAGACTAACAGACTGACTGTTACTAATCTCAAATATAACCTCATACAGCATCTGACCAATCACCTCAACAACACCCTCCATGTAAGAATGAGCTATAGGGTACCTAGGACCGCTCAAGCTAGACCTATCTGCGATGTCAAAACTCTGCCCGTAGCCGTGAGTACATCCAGGTTTCTCCGAGAACACCACCCTGTGTTCCCTCAGAACGTCAAGCACCTCTGACTTCTGACCCTCGTCCAACCTGGTATCTTTAACAACTGCCTCCACACAGTGATCATCATCACTCAACTCACGATCATCTCCCATGATCCAGAAACAACAGTGATCAACATCACTCGACACATGATCATCTCCCATGATCCAGAAACAACAGTGATCCACATCACTCAACACATGATCATCTCTCATGACCAAAATACAACTTGATACCATGCCGACACCTAATTCTCCCCCCTCAGAAACCTCTTTAATCACCTGAATGCATCCAACGACACTAACAAAATCTCTACCATCAACCTGATAATCTAACCTAACCCAATCCTGTTGCTCACTCCACCCAAACTTCACTAGCGCCTTACTGTAATCTAATTTACAGCTCTGGTCTCCTAACCTATCAGATCCTACATTGACATTATACTCTACATTATGTTTTTCTTCCAGAGCGTGAGCAGGAATACTATGCAAGGACTCTCCCCCTGCTCCATATAGTGAGTCCTGGCGAAGTTTAAACTTCCTGGCCTATTGCTTCTCTCAACCTGCCTTTCCATGGCACGCCCCCTATTTGCCTGCTCTACCTCACGTGGTCTGTTCCCCGGTTGATTGTTTTTCCCGTACCTCAGACACTCATTGTTATTTCTTCCTCTCCCATGATCTTCATACCAAATGTACCTATCCCCTCTACCTGGATCCCAATTCCTCTCTCTCCTCTGATTATAATTTCCTTCCCTTTGATTACTCCCATTTCCCTGACGTTGCCTACCTGTCTTTCTCAAGGTACCTAACCTTCCAAGTGACCTCTCTATGCCTGTAACAGCGACTATTTCCTGCACGCACACTGCAGTCCTAATGTCCTCAGATAAATTACATACTAACTTCGTAACAAGATTTTCACTCCCTCCTAGTTCCAAATGTTGACCACGTAGAATTCTACCTACAGTATCTTCCTCCATACTAGTCGCTATCTCGCTAACCTGGCTAATATTCTCATCTACCTTCATCATACCATTCCCTAGCAAACTAGTCTCGACTCGCTCATCTATCTCCACTACCTCACCACTCTCCTCACTAAATTCAGCACTCTCAAGCATCTCCACTCTCCCAGCACTCTCCCCACTAACTTCAGCACTCCCATCCTTCTCCACTCTCCCAGCACTCGCATCTCTACCCACAACGTTCTCTTCCACGATGCCTACAATTTCCACTTTCTGCTCTCCCAACTTACTATCTACCCTGGGAAATTTCTGGCTAGTCTCCAGTGTCTGGCTAGAAATCTCCCCTGCCAACATCACTTGTTGAGCATCCAACTTATCTACTTTAGAGTCTACACTCTCTTCCTGAACAGCAATCTCATTACCTAGCTTAGTTTCCAGATTAGTGGCTTCTACACTGACTTCACTAACCTGGCTAGTAACATGGCTGTCTAGGCTAATTTCTGACAATCTTTCCTTGACCTCATCAAGCTTCTCTGACAAATGCTCCGTCAACTCACTAGTTATTTTCTCCCCCATCCTATTCATGTGACTGGTTATCCTCTCCTCCATCCCTACAGTCTTGTCGCTAAGATATACGAGCCTCCTCAACATGTCCATCATACTTAATTCATTTCCCCCCTTCCCTGGCAAATCTCCCCTGACTCTACTGTTTTCCCCCATCCCTACAGCAAATTGCCTATCAGCCCCTGCCTGATTCTGCCGCTCACCAGCACTGTCCCCCAACAAAGCAGAATTGCATCCTGGCTCTAACGTAGCCATCCCTAATTGAAATACGTGAAATTATGCAAATATGCCTACAGTTTAATTCCTGTGTCCTGGTACACATCAGCATGTCTAAGGCCTCACGTTGGGTTCGCCACTGAAACTCTCTCACCTCCTCGCTGGAGTTGATTTAACTTTAACTACCCTCATTTACCACAAACCTACAGAATTTACTGCCTTTAAATACAGGCCACAAGTGATTTTAACGTTACTTCCCGACTTTGAATGGGCGCCAAGGTCGACCATATGGGTCTTCCAGAATAAAATAGGATAAAATACGATACATAACTGTTGCCCCGACTATGAAACCCCATATCCCAGGCGTAGGGCATTTGGCATGCGTTTGCTGATGTACCAGGTTCATGCAAGACTGGAATATAACCACTCATGGATTTTAAAAAAATAATCTATTGGCTGTACTAAACACATATATACAAAATATACAACAAAAATACGCTTCATACACTCGTGCTCAAACTTTATACAGTACCTTGCCACTGAATTTAGGCTCTGAGAGCAAGAAAAACACTACAGTCATATCAGACCCAGGCATAATAGCCACCTATGTATATACACTGTACCGTCCGTACACAAAATATCTACACACGTTACGACTGGTTCATTCTACTTTCTTCTGTTACGGCACGTTCACCTCTCCATTCTCGCATGACTTCGATGAAATGTTTACGACTGGATTATCCTTTAGGCGTGGTAAGTTATTACCGACAGCCCATGGTATGGATGGACCCATGAAAAATCGTAGCCTCCAATAGCCCGTAAGAGCTCAGTGGATAGCTAAACATTAGTCACCGCTCGTTCGTATTACGATACCATGATCGAGTAATCACGACACTAATTGCAAGTTGACAAACGGACTTTCGTAGTACAAGCAAGAAGACGATCTCTGTTCGTTACGGAAACCATGTCACGTAAAACGACCCTGGGCGTTAGTAGATCAGTGTTCTGCCGATAAAACAATAAGACAAGCTCTGAACGCCCGACACGCCATTATATGCACTCACGTAAGGATCCAATAACCCCAAAGTTTCTGCCGGAACTAACTTGTGCGTAGCCCGCTCCTAGCGGAACATCCGCGTCAACACATAAACATCAGACTGTCAAAATCCACACTGACGTCACACAGTTGTTTCTTCACACGAAGTTCATGGGAGTTCATGCCATAAATAGCCTAGGTAATCCCACACAAGCCGAATTACTGCCTGTCTTTTCCGGGTATGTCACAAATCCAGCACTCGAAAATATCAATTCTTTGTACCTGAGTGATGCAGTGTGGTGCAATAGCACCTAGTGTGGTGTTATACAGTGTTGGTATTGCTACTAGTGGAGTGACACAGTGTGGTGCAATAGCACCTAGTGTAGTGTTATACAGTGTTGGTATTGCTACCAGGTGGGTGTTACAGTGTGGTGCAATAGCACCTAGTGTAGTGTTATACAGTGTTGGTATTGCTACTAGTGGAGTGACACAGTGTGGTGCAATAGCACCTAGTGTAGTGTTATACAGTGTTGGTATTGCTACCAGGTGAGTGTTACAGTGTGGTGCAATAGCACCTAGTGTAGTGTTATACAGTGTAGGTATTGCTACTAGTGGAGTGACACAGTGTGGTGCAATAGCACCTAGTGTAGTGTTATACAGTGTAGGTATTGCTACCAGGTGAGTGTTACAGTGTGGTGCAATTGCACATAGTGTAGTGTTATACAGTGTTGGTATTGCTACTAGTGGAGTGTTACAGTGTGGTGCAATAGCACCTAGTGTAGTGTTATACAGTGTAGATATTGCTACTAGTGGAGTGACACAGTGTGGTGCAATAGCACCTAGTGTAGTGTTATACAGTGTTGGTATTGCTACCAGGTGAGTGTTACAGTGTGGTGCAATAGCACATAGTGTAGTGTTATACAGTGTTGGTATTGCTACTAGTGGAGTGTTACAGTGTGGTGCAATAGCACCTAGTGTAGTGTTATCTAGTGGAGTGACACAGTGTGGTGCAATAGCACCTAGTGTAGTGTTATACAGTGTTGGTATTGCTACCAGGTGAGTGTTACAGTGTGGTGCAATAGCACATAGTGTAGTGTTATACAGTGTAGGTATTGCTACTAGTGGAGTGTCACAGTGTGGTGCAATAGCACCTAGTGTAGTGTTATACAGTGTAGATATTGCTACTAGTGGAGTGACACAGTGTGGTGCAATAGCACCTAGTGTAGTGTTATACAGTGTAGGTATTGCTACTAGTGGAGTGTCACAGTGTGGTGCAATAGCACCTAGTGTAGTGTTATACAGTGTAGATATTGCTACTAGTGGAGTGACACAGTATGGTGCAATAGCACCTAGTGTAGTGTTATACAGTGTAGGTATTGCTACCAGGTGAGTGTTACAGTGTGGTGCAATAGCACATAGTGTGGTGTTATACAGTGTTGGTATTGCTACTAGTGGAGTGACACAGTGTGGTGCAATAGCACCTAGTGTAGTGTTATACAGTGTAGGTATTGCTACTAGTGGAGTGACACAGTGTGGTGCAATAGCACCTAGTGTAGTGTTATACAGTGTAGATATTGCTACTAGTGGAGTGACACAGTGTGGTGCAATAGCACCTAGTGTAGTGTTATACAGTGTAGATATTGCTACTAGTGGAGTGACACAGTGTGGTGCAATAGCACCTAGTGTAGTGTTATACAGTGTAGGTATTGCTACTAGTGGAGTGTCACAGTGTGGTGCAATAGCACCTAGTGTAGTGTTATACAGTGTAGATATTGCTACTAGTGGAGTGACACAGTGTGGTGCAATAGCACCTAGTGTAGTGTTATACAGTGTAGGTATTGCTACCAGGTGAGTGTTACAGTGTGGTGCAATAGCACATAGTGTGGTGTTATACAGTGTTGGTATTGCTACTGGTGGAGTGACACAGTGTGGTGCAATAGCACCTAGTGTAGTGTTATACAGTGTTGGTATTGCTACTAGTGGAGTGACACAGTGTGGTGCAATAGCACATAGTGTAGTGTTATGCAGTGTTACAGTATATATATATAGTATGATCAAGTAGGGAGTGATAGAGGAGTAACACCTCTTTAAAAAACCTTGGTCCAGCTGGCCCGGCTGGTAGTACCTTGTTAGGGTCCCTTGCCAGGGTTACGGTGAAGTCCTCAACGGTACCTGCAGTGAAAGAGGTGAACTCTGGCACAGTGTGGTTGGCGGAAGGGGCAGCCTATTGCTCAGGTTTAATAGGGCAAACTATTGTCCATAGTTATGATGGGCAGGTTTTGGCCCAACGGCAAAATGAGCGGATGAGGAGCCAATCACTCTCATGGCTCCCAACGGTCATAGAGGCGGAAGAGGCCACGCCAGACGGACTGGCTGTAAAGGCGCACCTCAGTAGTACTTGAGTATGCGGCAGTTCGTTGCAGTCTCTGTGTTCGGTCCTGCATGTCTCATTCTTTGTGAGCCGCAGGATAAGGCTCAGAGATCATAGAGTGTGGGTCTCGTCCTGGCAAGCTGAGATCCACCCTAAACAAATTCACGCCAGTGGCACTTCTTCCGAACGTCACTTTTCAAAGTCCAACGGCGATGGGATATGGACGGTGGGGGCAGGTTATGGGTGTAACTGGAAGCCCCTAGTTCGGACCTGCACGTTGGCAGCAGATGTGTGATGGTCGTCTTCCGGAGACTCTGTGACTACTCAGGAATTCGGTCCTGCATCTGTGTTTGGGCAGGCCTATTTAGGATCACCGCTGCCCACCCCACATGGGGAAGGCCCTAGAAAAGGTGGGCTAAACATCTGAAGTCACAATCTTGGTCCGGCTGGGCAACCGCACTCAGCAGGTCACCCCTCATGCGGTCGAAACTCAAAAACAGTAAAGAATCACAATTTGATTATTGGATCATGGAACATCAGAACCTTGCTTGATTTTGACAATAACATTAGACCTGAGAGAAGGTCAGCTCTCGTAACCCATGAGTTATCAAGACTCAACGTTGACATTGCTGCTCTCAGTGAAACTAGGCTGTCTGCTGAAGGCAAGATTACTGAATCTGGAACAGGATATACCATCTTCTGGAAAGGAAAGGATGAGGGTGAATGTCGTATTCATGGTGTGGGCTTCGCTGTGAAGACCAAACTGGTAAATTATCACCAACTTACGCCCATTGCAATCAGCGAAAGGCTCATGACTCTCCGCATACCACTCTCAGGAGGTTCCTTTATGACACTCATCTCTGCCTATGCTCCTACCTTAGATTCTGACGATGAAGTAAAGGCTCAGTTCTATAATCAGCTAAGTGAAATCATCTCCAAGGTACCATCTGCAGATAAACTCTTGCTCCTCGGTGACTTCAATGCCAGAGTTGGGAAAGATCACAGGCTATGGAATAATGTGATGGGCAAACAGGGACTTGGAAAATGTAATCCCAATGGACTGTTGCTTCTTGGTCTTTGTGCAGAACACGAACTTTTCATTACCAACACGCAGTTCCGGCTACCTGACCGCTTCAAAACCACGTGGATGCATCCTCGTTCCAAACATTGGCACATTCTTGATTATATCATTACCCGGCAATGTGATAAGAAGGACACTCTTATTACCAGAACAGCAAGGAATATAGACGATTGTTGGACAGATCATAAACTTCTTATATGTAAGCTCAGGATATCCATCAGACCTAAACCACCTAGGAACATCAAAAATTTGCCAAGAAAGAAGTTTAATACATCCAAACTTCAGGATGAATCCATGTACAAACATTTTGGAAACAGGATCGTCACCCAGTTATCAGAAAACCCAGTAACAAATGATATTCAGCAAGAATGGGCCACATTACAGAAGATTATCACACAGTCAGCTGAGGAAACCATTGGTTTTATAGTGCGGAAAAGACAAGACTGGTTTGATGACAACAATGAGGAAATTCTGTCTCTCATCAATGCCAAAAGGAATGCCTATCTTGCCCATCTTCAAGACCCAACTTCCAACACAAAGAGAGATAAACTACTGGAACTCAAGGGTAAATGCCAGACGCAGATAAGGCAGATTAAAAATACTTGGTGGCAACAGAAGGCTCAGGAACTGCAGAGACTATCGGATGCTCGAGACTTGAGGAACTTCTATGCCGTACTCAAGGAAATATATGGACCATCTCGCTCATCATCAGGTACACTGAAAAGCGCTGATAATTCTACTACCTTTACTGATAGTCAAGAAATCTTGGAACGCTGGAAGGAGCACTTCTCCAATCTCCTAAATCGTCCATCAGAAGCTGCTGAAGACTTCCTCTGTGATGTGCCGCAACAACCTGAACAACTGTGGTTGGCAGTACCTCCTACTTATCATGAATTCAGTGCAGCTCTCACCCAATTGAAACCCAGAAAAGCACCTGGCCCAGATAACATCCCTCTGGAACTAATTCAAGCCGGAGGTCATTCCCTCAAAACAAGAATTTTCATCCTTATCCTCAGAATATGGGAATCAAGAAAGGTACCTGGAGACCTAAAGAATGCCACTATCGTCACTATCTTTAAAAAGGGTGATCGCAGTGTTTGTGGCAACTACCGTGGTATATCACTGCTATCAATTGTGGGGAAGATTCTTGCAAGAATTCTACTTAACCGCCTCAAGGTTATCTCTGAGAGGATCCTCCCAGAGTCACAATGCGGATTTAGAACTTCCAGAAGCACAATTGACTTGATTTTCTGTGTGAGACAGCTACAAGAAAAATGTAGAGAACAACAGAATCCACTCTTCTTAGTCTTTTATGACTTGGAAAAGGCATTTGATTCGGTTCCAAGACCTGCCATGTGGGCAGTGCTGAAGCGGTTTGGTTGCCCTCAGCGTTTTGTAGATCTAATC
Source organism: Meconema thalassinum (assembly GCA_946902985.2). Classification (NCBI taxonomy): domain Eukaryota; kingdom Metazoa; phylum Arthropoda; class Insecta; order Orthoptera; family Tettigoniidae; genus Meconema; species Meconema thalassinum. Next base: position 971,197,662 of record OX336389.2, read on the forward strand.
AAGGCTCTCCATGATGGCATGACAGGTCAGGTTTGCCATCAGAATAAGATGTCCGATGAATTTCCTATTACCCATGGATTGAAACAAGGATGTGTACTGGCTCCAATGCTTTTCGCGCTGTACTTGGCTGCAATGCTTTATGATTCACCCACAAACATCCCAGGTGTGGAGGTCAAGTATCGTTTTGATGGAGGGCTTTTCAACCTAACTCGTCTCCGCTCCTTGAGGAAAACTCAGGTTACTAAGGTTACTAACATGTTGTATGCAGATGATGCTGCGTCACCAACTCTCACACCAGAAGAGCTGCAAGAGTCAGTTAACTGTTACAAAAGTGCATGTGATCGCTTTGGTCTTACCATAAATGTCAATAAGACTAAAGTCTTGGCACAACCTTCACCAGGCACACCTCTTCCTCAGTTCAATATCTCCATTTCAAATTTGCCATTAGAACAGGTTGACCACTTCTCGTACCTGGGCAGTACCATTTCTGTGAGCTGTACCTGTGAGCAGGATGTGGATAAGAGAATTGGCGCAGCCCATGCAGCATATGGACGATTAGCGCACCGGGTCTTCATGAATAAAGATCTATCCATGAGTACAAAGCTTATGGTGTACAAAGCGGTAGTCATTTCTACATTGTTGTATGGCTGTGAAACGTGGACCCTTTACCGACGTGATCTTAGGAAGCTTGAGCGTTTCCACCTACAAAAACTTCGATCAATCTTGAGGATTAAATGGGAAGACCGCATTACCAATATTGCTGTTCTGGAAAAGGCTCAAATCAACAGCATACAATCATCCATATCATTGATATCTGGTGGCGAAAGTTGGAACTACTTGAAATTGAACGGAACTTGTAGCTCGCCCTTTAGGGTGTCCGCTGGAATTAGCTACAGACTCAGGCGAGCCGAACATGTCCTCGGACACTCCCGGCACTAAAAGCCATACGATAAATAAATAAAATCCATAATAGGTCACCAATTTAGATGGATTGGTCATGTCCATCGGATGGATGATGTGAGATTACCTCGTCAAATGCTATATGGTGAGTTATGCTATGGCACCAGACCTCATGGTGGTCCTAAGAGGCGCTACAAGGACCAATTTAAGCAGACCCTGAAATTGACAGGTCTTGATTCACAAACCTGGGACATGCTGGCTGAAAACCGCTCAACTTGGCGCCGTACCATCTCGGATACTGTAAAGACGTTTGAAAGGGATCGACGCATACATGAAAAGGCCAAGCGTCAAGCTAGGAAACTTCGAGCAGCCCAACCACGTCCTCCTCCAGCAATACTATGCGACTTGTGTGGTCGCTTGTTCCATGCCAGGATTGGACTCTTTAGTCACCGTAAACACATCCACAAACTGGACTGAAGGAAGAAGATTTATACTCGGATTCGAGTTAAAGCCGATGATGATAGTACAGCCACAAATCTAACCTTTAACATTACTAGGTCAAAATAAAGCAATTAACCCCAAACCAAAATGAAATAATGCTTCTACTTAATACAGTCTTATATATCCTTATTCCCAAAACGTAATAAATCGCAAAACCCCGTATTTTATAATATCAAATATCCAAAACCCGATAATTAATAAACAGTGATCCTAGGTTGTCCGGACCATCCAAAGATGAATCCGTCCACAGAAACACACACAGGCACAATAAAAATCACCTCAGCAACCCCATGTTAACCCAATATAATAAGATATGAATAAAATACCCCAAACTAACTGCACAAGGCAGAAAACCCGAGGGTGAGCTACTGTAACTGAATAAATTCGGTTACAATATCAACATGAAAGTTGGTAAACTTATAGAGTATACATCACTTATTATCACTGCAAGTAAGTCATGTATGTAAACCAAAAGGATTTAATGTTTAAAAAAATAAGAAATGTGGAAGCAAAGTTACAAGATTCAGATTTTGAAAGTTTGGAAGTAATTCTTGGAGATGGCATTCAGAGCCCAAGTTTGTTATTCATGTCAGTAGGAAGGCTATATAGTTGTTTACTAGCATGGCAAATACCAAGATGCTATGTGCATTAGATCCAAGGATATATTGAATTGTTTAAAGTGATGTAACACTGAAAAAGTCAGCCATTTTTATATGAAGAACACTTATCGCTATCCACACTAACATCACTGTCTGGAGTTGCTGCATTATCATCATCTACACTTTCCGATTCGGACAGAGAAACATCATCATCACTTTGAATAATTGTTAAGATATAAAGTGATATCATTGTCAGATAATTGAACTCGCTTCGCCATGTCGCAGACCTATCACTAAGCAACCAATTACCTAAGAAAACTATTTAAATAATGAATTAACAAGTAAACTAAATATATTGCCTACGATACAGCTTAATTTCACTATATAATCACGAACGAAAACAAAGAGAAATTAACGCAAGTTTGCCGCCAATCACGATGTAAGCAACACACGGAACTCCAATGAGCACACGTTTCAGACACTAAGAATATTGATAAATATGGATAGCCGGCAGTTCCCGCGGAGTATAACGTGAGATAAAACTGTACTCTTCTTATTTCGTGCAAAAATGCTGCTATCTGGCACGTAAATAATGAACTAATAATAATAAAGATGGGTAACGACTGATCGTTACCATGTCAGTTTTCGCAGGACTCGTGGATACCGATGGATCGTTACTTTGAAAGCGAACGGGTTAAAATATTCTGCCTTTTTTGTAGTTGTGATATACATTTACGAATTTTTGTCAAATGCCACCAACTAATTGTGTTATGGAAGTAATGTATTGTTTGATAGATCGTAAGAGCACATCTAATTTCGAGCCATAAATGAGAATGGGAAGCGAGAGGCGCATTGAGAAGCTTCATTAATGTGCCGTGTAAGAAAGAGAAGAGTACTATAAATGAATGTAAGCACAAGAATAAATCATGTTGTTTGTCGAGAGCTCAAATTTATATCAGTCATCGGCATTAACACTATACATACGGTACTGTTTGTAGAAAGTGAAACACCCAGAATAAATGGTCGGAGACACTCCCAGAACAGGGGTCGTGTAGGCCTACGGTACCATACTAAGTGATTGAAATCGCAGAGAGATGGCGTCCACATTGGCCCACCAGTGTCCTCCGTCATGGGACCGGACAGGTCAGTGTTCCACACAACTTTGTCGGCGTGGGGCCGTCATACCAAGAGGAAACGTGTAAGCAAGTGCAACGATGCCTCGCCGACATCACAGGGTGGACTATCAGCATGTGAGTGCGGTTGAATGGGATAGAATGCTTAGGCTCCGGGAGGCGGGTCTGTCGTTCCGGTACATTGCGGCTCGTACAGGGCACACTGCGTCAACAGTAAGGCGTATTTGGATGCAGTGGAGAGAGGAGGGCCGTACACAGCGACGACAGGGAATAGGACGACGCAATGTGACCACAGCGCGAGACGACCGCCATCTTCTCCTCATGGCCGTATCGGACAGAACAGTGTCGTCCTCGGTGTTGGCTCGACGTAGGAGCACTGCAATAGGGGTGGACATGTCTGCGTCGACGGTGCAGCGCCGTCCTTTGAGGGCTGGACTGGTAGCACGCATGCCACTGCGTCGGCTTCCATTAACTGGGAACCACAGACGCCACCGACTACAATGGGCACGTGCACGCCGACACTGACAGGCTGAGTGGCGAAATGTAGTGTTTTCGGACGAGTCCCGTTTCAACCTGTTCTACAGTGATGGCCGCATACACGTTCCATGCCGCCATGGAGAAAGCAAACAGGCAGACTGTGTTGTTGAGCGGCAGAGCGGACAGACACCAGGTGTAATTGTTTGGCGCGCAATTGCCTATAACAGGCGATCGTGCCTCGTACGTCTTGCGGGCAATCTGAACAGTGACAGATATATCAGGGAAGTGTTACAGTCAGCGGCAATGCCCCTCTTGCAGGCCGTTCCACAGGCCATATTTCAGCAGGACAATGCCCGCCCCGCATGTGGCGAGGAATGTGCAAGCCTTCTTCGCAGAACGACGGATACCTCTGCTTCCCTGGCCTGCCTGTTCGCCTGACATATCACCCATCGAACATGTCTGGGATATGGTCGTTCGGCAACTTGTTCGTTCGGGTCCACCTGCCGCCAATGTTGATGCTTTGTGGACGCGCCTACAAACTGCGTGGGACGGTATTCCCCAGCAGGGTATTCAAGCGCTGTATGATTCCATGCCACGACGTCTAAGGGTTCTGAGTGCAGCACGTGGTGGCGTGACGTCGTACTGAAGATCAACCGTCAACGTGCATGTACCGGACTGTCCTCATCAGTAATGTATTGTCATGTCCCAAATCTGTGGTATAAAGTGTAATGTTGTCACACCTCTTGTTCTTGGTGTTTCACTTTCTACAAACAGTAGTGTAGTTTGAAGGAATGAATTGGTTTTGAACAGGCTACCTCGTGGATCGACTCAAAAATTTGGCATAATGACAAGACAAATTGGAACTAAATAGTATTGTTTTTGCTAACAGAGTTCACTGCTCAATGCACAACAGCATTGAACACATTTGTACTAGAGCTGATCGTTCCATGAAATGAACACCAACAGTTGAAGAAGGGAGGCGGGCGGCACCATACACGAACAGCTGAACATTGGTATGCATGTGTTTAAATAAAAGGATACACTGTAACGTTAATTAATGCCCCATGATGGTAGCGACAAATGTAACAGTTTCGCTAGCCCACACGTTGAGTGACAAGTGTATCGGTTTGACTGCCCCTAACTGTTGGGTGATAAATGTAACTGTTTACCTTTGCCTAAGCTATGTTGTTTTAATGGGCGCCAAGACCTCAATGCAATGCTGAAATCTAAATTTGTATTTAACAACGTCTAGCTCTGGTAGAACACCTTCAAGAATCTATTCGCTCAGATCGTGGTATGATTTGATCATTAACCCAACAAACAATTGTATCAGGAGAAGGAATTGGTCTATATCTAATGCTACCTACTGAAAGCAAAGATTGCATTGTAAAAGAATTGAATTTATTATATAAAACAAGTATAGCAAAATTAATAATAATAACAAGTTTAAAATTTAAATTGGAGCGTTGCGATTTTAATATTACCGATAGAAAATTATATGAAAACGGAGTCTGATAAATTATTGATTTTACTCTTATTCCCAAGCCATGAAGTTACTGAAATATGAAATATAAAACAAAGAGAAATGAGAGATTGCGTATTTCTGCGTCATTCGCGCTTACCACTGGAAATTGCCAAAGCATTTCCCTCGTACTGGATGATGCTGTGTGCTTCCCACAGTCCCCTGGACGTCGTCATCTCCGTCGATATTTGATGATATACTTGTAGATTTGGTGACTTTATGGTCCTAATATTGGAGTCATACCCTCGTACAACCACACTGGTTAAGTTTTAAACAGATAGTTCTCCACTCCACGGAACATTGGAGCGACACACACTTGGAACCAAACTAGTCAAGTCTTTCACAGATTGTCCTCGTTCCACGGCGCGCCGAACGATATATGCACACGTCGGCTCCCCACCTCGGTACCGACTTCCAGCTTACGTGGTCTCCACTGATTGGCTGCACCCCACGTGCTACTTCCCCTTCTCTGGCTCATTACACACGGCGCGCGGATGATGAAGTCGATTTCCGTTCCAACTATCCGCCTTTTCTTGACGCTGCGACCCAAGCTTGCGTAATACTTCTTGACAAGAATCAGCCTGTACCTGAATTTCCAGTGAGTCATGTCTCTCATAATATCCTAACTGACGAAACTCCGTAAAATTCCGTAATCACATAATTTTCTATGATATTGTCGTTCGTAATAATTTGCTTGATAGAGTTTTCTAAGACATAGAAAACCTATCTGTATGCTTATAATTTTTATAAAATGCTCCGAAAAATATCTTAATAATAATAATAATAAATTAATAATAATAATAAATTAACATGAAAAATTCTCTTGGGTGAACAATTTGCCGCGTAAATAAATATAGACTGGCTTCCTACTGACTTATGCCAGTGGCATAAAAACCCCTCGAAAAACACGTTACAACACATTGCCTGGAAATATAAGGCTCGATCATGGAATTAGTATAGTTGGGGAAATAACACTTCCATAATTATTCGCGATTAAAAGGAAGTGGTGGTTGGGGAAAGCACGAATTATTCTAGTCTATGCATGTGCTTGCGATTAGAGCACATTGCTGCCATGTATGTAACAATTCCACAAAGAATAACTATGTTGCACGCTTACAAAAGCTACCATCAGCAAAACGTTTTGTTAATATTCATCACTATTTGATGTGGTGTTTCACAATAGTGGGAGACAGAATTTGATAGAAGTAAACAAAAAAAGTATGCACACATTTCTTAGAAATGGCCGGACTGTATATGCAATAACAAATCAGTTTATGATACTTAATTTTAAAAAATAGAAAAAAATCATGCTTAGATACTCCTTTCCCCATGCACACACACAGAGATGCATTTCGACAAGAATAAGCTAGAAGGCAAACACCTCTCATCTTTAGTACAGAATGCTCAAAAAATATCACACATTGCACACAAACTGCTATTGTGTGAATTTTTAATACTAGTGCTTGAAATGACCAATGAGATCTCGATATTTGTTGGGACCAAGATTTAGGGATGACAAAAATGGGAAATCAACACTTCGAAGAACGATAGTGGCAGGTTATGTTAACCCAGGTTGAACAAGAAGATGCTTGGAGATATATCTCTTGTTATTAATTAAGGCTGTATCCCCAGAGTATATTTCTCAGAACAATAGAGATAGGTTTCATTGTACCATATTTCACAGAAGTATTTTTTAGCAGGTTACCAAGGCAGTAGATTCTTGTGAAAGTCAATTTTCTCAACCCTTACTTTGAAGCCAATACAGTGTCAAGACGGTGCAGAAGGAGTGTGAATATTATTACTATTTATGTTGATGCATGGAGAAAAGTGTGGATTCTAAATGTTGATATTTAATCTTGCTGGGTGCAGCTTTCACTTAACATGCATACAATATTAAGGGTAAACAATGTGATTGTTAAATTGTTTTAAAATGAATTTGCAAATAGTACGTTTTCTCATCTAATAAGTTCTTCTTGATTCTTGTCCCCTGCAGAAACATGCCAACAGGGTTTCACTGTAATATATTTACCTTTGTTGGAGATATATCTCTTGTTATTAATTAAGGCTGTATCCCCAGAGTAAATTTCTTTGTTGAATAATTCATAAATAGACAAATCAAAAAGATGTATCTCATGTATTTATTTGAATAATAGTGTGATGATCAGCAATCTAAGAATTGAAAATCATGTAATTCCAATTCAAGTTAGCACAGGAAAAAAAAATATTTGTAAAAAGCAACATCAACCGTGGTGGTTTGCACCTACAAATAGACAGTCCGGAGCCAGAGTTTACTAGCGGTAGGGTGCTCAGTCCCTTTCCGCTCCTTCCCTTCCCCCCACCAACAGCGCGTGTTTCTCCAGAACCAGTCACCCATCAAATTTCTGACCACACCCAATATTGCTTAACTTTAGAGATCACATACGATCCGGTATTTCAACATGTCTAAACCGTCGTATATTGAGTACAAGTAATATAACTGTTCCAGGTTTGATTTCTGGACACACCACACATCTCTAGCAGAGATCTATATGGGTTGTACTCGGGTTGTACTCCTCGCACAAGTGTATTTGGTCTTCAACGTGGATGTAAAAAATCCAAATCAACAGTAAAGTTACACCCTCATTGAATGAAGAATAGCTAACCAACATATTGATGATTATCTCTTAACTTGAAGTAAAGGACCAAACTTATAGATACATAGATACAGCCAATCAAATTAATCGATAAATCATAGACTCCATCATTTGAGACACTTTCAATGTTATTCCCCAATTTGATCTGGTAACATCTTCAAGTGCTCTTGGAGAGTTATAAAAGTCAAAATCTCATTCGGAGAAAGTATAGCCTGAAATATTTTCTAGTGTCACACCGAGTGCACAAAATACACTCAAAATACAAAAAAGAACTTAATTTGAGAAGTAGTTACAAAATCAAGGAGGAGCCCAACATCCTGATGGCCCCAGATCTAGCCTAGCGATATTCAAAGTGTTGAATCCCACAGCTGTCTTGTAAAACAAACTTCTTAGTGATCTCACCAGCTGTGTGACACAATGGGTGAAGACACTTGCTTACTTTGCGTAAGGTTGCTGGATTAAATCCCAGTAGAGTTGGTTAGCATTAAGCATGTTTAAATGTGATAGAACAACAGTCAGTAATTTAATGGCACATTAACCCATAGTTGGCAAAAACCCGAGGTCTGAAGGAAGTGGAAGGAAACTTCTAGTTTTACATGGCCATTAATCTTGCAAACATAAACCACGGGATCTCCTTTTCACGTGGAATCCAAACCACCGAATGTGACATTTCAACTTGAAAAACGCACACACATTAACTGATATAATCGAAGCCAGTCTGGCTTGGTGAGAGGCAAACAGCTTGGCTGCTGTGCTATCATGCCCTCCCTTAGGCCTGTAAAACTATGTAGCAATATATCGCAATCATCTTGCTGACCTTGGAAAACTGCCTCCTTTTAAGGGATGGAACAAGAGATAGTGATTTGACTTATCAAGTTAAAGGATGGTTCGAAATAACGTGGGTCAGGAAGTCAGATCAATATTGTTTGTATTCTAAAAGCATGAAGTGTTGCCAAATTACTGTTTGCAAAAGCAGCGTTAAAAAATTATTCAGTTAACCAGGACAAATCAGTATTCCAAAAGGGAAATGCCTTCATAAAAGACTGTATTTAAAGACGAAACAATAAGTTGAAGGAAGAAAAATTGTTATAATGGTAAATACTGCATGTGAGGCCCAGTACTGTCATGCTATCTTACCCACACATGTAGCTGAATGGTCCAAGGCATGCTGCGCATTAAGAGATCCAAGGTTCTAATCCAGGAGTCCTTAGCAGCCATTCTGATTGTGATTTTCCCCAAAATTCTCCACATTCACACCAAGCAAATGTCGAGATGGTACCTTATTTCAAGTACTGAGGCACCCACCCCTAACCTAGACCATAATAATTACAGCTACACCCATTACAAGTCACAACAATAATAATGTTTACCAGACAAAATCATTATACACAATGGGGCCAATAACCAAGATGTCCCTTAAGTAACAACTACAACAGTTCCAGTTGCAATTTTCTGTTCTTTCTCCAAACAAATTTATCAGAAAAATATCAAGCATGTGCTGTCTTCTTATTCTCGTAAGTCACTGTTGTCAACCTGCACTTCTTACTACATGCAAGCTAAGTATGCTCTAAGTTTTTTAACTGGGCCTATATCAAGTATTTCATGAAATTAACAATTACATAACAAAACTGACAACTCTACCTGTTTCATGTAGTTGGCAAATTCAGATGGCTCTGTGTCATTGAATGATACTTTCTTAACCAAAGGGGTTTTACATTTCAGGGACCATTCTGTTACAGCCAACAATTCCCCAGTAGTCATGTCCATTGCAGAATATACCACACATCCACGCTGACTGTGCCCTGCAAAAATATTTAAAAGACCAGCATAGGATTTAAGTCTTTTAAAGATATATAATTATCTAGATATTCTACATAAACTCCAATCAAAGGATGTTCGTACTATTAGGACACACTTGTTACCAGAGATCACATTCCATATTCTACAATGTTGTGTATTCGAAACAAGCACACACACAAAAACCCTGCTTTACTCTATAAGACTTTCACATCCCATGTACATACTGTGCCCTGATGAGAGGAAGCACCAGTCTGGCGTGGAATATTATTTGAATTCACCGTGAGTGGACAGAGACAAGGTCGCTGCTCGATGTTTACCTGCCATGTTTGAACCTAGCGAGTGGCCTGTGAACACGCCAGAAACTGCCTATGAATACAATTATTTAGCTTATGTAGGAACATGGATGGCATAATTATATTGGAATACTAATTTGAGTTCATACTCTGTGTTTTTAAAGAACTTCTATTGCTTAGAAGAAGCACTCTACAAAATACTAGTACAAGAGCCAATGAGATTAGGCCTATCGAATTACGTAATGTCTCTGCGAGAGTCGATTATTGACCTTGGAGGACTATATGAGCGCAGGCGCAGACAGCAGTGTTATACCCTGTTTAGACGTCCCGGTTGCGATCGCGATCTGGCCACGATCCAGATTAAGTTGGGATGTCTAAACGCAACAGGATCACATTATCGCGATCAACTTTCCCTACAACAGGATCAGCCCGATCCCGTTCCCACAACTAGATAATCGCGTTCGTGGCCATTGCGATCGTCTGTGTGTTCTATCCTCCTGCTGTTGTAATGTTTTCACCCCAAGTTGGTAGCGACAAATGTAATGTATTCTACTTGGGCAGACTATTGCCAGAAAATACAACTGCTAAGTTTGATCTAAGTTGAGCGTCAAGCTGGATACACTGTGTTCCAAGCTAAATTTATATACTTAATATCGACCCCTAGCGTGAGTAGAACATATGAGAAACTCTTAATGACTAGGCCGTGGGATGATTGGATCATCAACCCAGACAACATTTGATTGTGGAGAAGGACGTGGTATTATAACTATTGCTACCTACTGGAATCAAAGAATCTACTTTGTAATAATTGAATTTAATACACTTAGAAAATATGATAGCATCTTGAATAAACTTAACACTGTTAACGGAGCATACTACGTTAACCATTGCCACGAACAAATTACTTAATACGCCTGTCGGGAGAATAACGTGAATTTAACTTATTTCCAAATTTATGCTTAAAGAATTTATATTGGCCCTATCGAAAAACAGAGAGTGTGTGTCGTAGATTACTTGTGCTTACCAACGGAAACATTGTCTCGCCACGTGCTTGAAGTCTTGTTGCGTCTGATGTTCTGCATTGGAGTTGACGGCGTCAGATTCTTCCTCGTAGATCAAAAGTAATCGTTACTGCTTGTGGTGGAGTATAGTCCATGAACCACAACACGTCGCCTGCCTTAGCACTGCAAGACACGTGGAACCCATGACCTGATGTGATCAGCGGAGTTAGCGTGAATAAATTTGTCCCACTTGGGACTAACGAACAAAGTACGCGCTTACTGCACCAAGCGTGAAGTCTTAATGAATGTCCTCTCTCAACCAGCGCATTCACTATATGCTTCCAGCTTCTCCCACCAGAGTCTCGTTTAGCACCACGGCCTCGCTGCTTCGACAAATCCGCGTGCGTCACGTATCTCGCCACGTGCTTGACCTACGTTGCTTCTTCTTCCTTCATTGGCTGGTCACCTCACGTGGCTCTTCGCGCCATGAAGTTCCTACCCCCGGACAAGACCTGTCTCTGTATATTTCCGTTTTACCGGGCAAGACGTAAATCATAGCACGTTTTCTTGGTTTGAAGTGTTCCCTCGGATTTCGTAATTCTATTGTACTCCAATCTATTCTTGTATTGAAATACCCAGTGAGTCACACACCACACTCTCTAGCCCTAATGACTAAAATCCCGTCTTTACGTATGAAATGATTTGCCGTGCACTTTATATATTGGAATCATCCAATATAGATACGGATTTCTACTAGTAGAAATCCTATCTGTAATCTTCCAAATTTAAAAGCTCCAAAAAATGACGTAATAAATATTAATAATAATAATAATAATAATATGAAATATAAAATTGAATAAACTGAAATAATTTAACTTGGCCGGATTATTGCCGCGTTTAACAAATTAGATATAGTCCAACTAACTTGTGTTAGTGGCATAAAACCCCCTAGAAAATCATGTTACACTGTGTGAGTGAAGTAGGCAGTGGAAATGATGGCCATTTTGTATTATCTTGTGTTTTGAAAGCGAGAAGTATGTAATGTTGGCCATGATGGTTGTATTTATGTTGGTTGATATCAGATATATGAAGATTGAGAGACACAAAATGATGGAGATAAGCGTACCAGTATTTAAACACTGATTTTTTTTTATTAGCGTTGGGGAAAGTCGATGAAGACAATTAATAAAGACATAAATTTATTGTCATAGACCGATAGGGCCAAATGACTCTGGACAGACAAAGAAGTATTTATGCAATAAATATCCTAGACCTATGCATAAATATTTTAAAATATTTTTTATTTTCACACCAAGGGTAGGCCTTGCCTACACATCTCCTCAAAATTTGTATATATTTAAGAATATATATTAGCAGGTTGAATTATGTAAAAAGAATAACTGAAATACTTCAAAACTGGAGGAAACAAACTACTGCAAATTTCTGCTATAACTCTTGGAATTCAAAAGTTGGCCGACCTTAGCGATGTAATACTGTTTTACTCGATTATCCTGTTGTTTAATGATGGGACGTCTAAACAAGTACAAATGAGAAATGCCGTTGGTCGCGATTGGACATTATCCAGATCAGAGACAATCAGGATCGCGACCGAGACGTCTAAACGGGGTATTATGTTAATTCATCATATCGTCTACGCAGTGATGATACTCGTCGTGTTGCTCGCCAATGTTATTAACTCACACGCTGGTTCAAAGTTCTCAAAGTACGACAGTGTTGTCGGGTGTTTGAAAGTGCCGAGGAAGTAATTGTGCACTCTGGAACTTATTCTCTAAAGTGTTCCACGAAATACTCAGAAAACGGTGAACTTTGACTTTGTCAGTGAGTAACATTACTTAGTAAAAACTTGCTGACTGGTTATGAACAGCATGAGCTTCGCTCAAAGTCTAGTGGACTTTAAAACTGACTAGGATATGGTAAACATTCAACTGACTAAGATGTTGTGGACTTGGAAAATTTCATGTTAAATACTTTCAACTGACTAAGATGTTATGGACTTGGAAAATTTCATGTTAAATACTTGTAAATATTGGGCTTGAACTAGACCAAACATCTCTTGAGTGCAATATAAACAGTATACCGGTATCTGTGAACGTAGTAGTTAATACCTGAGATATTCTGCCGTTCATCATCGAGACATTTCATAAAGTCAGTAAAACCACCGTGAGAGACAGAACATTTATATGCCGAACGCATAAAACATTATATAAACAATGATGGGACCAGTGAATGGGGACGACTCGACTACACTGACCAACAGCAACGAGACCAAGCGCCCCCGAATCATCATAGAATAAACTTTCTTCTTCACCTTCACAGCTACTATAGGTAATTAAACTTCCTTCCTTTCATTCTCTCAACGCATAAAAATCCTTTTCCTCATATTTTTTTTTTACATTAAGTATTCCACAATGCCTTAGTGCACCAAGCCACACTCTGGCTAATTAAGATTTACAAATGGTAATCACCCACACCCCAAATCAAATGCTGTCAGGTCACTCACATTAGGGATATAGCTCTAAAGGCCCCCGGGCCGAAAGGCTATAATTTTCAAGCACGCGCTCTCGATTAGATGTCGGGCTAGTAGCGTATGGTGCCGGCGGCCGAGGCCGGACCAACGGAATGGATGTCTGGAGGCGATGCTATCCCTGGCATGCTGCTGCGAGCATGGGGCTAGCAGTAGAAGGCTGGGAGACTACCTTTCCCACAGAGGGAAACCTTACGGGATCGTGGTGCCTGGTTATCCCGCACAGAGGGATTTTCAATCTCAAGACATCGTCAAGTTAGAAATCTACAAGTTTACCATGTGAATCTTATTTTTGCCATGAATTTCCTAACTGCCGAGAATTTGCGTCATAAGAATACACTGCGATAACACTTTAAATTCATCATCGTCATTGCCCGAAGTAAATGTTTAGGTTTTGAAGATGGGGTGGATCCTCATTAAATTCACTTAACTTAAATTAATTATATAGGAAGTTCTACCCTATGCTTCAGAGGCAGCAGGGTAACTGATATTTAAGTGCTCTAGTTGACACTATCCGAACCTGAAGTTAAATTAATTTATATGATATTTTTCCACGGTGAGTGAGTGGTTAGCATGTCGGTCTACTAACCCCAAGCTTGCAGGTTCGCTCCTGGCTGTGATAAGTGATTTTTGAAAGGCAGCAAAAATACGACACGCATGTCATACGAAGTTGGCGTGTCAAAGAACGCATATGAATTCAGTAGGCCATGTTCATAATGGTGTCTGGCTGCGTGGCTCAGGGGTAACGTTCTCGCTTGCTGAGTCCAAGGTTGCAGGTTCGAAACCTGGCGCAGTCAGCTGGCATTTGAGGGTGCGCAAATGCGAGGGAGCCGTGTCAGTACATTTACTGGCACGTTAAAGATCCCCTTCGGGGCAAAATTCCGGCACCCCGGCGTCTCTAAAAGCCAGGGTAGTTAAAAGGGACGTAAAACCAATAACATTATTATTGTTCATAATGGCAAAATTAATCTCTGCAGTTTCCGCCAACACAAAGTTCCTCATTTCTCTACTAGAAAGCGCTATAGTGTTCAAGGAGCTTAGATATCTAACCTCCTTGACTTTCATAGTACTTCAAGGAACAACGAAATTTGACATCCAAGCTACCCTCAGGGTGTCAAATAACGAAGCTTGCACCCGGCATCCGAGGCCATATGATATTATTATTAATACTAATAATAAGTCTGCATATTTTTGAACAGTAAATAACTATAAATACTGGTAGTGATGATTCTGGATCTTGTGATGTAAAATAATGAATGACATTGCTATGTTTATTTGAAAGTGAGGGACCTAGGTGATCCGTAGGTGAATATGGGACACGCGATAGTTGAAGCTTAGGACTCTAATTGCAATTGAAATAGAAGAGAGGGATGTGTGTTAATCCCAGATCAATAAATGTTTTCAGAGGTGCAAACCTTTGAAATGGGTTATCAGTAATCCCTTATATTATATTTTATCTGATAGTCTCCAAATTTAGAGGTCAAGTTGAGTTCCGGAAGTTTTCGCGAATAAACGTCTCGCGGAAAGTCAGGTTTCCTAATAATACATAAAAATATTTCACACAAAACTAACACGTAGTTCCGTGAGGAACTATACAGCCTATTTTCATATATCCTACTTATGTTAATTGCCTCTATCAACATACAAAATTTCAGTTTGATTGCTGTAATAGATTCGTAGATATTGAGAACCGACTAAATATTGCGGATGGTCGCCATGTTGGATTTTTATATATGTAGGTCTTAGAGTTATGTACTGTTACATGAAGATTATTGTGTATGTGTCGTATTCAAACTTCAATTGCATGATTAGGAGACACGAAGTAGAAACGAGATTTTAAAATTTTGCACAGCTGCCATCTTGTGTTTATGGAAAAAATTGAAAAAAATTAGATGCCAGTGGATTAACATTTGTATAAGAATTTACTGTACCAAGAGTCACTGCACTCGGATGGTTAAATTGCGAGAAACGACCATGTGAATATTAATACTTCGCATCGCCGCCATGTTGGATTTGTGATCACCAGGTTATTGGAAGTCCTATAGGTGAACTTATGTTCATAGCCCCTTTTTATTAGGCATATGCCTGTTAGAAGCACAATAAATCCAAATAAATAATAATAATAATCATTAAAAAATTCAGTTTGATTGCTGTAAGATTCGTAGATATTGAGATCCACCTAAATATGCCTTGTTGGATTGTTGTATGTATAGGCCATAGAGTCATGTACCATTAAAAGAAAATTATTGCATAGGTTCATTATTCAAACTTTCACTTCGATCGCATGATTACGACACAAGAAATAAAAATTTAATTTTAAAATTCGCACAGCCGCCATCTTGAGGTTATGTAAACAATTGAACTAAATTAGATACCAGTGCATTACAATGTGTATACACATTTCCTGTGCCAAGTTTCATTGCGTTTGGATCATTAAATCGCGAGAAAGGTCTATTTAAAATTTTCAACTTCGCTTGGCCGCCATATTCGTTTTGTAGTTAACCCGTTTTTGAAAGTCTTATAGATGAACTTACAGTAGTGCCCTTTTATCTCCATACAAAATTTCAGGGTGATACCACTACTAGTTTCAGAGATATAGAATGCCGGTGAAATATTTCACACAGCCACCATCTTGAGGTTATGCAATGGGAAGACTAGTTGCCATTTCTTGGTCCTTATTGACAAATATGAATTATTTAATCTGTTTTGCAGCTTCCGCCAAATCAATACAAATTGTATTTGCGTTGTTAAAACGCTAAGTACGGTACATGTTTAGAACCTTACAAAAATCGGTCCTTCATCAGCTTCGACGTATCACATGAATGGCAACACATTAAGAACACTGAACAATATCAAAAATAAAATGCATGCACACCAAGACATTCATAAATACATATTAAAACGTTCCATTAAAAAACTGTACACATATTAAAAAACACATATTAAAAGCACTGCAAGTCCATCTGACTCATTCAAACGTCAACATTTGAGTATGTGATGTTATGGTTGGAGATCTTTGTCCTTTTCCATTAGATGCTTCTTAATTTCTTGTCTAAATGTACAATGACATCTCATTTTGCGAAGGGATTTCTTCTGTCATGTATAGGGAACAAAAAAATGGACCAAGTAGTCCCATTTGAGTAGCTCCAAAATGAAAACCTTTGGGTTGATTCCAGACAGCACCAAATAGTCCTCTGTTAAACGAAAAAATTTATTTAATGGTTTAATTGTGAATAATACTCCTATTTGATCAAACAGAAACGACTGCTAAAAAAAACAAATTCTTACCTCCTAATGCATGCAGTGGACATGCACGCTTGATTCAGCTGTAGCAACTGAGGTGCTGCGTCCAGGCGAGGCGAGGTCATGTGAGGAATGTAGGGGTAGGAATTGCCATTAGTGGAAGCATGAGCAGAGGGGCGGGGAGGTACTTGAAAGAGGGGGCAAAGGAGGTTGGGTGGGACTATGATCTCTAGACCTGTTTGTTTATGGTTTTTTTTAACGTTTGGTGTTGGTGACTTAGTTTGTCATTGTTTCATATAAAACGTTGCTATCAAAATTGATTTCATTCAGATTGTATAACGGATTGTTTCTCAAGGCCTGGTCTATCTCAAGCTGTTCTAAAATATTAAGCATAATGCATTTGCTGCAATAATGTAAAATTTCCAAGTCTTCCTCAATTCTCGAAAAGTTGTGGTTGTATTCCTGCATGTGATTATTAATGGCTGAGAATTTTTTGTGCCTTGCCGCGTTGAAGTGCTCATTATATCTTATTTAAAAACTATGCCCCGTTTGACCTATGTATTCTGCATTACAGTCCTTGCACTTTATTCTGTAAATACCAGATTTCTGGAATTTGTCTTGTTTGTTGATCGATTTGGAGTTGAATAAGTGTTTCATAGTGGTGTTGTCTGTTCTGTATGCTATTTTAACCTCTTGTTTCTTGAAAACTTGAGTGATGTTGTGAGTTAGTTGATTTGCATATGTGAAAACTGCAAAAGACTTCTTTTCTATTGGTTGCAAACTTGTGACCGGTTTATTTTTAATTTTGCTTAAAAGGGACTCGACATACATTTTGCTAAAACCATTGGCTCTGGCGATCAGGTGTATGGTAGAAAGCTCTTTACTCCAATCTTGTTCTGAGAGGGATAGCTCTGTTGATGTATGCCCTGAAAGCAGTTTTTTTTTTTATGGCTGGTCAGGTGATTTGAATCTTTCCTAATGGTGGTGTGCGTTTGGGTTGGTTTCCTGTATTTATTAAATCGTAGGCCCATGGTGTCCCTAATGTCAGTTATAACCAGGTAGTTTATTGACTGTTTTATTTCGGATGTTGTGGTAAATTTGATGCTATTATCAATTTGGTTGAGCTCTGTTGTGATGTGATTGATGTTGTTAATTTCATTATCTATTATCAGAAAAACGTTGTCGACGTATCTTGCCCAGTAGCTTATGCCTTTTATTTTACTGATACTATTGTTTTCCAAATGGTCAATGTAAATATTGGCCATTATACCTGATAATGGGGAACCCATGGCCAGTCCTTCTGTCTGCCTGAAGATTTTTTTGATTGAACGTGAAATAATTGTTTTGTACGGTAAATTTTAACAGTTTAATGAACTCCTTGATTTCACCATGTGACAGCCTACTGTGATATTCGTGTACATATCGCTGATGTCAGCAGTGTGCAAAGTTTCTGAGCCTTTTAGATTTAAAACTTCAGTACGTTCACAGAAATCGATGGAATTTCTAATGGCATTATTGGTAGAAAATTTACAGTGCTTTTTCAAAAAAATATTTGAAGGAATTGTGACAGCTTGTAAACTGGACTACCCCTGAAGTTTATAATAGGTCTGATCGGTACGTTGTCCTTATGAGTTTTTGGTAGTGCCCTGAGGATTGGTATGCCTGGGTTCATATTGATCAGTTTACTGATTTGATATTCATCTAAGATCATGATGGTGATCTTTAATAGTTGTTTAAGCTTTCGTTGTGTGGGCCCTGTAGGATATTTGCTGATAATGTTAAAATTTTTGTTGTTCAAAAAAGATTCCGTTTTTTCGATGTAGTCGCCTTTATTTATGATAATGATGCTGTTACCTCTATCGGCCTTTGTAATTATTAAATTCTCTTGAGCGATTTTCTTTTTCAGGTTGGTGACACTTTTTGTGTGGGGTTGTTTATTATCCTGTTTTATTATTTTGTTAATTTTCTTATTGATAACGTGTCTGATTTCATTCCTTTTTTCTATTGGGAGTTTTTGAATTGTCGCTTCCGATTCTGCTATTAATACTGTTAAATTAGTTTTATTATTGTAAGAGGAATGCCAGTTATGTTTATAGCCTTTTTCCAATAATTCGATTTCTGCTTGGTTTAATCGACATTGGATAAGTTTTCAATCAGTTTTTGGATGGGTTGGAGCGTCCGGTTCCTCCTTGCTCACCGTGCAAGCCTGCTGCATTAGTTGGTCTAACTTCCTGTTTAAAGTGCTGACCTTTTTGCTAACGTGGAATGCGACAACTTCCTCCACATGGAGAAGGAAGGAGTTCCATTCGTCCTTATTTGTGATGTTGGCGGCCTCTAAGTGAACCCAGGCATACCAACCCTCAGGGCACTACCAAAAACTCATAAGGACAACATACTGATCAGACCTATTATAAACTTCAGGGGTAGTCCAGTTTACAAGCTGTCACAATTCCTTCAAAGATTTTTTGAAAAAGCACTATAAATTTTCGACCAATAATGCCATTAGAAATTCCATCGATTTCTGTGAACGTACTGAAGTTTTAAATCTAAAAGGCTCAGAAACTTTGCACACTGCTGACATCAGCGATATGTACACGAATATCCCAGTAGGTCCCACTGTAGACATAATAGAAGAAAATTTAAAAATGCACAGTAGGCTGTCACATGGTGAAATCAAGGAGTTCATTAACCTGTTAAAATTTACCGTACAAAACAATTATTTCACGTTCAATCAAAAAATCTTCAGGCAGACAGAAGGACTGGCCATGGGTTCCCCATTATCAGGTATAATGGCCAATATTTACATTGACCATTTGGAAAACAATAGTATCAGTAAAATAAAAGGCATAAGCTACTGGGCAAGATACGTCGACAACGTTTTTCTGATAATAGATAATGAAATTAACAACATCAATCACATCACAACAGAGCTCAACCAAATTGATAATAGCATCAAATTTACTACAACATCCGAAATAAAACAGTCAATAAACTACCTGGATCTAACTGTCATTAGGGACACCATGGGCCTACGATTTAATATATACAGGAAACCAACCCAAACGCACACCACCATTAGGAAAGATTCAAATCACCCGGCCAGGCATAAAAGAGCTGCTTTCAGGGCATACATCAACAGAGCTATTAACGTACCCCTCTCAGAACAAGATTGGAATAAAGAGCTTTCTACCTATGGTAGACAGAAGGACTGGCCATGGGTTCCCCATTATCAGGTATAATGGCCAATATTTACATTGACCATTGGCCAGATCGCCAGAGCCAATGGTTTTAGCAAAATGTATGTCGACTCCCTTTTAAGCAAAATTTTAAATAAACCGGTCACAAGTTTACAACCAATAGAAAAGAAGAAGTCTTTTGCAGTTTTCACATACGCAAATCAGCTAACTCACAACATCACTAAAGTTTTCAAGAAACAAGAGGTTAAAATAGCATACAGAACAAACACCACTATGAAACACTTATTCAACTCCAAATCGATCAACAAACAAGACAAATTCCAGAAATCTGGTATTTACAGAATAAAGTGCAAGGACAGGGGAGTATTATTTTTATTACAACAGCTACACAAATAGGCACATTTTACATAAATCTGCCAGTTCAATACAATCTTGAAATACAACATCTGTATTAAATTAACTACCCTATAACAAATAAAATATTTCGTCCATACTAGTGTTATGTGGAATAGTCCCCATTACACAGGCTGCGTTTCCCTTTTGAATCGCTATGCCGATTCTCTGCATCAAATAGGTCTTGGAACGAGGATCACCAGAGACTCCACCTATTATTCTTCCTAGCTTGTGTACTAGATTTATTGCGTCCTCACTCCAAGGACCCATTGTCTCCACGGCAAAGGCAACGAAAATGTAGTCCTCCATGATCTTCCTATATTTGTTTTTCTTCCGAGTGACGGCGATCTCAGCTACAGATCCTGCTTCCTTTGACGATGATGAAATATAGGAAGGAGCCAACGTATCTGAGCACGTTGCATCCCAGACTAGGCATTTGCCATTCGACCACGGAATTATGGTCATCCCATCAGGGCGGCGACCGTCGTCTCTGCAAATTCCAGATGGTTCAAGAATTGACGGGAATTTTGCAGTAGCGAAAGCCCTACGAAGCATTTCATTTATAGAGAAATGACGAGAATGTCGACCAGCACTCCTTTTACAAGAGAGACCGTGTGTACCACGTGCGGAAACGACGTCGCCACATACACAAGTATGAGGTTTACAAAGCGTTGATCCAAGGCGGAGAGACATCGAAATCCTAGAACTATTGTTGTCCAGTAATGTCCCTATTGTTCTCGATGGGATGGCATTAAACTATGAATTCGATTCTTTCTTCAAACTAGCCAAATGAATAGCCTTTTCCTCATCTGGGTGAAATTCCAGGTTGTCCATTATTTTTTTGCAAACGAGACCGTCCCAATTACGTTGGAACGCAGGAGCTGAAGGGATAGATGGATCATTAAATTGGTAGTTCCATAACTCCAAGGCCTCAGCGTAAAAAGTGATTTCCTCAATGTCCGAAATAACTGGAAACATTGACTGGACGAGAGAGAAAACACTATTCGCCGATGACATGAAAGCTGGAAGCATTAAATCTTCAATTTTCCTTATTCCGATTCCACCATAACGAACAGGGAGTGAGGCTATTGTCCAAGATCTATCATTTAAATTAGTATTAAGAGTTGGCTCTAGTGTGCATTTCACAAAATCATCCATTCTCTGTATCGATGGTCTAATCTTCCATAGAGGAGTACTTCTAAGCAAATATATGAGCTTAGGAACAAGGAAACAGTTTTTTAGGAGAAAGTAAGCAATGTGAAACTTCAAATCTTTCAGACGCCCAAGCAGAAGAGTTAACTCGTCAAATTTTCTGGATAAGGAGGGTTCAATGGCGCCTTCAGTGACTGGAGCCTTCAGCAAAGTTAGAGACGGAACCACTTCAATGCCTGGAGATAACTCGTTGAATCGAGAAAAAATCTCATCTTTATTGTCGCCGCAGAAGAACAACTCACATTTGCTGGGGTTGATGTCAAGACCAAGAGATTTACATTCCGCAATAATCGAGGAAAAATCATCTAGAACGACAGTCGGATCCCCTAGCAGCGAGCCATCATCCAAATACCAAATGTTCAGTTCAGATGAAAGCTTCTCCAAAATTGGCTGAATGACCAGGCAAAAGCCTAAGGGCCCTCCAGGGTCACCTTGTTGGAGACCAGATTGAGAAAGGATAATCTTGTCTCCAAAAACTAGATAAGATGGTTCTCGATAGCATTGCCAGAAGAAGTTGTAAAGTGAAGGGGCTTTATCTTTGAAACGTGTCAGCAGAACATCTCGATCAACACTATTAAACGCATTTCTGAAGTCAATCTTAAGTACAATCTTGTTGGTTCCGACATTTTTGTTCACAAAAGCTCGAGCAGAATGGATTGCAGCTTCACAGGAACCCTTCGTGCCAAAGCCAAGTTGGATAGGGTTGAAGTATTCTGCCAATTCTTCACGAACATAATTACATGCTAGACTTGCTGTTAACCTTCTTAGAGTGCAACCAATTGCAATAGGGCGGAGCCCGCCACCCTCCTTGTTCAGTCCACACAGACTCGCCCCATATAGGATTGGAAGGATATTCGAATTCACCTGACCCGATAGCATAAAATTGCAGAGGGATGTTAAAGAAGTTAGTAATTTTTTTCTGGCCACACCATTACCCTTTGCAGTTAGGTCTTTGAGGTGTTGTGGGCGTAAACCATCAATACCACCGGCAGACCCATTTCGGAATTTGCTGAGAATTACCACCACATCTTCTTCTGATACTGTGAACTTGTTTTCTTCATTAGGCGGATCGGGAAAAATAAGTGCTCTACTTGGTTCAGGATGTTTATCCTTTAGATGTAAAAACGTATCCTCGTTTTCAGGTGCAAGCTTATCTGAGGATGAAAGGAGTTTCACGGCTCCACGTATGTCTCCTTCTGCCATTTTAGATTCCACTCTCCGTGATAAAGAAGTTTGAGGCTTTTGAGTTTTTCTTTGAGGACCTCGCTGAGAAAAGTCGATCGGAGGATGAGAAACATTTTTCTTGATAAATTGGACTAGATTCTTTGATTTCTTTTCAGGGACTTGTAAAGCTACGTAGCAAAATGTCAGTAGATCCTTCCAAGAATCACATGAATTCTTCCTTTGGCATTCGTCCATAAGGTGGGAAAGACGGAATGCTACCACCATACGAGCTGCTTTTGGAATGGGTTTCAAAACCCTTATGTCCCTTTTCATCCTTGCTAATTGCTGCGAAAATTCCTTCACATTATCGACAGCTGTTGTTGGGGGATTAACTTCGGAGATATATTCTTTATGCTTTCGAGAGTAATGAATTTTAAGCCCACTAATGCCTTTGTATAGTTTTTCGGGGTTCTGATTGGTACATCTCGGGCAGGAAATCCAATTAGTCGATGATAGAGTGTTGGGCTGATTTTGTTGCGTTGACCCTTGAAGGATGCAGTCACAGCAATGCAAGGACTGTAATGCAGATTACATAGCTCAAACGGGGCGTAGTTTTAAAATAAGATATAATGAGCACTTCAATGCGCAAGGCACAAAAAATTCTCAGCCATTAATAATCACATGCAGGAATACAACCACAACTTTTCGAGAATTGAGGAAGACTTGGAAATTTTACATTATTGCGGCAAAGGCATTATGCTTAATATTTTAGAACAGCTTGAGATGGACCAGGCCTTGAGAAACAATCCGTTACACAATCTGAATGAAATCAATTTTGATAGCAACGTTTTATATGAAACAATGACAAACTAAGTCACCAACACCAAACGTTAAAAAAAAACATAAACAAACAGGTCTCGAGATCGTAGTCCTACCCAACCTCCTTTGCCCCCTCTTTCAAGTACCTCCCCGCCCCTCCGCTCACACTTCCACTAATGGCAGTTCCTACCCCTACATTCCTCACATGACCTCGCCTCGCCTGGACGCAGCACCTCAGTTGCTACAGCTGAATCAAGCGTGCATGTCCACTGCATGCATTAGGAGGTAAGAATTTGTTTTATTAGCAGTCGTTTCTGTTTGATCAAATAGGAGTATTATTCACAATTAAACCATTAAATTTAAATTTTTCGTTTAACAGAGGACTATTTGGTGCTGTCTGGAATCAACTCAAAGGTTTTCATTTTGGAGCTACTCAAATGGGACTACTGGTCCATTTTTTTGTTCCCTTCGCAGAATTCCCTTCGCAAAATGAAAGACATCATTGCACATTTAGACAAGAAATTAAGAAGCATCTAATGGAACAGGACAAAGATCTCCAACCATAACGTCACATACTCAAATGTTGACTTTTGAATGAGTCAAATGGACTTGCAGTGCTTTAAATATGTGTTTTTTAATATGTGTACAGTTCTTTAATGGAACATTTTAATATGTGTTTATGAATGTCTTAGTGTGCATGCATTTTATTTTTGATAGTGTTCAGTGTTTTTAATGTGTTGCCATTCATGTGATATGTCGTAGCTGATAAAGGACCGATTTTTGTAAGGTTCGAAACATGTACCGTACTTAGCGTTTTAACAATGCAAACACAATTTGTATTGATTTGGCGAAAGCTGCAAAACAGATTAAATAATCTTGAGGTTATGTGAACAATTGAACGAAGTTAGATGTCGGTGCTTTACAATGTGTATAAACATATACTGTACCAAGTTTTATTGCGTTTGGTTGGTTAAATCGCGAGAAACGTCTATTTAAAAGTCGCAACTTCGCTTGGCCGCCATGTTGGTTTTGTAGTTACCAGGTTTTCAAAAGTCACATAGGTGAACTTCTAGTAGTTCCCTTTATCACCGTAAAATATTCCAGGGTGATATCGTAATAGTTTCGGAGATATTGAATGCTGGTGAAATATTTCGCACGACCGCCATGTTGGATTGGTGAGACGTAACAAAATTTGAAGGGTACGGTCGGGGTCGTCCGGAATAGTGCTATGAACTTACTGAGTTTCATTGAAATTGCTCCAGCCGTTTAGAAGTTATTAGGGGGGACACACACCATCACACACACATGCACACACAGACAGACACACGGACAAAAGGTGCTCTCATAAGCCTATTTTTTCATAAATGAAAATAGGCTAAAAACATTTCTTGATGCCCAAAATATACGTTGAACCGATGTATACCACTCAAGGTACCCTCAGTATGCATTTCCTTGAGGGCGGGATATAGCTTACGCAATCGGCACCGCTTACGTGAAACTTGCTCCATTGCAACCTGCGAGCTTAGCGGCCTGAATTGAAACGATTTAAAACGACCTTGGCGAATTTTCGGTTTCCTCCAACTATCCAGACATAAAAATTAGCTACTTTTAGTTACTTTCGTTACCTGTTTGTAAAATTAGCTACTTTTTCGTTACTTTCATTATCGGTAGACACTCTGTACCTTTTTTTTTTTCTTTTCATAGAAATGTACGGTAATTCTTTTAGAGATAATGTCACTTTTCCGTAATCATTTCCTCTTTGACCGTAATGCCGTAATCGTGAGGTGAAATCCGTAATAATTACGGACAATCCATAATAATTACGGACAATGCGTAATAGTTGGCACCTCTGTGTTGTATTTCTTTTTCCTGAGTATCAGCTCAGAGGGTTTAGTGGTGAATCCACTGGTATCTAGGACATGTTGCAATAGTGGCAATCCTGTCCCATAGGATGTATGAGAGTTTCTAATAATTGAAGAATTGATCCAATAAAATAATAAAATTCCACATCAAATAACTTTGATGATATTATTCAGTTATCTTGGTATGAGTGGAATGACGTCACATCTGAATGAAATTACCAATTCATATAATGGCTCATTCAAAAGCAGTGCTTAAATAATTCACTTACATTTATTGTGTCCAGCAGATGGGAAATGCGGTGTTATAAAAATACTCTAGTTTCAACTATTACAACTATTACATTATTTATAAATTGTGTTTTTTTTTTTTTTTTGTTTTTTTTTTTGAAAGCTCAGCTAATCCAGTTCAACATTAGTATCAAATGTCAGATTATTCCTAGACTAAATCTTTAACCTGCAAAGAATAAGCTTGCTTCAATAAGAGGGTGTTTCCAAAGAACCTCCCAGTTTTGCCGATTTAATTTTTGCATTAACATAATGTAAATGACGTCATGATGACAATGATCGTATTTTGCGATCACAGTCGACACAAACAGACTATCATGAAGAAAAGACTGTGAATATATTTCTTTCTATTTGTTGTTGTTGTGAGTTGCACAAATCACAATACTAGCTTTATTTTTCCCAACGCACATCCAGTTTCCATTGCAGTGAAGTGATTTAAGTTTTTTTTTTTTTTTTTTTGACAGGGATGTCTTTATGAAGAAAGATGTGAATGATGTTCTTTTAATTACTTGTGTTCTCACTCAGTGTATGTGTTGTATTCCTTTCAATCCTTGACGGGGAACATAGGGCAGTGTGCAGTAATTTTTGCCGGCTTAACCCAGGATGCCCTGAGACTTGTGCTCACCCTGTGCTCATGATACCTTGCATGGGACCGCCTGTCCATCCATGGTGGACAGATGGGCTCAATACATACAAACGTACTTACATTTTCATTTGAGACTGTTTTGTCTTTCATCATCCAGTCTAGTCTGCAAGCCTCTGTTTGTGAAGAAGTCGCCTCCATGATCCCCTATTAGCAGATAGCACTGCGGCCTCCTCTGCTTCTACACCTCTCACTTTAAAATCGTTCAACACCGAATCTAACCATCGCCCCCTAGGTCTACCTCAGCTTCTCTTACACTATACAGCTGAGCTCATGAATCTCCTAGGTAATCTCTCCTCCCCATTCTCTTCACATGACCCCACCATCTGAGTCTGCTCATATGAACAGCTTCATCAAGCATGTTAATTTCTAACTTAGCCTTTATCTCTTCATTAAAAATACGCTCATGCCATTGCTCCCATTTGCCCCAGTAATCACTCCTGTCTTGAGTCCATGTATGTATCATTAAATAATATCCAGGAGTATGGTATAACAAATATAATGCACATTTATCATGTTTTGTCAGAGATTTTTCATACATGTTCACATTAATGAAATTAGACTTTCAATTGTCCATAAATACCAGCAACAATCCCAGACCAGCAACTAAACAAAGATGGAAACCCCCGATACTCCACCACTAGTTGACGTTGCGGGCATTGAGAAATAGCTCTGCCATTGCCTGAAATGTCAATACTGCAGTAAGGAGGTGCAGATTTTACTCCTCGTTTCCTTTTAAACAATCTGATTCCATTTAAGTAGTGTGAGTCACATGTGATTGCATCTCTCTCTGAGAAATGGATATCATAACGTACTAATGAATAAGTGTGTGGGCCACAGGGGCTGATACGTCCATCTGGTTCACTATAGTATGCCTATTGTGCTCTTTTACATGAACTTCGATGGTACGATCTGCCTAATCAACATACACTTCTCAGCAAGAGCAGGGTTCCTGTCAGACGCCACAGTAACAGAGGTGTGGGTCGATATTTAGTTAGGCAGCTTGGGGTACAGTATTCCAAGGGGTAGTGCTGCCGTACCATGGCACTACCCACTAAGAGGAAAGGAAATTATTCATAATCCAGAATAAATAATTGTTGAACGCCTACAGGTCAATATCTAATTCATTCCAAATTACTTATTATAAAGATACAACAAACAAAAGAACCCTGGGCTATTTCGGTTTGCGCAGCTCACTTCGGCTCGTCCCGATCCTCTCCGACAATACGGAAGGAGTGCGCGGCTGGCTGTCAAGATGCCGTCACATACCGTATTGTAAGTATCTGCAGCCAGCTGTTCGATTGAGGTTATTCCTTCATTAATGCTGCAAATGCAATGAAATTATAAGAACGAAAGTAAATGTACAGTGACCGAAAGTATTAAGCACGGAGTTAAATGAAAATACAGTATTTACGATTCCCTAGTTGTAAACTATGTTTTAAAGAAATATACTGTTCCAAAAAGCGTACATACACAGAGGCTATAATATCCACAACACGAAATAATGTATCAGGTGTAGAAAACTGCAGACGACCCTTGGCCATAGACGTCTTCCCTTCCGCTATTATACGCTTCACAAGTGACTTTGAAACACCCGTTGCTTCACCACAACATCATAATTGAGTTTATGAACGGTTTTCTGTTCTCGCAGGTGAGCAGTTATGTTATAGACTATTTCTTTAGCTTGTCCCCTTAATAGTCATCCAGATTTGCTACCAGACTTCGAAGTAGAAGCCATAACGAAACTCAAATGATACTATTACTAGAATAGCATGGTACACAACACTATATACATAAACACATTTACCCATAAAGTACATGCTACACGACAAGGGATTATAGGTAAAGCTCTGCGCGGATATCCGCAACATTTTTCGCCGTGCGGATATTCTTTGCATGGCTTTGCGGATAGCGGATAAGCTGCGGATAATGCTTGGAGTAAATTTGTGGATAGTTTTTAGAATACAATCCGAACTTGTTGAACATCATGGGGAAAATCGAGTAATGTGCGCAGCGGGTAATCGTGCGCACCTATGTTTTTCGAGTTGGTAGTACAACTTACAACTCAGTTCACTTTTAAATGCCAGTGTTTACAGTGTTTTGCATGTATGTATTTGTCAATATAATAGATTAGTTTGCCGGGATTCAGTGAGTTACGTTTTAAAAGCAGAGTGGGGGTAATGGTGCGCTGAACATATGATACAAGTAAATACA
Organism: Meconema thalassinum; assembly: GCA_946902985.2. Lineage (NCBI taxonomy): Eukaryota > Metazoa > Arthropoda > Insecta > Orthoptera > Tettigoniidae > Meconema > Meconema thalassinum. The sequence continues at coordinate 971,226,098 of OX336389.2, forward strand.
ACTCTACGAAAGCAGTTGCTGCAAAATTGTCTTGCTCCACCTCGTCTACTTCGTAAAGCTGGGAGTCATAATTATCCGAATACCTTTTGACATTGGCAAAATTATTTTACGGCGTAAGCCTCCGTGGCTTAGGCGGCAGCACGCCGGCCTCTCACCGCTGGATCCGTGGTTCAAATCCCGGTCACTCCATGTGAGATCTGTGCTGGACAAAACGGAGGCAGACAGGTTTTTCTCCGGGTACTCCGGTTTTCCCTGTCAAAATTTCATTCCAGCAACACTCTCCACTATCATTTCATTTCATCTGTCATTCAATTAATCATTGCCCCAGAGGAGTGCGTCAGGCCTCGGCAGCCGGCACATTTCATATCCTCGCCGCTAGATGGGGGCTTCATTCATTCCATTCCTGACCCGGTTGGAGACTGGAAGCAGGCTGTGGATTTTCATTTTTTTCATTTTACGGCGTAACGCCCACCAAGGTTGTCAGACGGTTAGAGTTCAAGTTTGCAGAGGAGAATAAGATTCCCCATCATTTCTATATAGTTAAAAGTCTAGCAGGCAAATATTGGTTGTATGAGTTCTTGAAGAGAAATCCTGCATTAACGTTCAGATGACCTGAAGGAACAAGCCTAAATAGGATTGCCTCCTTTAATGCTGACGAAACAAGGATATGTTATTCTAATATCCAAAAATGCGGAATTTTATTATCATTGCATTGTTATGCTATTATAAAATGCATCTGAATATTCTAATATTAATGCTCGGTGCAAGTTTCAGCCAATTCACATTATATTATTATGGCTTTCCAACACTCATCCCATGCCCATAATTTCCCAACCCATGCGCATGATTACCATGCAGGGTGGGTAATCGTGCGCAAATGCATATTTGCGAGGTTTCGAATTATAGTCCACCAAATTTAATTTTGAATTACATTTGTTTCTGCACATCGAATATGGAGTTACTAAGGCTCCCTTATTCATAACTGCAGCTGTGTTATCTATTATGAGACCATCACAAGACCGATTATTGGTTAAGTGCGCACAATTCCCCCACTATCCCTTACTAGGGCCCGGATGTTTATGACATATCATATTTTTCCGTTATGTTTTTTCATGACAAATATAAGATGATGATTTACACTAATCCCATTCAAATTATGTCATTAAGTACAATCAACACTCCGAACTGAAAAGGGTTGTAATTCTGGCTGTATAACATTCATTTTAGACATAGCACATAACATCCAGTACATAGCCTAATGGTTCGACTTTCTGCTCAAATGTCTAAAAGATAAAGTATAAAGCAACACATTGGAAATATTATTGTAATGCCAGTATATTCGGATAACAAACGTGTGGATCAAAGTCACGTGGATGTGGGGCGGATGCAGATAACGTTTTGTCTATCCGCGCAGGGCTCTAATTATAGGACTACAATAAAGAAAACGTATATAAAACTGACAAAATAATTAGAGCGCGAAAATGGATTGGCTTCGAAGCACTTGTCAGGGCGTCTCCACAGTATGCTCGGTACGGCGGCCAGACAGCATGTGACCCCCTCCACCGCTCCTCTGACTCTGAATGAATGCGCAGGGAACTGAGCTTTGCGCAGGTTCCTTTGATCGTTGCTCGTTTATAGTTTAAACATTCCGTCCGTAGAGAATCTATTCCAGTCCATTGTCCCCACAGTAATATCTTGTGCCCTGGGTCTATTGGACACTGATGACGCATGCGCAGAGTCCTAATTACAATCTTCATCGCAGGCTCGCGCATCACTGGCAATGCAGAATTCAGCCGTACTCTGCGCCGGAGACAGTGTGGGACAAGGAAGCACAGGAGGTGAAGAGCAATGCCATCTATCGGTCACTGTGAGGTACTGGGCCAGTGCTGTGGAACTTCACAAAGCGTGGAAAAGAGGAGGGAGTGTACCAATAATCTGATTGGCTGGAAGTGATTTGACACTCATTGCTTATTGGTGGGTTTTCGTCTTTCAAGTCGTTCACACAAACTGACAACTAATCGCTCACGCTCTCACACAAAGAATATGTGAGTGAAGACTTTCCTCTCCAGATAATGCAGAAAGGAAAAAAAAGTTATTATTTGGGATGAAAATGGGAATAGTTTTCGAAGCCCATGATAAAATTTAACCAAGCAATATCGAGGCTGGAAGTTGGCAGAAACCAGTCTCGTGGCGACGTCGAGCAGGAGGGAATTTCCGTCACGTGATTATATTGCGCAATGGAAGGATCGAGAAGCCTAGAATCGGCCTAGCAACAGTGAATCATCCCAGGAATTGTTTAAACATTGTTATAAATTATCCGATTGGATATGAGCCTACAGCCAATAATAAGAAGTATTAGAGGAAACGGGAGTTACAGCAACTAAATTTTATGGATATTTACCACATTTAAGTCCCAAGAGAATGAATTTATGTAATGGTAAAGTGAAGGAAATTATAATAAAATATTGGAGATATTTTATAAGTCGACAGCAGGTCGCAATTTGAAGGAATAAGCAATTTACTAGAGCCCGCTCAAATTTTCGAGAGAGCGAAAAAGGTGGCCAGAATCGGTGACTTGGAGGGGAGACGCCAAGCATCGAGGCTCTTGTTCATCTGAAGTTTGAACTGATCAGACGTGTTTTGTCGGGAGAGATAGGAGTCCCGAGTGCATCACCGAGTCCGTGAAAGGTCGACTCGTGGAGACGCAGTATAGCGAGGCTAGGAGTAGGAGATTGCCACGCCAGTAAAGTGAGTGAAGTTGCGAGGAATATAAATGCCGCAATAACTTCGAATTGATCAACTTCAAAAACATTATTTCTAATACAGATTATAGCATACAATCTTGTGAAGTATATTATGAACTTTTATCGAATTCGGAAGAACATTTTGGGAGATATAAACATTTTGTGAAGCGTTAGGAAAGTGTCTGAATCCAGCGCTATAAAACACTTTTGTCCGAGAAGACTACAGCGAATGCACAGATTCACGTGAGCAACAGTGATTGTTAGCATTGCTAGTGAGGCACTTTATGGTAACACCAGTATGATGTCGGTGTATTCTCAACAGAAGAACATTATTAAGTCTTATAATATGATTATAATTATGGACTAAATTAGTATGTGCGCCAGGAATACAAGCAGATAGAAGCAATATAGTCAACGATGGAGATTCGTTAGAGGAGTTTGATCATGACTGTCTACTTTACGAGCAAACATGAGACGTTATGTACAACCACATTCTAGTGCATTATCGTCAAACATGAGCTCGATATTAACACCAACGACTACAGAACGATATTCATACTCCATCTCCATGAATATTCAGTGAGGTCCACGACTTCCTTTTCGAATTTATTTCGGAACGTGAAGCCGAACTTTCGGCACTTCTCGTTGTTTGATGAAACTGTACCATGACGGAGTGAGAAGAGACATGAAGACTATCAGGAGGTCCAGGGTATACCCGGTCACAAAGAAGATGATGGTTGGCGGTCTGCAGTTCAATCCCGGTCGGAGCTTGCTGTTTTCCAGTAGGGGAATTCGTTCCTTTCCTGAGGTCGTGAGTTCTTGGAGACAAACTAGGATCCAACCCGGATCCTTGAAGGACGTTACAACTAAGTATTTTACAATACTCTATTTGAACTTCTAGACTCCCAGACAAGGTAGCTGTGTTCATTAAACTTGTAGTTAGAGCATTATTAGTGGCATTCTAGAGCAATTCCTTTATCCATATTTAGAAACAATATTTATGTATTCCATGTATAGACATTTTATTCTTCGAGATCATTTGTAGTGATCGTCTTTCGACGTTTTTAGCATCGTTTGTTGCAATCCAGTTTCTGAAGTGAGATTTTAACTTGTTTGAGGAATTTGTATTTTTGTCATTTCCTTTAAGGAACAGTAATTTATTTTCGACGTTTATGAATTCATTTTGAATTCAGGTGATAGACATTTTCGTCTATGTTACCAATTAAATTAATTTATTACTTTAATTTGGGCTTCTTATATGTCGTGAAGTAACATCAAGAGAGAAGAAAGAAACTGTGATGTATTGGGAAATATCACAGCATCGTAACAATCTTAGCATCGTATTGGAGAGAAACATTTAACGTGGAAACAATGATTATCGTTAGAACTCATAGACATTCGTTCAGAATGGAGAAAATACGAATATGACTAACTGTATGTTTTATTGAAGAAAGCTATGATCTTTCAGTCAGTTAAAATAATTTGAGAATAGAATCTTCTTGGAAGATCTTTAACATCCGACGTTAGGGAAGTTCTAGTTTGATTAACTCGTCGAGATTGATCCTTATCGAACAAACACAAATAATTTTTGAGATTATGTATTCACGATGGGTAATATAATGTCACATTGTAGACATGATATTCCTTCATCTGTGAAAGTGAAACCAGAAGTGTGGAGTGACAGTACAGTATTTTTTTAAATGTATATGCAACAGTTTAGATATATCCTAGTAACGTTTTTAAAGTAATTGTGAGGAGGTCTTTCACGCTTAGTCCAAAGGTCGTTGACATGTATAAATTAGTGGATTAACAACTGATGTTATTGTTTGTTATACCAGCGGTTGGTTTGACAACGCTGAGGAATTATGCCCTTTTTAAGGAATGCCAGTTTTCAGGAAGTGAAGATGATAACCTTTTGATATTGGTTAATATGTTTGTAATTCTGTGTGCAGTTGGCATACGAGAGGCTTTTAGCGAAGGAGTTTCCGCATTATAATACAGTCATTGCTTGGTCAAGGCTATTTTTGGCAAGGCATAAGGTGGGTGTGGGTAGAACTCCTTTTATTTCATTCACGACTTTGGATCAGTGAAGATAGTAGGGTCAGAGGTGAAATTTAGATGGGATATTGGATATTGAAGTCTGTTACTTTTACTCTATTAACTTTTATTAAACCCGAGTAAGTAAATACGTATGTTTAACCTTTGCTGGTCGAATATATTTGACTTATTTTGACGACAGACCAGAATTGAGTATAAGTGGTAGTATTTCTGAAGTTATGGAGAATTGTGAGGATCCCATTAAATTGCAATTGACATTAATGCGAGATCGGAGCTTATGCTCCAGTGTAAATAGACATTACATTTTTATCTTGATAATTGAATGTATTTTAAATTCATTTGTTATTAACTTTCATTACTTTTCAATCGAGGGTATAAAGTGTTAGGTTTAGGAAGTTATTTGATGTTTTAGCATAGTGGATAGCGTATGAAAGTCGATGTGGTCTAATGCGGTTTGTTTATTGTTCAGTGTGTATAACAACTCCGTTGGGGTATCACAACGGGAGAGAGTGAAAGGAATAGTGTGTGGAAGTTTCATTTTGTTAACATGTAGGATGTATGGAGGATTTGCGTTTTTGTCTGGCGTAAATTAGATTTTTATAACGTTGCTTGTTGGTGGCAGAAGTGTGCATTCTCGGTCAAGGGAGGCAACCGAGCGTCTTCTTCAGAACTCGTTTTTCCAGCCAAGGCCAGGGCACCGCCAAATAAATGAGTCGACATGTTGCTTGCCAACAGAGTCAATGAATGAATCAGCCGGTATTGGAGATTGTAACGGGCTGGATTATATAATCTGTCACGTGGCTTGAGTCGCGCGCTGCAAAGACCCAGGTGTGCAGCGGAGCGTGCCACAGGAATGTGAAACACGCAGGGGTTTTTAATTGTTTTAGCTTGTTGTAATAGGCTTAGGCCGCCCCAAGATTTTGTCACAGTGTTCGTGGAACACAGGATTGTCAGTGGCGTAGATGTGAAGAGGTGAGAATATGTGAGTGCTTTATTAAGTGTATGAATGTTTAGATATAGTTTACTTTTTGTCATTAAATTGTTTAGTTTTGTTAGACGTCGCGTCGTTTTGATTTATTTTATATATAAGGAGATGCAACTGTGAAACCCATTTTAGGTCCAGAAGCTGACCACGAGATCCCCAAGAACGCAAGGTAGGTGCTCTACTTTGAGCTAAGTGCATATATGTAATTCACAGTTTCAACGTATTTCCCGCTACGTATATTCTTGAGGGTCATGTTGGAGTGGATTCTTGACTAGTATTTAAGCCGGAGCAGTCAGGCTCTACAAATCCAGCGGTGCTTCGGAAATCTGACAGACCGCCTCTCGAATATACGGGTACAGTGGAAAGATGGCACCCTAGACTTTGGGGCCACGAAAATAGCTTCGTGAGGCCATTTAGAAGCTATCCAGATGACAACTTAATTTTCGAGTTTATGGGATTAACCAACCATATCATCTGTGATGAGCTAGAGTGTAATTATATAGGTAATTTGCTTTGTTTTTAACAAAATTGCACTCAAACAAGGATCAGATCTAATGGATAGCCTGAGAAAGGAGCAATAGGTAACATTTTTCGAAATGACCTACTATCTGAATCTATTTTCAATTTGACCGGCTCATGGTTATTGATAGCCATGTTAATATAAAGCTAACTTGTTTGATGACAGTAAATGTAAATGTTCTTTATGGTAGTATATTTAAAATAAATCACACGCCAACGCTCTTTGGGGTCTGGTATTTTAGAAGTAGGATGTCTGGTAACAGAATATTAAGTTAATATTAAGGCGAGATGATAAGATGCCCAAATACATGGATTGAAAGGATGCTCTAAAGTGTTGCTATATTTCTCTATTTGTTTGTATTCCTATAGCACTTTGTATTATTTATATTGTTGTAAAGGCAACGATGGCGACAGATGATGTCCGGAAGATGATGAACGAGATGAAGGAGAGCTTGTTGGAGAACATGCAGAAAAGTTTGAAAGATTCTCAAACTAAACTGGACAGTAATATGAAAGAGAAATTAGATAGTGTTGAAAATCAGATTAAGAAGAATCTGAAGGTAAATGTCATTGATTTACAGAGAAAGTTGTATGAGGCGAAGCAGGATCGAGAGCAGCTGAGAAAAGGGATCACCAGGCAGATCTTGATACTGTTGTTGGTAAGGTCAGCGGTGTCGAGGAAAGTTTTAAGGGTGATATACAGGGTATGCAAAGTTCTTTACAGGGTTTGCAGACCAGCTCCACTGAATTGAAGGATGATGTTGCCAATGTACAAACCAGAGTTGAGAGTGTTCATTCTGATGTTGCTCTCGTTAAAGATAACGTTGCCCATGTCCAAACTGATGTTGCTCTTGTTAAAGATGATGTTGCTCTTGTGAAATCCAATGTTGCCAATGTATGATCTGAGGTTGCCAATGTAAGGTCCGATGTGTCCCATGTCCAAACCAAGGTAGACATGGTTCAGGAAAATGTTAATAATATGCAGATAGATGTTAACAATGTCCAAACAGATATAACTAGTGTACAGAGTGATATTAGCAAGGTTCAGTCAAAAGTAAATTCTATGTTTGTTGATGTCAATAAGGTTCAAGGGGACATAAACAAAATAGGAAGGGAAGTAGAGGAATCCAAGACACAATGTTCTGATGGTATAGGGGCTTTAAGAACGCAATTTGTAGATGATTCCCTAAAAACTATTATTTCATTAGCCGAGTTGAAAACTAACGTTGATACTCTGCGTAATCAGGTGATAGACCATAATAAGATCTTGAAGGATGACATGGAAGTTCATAGAGCCGAAATGTTGAAGGCGAATGTAGCCATCTGGAAAGATGAATGGGATAAGTCAAGTACGGAACATATTAAGTTAATACAAGGTAAAATTGAGAGTAAACTTGCCCAGTACGCAATTACAGATAAACCGTGATGTTATGAGTGTCAGGTCAGATCTAGGAAAGCGTATAGATCAATTGTTACAAAGACAGGTTGACAATAAGAATCAATCGACCGAGGCGAACAAAACTTTAACGGAATCCTTCGAAACTCGTAGTAAACGTTTAGACGAGTGGATACATACAGTAGTCACAGTCGTAAATGAGATCAAAGAGGGAAGATCGACCAGTATCGAAGACTACATTAGCAGCAGATTGCAGTCTGAGCTTACGAGACGTTGCAGATCTTGAAGTCTATAAGGAGGACTTGAAGAAGGAAGTAGAGAAGCAGGTGAAAGAAATGATTACGGAGATAGAAGATAAGGAGAAGATAGAAGTCGGGGACTATGAAAGTCGTCATAGAAGACCCAGTATGGAGACAGGAGATAGAGAAGTGAGATCAGAAGAGAGAGTATTCAGATACTATGAGGGACTCGAAGATAGAAGTAGAGAACCCGAAAGAGAAAGGAGAGAGTATCGTCCCAGTTTCCAAGATTCTCAACAGAGGAACGTGACGGTAATACGCAACTTTGAGGACAAGCCTCGTAAGTTTACTAACCTCGATTCTTACACACCAATAGAGTATATCAGGAATATCCATGAATACTTTGCGGAAGCTCACATTCCTCGTGAATGGGAAATGAAGATAGTGGAGCGCTATTTAGGTGAGGGACCCCTTGAGTGGTTCAGGGCCTTCAGGTACACATTCGTGGACTTTGAAGAGTTCGCTGAAGCTCTAATGAAGCGCTATTGGTCAATTGAGGCACGGAACAGTTTGCGCGCGGAAGTATATCCCAGGAAGTATTCGGGTACTTTACCGACGCGCTACGCCGACTTCTTTACGACACAGCTCGCCCGACTACGTTTTTTACAACCCCCACTATCTACGGCACAACTGATAGATGCTATCGCCAGAATGCTGCCAGTTGAGGCGAGAAGGCTAATAAGTTAGTCAGGAATTAGTGACTTAGCCGGCATGGACGAACTTCTTCGGAAATTGGATTATACTAGTCCAACGCCCAATGTCGTAGCTAGAAACCAACGTCAGGACTATAAGGAGATCCATACTGTGTTTATAGATCAAACACAGCAGACAGAAAGCACTAAAGTGCAGGAGAAGGGAACCTTAGGCCCAGAGAGAAATACTTATTTCAGGGATAGGAGACCGGAACCTAGGTATAGGAGATTCCGTGGTGGCCGTCCCTATCAACAACAACGACGAGGAAACTATCAAGAAAATCGGAGAAGTGGTTTCTTCCATAATAATAATAATTATAGAGACAACAAGATTTATAATGGTAGAAACAATCGCAATAATCAGAGCCAGAATCAAGATAGACCACAGAGAAATGAAGTGATGACCAAGAGAATTACGACGAACGTCATCAAGAAGGAAAGGAGTACTTAAAGAAGTTAAGGGAAAAGGAAAAGGAGGAAGAAAGCAATCAAAGCTTAAGTTTGGATCCTATACCCAGTACGAGCAAAGAGAAACAAAATGAGAAAGACTCGTATAGGAGATATGGAGGAACCCCAGTAGGACGACTAGAGAAGTAGGAAGAGAGAAGAAATATTACTACGCAGTACTAGAAGAGACGAACGGGCCAATTGAAGATGACTGTGACGGACGCAGGGAAAGAAGAAAGAACCGTTCCGCATACAAACTGTCTATCGAAATAACTGTTATGAGCTGTATGATGAAGAGAACAATGTCATTTTGGGAAAGTACAATGCAAAGAACTTTAAAAAAAGTTGCTACCGGTCAACTTGTTGCTAGTACATCAGTCAGACACCAGACAGCGCTTAAGTCCTAGGTGCCAAGAATTAGCATGGCTATCGGCCATCTGTAGTAAGGTAATCTGTGCTTGGAGGGGAGACGTGAAAGGCCGACTCGTGGAGACGCGGTATAGCGAGGCTAGGAGTAGGAGATTGCCGTGCCAGTAAAGTGAGTGAAGTTGTGAGGAATATAAATGCTGCAATAACTTCGAATTGATCAACTTCAAAAACATTATTTCTAATACAGATTATAGCATACAATCTTGTGAAGTATATTGCGAACTTTTATCGAATTAGGAAGAATATTTTGGGAGATATAAACATTTTGTGAAGCGTTAGGAAAGTGTCTGAATCCAGCGCTATAAAACACTTTTGTCCGAAAAGACTACAGCGAATGCACAGATTCACTGCATTTGCTGTAGTCTTCTCGGACAAAAGTGTTTTATAGCGCTGGATTCACGTGAGTAACAGTGATTGTTAGCATTGCTAGTGAGGAACTTTATGGTAACCTCAGTATGATGTCTGTGTATTCTCAACAGAAGAACATTATTAAGTCTTATAATATGATTATAATTATGGACTAAATTAGTATGTGCGCCAGGAATACAAGCAGATAGAAGCAATATAGTCAACGATGGAGCTTCGTTAAAGGAGTTTGTTCACGACTGTCTACTTTACGAGCAAACATGAGACGTTATGTACAACCTCATTCTAGTGCATTATCGTCAAACATGAGCTCGATATTAACACCAACGACTACAGAACGATATTCATACTCTATCTCCATGAATATTCAGTGAGGTCCACGACTTCCTTTTCGAATTTATTTCGGAACGTGAAGCCGAACTTTCGACACTTCTCGTTGTTTGATGAAACTGTACCATGACGGAGTGAGAAGAGACATGAAGACTATCAGGAGGTCCAGGGTATACCCGGTCAAAGAAGATGATGATTGGCGGTCCGCAGTTCGATCCCGGTCGGAGCTTGCTGTTTTCCAGTAGGGGAATTCGTTCCTTTCCTGAGGTCGTGAGTTCTTGGAGACGAACTAGGATCCAACCCGGATCCTTGAAGGACGTAACAACTAAGTATTTTACAATACTCTATTTGAACTTCTAGACTCCCAGACAAGGTAGCTGTGTTCATTAAACTTGTAGTTAGAGCATTATTAGTGGCATTCTAGAGCAATTCCTTTATCCATATTTAGAAACAATATTTATGTATTCCATGTATAGACATTTTATTCTTCGAGATCATTTGTAGTGATCGTCTTTCGACGTTTTTAGCATTGTTTGTTTGCAATCCAGTTTCTGAACTGAGATTTTAACTTGTTTGAGGAATTTGTATTTTTGTCATTTCCTTTAAGGAACAGTAATTTATTTTCGACGTTTATGAATTCATTTTGAATTCAGGTGATAGACATTTTCGTCTATGTTACCAATTAAATTAATTTATTACTTTAATTTGGGCTTCTTATACGTCGTGAAGTAACATCAAGAGAGAAGAAAGAAACGGTGATGTATTGTGAAATATTACAGCATCGTAACGATCTTAGCATCGTATTGGAGAGAAACATTTAACGAGGAAACGATGATTATCGTTAGAACTCATAGACATTCGTTCAGAATGGAGATAATACAAATATAACTGTATGTTTTATTGAAGAAAGCTATGATCTTTCAGTCAGTTAAAATAATTTGGGAATAGAATGTTCTTGGAAGATCTTTATCATCCGACGTTAGGGAAGTACTAGTTTGATTACCTCGTCGAGATTGATCCTTATCGAACACACACAAATAATTTTTGAGATTATGTATTCACGATGGGTAATATAATGTCACATTGTAGACATGATATTCCTTCATCTGTGAAAGTGAAACCAGAAGTGTGGAGTGACAGTACAGTATTTATATTAAATGTATACCCAACAGTTTAGATATATCCTAGTAACGTTTTTAAAGTAATTGTGAGGAGGTCTTTCACGCTTAGTCCAAAGGTCGTTGACATGCATAAATTAGTCGATTAACAACTGATGTTATTGTTTGTTATACCAGCGGTTGGTTTGACAACGCTGAGGAATTACGCCCTTTTTAAGGAATGCCAGTTTTCAGGAAGTGAAGATGATAACCTTTTGATATTGATTAATATGTTTGTAATTCCGTGTGCAGTTGGCATGCGAGAGGCTTTTAGCGAAGGAGTTTCCGCATTATAATACAGTCATTGCTTGGGCAAGGCTATTTTTGGCAAGGCATAAGGTGGGAGTGGGAAGAACTCCTATTATTTCATTCACGACTTTGGATCAGTGAAGATAGTAGGGTCAGAGCTGAAATTTAGACGGGAAATTGGATATTGAAGTCTGTTACGTTCACTCTTATTAACTTTTATTAAACCCGAGTAAGTAAATACGTATGTTTAACCTTTGCTGGTCGAATATATTTGACTTATTTTGACGACAGACCAGAATTGAGTATAAGTGGTAGTATTTCTGAAGTTATGGAGAATTGTGAGGATCCCATTAAATTGCAATTGGCATTAATGTGAGAACGGAGCTTATGCTAGAGCGTAAATAGACATTACATTTTTATCTTGATAATTGAATATATTTTAAATTCATTTGTTATTAACTTTCATTACTTTTCAATCGAGGGTATAACGTGTTAGGTTTAGGAAGTTATTTGATGTTTTAGCATAGTGGATAGCATATGAAAGTCGATGTGGTTGAATGCGGTTTGTTTATTGTTGTGTGTGTATGAAAACTCCGTTGGGGTATCACAACGGGAGAGAGTGAAAGGAATAGTGTGTAGAAGTTTCATTTTGTTAACATGTAGGATGTATGGAGGATTTGCGTTCTTGTCTGGCGTAAATCAGATTTTTATAACGTTGCTTGTTGGTGGCAGAAGTGTGCATTCTCGGTCAAGGGAGGCAACCGAGGGTCTTCTTCAGAACTCGTTTTTCTAGCCAAGGCCAGGGCACTGCCACATAAATGAGTCGACATGTTGCTTGCCAACAGAGTCAATGAATGAATCAGCCGGTATTGGAGATTGTAACGGGCTGGATTATATAATCTGTCACGTGGCTTGAGTCGCGCGCTGCAAAGACCCAGTGTGCAGCGGAGCGTGCCACAGGAATGTGAAACACGCAGGGGTTTTTAAATGTTTTTGCTTGTTGTAATAGGCTTAGGCCGCCCCAAGATTTTGTCACAGTGTTCGTGGAACACAGGATTGTCAGTGGCGTAGATGTGAAGAGGTGAGAATGGGTGTGTGCTTTATTAAGTGTATGAATGTTTAGATATAGTTTACTTTTTGTCATTAAATTGTTTAGTTTTGTTAGACGTCGCGTCGTTTTGATTTATTTTATATATAAGGAGATGCAACTGTGAAACCCAGTTTAGGTCCAGAAGCTGACCACGAGATCCTCGAGAACGCAAGGTAGGTGCTCTACTTTGAGCTAAGTGCATATATGTAATTCACAGTTTCAACGTATTTCCCGCTACATATATTCTTGAGGGTCATGTTGGAGTGGATTCTTGACTAGTATTTAAGCCGGAACAGTCAGGGTCTACAAATCCAGCGGTGCTTTGGATATCTGACAGACCGCCTCTCAAATATACGGGTACAGTGGGACAGTAACTTTAGAAAAAGAATAGCACAAGAGAATTCTTGTAAAATTAAATTTACAGTACAGAAAGTTCATAGGCTATGGAAAGTATCAAGACTCAGACACTAGCAAATAACTAAATTTTAATTCTAGATTTCTCTAAAAAAGGAGTCTGCATTAATAACACTTAATCCAAAATAATGTACAGCACATCTATAAATAGAAACATTGAAATTCAAAATGCCTCTAATGAATAGAGAAAATGATTATGTACTTACTAATTCTTTATGCGGTAAAAAGAATGAATAAAGAACAAAAATCAAAGTACGATCATGCCTACATGTTAAGACTTCACAAATTAATCTCAATCGGCTAAACATTGTGGTTGATAAACCATCTACACCTGTCTGGCCTGGATGAAATCGCATGAAATTTTGCATGTATCTTCAGTTCTTATTTTAGGTATTGAAGTGTGGTTTTATGTTTTAAGTCTTTCACTAAGAGTGGCATCTTTCTACCATTATTGTGAGGGCTTTTGTGCACCAAAGTTATCTCGTGAAGGAGAGAGAGTTCATTTCTGTCCCTATAATAGACAACAGCACAAGGTTCATCACATCAAATACTGCGCATTTCCAAAGTTGGATGTATTTAGAAATTTTATACATAGGAAATCGAACCGTTTATGTGAAGTGAGCAAATAGACCGCTCTGCTATCATGTTATATAAATACCTATGTATTCGGAGATTTTTTACTTGGCACTACCCCTTGTACTAGTCTGGAGCCGCTACTGATTCCAAGACAAAAAATTTGGAAAGGCCTTGATTGAAAAGATCAAAATGTTCAACAGGAAGTGTGTCAGCTGAGATCACAGTGGAAATGGAGACACAGTCAATGGTTTGAAACTACATTTCATCACATGGTATAAACATGTTGAATGCAAGGATGAATTTTGAAATGACGAGTCTTAGCCCAAGCAGTTATATTCAAAGTCATCACCGACGGCGGTCAAAATTAGGACAAGATCTACGACAAATAACTTTACAGGAACAGAGTAGGCTGGAGGTAGCTTAGGAACCTGGAGTTGTAACATGATGCTTCTTCCATTAGGGACTTGGGACATCTTTCATCAACGGGCCCTTTGTATATTGTGTGGAATTTGTTTGATAACCTGTGTTTTTGTGGTGACTGTGGTAGTATACATGTAATTGTAATTAACATGATATAAGATTTGGATAGGAGCCCCAGGACTTGAAATAAGGTACCATCCTAGCATTTGCCTGGAGTAAGAGTGGAAAGTCATGGCGGAAAAGAAACACACAAATGATGGCCGCTGTCAGAACAAGGATTCGAACCTTTTATCTCTAAACTTCCTGCTCCAGTCACAATATCTAACTTAACACACACATATATGATTCCATTAGGGGCATGATGGTGACTGTGAATATCAATCTACAGGTATATCCAATGCAAATACTAATGAATGTTTCTCACAAGTCACCCTTATTTGAAAAGCAGAATTGCCACGTTCTTATTTTTGCGAGACTGTGTGAAAAAACACCATGATGCCAACTAACCTACTTCCCCATTACAGGTGTCTGAGAAGCGACAACATTCAGAAATTAAAAAAGAAAAAAGGATATTGAACCAATTATGAATTGTTTCTCAAATTTAACACACAAATTTGAGTAATTTAGGTAAGTAATAGAATTTACAGAAAAAACAATACAGACAAACTTAGTTTATTTACATAGTTTACGCCCACATTGGAGCACTTAAATCAATCCATATACACTACAGTCTTTACATTATTAGAGTTGTAATGGCTTCTCAACTTCCTCTTCTCCCAGAGCTTCTTTAATCTCTCCGACCTGGCCGCCCTCTCTTCATTTGTAATGGTGTACTGTTTTCGTTTGACTGTTTTTAATTTCAATCTTGTATCCCTACTTCTCAGAATCCTCTTCTCTTTTCTCTCTGCAATTTGTTTCATTGTAATATTTAGCTCGTCTAAATCATTCTGGACCTCAACGAACCAGTTGTTCTTGGTTTTACTTTTCCAAAAGAAATTGAATAATTGTTTCAGTAGTCTGGTGTCTGGTAGTCTTACTATGTGGCTGAAAAAAGCAAGTCTCCTTTTTCGCATTGTATCCACAATTGATTCATTTTCCCGATAGACTATTTCATTAGGCAGCAGTCTCCATTGTCCATTTACTTGATGTTTTTTATTGATAATTGTCCTGATGATCCTTCTGTCTATTTTTTGGATTTTATCTGTTGTTGCTTTGGTATTCATCTTAAACAGGGTTTCACTTGCATAAGTTGCTTCAGGTTTAACTACTGAACCATAATGTTTGAATTTGGCATTCATCGAGAGAGATTTCTTCTTATAAGTTGACCATGTGACCCGTTGTGCTTGTCTCAGTTTTGTTGTTCTGTACTCTATTGCGGCTTTCTCATTTAGGTTCCAAGTTATAGTTTCCCCAAGGTACTTGAACTTTTTTACAACCTTAATTTGTTTATTATCATTTAGTTGAAGGACAGGAGTGTCCACCTCGAAGGTTGGCATAATCTCTGTCTTTTCAAATGAAATTTGTAATCCCACTTTTTCTGCAATGTTTTCCAGTTGTTCAATTTGGACTTTAGCCTCTTCCACACCATTTGCCAGTAGTGCAAGATCGTCTGCAAATGCCAGGCAGTTTAGTTTAATATTTCTACCAATCTTGATGTTTGGTTGGCATTTCTTTCTCCATTCTCTCATGACCTTCTCCAGTACACAATTAAACAAAATAGGTGAGAGACCATCCCCCTGCCGAAGGCCGGTTGTGATTGTAAATGGTTTTGACAATTCTCCTCTAAATTTAACTTTTGCTTTAGTGTTCTTGAGAGTCATTCCAATAAGGTTGATCAATTTCCTGTGAACACCAAATTCTTGAAGAGTATTTAGTAATGACTTCCGATGAATACTGTCATAAGCTTTTTTGAAGTCAACAAAAGTGATGACTAGGTTCTTACTTCGAGCTCTGTGATGCTTCATAATCCATTTAAGACTGATGATTTGATCTGGACAACTTCTGCCTGGCCGAAATCCTCCTTGGTACTCTCCAAGTTCTTGGTCCAGTTGTTCCTGTATTCTTGAGTGAAGAATTTTTGAAAAGATCTTATATGTGACATCAACAAGGGATATTCCTCTATAATTATTGGGATCTGACCTATCACCTTTCTTGTGTAGGGGGTGGATTATTGCAGTGTTCCATTCCTCTGGCATTTTTTCAGAGTTCCATATGTCAATAATACGTTTATGTAGGTTTCGTAGAGTTTGATCATTTGCATTCTTCCATAATTCTGCAACCAACTGATTTTCTCCTGCTGCTTTATAGTTCTTGAGCAAGTTAACGGCTTTGATCACTTCCTCATATGTTGGTGGAATAACCTTTTCTAGTGGTGTTTTGTTTTTAGGTTTTGGGTCAAATTCCAGATTTTCTCTTGGGTCTTCGCAGTTGAGTAATTTTTTGAAGTAGACTGCCAAGATATTTGCATTGTCTTGGTTGTTATGTGCCATTTTCCCATTTTCATTTCTCAGCATAAGTGTAGGTGGGGTATACTTAGACTGATACTGTTTAAACGACTTGTAATAATCCCTTGTTTTATGTTGCTTGAATGATTCATCTATTGTTCTGAGCATTTCATTCTGATGATTCCTTTTAATTCTTCGAATTTCTTTAGCTGCTTGTCTTCTAGCATTAGTTAGTTCTGTTCTGGATTCGTCGGTTTTCCTTTGTTGATCATTTAACCATGCTTTGTGCCTCATTTGAATTGCTTTATCGCACTCCTCGTTCCACCAAGCATGTTTCTTCCTACTTTTAATGGGAGCAAGTTCTTCAGCTACTGATTTCAATTTATTAATTATCACCTCTAAGTCATCACTTAGTTGTGTTTTAGATCTCTCCAAGTATACTTTATTGTTCATTAAATATGTGGGGTCATAATTTTTCTTCCTATTGGATTGGGCAGGCTTACGCTTTCTCTTAGGTGTTAGCTTTATTTTTATTTTGGATATGTAATGATCTGAATCGATGTCCACTCCACGGAGAACTTTGACATTATAAATTTCCTTATGATAATTTTTATCCATGGCAACATGATCGATTTGGAATTCCCCCAATTTTATGTTAGGACATTTCCAGGTCATTAATTTGTGTGGTCGCCTCTTAAATCTGGTAGTTTCCAAAATAAATCCATGGTCTGTACAAAGTTCAATTAACCTTTGACCATTCCTGTTTGTTAATTTATGAGCTGGCCATTTTCCTACTACTGGGCGGTATCGCCTTTCTCGTCCTATTTTTGCATTAAAATCCCCAAGCAAGATTTTAACATGTGCATCAGGGATGCTTGATATCATATGGTCGAGCTCCTCCCAAAATTTGTCCACTTCTTCTCTATCCTTTCTGTTTTTATCATTTGTTGGTGCGTGTACATTTATCAAGGTGTAGGTTTTGTTTTCAACTTTAATTGTTAAGGTTGCTGTCCTCGCCGTGCTCGAGGAGAAGTCCTCTATTGAGTCTATTATACTAATATGAACCAGAAATCCCACTCCGAATTGCGGGACATTCTTCATTACCCTTTTCCCTGGGGGTCCTTTATATAGACGATATCCTCCTGATTCAATTGGATCCTGATCTGTATTTCGAAGTTCTTGAAGCGCTGTTATTAAGATTTTATGTTGATCCATTATATCTGTTAAGTGTTTCAACTTACCAAGTTTCAGTAGTGAGTTAATATTTAATGTCGCAAAGTATGAAAACTTTCCTTTCTTGTTGAATTTAAGTTTCTTCTGTTGGGCTTTCAGGCGCTCCGACTCGCCTTGATCTTCTACGTGGCACCCCACCGTATTCCGAATGGTGCCTTGCTTGGATCTTCGATGTTGCATGTCCAAGCCGGTGGATTTATTCGTTAGAAGACTCTTCATGTTTGATTGATTGTCTGATCTCGACGATCGAAACAGTTCTGACCGATGCCAGGGTTTACAATTCCAGATGTGATCTGGAAAGGGTGATTGGTGAGATATGGATTGGTGATTAATGAGATTGTGAAGTTTGTGTTTGGTCCGCGAGAGCTATTTTATTTCACTCAAGTCCGCCGGTATGCCGGTGAGGACCCCCCTATCCGCCACCTGGGACGCGCCACGTCGGAGTATCACCTCTCCGCCTGCTACGACAGCGTAGTAGGTTAGTTAATGTAAACATGTTTAATTCAAAATTTTGCTGCCAAGACCCTTGGTAAGCATATACAACACAATGCAACTTCTATAATTCTAAGTCTTGAATAATTGAATTCATTTGCCGGTCTTTTCAGCTTCAAATTAGCCACATTCGACAGAACAGCTTAATTTTTCATACATTGCAAATTTCAGGTTATTTAACAATTTCAAAGACCACATTTTTTGTGCTATGTGCTTAATATTTGAAGAAAAGTAAAAAGGCTGAAATTACATAAACATGTCGCATGAATTTCACAGATATCAACTGATAAGCCAATACTTCCCACAACATTGTACTCTAATATTGCTAACCATACAAAATGATGGAAGTATTTTGGAAAGTTTCCACACATAGTGTGTTTGTATAAGGGAAAGGAGATTGAGAATCATGCAATGGAAAGGGAGGAGGAAATTGATGAGGATGCAAAACGAGATTTAATATTGAGATCAGAATTTGACAAGAGCATTGGAGGACTTAAGCAGGAACAAAGCACCAAGCATAGATGATATACCGATTGAGTTGCTACGCTGCATAGGAGATGAAGGTCTGATCAGGTTATTTCACTTGGTGTGTAGGATTTATGAGACAGGTGAGGTACCCCCTGATTTCAAGAAGAATGTTATCATCCCTATACCAAAGAAAGTGGGAGCTGACAGATGTGAAGATTACCGTACAATCAGCTTGATTACTCACGCTTCAAAGATCCTGCCTAGAATAATTCAAGAGGATGGAAAGCCAGATAGAAACAGAGTTGGGTGAAGACCAGTTTGGTTTCAGGAGCAATGTAGGAACAAGGGAAGCTGTAAGTCTTAGGCTGATTTTGGAAGGTAGAATCAGGAAAGATAAGAGAACATTCATGGCATTTGTAGATTTAGAAAAGGCTTTTGATAATGTTGAATGGACTAAATTGTTTGACATTTTGAAATCGATTGGAATAAAGTACAGGAATAGGAGGGTGATATACAATCTATACAGAAACCAGACAGCAGTCATTTGAGCTGAAGGACATGAGAGAGAAGCTGGTATTCAGAAAGGTGTAAGGCAAGGCTGCAACTTATCACCCATACTTTTCAATCTTTACATTGAACAAGCAATGAAGGAAATTGGAGAAAAATTTAAAGTGGGAGTGAAGATTCAAGGAGAAATAATTTCAACTCTGACATTTGCCGATGACATAGTCATCTTGGCCGACACGCCTGAGGATTTGAATGAGTTTTTGAATGGCATGGACTCCGTCTTGAGAAAAGAATTCATGATGAAAATTAATAAATGTAAAACAAAAATACTGGAATGCAGCCGAAATAAATCAGAAACCTCTATGAACATCAAATTGGCAGGTGAAAAGCTGAAGGAAGTAGGAGACTTCTGTTACTTAGGAAGCAAAATAACCAGTGATGGACAAAGCAAAGAGGATATAAAAAGTAAGTTGTCTCAGGCAAGGAAAGCATTTCTACAAAAAAGGAATCTGTTGACATCGAATATAGATTTAGGTATTAGGAAGTCATTTTTGAAAGCCTTTGTCTGGAGCGTGGCACTCTAGGGAAGTGAAACTTGGACTATTGGTGCAGCAGAAAAGAGGAGAATTGAAGCATTTGAAATGTGGTGCTACAGGAGAATGATGAAGATCAGATGGGTAGATAAGGTTACAAACGAAGAGGTATTAAGACGAGTGAGAGAGGAGAGATGTTCCTGGCGACTGCTAATGAAGAGAAGAGATAGGTTAGTAGGACACATATTAAGACACCCAGGAATAGCATGCTTAGTTATGGAAGGAAAGGTCGAGAACAAGAACTGTAGGGGTATACCAAGGTTAGAATATGTTAAATAGATTGCCTTGGATGTAGGGTGTGGTAGCTATGTAGAGATGAAACGATTAGCTCAAGACAGGGAGGCATGGAGCGCTGCATCAAACCAGTCAAAACACTGAAGGTACAGCATTCATTTCAGGTTCCGTATTGACCGTATTTACAATTTAACACTTGGATTTTCCGCCAAATCAATACTTTTACTTATGTAAAAAATTATAGGTACATGTTTCGGGGACCTTACTGTCCCCTTCTTCAGCCCTCCTTTGTTATTACAAACATCGTGTCACATTCAACATCCCATAATAAAACAACAGAATACACAACATAAATTACACAACCACAACATATTAAACTTACTAGCTTAAAAAATACACTTAAAATTCAATAAACAATCAAAGATAAAACTTGTGATGCACTTCGTATTTTTCAGTCCATCAGTTCAATTTTGAATTTGTGTCCTGGGACACATTAAAATATACTTGAGCACAGCATATGTTCTGTTCACTTCGTTTTCGAAGCATAAAATTCAATGCGATTAATCTATGGAGGAACTTGCTGATTTGACTGCATCTAAGATTAGCCTATTGTCATTTTTACATATGTTGTTTCAGGTAGAACATCAGGTATTATTGTGTCCTATTCTATGATACTTAACAACATGTTATAGTAGAATGATTGTTGTTATGAATGACAGTCCAATAGAATTGATGACGGTTAATTCAAGGCTTCTTATTATGGCAAGCTGACGGTCGACTGCTTCAATTAACAATTTCATTAATATTGTACTGGTCCTGAAATGAATGAATTGCGTTTTAGAAATAAAATCCAAAAACTAAATATTATCAAAAAAACGGGCCTAAATGAAATATAAAGACTTAATAAGAACATATCAATCGAATACCTCGTCTTATTCATGAAATACTAAATAGTTCCAAACTATCTGAAGAACAAAAACATCAGATAATGCCTTTTCCATAATTATGGAAAAACTTTCTTACGGAAATTAAAACATTACAAAAACTTACCGGACGTAAGTGGCCTAGTCATTATCACAGCCCTCATAGAGGTCCACTTCAACTGAGCTACACCTTGCTATTGCCACAGCTGCTCGCATGCAGTGAAACGATTTGACGCGGCTGCGGGGAAAGGGGGAGGTTGTGGAAAGGGAGGGGATGGGAGGGGAGGGTTAAGATATTGGATCGAACCGAGAGGGGAGTGTGACGAAACGAAATGTATGAGAGAATACCTAATGTGGCGGGGGTTGTGGGGGTGGTTTGCGTTGTTTAATATTTAAGTAATCTGCTATTGTATCAAACAATTCGTTGGTTTCAAAATTAATTTCGTTTAAATTATTGCATTCATTAGACCTCTGGGATGTATTGATATGGATGTTTTCTAAAATATTCATATAGCTGCCCTTAGACGCGTAATGCAAGATCGTGACGTCATTGTTTATGTCGGTGAACTTGTGTCCCGTTTCTTCCATGTGTGTAGCCATGGCTGAGAATTTCCTATGCTTAATGGCCGAAACATGCTCAGAATAACGAGTGCGTATGCTCCTACCTGTTTGTCCCGTGTAATTAGATTTGCAAGAGCTGCATCTTAGTTCATACACGCCCGATTTAGAAAATTTATCACAGCTGTTAATTTTGTTCGAGTTGAAAAATTTATTGGAGTTAGAATTATTAGTTTTGAAGGCAATGTTCATTTTATACTTCTTGAGGATATTAGCTACTGTGTGTACACTTTGATCTATGTAGGTAAAAGTTGCAAAAGTTTTCTTTTTTGAGTTCTCTCTGATTAATTTAGTTGTGGGTCTGTTTTTTAATTTATAGATTAACCTATTGACATATTTTTTGGCTGTAACCGTTAACTTTAGCTATTTGGTGTATTATATCTAGTTCTTGCTTCCGATCATGTTCAGAGGAGGGGATTTTTAACGCTCTATTGATAAGGCTTATGAACGTTGCGTTTTTGTGGCCTCCCGGATGATTAGAGTCCTGTCTTATGACTGTGTTCGTTTGCGATGGTTTCCTGTAAACTTTGTAATGCAGACGATTATCCTTTCTGGTCACCGTCAAATCCAAATAATTTATTTTATTGTTAACTTCTGATTCTATGGTAAATTTAATATTATTATCAATGTCGTTCAACTCGGCCATTATTTGATCTATTGTCTGTGTTTGGTTATCAACAATAATAAAAACGTCGTCAACATATCTCCCCCAGAAAACTATTCCTTTAATTTGGTTGATAATTTTCTCGTGTTCCATTTGGTCAAGATAAATGTTAGCTAATATACCTGACAACGGGGATCCCATTGCGAGGCCTTCAGACTGTTTATAGATTTTCTTATTAAAAGTGAAAAAGTTATTGTCAGTGATGAAGGTTAAGATCGAGATAAATTCTTCGATTTCAACTTTGGACAGTTCGCTATTACTACTTAATCTATCGTGAATGATCTCGATCGTTTTACTAACCGGGATGCTCGTATACATATCTTTAATGTCGACTGAGTGCAAAGTATTATTTTCATTAAGTTTAAGGTCTATTGTTTTTTCACAAAAATGCATGGTATTACTGAAGGAGCTGTTGGCCTTGAGCTTATAGTGTTTGTTAAGAAACTGTTGGGCAAATTTCGCTAGTTTGTATGTAGGACTATTCCTGAAGTTAACGATTGGCCTGATCGGGATATTTGGTTTATGGATTTTCGGGAGAGACCTCAGAGTGGGAATGCCGGGGTTCATACTTACAAGTTTGTCGGCGTGTCTCTCGTCTAACACAAAGATGGTGTTCTTTAAAAGTGTTTTCAACCGTTTTTGAATGATATTAGTTGGGTCCTTTTTGATTTCCATGAATCTGCCTGAATTTAAAAAATCAATTGTTTTGTTGACGTAATCGTCTTTGCTCATTAGCACTGTGGTATTGCCTTTATCTGCTTTAGTAATGATTATATTATTCTCATTGATTTTGGTAACGAGTTTTTTGAAATTGTTGTTTAGGTTACGGTTTACTTTAGCATTACTCTTGTTTGAATTGATTATCTTCTTAATTTTCTTGTTAGTTTCAAACCTAGCGGCATTTTGTTCTTCAGCAGGAAGTCTCCTAATTGCTGCTTCTGTTTCAGCTACCAAAACGGTTAGATTATTCCTACTGCGATTTTGTTCCCAGTTGTGCTTGGGGCCTTTTTGGAGGATATCCAGGTCACTCTGGTGGAGAGTGATATTAGTCATGTTCTTAACAGGGCTTTGAAAAGTATGGCTGTTTTTTACTTCTGGGGTGTTTTGGTTGAAAGGCGTTTTTTGTGCGTTAAGCAAATTTTGGAATTTGTTGTTTAAGGTATTGACCTTTCTGATAACGCGTGAGTGTGTTATATGACTTGCAATGATTTGGTATTTGTCCCATTCTTCCGTATCTATAGAGTTCGCTGCCTCTAAGTGGGCGCGGTATAAGGCATTACTGATGTTATCCTTCCTCATATAGAGGAACCTTATTTCGCGAATAAGAACTTTGTTGTTAACCATGAACTGTGTATGTCTTTCATACGGGTTGGAATGCCCTTTTCTTTGATAACCCTTAAGATGTTGTGGAATTACTTTGTGTTTTCTGCATTTCTTGAGAAAATCGATGTCCTTGACGATATTCGCCAGTTTAATTTTGAGATCTTTGTACTTAAATTTTAACCTGTTGGCCTGGCTAGCCTTATGCTTATTAGGTACAGCATTCATTTCAGGTTCCGTATTGACCGTATTTACAATTTAACACTTGGATTTTCCGCCAAATCAATACTTTTACTTATGTAAAAAATTATAGGTACATGTTTCGGGGACCTTACTGTCCCCTTCTTCAGCCCTCCTTTGTTATTACAAACATCGTGTCACATTCAACATCCCATAATAAAACAACAGAATACACAACATAAATTACACAACCACAACATATTAAAATTACTAGCTTAAAAAATACACTTAAAATTCAATAAACAATCAAAGATAAAACTTGTGATGCACTTCGTATTTTTCAGTCCATCAGTTCAATTTTGAATTTGTGTCCTGGGACACATTAAAATATACTTGAGCACAGCATATGTTCTGTTCACTTCATTTTCGAAGCATAAAATTCAATGCGATTAATCTATGGAGGAACTTGCTGATTTGACTGCATCTAAGATTAGCCTATTGTCATTTTTACATATGTTGTTTCAGGTAGAACATCAGGTATTATTGTGTCCTATTCTATGATACTTAACAACATGTTATAGTAGAATGATTGTTGTTATGAATGACAGTCCAATAGAATTGATGACGGTTAATTCAAGGCTTCTTATTATGGCAAGCTGACGGTCGACTGCTTCAATTAACAATTTCATTAATATTGTACTGGTCCTGAAATGAATGAATTGCGTTTTAGAAATAAAATCCAAAAACTAAATATTATCAAAAAAACGGGCCTAAATGAAATATAAAGACTTAATAAGAACATATCAATCGAATACCTCGTCTTATTCATGAAATACTAAATAGTTCCAAACTATCTGAAGAACAAAAACATCAGATAATGCCTTTTCCATAATTATGGAAAAACTTTCTTACGGAAATTAAAACATTACAAAAACTTACCGGACGTAAGTGGCCTAGTCATTATCACAGCCCTCATAGAGGTCCACTTCAACTGAGCTACACCTTGCTATTGCCACAGCTGCTCGCATGCAGTGAAACGATTTGACGCGGCTGCGGGGAAAGGGGGAGGTTGTGGAAAGGGAGGGGATGGGAGGGGAGGGTTAAGATATTGGATCGAACCGAGAGGGGAGTGTGACGAAACGAAATGTATGAGAGAATACCTAATGTGGCGGGGGTTGTGGGGGTGGTTTGCGTTGTTTATTATTTAAGTAATCTGCTATTGTATCAAACAATTCGTTGGTTTCAAAATTAATTTTGTTTAAATTATTGCATTCATTAGACCTCTGGGATGTATTGATATGGATGTTTTCTAAAATATTCATATTCCCCTCCCTTTCCACAACCTCCCCCTTTCCCCGCAGCCGCGTCAAATCGTTTCACTGCATGCGAGCAGCTATGGCAATAGCAAGGTGTAGCTCAGTTGAAGTGGACCTCTATGAGGGCTGTGATAATGACTAGGCCACTTACGTCCGGTAAGTTTTTGTAATGTTTTAATTTCCGTAAGAAAGTTTTTCCATAATTATGGAAAAGGCATTATCTGATGTTTTTGTTCTTCAGATAGTTTGGAACTATTTAGTATTTCATGAATAAGACGAGGTATTCGATTGATATGTTCTTATTAAGTCTTTATATTTCATTTAGGCCCGGTTTTTTGATAATATTTAGTTTTTGGATTTTATTTCTAAAACGCAATTCATTCATTTCAGGACCAGTACAATATTAATGAAATTGTTAATTGAAGCAGTCGACCGTCAGCTTGCCATAATAAGAAGCCTTGAATTAACAGTCATCAATTCTATTGGACTGTCATTCATAACAACAATCATTCTACTATAACATGTTGTTAAGTATCATAGAATAGGACACAATAATACCTGATGTTCTACCTGAAACAACATATGTAAAAATGACAATAGGCTAATCTTAGATGCAGTCAAATCAGCAAGTTCCTCCATAGATTAATCGCATTGAATTTTATGCTTCGAAAACGAAGTGAACAGAACATATGCTGTGCTCAAGTATATTTTAATGTGTCCCAGGACACAAATTCAAAATTGAACTGATGGACTGAAAAATACGAAGTGCATCACAAGTTTTATCTTTGATTGTTTATTGAATTTTAAGTGTATTTTTTAAGCTAGTAATTTTAATATGTTGTGGTTGTGTAATTTATGTTGTGTATTCTGTTGTTTTATTATGGGATGTTGAATGTGACACGATGTTTGTAATAACAAAGGAGGGCTGAAGAAGGGGACAGTAAGGTCCCCGAAACATGTACCTATAATTTTTTACATAAGTAAAAGTATTGATTTGGCGGAAAATCCAAGTGTTAAATTGTAAAACACTGAAGACTCAAACAACAACAACACCCCATCAATACTTGTTTTATATTACAATGTCTTTCTATCGTATGTACATGTTTCGACCCTTAATGTTGGGTCTTCTTCAGCACATCTTTAAGAAAACCATTGTATGCATTTAATTTAAATTTGATATCCATACCAAATTTTTCACTGTTGGTTTATATAATTTTTTTAAAAATCCTGTCGGCTGACACATTCACAACACAGAAAAAGACATTTAAACTAACACATTAAAAAATGATTTTCCACTTGGAAATTTTCGCTTTTCTTCCTTCGATGGTCTTAACCCTCTTAGTGCCGGCTAAGTGTGCTAAGATTGCCAGAGAGAAAATGCTTATTATGTAGCACTGAGTCTCCCACAAATCCAACCCCTCGTCCTCGTTGTGGGAGATGGGCAACGTAATGAAATAGGGGATTGCCTGTAGGGGTGAAGTACAGTGGGGACTTTGTGTGCCTCAAGACCGCTACGGTAGCTGTGAAGGCCCTACAGGAACCCTGAAGAAATTACGGCTAACGGGGCTCTGGTGAAACAACTGCTGCCTTGTAGTTTGGAGTTGGTTCTTCAAAGGCTAAGGGAAGAAACCCTGACAGAAAATCAGCCTGGTGCCTCAGGCCTAAGGTGGCAGTCCCTCCAAGGCACTCGGAGGCAGTGGGTTAATCACTCGCTCCTCTTAAATAAACTGATTACTGAAACTGAAGCGAAATTACAAAACCGGACGGATAACCTGATGACGACTTTTGGCATGAAAAGGACTACGAAAATCGGTTTCTGGAATGTGAGGACCTTGATGGAGAAAACCAGACTGAAACAAGTGACACGGGAGATGAAGAACTATGGGCTGGATATCCTAGGATTGAGTGAGGCGAGGTGGCCAGGATTTGGTGAAATACAGACAACAGATGGAATTACATTTCTCTATTCTGGGGCCGATGAGGAAGAACACAGGGATGGAGTGGGGTTGCTGCTCAACAGAAATGCAAAGAGGAGCCTTATGGAGTGGAAGCCAATTTCTAGCAGGCTCATGTTTGCTAGGTTCAAGACAAAGATCAGGAATGTGATCATCATCCAATGCTATGCGCCTACAGAACAATCGGAGCCAGAGAAGAAGGAAGAATTCTACCAAATGCTGCGAGATGCCACAAGACAAACAAGTAAGAAGGACATTCTCATTGTTATGGGAGACTTCAACGCGAAGGTGGGATCAAACAATGAGGGGTTGGAGCAGATCATGGGTAAACATGGCCTTGGTGAGATGAATAACAATGGGGAGAAATTTACGGAATATTGCGCCAGTCAGGATTTGGTGATGGGTGGCACGGTGTTTCCTCATAGGCGGTGCCACAAGGTCACCTGGGTGTCTCCTGATCAAGTCACAGAAAATCAAATTGATCACATCGCGGTGAGCAGGAGGTTCAGAAGAAGCTTGGAAGATGTTAGGAACAAGAGAGGAGCGGATGTCGGTAGTGATCATCATCTTATGGTTGCCAACTTCCGCATGAAGATTGTGGCAGTCCGCCAAAAGTTTATCACTCGGCACAACAAGTTTGATGTGGGCAAGCTTAAGAACCAGCAGAGATTGGACCAATTTAAACTGGAGCTCAGAAATAAATTCCAGGTGTTGGACTCCGAGACAGAGAAGGATGTGGAGACTGTGTGGAGCGAGGTAAAGAATATCTTTGTGGAAACCAGTGAGATGCAGCTCGGGTACAAGAACTACCTGCGGAAAGAATGGATATCCGATCAGACCTGGGACAAGATAAATTATAGAAAGGAGATTAAGGCCAAGCTCAACACCTGCAAGACTAGGCAGCAGAAGGCGCTCACACAAGCAGAGTATTCAACAGCAAACAGGGAGGTAAAGAGGAGTGTGCGGAAGGATCATAGGAGGTGGATTGATGAGCAGGCGGTGAAAGCAGAAGAAGCGGCAAGAAGGGGGGACGTTAAGGAGCTCTATGGCATCACAAAGATGCTTTCGAAGAAAGGTTTTAATAAAACTAGGCCTGTGAAGAGCAAGACGGGCGAGATCCTCACGACGTGTGAACAGCAGCTGACTAGATGGAAAGAACACTTTGCGGAGGTTCTTAATAGAGATAGAGGACCAGAAAGTAAGCAGCGAGGAGGAGATGAAGAGGAAGCAGAAAGTGACCCGGACATCAGCCTCGACTCCCCAACTCGGGGCGAAATACGGACAGCGTTGAAGCAGATGAAGTGCGGGAAGGCACCAGGTCTGGATAATATCCCAGCGGAAGTATTGAAAGCAGACCTGGATATCACGATCAATCTGCTGCACCCGCTGGTGGAGAGGATCTGGAAGGAGGAGAAAATACCAACCGACTGGAAGAAGGGGTTGATCGTCAAGTTACCGAAGAAAGGGGACACCACAAACTGTAACAACTGGAGGGGAATCACCTTGCTGTCCATTCCAAGCAAAGTACTGGCGAGAGTCATCCTGAATCGTATAAAAGACTGCGTAGAAAAAAGGCTTCGGAAGGAACAGGCTGGATTTCGACAACATCGCAGCTGTGTGGATCTCATCAACACCCTCCGAATCATCCTGGAGCAGAGTGTGGAGTGGCGGAATACCCTTTACCTCACATTTGTTGACTTCGAGAAAGCTTTCGACTCCGTAAATCAAAGAATCATGTGGAAGACCCTCGAGGAATATAAAATTCCAACAAAGATCATCAGAATCATGGAAGAGATGTACGAAGGGTATGAGTGCCAGGTTCTACACGAAGGCAAATTAACAGAAAAGATAAAGGTCAGTTCCGGAGTGAGACAGGGGTGTGTCCTTTCCCCCACTCTGTTCCTGTTGGTCCTGGATAGTGTGATGAAGAAGGTAATGGGAGGACGGAAGAGGGGTATTCAATGGGGTATAAATGACAGGCTTGAAGATCTGGATTTCGCGGACGACATTAGTCTTATGGCACAACGGTACCGAGACATAGAAGATAAGCTGGGGAGGTTGCAGAGAGAAGCAGAACGTGCAGGACTG
Source organism: Meconema thalassinum (assembly GCA_946902985.2). NCBI lineage: Eukaryota > Metazoa > Arthropoda > Insecta > Orthoptera > Tettigoniidae > Meconema > Meconema thalassinum. Next base: position 971,255,304 of record OX336389.2, read on the forward strand.
ATGATTAACACCAACAAGACCAAAGAGATGAGGATAAATTCTGACGTCACGACTAGCTTGACAGTCAACGGAAAGGAAATTGAGCGAGTTGAGTCCTTCCTCTACCTTGGGAGTATAGTCACAAATGATGGGGGAGCAGAGGAAGATGTTCGAAGCCATATCAGGAAGGCAAATGGTGCCTTTGTCCAGCTCTACCCCATCTGGAGAAATAGAAACATTTCCAGGAAGACCAAGCTCCGCCTTTTCAATAGCAACGTAAAGTCGATTCTTCTCTATGGCTGTGAAACATGGAAAGTCACAAAACCGATCAACAACCAGCTACAGGTGTTCATTAACAGATGTCTGCGTCGCATCATGAATGTGAGGTGGCCGGACATAATCTGAAATGAAGATCTTTGGACCATCACCAATCAACAACCGATTAGCATCCAGATCAAGGAGAGGAAATGGCGCTGGATCGGTCACACACTAAGGAAGCCGGACGGAGCTGTTGAGAGGGCGGCGCTAGACTGGAATCCTCAAGGTGCCAGGAAGCGAGGTCGACCTAAGAAGACCTGGAAGAGGACGATCAAAAATGAAATTGCAGAGGTGGACAAGAACTGGAGTCAAGTGAAGAGAATAGCCAGGAACCGTACTGCGTGGAGAAATTTCGCCAAGGCCCTATGCTCCGGAAGGAGCGGCAGGAATTAAGATAAGAAGATGTAGCACTGAAGAAAGTAACATATATTATCCCCATTTTTCAAGATATTTCAATGTAGTTTACACCTCCTTGTAGCTAAGTGATGTCTGTCTTTACTCATTCAGGGGTGTGGTGGCTCAGCGGTCTAGCTGTATGCCTCTCACCAAAGTGGTCCAGGTTCGATTCCCGGTCAATGCATGTGAGATTTTCGAAGTGAAATGCCATGTCCTGTGGTTCGGATTCCACGTAAAATGGAGGTCCCGTGGCTCATAATCACAAGATTCACGGTCACGTAAAACTACAATCTTCCTTCCTTCTTCCTTCTTTACTCATTCGAATAATATCATAAAATGGGGTGAGTATAAACTGCCGATTTGCCTCGTCCAGTGTCCATGGACAAAGACATACAGATAATGGTGATCGATCAGTGTTTACAGGAGGACAGGCGCTGGATTATAGCGGAATTGCAAGAACATACAATAATACCAGCGGCAACAATATGGCACATTTTATACAAGGACCTACAGATGCGTAAAATTTTTGTGCAAAGTGGGTGCCACATCACTGAACGGAGGTACAGAAGTGGACTCGTTACGAAACATGTCGCATCAATCTGGAGAGGTTTCAGCAGGAAGGACAAGCCGTGTTGGATCGTCTTATTGCAGTCGATGAAACATGGGCACGTGCTTATGAACCTGAACTGAAGAGACAGTCAAGTGAATGGTGCTGTCAGTGGTCACCACGGAGACACAAGGTTCGACAAAATCCGTCGCCCAAGAAGGTTATGGTCATCCTGGCATACGATGTTCAAGGTGTTCTTGTGTGTCATCCAGTGCGTGAGGGGCACACTGTCAATGCAGTGTATTACAATTCCTTTTTGTTGTACCAATTGCGCCGTGCAGTGCGAACCAAACGTCCTGATCGTTTGGACGACTCCATGATCCTACATGATAACGCAACAGCTCACACAGCAGCCATCGTTCAGCATCGCTTACAACGGTGGGGATGGGAGGTTCTTCCACATTCGCCTGATCTGAGCTCATGTGACTATGATCTAATCCCCAAGACAAGAAGCCACTACGTGGTCGACGGTTTACTAACAAAGAAGATATCGTAACAGCATTTCGGAGGGAGGTGTTACACGTAAGCGATACACATGCAGTGAATGGTATTCAGCACCTGCCCCACCGCTGGCAACGCACAGTAGACACCTTGGATGATTATTTCGAAGGTCTGTAACTAGCGGAGACCTGTCCTTTGTACGTAGTCTTGTGTATTGCTATCTATAACATAATTAAGGGCCGTATTTTTTGTTAATAGCGATACGCGCAAACTTTTCTCATATCTTCTTTCTTGCCCATATATGACCACCTAGGTACTTAAAATACCATCCTATATCTGCTATCGATTACATCAAATGGCGTTGTGGGTCTTAGATACAGCAGTGCGAGTTCGCGACTGATAAAACGTTATCGGCAAACATCCAGCATTTAAGTATAAAAATGCCAAAAACCAAAGTCACAACAGTTTTCTCAAGGACCGAGGAGGAATACAACAGTAAGGGGTTCTATGACATTTGACGCTGCAAGAAAGATACTAATGTGTAAATTATGCAATGTTCGTATTCAGTGGGAACGAAAAGACACGTACGATAAAGGCTGCAGGGATTCAGAAATGCATAAAAAGAAGATGAACGAAGCAAATGAACATAATTCTAAGCGGCAAATAACAATCGGCCATACTCTACACATCGTGTAGAAGGTGAAAGTTATAGAGAGCAATTTGTAACAGACACAACAAAGCAAACTTTATGGTTTCTGACGTCTTATGTGGACAGCAAGATGGGCTTTTCTGCTTACGCAAATATACTTTCTGACTTTAAAACCCCTTATAACATAATTTGTTCCTGTGCTATAAAAAAGATTTCAGAAGAAACATCGATCATTATGACAATTTATATCGCGAAACACCCACCGAAATAGTGTCAGTTTTAACACCGAAATCAACAGTTTTATTTCACCAAAAAATAAGACCCTTAACCATAATAAAACAATGTTTACCAATGGCCTGTGTTCTGTCACTTACCTACGAGCATCTCCTGAAGTCAGAATTTATCTTCAGGCACTATGCATATATACATGCCCTATGTTTCTAAATGCATATCGTAGATTTTCCGTGTTGTCTCCTGTTAGCGAGAAAAAACTAGTTGCCATGACTTATGAAACGACCCTCGTATGTACATATTTACACTCATGAACTTTCATCTTATGCAGTCCAACACACAAATCATGCAGACTTTTCTTACACTTGGCACACACAATCATCATCATCATCATCATCATCATCATCATTTCCCCTTATCCAGCTCCTGCCGGGTCGGGGTATTTATGGCACTTCTCCACTTTCCTCTTTCCTTCCACGATTTTGTCCCAGTCCAGATTTCTTTTTCTTACGCTGTTCTTCACTGAATCAATCCACCTTGTTCTAGGTCTTCCTCTTGCTTTCTTACCCTTGCACTTCGCCTCCAGCATCTGTCTTGGTATTCTATTTTCCTCCATCCTCTTTACATGTCCAAACCACCTTAGTTTATTCTTCTCAATTCTCTCATTTAGTTTTCCCATCCCAACTTCCTTCCTAACATCTTCATTCCTCACTCTGTCTTTCCTTGTCTTTCCTATCATACTTCTTAGGAATTTCATTTCACTGGCTTGGATTCTACTCTCTTGCCTGCTTGTCAGGGTCCAAGTCTCAGCTGCATAAGTTAATATGGGAACATAGTACACTTTATACATTACCTCCTTGCTTTTCCTTGGTACTTCCTTATCCCAAACAAGTTTTCTTACACTTTGATAGAATGCATTGCTCTGCTGTACCCTCCTGCCAATCTCCATGTCCAACCTACCAGTTTGCATCAATTCACTTCCTAGGTATTTGAACGTGTCCACAATTTCCAAACTCTGACTTCCAATTTTCACAGAGCCCTTTCCTTGTCTTTCCCCTGTTGTCATCACCATGGTCTTGCTTTTCTCTATACTGATTTTCAGGCCGTACTTCTGAATATTTTCGTTCAGTGCATCTAGTTGTTTTTGCACTTCTTCGGTGTTCCTCCCCCAGACCACAATATCATCTGCAAATAACAGTAACTTCATTTCTTTATGTCCATATGCTTCCTTTGTTTCCTTTACAATTTCATCCATCATCATTATGAACAAGAGAGGTGACAGCACACTCCCCTGTCTTAGTCCAGTCTTGTTCCTAAACCAATCTGTATTTCCAACTGGGGTCAGTACCCTGCTAACACAGTTGTTATACATTGCTTGCACCATTTTCAACATTTCTCTTCCCAGTCTCTTCTTAACCATGGTTTCCCATACCTTCTCTCTGGGGACACTATCATATGCCTTTTCTAGGTCTATGAAAGTCATGATCAAATCCTCTCCATATTCCCAGTTCTTTTCCATCACCTGCCTCAAGCTAAAGATTGGGTCCACTGTGGATCTTCCACTCCTGAAGCCATACTGTTCCTCTTGCAACTCTCCTTCCACCTTTCTTCTCATTCTTCTTTCTAATATCCTTTCCAGTATTTTTACTATCTGTGATATGAGGGTGATCCCTCTATAGTTATCACACACCTTCTTGTCCCCCTTCTTAAACACTGGTATTATTAGCCCTTTCTCCCAGTCTTCTGGTACACATTTCAGTTTCCACACACACTTTAGCAGTCGATACAACCATTGCATACCAACAGGTCCAGCAGCCTTTTTCATTTCTACACTGATTTCATCCACCCCTGTTGCTTTTCCCATCTTCATTTTCTGTACTGCTAATTCCACCTCCAGCATTGTTATATCATCTTCTGTTATAGAGTCGTCAGGTTGTGTCACTTCCATCTCACCAGTACAACTGCTCACATTCAATAGCTTATCGAAATACTCCTTCCATCGTCCCTTTATCTCTTCTGGGTGTGTTAACAACTCTCCATCTTCCTTTTTCACTAGCTTTGTAGTAACTCTTTCTTTCCTCTTACTTCTTAGAAGCCCATACAGCATCCTTTTACTGCCACTTACATCTGTTTCCATTCTTCGTGTAAATTCTTCCCAAATTTTCTTCTTTTCTTCTCCTACCACTTTCTTACACCTCCGTTTGCTGTCGTGATATTTCCTTTTGCTTTCTTCCGTTTGATCTCGGTTCCATTCTTTCCATGCAGACTTCTTTTCTTTCACTGCTTTCCTCACTTCCTCATTCCACCACGGTGTCTCCTTCTCTTTCACTCTTGTTGACGTCCTACCACAAGCACTCTCTGCTGCACCAACAAATGCCTTTTTGAAGTGGGACCATTCCTCTTCTATGTTTTCCACTTCAGTAACTGGGGTTTGTTGCTTCAATCTCTCCGGAAAATCTTCCTGTACAGTTTTGTCTTTCAATTTCCATACTTTTATTTTACTTTCTCTGATCTCCTTTAGGTTTTCCAATTTTTCCCATCTAAATTTTGCCACCACAGCTCTATGGTCCCCATCAAATGCTTCTCCTGGTAAAGCTGTCACATCTATCAGCTTTCTGCGATTAGTCCTTTCCACCAGAAAGTAGTCAATTACTGATTTTGTTCTTCTATCGCCCCAACCATATCTCGTAATTTTCCTGCTGTTTTTCTTCCGAAACCATGAATTACCCACTATCAGTCCATTCCTTTCACAAAAGTTTACAAGTTCCTCTCCTTCCCGGTTCTTTTTCCCATATCCATATGGTCCAATGACTTCTTCCTTTCCTTGTTTCTCGTTTCCGACTTGTGCATTCATATCTCCCATGATCACCACTTCTACATCTGAAATTACTCTTTCTACATCCTCCAGGAATACTTCAATATCTTCTTCTCTGTTTCCAGTCTGTGGTGCATACACTTGTATGAAGTCCATCACGTCATTTTTCATGTTCATTCTAATTTTCATTATTCTTTCACTCACACACTCGACCACTTCAACATACTCCTCCAGTTGTTTCGAGGTTATCAGTCCCACGCCATTTTTTGCCTCTTGGCCACCACTCCAGTATAATGTATATCCTTTCCTCAATTTCTTCCTTCCTTTACCTTTCCATTTCACTTCACTCAGCCCCATCAATCCAACATTCTCCCTCTCCATGAAGTCTACCACCTCCTCCACCTTGCCTGTCAGGGTCATGACATTCATGATTCCCACTTCCATTTCGGTTACTGGTCGCCCATTTCTCACAGTTCCCCCAGTACCAAAAGAACTGCGCGTCGCCTGCAGGGTACACCCTAACCTTCTCCGAATCATTTGAAGTGCCATTTCCATTTTAGGCTATTATTATGATGGGGTCGCCACTCCCAAAGGCATTTTATGAAGCTACTGCCAGCTATTATACAGGCCGTCCCTAACATGGGAAACAGACGCCCTTGCAGCCGCCCCTAACCTGGGAAACAGACGCTGCCGATTGATGCTGCACTCATACTATTCCCTGAGTACTGGGTTGCCTCTTCCGCAATCTCCACCGTTCCGAAGTCCATCTTCTCCGCTGCAGATTCCGTTGAGGTCTTCACACGTAACCCTGTGCACGGGGCCTATGTTATACCCCATAGGACTGGGTCCTCACCAGAACTTAGACGGTACTGTAGTTCCATGGTATATTACAGTACCGTTGCCCACCCCCGCGACGTGGACGCGCCTGGCAAGAATTATCCATATAGCCAATTATAATTGCCTCATGGACCGGGTTAAGGAGCTGTCTAAATCCAGCCTCCAAGGACTTGGCACACACAATATTGGACCTTTTTATTGGCCCACCATCCTTTTTGCTGCACACTACACACCATTTCAAATTTCTGCCAGGTATTTTTTCTAACAAGGCCCCTCCTGAAGGCCAAGTTGTTGGAGCAGGGAGTGGGGGGTTTATGTGTCCTTTCCATTCTATTTCTAAATCCTCTATAATGCTAGAAGTAAACTGTAGCCTGTTCATTTTCTTGTTGGCAGTATTTTCTTTATATAATATATAAGAATTTAGGACCATCCTAGCTATAATACAAAACACCACCTTCTTCCAAAATTTCAAAGTGCACCACTCCTCCAGGTAAGTGTACATCATATCTGAAGCATCTACTCCTCCCATATATGCATTGTACTTGTGAATTATATCTGGTTTTGTAATTCCTTCTGTTTATTGTTCTTAATTTTAATTGTTGTTTTATTTTTAGCTACAGCGTTAGTGGACAAGAGCATAACTGGATACTTTTGAGATTTTTTTCACGATACCCTGCAACTAGAATTTCACTACTCCTACAATATTTTACTTCCCCTACATCAAATCTGTCCTTGAGGCCTCAAAGTATTTCCTTTCTGTTACGTCTAAGGGTACCAGTGAAGAAAGTGTCTTTTGAAAATAGTTAACGAGCTAAAGGAAGGAATGCTTGAAAAAAATTATCTGTTACTACATGGTAGCCCTTCTGCAAATAATTTCCTAATTTCAACAACTCAGTGACTACCATGTGCTGTTTGATTTGAGCTTTGTCAACTTCACTCTTCGCTCCTCGGTAGCAATAAAACCCCGAACAACAGAGTCACATAACATCCAGAATTGATTCCCCACCTGTGATGTTTTTTCTTGGGGAGATACTGTGTGAGGGAAGAATGACACTTTTTCCTACGAGTGACTCATCTATACTGAGTTGTTGGTGAGGGCTATAATGTTGACGGAATACATGGTTTGCATGTTCTACAATGGGGTCAAATCAGGCACACCGATCATAGTTTTGATGGTCTGGGGGGAACAATGTCTTATTGTCCACTAGATGGAAGAATTTTAGAATTAACTGGAATCTGTTCCTGGAAAACATTTCCCCAAACCATTGAATGTTCCTGGAATTTTTAGTCCAGTATGAAAATATACTAGGCCTACGAGTTATTCCCATTTCAAGAATAACTGCTATAAATGCCTTCATTTCTGCAACAGTGCCAGGTCGCCATTCCCTGGCTCTAGAATTAAGAGATAACTGCTGCACACGAGACAGAAATTGGCTGGCATATTGGTTTGTTTCTTTCACCATCAATTCCCACAAAGAGAGGGTGAAAAACAGATGAAAATACAGACTTGGTCGGGCATTAGGAGGTGGTGCACGTTTAGGGCCAGGCGTATCGAGGAATACAGGAGGGGGTTGAAATTGTACGTCTTGATCAGATTGAATTTCACGGAAATCAGGAACCTCGTCATCATCGTCATTACTAGGGCTCGGTTTTTAGGTAAATAAATATTTATATAAATACATATTTTAAGCATTTTTTCTAAAAATTCATAAATTCCTGCTTTTCACTTATTAGCACATAAAAATACATAATATTTACATTTTTTTAAATCAGTATGCATCTCTCAATTGCATTTCTGTTCTGTGTTACTTCAACGGAGAAGAACCTGTGAGCTATCTAATCTTCATGCAGAGCGTATGTCAGCTTGCAACTGTGTTATTATTAACATGTCGCCCCGTGCCACTCACTGTGGAAGCCAGGGATTTCCTTATCCATAGCCATATTGCACCACGTGCTAGACCTCCCCCTCCCCCAGCTACCTGGAACCAGTGTCACTCACATGCAATTCATTTCTGGCACTGTGAAGTGTAAGGCAGTTCCACTATGCCTAAAGTAAAAACAACTACAAGTTATCATCTGCAACAGTATGTTGCAGAATTTTAAGAAAAAATTTACTTCTGATGGGGGCGTTCTGTTCTGCCAACCATGTGGGAAAGCAATCAAGGCTGAACAGCAATCTCCAGTCACACAACACCTTAAGGGCAAGAAACATATTGCTGCAGTTTCGCGCCTTCAAAAGAAGTGTTTCGCGATAATCATCGGTCATTTGTGATGGATAACCTGAAGATGTATCTCGTTGTGTATTGTAATTCTTCAGTAGTCAGTGAGGCATAGCATAAATTGCATTCGTGAGTGCTGGATATTGTTTATATTCGTATTTATAAACTAAATTATAATTAAATATTTTTTACTTTTTTGTCACATATTTCAGGTATTTTTATTACATAAAAAATAAATATTTTCCCGATTTTTAGGTGCTAAAAATCTGATCCCTAGTCATTACTATCTCCGTCAACTCTGGCATTATTCCCGTCACTATCATTACTGTCTGAATCGGAAATTTCATGAATCACTGTTGCACGAGTAGGTTTGTTTACATCATCACTGTCGTCATTATTTGAATCATTACCGGCATCATTATCACTCTCAGCATAATCTGAATCATCGCCGGATTCAGCATACTCAGAATCATCACTCAGTGAATTAACATACTCTACCAAATCATCATCATCATTTTCAAACACAACAGGAGAACTAGTCGCCATTATTACAAACACATGGACTGCATGTAGGCGCCAAACAACTGAAATTGAAATTCGTAACATAAACACAACACGTCACACAGAGATTCTAGTGGTAGATTTAGAAACTACGTAGTTTCTTCTACAGTGCGGTACCGACTGGAGCTGCCATCTATCATATTATTTGTTAACTATTACAACTTATTTGGACAGCTGCAACACGGAGCGTGATCGCGCTCCTGGCACTTTTCGCTAGCCTAAAGAGGAGCGTGATCGCGCTTCCCAGCACTCTTAAGAGTTAATATCAATGTCCATATTGAACCCGTTTAGTCCAAAGTTCCATGAGACTGGGAGCCACTTCAGCCGCCATGAGACTCCTTCCCAAACAACTCATATAGGGAGAGGTCCAGATGTGCATCTAAACTAGCTCCACACAAGAAAATTTCTCTCGGGCCGCTTCCAGGGTTTTTCAAAAATAGGCACTAGCTCAAACTAGCCCAAGATGCACATCCACAAGAAAACACAAAGCTACTAAATAATCCAGGCTTATATAAAATTTCCTATAAATTTATTTTAAAATTCAGATCCCTATCCTACTCGATAATCCATCATTAATCTGGATCAATAAAAAAAAATATAATCCCTTAACTAAATCCCTATGAAAATATCCTCTAACGAAGTCCTATCAACAAAACAAACAGCAATCAAACTAGGAACGCGACATGTCAAGTTATCCCTACACAAAAACCAAGTTCTCTTAAGAATAAGAATAATTCACATTTCGATCCTACTTTCAAATCAAACTTCATCCATTCCAAGTTACATTTAATTAAATAGCAACGATAATAATACCTAAGATACGAAGGTGCCGCATACCACATTTATTTTTACTGTTATCATTGTAGCTAGTCCTAATTTCCACACAAGAAAATTTCTCTCGGGCCGCTTCCAGGGTTTTTCAAAAATAGGCACTAGCTCAAACTAGCCCAAGATGCACATCCACAAGAAAACACAAAGCTACTAAATAATCCAGGCTTATATAAAATTTCCTATAAATTTATTTTAAAATTCAGATCCCTATCCTACTCGATAATCCATCATTAATCTGGATCAATAAAAAAAAATATAATCCCTTAACTAAATCCCTATGAAAATATCCTCTAACGAAGTCCTATCAACAAAACAAACAGCAATCAAACTAGGAACGCGACATGTCAAGTTATCCCTACACAAAAACCAAGTTCTCTTAAGAATAAGAATAATTCACATTTCGATCCTACTTTCAAATCAAACTTCATCCATTCCAAGTTACATTTAATTAAATAGCAACGATAATAATACCTAAGATACGAAGGTGCCGCATACCACATTTATTTTTACTGTTATCATTGTAGCTAGTCCTAATTTACATTAAAATACACTGACCGGCAAAAAAAGTGGAACAGTTAAAAAAAGTAATATAAATAGTATAAATCTAGCCTTGAAAAAGATTTAATCACATTTTAAAAGCTTTTCATGCATTAGAACAAACATCTGAAACATCCGTGAATAGAAATTGATAATATGACATTTCTTAGGGTGGTTTATTACCACCAATTACCCCCAATCCTCGATGAGCCTATCTTAATGGTTTTATGGCGGGAAGCGGACTGGAAGCGTTTAAGGTTTATGAGTGTTGCCGCTCGATTATTGTTGTTCTAGGGATAACAACTGGCACTTGTTGAACACGTGTGAACCATTGTCACACATTTTAGCAAGTTATCCATTTGCAGCTCACACTAAAACATGCCTCTTAGCCGTGAAGAAGCTGCACAGGCAGTTGCATTGGTGGAGGATGGCCGCAGCTTCCGTTATGTTGCTGAGGTCATTGGATCATCTCTCGGTAGCATACATCGTGCAGTGCAACGTTACAGAGAGCTCCGAACATACGACAGGAGACGAGGGTCAGGCCGTAGAAGAAGCACAAGTGCCAGGGATGACAGATTTCTCACCCTCCAAGTTCTGCGTGATCGGCATACCACAGCAGTTCAGGCACGAAATCAACTGGAAATATCAGAAATGTAAGAGTGAGTGAGCGAACAGTAAGAAGAAGGTTTGAAGAAGCTCATCTTTCGTCCAGGAGACCTGCACGTGGACCCGCACTCGAACGGCATCACAGAGAGGCACGTCTTCGCTTCGCAAGGCAGCATCTGGGATGGACCCACGAGCAGTGGGCCTCTGTTCTCTTCACTGACGAGAGTCGCTTTAACCTTAGATCTCCTGATGGAAGAGAAAGAGTGTGGAGAAGGCGCGGGGAGAGGTACAGCCCTGTTGCTTTCTCCTCCAGGACTCCATTTGGAGGTGGCTCGGTTATGGTGTGGGGTGGCATCAACGTTATGGCCCGCACTGAGTTGGTGTGCATCGATCACGGGATGCTCAATTCCCAAAGGTACATCGAAGAGATCCTGATGAACCATGTGATGCCCTTTGCGCCTTTCATTGGTCAAAATTTCATGCTGATGCAGGATAATGCCCGCCCTCATACTGTTCGTTGTGTTGTACAATATCTGCAGGAAGTGGAGATTCAAACCCTGGACTGGCCAGCTCGTAGTCCTGACTTGAACCCCATCGAACATGTATGGGATACGCTTCGAAGGAACGTCAGACAGCATGACCACATCACCTTGGCACAACTGAGAACATCGCTGCTGGAGGAATGGGATCGCATCCCGGCAGATGCCATTCGACGAGTTGTGAACAGTATGCCTGAGCGTTTACAAGCTGTCATAGACGCTAAAGGTGGAAACACCCGTTTTTAGCGACCAGTGTTCTCCTGCAGTGCAGTGCAAACATTAATACTGTTTTGTTTGGCAATACGTTTGATAAACACCAGCCCAAAAGAGCATTACTAAAAAATAGAAAATTGTAAGATTTGCAAAATGTAACGAAATTTGTGAGTTAAAGCGTGTTGTAAAACATGATTCGGTACTTTCTGTTGCCAACCATCTTAATTTACATGAATAATGCAAATATTGGAAAACCGATACATTTTGGTGGAATAAATTAAGAAATTACATAAAAAATTAAAGTGTTCCACTTTTTTTGCCGGTCAGTGTAATTAATTTATACCGTTGAAATCCTCTTAGGATGGAAGAAAAATACCAAGGAAAAACAAATCTAAACACTCCATGACATTGACAAAAAAAAATACACACAATATTGACACAGGTTAGGAATATCAAAATAAATACAACATACAAAATAAATACCAAACACTCCTGCCTCCTTCAGGTATGTTACTTTTTGTAACATACTGTCATCTAATCAGGTGGAAATGCTACGTTGTTAGATGCGGAGATTGGTGGCAATCCTGTCTCACAAGGCTAAATAAATCGAATGCTAACAATCACGGTTGCTCATCGAGAAAATGAATCAGAAATTATTATTATCAAAAATCAATTATTATTATTATCAACATCATCATCATCATCATCATTTCCCCTTATCCAGCTCCTGCCGGGTCGGGGTATTTATGGCACTTCTCCACTTTCCTCTTTCCTTCCACCATTCTTCTTCCACGATCTTGTCCCAGTCCAGATTTCTTTTTCTCACGCTGTTCTTCACTGAATCAATCCACCTTTTTCTAGGTCTTCCCCTTGCTCTCTTACCCTTGCACTTTGCCTCCAGCATCTGTCTTGGTATTCTATTTTCCTCCATCCTCTTTACATGTCCAAACCACCTTAGTTTATTCTTCTCAATTCTCTCATTTAGTTTTCCCATCTCAACTTCTTTCCTAACATCTTCATTCCTCACTCTGTCTTTCCTTGTCTTACCTATCATACTTCTTAGGAATTTCATTTCACTGGCTTGGATTCTACTCTCTTGCCTGCTCGTCAGGGTCCAAGTCTCAGCTGCATACGTTAATATGGGTACATAGTACATTTTATACATTACCTCCTTGCTTTTCCTTGGTACTTCCTTATCCCAAACAAGTTTTCTTACTCTTTGATAGAATGCATTGCTCTGCTGTACCCTCCTGCCAATCTCCATGTCCAACCTACCAGTTTGCATCAATTCACTTCCTAGGTATTTGAACGTGTCCACAATTTCCAAACTCTGACTTCCAATTTTCACAGTGCCCTTTCCTTGTCTTTCCCCTCTTGTCATCACCATGGTCTTGCTTTTCTCTGTACTGATTTTCAGACCATACTTCTGAATATTTTCGTTCAGTGCATCTAGTTGTTTTTGCACTTCTTCGGTGTTCCTTCCCCAGACCACAATATCGTCTGCAAATAATAGTAACTTCATTTCTTCATGTCCATATGCTTCCTTTGTTTCCTTTACAATTTCATCCATTACCATTATGAATAAAAGGGGTGACAGCACACTCCCCTGTCTTAGTCCAGTCTTGTTCCTAAACCAATCTGTCTTTCCAACAGGGGTCAGAACCCTGCTAACACAGTTGTTGTACAATGCTTGCACCATTTCCAACATTTCTCTTCCCAGTCTCTTCTTAACCATGGTTTCCCATACCTTCTCTCTGGGGACACTATCATATGCCTTTTCTAGATCTATGAAAGTCATGATCAAATCCTCTCCATATTCCCAGTTCTTTTCCATCACCTGCCTCAAGCTAAAGATTGGGTCCACTGTGGATCTTCCACTCCTGAAGCCATACTGTTCCTCTTGCAACTCTCCTTCCACCTTTCTTCTCATTCTTCTTTCTAATATCCTTTCCAGTATTTTTACTATCTGTGATATGAGGGTGATCCCCCTATAGTTATCACACACTTTCTTGTCCCCTTTCTTAAACACTGGTATTATTAGCCCTTTCACCCAGTCTTCTGGTACACATTTCCGTTTCCACACACACTTTAGCAGTCGATACAGCCATTGCATACCAACAGGTCCAGCAGCCTTTATCATTTCTACACTGATTTCATCCACCCCTGTTGCTTTTCCCATCTTCATTTTCTGTACTGCTAATTCCACCTCCAGCATTGTTATATCATCTTCTGTTATAGAGTCGTCAGGCTGTGTCACTTCGATCTCACCAGTACAATTGCTCACGTTCAATAGCTTATCGAAATACTCCTTCCATCGTCCCTTTATCTCTTCCGGGTGTGTTAACAACTCTCCATCTTCCTTTTTCACCAGCTTTGTAGTAACCCTTTCGTTCCTCTTACTTCTTAGAAGCCCATACAGCATCCTTTTACTGCCACTTACATCTGTTTCCATTCTTCGTGTAAATTCTTCCCAACTTTTCTTCTTTTCTTCTCCTACCACTTTCTTACACCTCCGTTTGCTGTCGTGATACTTCCTTTTGCTTTCTTCTGTTTGATCTCGGTTCCATTCTTTCCATGCAGACTTCTTTTCTTTCACTGCTTTCCTCACTTCCTCATTCCACCACGGTGTCTCCTTCTCTTTCACTCTTGTTGACGTCCTACCACAAGCACTCTCTGCTGCACCAGCAAATGCCTTTTTAAAGTGGGACCATTCCTCTTCTACATTTTCCACTTCAGTAACTGGGATTTGTTGCTTCTATCTCTCCTGAAAATCTTCCTGTACAGCTTTGTCTTTCAATTTCCATACTTTTATTTTACTTTCTCTGATCTCCTTTAGGTTTTCCAATTTTCCCCATCTAAATTTTGCCACCACAGCTCTATGGTCCCCATCAAATGCTTCTCCTGGTAAAGCTGTCACATCCAACAGCTTTCTGCGATTTGTCCTTTCCACCAGGAAGTAGTCAATTACTGATTTTGTTCTTCTATCACCCCACCCATATCTCGTAATTTTCCTGCTGTTTTTCTTCCGAAACCATGAATTACCCACTATCAGTCCATTCCTTTCACAAAAGTTTACAAGTTCCTCTCCTTCCCGGTTCTTTTTCCCATATCCATATGGTCCAATGACTTCTTCCTTTCCTTGTCTCTCATTTCCGACTTGTGCATTCATATCTCCCATGATCACCACTTCTACATCTGAGATTACTCTTTCTACATCCTCCAGGAATACTTCAATATCTTCTTCTCTGTTTCCAGTCTGTGGTGCATACACTTGAATGAAGTCCATCACGTCATTCTTCATCTTCATTCTAATTTTCATTATTCTGTCACTCACACACTCTACCACTTCAACATACTCCTCCAGTTGTTTCGAGGTTATCAGTCCCACGCCATTTTTTGCCTCTTGGCCACCACTCCAGTATAATGTATATCCTTTCCTCACTTTCTTCCTTCCTTTACCTTTCCATTTCACTTCACTCAGCCCCATCATTCCAACCTTCTCCCTCTCCATGAAGTCTACCACCTCCTCCACCTTGCCTGTCAGGGTCATGACATTCATGATTCCCACTTTCATTTCGGTTACTGGTCGCCCATTTCTCACAGTTCCCCCAGTACCAAAGGAACTGCGCGTCGCCTGCAGGGTACGCCCTAACCTTTTCCGAATCATTGGAAGTGCCATATCCATTTTAGGCTATTATTACGATGGGGTCGCCACTCCCAAAGGCATTTTATGAAGCTACTGCCAGCTATTATTCAGGCCGCCCCTAACATGGAGAACAGACGCCCTTGCAGCCGCCCCTAAAATGGGAAACAGACGCTGCCGATTGATGCTGTACTCATACTATTCCCCGAGTACTGGGTTGCCTCTTCCGCAATCTCCACATCATCAAAAATCAATTATTATTATTGTTATTATTATTATCATCAAAAATCAATTAGTGGGAGGTGTAAAATTATTTTTATGATATATTTAATCAAGTTACGGTTTCATTATTATTAGTCGAGTTATTAATTAATTTATAAAGTTATCCCATGTATTAATTATCTATTAATTTGTTAATTAATTAATCCTCATCATCCACTATCGTCCACTATCATCGAGGATCAATTCATTCTCCACCAAAATAATTTACCACATCACATGCCACTTGGTCTTGAGAACTACTTCCATCACAAATTCATCAAATTTAATTTTTTCACCAGTCGCCATGGTTGCTGTCCAATGATGCTATCTACTTTCTAATGACTTTCATAACACTTCATTTAATTAACCTTAATTATCACTAAAAATCCTACAATAAACAACTCTTTAATTAACAGAGAATGGCTCCCATTAGCCTTCCTAATTGATACAAGGATTGTCGTGTGCTCTTAATAAGCTACTAAACATCTCCAGAAATATTTTCAGTTTCATCTTCACATTAGCCTAGTAACATGAAGTATACAAAATAAAATGTGCTCCACAAATACGATGTTTTGAACCATCGAACCAAGACTTTTCACATCCGTAATTATTATGCATGTCTACTCTTTCAATGTCTTTGGACACAATTTAACATTCCTCCATTCATGCGTGCTTATGTTTTCATTTTTATCCCAAGCTTACAGCTCTCGAACACTGCTCTCGCCTGTGACCAGTTCACCATGTGCCACCCGGGAGGCATCTTACATTCTCAATCACACTACTTTGTCACAATAAAGCTTCCATTTGACTCTGGCACAATCTGCTGCCACAAAGAAATGTTGCACGCTCACTGGCATCTGTTGACTGATACACTTCCTACTGTACTGACCAAAGAAAAAATGTTACAATTAAATTATGGTAATCCTACCTACAATGTCATGGTGTAATGAATATTTGAGGCCCCCTAAGACTAGATCCACAGGTACAAATAAATTAAAAAATCGCATGCATGGACTAACATATTACAGCTGGGTTGTATGGGTCTCGAAGCAAAGACCCCGTGCTTTCTGCCATCATCTGCCACGATCTCTAGGCTTCGTCCTTGGATCACATTCTATTCTTCCTCCTTCAGAATGGGATCTAGGGCATTATCCTACCTTCTGGTAAAATGTAATCCATGTCGTAAATTACCCAGGGACTGGTAATATTTTCAGGGTTCGATCTCATTTTTATTTTTGTGAAACACAGAATCTAACTATCGTGCTTCCACTTACTGTATTCACTGACTTTACACTTGGCAGGTTATAAACGATAAACAATGATCATGCACTCCTGTCTCACACAGAATTTAACTGAGTGCTTCTGCGCTCAAACAAAATTTTATAGGCCAAAATCACACGTACTTCCGTGCTCATGAAAAAGAAATCAAATCAAGAATTGTGACAGTTTATAAAGGAAACCTTGACGTGATTGGTTAGCTAGTTAGTTCAAAGGACCATATTATGGCACTCTGCGATTACACGTGTCCACACATCAAATGAATACTACCTTGAAACATTCTAATCTCCACTCATTCAAACAAAATATACTATCCACTGTGTCTAGCACTCAATCACTGTTTTAAATGTTCCTCTGCACACGGCCGAAACTTTTCCAGCACTCTACTCCCTTTTAAACTCAACACAGTTCTTGAAACATGTATACACGGCGCGCTCTCACTAATGGCACACGTAACATATACGACTCATGGCTGACCCTATGGGCGACCTTTGTGTGATGTAGTAGTGTCCAAGTTACTGTTATTATTCGTCATTCCTCCCTTCTGGAGCTTAATAAGTGTTCTCATAAATTCTTATAGATATCTTTTGCACATTTTTCACACAGTAATTCCCCTTTTTCTCTTGCGCTAAATTTGATAGTCGTAAGAAAACTGGCTTCCAGCCTAGGTAGGGCACCTACATCACGCACTCAAGTCAATGGAGTGTGTTCAAAATCTCCTTCTTGCAATGTTTTCTTTTTCCACGATTTTACCGTCACGAAAATGAGACTCCGGTCTCAATATATATTTCATTAGACAACGTTGTTGAATAATTAAGAATTCCTTGTTTTCTGCTGAATTTAATGATTAAAAGATTTGACAAGACTGCAAAAAGGTAGCTTAAAACAATAAGGTATCAAGAGATATATTCCCCCTTGTGTTTGAATATTCTGTCAGGGCTTAAGCAGGAGACCACAGCTTTATTATGCATATGTGGCATCAGACCCTCACAATATCAGTTGAAAGATGGCTGCATGCATCAAAATATGGTCACACATGAAACCACATAGTGTGATTTTGTTTTAACATACCATAAAAGGAGATGAAACATGGGTACACCAGAGTCAAAGCAAGCGTTCATGTCATGGAAACATCCCTTGTCCCCACAGCACAAAAATTCTGAATAGCTCCATTCATGAAGATGGTTATGGCGACAATCTTTCGAGACAGCAAGGGCATCCTTCTAGTTGATTTACCTGCCAGGGAGGGGACTGACAGTGAAGGCCACCAGTTACTGTGACACACTTACCACACAGTTGCTTCTTTGAACGTGGTTTCAGGGACTGAAAACAATGGGGTACCGTTGGAATAAATGCTTGGACAAATATGGTGACTATGTTAGATAGTAATGTGTTATCAGTTCCCACTACTACTGTGTAACTTAATATACCGTACTGTATATCTGCCTGCAAAAAATATTCTGTGTGAATTTTTGTTACTTTATTTTATACAGCTCCATTGTACAATGACAAATTGGAATGAGTTTCTAGATCAGAGGACAGTTCTTAGGTAATATGGCATTCATAGAGGCAAAAGTTTCCTCTCACCTAAACATTTCCCACGACGAACTGGTCTCTCGCCACGATTATTAAAATGCATCAGTAGAGATCCTCTGTGTTCACAGAGTGAGCCTTCACTGCTCTCTGAAGTACTCTGACACCTGTAGTACACATAACAAAAGCATCATCATTGATTCTGAATTCCTATGCTCACAAGGGAATTGTCAACATTGTCAGCAAAAAATTGATTTATTCTTCACGTTAAGTACTGTATTTGTCAATGGAAACTTGCATGAAATATTCTAGTTGCCAAGACACACAAGAAGTTGCTTATAAAATTAATCCAAACTGCTGTAATGTTGGACATCCCTTGCACAGCAGGAAGCTGACAAACCTTTGTTAGCATAATGGGCAAATTGTATATGAAAGCTGCCTACCTGTAAAAACTAAAGGTCATAAGATGTTAGCTACTGCACTCTACATGGTAGAGTGTGCAAGGTTTGTCAGCTTCTAAATGGAGAAGATATTGAAAAATTGAGTTCACAGGAATGTTTTATGAAGGCAGCTCAAAAATTGAGAGGATACACAACTCCCATAAACTAAGAAAACACCATTTTCAAAACAAAGTTATATTTTTCATAAATTGAACTTACCAGTGTAATTTTAGAGATACTAATGATTTAAATATTGGCAGTGGGTACATAGGCTTTGACGAGCGTAAAAGAAATCCATATACTTGACAAACACACAGTAATGTGCATCGTTCAAGGTTGTTGGTTTCTGCTGAGGTTATCTGAGTACGTACCATACAGGTAATACAGTGTCATATCACAATGATGAACACCCCTGGTATGGAATGCAATCACCCTGGAATGCCAGCATTCTATTATCACACCCCTTCGGAAACCAGTTAAATCACATCCATTACCCACATGTCGATTGGTTAGCACTCTGCCACAACTGGCTTGTGTGCCCACCTCTTGACAACCAGCAGCAAACCCTGTCACAATCTCTACCCTATCATGTCCTGAATTGCGGGATCAAATCCCGGCAATTGAGGGTGCTTAAAGTAGTGTGAGACCCATGTCAGTAGATTTAAAGAAACATTACAAATCTCCATCTGATCCCCCTTCAGGGCAAAATTCCAGCACCCTCATATCTTTAATGGCACAGCAGTTCAGAGAGAAACTAAATTTATAACATTATTTTCATTAGAAATGAACCATTTCACAATGTTGAGGATGACTTGGTCATTGTACTAAACAACGCTCCCTACCACTCTCGTAAACAAGAAAGAATTCCAACCTGGTCTGAAGTGGAAGAAGCTTTAAAAGCTATGATCAAAGGGAAATCCACTGGATTTGATTAAATAAGTTCAGACATGATAAAAGCAGCAGGAATTAATGGTATACATTGATTGTACAGAGTATATTACATGCTATATGGAAGGACAATAAGATCCCTGATGAATGGTCTAAAGGTGTAATAGTGCCATTGTTCAAAAAAGGAAACCGGAAAAAGTGTGAGAACTATCGTGGAATTACTTTGTTATCCCATGGTCTGAAGATCTTGGAAAAAATAATTGCAAAAAGACTATCACACTACGCATGCACTTAGAAAAGGCTTTAGAAGAAGAATAACATGGCTTTAGACCAGGAAGGAGTACTATTGACTTGATCATTGCTGAAAGAATGCTTACTGAGAAAAATCTTGAAAAATGGAAAGAGTTAGTAATGGTATTTCTAGTTATAGAGAAAGCATATGATAGCATTGCAAGATCAAAATTTTGGGAAAGTTTAGAAAGGCACAATGTCCCAAAAGACTCTATAAACAAAATCAAAATGCTGTATGAAAACACAAGGGCTTGTGTAAGAATAGGTAATGGGGAAAGCAGATGGTTCACAAAAAACAAGTAGTCCAACAAGGAAGTTCACTGTCACCCTTGCTATTCATCACAGTGATGGACATAATCCTGAAGAGAATAAAATATGAAAAGGGTAATGAAACAAATGCCCTTGTCTTTGCAGATGAAGTCATGATTTGGGGAGAAAGTGCCAGAAGAAAAACTGGATGCATAGGACAAGCTGTTCAAGGAATACGGGTTGAAAATAAGTCAAAGTAAGACAGTAGTGATGACAACAGGACTGTCTAATGCAACCATTTACTTGAATAATCAGCCTCTATAAATTGTTGATCAATTTAAATATCTTGGTAGCACACTGAGTAAGGATCACAACAGCAACAGTGAAGTAACAAATAGGACTAGTGCAGCCACCTTCTATGCACAAGTTATAATACTACTGTGGGATAATAAGGTGCCCAGGAAGTGTAAACATATACTGTTTAAGACATACTACATCCCAATTCTAACTTACAGAGTAGAAACATGCACCATGTCCAGAAGAGAAGAAAGTAGGATTCAGGCATCAGAAATGAAGTTTAAAAGAACATTGCTTCAAAGGACAAGGAGAGACAAAAGTAAGGAACGAAACAAACAGGACAGAGGCTGGCATAGATATCAGTGCTACAAAATATTTGCAGAAGCAACGATTAGCATGGTATGGGCATCTTCAAAGAATGGGAGATGAGAGGACACCAAAAGCTTATTTCAACAAGATTATCTCAGGAAAAAGACCAGTAGGAAGACCACAGAAGAAATGGTTGGACCAAATCAAGGATGATCTTGAAGACAAAGGGCTAGACTGGAGAAGGACCCATGAAGACCAACTATTCATGGACAGGAAAAGGTGGCGAGGGCTAATTAACAGCACCCGGGTGACTGGAGCTGGAATTTGATGATGATGATGATGAATTTAGTAATTTATAAATACAATTGAAAGAAATCATTATAAATTATGTTTCAACAGACCAGAACACACTATTATCAGTCTAAAATACTGTAATTTAACCTAGTCTGCTTGATAATACAAGGCAGAGATTGAAAGGTATTACAAAAGCATTTCCTGGGTGAAATTAAAAACATGATTTGGACACAAGTTCAACCCTAGCCAAGGAACGTAGGAGCAATAAATATGCCTTTAATGGCACTAGGCATATCCATCATATTACGTAAACATCAAACTTTTTCCTTGCTCCAGTTCCAGTGGTTAACCAGAGCCCCAGCAAGCTTCCCGTTCTCATTCCCGGGCCAATCGTCAACCAGCCTTAACATAAGTGGCAGCATTTACAAGGTAAAGATTCTGAGTGGACTCCAGATGATCACATGAACAACTTCACAGCGGTCATGAGCTAGACAACAGCACAAGTGCTTCAGTTTCCGTTAAGCCTTTTGATCACTACATTATACAGTACCAAGTATCCCAAAACAAGACAAATGAAATATTCGCAAGCAGAGCGAGTAGTTATTTGCCTTGTTGATGCACAATAGTAGACACAGATGGAATAGCAACAACGTAAGTAAAAATAATGTAATAATAAGAAAAATATAAAATGCTCACATATTCTCCATACTTCAGTGGGTACAATAACAGCATAGCACAATTAGAATGCTTTCAAAGTTGATGCCTTGTACAACATATTACAAAAGAGAAGTTAAAATCAAAAGTGTCTAAATTTCACATCCCACGCACCATTACGACCGCATCCCAAAAGAGGAATTACAATAATGAAAACTTTGTTCAAATTAAACACTAGGCAATTATTTACATCTTATGTACAGAGATCACTACATAACAGTGTACTTCCATTCATCAGCCAACTTCCTGATGCTTTCCTCAAGCAGTTCCAGTTCTTTATCCTTTTCTTCCCTTACCTTCACTCTCTTGACTTCCAGTTCCATAATTTGTAGCTCAACCTGCCTTTTCCGGTTCAATTTCAGTTGTCTTTCTTCATTTTCTGCTCTCTTTCTGGAAAGTTCTTCCACATACCGACTTCTTGCATTTCTTATGGAATGTATCAAACTCTTGTCAATCACAAGGTCTTGTACATTAGGACCCACTTGTGTTTTGACCCGAGTCATCTTGTTGGACATGTTGTCTATTAGATCTTCCTTATTGACAGACAAACCTCGTTCTAAGATGTAATTACCATGGGAGATGATAAGAACCATTTTTACAACCGTTAGAATCTTTCCAAAACAGTCTCTCCAAAAGTGGTCAATACGATTTGCCGATCTGTCAAATGATTCCAGTTCATCACTGGCAATCGGATGGGACACAGAGTTCGAAAATTCTCTCGCAGCTTGATCAGCAGTTGGACCATCAATCCAGTTGTTTTCAACCAAAACGGAGAGCAAGTATTGCAACCTTTTCTCTGCCAATGACCTGGGTGAAGCAACTAATTGAGAATCAAAGCAGGAGGCAGCTTTCGTAAATTTATATGAAAGAGGCGAGTGAGCAGTCAGTTTCTGGCAGATTTTTATGAGACACACTCTACAATCTCTCTTGAATGTCATCATAGCCAATTCCTTCAGATTTCTTACTTTCTTCAGCTCTGCAATGGTGGCATATCCCACCTTCAGATCCTTCCTGGCAACAGATTTTCATTTTTCTTTGTCAATGCAAGAAGGATTGCTGGCTTCTACAAAACTTCCTTCTAAACAAATCTGTCCATGATAATTCTGAGAGATCCACACAGTGAAGAATACAGAATTGGTATCATAGGCCGATTGCATTGGAAATCTGTCATGAAAGGTTCTAGATCTGATGCCACTGTTCTGAAGAACTCAAGTTTTGGTGCAAGCAAAGACTCCAATACTGCCTTCTTCACTTCAATAAAGCTTGTACAAGAGGGTACAGAATTCTCTTGCTCAATTCCTCTCACATACATCTTCAAATTTGGGAGAATCTCAATTGCTTATTGGGCCACACTCGCACACTCAAGCCAGTGAACCGCAGAAAACTTCAACGGAAATATACAGTGGAACCTCATTAGTACGTTTCTCAGGGGAGTGAAAAATTTGAACGTTAAAAGCGGGAAAACGTACTACTGAAAAATGATAAATTAAACCTCATTAACTTGTTTCAGTAAGGGAAAAGCATAATATGCGTTAATCGGAAGTACATAGGCTACTATCGAAAATACAACCTACAGAATTACTGTATTACAGAACTACACTCACCGGCAAAAAAAAACACGCAACACTTGATTTTTAAAATTAAAACTTGCGTATTAGCTGCATTCTGTCTCAATTATATCACTTTATACTATTATCAGACCTTTCTCTGTTCAGAGTGTTTGTTTACCATCCATTTCCTTTAAATTATCGATATAAAGTTTGATTTATGATACCCCAGTTCGCTATCTACCTCCATTTCCATTAGTTAATTTCCTGCAATAAACTTAAAGTGCTTGGGTGATAAGTCTCATCCCTACAAACCAAATTTGCTTTGTTTGATAAAATGTATTTTTCAAATGATTTCTCATCAGTTCTTAAGTTCTTCTTGCAAAGGAAACATGGTTCTTACACGCGAAGAAGCTGCAAGAGCTGTAGCCTTGATTGAAGATGGAAGAAGCATGCGATACGTTGCAAGACAGTTAAATGTCAATGTTTTGAGCATCCAAAGGACATAAAACGGTATAGGGAATTGGGAACATACTCCGGGAGGCGTGGATCAGGCCGCAGAAGGGCAACGTCAGACAGAGATGACCAGTATCTGCGACTCCAAGTTCTGAGGGACCGACACACCACAGCTGTAGAAGTAAGAAATCGGCTTCAGCAGGCGACAGGTGGGAATGTCAGTGAGAGGACAGTAAGGAGAACATTAAGAGGTCTAGAAATCTTCTCCAGAAGACCTGCTACCGGCCCCAGATTGGAACCTCAACATCGCAGGGCACGTCTTCACTTCGCTCGCCTCCATCAGCAATGGACACAACAGCAATGGCAAGCCATTCTCTTCACAGACGAGAAGAGATTCGGTCTCAGATCGCCTGACGGAAGAGAAAGAATGTGGAGGAGGGTTGGAGAAAGGTTTTCTCCTGTAACTTTTTCCTCCAGGACTGCATTCGACAGGGGTTCTGTCATGGCCTGGACCGGGGTCAGTATGGATGCCAGGACTGAACTTTACCTATTTAAGAATGGGACTCTCGCAGCTGACCGGTACATCATGGAAGTCCTTGAAAACCATGTTGTACCATTTGCTCCATTTGTCGGGGATGAATTTTGCTTGATGCACGACAACGCACGAGCACACACTGCCCGATGTGTCCAGCAGTACCTACATGTGGTTGGTATCGACGCACTGGACTGGCCAGCTAGGAGCCCTGACCTCAATCCAATTGACCATGTTTGGGCTATGTTGGCCAGAAATGTTCGGCAATGTGCTCCTGAGACTCTCCAGCAACTTCGGGTGATGCTGCATGAGGAGTGGGAACGCACCCCACAAGAACGCATTTCACAAATCATTGCAATTATGGCAGAGAGGTTACGCGATGTGATACGTGCTAGCGGTGAAAATACCCGTTTTTAAGTGTTCAGTTCTTGTGTCAGTAAACAAAGGAATGGATTAATTCTGTAATGATAAATTTTGGAACTCGGATTAACATTTTTAAATGACTTTGTAATTTACTCAAAATTTAAGAAATTTGTTATCTTATTCTAGAAAATTAAACAGATTTTTAATTTGAAGCGTTTGTTTTTGTATGTGAAGTGGTTTTCAAATGTTTAGAAAACAATTAATTATGAATAATTTTTACATAAGAATAATTTCAATGCATTAAATTATGTGAATAATTAAAAAATACAAGTGTTGCATTTTTTTTGCCGGTAAGTGTAGTTCACACGGCATGGAGAAACGAGAACAATGAAAACAAGGGAAAAATGTACTATACTCAGAATTCAAATACTCTAGTAAGAGTTAAAATATTTTCAGACCTAATAGTTCCCACAGAGCACCTATTTGAAGTTATTTGGGGCTACACATGCTTGCACATATAAAAAACAACTTCCGCCATCACGCGATCTCAAACAGATCTCAGAACGTGACTGAAATGCAGCAATTAAGGCTCGGTCACACAAGAGCGAGGAGCGGTCTACCGCCGCGAACTCTGTATCGTTAAATATTGCATCACCCTGGCCAAACCGAATGCGGCCTGCCGACGCGGCTCAACCTTGTCCGCGGCGGTCGGCGAACCAGTTGTGTTTTCTTACACAGTTCGCGGCGGCCTGTAGAGGACAAAACCGAAAATATGGCAGAAGAAACCAAAAAATAATAAGTATAATTTTTTCTTGAAAAATAAATGTGTGAAAAATAATTATTATGCTTTCCCCCCCCCCCCCCCCAAACAGATGGCTATTCGCACAATGGTTGGTTCTAGGAGCATATATAATGCCTGAAATTGTTCTCGAGACATTCGAAACTACATGAAGAACCTGTCTTCAAACGAGAACAGTTCCCGGCACAATGTGTGAAACTCCCCATATTCCTCTCTTTTCTCTTTAATTTCGTGAACCCATAGGCCTATAGTCCAGTTAAATTAGACCAAAATTGATACGTTTGCGGCATTAAATCATATAGTTCCAAATATTTCGGGAATGTGTAGGGAGAGGTCCCCTGAACAACACCTATCAGGTGCCACGGGGGGGGGGGGGGGGGCCGAGGGGGGCTAAAAAAAAAACTTTTTGAGTTTTTGGCACATAACATTAAAACGGTGAGTCGCACAGAAAGTTTTATACTTTTTAAACTTAAAGGAAATTAAATGCTCTACAAAATGGTATAATCATATATATCTTTATGTGTTATTGTGAGATATGAGCCGGTGAACATGGAACATTTGAAGAAAAATATGTAACGCCTCACGTTTCTCGTCTAACATGCCCTTCCAATCCATTTGCCTTCCATTTTACAGGAATCTCTTGGGGAAGGAAGTTGTAGAGAATTAAATTTCCTTTAAGAAGATATATACTTATGCCAATTTATCTTCGATCTGTCGATCGTTAGAGCGTTTTGACGTATGGGGGTCGGTTTAGAGATTTTGCTAGTGAACTGCTCATTATTTTACTTCCGTTTTCAATGGCTTTAACATTCTGTATTACGTTATTTATTGATTATGCAAACATAAATGGTATTTATTACCCATATAACTAATATATATATACAGTATATATATATATATATGAAAGTATGTGTGTCAACTGTTAATTTGGCACACTAATAAACACTAAAAATCTAGCTTAGGCCTTTCAAACGGCGTATATTTTTTTCATAACCTTTTAATATGCATGTATAAGACCCCTCCCCATCTGAAATAGTATGTACTTAATACACTGTGTACATAATATTAAAATATGTAGGCCTAAGTTTATTATGATATTGTATCCTATGATATCCCACAAATAAGATTATAAGAGAGAAGTAGAGGAAAGAATTGATACTGGGAGATAGTAAAGACAGAGACGGCGAAACATCGAATTAAAAACCGTCAAGCATGGACAACAGACTACCTAAACGGAAGGATTAATAATATTCCGGGATATCTGATGACCCAGGAAAGGAAATAATCTTCTGGAATATGAGATGCCATGGGATAGGCCTAAGTGACTGATCCCTTTCCCAATCCGGTTCGGTTGAAAACTCCAGAGATTTTCATAGATCGTGACTATTTCAACCGATACACCAATGGCTGGGGTGTGGTCTGATATTGCGATTGAAGTGACACTGATGTGTGATGTGAAAAGTGAAGAGGGACTAACACGAGGGAAAGGCATGAGTGATTCTGTGTTGGCGAAATGGGTTGGAGGGGCTCGTACAGGTACAGCCATATGTTCTTCACTAAGCTTAGAGCAGTTTGCCGTTGTCCTTTCTGTAAGTGGAGAACAGCATATCAACTTTTGAGCATCACGAATGAGCATAGATGACCAAGACAGAAGAAAGCTTGCACAGTAGTTGGCTGATCACCCGCCTTTTGCTGTACGTGATTCTTTGATGTCCCTTTCGACCGGAGTAATAGGACCCAGCAACATCAACTGTTACCAAGCATTGGAAATCGGAACACCTACGGGACCCTACAAAGGGGACTTTTGTTGGAAGTAACTTTGCAGAAATTAAGCAGTGTAAGAAAAACGCAGTAGTCCCTTTGGCTGCTATGATCAAAACTATCAAACTGGACAATGAAGTAGTGGTGGTCGAGCCATTAATGATTTTCCAGAGAACTGTAATTAACAAGAAAACTGAAGGGGATGTAGAGGAGCTGTTGAAGTGTGAGTTAGCCCCATATCTCACGTCTCTTTTTGACGAAAAGATCATGAGGAAAACGAAAAAGTCCGCTCTCTACGATGCCTTTCCTTAATGCAGTCACATAACCATCCTGAAGAACTGTTTCGGGGTAATCGATGGTGGCTTTCTTCTTAATAGGGTAAAGTGGAACAACGACACTAAGTTCGCCTCCATCTGCAAACAATATGTGTCTTACGTTATCATCCATTACTGTTACAACTCTGCTGTTGTGTTTGACGTTGATGAAGACACAAGTTCCACGAAAAGAGGCGAACAACATCGGAGAGCATCAAGTAAAACATCAGTGGATACAGACTTTGATGAGAACATGGTGACTACTGTTCACCAGGAAAACTTCCTTTCCAACGAATGGAACAATATTAAGCTGATTAGTATGTTAGCGCAGGCCTTGGGTGCAAAACATATACCATTCACCATAGCTGAAGGAGACGCTGACTGCAGCATTGTCAGGTGTGGATTATAAAATACCCCTCATTCAACTGTGTTGGTAGTTGCCGGGGATGTAGACCGGCTCGTCTTACACATGGCACTCACATCATGAGACACGAATGTCCTTTTCATGAAGCCTGAACGAGGCAACACAGATGACAGACTGTACTCCTCCCAACACCTTCAGGACTTGCCATTCTGCCAGTACATTCTATTAATCCATAGCTTCACTGGATGTGATACCACTTCAGCTATTTTTGGGAAAAGTAAAGCAAATGAAATGCTTGGAGCGGTATCCTAATGAAACCAAAAGCATCGCTGAAGATTTTATGGCTTCAAGTCCACGCCAGAAGACATCAATGAAGCTAGGGAACAAAATATGTTCCTACTGATGTATCCGACACCACTCCACGAGCATGACCTCAATTATCACAGGTTCATTTCATTTTGTGTTGCATGAAGCCTACTAACTTCGTTGAAGCATGCTGTTTGATAAATAAATATTCTATTCTCTTATTTTCTATTCACACATACATGTGCTTCGTCAAATCGTCAGTCACGATGAAAGCAAACTTGTCTTCATTGCCACCTACCTGCGCTACATAACTCGTCCAGTGTGTTTCCACAAGTTGAACACAAAAAATTGTAATTTAAAATCAAATTTGTCCAGCAAGTACATTTATTTTAATTTTAAGAGGGTAACAGTGGTGTTAATAAAAAAAAATAAAAAATGTCACTTATAACTTATAATTTTTTAAAAGAATATAAACAACCAAATATAACGAACTTTTCAGAACATATATATACTCCGATGGGCTGGACTGTAAATTATTAGATCTTGATCATGTTTTCATTCCCATAAAAACGTAATTGTTTTCCAAAATTTTGAACTCCCCGAAACATAATCCTATATACGCCACTGCGTTCATATACTTTCTAGGTATATATTATTAGTTATATGGTTGATAATACCATCTATGTTTACATAATCAATAAATAACGTGATACAGAGAATTAAAGCCGTTGAAAACGGAAGTAAAATAATGAGCAGTTCACTAGCAAAATCTCGAAACCGACCCCGGTAAGTCAAAACACACTTAACGATTGACTGGTCGAAGATAAATTAGCATAAGTATATATATATATATATATATATATTCTGGAAAGAAATTAGCTCTACGACTTCCTCCCCCACGAGTTTCCTGTAAAATGGAAGGCAAACGGATTGGACGGGCAAGTTTGACGACAAACGTGAGGCGCTTCACATTTTTCTGCAAATATTTTATGTTCACCGGCTCATATCTCGGAGACGGTAACACACAGAGATAAATATGAATACACCATTGTATAGGGCATTTAATTACCTTTAAGTTTAAAATGTATAAATATTTCTGTGTGACGCACCGTTTTAAAGTTTTGTCAAAATCTAAAAGAGGGGAGCTTTGAGCCCCCGTCTGCCCCACCCCCACCCGCGGCACCTGAAATTGACAGTACTTTATTAGGTGTTGTTCAGGGGACCTCCCCCTACACATTCCTAAAACATTTGGAACTTCTTCTTCTTCTTCATTTCCCGTTTCCAGCTTCCTGGGTCGGGTTGTGAATCAAGGACCTCCAACGTTGCCTGTCTCTCCACCACTCCTCTCCCCCTTTAAGTACATCTTCAGGTTTTCCTCCCTTCTTCTCCACGCACTCCCACACTGTATCTGCCCATCTCTTTCGGGGCCTTCCGCGCGGTCTCTTCCCCGAAACCTTTTCCAGAAAAGCTTTCTTTGGCACTCTCTCCTCTCCCATTCTCATCATATGTCCATACCACTTTAACTTGGTTGTTTCTATCCTGTCCTGCAGCTTCAAGATTCCTGTCCTCCTTCTTATCTCCTCGTTTCTGATTTTATCTCTTCTGGTCTTCCCTTCTATACCTCTTAGGAATTTCATCTCCGCTGCTTGTATTCTACTCTCCTCTCTTTTTGTAGTGGTCCATGCTCCAGCTGCATATGTTAGTACGGGTCCATAATAGGTTGAATATAATACCTGCTTACATTTCTTTGGGACATCTTGGTTCCACAGAATACCCCTAACACTCTGGTAGAAGCTGTTCGCTTGTTGTATTCTCTTTCCAATTTCCTCAGTAATCTTTCCATCTTCTGTGATCACACTTCCCAAGTACTTGAAACTTTTCACCACTTCTAGAATTTTTCCGTTCACTTCTATCTTTCCTCTTCCCTCCTTACTTCCCCTTGACATTACCATTGTCTTGCTCTTCTCTGTGCTAACTTTCATCCCAAACTTCTCAATCTTTTGGTTCCATACATCTACTTGTTTTTGTACTTCCTTTTCATCCTCACCCCATATCACTATATCATCTGCAAACAGCATGGCCTTTATTGCCTCTTGTCCCAATCTCTGTTTAACATTCTTGTGGATTTCATCCATGACTATGATGAATAGTAAGGGGGACAATACACTTCCTTGACGGAGACCCGTTTCCACCTTGAACCATTCTGTTTCTCCTATAGTGGTCTTTACGCTACTGACACAATATTTGTACATAGCTTTCACCATTTGCACTTCTGCACTGTTAACTTGCCTTTTTCTTAATTTGGAACTACATGATTTAATGTAGCAAAAATTCCTAATTTGACTGGACTACTACTCTCTTTCGTCTCAATGCTAACAGAAGCAGCAATTCTTCTTCGTCAGAGGAACTGCTGTACATGCTGAATTAAAATGTTAATTAAATTACCACGAGCAGAAAACAATGTAATGCAAACTTGATCGCGATTGCTTTCACACTGGTTCGCCTTGACTTGTCCGCATTCTATTTGACCACACTAGTCCGCGGCAGACAGCGGTCGTTCCGAGCCTTTAGAACTTGTCCACATCTCGCTGATGATACCGAAAATTATTTACAAATTGTCAGAAACAAACATCAATTACCAAAACCTATTAAATTGGTTATGGATATTGCATTACACTTACCTATTTCATTATCTTGTAACTTTGTAGTTGCAAACCGTATCAGGTCAACTGATATATTTTAGCCAACACACACAAATAGATTTTAACCTAAAAAAATGTAGACCACATTTATTTGCATGTAACAATTAACATATTTAGACTTCGAATACAATAACACAAATCACTGGCGTTTAAAAAAGATATTCATTGTTGTTTGCTTATGACTTCTCTCTCCAAGTGAGTAGCCTACAATGTAGCATCCAATTGTAACAGTGTGTGCATGATTTCTGTCTATGCTACTTCTTCAAGAATTTTCATTTTCTCATCACTTTGTATTTGCTCCCAAATATCTCGCGCCCCATTTTTTAATATCAAATTGCAGGAAAATATATTTCTGCATATATCTCGCAATAATTTCTGATGCCGTCATAAAGATGATCATAGTAATTTTAAGTCACATCGTGCACGCAATGTTATTGTTCGTTTTGGCGGCCGGGCTTTCACGGTGTTTGTTGTCTGTTTGTTGCATCGACGACAAGTAGGTCTACCAATATTGTCTCCTCTTTCCATTGTTGTTTCTCAGTTAAGTGTGATTTGTATTCTTGTTAGGATCAATTGGATTAATATCCATTGCTTAAGGTGCGTATTGACAATTCTAGATTTGATTTAGATGGGTCCATTGATTGGGCGGAGTTAATAGAGCCATCTAAATCAAATTTTGTATTCTTATGGAAATCGATCTTACAGTTATGAAAAACGCGGAAGTTATACGGCTGGATTTAAACTCAAAGTGATAAAATACGAAGACAATGGTAATTGATATTCGCTACTGGTATCAACAGAAAAACACGCTAGAAACCACTAACCAAACACGTACGGTGTCAAAAATGTAAGAGTTATATGCGAGCAAATACGGTACTTTTTTCTCCATTATTTCAATACAACGCAACAAAATTATCACTAGACCAAACCTGCTAACTTTTGAAAGGAGCTATCAGTAAAACTCACGCACGACAAAAAATCTAACGATTTTCGACATACCCCGGCTTGACGAAAATAATAATACTTCTGGGCTACAAAATCAATAATTCATACTTTAAACAGGATACTTTAATGAAATCATATCTACTTACATGATTTGTAGATGAACATAACAATCAAGAAGAAATCCATGTTAATCAGTAGCAGGCGTGGTGAATATTGGTTTGGAGCATACATAACAGGACTTCCTTGATAAATTAAGCAGATATACGATAATTGAAAAAGGCTTTACACAATAAAACTTGTTTAACGTAACACAGGCAAGAAATAATATAATACACACTGCAAATCAAATGCTAGTTCGACTTTAAAGTCATGGATGTGGCCTTTTTAGCTTCCTGCAAAAAGTCTTGAGAAAATGTTTTGTCATAACAGGGACCAGAACTCCTGGGCTTCAAAATAGAAATAGACTCCAGAGATTCATTGGACATGGATGATCTGAACTGCGTTCTATTTTTCTTCACCAGGCTGAAAACACGTTCACATTCTGCATTGCTATGGGGTAAGGTGAGAATAGAGAGCATTACTCTAGAAATTCGGTTATACTTAAGAAGTCCATCGGCTCCACGAATTCTTGATATTTGTGCCCAACTGGAATCACTGGCAGCATCTTGATTTGCAGCCAAAGTGTCATCTACCTGAAGAGCTGTGAACTGCCTCTGAAGCTCATTCACCACCTCATCTGTAGTTTCATTCTCTTCCTTGCATAACATGACAGGAAACTTTTCCAAGAAAAAATGAATGGAAGAAACCTGTGCATCTTCAATTTTGTCTAACCTAGCAACTTGGGCATTCTTTAACAAGTCATCCTTGAGTGGAAACTTGTTGATGATGTAGTCAGAGGCAGTACAAAAGTAGTTTCTCACTGATGAAAAGAAAAGGGATTTATCTGTATCCTGGAGATCATTCACTATGTTCGAAGTTTGAATGCCAATAACTAACTCATCATCACTTCTTTGATTTTGAATCAAGTAGTACTCAACTTCAAGCAATGAGGAGCTTTTGACAATTTTGGGCTTAACAAACTTGGTGAACAACTGCTTTAGCAAATCCATTAGAAGTTCTAATAACAAGTGAACTTGTGGGGAAGAAGTCTGAAGGGCAACATTCAATTTGTCAAATACAGGAATAGTCACATGAAGGAAAGTGCTAAAGGCCTTGTTCAAGTTTGAGGACAGAAACATAAACAATTTTTCCTCACGAGTTGTAACAGAAGTCTTACTTTTTAGGATTGGTTTGTCACATTTGGAAGAATATGCTATTCTTTTAGGGGCATGTGTAGTAGCAGAATAAAGAATTCTCTTCTTCTGATACTCTTTGGATCCACTTTGTTCAATGTTAGGCATTCTGAAAGAAATGGATGTGGAAATGTTTTGGGTACATAATATTACTTCCTCCTTGAAGAAAGAAAGAAAGAAAGAAAGAAAGAAAGAAAGAAAGAAGCTGATCCCACTGGTCCAGTAGTCTATCCAAACATCTGCCTAGAGATAACCACCAAATATATACATGCTTCAGAATTTTCTTTGCCTCTTTATTGTGCAAGCTCTGAAATTTCTTAAGGTGTTCTTTTCTCTTTACACACTTCTCTAAGAAATGAAATATATCAACAAGGATCTCATCCTCTTTAACTGGTAATCTTCCAGCACCTTTTTCAGCTGCTAGATTCATCAGGTGGCAAATACAACCTATGATGGCAATACTTGGTTGAACTTCCTTCAGAACTGCTGAAACCCCATTTTTGTGTCCTATCTTAACAGGAGCATTGTCGGAGCAGAAAGCCACCCAGTTTTCAATTGGTATATTATGAGAACTCAGCTGTGATAACATCAGGTTACCTATGTTTCGCCCTGCTGAGTCCCCGTCCAACGCTGGTATGAATAGCACAGTGCTCACTACTTTTTCCT
Source organism: Meconema thalassinum (assembly GCA_946902985.2). Taxonomy (NCBI): domain Eukaryota; kingdom Metazoa; phylum Arthropoda; class Insecta; order Orthoptera; family Tettigoniidae; genus Meconema; species Meconema thalassinum. Next base: position 971,289,327 of record OX336389.2, read on the forward strand.
GCGGAACATCATAGAATGTAACAACAATAGGATACAACTTGGCATTCGTATCATTGCTTCCATCCGTTGCCAAAGAAAATGGTCCATTCTGAAGGCACTTAACAACTTCAGATGATGCATTTTTTGCCATTTTATTTACAATGCACGTCATTTTTGTGCAACCACAACTATATTTCTTTGCAACTTCTGATGTGGGAAACATCTTCTTAAATAAAGCACCAGCATGATCAGCCGCACTTAAGGGCACATTGTGTTCTACCAAAAAGGAAGTAAACAGACACTCGGCCCTAATTACGTCACTGTCAACGTTTCCAGACTTAGCAAAAAAGGTGTTGATTTTCTTGCTATCTTCCTTCGATTTAACATAACTTATCTGTTTACCGCGCTTCACATGATTACTTAAATCGTTTTTTCCACCATGTGCAATATTAATATCACTCCCACATACCGTGCAAAAGGCAAATTTTACTCCCTTTCTTGATTTTAGTCATCATCATCATCTTGTACAGTTTCCAGCCCCAGGCTGGGTCTGTTTGGAACATACGCTTCGCCACTTAGTCCTTTCTTCCCACCACCTCTCCGCTGTCACTCTGGTCCAGTCCTCGCCTCTCTTCTTGACACATTCCTCCACTCCTTTCAGCCATCTATCTCTTGGTCTTCCCCTTGGTCGTTTCTTCTGCATCTGCATCTCATGTACCCTCTCGGGAATACTCTTCTCATCCATTCTCTTTAAGTGTCCATACCACCTCAGTCTTGCTGTCTCAATCCTACCTTGCAAGGGCTCCTCTTTCACCATTTCCCTGACCTTTTCATTCCTCAACCTGTCTCTTCTTGTTACTCCGATCCTACTTCGCAGGAACTTCATTTCACCTGCCTGTATTCTGCTTATGTCTCTTTTCTTCATTGTTCACGTTTCTGAAACATAGGTCAGTATCGGGATATAGTAGCTTCTGTATAACACTTCCTTGCTTTTTTGTGGGACATCTTTATTCCACACTAAGCTCCTAATGCTTCTCAGAAATGCTTCTGCCTGTCTGCCACGTTCCGCAATCTCTTTGTCATTTCTCCCATTTTCCTCCAATATACTTCCCAAGTACTTGAGACTTTCCACCTTCTTCAGCTGTCCACTCCAAGTGTTATCCCACTCATTGGTCTGTCCTTTTTCCTGGTCGTTAACAGGATCTCACATTTACTGATGTTGAACTTCCATCCGTACTCTCCCACTGTTTCTTCCCAAGCCTTCAGTTGCTCCTGAATTTCCTCCTCCTTGTTTCCCCAGACCATGAGATCATCTGCAAACACCATTGCTTTCATCTTATCTTCTCCTATCTTTCCTGCTATCTGTGTCATTACTTCGTCCATAACCACAATAAAGAGAAGGGGTGACAGCGCACTACCCTGTTTCAGGCCACTCATTTGTCTGAACCAGTCTGTTCTTTCCCCTCCAACTTTCACACAACTCATACTTCCACAATACATCTCCTTCACTCTGCCTACAGTCCCTTTTTCCACTCCCATGTTTTCCATTGCTTTCCAAACCTTCTCCCTACACACACTATCATAGGCCTTTTCGATGTCCAGGAAGGTCATCAACAGATCCTCTCCAAATTCGTAGTGGTGTTCCTGGAGCTGTCTCACTGAAAATATGAGATCCACTGTTGATCTCCCAGGTCTGAATCCATACTGCTCCTCTCTCAATTTTCTCTCCACTTTGGCTCGTATTCTACTTTCTAATATCTTTTCCTATATCTTGGCACAGTGAGATATGAGTGTGACTCCCCTGTAATTTCTGCACTCCTTTCTGCTTCCTTTCTTAAATATTGGGACAATTAATCCTTTCTTCCAATCTTCTGGGGTCTTTTTCTCCTTCCATATCACCCTCATCACACGGTACAGCCACTGTTTCCCAACCTCCCCTGCTGCCTTCACCATTTCAACACCCACTTCATCCACACCCGGTGCCCTTCCTCCTTTCATCTTGTCTATAGCCATCTCCAGTTCTCTCCAAGTCAGGTCCTTTCCCATTCCTGTGTTGTCTTCTCCATCTTCCAATGCATTGTCATCCTCCCTATGACCATTTGGATTCAGCAAATCCTCAAAGTACTCTTTCCACACTGTCTTGAGTGTCTCTTTGTTGTGTACCTCATTTCCGTTTTTGTCCATCATTACCACATCCTCTCACAGACCTCTTCTCTTACTTTTGACCATCCCATAAAGTACTTTCTTATTTCCTCTGCTGTCTTCCTCCATCATCTCTGTCCACTTTACCATCCACTTCTTCCTCTCCTCTGCGACAATCTTGTTTGCTTCTTTCTTGTTTATCTTATAATCTTCCCATGCCAGATCAGTTCTTTCCTGGAACCACACTCTGAAAGCCTTGTTCTTCCTTCCCACAGCTTCTTTTACTCTCTCATTCCACCATGGTGTCTCTTTACACCGCTTTCTGTTGCTTGTTCTTCCACATACTGCCACTGCAGCTTCCACCATTGTGTTTTTGAATTGCTTCCATTCCTCTTCCCCTGTTTTAGGATTGTCTGTTGGCATCCTTTCCCTTATTATCTTCTGGAATTCTTCCTTAACTTCCTTTTCCTTGAGTTTCCATACTTTGATTCTCCTTTCCTGGTACTCTGTCCTCTTGCTATCCTTAACAACTCCCAGGTTCATTACAAGTATTCTGTGGTCGCTATCTAAGGCCTCTGATGGTATTACCTTTATATCTCTGACACTTCTCTTCATTTCCCAGTCGTACAGCATGTAATCTACCAAAGATTTCTTTGTTAAATCACTGCTGTACCACGTTACCTTGTGGCTTTCTTTCTTCCGGAACCAGGAGTTGCCTACCACTAAACCGTTTCTCTTGCAAAAATCCAGCAACTTTCTCCCTTCTTCATTCCTGCCACCCCATCCTTCTGTTCCCAATACATTTTCATATCCTTGCCTTTCACTTCCTACATGTGCATTCAAATCTCCCATGACAATGATGCTCTGACCATTCAACTGCTGTTGTAGCTCCTCCTCAAAGTCTTCCTTCTCTTGAGCTGTACATCCAACTTGAGGGGCATATACCTGGGCTATCTCCAGGCTTCTTCCCTTTACAGTTACTCTGATCTTCATGATCCTGTCACTTATTCCCTTTACCTCTTCCTTCATTCCATCTCTCACAACTACTCGTACTCCGCTGCTCCTTCCTTCACTGTTCACACTCCAGTACAACCGGTACCCTTTCCACAGTTCTCTGCAACCTTCTCCTTTCCATCTTGTTTCTGCCAAGCCCAGTACATCCAGTTTTCTTCTCTCCATCACATCTACAATCTCCTCCACCTTTCCTATCAGTGTCTGTATGTTTAATGTCCCAACTCGTAGTCCATTAGCATATCCGGGTCGTCGTCGTTTGCTTCCGTCCTTTCCGAGGCCTGTTCCTGTTTTGAAAGCAAATATGATATCCACTACTGGCCTGCTAGGCCTATCGTAGCTTCACCAGAGCCGTCACTTTTCAGGGTTCCCATAGAGCCTTCACAGCTACCGCAGCGGTCCCGGGGCACACGAAGTCCCCACTGTACTTCACCCCTACAGGCAACCCCCTACTTCATGCCGTTGCCCGTCTCCCACCACGTGGAGGAGGGGTTGGACTTGTGGGAGACCTTGATTTTAGTATGCACGGAATATCAACAGAGTATGAATCTTTAATTAATAAAATTACAACATAAAACACTTAAGACAGCCAACACTTCACTAAAACATGTCAAAGCACACAAAGTCTTAAACCATTGAATGAACACGACGCCAACCTCGTGAAGAAAGAATATGCACATGGTACAAAAACACACACACGTGGAACGAATGTAATTAGTCCAAGGAATACAGGAAACTGCGAAGCACGAAGTTATAGCAAAAAAACTCGAAAACTTCATTAAAATAAGCCATATCCTTAAAAGACGAGAACATTCAAGGAACGCCAACTTCGGGAACAATCAACAACTCACGTGGTCAAAGAATATGGGTTAATCGCAACGAGCGAACGGAGCGGAACAAAGAATTTGCGAAGCAGAGCCTGTCGACACCTAAGATTCACATGGAAGAACTGTTATCCCAGCTTCAAATTCAATTACAATGACGACACAAACATCACGCGGTTAAAAGTACCAATGATATCAAAGAACGAGTTATCGACTATCGTGGACTTGCCCTCGACCCCCGCAAACAATCGATTGTACGGAAGAAGGAGAGATTATCGAATGTTAATTATCGTTTCAAATTTTTGTCCGCAAAATCATAAAATGACACCATTCATCCGTAAAACCGTAAATGCTGCAATTTCCGTAAATTTTACAGATAAACCGTAAAAGTTGGCAGGTATGCACTACGTTTCACAACTTATTTGGTAGTAAATGCGTATTTGTGTAAATACAGTACTCTCTCACGTAAACAATCGGTGCCAGTACGGTTAGCTCAATACGTAATGCTAGTTCTTGCTGACACCTAGCCTTCTCAGAAAACTCAACTTCTGAATACACAAATTCAAAAATAGGCACAATGAAATGGGATATTCACCAGCTTGACAAGGGAAGTTGCACCTGTTATGTCGCAACCCTTGCTCATCACCTGTTGGCCGGAATGTTATCTCTGAGCGAATGGGCTCACATTCCTCTAGGGGTGAACAAAGAATGCTTTCAAGGCTGACGAAAATGCGATCGTACCAAGCGTTAAACGGCAAATTATGCAACGTGATAAATGGGGTACTTTTACAATATTTTCACTAGATAAGAATCGGGACTTCAAAATTACGACGTGATATGCGATAAAACATACTAATGAGCAACGTGTTAACGAGGTTCTACTGTACTACTATTGGTTAAGCGAGTGTAGTCTGAACGTCTAGCTGGAACATTCTTGAAAAGATTAAACAAAGCCCTCAAAAATGTCACCAACAACCATCCTGTTTCTTGAAATCCAGCCTTGTAGCCACAATGCATTGTATGCAAGCCACAACTTCCCTGGTCAAGCAAAACAGGACCATCAATTTCCTTGATTAAAGCTTTAAAATCACGTAAAAACTTAAAATTTACATTAGGGCCATCCATTGATAAATTGATGATCTTCTTCATAAAATGGGGTGGATTCTCCTGATTGAATGCTGCAAGTAAATCACTTGCTGTAGTGTGACCAAGAAAAGCAGAGGACCAGTAGCGTACTACTACTTCATTCTTGGAATTATCCCAATAGCGGATGTCTAGGTCCATCTCTTGCATCTGAGATACTTTATTTAACAATTCATCAAAACCAAGTTATTACATTCGCTAGCTCAACCTCCTTAAGTAATTTGTGTTTGAAATATGGAGCAATTCCAAATACAATTACATACCCCATTTTGTCCTTTTGGAGTTGTATCATAGTTGCAATTTCACTATGGGAAAACATCTGTTTTTAAAACAGCAATGTATCTGGCAGCAGACCTCATGGTTCTGTGATTTATGACTACCTGAATACACAATAAAATTTCAGCCCTAGTAGCATCTTCTTTAATCAAAAAATCATTCACTCATGAATATTTATGGATTTTTGCATGTGCAATGTGCATGGGCAAGAATCATTTTCTTCCTCTGTTGCAATCGACTGAGATGTGCTAGGTTCAGGCTTACTAATGTTCACCTTAGCAGCCACGGACGAACCGACAGACTTGCTTTTAAAGGAATGTGTGACAGCACCAGAATTTGTGGCAGCACGTTTATGTTTGGAGCCCTCAGCAAGGCTATTATCTGCCCGTCTACCCATATTACTCAATGAGAAAGAGTAGCGACATAACCTGCAACTCGCCCGAGATGGGTCGGCTTTAACTACTTTTAGCCATGATGTAAAGTTTGGGTCCTTCAACCATTCAGATTGAGAAAGAGTTTTAGCCGCCACTACAAGGGCCTAAAAACAAACAATTCTCACACGATATTATCGACATAGCACAACCACGTGTTTGAACAACTATGTATTTTAGTGGCTAAACATATTATTATTATTATTATTATATTATTATTATTATTATAAGGGCCTAAAAACAAACAATTCTCACACGATATTATCGACATAGCACAACCACGTGTTTGAACAACTACGTATTTTAGCGGCTAAACATATCATATCAACAGCACCACCAAAAAAAAAACTGGGAATTATAGCACACAATTACCTAGTTTGCACTTTAGATTTAGTGCACAATGGCACAAATTTTGTATTTTTCATTATCTTCAGTCTCCCATAAGTCCAATCCCCCGTCCACGTCGTGGGAGACGGGCAACGGCACAAAGTAGGGGATCGCCTGTAGGGGCGAAGTACAGTGGGGACTTCGTGTGCCCCGGGACCGTTACGGTAGCTGTGAAGGTCCTACAGGAACCCTGAAAAGTGACGGCTAACGGGGCTCTGGTGAAGATACGATAGGCCCAGCAAGCCAGTAGTGGATGAAACCAACTGCTTTCAAAAATGGAACGAGCCTCGGACATGATGGATTTAATAGACGACACGGCTGTACACATGGACTAAAATTTGGAACTTAAAAACCTAAGAACGCTGACGGGGAAGGTGGAGGAGATAGTGGATATGATGGAAAGAAGGAAGTTGGATTTATTGGGATTGGCAGAAACAAAGTGGAAAGGGGAAGGAAGGAGAGAACTGAGAAAAGGCTATAGACTGTACTGGAGTGGGAACGAAGAGGGAAAGAGGAATGGAGTAGGAGTAGTAGTACGAGATGGTTTAAAAGAAGAAGTGAGGAGAATAAGTGATAGAATGATGAAAGTAGCACTGAGGGGAGAGACCGTAGAAATAGTGCAAGTGTATGCTCCACAAGTAGGCTGCGCCTCTGAAGAGAAGGAGGAGTTTGAAGAGGAATTGCAGAAGCAGCTGGTAGGAAGAAATATGATTGTTATGGGGGATCTCAATGCCCATGTAGGAAGAGAAGGACAAGGTTATGAGGGTGTTCTAGGACCAGAGGGTTGGGGTGGAAGAAATGAGGAAGGAAAGAGACTGTTGGACTTCTGCCAGAGGGACAGCCTGCTAGTTGGGAACTCCTGGTTTAAGAAAAGAGAGAGCCACACAATCACATGGTACAGTGATGACTTGACCAGGAAGTCGGTGGTTGACTATATACTGTATGACAAAGAACTAAATAAGAACATCACGGACATCAAGGTTATACCATCGGAGAACCTGGATAGCAACCATCGATTGCTGGTAATGAACCTGAGAGGGAGTAAGGAGAAGAAAGGGACTGAGAATCAGGAAAGACGTATAAGGATTTGGAAACTGAAAGAAGGGGATAGACGGGTCGAGTACCTCAAGATGGTAAAGGAAGGAATTCCAACAGATGAAGAAAGAGGGGTGGAAGAGGAATGGGCTAGATTTAAGAAGACACTAGTAGGTGCAGCAGAAGCAGTATGTGGGAGGACAAGTAGTAAGAAGAGGTGGAAGGAAACACCATGGTGGAATGAGAAGACAAAAGATATAGTAAGGGAAAAGAATAGAGCCTTTAGGAGGTGGTATCAAAATAGGACGGTAGAGACGAGGGAAGAGTACCAGGAAAGAAAGAAGGAGGCGAAAAGAGTAGTGGCTGAGGAGAGAAGAAAGTGGATGGAAGAGTGGACAAAGATGATGAAGGAGGATAGTGAAGGTACAAAAAAGGTCCTGTATGGGATGGTAAAAAATAAGAGGCGGAAGGATCCTACGGATTATGTTAGAATGGTGAACAAAAGGGGACAAGAGATAGAAAATAGGGAAGAACTGAAGAAAATGTGGAAAGAATATTTTGAAGAACTTCTGAACCCAAATGGAAAAGATGGTGAGGAGGAAGAAATCGGGGAAGAGGATGATGATCTGCAAACAGAAAAGGACTTAACATTGAAAGAAGTGGAAGATGCAGTGAACAAGATGAAAGGAGGGAAGGCACTGGGTGTGGATGAGTTGAGTGTGGAGATGGTGAGAGCAGCAGGAGAGGTGGGTATACAGTGGTTGTACCGAGTGATGAGGACAGCATGGAAGGAAAGGAAGACCCCAGAGGACTGGAAAAAAGGAATAATTGTCCCGATCTTCAAGAAAGGTAGTAGAACAGATTGCAGAAACTATCGGGGAATAACACTGATGAGTCATTGTGCAAAGATCTTCGAGAAAGTTTTGGAAAAGAGAATTAGGACAAGGATAGAAGGAGGGATGAGGGAAGAACAACATGGCTTCAGAGCAGGAAGGTCCACAGTGGATTTGATTTTTGCTGTAAGGCAGTTACAAGAACAGCACTATGAGTATGGAACAGATCTACTGACGGCCTTCCTGGACATTGAGAAAGCATATGACAGTGTATGCAGAAACAAAGTATGGAAGTCCCTGGAGGATAGAGGAGTAGAGAAATGGACTATAAAGAGTATAAAGGAGATGTACAAGGGAAGCGTGAGCTGTGTGAAAGTGGGAGGAGAGAGATCAGACTGGTTGGAACAGAGAAATGGCCTGAAACAAGGAAGTGCACTGTCACCGTTACTTTTCATTGTGGTGATGGATTACATAATGACCCGAGTGGCACAAGTAATTGGGGAAGGAAAGATGAAAGCAATGGTGTTTGCATATGATTTGATGATTTGGGGAAACAAGGAGGAGGAGGTACAGGAACAGTTGGACGTGTGGGAAGGAATAATACAAGGATATGGGATGAAATTTAGCATAAATAAGAGTGAGATGGTGATCACAACAAGGAAGAAGGAAAGAACCACAACGGGAATAATTATTGGTGGGGAACAGCTGAAGAAAGTGGAGAGTTTCAAGTATCTGGGAAGCCTGATACAAGATAATGGAAGAAACGATAGAGAAATAAATGAGCGGGGAAGGCAGGCAGAAGCATTTCGGAGGAGTGTGAGAAGCATGTTATGGAGCAAGGATGTCCCTCAGAACAGCAAAAAGATCATATATCGGACGTACTATGTCCCTATCCTGACGTATGCCTCGGAGACCTGGGTTATGAAAGGAAGGGAGAAGAGCAAAATACAGGCCAGTGAGATGAGGTTCTTGAGAAGCAGTATTGGAGCTACAAAGATGGACAGAATAAGAAATGAGAGGACCAGAGAATTAATGAAGGAGGAACCATTACAGGATGGTATAGAGAAATTTAGACTTAGATGGTATGGACATGTAAAACGAATGGAGGAGAAGAGGATACCCAGGAGAGTACACGAGACGAAGTGGGAAGGAAAGAGACCTAGAGGAAGACCGAGAGACAGGTGGCTGAAGAGGGTGGAAGAAAGCGTGAAGAAGAGAGGAGAAGACTGGACAAGGGTGGAGGCTGAGAGATGGTGGGAAGACAGAAGACGTTGGAGAGGCTTGTGTTCCAAACAGACCCGGCCAGTGGCTGGAAACTGTGCAAGATGATGATGATGATGATGATCATTAACTTCAAACGGCACACTAAAGCATAAACAGTAGAACTGCGGCAGACAATAAACAAAGAATGCTGGGGCGGAAAAGCCACGCAAACAGTATTGCTTACCCAGGTCTTTAAAAATCACTGAGTAGTAGCCAAAAGTTGAAAGATTTATGTGGTATCCATACAACGGCAAAATGAGCGGAGGAGGAGCCAATCACTCTCATGGCTCCCAACGGTCATAGAGACTGTAAAGGCGCACCTCAGTAGTACATGAGTATGCGGCAGTTCGTTGCAGTCTCTGTGTTCAGTCCTGCATGTCTCATTCTGTGTGAGCCGCAGGATAAGGCTCAGAGATCATAGTGTGTGGGTCTCGTCCTGGCAAGCCGAGATCCACCCTAAACAAATTCACGCCAGTGGCACTTCTTCCATACGTCACTTACTTTCAAAGTCCAACGGCAATAGGATATGGATGGTGGGAGCAGGTTATGGGTGTAACTGGAAGCCCCTAGTTCGGACCTGCACGTTGGCAGCAGATGTGTGATGGTAGTCTCCCGGAGACTCTGTGACTACTCGGGAATTCGGTCCTGCATCTGTGTTTGGGCAGGCCTATTTAGGATCACCGCGGCCCATCCCACATGGGGAAGGGCCTAGAAAAGGTGGGCTACACATCGGAAGTCACAATCTTAGTCCGGCTGGGCAACCACACTCAGCAGGTCACCCCTCAAGCGGTCGAAACTCAAAAACAGTAAAGACTCAGAAATTGATTATTGGATCATGGAACATCAGAACTTTGCTTGATATGGACAATAACGTTAGACCTGAGAGAAGGTCAGCCCTTGTAACCCATGAGTTATCAAGACTCAATGTTGACATTGTTGCTCTCAGTGAAACTAGGCTTTCTTCTGAAGGCAAGATTACTGAATCTGGAACAGGATATACCATCTTCTGGAAAGGAAAGGAGGAAGGTGAATGTCGTATTCATGGTGTGGGCTTCGCTGAGAAGACCAAACTGGTAAATTATCACCAACTTAAGCCCATTGCAATCAGCGAAAGGGTCATGACTCTCAGGAGGTTCCCTTATGACACTCATCTCTGCCTATGCTCCTACCTTAGATTCTGATGATGAAGTAAAGGCTCAATTCTATGATCAGCTAAGTGAAATCATCTCCAAGGTACCAACTGCAGATAAACTCTTGAAGACTCCTCGGTGACTTCAATGCCAGAGTTGGGAAAGATCACAGGCTATGGAATCATGTGATGGGCAAACAGGGATTTGGAAAATGTAATCCCAATGGACTATTGCTTCTTGGTCTTTGTGCAGAACACGAACTTTTCATTACCAACACGCAGTGCTGGCTACCTAACCGCTTCAAAACCACGTGGATGCATCCTCATTTCAAACATTGGCACATTCTTGATTATATCATTACCCAGCAATGTGATAAGAAGGACACTCTAATTACCAGAACAGCAAGGAATATAGACGATTGTTGGACAGAACATAAACTTCTTATATGTAACTCAGGATATCCATCAGACCTAAACCACCTAGGAACTTCAAAAATTTGCCAAGAAGGAAGTTTAATACATCCAAACTTCAGGATGAATCCATCTATAAAAATTTTGGAAACAGGATCGTCACCCAGCTATCAGAAAACCCAGTAACGAATGACATTCAGCAAGAATGGACCACACTACAGAAGATTATCACACAGTCAGCTGAGGAAACCATTGGTTTTATAGTGCGGAAAAGACAAGACTGGTTTGATGACAACAATGAAGAAATTCTGTCTCTCATCAATGCCTATCTTGCCCATCTTCAAGACCCAACTTCCAACACAAAGAGAGATAAACTACTGGAACTCAAGAGTAAATGTCAAGTGCAGATAAGGCAGATTAAAAATACTTAGTGGCAACAGAAGGCTCAGGAACTGAAGAGACTATTGGATGCTCGAGACATGAGGAACTTCTATGCAGTACTCAAGGAAATATATGGACCATCTCGCTCATCATCAGGTACACTGAAAAGCGCTGATAATTCTACTACCTTTACTGATAGTCAAGAAATCTTGGAACGCTGGAAGGAGCACTTCTCCAATCTCCTAAATCGTCCATCAGCAGCTGCTGAAGACTTCCTTTGTGATGTGCCGCAACAACCTGAACAACTGTGGTCGGCAGTACTTCCTACTTATCATGAATTCAGTGCAGCTCTTACCCAATTGAAGCCCAGAAAGGCACCTGGCCCAGATAACATCCCTCTGGAACTAATTCAAGCCAGAGGTCATTCCCTCAAAACAAGGATTTTCTCCCTTATCCTCAGAATATGGGAATCAAGAAAGGAACCTGGAGACCTAAAGAAAGCCAATATCATGACTATCTTTAAAAAGGGTGATCGCAGTGTTTGTGGCAACTACCATGGTATATCACTGCTATCAATTGTGGGGAAGATTCTTGCAAGAATTCTACTTAACCGCCTCAAGGTTATCTCTGAGAAGATCCTCAGATCTAATCAAGGCTCTCCATGATGGCATGACAGGTCAGGTTTGCCATCAGAATAAGATGTCCAATGAATTTCCTATTACCCATGGACTGAAACAAGGATGTGTACTAGCTCCAACGCTTTTTGCGCTGTACTTGGCTGCAATGCTTTATGATTCACCCACTGTTCGCTTTTGCGAATGTTTTTTGTAGGCTATGTTTCCCGTACGGTTTAAAACACATGTTCATTTATTCTGCCCCATTATTTTTTTTCGTTATAATTGCAGTATGAACGCGGTGTTCTGATTATTTATTTATTTATTTAACTTATGTTTCATTTGAATTGTTGTTCTTTATTATTCTTGTCAACTCACCTTTTTTCTGAAGTGTCTTTCTAGACGAACCATACTGTCACACTTTCTCATGAGGTACTGTGCTCACCTCAGCGGCAACCCTCGCAATGTGCATGGGGCTGTGCGTTGATTGGCTGTTTGACACCCCTCCTTCATTCTGGAATGTTCGGCGCGCTGTCGTCATTACTACTATATATTCTCCGCATCGCCGTCCTGCGGTGCCTGTCTACAACTGCCTGCATGGGTCTACGCCTGACCACGGCTGCCTGCCTGTCCACGACAAGGCCCTTCTTGGGTCGGCCCTGTTAGTAAACATCGTGTGGCTGGAACCTCGCCAAGTGGCATGCTTCATCGCTTGGACTGTCGTGCTAGGCAGGCATGAGTCAACGACTTTCATCTCAGCAACTCAGTCAGCCCGCTAGCTCACTACAACTCAGCGATGAGAAACTGTAACTGCTTGTAATCCGCCAGACAGATCACTACCAAGAGATCTGTTCCTGCGGGGTACACTTCGCCAAAGGAGCCACAATCTATCTTTCTCGGAAGGCATGCCGAGACATCTTAGAGGAAGCCTTTGTTTGGATTTTACGACCCGCTCCCTGCGGGCCAAATACTCGGTTTAAAGTATCAAATCATTGGTAACGCGAACTTCATTCACTTGGTTAACACATTCTTCAAGGCCAAGCCTTTTTCTCGCTTCTTGCTTGTTTTTTGGATCTTTTTCTTGAAAATACTTTTTAATCGCCTTTTATAAGGCCTTTTTATGCATTTCTATTGTAATTCCTATTTTGTTCTGAGTTTCCTGGAGAAACATTGCATTTTTAATTACCTTCCTTTAATTATTACTCTAAATGAAAATATTTGTTATTGATTCAAAAATCAAATAAATGTATTAAACTTTAGTTATCAATGTTTGGTCTCTTCCTCGTCGCTCTATTCAAATTCCACTGTGTGCCCGAAACCTAATCCTCTATTTCCCAGTTGGGGTGCCATCCAATCACCCCTTTCCATGGTACCTCAACCCCGGATCGAACCCAGAACTTTTATTCTGAGACCACAAATTCTATTCTAAATAAAAAAAACTTGTGCAATCTAACATTTGTCTTACACATTTCAGTATACCGTGGCTAGCGCAGGAGATCTGCGGGAAGGCGGAAACAATCCCAGCATATTGTACAACTGTTCTCTTTCCGGAAAGCGGATCTCAGTCTGGTGCTGCAAGCAGCTTTGGTGAGTGAGTTATTCCAACTTTCCAGCCATGCCAGTAATAATAGATGAAAAACTGTTAAACTCTCGGGTGGCCTACAAGGGCCAACTCACCCGTTTTCAAAAATATTTAGCTACTCTACCGAAAGAGGAACAAAACCTTGATATTATATCTCAGCGTTTAAAAGCTTTTGAACAGGCGTACGAGAAATATGATCTCGTGCAACTTGAAATTGAAATCAAAAGTCCGGAACATCAGTCAGATAGGGAAGAAGTAGAGAGTAATTACTTTGATACACACGCTCAGGCTGTGGCATTAGTTAGAACTTTGACCCTGGCGTTGAAGGTAGAGGAAACTCAAGGAAGAATTAGCGACAATGGGAATAGTGTCAAACCATTGCTACCTAAAATCGAAATTCCGCATTTTTCAGGAAAGGAGGAGATGTGGCAATCATTCTTTGAATTGTTCAGTTCATTAGTACATGATAATGCCACACTTCCAGAAATTCAGAAATTCCATTACTTAAAATCCACTTTGCAGGGCCCACCCCTTCAACTTATAAGAGAACTCCCCTTAACAGGAGAAAACTATAACATTGCTATAGAGCTTCTTAAAGGCCATTATGGCAACGAAAGATTATGTATACAAAGGCATATTCGAGCCTTATTCAACCTGCCCGCCTTGCGTGCTGACAATTTGTCAACACTGCGAGCCTTAAGTGACACGGTCCAACTACACGTCAGAGTATTGGCACGGTTGAACCGGTCGAGCATTGGGATCTATTCTTAGTTCACTTGGTTACTTCTAAATTTGATCCATCAACCTTAAAGGCATGGGAGAGGGAAATAACAAATGACACTTCATATACCTATGATTCACTGCTTACGTTTATAAATAATAGATGTCAGGTTTTGTCAGCCGTAGCCTGTCATACGTCAGGAAGTGCAGATAACAAATCTAATGTTGTCAAGCCAGTCGGTACTAAAATAAACAAATCTGCTGTCTTTACTGTTCAACATAATTCAACAGATTGTATTCTCTGTAAAGCGCCTCACAGGTTATATTCCTGCGTTGCCTTTAAAGCTCTTTCTACCGACGAAAGACGCAAATTAATTGCTCAAAAAAGATATTGCTACAACTGCCTGTCAGCTAGGCATATGGTGCCTGATTGCTTATCTAAAAATACTTGTTCCCATTGCAAGGCTCAACATCACATCTTGCTTCATAGGTTTGAAAAGCCACGTCAGGCTTCTTCCCCTCTAAGTTCTAAAGATACATCCCCAGGAGCCAATGCGCAATCTTATACTCAGAGCTCTAGCTCTATTCGTAGTTCCCAGGTGCTACTATCAACCGTGTTATTAAAAGTTCAAGATTCCTCTGGTAGATGGCTTGAAGCACGTGCCTTATTGGATAATGCCGCCACCCATGACTTCATAAGCGAGCGTCTCATTAAGAAACTTGGTCTTCCCAAGCAACCTACATTAATTCAGGTTACCGGTATTAACAATAGCAATGTTAAATCTTTGCATTTTGTTCGTATTCATATCAAAGATGCTGTTAATTGTAACACAACATTTCAGTTGAATTGTCTTGCCATTGACACTATTGGCAGTAATACCCCTAGTAATTCTTTTGAAATTAGAAATTGGCAATTTCCTCATAACATTCAGTTGGCAGATCCAACATTTAATACAAGCGCTCCAGTAGACATACTTCTCAGTCCCCAAGTATTTTGGCAATGTCTCCTTAGCTCTAAGGTCAAAATATCACCAGGAGTGTTAGTTCATCATACCAAGCTAGGTTGGTTAGTAACGGGTCAAGTCCCTCGTAAGTCATTTCAAATTTCTCACAATGTCATTTTGTCAATGCAAGTCTCGATTACAACTTAGAAAGATTTTGGAAAATCGAAACTATAGATTCAGTTTCACCTTCCTCAGTTGAAAATGAAATGTGTGAAAAACTGTTTCGCGAAACAACCAAACGCAATTCAGAGGGTAGATTTGTCGTAACAATGCCCCGTATGGATAATCCACCTCTTTTATTTGAAACACACCCTAGGGCTCTTAGAGCACTCTATGCTGTGGAAAGCAAATTTAAACGTGACCCTGTTGTTAAAACTCAATATTCCACATTTATGGAGGAATATGAGGCGCTCGATCACATGGAGGTTGTTACCAAGAAAGATGATGCTTCCTATACCCCATCTGAAGTCATTTATCTCAATCACCATCCTGTTTGGAAGAATGAAATTTTAAAGGAAAACATAAGAGTGGTCTTTAAAGGTTCTGCATTGGATGCCAACGGAACTTCTCTGAATGACACATTATTATCAGGCCCTCCAATTCAATCTGACATTTCTTCTGTTTTGATGAATTTTCGCTTGTTTCCTATCGCAGTGATATCCGATATCAAACAGATGTATAGACAGATTTTGGTCGATCAACAACAGCGCGACCTTCAGAGAATTCTTTGGCGCGACGAGCCTACTAAACCTGTCAAGATTTTTCGACTAAAAACATTAACATATGGACTAAAGCCTTCTGCTTTTTTAGCCATACGTAAGTTGAAATTACTTGCTGAACAGGATGGCCCGTTGTATTCTCCTAAGGCTTCTGAAGTGTTAAAATAATTTTACGTTGACGATTTTCTTCATTCATTTGAGTCAGTATCTGAAGCACTGCAAGTCTCTAAAGATTTGACAGCTTTGCTTTTGGGAGGCGGATTTTCCTTGTGCAAATGGAACTCTAATTCGGAGGAATTCCTTTCTAAATTTCCATTAACTTCAGTCTATAACGACTCAGTAGAACTTCTTCAGGAAAGTAATTCTATCAAAACTCTAGGCATCTATTGGAGTCCTCAAAAGGATTTTTTCTTTTTCAAAATTAATCTCAGTGACATCCAACCGCAAACTAAGCGGCAAATTTTGTCTGAGATTGCAAAGATATTTGATCCTCTCCAATTTTTGGCGCCAATCACCGTCACGGCAAAGCTTTTCATGCAAGACCTTTGGTCCTTGAAAACTGGTTGGGATGAACCAGTACCTTCAGAGTTGCAAAAAAATTGGATTTCTTATAGAAATAGTTTGGAAGATCTTTCTAATGTTATTATCCCGCGAGTGATTATTCCCTTTCCCTCCTGTGGAGGATATGAACTTCACATCTTTGCCGATAGCTCATTGAAAGCTTATGGATCTTGTGCGTATATTGTTTGCCGTAATCTTGTCCAAACATATTTCTTTTCCAATTTAATTTGCGCTAAGTCAAAGGTGGCCCCTCTTAAATCTTTATCCTTGCCACGACTGGAACTTTGTGCTGATCTTCTGGCGGTTGAATTATCAGTCAAAATCCATCAATCTTTAAAAATCCGATTTATTAAAACTTACTTTTGGAGTGACTCAGCCATCACGTTGGCATGGATTGCCAAACCTCCCTCGCATTGGCAGGTGTTTGTAGCTAATAGAGTGTCCAAAATTCAACAATTGTCTAACCTTGAACAATGGCATCATGTATCTGGCAAGGAGAACCCTGCAGATGTCATTTCTCGGGGATGTTCCCCTCTTATGGTGGCTAACCTGACATTATACTGGCACGGTCCCCGTTGGCTTCTGCAAGAACTTCCGCTTGGCCAAATTTCCCTCTTCCGGAGTTATCAGACTTGCCGGATGCTGGTAAGATTACTGGATCTTCTCTTCTCGTTTCCGACTCTCCCCTTCTCTTGCAGCGATATTCCTCTTTCCATAAATTGGTGAGGGTTATGGCTTATCTTCTTCGATGGAAATATTTTGTGGCAGAACAACCCCTTTTTCCTAAGCCATATTTAACCCTTTCTGAACTAGGTTTAGCCACTACAAAAATCTTATGGCTTACTCAACAAGAAATATTCTCTGAAGAATGCCAGGTGTTGTCTCAAGGTCAATCCCTTAAGAAATCGAGTAGGCTATCCTCACTCGCCCCTTTTTTGGATACTGATGGTTTACTAAGAGTAGGAGGACGTTTATCTTAGGCTGATCTTTCTGAGGATAAAAAACATCCAATTATTCTTCCCTCAAAGCATCATGTCACTTCCTTAATCATTCGTCAGTATCATTACCAGCATCTTCATGCTGGAACTCGTACATTACTTTCTGTCATTCGGGAAAGGTATTGGCCCATAAACGGAGTGCATGAAGTTACCTCTGTTATCCGGAAGTGCATTCCATGTTTTAAATCCAACCCTAAAATTACCGCTCAGCTCATGGGTGATCTTCCCAACTTTAGATCTGCGCCTGCTAGACCCTTTACCTTTACGGGGGTGGATTATTCCGGGCCTTTTGTTTACAGAAGAAATTCTCCTGAGGCCAAAAAATGTATTTCTGGAAAACTCTATATTTCGCTGTTTGTATGTATGGTCACCGGAGCAGTTCACTTAGAACTAGTTACGAACGCCTCTACTGCTTACTTTTTGGCAGCTTTTGCCAGATTTTCTGCTCGCCAAGGTCTTCCTTCAGAAGTATTCTCAGATAATGCTAACAATTTTATCGGAGCTTCTGAACAAATTAAGAGAGCTCTTACTCACAATTCAGCGCTGGAAAGGATTACTGATTATTCTCACCAGAGAAATTTCAAGTGGCACTTAATCCCCCCTTATGCACCTCATCAAGGTGGGCGTTGGGAGTCTTGTGTGAAACTCACCAAGAAGCACCTTAGACGTGTTTGTGGCCACACCCCCCTTTCTCATGAAGAATTTAATTCCTTAATTATTTTTATTCAGGGCATAATTAATTCTCGTCCTTTATCACCCTTATCTAATGATCCTTCAGATCTTCTGCCATTAACGCCAGGCCATTTTCTTATCGGTGGTCCGTTGACTGCCTCTCCCACTTTGTTATATTCTAATTCTGAATCTTCTTTAGCCATTTCTTGGCACAAAATTGAAAGTTTACGCAACAATTTTTGGCGCCGCTGGAGGCTGGAATACCTCAGTTTGCTTCAGCAGCGTGGTAAATGGCGTGTTTCCTGCTCTAACCTTCAGGTAGGGGACTTGGTCCTTTTGAAAGACCCTAGTCCCCCTCTTGTCTGGAATTTGGGTAGGGTTGTTGAGTGCTTTCCTGGCAGAGATGGTAGGGTTCGCGTGGTAAAACTGCAGACTTCTGCTGTTCATTCAGGCCAATCACTATGATTGCTCCTTTGCCACGCGAGGCCTAACTTCTGCGCTTTCTTACTGCAATTTTTTCTCGCCCCTCCCAGCATGTTCGCTTTTGCGAATGTTTTTTGTAGGCTATGTTTCCCGTACGGTTTGAAACACACGTTCATTTATTCTGCCCCATTATTTTTTTTCGTTATAATTGCAGTATGAACACGGTGTTCTGATTATTTATTTATTTATTTAACTTATGTTTCATTTGAATTGTTGTTCTTTATTATTCTTGTCAACTCACCTTTTTTCTGAAGTGTCTTTCTAGATGCACCATACTGTCACACTTTCTCATGAGGTACTGTGCTCACCTCAGCGGCAACCCTCGCAATGTGCATGGGGCTGTGCGTTGATTGGCTGTTTGACACCCCTCCTTCATTCTGGAATGTTCGGCGCGCTGTCATCATTACTACTATATATTCTCCGCATCGCCGTCCTGCGGTGCCTGTCTACATCTGCCTGCATGGGTCTACGCCTGACCACGGCTGCCTGCCTGTCCACAACAAGGCCCTTCTTGGGTCGGCCCTGTTAGTAAACATCGTGTGGCTGGAACCTCGCCAAGTGGCATGCTTCATCGCTTGGACTGTCGTGCTAGGCAAGGCATGAGTCAACGACTTTCATCTCAGCAACTCAGTCAGCCCGCTAGCTCACTACAACTCGGCGATGAGAAACTGTAACTGCTTGTAATCTGCCAGACAGATCACTACCAAGAGATCTGTTCCTGCGGGGTACACTTCGCCAAAGGAGCCACAAGCTATCTTTCTCGGAAGGCATGCCGAGACATCTTAGAGGAAGCCTTTGTTTGGATTTTACGACCCGCTCCCTGCGGGCCAAATACTCGGTATAAAGTATCAAATCATTGGTAACTCGAACTTCATTCACTTGGTTAACACATTCTTCAAGGCCAAGCCTTTTTCTCGCTTCTTGCTTGTTTTTTGGATCTTTTTCTTGAAAATACTTTTTAATCGCCTTTTATAAGGCCTTTTTATGCATTTTTATTGTAATTCCTATTTTGTTCTGAGTTTCCTGGAGAAACATTGCATTTTTAATTACCTTCCTTTAATTATTACTCTAAATGAAAATATTTGTTATTGATTCAAAAATCAAATAAATGTATTAAACTTTAGTTATCAATGTTTGGTCTCTTCCTCGTCGCTCTATTCAAATTCCACTGTGTGCCCGAAACCTAATCCTCTATTTCCCAGTTGGGGTGCCATCCAATCACCCCTTTCCACCCACAAACATCCCAGGTGTGGAGGTCAAGTATAGTTTAGACGGAGGGCTTTTCAACCTAACTCTTCTCCGCTCCTTGAGGAAAACTCAGGTTACTAATGTTACTAATATGTTGTATGCAGATGATGCTGCGTCGCCAACTCTCACTCCAGAACAGCTGCAAGAGTCAGTTAGTTGTTACAAAAGTGCAGGTGATCACTTTGGTCTTACCATAAATGTCAATAAGACTAAAGTCTTGGCACAACCTTCACCAGGCACACCTCTTCCTCAGTTCAATATATCCATCTCAAATTTGCCATTAGAACAAGTAGACCACCTCTTGTACCTGGGCAGTACCATTTCTGTGAGCTGTGCCTGTGAGCAGGATATGTATGAGAGAATTGGCACAGCCCATGCAGCATATGGGCGATTAGAGCACCGGGTCTTCTTGAATAAAGATCTGTCGATGAGTACAAAGCAGTAGTCATTTCTACATTGTTATATGGCTGTGAAACGTGGACCCTTTACAGACGTGATCTTAGGAAGCCTCAGCGCTTCCACCTACAAAAACTTCGATCAATCCTGAGGATTAAATGGGAAGGCTGCATTACCAATATTGCTGTTCTTGAAAAGGCTCAAATCAACAACATAGAATCATCCATAATAGGTCACCAATTTAGATGGATTGGTCATGTCCATCGAATGGATGATGCGAGATTACCTCATCAAATGCTATATGGTGAACTATGCTATGGCACCAGACCTCATGGTGGTCCTAAGAGGCGCTACAAGGACCAATTTAAGCAGACCCTGAAATTGACAGGTCTTGATTCAAAACCTGGGACATGCTGGCTGAAGACCGCTCAACTTGGCGCCGTACCATCTCGGATACTGTAAAAACGTTTGAAAGGGATCGACGCACACATGAAGAGGCCAAGCGTCAATCTAGGAAACTTCGAGCAGCCCAACCACATCCTCCTCCAGCAATACTATGTGACTTGTGTGGACGCGTGTTCCATGCCAGGACTGGACTCTTTAGTCACCGTAAACACATCCACAAACTGGACTGAAGGAAGAAGATTTATCCTCGGATTCGAGTTAAAGCCAATGATACAGGAAATCTATTTTCTGTCGCTAATAGTCGCTAAATATATATTATATAAACAATACTAAATTTAAAATATTTTGTCGCCACAGTTGTTACATCTACCGACAAAATCACAAAAAGGGCAAAACTGATCGCAACGAACAAAATGCTGAAGGCCCATTAAAATGGCACAGTTGGCTCCTGCGCAGAAAGTGAACGGAAAAGTTGCCCCATACTATGCTGCGTTCAGTCGAGCTTGAGAAGGCACTGTCATCAGTAGCGATCGATCATTTCCCGCAAAATTCAAGAGTATCTCTTCCACTTTTACGGGATATAGCCAAATGGAGAAAAATGCCTGATTTTTCTCCGATTATTCCAGAAATTCATAATTCCATGAGAACTCCCGGTTTTCCCGGTTCGTATAAACCCTGACTGGGCATGTTTCCCGATCCAGGGGGTCAAGTGATCACGTGCAAGTATTTACCTGCACTGTCTCGACTTGGCAAATAGACTATAGAGGGTAGCTTTTCTTCACTAATGCAGTGAGCTAATAATCATATCGTATGGCATCGGGTGCCAGGTGCATGCTTTGTTGTTTGACGACCAGAGAGTAGCTTGCATTTTGAATTTTGTTGTTCCTTGGAACACTTAGATATCTAACCTCCTTGACACTATAGCGCTTTCTAGTAGAGAAAGGAGGAACTTTTGTGTTGGCGGAAAATCCCGAGATTTTGCCATTATGAACACGGCCTACTAAATTTAAATGCATACCTGCCAACTTTCAAAAAGGGCTTTCAGTAAAACTTGCACGCGCCAAAAAATTTAAGAAATTTAGACATACCCCGGCTTGAAACATAATCCTCCTGGGCTACAAAATACAGTAATTCGTGCTTTAAACAGGATATTTCAATGAAATCCTATCTACTTACATCATACACCAATTATTTGTAGACGAGCATGTCCCTCAAGAAGCAGGTGTGGTGAATTTTGGTTTGGAGCAACAGGACTTTCTTGAAATAATATACTTGCACTCTTAAATTCATAGCAGTGGCTTTTTAGCCTCCTGCAAAAAGTCTGGAGAAAGGGTGCTGGCATAACAGGGACCAGAACTCCTGGTCTTCAAAATAGAAGTAGACTCCAGAGATTCATTTGACATGACAAAATTCATGTATTTTCTTCAATTCGAAAAATTACGAGTTCAACAGCATTAATATAAAACACTACAGTAACCGATGACATAATAAGGGTCTGATTTAAGAGCTTAAGTTGTGGCTTGCTTTGCTTTCTTCAGAAAGTCAATAGAATATGTGTTTGTATAACATGCTTCAGAACTTCCGGTCTTCAAAATAGAAATGGATTCCAGAGTTCCATTGGACATCGATGACCAGAACTATGTCCTGTTCTTATTAATCAGGCTAGGAATTCGTTCACATTCTGTCTTCGCAGTCAAGTACGAAGAAATATCGAGATGTTACACTATCGGCGCTAGTCACAGCCGTTTGACGAGACTCCCGTAAATTTCACAATAAAACACGGAGAGAAATCGCGATTTACATACCGGTAATCGGTATCACTTTTAGTCATTCGACGAGATTTCCATTGTTCTTGAGATCGGGCACGGGAAAATGTACTATTATTACGCAATCGGCGCCGCTTGCTGTCCGTTTGAAAAGAATCCAGTTGTTCTAGTCATCGAATGCGGAGAACTATCACTGCCGCTCTTGACCATTTAACGAGATTCACGTTGTCCTCACTGTTTGACACTGAGAACGCAATAATGTGCAATCAACGCCACACCCAGCCGTTCAATGATTGTCTGCTGTCTATCTGTCCTGGCAGAATGGCAGAGGCAAGCTCGAGATTGGGCAAGGTTAAAATTCACGAGCAGTTATGGACATGTTGTATGCTGTATTTGGGAGTTCACAGTGGATCACGAGGAGAAATGAGTATCGCGATGCTACGTAGTCATTTTTAAGTGGATTGATGCACTTCTCGCTCCCAGTACGCTTTTAAGTATACGGTCATGGGAATAATGGGGAGTAGATTTCGGAATGTTTCGTGATGGGTGCCCAATCACCTTTGACAGGATTCCCGCAGTCCTCGTGATCACAAGTTAGCGATCGGGCATGGGTTTTATGATCTTAAGCAACTGACGTCGATTTCAATCCGTTTGACGAGATTTCCACAAGCAAGTCATGCGGTCAGCCGGCCATCTCGAGGATGTGATTCTGGAGGATGAACGTTCAAAGAAGGTATCGAATTTTACGAATTATTCTGAGAGGATTGCACGAATAATACAAGAGGGCACATTTTCCTTCGAATTCGAATCACGAATACAAGTTTTCGAGATAACCGGTTAGATTATATATCCGATGGAACCAAAGTTCGAAGGAAAAATCGACAAATAACGGAATTTCGAATTTACCATACTGTATGTCGCAAATTTATAAGACAGATAGATTTTTAAAATAAATGTATTTCCTAGCTTTATCGCGATTTCTTTTCTAAACTATATCATTTCGCAAGATTGCGACATAAAATTATTTCCCGCTACTTCTGGACTTATATTTAAGATAGACTTCAAATTTAGAGGTCAATAACAGAAATGAGAGGTTTCTGTTGAGTTTCGAGATTTTCGCAAATAAACGTGTCGCGAAAAGTCACGTTTCCTAATAATACAGAAAAATATTTCACACTAAACTAAAAACTCTTGTTGATGCCGAAAACAAACGTTGAACCGATGTATACCACTGAAGGTATCCTCAGTAAGCATTTCCTGGAGGGCGGGCATGGGAAATACAGCTTACGCAATCTGCGCAGCTTGCGTGAAACTTGCTCCATCACAATCTGTGAGCTTAGCAGTGCGAGTTCAAATGATTTAAACCGACCTCAGTGAATTTTCATTACCTCCAAATATCCAGACAAAAATTAGCTACATTTCGTTATCGGTAGACACCCTGATAATTCACAAGTTATTCCGTAACTACAACTCGACCTATGCTTTGTAATTCCCGGTGAAGAAGAAAATAACTATTTTTTATTCAGAACGGTAAAGGTTACCGAACTAATCAACGCATTAACGAGCAAGTAAACTGTTATCCCAGATCTTTCATTCAACACAAACAAATCGATACCGAACGATTAGGATTCGGGAAAATCAGGACGCATCTCGTATTCCCAGTCGAAGGCTGTAACGATCTGATGAATACAGTTCAGAGCGATGTATCGAATGTGCGCTGGTCACACAGCATGTACCGGCGGCATGCGAAAGCTTGTTCTGGTGCAAATTTTAAAACGAAGATCTTGGTACATAAATCCGTAAAATATTACAGTTCATCCAAAAAAACGTAAAACACACTGAGTTTCCGTAAATTTTACGGAAAAACCGTAAAAGTTGGCAGGTACGTAAATAGGTTCATGAACATGCCAACAACGTATGACATGCATGCCGTGAATTTTGTCGCCTTTCAAAAATCACTTACCACGGCCAGGAGCGAACCTGCAAGCTTGGGGTTAGTAGTCCGACACGATAACCACTCACCCACCGTGCCAAGCCATGCAGCGAACTATTCGCATTAAGTTCAATTAATAAGGTGTTGTACATAATCAAAAATATCTGTTTGGTAACATGCAAGGGAAGAATAATGATATAAACGGTCAAAGGAAAATGAATTTAGGAAACCTACATGTGAAAAGATTTCTTGGGGTTTTAATTTTATAATAATTTGCAGTACACAAGAAACAAACTACTTGAACTAAAGATGTTTCTTGACATATTTGTTTATAGTTTTATAGTTTATAGTTTTTTCACAGCTTACAAGGGGAACGCGCATACTTGTCATCACTGATTTACATCCAAATTTATGGTATATGCAGGGTTTAGCCAGAAATTAAAGTGACAGAAGTGGTAGCTCCAGATGGCGAAGCGTTTAGAAAAAAAATAGCATTTTGGTGCAGGTCGGGCGAGGCATGAGCCACATAGTTCTTTGGATTTCGATAGTAACTTTAAAACAACCCTGTAATTCTAAAAATGCGATGTTTATAGCATGTGCAAGATGTCGAGAAAATTACTGCATCCCCTGCTTTTACAATGAGCTTCACCCCAACACCCGTAAATCTTCAACTATAAAATCATGTACTGTATGTATCTAATATTACGTACAACACTCTCGTGCACAACATAATTGCAATACCTCCCAGGAAATTTATTTGCCATCCCAAATTTTTCTTTGCCTTTCCGTTTCATTACTTCTATGCAAATATTAATAATAAAAGCCTTTGTTTGGAGCGTGGCACTCTATGGAAGTGAAACTTGACTGTTGGAGCAGCAGAAAAGATGAGAAATGAAACGTTTGAATTGTGTTGTTACAGGAGAATGATGAAGATCAGAAGGGAAGACAGGGTTACTAATGAAGAGGAATTAAGACGAGTGGGAGTGGAGAGATATTTCTAATGACTGCTAATGAAGAGAAGAGATAGGCTGGTAGGACACATATTAAGACGCCCATGAATAGCAAAGTTAGTAATGGAAGGAAGGGTCGAGAATAAGAACTGTGGGAGTAGACCAAGGTTTGAATATGTTAAACAGATTGCCTCGGAACAAGGAAGTGCACTGTCACCGTTACTTTTCATTGTGGTGATGGATGACATAATGACCCGAGTGGCACAAGTAATTGGGGACGGAAAGATGAAAGCAATGGTGTTTGCAGATGATTTGATGATTTGGGGAAACAAGGAGGAGGAGGTACAGGAACAGTTGGACGTGTGGGAAGGAGTAATACAAGGATATGGGATGAAATTTAGCATAAATAAGAGTGAGATGGTGATCACAACAAGGAAGAAGGAAAGAACCACAACGGGAATAACAATTGGTGGGGAACAGCTGAAGAAAGTGGAGAGTTTTAAGTATCTGGGAAGCCTGATACAAGATAATGGAAGAAACGATAGAGAAATAAATGAGCGGGGGAGGCAGGCAGAAGCATTTCGGAGGAGTGTGAGAAGCATGTTATGGAGCAAGGATGTCCCTCAGAACAGCAAAAAGATCATACATCGGACGTACTATGTCCCTATCCTGACGTATGCCTCGGAGACCTGGGTTATGAAAGGAAGGGAGAGGAGCAAAATACAGGCCAGTGAGATGAGGTTCTTGAGAAGCAGTATTGGAGCTACAAAGATGGACAGAATAAGAAATGAGAGGACCAGAGAATTAATGAAGGAGGAACCATTACAGGATGGTATAGAGAAATCTAGACTTAGATGGTATGGACATGTAAAACGAATGGAGGAGAAGAGGATACCCAGGAGAGTACATGAGACGAAGTGGGAAGGAAAGAGACCGAGGGGAAGACCGAGAGACAGGTGGCTGAAGGGGGTGGAAGAAAGCGTGAAGAAGAGAGGAGAAGACTGGACAAGGGTGGAGGCTGAGAGATGGTGGGAAGACAGAAGACGTTGGAGAGGCTTGTGTTCCAAACAGACCCGGCCAGTGGCTGGAAACTGTGCAAGATGATGATGATGAAACAGATTGCCTCGGATGTAGGGTGTGGTAGCAATGTAGAGATGAAATGATTAGCTCAGGACAGGGAAGCATGGAGATCTGCATCAAACCAGTCAAAAGACGGAAGACTCAAAAAACAACAACAACATTAATAGATACACTATATTGAGCATTATTTCGGTTTATTTGCAGTGTAAGTAACGTACAAACTAGATGATGATGATAGTTGTTTTAAGGGGCCTAACATCGAGGTTATCGGCCCCTAATGTATGAATTAAAAATAGAAACAAGACAAAAACGTTTCCGCATAGGAATTCGACCACATAACCCTTGGATTACCGTCCTGTACTCTTTCCGCTATGCCAACCATTGTCTGGAAACTACACTACCATATGTGGCTCATGCCTCACTCGGTCTGCGCCAAAAATGCAATTTTTTCTAAACGCTTGGCCATCTGGAGTTCCCACTTCTGTCACTTTCATCTCTGGCCAAGCTCTGCATATACCATAAATTTGGACGAAATCAGTGATGACAAGTAGGAGCCGCTGCCCTTGTTAGTCGAGTATGAACAGAACTTAAATGACTGCTATGTGGGGATATGTAAAGACCAGCTTCTTCCCAACAGTTACGCTGATTCTTTCTCTTCTATTTCTTATTTCAGTAATAAGACCATGTCAAAATAATGAAAATTATAAATGGCTATGATTGTATGTAAGGTTTGTAGTTATTATTATGTAGCTAATTAGTTATTAGTCCTTTAGGAGATAACCTTAATTGGGAACTTGAGAGGCAGTTGGGCACTTCTTAACACATCTAATTTTTCTATTAGAATTTTGGTTTACTGAAGAAAATAAGTGTTCTAAAAATCTTTGACAGTTGCAAAGACTGCTTAGTTTTAAAGGGTGGTGTTTTGAAGAAATCATTTTATCATCCTTAGTGATGGTCACAGCATATTGTATTTGACCAATGGGTGTTCATATATACTTTTTTTAAATCATTAAATCACTTCAAACTTACACGATGGTAGTTACATACTGTACAGTGGGGTGGAACGTTGGTATACCGTAGGGCAAAAAATAGTTCTCTGCATTACCCTTTCTAAATAGTGATTAAAATTTGTCTTTTTATGTGAGAAGTTATTCTACAAAGTTTTATTGTGATAGAACCACAACTTGAGGTGCCGCAAAAGCCTTGAACATAATTTTTTGTCTTTAAATTTTCAAATTTTCTAGAATTTTATTTTTTATTGATGGTTTTTTATGTTTATTATTTCAATTACATTAAATCTATGCCTAAAATAATGCAAAAAATTAAAATTTGTTGTCCATCATTATTTTATAGGCCCACTTAATAGGCATTAAAACATGAATAAATAAAGGTGTTTCTTAAAAAATGTACTTGTTTGGCTTTGTCGTAGTAAGATATGGGTAGGTATGATATTGTAATGATTTTGCTTTGACTAAAACCAATTTAAGGTACTTAGAATGTCTCCTTTCATTTTTATAATACAGTGATAATATTGAACCAAATCAGAGAGTAGAAAAGGTAGGCTACTTAACCTAAGCAATAAAGTCATAACCATTGAGATAAGAACACACATTTATTCATAAAATGCAAATAATAGACAAATAAAACATTATAACAAAGCTAAATCAATATTCAATGTTCTCAAATACATTTTGGGTAAAGTGTTTCTTTGTTTCAAATTTTGGCATCATCTTGTGTGAAGCAATTCTGGCTATGACAAATCCTTTTCTTTCTTCTAGACCACAAACACAGAGTGATGATTCTGTTACAAGCTTGATTACTCTTTCCACTGCTTGTGTATGACAGGGAAAACGTGGAAAATCAATAGAATGCATCAGGCCATTTTCTCTTGCTTCACTTATGTACTTATGCACAGATAGAAGCAACTGTCGGCAGTTGTAGCCTGAGGAAAGGTGGAGGGCTTTGCATTATTGATTCAGCCATAAACTCATCTACTATATCATAATCTTCAGGTTGAAGCACATCAATTCCAGTCATATTGGCCGATTCTACCAGCAACTTGTCATCCGAATCATCAGATTGAAGCACCACGTCATTTTGTGTTGTATTAGCTGACTCAGCTTCCAAATGTTGTTTGTATTTAAGCTCTTGTCGAATCACCTTTAACTTTCGATCCTCTCTCTGGCTCAAAATCTTAGTAACCGACATAACAAGTATGCTGATACACGTTTTCCTATCAGTTCTTTGATCTACTAAAAACATTTGGTCAAGCACAGGTACTTTTTTGTCTTTTGTACACTTACACTCTGAGACCAACTTGCACTTGCTAGATGCTACATCAAAAAGACGCATACTTTCATTTAAAAAATTGTCTACAGCTAAATCATAATTTTCTGTGCCTTTTCTTCCCTTTGATCTCAATATATGTCTATACTTTTCATGATATGCTTTCCCCATTTGCAACATACGGGTATGAGACACTGTAGGAATTGATGCTTTAACCCAAACCTTTTCAACTTTCTCCATTAGAATATCTAATATCTCACTCACTGTTGGCTCTTTGTTGATATATCTCGTTTCAACTCATGTCGAATATAAAGGTAATTCTTCATGACATCATCACAGGTTGGTAAATAAGTATCACTCAATACTTTAGGATGACCGAAAATGAGACATTCCCACTGAAGTCTAGTCTGAACTCGCTTTGACAACATCTCTGCCATCTCATTAACAAAAACTTGTAAGTATTATGAAAATACACTAAAGGTCTATTAACAAATGATTTACTGACACTACCAACACAATCACAATTAATCATTCACAACTTGCACTTCACAACAACTACTTGTGTCTCACACCAACACTTGGAACGGCATAGAGAGACAACATGAAGTATAACATAAATTTCTCGCCAAATCAATACTTTTTACTTACTTAAAAATTCTATAGGTACATGTTTCGAAAACACACAATGTTTTCTTCCTCAGCCCACTTATTGGTGTATAACATCATAAAACATCGATAACCTCCCTAAATAACAAAAACACAGTTCACATTTCTTCTCTTGTTCTTCCTTTGTTAGGCCTGTGTCATTCGACACATTAATGTCACTCACGGAATAAACACTTTTAGTTGAAGTAATGAATATTGACACATTGGCACATTTACTCATTGCTAGTTTCAACGTGGGTTGCTGAAATGCACTTATCAGAGGTCAAAGGAATGCAATAATCTAAACGAGGTTAATTTTGAAACGAATGAATTGTTAGATTTATTAGCAGATTATTTAAATAATAATAAAAAACGCAAACCACCTCATCAACCCCCACCGCAATAGTTTTAATTCCAACATACATTCCTGACTCGATTTATTTTCATGACGCCACACCCAATGACCTTCCTGGGTACTGGTTAGTTGTTTTCTCCGCTTTTGGCAAGGTTATACGACACTTGTGTGCATTAATGTGTCGAATGACACAGGCCTAACAAAGGAAGAACAAGAGAAGAAATGTGAACTGTGTTTTTGTTATTTAGTGAGGTTATCGATGTTTTATGATGTTTAACACCAATAAGTGGGCTGAGGAAGAAAACATTGTGTGTTTTCGAAACATGTACCTATAGAATTTTTAAGTAAGTAAAAAGTATTGATTTGGCGAGAAATTTATGTTATACTTCATGTTAACATGGTCAATACGGAACCTGGAATGAGTGCAATATAGAGACAAGTCGCGACATGAAACGGTAAACTCCCCCTCCAACCTACTTGCTGCAGACAAGCAGTAACACGCTCCTCCCTCCACTCTTCCCGTACATACTATGTCACCAACTATTATCACATTGATCAGCTGTTAGCTAGCGCATCTTAGTCACCTAAAACTGCCATTTTTAATCAGAAATTGATAAATACAGCAATATTTTTTGCCGATCCAAATGTATTGAAATTTCGTAAATCTCACTAAAAAATCACAATTTCTAACCCTTTGCGGCACCTCTTACCCTACTCCAATCGTGTTCAAACTTTACAATTGATTTAATAATAGCAAAAGGCAACTTTTTATCACTATTACGTATTGAAATTGAAAAAAATATTTTTTCGTTCCACCCTACTGTGTACAGTATATGCAGTGGCGATGTTGCTGTGGTCTGCTGTCTTTCCACTGCTTTGAACTATATGCAATCGAAGGCACCTACCCTCATCAAGATATGTACTATCGCAATATTAAGACACCCTACCAAATGGTGGGAGGAACCACTCGGTAACGCTGTATGAGAGCTCATCATACACTAACATTTTCTAAAGTACCATTGAAATTAGCCAATATACCTTTTCTAATAATGGAAAATAAATCAGGAAATGATGTGATAATAGATGATTACTCCTCTGCTGTCCATAACCCACCCACCATCCCCTTTCTAAATCACGACTAATATAGCAAAATTCCAACTGTCTGCCATTATATGAGTGAATTATCGTCAAATGCAGTATTGCCAGCCCCACGAATATGGTACTACTGTGTATATAGGCGGTACCATACTGTAATCCTCCCACCCGCTAAAAGGAACTTCCGCCGCTACTGAGTAACGTCCACCACGTGCGTATTTGATGTGTGTAATAATTGGCTGCTGTGTTATTAATGTGTGTAATATTGAATTTCACTGTAATTGTTTTTTGTAATAGTAAAATTTGTTAGATCCAGACCAATGGGTTTTGCCTGGACCAATAATTATTAGGTAGCGCGCCACGTTAGCAGTATGTACACTTTTGATTTTTGTCACGTACAGTAGGGTACTCGCGCATCAATAATCTTTACCCAGACCAGACCTATGTGGTATATTTTGTATCTCACATGTTGGTAACAGTAGTGACATCAGTATGTGCAAGTCTTGGTACCAGTTGAAGAGACCTCAACCGCCGGCTGTCGTTGAATTATCAAGAAATAGAAACACATATTTACGTAATTTAAAACATATTCCCAGTGCAGTAGTGATCATGGTTAGTAATTTGTATTGGGAATGTCACCCAGAAGATAAACATTAATTCTGAATGAGACCAGAACGTGGCTTTTACACTTGCATCAGACGTCATTGTGGCTTTCATCTTCTAGGGTATATTACCAATTCAAATTAGTAACCCTGGTCACTACTGCACCTGAAATATAAGTTAAACTACATAAATATGTGCTTTTATTTACTGCTCTTTTAACAAATGGCAGCCATGTTCCGACGGCACAAGAATCTCGTTGGTTCAACAAGGTGCACACATTATTGCCAACATGTGGGATACAAAATACACCACACTAATTAAAGATTAGGTACGCGACAACCCCACTGTGCGTGCAGGGGTGTATGCATGGTTAACGCGTGCCCGCAGGCTAAAACCATTGTCAGAACCCATTGGATTGGACAAAACAAAGGTTAGAATGGTCGGGTTGTAGTGCTGCAAGCGGGGCACTGTTAATGACATGTTGGGCTGTAACCATTGATCTGGACGAGTTAGGCTGTAACCACTGACAAAAATCCATTGGATTGGACGTGTTAGGCTGTAACCATTGTCAAAACCACTGTTACTTTTATTTGAACCCCTCACAGAACGCTACCCTAGACGGCCTATACGATTAGTACCGTATGGATGGGGTTACGTTGGGGTTGACAATACTGTACGTTGCATAATTCACGCAGATAATGGCCGACACAGCAGGAATTTTACTATATAAGTCGTGATCTAAACGTGGGATGGTGGGTGGGTTATGGTCAGCAGAGGAGTCAACATCTATTAAGTTACTACATATTTCCCGATTTATTTTTCATTTGAAAAGGTATTTTGGCTAATTTCAGTACTTTAGATACTTCAACTGCGACTTGTTACTGTTACCATTGACCATATAACAGTATGACTCGAGACTGCTATATTAAGGGCCGATTGTATAAAGCATTTGATCTCAGTTCAACGGGTTCAGCTGATCTTGACGCGTGCTGAACTCAGAATTTCTGTTGTATAAACGTTAATCTAAGATCACCGCGTCTTGATCTGAGTTCATATTTAACCGGCGACAGTTCTCGGTTCAGCCATGTTGATCTTAGTTCACAGCTGTTGACCGTGAAACATTTTAGCGGTTAGATTCCAGTTCTAGGCTGCATTTAAAAGAGAAATATGTTAGAAAGCTTGTACATTAGCAGGTTATACGAAGGTTCTATTTCTTTCTGGACTAGGCCTAATTTGTGCGTGCTCGCTCTAAACGATGATGCATTTTATTCAGAGTGATTTTGGATTTTGAGGGGGAAGAATGCCGTTCACCTAAAAATCGTGTCTTAATGAGGCAGATGAACGATATATTTCTTCCGTTTTAAATAAATTTCAAAACACGGCCAGTTTTTTAACATTTTATTGTGTTAGGTCACCCATAAACTATGTTGTTCTTGCCTGTACAAGTCGAGGGTTAGCCTACTAGGCCTAAAGGCTATACGGACATAATAAGTGTTCACATTTGATAAAAATGTAGGTTTGCACTCCAAACTGTGTTTTTAATCAGTGATGGTATTGTAACCTTTCTTTATATCGTTGACATATGCACCAATACCGTACGAATGCGATGCACAATTTTGAGGTTAAAAGCATTGCGAGAGGTGCTTCATACCACCAGTGAATATAGTATTAATACCGGTACCACACACATACGGTACGGTAATAGTAGTAATAAATGACTATTTTATCCATGGTACTTTTTGTTTTTGAAAGTGGTAGGCCACTGGTACCGGTACTTAATCTTACCTTAGCTAATAGGGTAGCCTATTAGATATCCTGTAGAAGAACTATCATAGGCCTAGTATTCATGTGATACACACTTCACATTATTTAAGCCCATAGCCTATGCCAGTAAACATGCACCACAATAATTGCAAGTACATAGCTGGGTGCCATAAGCTACGGTACTTCTAAATAGTCCCTCGTGTAAATTTAGATAGGCCTACATGCACATTTCAATGGCTTACATTTATGCAAAATGTTTGATCAAGAAATCTTTGCTAGGTATATGAATTTATTTGTACTGAGAAAATGTTTTTTAACATTTCCATCTATCCTATTTTGCTTTCATTCATCTCCACTCCCCATCTTTTACTGTGCCCATGTGTTTTATTTCCAAATGCCAGTAGTATCATTGGAGCTAGGTCATCCAACCATCCCCTGAACTGTGTCCCCGAGCACTTGAGAAGAGGCCCATGTTGCACAACTGCATCACATTAACAAGAAAATGCTAAGACAACACTGTAATAGATCACCAGCTGTAGCATGTAGGGTGTATATTCACAAATTCCTTTCTTTTCTTTGTGGAAGGCATTTTTTCTTTGTTTGGGGATAGATGTTATCGGGCCATGGTCCAAGACTGTAATGAGGAAATGCAACATGTCCAGAGATTTTAATCCCACTGCTGACATTGATCATCCTCTTCAGGGGTACCCACACTATACCAAGGCAAAAGCTAGAATGCTACTTAAGGGACCTGTAAATATTCATAGAAAACTTACTAAATCCACTGTTTTCATAATACAGTTACATACTGGTACACTACTACAGCCACCTCAAGTTATCAGACAAAATCAACACACACCCAAGTACACAAGGCTGTTGACCAAGATGTTCCAACGACCATTTGATAACATGTTCTAACGTTTAAATTTTTTAACGTGATAAAAACCCATATTTAAAAACTACTTTTTGAAAGAAAAGTGAACCTGGAACCTCCAATAAAACAGTGGTCTGCTTCATAGTAAGTTCTCTCCAAAACCTACCCAATTCGAATGTTATTGAAAATGAAAATCCACAGCCTGCTTCCAGTCTCCGACCGGGTCAGGAATGGAATGAATGAAGCCCCTATCTAGCGGCGAGGATATGAACTGTGCCGGCTGCCGAGGCCTGACGCACTCCTCTGGGGCAATGATTAAATGAATGACAGATGAAATGAAATGGTAGTGGAGAGTGTTGCTGGAATGAAATTTTGACAGGGAAACCGGAGTACCCGGAGAAAAACCTGTCTGCCTCCGTTCTGTCCAGCACAGATCTCACATGGAGTGACCGGGATTTGAACCACGGACCCAGCGGTGAAAGGCCGGCGTGCTGCCGTCCAAGCCACGGAGGCTTGCTCGAATGTTATTATGTTAACCAAATTTCAAGAAATTCAATACGCAAGCAATTAACAGCTTGGCTTCGACTGTCCCATACATGACAACTGTAATTAAATGGCAAACAGCAGATTTCTGATTAAAGTTGTTAGTGCATTACAAATGATAACAGTTGTACTGGACATTAACTTTGATCAATAATGCTGAATGCCCCTCGACCAATTTTGTAGTATATCTGCAGTGTTCACCAGTCTTATGTTGCACATTTAACACAAACATTTTTTTACATGCACATAACAAGATTTTTTTAAATATAAATCATCCATGCTCAGTTGTAGAGAGAGCATAAATGAGTGTTAGGGACTTGGTACTCCAATCACTGTGTAACCTTGTTAAGTCAATGGAGGACAATATTGTGGCAACAATTTCAGGAATAACAGGGCCTGAAGAATGAACTAGTTCAGAATAACATTACATACTTTTATTTCATTTTTATTAAATAATGCATTAGTACATTTCATTTCCTTCAGTTTCTGCCTGCTCAACATTTCATATTCTAATTATTCTTTCATTTTGCCCATTGTCTTCTCCACACAGTGGTTTCTGCTTGCTCTGTGTTCTTAAAGGCTCCTCCAAAGCTACCTGCAACATGATATAAAATAACAAGTGATGTGTGGAGTGTACTTAACAACTGAATTCTCACCATGGTTAAGCAATCATTTAGCCTTAGGGCATAAAGTGCACTAATTTACAGTATAAATAAATAATAAGTAAAAGTCTAGGAAAAAGTCATGCTAAATAATTTGTTTTATTTAATACGGTAGGGTACGTTTTAAGTTTATTTGCCTATTGCTTGGGAATTAGTACCTTCTTGCTATGTTTGATGCTGACATACTAAAACAGATTGCATCAGAAGATTTAATTCCTCCCCCTTTCAATTAAATGCAGTCCGGTGTAACAAATTCCACAGAGACTTATTTATCTTTGAATACCAAAAAATGTTGCCATAATTTAATTTGAGACTGTCGTAAACAATGCTACTGAACCATTGTGCTATGTTGTCCATAAATAGCAATCTCAGCATAATTCCTGTAAACAGATAAGTTTGCCTCTCTACTGCGGCATGCTAAGGAGACCTAGCGATGGACAGTACTGTACTGGTGAAGGTTTTCTTAATATCAGAATATGGTAACATGACCTATCTAATCAATACAGTACACTATATACATTATAGAGATATAAATTATTGAAACTTTTCAGTTTGTATCTCAAATAAAGTCAAAACTTCCACATAGAGTCCAGTGCAAGGAGCTGATGACCATGTCCTAATCCCCAAAATGAAGCAGAAACAAAAAAAGACTGCTTAAACCCTATCAGAGATTGGTATCAAGTTGCTTTAACATGACCTGTTCATCAGTAAGCTATTGTAGCCATTGCCAGCGAAGGCTGAAAAATGATCAGGCTCTTGGTTACTCATGAACTGGCTCCACAACACTGAAGTGGAGAGCTGGGCAGTGGCTACAGTGTAACTGAACAGAAATGCCTGGCCACACTGCTTTGTGAACAAGAGTTCAGCCCTGGCATACATGATAGAGAATTCACTGTAATTTACTGCCCCCCATGAAGGGAGTACAACGAGAGGAAGAATTCTACTTTTATAAAGACAGTAACATTATCATTTATTTTAACGTTAAGCTGAGTTAAAAAAATAGGCATAACAGATCAATGCAAAGGGTACATAAAGAATGATAAGAGGGAGGCTACAGTATATTTCAGGAATTGGATTTTCATGGCTGCATATATGACCAAGGAGGCTTTCAGCTGTTGGGTCATGTGTTGTAAAAATAGTTGGAGTGTAAGACCTTCCACATTAATTACCTGCACTACACCATGACCTAATAACTGGAAGCCTCCTTGAGTATGATACAGTATATTTATTTACACACCGTACCAGTAATTCTTTTATTTATGTAATATAGACTACTACACTTTTTCTACCCACTTATTTTTAAGATTTTCCATACCTTACCAACAATGTTGCAAACGTTACAGGAATCAATTGCAGCTTACGAGAAAGAAAAGCAATGAGTTTCCAAACATGATGTATGGTATGATGTTGCCATTGGGGTAGGCCTAATAATACAAATATGGCATTAATTTGCAAAATTAAATTAAAGTTTTCATTTAAATAAACCTTTGGATACCATACTGTTCCGAACCTATGCCATTACCTAGCAATGCATGCTAGTATATTATTTCTTGATGGATTAAGATTTAGGGGCATTGGTTGCCAATAAAAAGGATAGCCTGTTGTCCTTTGTGATACAATGACAAGAGTCTCAAGGAAGGCTACACAAATAAATTAAGCAATCAATAGTCTACAATATCGAGGCTATTGATTCAGTGTTCACTAACAGTAGCCTACTTATCTTGAGGAATGACCTAGCCTACTTGTCTTAAGCATATATTTTATAACAGTGTAACTGATGTAAAATTATATTTATGGAGACTTTCAGGGTCCTAATATCAAAAGGAAGCTTGTAGTTTAACGTGACCATTAATCTAAGTCCTAATATCAGGTATCATCATGATCTTCCCCTCTATATCTTGAAATTCACTTCATTAATGTATAAAACTATGGTACACGGACCAAATTCAGCTACCGGTATTGTAGATTATTTTCAGGCTAGGTAGATAGGTGGGGTGGAGAAATGCCTTACTATACAATATAACTGAAAGATGTGCAAGGAACCTACCTTCATGGATTTCATGCAGAAGGAAGCATAGTGATTTGTATGAATATCAAAAGGTGTACGAGACCACAATTCACATGTAATCCCACTTCCAGCTCAGGCAGGACCAGATTGGATCAGCTCGCTATAATCAAATTTGAACCTGAAAGAAATTTAAAAAATGGTTTGAAACCGTGTTATATATCTTTCAGCAACGTAATCGCATCTAGGGTACATTTAAAATCTGTAAATAATTATATCAATTGACTTCACCTACCTTTATGGATTCGGTTGCAAGTCCTTTGCGAAATTTCGGTCGCGAATTTGAAGTCCATGGAACATTCTTTTTCCGGTTACCGGTACTGAAATGGTCTTTTACGTTACATTTTTGTCCTAACATTCCCCCTCAGACAAACATGGTGTGCACTTAGGTTATGTTCTAGGTTTTTATTCCCAACACATGTCAATACGCTTTCTTTTGAGGTTAACATATAGCTTACAAAAATAAACAAACAAAAAGTTGAAGATCGCTCGGCGAGATGAGTTTAGTGCACTCTATACGTGAATATCCTTACTATTTTGCACTGTTGCCATATTGAAATCCTTGAACTTGAGATCAAATTGAACTAGGATCTCAGAATCCGCGAATAGTTTTATACAACATGGACGACGACTGAACTTGGTTCAGATTTTGAACTCCAGTTAATTTGATCCCCAGTCAAGCGATCTTTATACAATCAGCCCTAAGAGTTCCAAACTTATGCTCCCCGTGGAAGGTACCTGTATACTAAGCAATAAATTCATTATGGATTTGGTGTTGGAGCCTACCAATCAAAAGGATTTCATTTATAAAGTTTCTTTGAATGTGCTGGTGATCCTAGGAGTTGCTATTCCACCTGTTGCCATTGAGAGAAAAAGGGCAGTTTTGGCTCAGCTCACCCATGCTTGACCAATTTTTATTTCTATTACATGCATGACAACATACATTTTTCTTGTTAGGGACATCATTGCACCATCACCGACACTCTCCATGGTCTCAAAAACAGCTGTGTACGGTATAGCAACTCTGGGCAGTGCTTCGACTAAAATACTTGTAAACTTATACCCATACTCCTTGTTTCTAATTTGTTCCCCTAGGGCAAAAATTAATTTTCCATTTTGAAGTACCTTTTGTATGGGCAGTCCACTTCTTTTTTAATTATGTGTTCCTTTCTTATTTAGGCACCTGATGGGGATGTAAATTCTTGAATATGGAGGTCACGTTTACAAAAATTTGAGATTCCGGTCGCTCAACATATTCTGATTCAGTCCAGTGAGAGATTTACAAGTTGTTTGAAGCAATTCTTTCCAACGATGAGACATTCAACCCTCTACTGGCCATATCGACAAAGTTGAGGGAGATCGTCTCACCAGTGGAAGCAGCTTGTGCATCCACATCCACACAATCTGCCCCAGCAACTCTTCAAGTTCGAAGTCCCCAGGGGGCAAGGAGCGATCTAAGAAGCAGACCAAGTGCGGTATAGCAAAGATGGAGCTACATAGACAAGTCCTTGCTGACACTGGGGCTTAGAAGTTGAAGTTGTGCTGCCTACAGCAGGCAGTTGCTAGAGGGAATGAACTGTCCCAACAATGCAACAAATATTTTCATAAGAGGAATGATTTGATGGGAAAAAATAGTTTAATTTGTGAAGAAAAAGAAGTGTTGGTTTAGAAATAAATTGTACAACCTACTTATGTTTTCTATTTGTAGCAATGCCATTTGCAATATTTATTTAGGGTAATTAGGTTTAGTGTTTGGTTAGGCAACTTCGCCTCTGGATTGTACTTCATTGCTTCCGCCTGCTGGTCACAAGTCCACGTGAAGGAGGAGGGCCTTTATAAATAAACTTGTTCACCTCGTGTTACAGTGTCTAGTGTTCTCGGCTGTCGCCCCCAAATTCGATCAGAGTCGAACTAAAATGTTATTTCAGTGTTGTTGAAGTTGTATAATAGAGCCAAGATGATAATTGTGTTGGAACTCGCATCTTTTCTCTTGGGATGTGAGTACTCGTGAATTTCATACTGTCTCATTTATATTTAAAATTATAAAACTTTTTCCTCTTCTAATTGTGTTTTTTTAATGTCTGTTGCATTAAGTGTCTGTAAAATGGTGGTGGGATGGAACCAAGGTCTAAAAAGAGAAAAAATAGCAATGAATTTTGAATAAATTAATATGAATTAAGTTAATAAATGGTTTAAAAAATATGTTCATTTCAATTCTTTTTCTGGACACCCTATCTTATACCCTTATTACAAAATGTGGATAAACGAATGGATCGATTCCCAGGTAAGAGCACAATTCAATACAAATAGCTGGCATTGAATATTACTGTAGTAAATATTTTCTGTCTATCTGTGAGCCAACATAGGGAAACCATTCCAAATGTTCAACCTTATTTTGAATCCATATCATAAAGTACATGTATATTTCTATTGCATTCCAATATTACAGTATTCTATGGTATCGCCTTACCCTCAAGTTTTATAATACCGTATTTGCTCGCGTATATCTCGCACTTTTTTGACCGAAAATATGTGTGGAAATTTTCGGTGCGAGATATACGCGGGGAATGACCCTATTCCCGAAAAAAAATTGCGATGTAACAGTAGGCCTACTTGCGCAACTGTTGTTGCCCGCTAATCGCTAATTCGAACGTTTTTCAAGGCGGTGAATTTAGCCAACCGCGGCCGAAGACGCGGCGAACGATGTATAACGTGCTAACACTCACGCTGCGCCGTATTCTTGCACGTGGCCGAGCTCTGATGCGACGCAATGCGTAAAGACGAAATCATTGAAATTCGAGGAGACTGAACTGCGTTTCTCTGCGATGTAACAGTAGGCCTACTTCCGCAACTGACGTGGTGCGCTAATCGCTAATTCGAACGTGTCTCAAGGCGGGGAATATAGCCAGACGCGGCGAACGATGTACAGCGTGCTAACACTCACGCTGCGCCGTATGCTTGCACGCGGCGCCTCGATCCCTAATCGGCTCGTATCGAAGTTCGGATCAACTCGTTGTTGCTCGCTCTTCCTGTTAGTAACGCTTCGGGTAAGTTCCTGGACAATGGCGACTGTTGTGGCGCGCTAAATCGAACGTGTTTCTACCTCAAGGTTATTACTGTCATTTATATGATGGCGTCAGTAATGAATGCGAGATATATGCGAGTACTTGTTTTTTCCTGAAATTTCAAATAAAAAAATGGGGTTCGAGATATAAGCGGGGGCGAGATATACGCGAGCAAATACGGTATTAAAAGAATCTATTTTCAGTCAGTCAACACAGCAATGTGGCCAATTAAATTCTATTGTGACAAATTATTCGGGCACATACTGTGTTTAGCGACTGAAAATTGATTCTTTCTTAGATAACAAAGGCGACACTCAAGAAATTTTTTCTAAAACTTGGTCAAGTCTTAGTTGACTGAATAGAGAACATCTCCCCTTGCTGTGAAAACTTCCTATTAAATTTTCATTAACAGAATGCTTTTCAGTCAGTCAACATGATTCTGTCCAATTAGTTTGGGAGAGGAGCAACAATTAATATTTTATCACCGAAACCTTAAAGAAATAGTTATTGTTGTTTTAAGGGGCAAAACTATGAGGTCATCTGCCCCCTGAAAGAATTATTACAAGAATTAAGTTATTTATTACTTGACACATTTTTGTAGAAAAGAGTTTTTGTATATAAATTTTTAATCGCATCTGATATGGTACCTTACTGAAATATATGGGGGAATTAAATAACTGAAGGGCTTTGGGCAACCTAGTGATATCCCTCATTTTATTAATTTTAAGCTAAAGCAAAAATAGCTTGCCAATAGTCTTGCACTACAATTATTTATATACAGTGCTGTGCTTTAACACTATGGGCTACAGTAATATGAACAAACATGTTTGATTGGATTTTATGGAATTAATACATGTTAATTTTGTGGGTTATGTTGCCCCAAACAATTGGCTTGTTTGATAGTAGAGTATTTAATGATAATTGTTGTTTTAAAGGGTGGAACGGCGAGGTCATCTGCCCCGCGTAACACGGAGGAGACACAATTTTTATTTCTTTACAAATTTAGGCAGATGTTTACATAAGAAATCAGCCTAATATTAATAAGACTAATTAAAGGAGTGGTCTAGCCTACAATAAAATTGAATTTCAAAAGAAGAGTTATTCTAATCGTCAGGATGTCTACCCCTTATTATTCCCGTTTTGAACAGGGTCGGGGATGAGATACGATGAAAGTCTATGTGGCGAGTGGTTTATACCGCCGGATGGCCTTCCTGACGCCAACCAAGTGAGAACTGAAATTAATGAAACTTGACTAGGAGATGGAAGATAGAGGTCGTGGCCTATTAGAAGGTACTGTCCCAGTATTTGCCTGAACCTGAAGATTGAAAACCACCGAAAACCATTTACATGACGGCCGACGGTGGGATCTGAACTCACGTCTCCCGAGTCCACAGAGAGCTTGGCTGCACGGCTTAGCACCGCACATTAACAGGGGTGTTACAGCTCTGTCGCTTAAAAGTTACTATTTTCTATGTATTTATCATAGATCATAGACCAATAAGTATGGTAGCTTCAAAGGAACTGTGTACATTGCTCAAAGTTCCCGCGTCACCGTGTAGCAAAGCGTTCGGGAGGGCTCAAGCTTGCTAGCCTAGCAACAAGCCAGCAGCATGCTAGCAGGTTAGCAGATTGCTGAGCCCGCTGAACTCGCCGATGGCGATTAGATTGTTTCTGTACTTTCGCAATCAACCTGCAAGTTCATTTTGTGTTTTCCATAGATCCGCTTCAGTCTTAAGTGCCGGCTATTTATATTCCCTTGGATCCTAACTAGTAAATCACCGTATTCATCGTTATCACCATCTTCATCATCATCACCGTCCTAACAACCTCCTTCGTTGTACAAACACAAATTACGCACTATCACCATGCTTTCAAGCAATTCTTGCACTCTCTGTATATATGTGGCACAGTCTCCCTACGTGATGATTAATATAATTTGGAAGTCCATTCAATGAAAATTGCAAAATTAGTTTCGAGGTTTTGCTATCCCCAGAACTTAGAATACAATGAAACTCATATGTCTTAAATACGATATGTGAATTACATTTACATATGCAATTGGATTAACTCATTAGGGCTACTTGTAGCATAGGCCTTTGAGAATATTTTACGGAAGCTATTATAGCCATTCTACGAAGTGATTTGCTCTCAGAGTTCCCATATCAATGTTTGAATTGCAGAATAAGAATGTAGAAGAAAGGAAACTCGTGCTCACTGGCCTGGTGTAAGTCCTCGAAATAAACACCGTTTGGATGACTTTCGTATCATCGATACCATTTCAGTACCTCAAACCGAAATTAAATTTCTTGGCAGGGC
Source organism: Meconema thalassinum (assembly GCA_946902985.2). Classification (NCBI taxonomy): domain Eukaryota; kingdom Metazoa; phylum Arthropoda; class Insecta; order Orthoptera; family Tettigoniidae; genus Meconema; species Meconema thalassinum. The sequence continues at coordinate 971,331,976 of OX336389.2, forward strand.
AGGTAATCAAACCCTGACCACCCAACAGCAAAGAATCTTAGCCGCTGCACCACAAGGTGGTCTCTTTCATTGTCAGTGCAATCAATTGAACGATACCATGTAATTTCTTCACTGCACGAACTATAATAGTACACATTTTTTAGTATGTCAGGCATTACATAGCCCCTGGTAAGTTAGGAAGAAGGTTCGCATACCATAACCCCAGAGTGGAATCTAGTCAGTTGGTGAATTCAGAATCTTGTTATTGAAATACAGGTTTATAGTTCTAATGTAGTTATTTTGGTTCTACCCATAATTATTCCGGTTGCTATGAAGTAGGGAATGTGGTGAGACAGCTCCCTTGTGGGAATGATTTTACGGATAGATGCCCTTCATGACGCCTATCTCATGAGAGGGGTTAATGACAAATGAAATTAATGAGGTAAGCTGTGTGTGGTCTTTCGAGTTCGGTGTAATCTGACCATGCACGTTAACGTGTTTAGCTACCTCGGCTGGTTTGTGACATTATGTCAACAAATTAAAAAATGTATTTTAACTCTCCTGATTCCATACCGGCACCTGTTACTGCCTCATGCATGATTACCAATATACTCGATTCCATTTTTAGGAATATTACATCTCGCTGCACCTTCTGCATCACCCAAAAAGTATGCAAATTCCTGTATCCTTGTTGCAGATCTGGTTCATGTACGTCCAAATATCATGTTTTATACCTCTTTGGAGTGTTTCATTAATGTGTAACTCACCCACTACAGTGGAATCTCGTTAGCACGTTCTCGGTTACAACGTTTTCCCGTTTAACGCGATGATTTTCTCAAGTCCCAGTCCCATTCCTACTAATTATATGTTGATATATCCCCTTAATACGTTTTCTATTCCCGCTTATGACGATCAAATTTCCGTTGTCCTATTTGTTAGGGAACCGGATTTTATTCTTATTTCATTATAAAATTCGGAATCTTGAAAACACAATGTGATATTGCTTCCTATTCTCTGATAGTTATTGACAGTGTAGACGATTAGTGTGTTTTGATGGTGTGGAAGTGGCTTGAGGTATGACGCAACACAGAAGAAAGCTGACGGTGTAGAAGTCGCTTGAGAGCTATGACACACCACGGAAGATAGCCGACGTGTCTCTCTCGTGCTAGTAGAACATGTTACCTATAACACATTCTTTGTTTCGAAATACACCACAGATTGGCGTGCGTAAGCCGGCCGACCACTAGTGTCTTGTCCTTCCGTCAATGCGGCAGCGTGCGTTTGACAACCAAACACCCCGGCATCTGTCGCGTAGCGTGAGTTATATAGCCCATGAGCACAGAACCTTTAAACAAGGTCACGTTGCATATTTTGCAGCGCATCGCTTTAGTCCGATCGCATTTTCGTCAGAGCGCAGAATCGCTTCCAATACGATACGCGTTTATATGTACCTGAACACCAGTTTGGATACGATCCGATCCCACAATTTTACCGTATAGACCTTGAAAGTCAATACGATCTGATTCACGCAAATACGCATTACACTACCGAAGAAGTGGTGAAACCTAGTGATAATTTTGTTGCGTCGTATTGAAATAATGGAGGTGGCACTCGAAAGTAGGAGAACCTTTGTATAATCCTCACCTTAAGCGCGTGGAAGTATTTTTTTTCTGTACACGCGCAAGCATGTCTAACCTCAAAATAACTTCGGTTATATCCAATCGTTCACGTCAAAGAATACGGCACTTCTTTTCCACAGAATATCAAGAAAAACATGTATTTAAGCCGAAATCAATTATAGAAAACTAAATATTTCAACTCGTACTACAGTACTTCAATTACGAGTACGGTACCGGTATACGGTAGTACATTTTTCTCTCGTTTTAATTGCTCTCGTTTCTCTGTGCTGTGGTTGTTTAAATTGTATATTCGATAGTACGTACTTCCGATTATCACGTTTTTTACTTTTCCTTCACTGAAACAAGTTAATGAGGTTTAATTATCATTTTTCATTAGTACGTTTTCCCGCTTTTTACGTTCAAATTTTTCAGTCCCTTGAAAAACGTACTAACGAGGTTCCACTGTATACTATTTTTGCCCTCCCCATGCACAAAAGACGTCATGAGCACAGCAGACCACACGCATATGACAAAATGTTGGCTCTAGTGCGCCTCTAGTGTCCAGTCTCTGCACTCAGTACTAAATGTACTGCAGTATCCTGTCAAATGAACAGTGCTTGTGCGACTAAGCTCTGCAATGCTAGTGTGCTGCCGTGCTGCACTGGTCAGGATAGGGCTGCGCTTCGCAGCACAAGTAAATTTCTCGCCACCACTGCTTCACCTTGCCCATTGCACGGCCCTGTCAATCAGTGTGCATCTTAATTTGTCCTTGCTGTAAACCTACTGACACAGGTATCTTGTATTTAAACACCCTCCAACGCCAGGATTCAATTCCACAACCTTAGGCACAGCAAATGGGCATATGTCTGCTGGCAGTTCAAATCCACACTGTGTTATGGTGTTTGAAACCATTTTCAATGTTGCCGTAGTAAACGAAAGTTTGATGCTTTCCAGTCGGTCAACCCGATTGTACCCAAATGAGATGGGTTATTCCCTAATCCTGAAAAAAATGTACATGAGATTAATAAATATTAATTAATCAGAATTAGGGAATAACCCATCTCATTAGGGTACAATTGTGTTGACCGACTGAAAAGCATCAAACTTCTGTCCACGCTGTGTACTGTACATATATTATGTTGATAGTAAGTGCACAATAAATTATAAACTAGATAGAAGAACAATATACAACAGGCTTGTAAACACATAACAAGACTTCCGGCAGTATAGTCATCTTTTCCTTGCAAGTTAAACCACATTTCCTCATAGTTTATATTATAAAGTAGTAAGCTTGAATGATTCTCTGTTGTATTATGTCATTATTGGGTGTATTTCTAGTATATTTCATTACTGCTCCTGACTTGTGATTAAAAACATTTTAAAATAACATAGCTTTGATCATGTCCATTTTTCAGACCAGTGGTGACTGCATTTGCCACATTTGTAATAGATGGTCACTAAAGGACACACATCCCCACCACAGACATTGTTCCCCTCCCTCATACAATAGGATAATTATTCTTCCCAGGGATTATGGAGGGTTGTTTTCCATAAAATAGAGAAGATACAAGATTCTGCATTTTGCTAGGTGGTGGTTTCCCAGACCTATGGTTAAACATAATTACACTGCAACTCACCGTCTTCGTGATATCGACCTATTTCGGACATACGATGAAGTACGAACACGTTCGCAAGGCACAACTTTATCCTCGGTTCCCATTTCCTCCTGTGACAAACGGCACTGTCCCTTCCTCAGACGTTGTTCCTCTAAAAGTGCTTCCTGCCTCCGCTGGATTTCACCTTGAATTGCCAGTCTCTGTAAACAAAACAAAACTATGGTGATGATAATTTATATTTTTTAATTTAATTTATTATTCTCCAAGTAGGCACTTTAAATTTCATGGCAATACGTCCCACCATTTCGATCTGTGGGATATATTGTATTACATTATTTATTATACATTGCATACACGATGGCTACATACTGTATTGAATTTAAAGGAAAGAATACAATAAACAACACTGCAAATTAAAATTAAGTTATATGGATATTTTTAATTTTCCTTTTTAATATAACATTATTCTTTATTTACACTGAAGAAAATGGAAATTGCAACACCATGAAGGCATTGGTCGTTTGTTTGATTTTCAAGATACGGAACAATGCCATGTAGGTATGAAAATGATCAAAGTTTCAGACCCATTGGATTGTTGCTACAGGTCTCCCCCCGTGAATGGTCGCGGAGGAATCAACTCCAGTATACGGACTCTGGTGTAGCGTAGTTGACTTGCAGTCTGTGCAGTGAAGTGTTCCCCGTCAAACATGCCTCGATGACAGAGAAGAGCACGCTATCAACAACTGACGCCGTTTGAGAGGGCTCGGATAATTGGGCTATGTAAGGCTGCATTATCGCTAAGGACCGTCGTTGCACGTGTTGGCCGACAGGCATCTACGGTACAACGTGTATGCCAGCAGTGATCAAATGAAGGTACCCACACCCGTAGACCTGGCACAGGCCCAGCGCCACAGACAACTGTGAGAGAGGATCGCCGCATCATTCGGATGGCCCAGATGGAACCCCATGCAACAGCAGCACAAATTCGAGCAGCTGTGGCACCCCACGTTACACAACAAACAGTTGGTAATCGCCTGCGTGCAGCTGACTTACGATCCCGTGTCCCTGCAGAAGGGGTTCCATTGACCCCACAACAGTGACGTGTAAGGCTGGCCTGGTGTCGAGAACGATCGACGTGGGTCGACGAATGGTATAGGGTCGCCTTTAGTGATGAATCACGCTTCTGTCTTGCCCGCAGTGATCGCCGGAATCGTGTGCGCCGATGTACCAGAGAGAGGGGCCGCCCAGACTTTATTGTCGAGAGGCACACAGGGCCAACATCAAGCATTATGGTCTGGGGAGCTATTGGCTTTAATGTGAAATCACAATTAGTGTTTGTTGAGGGCACTATGACTGCTCGACAGTACGTTGATAAGGTACTCAATCCAGTGGTTGTCCCTATGATGGCGAACATTGCTAATGGGATGTTTCAGCAGGACAATGCCCGGGTTTACACTGCACGCATCTCCAGAGAAGCTCTCCATGACATCACAACCTTAGAATGGCCCGCCAGATCCCCGGACCTCAGTCCTATTGAGCATGTGTGGGACATGATGGGTCGACAACTAGCCAACCGTCCTCAGCCACCCACAACTCGGGAACAACTGACCCGTGCAGTGCGGCAAGCATGGGCCACAATTTTTCAGGAAGCGATCCAGGGCCTTATTGACTCCATGCCTTGCCGAATTCATCAATGTATTGCAGCTCGTGGTGGGCACATCCTGTATTGATTGTTGTCCAAACTTGCGGTCAGAGAGACCTGCAAGTGTAATCATCGAATCACAACCGAACACTCGTCCTGCATGTTCTATTGCAGCAATGTAGCACCACTCCTTCTGGGTGTTGCAATTTCTATTTTAGTCAGTGTATTTTAATAAGGTTGTCCTAGCCGTTGTTGTTTGAAGTCTTCAGTTTTCTGACTGGTTTGATGCAACTTTCCATGCCTCCCTGTCTTGAGCTAATCGTTTCATCTCTACATAGGTACCACAACTTACAACCGAGGCAATTTGTTTAACATATTCTAACCTTGCTTTACCCCAACAGTTCTAGTCCTCAAACCTTCCTTCCATAGCTAAGTTTGCTATTCCTGGGTGTCTTAGTATGTGTCCTACCAATCCATCTCTTCTCATCATTAGCCATCGCCAGAAGCATCTCTCCTGCTCCACTTGTCTAAATACCTCTTCATTTTTTACTCTGTCTACCCATCTGATCTTCCATCTTTCTCCTGAAACAAATTTCAAATGCTTCTATCCTTCTCTTTTCAGCTGCACCAAAAGTCCAGGTTTCACTTTCATAGAGAGCCACACTCCAGACAAAGGCTTTCAAAAATGTCATTCTTACCTAAATCTACATTCGATGTCAACAGATTTCTTTTCTGTAGAAATGCTTTTCTTGCCTGAGCCAACCTACTTTTTACATCCTCTTTGCTTTGTCCATCACTGTTTATTTTGCTTTGTAAGTAGCAGAAGACTCTTACTTCCTTTAGCTTTTCACCTGCCAATTTGACATCAATAGGGGTAGAAGTAGATCATAGAAGTGTTAAAAAAAACTTCTACACAGAGACATAGAACTGATAAACAAGCATGCACAAGAGGAAATTAAATTAACTAACAAAGGGAATAGGTGAAACAAAACCTGATAGAAAAACGCATTAAATATTCCAGTATATTCAAAATACTACTGGCCATTGAATTTAATTACTATATCATACTGGTGCAAAAAATGTATGTAGAAGATCAGTTTTAGGACTTAAACTTTTATCCTATTCTGCATCACATTGCACCAACCAAAAGCCCCCGAATTCTCTTAAACATCTTCTAATCCATTGTTTCTATACAATAACTTATGTAAAGTCCCAATAGTGTCACTGACCAAGTTGAAATGCCGTATTTCTGACCTCAACTTGACATCATGATAGGTTATGATTCTATGTGAAATTATTCTCCAGTCAGTCAACACGTGAGTTGGAAGGTAGTATTCATTTGTCTTGATACCTCTGTTATTGCCAGTTTTGCTTTAATGGAAAATGCCTGACCATGGTATTTTAAGTAAAGTTTAGTATATAAATCTACCTTCTTATCTTCCTTTTGCTTTAAGACTAATTCCTGTTGTTGCTGTTGCTGCTGCTGTCGAGAAAGCATTTCTTCATAAAAAGACTTGAATCCAGGCTTATTGTGTAAATGTAGAAATTTCTGGAAATGAAATAGAAGATACAATGTACACATACAGTATGTACAATCAATATGTCCTTATTATAATTGAGGTTTGTAACATTAAAATTAATAAAACCTTTAATCTTGAAATAAGATTTTAAAATATCCCCCTCCCTATTAAGCACTTGATTAAATGAAATTTTGGCTATAGCCTTCATCATGCAAACATATCACAACTGCAGAAACATTAAATACACTTAAAGGCACAAACTACTTTTACACACAATCACACTTGATCTATAGTGCGTCTCTACCTTAAAAGAGAGTATGGAATTAAATGTAGTATTTGCCTCTCACTCGCACTCATATGTCCTGCAATTCGCTTCGTCCTTTTCTAGCCCGGCGATGTTGCCATTTCCCAATAATTGAAAGTGGCAAATCTAAGAAAATGTTTACATTGTCTTATAGAAAATTTTCCGCTCTTTATGATGATGTAAAAATAAAAGCCATAAATAATTAACACATGGCCCAATTTTCACAATTACGATATTTTAGCACGAATCTATATTTTTGCAGATATAAAACTTATCACGCCATAGATAATGAACTAATGATCGCAACAGATCAAGAATTTATCTTTTGATTGCCTGATGTTGGTAGAAGATACCCTATTTCTCAGGGCAGTAATTATTTTCATAATAAGAAAGTTACGATTTTTCTTCTTAAATGTTACTTGAAAAATCTGGGATGATTGCACAGAAAAGTTACGTAGCAAGAAAAATTTTTGCTGTTGACTTTACGTTGGTGACTAAGCAAGAAGAAATGTTCATTAATGTCTGAAATAGTTTTTAAAACAAACCGGAGCTCGATATCAGATAGCATACATAAGTTTTCGCACTTCGCGTAGTCCTCCCGCCCAGCGCAGCGCTGATGCAGCGAACGTTTGTTTACTTAGGTGACACGTATATCCCCAACTGCGTTTGATGGAGGGTAGATGATAGTGTGAAGTTAAACTGTGAAATGAAGTGGAGCTTGTGTTCTTTATAAATTGTCCGCTTTGTTGCGTAGAGACAAAACTGAGAAGAGGCGGGTTCGATTCCTACCTCAGCCATCCTCGAAGTGGTTTTTGTAGTTTGCGTTTGTTCGTCCCGGGAATGAACAAGGGTTCGTTAATGGTGCAGAGTTAACGTTTCTGTGCCAAAAGAACACGGCAGCCACCCACGACGAAATGACAGGTGAAATGTATGAAAAGTGTTTCGCCGAGCAATTGTTGCCCAATGTTCTCGAAGGATCTATCCTAGTAATAGTCAATGAAGGCTATCACAGAAGAGAAATATGTTCCTTGGTTGCCACCATACCACACAACCATACCATAGTGAACTTCACCTCATCGAAATGGTATGGGCGCAAGTGAAGAACTACCATAAAATTGAACAACGTCTCATTCAAAAAACAAGAAATTAATAAATTAATTTCGGCTGCATACCACCACTTGACCACATAATTGGGTAAATTACGTGGACCACAATATATATTATTATTATTATTATTATTATATGTCATATTATTATGTATTATAACCTATGATATTCGAGAAAATGTAATATTATAACATGTTATAATATTATCATATTCATGATTAATTGAAATTTATAAATTATTATAATGTGTGCATTAAAATCGCGCTCTGAGCTTCGGTGTATGATATCTAAATATTGCACCGTCGTTCGCTTCAAGGCATGAGATGCAGTTATATACAACAAACAAATATTTTCAAAATTTCCCGAGTTTTGCGTAAAAGCACGCCTGTATACGAGTTATGTTAAATCATGTGCCCGGCCTTGCAGAACTTTGTATATGCAGCAGATCTGGCATCAGTGCGCTCCATTTAATGTGTACATTCTTTTAAGGTAGAGACGCTCTATAGGTCTTGTAGCTTAGGAGAAATATGTCTTAGTCGATGTAGATTAGGAAGTTCTCTTGATGATAAATACACCTCCAAATAACTCCCTTGTTAGACTTGGGGAGGAAAGTATCAGCAATGCGAATGAACTCTGAATGGAAAAGAAATTATGAGGAAACTTGATCCAAGAGGAAGATATGAGATTCCTACTCGCAAAGAGAACACGAGTGTTAATCTATATTTACAGTACTTCTAATGAACTACCTATAGCTAACTAATATAAATTATTCCATTCTTAAGAGCCAGAGATGATAAGAAACAGAACTGTAAAATTATTTTTCATTATGGACGACAATAACAATAATAATAATCCCTGGCACTAAAGCCCATGAAGGGCCTATGCCTTCCAAGCGACCGCTGCCCAGCCATTTGGCCTGCAGATATTGGGGTGACGCGTGGTCAGCGCATCGGATCCCCTCGGCCGTTAATCTTGGTTTTCGTGACCGGGGCGCTGCCTCACTATCAGACAGCTACTCATTGTCCTCATGAGGCTGAGTACACCCCATTCCAGCCCTCATATCAGTTTCTAAAATCCATGACGGAGCAGGGAATCGAACCCGGGGCCTACGGGTGAGAGGCAGGCGCGCTACCCCAACACCAAGGGGCTGGCCAACAATAATAATAATAATAATAACTAATAATTTGCTGGTGAGGTAAGGATGACACTCTTGCAGTGGATATCACACGAAGAAAAAGGCAACCCCATCCAAGTCACACTAATTGTTCGTCCAGAGTGTAAGTACTACTCTGCTTTCTACAGGGCGAGTGTTTTGTTGGGGCACAACTGCCAGCTAACCAGGAGCACACATGGCTACCATAAGCCATGCCAGCTCAGGACACTGCTTCTGCCTTGCTTACTGTTGCACAAGCAGCAGCCTCAGCTGGCTTGGCTAACTGCAGCCTCACACTCATCTGGCTAGCCAACAGCCACGCTCCAGCAAAAAACTAACCCTGTATATTGGGCTTACATCTACCTCCCTCTTCAACCATATGAACAATTCCATAGGTACTTGCAAACAGCACAGCTGCCTTCCAGAGGTACAGTAGTTTATGGGAACAGGAATGGGGAGGCAGGAGAGCCAGGGCCTCTTTTGTGGGAACCAACTGAGGTAATTTCCTATCAGTAGAGATGTCTGTTTTTGTTCATTCATCATAAATACACATGTACTTTAGGCTATGTTACTATACTGATCCATGCAGATAATTGGTGCCTTCGATATATCAATTTAAATCGCGAAATTACACAAAATTTTAACAACACGAAATATCATCCTATTCACAAAATATCACCACTTTTCCTATTTCTCTTCCTATTGTAGTTATGCATTTAATCCAGCACGAAATTTTCTTTCCATCAGATACATGACAATACTGCGGTTCCTATTCACGCTGACAGATCATGGCCTCTTCATCATATGAACCAATGAGCCGCTACTCCTGCCTTCCCATCCCCACTCATGGTCAAACCTATAATGCTGCCTTTGATGAGTATTTCACAGTCAAAGTTATCAATAGCCACTCCCCATCAACTTCCTTCCCTGCATACAGTAACTCTGAAATTGCATATCGGTTTATTCTTAATTCTTAACTGGCCCTGGGCTTAACATCAGGTAGCTTGCACACTTCCCACCTCCGGTGCAACCCTTTCCCCCCTACATTCACCCAACAGAGGACTACCCTTTAACTTTAACTTATCATCATTACTGACCATGATGATGATCATGTGGCCTCTAGAGAGGCCGATTGCAGGTCTTTCTAGTTGACGCCAGTGGGTGACCAGCGCATCGTAATGAGGATGACGTTATGATGAAGACGTCACATACACCCAGTCCCTGCGCCACGGGAATTAACCCCAGGAGATTAAAATCCCTGATGACTCTACTGGGAATCAAATCTGGGGCACTTCGGGCCAAAGCCTAGCGCGCTAACCATTGAACTACGGAGCCGGACATTACTGACAATGACTCAAGTAAAAATATTCCTGTTTTCTTTTCTGTCATTCTGCTGTAACATATGTATCTATCGTCTACTTACCCCGGTAGTCGCCCTTTCTCCCCCACTTTTCCCTTTCTAGCTCGATAATGTGCTCGTTTTTCACCTCTTTAAAATTAAAAACCCAAAATTAATGAATGCAAGATATCGGTTTCATCCACATAGCTTAAGTACATAATTGTGATAAACACCAGCCAATCAGCTCAATTTCCACCATGTTCTTTTATTTACATTTACTACGAGGATGAAGGAAGCCCGAATTTATTATACCCTATGCAATGAAATAAATGAAGCATAAATTGCAATTTTCAACATGAATGCTCAGTTTACACCCAATGCATATCCTACCAACATTTCGATTGCAACCGACACCAAATAATACAACTAATGGTGCACATAGAGTGAGTTAAGATACAGAATCTCTTGCTGATCTAGAGTTGAGCTAAGTGGCATGCAGTTCAAATGGCAAATCTAAAGAAATAAAACTTTTTGTTTGGATAATATGGTGCGAGAGTTTGAACATTCCAGATTTTAAACACTATATTAAGAATGCAACCTTTGTAACATAAATCACCCGCTGGATCCAGCTGCACTTCCTGGGCAAATGCTCACAAAGGGTAGGTTAGGCAATTTGGAGGGGAAACAGGCGCAACTGGGAATCACCTTGATAAAAAGTCCTCCAAATAAAACATCGATAATTCACTCTACCATCCCCCTCATGTCTATAACCTTTCGTGGTAACAATTTCTTTCTCAAATATGGTGTTCTTCAGATGTTTTGCATTATCAATTTAAATCATTTACCCCATATACCGTATTTGCTCGCATATATCTCGCACTTTTTTGACCTAAAATAAGTGTGAAAATTTTCGGTGCGAGATATACGCAGGGAATGACCGTATTCCCAAAAAAAAGGCATTATTGAAACAAGGCAACTGGCATACGGTACTCGCCCTATTTTTGGCACTCCCGTCACTTCAGCTAATCTTCTCGCGTGCATCATTCTGACCATCATTCCATACAACTGCATCATCCTGACTTCCGTCCAATGCATTTGCGATGCACGTCTTCAAGAAGCTCTTCACAACAATGTCCGTCGACACCATTTATATCTATTCGTCATGGTTATGCGACATTAAGAACCTATGAAAAGGACGTCATACGCTCTTTAAGGATGATTCAAGGCAGAAAAGGAATTTAGAGCGCAGACGCTTAGCGATCTATACGATCGATCATCTTCCATATCGATTCCTCGATACATGCACGAGCGAGCTCAAACTTACCCGACCGCAGCTGGAGACTAACGATATACCACGTCCTATAACACTCATGCCACGCCGCATGTTTGGATGTGCTTGGACGCGGCCGAGCTCTGATACGACGCAATGCATAAATAAATCAATTTAAGAGGAAAACTGCGTCAATCAATACTTATGTATTAAAACATAATTACATTGGGTACATGTTTCGAACTTTATTGGTCCTTCTTCAGCCCTGAACTTTTATAAAGTTTGCAAATAATCATAATACAACTAACATCAACATAATGCTTGCAAAGCATATTAAATAAAAAACATACATAAATCCTGAAAATGACAAGTTAAAACAATGAAAACACATTAAAACACTGTTAAAATTGACTAATGTTAGTTGCGTCGTAGTATGACGCTTTAGTCCGTTTGAATTTGGATGATTGACCAGATATAGATTTTCTTGACAGACTTGACATTGAGTTGTGTGTGGGCAGTGATGAGTCAAGTTGATATTCTAATGGGATTGTCCCATGCGGCAATTTGACGGAGGTTTCTCCTATGAATAAAATCTTGGCGAGATTCATGAATTGATCTCTTTATGCAGAGTCTATACAAAAAGAAAGAAAAGAAATAATAATTAATATAATTAGGTCATTAGAAATGAGTTTAGAATTAATATTAACGAAATTCTTAAAACATGAGATTGAGAAAATGCAAACTGACTTACGCTTGTCGGGAAGGAAGGAACGTGGGCCGATGACCCTAGGCCCGTCTGTCTTTGAAGTGAACTGAGAATGAAATAAAAACTTATAAAGAAAAACGGAAGGGGGTAGAGAAGAAATTTGAAAGAATCAAAACTACTCATATGAAAACAGAAAAATAAACGTGTGGTGTGAAAAAGCGAAAAACATTGTTACCTTAAGTGGTCCGTGAGGAGGTTGCAAGAAGAATGCTGTGAAAGCTATGACTCGTATAACGTGTGGTCCCACTGCAGGGAAACTGCATGCGTGAGGGGAATAGGCAAGGTAGGGGAGTGGTTAAGGGGAGGGGGCTGCGGTCCTTGTACCAGGGAGAAGACGGAAGCGGCTGGGCTGCTACTGTGTAATTAGAAGTCTAAACTGGGGACAGAGACTATATTCATTTAAAATTTTAAAAAATGTCTATTCCGGGGATTGAAGCTATGGTGGTTTTTTAAATCTGGTTTTGATTATGTGATCTGCTAGATTGTCATAAAGAACGTTGGATTCCCAATACATTTCATTTAGATTTTCTGCTGGGTTGGATCTATGGGCTAAATTAATTTCAAATTGGTCCAAAACATTCATTGTGGATCCCTTATTGTCAAAATGGATTATATGTAGGTATTTGTTGATGTCTGAGAATTTGTGGCCGGTTTCATGCATGTGACTAGCCAATGCAGAGAATTTTTTATGTTTAGTAGCGTTGACATGCTCAGCATATCTCGTAAAAAACGCTCTCCCGGTTTGTCCTATATAATTAGCTGGACATTGGTGACATTTTAATTCATATACACCTGATCTATTAAATTTGTTACTTTGGTTAATTTTGGAGGAGTTGAAATTTTTTTTCTGATTAGTGTTAACTGTTCTATAAGCTATTTTGCAATAATTTTTCTTGAAAATGTTGGTAATGTTATATATAAGTTGATTTATTGTGAAAGATAAACACTGCAAATTTTGATTTGTTTTTAATTTCCAGTTGGAGTTTAGTTGCTGGCTTGTTTTTAATTCTATGAATGATGCTGTCTACATCTTTTTTGATGAAACCATTTGCTTGAGCTATTTGATTAATAATTGAAATTTCAGCCTTGAGATCACATTCTGACATGGGTATACTGAACGCCCTGTTGACAAAACTTACGAAGGCAGCTTTTTTATGGGATTCTGGATGATGTGAATCTTTTCTGATAATGGTATTTGTTTGGGTTGGCTTCCTGTGAATTCGATAATCTAAGCGATTATTATTTCTCTTTACTGTAATATCAAGATAATTAATGATGATGTTTTCGGATTCTATTGTAAAACTAATGCTGTTGATCAAATTATTAAGTTCATTGAGCACATGATCCGCTTTCACTTCATCCTCATCTACGATCATGAACACGTCATCGACGTACCTGCCCCAAAAAAACAACCCTTTGACCTTGTTAATGATTTGGTTGTATTCTAGATCGTCCATGTAAATATTGGCAAGAATGCCTGACAAAGGTGAACCCATTGCCAAGCCTTTGGTTTGCGAATAAATTTTATTGTTGAACTTGAAATGGTTATTTTCTAAAATGAATTCCAAAATTTCCATGAATTCGCTAATTTCGACTGTTGAAAGTTTACTGAATATTTTTCAATTTTTTCAATGATCTTAATTGTTTCTGGGATGGGAATGCTAGTATACATGTTCTTTATGTCCACAGTGTGCATGGAATGAGAATTTTTTAACGATAAATGCCAGGTTGCTTCACAAAAATGAACCGAATTGTTGAAACTACAATTTGCTTTAAGTTTGAAATGTTCCTTAATGAAATTTGCGCGAATTGAGAAGCCCTGTAAATAGGACTGCTCCTGTAATTAACTATGGGTCTTATCGGGATGGTGGTTTTATGTACTTTAGGTAATGCCCTGAGGGTGGGAATACATGGATTCATGTTCACCATTTTTTCAGCCTATCTATCGCTAAGAATGAAATTGGTATGTTTCAATAATTGAAAAATCATTGGAAAAAAAATTAAAAACATTCAGTAAACTTTCAGTCGAAATTAGCGAATTCATGGAAATTTTGGAATTCATTTTAGAAAATAACCATTTCAAGTTCAACAATAAAATTTATTCGCAAACCAAAGGTTTGGCAATGGGTTCACCTTTGTCAGGCATTCTTGCCAATATTTACATGGACGATCTAGAATACAACCAAATCATTAACAAGGTCAAAGGGTTGTTTTTTTGTGGCAGGTACGTCGATGACGTGTTCATGATCGTAGATGAGTATGAAGTGAAAGCGGATCATGTGCTCAATGAACTTAATAATTTGAACAGCAGCATTAGTTTTACAATAGAATCTGAAAACAACATCATCATTAATTATCTTGATATTACAGTAAAGAGAAATAATAATCGCTTAGATTATCGAATTTACAGGAAGCCAACCCAAACAAATACCATTATCAGAAAAGATTCACATCATCCAGAATCCCATAAAAAAAAGCTGCCTTCGTATGTTTTGTCAACAGGGCGTTCAGTATACCCATGTCAGAATGTGATCTCAAGGCTGAAATTTCAATTATTAATCAAATAGCTCAAGCAAATGGTTTCATCAAAAAAGATGTAGACAGCATCATTCATAGAATTAAAAACAAGCCAGCAACTAAACTCCAACCGGAAATTACAAACAAATCAAACTTTGCAGTGTTTACCTTTCACAATAAATCAACTTATAAATTTACCAACATTTTCTAGAAAAATGATTGCAAAATAGCTTTTAGAACAGTTAACACTAATCAGAAAAAAAAATTCAACTCCACCAAAATTAACCAAAGTAACAAATTTAATAGATCAGGTGTATATGAATTAAAATGTCACCAATGTCCAGCTAATTACATAGGACAAACCGGGAGAGCGTTTTTTACGAGATATGCTGAGCATGTCAACGCTACTAAACATAAAAAAGTCTCTGCAATGGTTAGTCACATGCAAGAAACCGGCCACAAATTCTCAGACATCAACAAAGACCTACATATAATCCATTTTGACAATAAGGGATCCACAATGAATGTTTTGGAACAATTTGAAATTAATTTAGCCCAAAGATCCAACCCAGCAGAAAATCTAAATGAAATTTATTGGGAATCCAACGTTCTTTACGACAAGCTAGCAGATCACATAATTAGAACCAGATTTAAAAAACCTCCATAGCTTCCATCCCCAGAATAGACATTTTTTAAAATTTTAAATTAATATACACTCTGTCCCCAGTTTCGACTTCTAATTACACAGTAGCAGCCCAGCCTCTTCCGTCTTCTCCCTGGCTCAAGGACCGCAGCCCCCTCCCCTACCTTGCCTATTCCCCTCACGCATGCCGTTTCCCCGTAGCGGGACCACACGTTATACGAGTCATAGCTTTCACAGCATTCTTCTTGCAACCTCCACACGGACCACTTAAGGAAACAATGTTTTTCGCTTTTTCACACCACACGTTTATTTTTCTGTTTTCATATAAGTAGTTCTGATTCTTTCAAATTTCTTCTCTCCCCCCTTCCTTTTTCTTATAAGTTTTTAATTCATTCTCAGTTCACTTCAAAGACAGACGGGCCTAGGGTCATCGGCCCACGTTCCTTCCTTCCCGACAAGCGTAAGTCAGTTTGCATTTTCTCAATCTCATATTTTAAGAATTTCGTTAATCATCATCATCATCTTGCACAGTTTCCAGCCACTGGCTGGGTCTGTTTGGAACACAAGCCTCTCCAACGTCTTCTGTCTTCCCACCATTTCTCAGTCTCCACCCTTGTCCGGTCTTCTCCTCTCTTCTTCACACTTTCTTCCACCCCCTTCAGCCACCTGTCTCTCGGTCTTCCTCTCGGTCTCTTTCCTTCCCACTTCGTCTCGTGTACTCTCCTGGGTATCCTCTTCTCCTCCATTCGTTTTACATGTCCATACCATCTAAGTCAGTAATTGACTACTTTCTGGTGGAAAGGACTAATCGCAGAAAGCTGATAGATGTGACAGCTTTACCAGAAGAAGCATTTGATGGGGACCATAGAGCTGTGGTGGCAAAATTTAGATGAGAAAAGTTGGAAAATCTAAAGGAGATCAGAGAAAGTAAAGTAAAAGTATGGAAATTGAAAGACAAAACTGTACAGGAAGATTTTCAGGAGAGATTGAAGCAACAAATCCCAGTTACTGAAGTGGAAAACATAGAAGAGGAATGGTCCCACTTTAAAAAAGCATTTGTTGGTGCAGCACAGAGTGCTTGTGGTAGGACGTCAACAAGAGATAAAGAGAAGGAGACACCGTAGTGGAATGAGGAAGTGAGGAAAGCAGTGAAAGAAAAGAAGTCTGCATGGAAAGAATGGAACCGAGATCAAACAGAAGAAAGCAAAAGGAAGTATCACGACAACAAACGGAGGTGTAAGAAAGTGGTAGGAGAAGAAAAGAAGAAAAGTTGGGAAGAATTTACACGAAGAATGGAAACAGATGTAAGTGGCAGTAAAAGGATGCTGTATGGACTTCTAAGAAGTAAGAGGAAAGAAAGAGTTACTACAAAGCTAGTAAAAAAGGAAGATGGAGAGTTGTTAACACACCCAGAAGGGATAAAGGGACGATGGAAGGAGTATTTCGATAAGCTATTGAATGTGAGGAATTGTACTGGTGAGATGGAAGTGACACAACCTGACGACTCTATAACAGAAGATGATATAACAATGCTGGAGGTGGAATTAGCAGTACAGAAAATGAAGATGGGAAAAGCAACAGGGGTGGATGAAATCAGTGTAGATAGCTGCTGGACCTGTTGGTATGCAATGGCAGTATCGACTGCTAAAGTGTGTGTGGAAACGGAAATGTGTACCAGAAGACTGGGAGAAAGGGCTAATAATACCAGTGTTTAAGAAGGGGGACAAGAAGGTGTGTGATAACTATAGAGGGATCACCCTCATATCACAGATAGTAAAAATACTGGAAAGGATATTAGAAAGAAGAATGAGAAGAAAGGTGGAAGGAGAGTTGCAAGAGGAACAGTATGGCTTCAGGAGTGGAAGATCCACAGTGGACCCAATCTTTAGCTTGAGGCAGGTGATGGAAAAGAACTGGGAATATGGAGAGGATTTGATCATGACTTTCATAGATCTAGAAAAGGCATATGATAGTGTCCCCAGAGAGAAGGTATGTGAAACCATGGTTAAGAAAAGACTGGGAAGAGAAATGTTGGAAATGGTGCAAGCAATGTACAACAACTGTGTTAGCAGCGTACTGACCCCAGTTGGAAAGACAGATTGGTTTAGGAACAAGACTGGCAGGGGAGTGTGCTGTCACCTCTCTTGTTCATAATGGTGATGGATGAAATTGTAAAGGAAACAAAGGATGCATATGGACATAAAGAAATGAAGTTACTGTTATTTGAAGATGATATTGTGGTCTGGGGAAGGAACACCGAAGAAGTGCAAAAACAACTATATGCACTGAACGAAAATATTCAGAAGTACGGCCTGAAAATCAGTATAGAGAAAAGCAAGACCATGGTGATGACAAGAGGAGAAAGACAAGGAAAGGGCACTGTGAAAATTGGAAGTCAGAGTTTGGAAATTGTGGACACGTTCAAATACCTAGGAAGTGAATTGATGCAAACTGGTAGGTTGGACATGGAGATTGGCAGGAGAGTACAGCA
Organism: Meconema thalassinum; assembly: GCA_946902985.2. NCBI lineage: Eukaryota > Metazoa > Arthropoda > Insecta > Orthoptera > Tettigoniidae > Meconema > Meconema thalassinum. The sequence continues at coordinate 971,349,942 of OX336389.2, forward strand.
GAGCAATGCATTCTATCAAAGTGTAAGAAAACTTGTTTGGGATAAGGAAGTACCAAGGAAAAGCAAGGAGGTAATGTATAAAGTGTACTATGTTCCCATATTAACTTATGCAGCTGAGACTTGGACCCTGACAAGCAGGCAAGCGAGTAGAATCCAAGCCAGTGAAATGAAATTCCTAAGAAGTATGATAGGAAAGACAAGGAACGACAGAGTGAGGAATGAAGATGTTAGGAAGGAAGTTGGGATGGGAAAACTAAATGAGAGAATTAAGAATAGGAAAATAGAATACCAAGACAGATGCTGGAGGCAAAGTGCAAGGGTAAGAGAGCAAGAGGAAGACCTAGAACAAGGTGGAATGATTCAGTGAAGAACACCGTAAGAAAAAGAAATCTGGACTGGGACAAGATCGTGGAAGAAGAATGGTGGAAGGAAAGAGGAAAGTGGAGAAGTGTCATAAATACCCCGACCCGGCAGGAGCTGGACAAGGGGAAATGATGATGATGATGATGATGACCATCTAAGTCTAGATTTCTCTATACCATGCTGTAATGGTTCCTCCTTCATTAATTCTCTGGTCCTCTCATTTCTTATTCTGTTCATCTTTGTAGCTCCAATACTGCTTCTCAAGAACCTCATCTCACTGGCCTGTATTTTCCTCTTCTCCCTTCCTTTGATAACCCAGGTCTCCGAGGCGTACGTCAGGATAGGGACATATTACGTCCGATATATGATTTTTTGCTGTTCTGAGGGACATCCTTGCTCCATAACATGCCTCTCACACTCCTCCGAAATGCTTCTGCCTGCCTCCCCTGCTCATTTATTTCTCTATTGTTTCTTCCATTATCATGTATCAGGCTTCCCAGACACTTGAAACTCTCCACTTTCTTCAGCTGTTCCCCACCAATGGTTATTCCCGTTGTGGTTCTTTCCTTCTTCCTTGTTGTGATCACCATCTCACTCTTATTTATGCTAAATTTCATCCCATATCCTTGTATTATTCCTTCCCACACGTCCAACTGTTCCTGTACCTCCTCCTCCTTGTTTCCCCAAATCATCAAATCATCTGCAAACACCATTGCTTTCATCTTTCCTTCCCCAATTACTTGTGCCACTCGGGTCATTATGTCATCCATCACCACAATGAAAAGTAAAGGTGACAGTGCACTTCCTTGTTTCAGGCCGTTTCTCTGTTCCAACCAGTCTGATCTCTCTCCTCCCACTTTCACACAGCTCACGCTTCCCTTGTACATCTCCTTTATCCTCTTTATAGTCCATTTCTCTACTCCTCTATCCTCCAGGGACTTCCATACTTTGTTTCTGCATACACTGTCATATGCTTTCTCAATGTCCAGGAAGGCCATCAGTAGATCTGTTCCATACTCATAGTGCTGTTCTTGTAACTGCCTTACAGCAAAAATCAAATCCACTGTGGACCTTCCTGCTCTGGAGCCATGTTGTTCTTCCCTCATCCCTCCTTCTATCCTTGTCCTAATTCGCTTTTCCAGAACTTTCTCGAAGATCTTTGCACAATGACTCATCAATGTTATTCCCCGATAGTTTCTGCAATCTGTTCTACTACCTTTCTTGAAGATCGGGACAATTATTCCTTTTTTCCAGTCCTCTGGGGTCTTCCTTTCCTTCCATGCTGTCCTCATCACTCGGTACAACCACTGTATCCCCACCAATCCTGCTGCTCTCACCATCTCCACACTCAACTCATCCACACCCGGTGCCTTCCCTCCTTTCATCTTGTTCACTGCATCTTCCACTTCTTTCCATGTTAAGTCCTTTTCTGTTTGCAGTTCATCTTCCTCTTCCCCAATTTCTTCCTCCTCACCATCTTTTCCATTTGGGTTCAGAAGTTCTTCAAAATATTCTTTCCGCATTTTCTTCAGTTCTAAAATATTCTTTCCGCATTTTCTTCAGTTCTTCCCTATTTTCTATCTCTTGTCCCCTTTTGTTCACCATTCTAACATAATCCGTAGGATCCTTCCGCCTCTTATTTTTTACCATCCCATACAGGACCTTTTTTGTACCTTCAATATCCTCCATCATCTTTGTCCACTCTTCCATCCACTTTCTTCTCTCCTCAGCCACTACTCTCTTCGCCTCCTTCTTTCTTTCCTGGTACTCTTCCCTTGTCTCTACCGTCCTATTTTGATACCACCTCCTAAAGGCTCTATTCTTTTCCCTTACTATATCTTTTGTCTTCTCATTCCACCATGGTGTTTCCTTCCACCTCTTCTTACTACTTGTCCTCCCACATACTGCTTCTGCTGCACCTACTAGTGTCTTCTTAAATCTAGCCCATTCCTCTTCCACCCCTCTTTCTTCATCTGTTGGAATTCCTTCCTTTACCATTTTGAGGTACTCGACCCTTCTATCCCCTTCTTTCAGTTTCCATATCTTTATACGTCTTTCCTGATTCTCAGTCCCTTTCTTCTCCTTACTCCCTCTCAGGTTCATTACCAGCAATCGATGGTCGCTATCCAGGTTCTCCGATGGTATAACCTTGATGTCCGTGATGTTCTTATTTAATTCTTTCTCATACAGTATATAGTCGACCACCGACTTCCTGGTCAAGTCATCACTGTACCATGTGATTGTGTGGCTCTCTCTTTTCTTAAACCAGGAGTTCCCAACTAGCAGGCTGTTCCTCTGGCAGAAGTCCAACAGTCTCTTTCCTTCCTCATTTCTTCCGCCCCAACCCTCTGGTCCTAGAACACTCTCATAACCTTGTCTTTCTCTTCCTACATGGGCATTGAGATCCCCCATAACAATCATATTTCTTCCTACCAGCTGCTTCTGCAATTCCACTTCAAACTCCTCCTCCTCTTCAGAGGCGCAGCCTACTTGTGGAGCATACACTTGCACTATTTCTACGGTCTCTCCCCTCAGTGCTACTTTCACTTTCATCATCCTATCACTTATTCTCCTCACTTCTTCTTTTAAACCATCTCGTACTACTACTCCCACTCCATTCCTCTTTCCCTCTTCGTTCCCACTCCAGTACAGTCTATAGCCTCTTCTCAGTTCTCTCCTTCCTTCCCCTTTCCACTTTGTTTCTGCCAATCCCAATAAATCCAACTTCCTTCTTTCCATCATATCCACTACCTCCTCCACCTTCCCCGTCAGCGTTCTTAGGTTTAATGTTCCAAATCTTAGTCCGTGTGTACAGCCGTGTCGTCGTCTATTAAATCCATCATGTCCGAGGCTCGTTCCATTTTTGAAAGCATTTGGTTTCATCCACTACTGGCTTGCTGGGCCTATCGTAGCTTCACCAGAGCCCCGTTAGCCGTCACTTTTCAGGGTTCCTGTAGGACCTTCACAGCTACCGTAACGGTCTCGGGGCACACGAAGTCCCCACTGTACTTCGCCCCTACAGGCGATCCCCTACTTTGTGCTGCTGCCTGTCTCCCACGACGTGGACGAGGGGTTGCACTTATGGGAGACAATTTCGTTAATATTAATTCTAAACTCATTTCTAATGACCTAATTATATTAATTATTATTTCTTTTCTTTCTTTTTGGATAGACTCTGCATAAAGAGATCAATTCATGAATCTCGCCAAGATTTTATTCATAGGAGAAACCTCCGTCAAATTGCCGCATGGGACAATCCCATTAGAATATCAACTTGACTCATCACTGCCCACACACAACTCAACGTCAAGTCTTTCAAGAAAATCTATATGTGGTCAATCATCCAAATTCAAACTGACTAAAGCGTCATACTACGATGGAACTAACATTAGTCAATTTTAAAAGTGTTTTAATGTGTTTTCATTGTTTTAACTTGTGTCATTTTCAGGATTTATGTATGTTTTTTATTTTAATATGCTTGGCAAGCATTATGTTGATGTTAGTTGTATTATGATTATTTGCAAGCTTTATAAAAGTTCAGGGCTGAAGAAGGACCAATAAAGTTCGAAACATGTACCCAATGTAATTATGTTTTAATACATAAGTAATGGATTGACGGAGTTTTCCTCTTAAATTGATTTATTAGTTATTTGTCAATACGGACCTAACAAAATCCATTATGGATTTGAATGAAACAAAGAGCAATGCGTGAAGGCGAAATCATTGAGATTCGAGAAGACTGAACTGCGTTTCTCTGTGATGTAACAGTAGGCCCACTTCCGCAATCTTCGAAACAAACGAGCATGTTGGCGCGAGTGGTATAGCACAGATTTCCTATATCTTCGAAGCCAGACTACCGGTACTGATGTCTACAAAGCAACTGACGGACAACAAGAAAGGAAACCTCTGCCACCAAAACGAACGATAACATTGCGTATTGATGACTGTTGTGGCGCGCTAATAGCGCTAAGGTATCGCTACGGGTAACTTCCTGGACAATGACGACTGTTGTGGCGCGCTAAATCGAACGTGTTTCTACCTCAAGGATATTACGGTCATTTATATGACGGCGTCAGAAATGAATGGGAGATATGCGAGTACTTTTTTTCCCCCAGAAATTTCAAATTTAAAAAATGGGGTGCGAGATATATGCGAGCAAATACGGTAACTTACATAGATCAGAATTGCCCTATCAAAGCAGAATTTTAGGCTAATGACAACAAACCTATCAGCACTTACAGAAGCAGTCACAAATGATGAGGCAAAGAGTACAATGGAAGTAGTCTGATGGGTGTAAAAGGAATCACTACAGTACATTAAGTTATAATTAAATTGAAACTAACCTCTACATGTTGTGCCAGCTCGAAAATCATCACTTCACCTTTTTGTTTATAAGTTAAACTTTCTAATTCGGCTTTCAACTGCATAATTTGTTGATCTGACAAGCCTTTACTCTTCTCCAGTGAGATCTTTGGAATTCTGGAATAAAGATAAAGATTAAAACCTCACCAAGAATACTTCAGCTGTCTCTGTCCCCCTCTACCTGCTTTACAATATTATAGCAATTTGTCACAACCAGGCATTAGATTTTTATTAAATTGGACATTGCTATTGAATAATCCTTCACGATTGAGAGTTTGAGAATCTCAATGGTTAAGGATTCATCTGCATATTTCTGAGTAGTTTAATTTGACATAGGTCAACTTTGACAACATAATCAGATATTCTTGCATATTTAAATGAACTTTTCAGTGATGAAATGCATGAAATTTTTGTCCATGGTTAATGGAAACTAATGTAAAGAATTATTGACAAATATGTCTGTCTGTCCCCTTTTATGAGGAAGTAACTTTTATTTTTAAACTATATGGCAACACCACCTTAGCACATAAATAATTCCTATATCCATTGAACAAGTAGCTGGTTTCCAGGTATTTCCTCTACATTTTGCATTAATAATGCTACGTGTTTATAGCTGTATTATAGTGTAACAGTATTATGGTCTTATAGCATTATAGTCTTCAATTGAATCACTCATTTCGAATGCCTGGTAGGGCGATTAGTATAATTGGCTACCACGCCAGGTGCCTGGGTTCACCAAGAAACTTAAATTCTGATCTGAGTATTGGAACTGTACTGCTGACATGCAAGTCATCCGAACAGTTTTTATTTCTAAGACATGCTAATTTAATTTAATTATATAGGACAACTAAGATAACAAACAGATAGTCTTGCATATATAAAGGAACTATTCAGCGATAATACTTGAATATGTTTGGCATCTTTAGCCTATTTTCATTTATGAAATAATACGCTTATGTGCAGTGGCGGTTCTAGGAGCTTAAAACTGGGGGGGGTTTGGAATTGAAAGTTTGGGCGACAGAATTCAATAGAAAAGTAACCATATTTGTGAAAATACAATGGGCAACATTAGCACAACCATTAACATGTTCAGTTACTCACATACTACTATGCCATATTATTTAAAGAACAATAAGTTAATGCATCCAGAACTAACCATGATCAGGAAATGAGAACCGAAAGTTAGTTACCATCGGACAGAGATGAGACCCTGCATATTATAACTACTAATATAAGATTAGTATGCATTATAAGATAATATTGAGCAATAATATTCTTCTGTTTCCACCCTTTGCAAACTGGTTCACTATATCTGAGGGTCTTGAAGTAATGGTACTTTTACGCAAGTATTTTCGTGTCAATTGCCATGAAACTAATCCACTGTTGTTAAAATTCACAGATTATCATACGTTAATATATTTATACCCTCGGGGGAGCCTGTAACCCCTAGAGGGCGCGTCCCCGGGTGGCGGATAGGGGGCCCCTACTTCTGTAGGGCTGGTTGAAATACCCAATACAACCCGCGGACCAAACAGGCAGCCCGGTTCCTGGGGGCTTTGATACTGGGACACCCTCTCTCCAGGGGTCATAAATATGGAGGGCCCAAGCCCAGGGTTATGGGTGAAGCCCCAACGGTATCGGCGGCGGAGAGGATGGACTTCGGTACGGCGGCGATGGCGGAAGAGGGAATTTTGTAACGTCTGTACTCCAGAGGAGCGGCTGCAAAAGGCGTCTGTTATCCAGTGGATCGGCCTAGAACAGTACCGGGCAGTAGGTTATAAAATGCCTTTGAGTGTGGCGAGCTCATCGTACTAATAGCCTATAGAATGAGTAAATGTGAATTGAGGCCTCGGAAAGGGCTAGGGCGTCCCCTGCAAGTGACGCGCAGTTCTCAGGGGTCTGGGGGAACTGTGAGAAGTGGGCTACCAGACACTACTAACATCGGATTCATAAATGTGATGAGCCTAAATGGCAAGACAGAAGAATTGGTGGACTACATGGAAAAGAAGGAAATAGCAATGATGGGAGTCAGTGAAGCGAAATGGAAGGGAAAAGGTGAGAAAGAAATCAAGAAAGGGAAGGGTTATAGAATATATTGGAGTGGAGGAAAGAAGGCAGTGAATGGTGTTGCAATAATATTGAGAGAAGACTTGGTACAGTATGTTGAGAAAGTAGAGCAAACTAGTGACAGAATACTGAAAATTAGATTAGGACTTGAGAGTGGAACAAAGGACTTCATACAGATTTATGCACCCCAAACAGGGAAGGTAGATGAATGTTTAGAGGAGTTCCTAGATGAACTGGAAAAGTGTATAGAAGACAAAGAGGTTATAATATTGGGAGATATGAATGCACATGTGGGAACAGATAGGCAGGGAAAAGAAGAGATAATTGGCCCGTTTAGTTATGGAAATCGTAAGCCTCCGTGGCTCAGGCGGCAGCACGCCGGCCTCTCACCGCTGGGTCTGTGGTTCAAATCCCGGTCACTCCATGTGAGATCTGTGCTGGACAAAACGGAGGCAGACAGGTTTTTCTCCGGGTACTCCGGTTTTCCCTGTCAAAGTTTCATTCCAGCAACACTCTCCACTATCATTTCATTTCATCTGTCATTCATTTAATCATTGCCCCAGAGGAGTGCGTCAGGCCTCGGCAGCCGGCACAGTTCATATCCTCGCCGCTAGATAGGGGCTTCATTCATTCCATTCCTGACCCGGTCCGAGACTGGAAGCAGGCTGTGGATTTTCATATTCAGTTATGGAAATCAGGATGAAGAAGGGGATCTGTTAATAGATTTCTGTAGAAGGAATGGATTAATTGTTGGAAATACATGGTTTAGGAAAAAGAACTCTCAAAAAATAACTAGGTATGGTTGGGGAGACAGAAAGACAAAGACAATGATTGATCTTATCCTGGTGGAAAAGGATAAACGAAGACAACTGGTAGATGTGACGGCTATGCCAAGAGGAGATTTTGAAGGAGACCATAAAGTGGTGATAGCCAAATTAAGGCTGGGAAAAATCACAAACCTTTTGGAAAAGAGGGAAAGAAAAATAAAGGTGTGGAAGCTAAAAGGGTGGGAGACAATGGACAAGTTCCAAGAGGATTTAAAAAAGGAAGTTCCCAAAGATGTAGCAAAAAGTGTAGAAGAGGAATGGGCATGTTTTAGGAATGGTTTTGTGAAGTGTGCACTAAACACCTGTGGAAGATTATCAGGGAAGAAAAAGGAAAGGAAGACTCCTTGGTGGAACGACAGGGTAAAGGAAGCTGTTAAAGAAAAGCAAGTGGCATGGAGGAAGTGGATAGGCAGTAAAAATGCAGAGAAATTACAAAAATATAGAGAAGCAAAGAAGGCATGCCAAAAAATTGTACAAGAAGAAAAACGGAAAAGTTGGGAAAGATTCACAGAAACTTTGAAGGAGGATATCCAAGAAAGTAAGAAGGTGCTATATGGATTCGTTAAAAACAGTCTAAAAGGTAGGGAAAATACAAAATTTGTAAAATCTGAAGCAGGGCAGATATTGTATCAAAGAGATGATATATTAAATAGATGGGAAGAATACATTTCAAAGCTACTAAATGTGAAATACATTGAACTGGAAGATGAAAGGGAACAAGAAGAAACAATGGAGGAAGATTAAGAAGAAGAACAAGAAAAGGAGATAACTATGCTAGAAATAGAGGAAGCCATACAGAAGATGAAGAGTGGTAAAGCAGCAGGAGTGGATGAGGTGCCCACGGAAATGATAAAAGCAGCGGGACCAATAGGGATACAGTGGGTTTAATTGTCCCGATTTTTAAGAAAGGCGACAAAAAGGAATGTAATAACTACAGAGTTTACTACTCTTATTGCTCATGTAGCTAAGATCTTTGAGAGAGTATTGGAAGGCAGACTGAGGAGGAAGATAGAAGGAGAGTTGGAAGAAGAACAGTATGGTTTTAGGAAAGACAGATCAACATTTGACCTAATCTTTACATTAAGGCAAATGATGGAGAAAAGATGGGAATTTGGAAAAGACATGGTGATGACATTTATTGATATTGAGAAAGCATATGACAGTGTGCCTAGACAGGTGGTTTGGGATGTATTAAGAAAAAGAAGAGTTATCAGAGCAGAAGTCCAAATGTTAAAAGCTATGTACAAAAATTGTGTCAGTAGCGTGAAGACCAGTATAGGAGAAACAGAATGGTTTAAAGTGGAAACGGGTCTCCGACAGGGAAGTGTATTGTCCCCATTACTATTCATCATAGTCATGGATGAAATCCACAAGAATGTCAAACAGAGATTGGGACAAGAAGCAACAAAGGCCATGCTGTTTGCAGATGATATAGTTATATGGGGTGAGGATGAAAAGGATGTACAAAAACAACTAAATGTATGGAACCAAGAGATAGAGAAATTTGGGATGAAAGTAAGCACAGAGAAGAGCAAGATAATGGTAATGTCAAGAGGAAGGAAGAAAGGAAGAGGAAAGATAGAATTGAATGGCAAAATTCTAGAAGTCGTTAAAAGTTTCAAGTATTTGGGAAGTGTGATCGCAGAAGATGGAAAGATAACTGAGGAAATTGGAAAGAGAATACAACAAGCGAACAGTTTTTACCAGAGTGTAAGGGGTATTGTGTGGAACCGAGATGTCCCAAAGAAATGCAAAAAAAGTATTATATTCAACCTACTACAGACCCATACTAACATACGCAGCTGGAGCGTGGACTACTACAAAAAGAGAGGAGAGTAGAATACAAGCCGCAGAGATGAAATTCCTAAGAGGTATAGAGGGCAAGACCAGAAGAGAGTTAGAAATGAAGAGATTAGAGAAAGGACAGGAATATTGAAGCTGCAGGACAGGATAGAAACAACAAAGTTAAAGTGGTATGGACATATGATGAGAATGGGAGAGGAGAGAGTACCAAAGAAAACTTTCTGTGAAAAGATGACAGGGAAGAGACCACGAGGAAGGCCCCGGAAGAGATGGGCAGATACAGTGTGGGAGTGTGTAGAAAAGAAGGGAGGAAAACCAGAAGATGTACTAAAATCAGGAGAGGAGTGGTGGAGAGACAGGCAACGATGGAGGTCCTTAATTCACAACCCGACCCAGGAAGCTGGAAACGGGAAATGAAGATGATGATGATAATATATTTATACAGGTTAGTAATTTAAAAAACAATCATTGGTTAAAAAAAAGCACATTTCACTGTCTCAAATTTATTCTTATGTTTCCACTCTGGGCAAACTGGGTCTTGAAGTAATTTTCCACTTAATTCACTTTCTATTGAAAGAATTGCAAAATTGGAAAACCTCTTTGTTGCCATTGTTTCTCTAAAATAGGATTTTATTCGTTTCATGGCAGAGAAACTGCACTCAGCAGAAGCAGATGGCACAGGAAGAGTCAGCATCAACTTGAAAAAATAGTAGCTGTAGAAAAGAAACTTCCATTTTCAGAAGTTCAGAAAAAAAGAATGAGGAAGTGTTTGGATATTTGCCTCTAAATACATTCTTAGCTAAACTGATTTCAGTCTGTAGCACCTTACGGTCTGTGCAGATTAGATTATACTTTTCACAGAACGTGCGAATATATTCAAAATTTTAAAAGTTTTCACTTCATGGGTTACAGGCATCCATTGCATTGCACACAAAACCATTTTCAGTATACAGGGTGTCTACCAACTCATCTTAAAAGAATTCCCTGATTTTTCCAGGATTAATGAGAGAATTCCCTGAGTAAAGACTGCTACACATTCGCCCGGGAACAGGAAGTGTGATGAAATGCACGCTATTTTTGAGTTCGTTTTAAGCGCTCTCCAGGAACAAGCAGCAAAACGTAATCCAGGAAAGCAAATGGAAAATAGGATTAAGTTTTATGTTTCCTGTTCTCTGAAATTCCAGGAGCCAAACAGATGTGAGCAATGGCGGCACAAGGGAAACAGTTGTGAAAATAAATTTATTTCAATAAAATATTATATGCATGGTTTATGAAGTCATGCTGCTTTCACTACGGTAAATCCCCCCAATAAAAGGGACAACGGGAGGTTAAATACACACATCGAGGTGTGTATCAACACATCAAGGTGTGTATCATATGAGTGTGATCGCCTCAGACCAATATTTAATTTGTAAAACCATTCATTACCATTGAAATCACTGATCCTACGTCGCAGGAATGATGATATTCGGTAGCTTAAGTCTGAATATAGGCCTACACAGTAATTTACACATATCCAAGGGACGAAGGGAGGCATATTCCAAGTTCTCACTCTCAATTAGGTCCACCTCGTCATGACAGAAGTAATTGAGTTAATCAATTTATTAATTTATAAATACATTTAAATGAAGGAAATCATTATGAATGATGTTTCAACAGGCCAGAACACACTATCAGCCTAAAATAATTTAGGTTCCTCAGTTTAGGGGCTGCGACAACGCGGCCATGTAGCCCCGTGTACTTTGAGTGTGTGTAGAATTTGTCTGATAACCAGTGTTAATTGTGATGACTGTATTATTGGGTGTTTCTATTTCTTAATTCAAGTAAGGACTACATACTTTGAATTTTTCAAGTAGTTCCTACTTTTGCCACCAAACGCCACCGTCAACAACTACTAGTTCAGAACTTGGCTACTAGACGCCACCACAGTCGGCTCCTGGCGACGAATGTAAGAACATGAGCGTTGTTTACATTTTTAACCTAATTTAGCTTCACACAGGTGTAATTAGTGGAAGGTTCTTTAACATGCCATAAATCTATGATATGGGACCGCCGGCTTTACTTGCCCTCCGAAGGAAGGCATACTGAGGGATTTTTAACGCTCTTAAAAAATCCGACGACTTTGGCCAGGTTTGAACCCGCGATCTTGGGCATAGAAGCTCAGCATGCTACCAACTACGCCACCGAAGCCGCTAAAAATAATTTAACCAAGTCTGCTTGATAATACAAGGTAGAGTTTGAAAGGTGTTGCAAAAACATTTCCTGGACACAATTAAAAACAAAATTGGACATAAGTTCTAGCCTAAGTAAGGAACGTAGGAGCAGACAATAATCAAAGAATACCGGGATGGAAAAGCCGCACAAACAGTATTGTCAACCCAGATCTAACACCTTGTTACCCGGGCGCGTGCTACTCTATTCCTTACTGTGGACCGGGCAACTGAAGTACACCTAGCATGAGAAGTAAGATGGAACATAAATACGTGTAATTTTACTTACTTGTCCATCCATCAACCCCATCGTCACTACTTTCACTGCTATCATTGTCAATTTCACTTGTATTATTATTGTCAACAGACTCGTCTGAACTGATTATCGCACTGTCAGTTCCGCGACGCCATGCAACACTTGACAATACACGCGGTAACTGAGTGTTATAAAACCTCACTTCCAATACCAAAAGCATTATCAAGACAACAATATACCTATCTGCATTTCGTTGAACAAAGACCTTAGTTCGTAAATAACACGTAGTTTTTTGATTAATGAACGGCGGAGAGGAGAAAATTACACAAGAATGAAGCACTGTAAGAAAACGTTCATTTACGTAGCCGGTTGTCCGCGCACCAATACAAAACTACGTAAATTAACGTAGCCCGTCATCACCCAGTAGTAGTCAAAATTCGATCGCTAACGGAAGTTTAAATAGTCCCTAAATCTCTACGGTACTTAGTATAAAAAGAAAATAATTTATTCATGTTCAAAGGAAGCCAAGCAGTAACTATATCAGTGAAAAAGACGAAGAAAAAAAAACCAGGCGTCCGTGCGCTTTTTAAGCTTACGCTGGGCAAACCGTTAAAAATATCAATATACAATGAGTGTAAGAAGGAGTGCGTCAGGCCTTGGCAGCCGGCACAGTCCATATCCTCGCCGCTAGATGGGGGCTTCATTCATTCCATTCCTGACCCGGTCGGAGACTGGAAGCAGGCTGTGGATTTTCATTAAAAAAAAACAGCCTCCGTGGCTTAGGCGGCAGCACGCCGGCCTCTCACCGCTGGGTCCGTGGTTCAAATCCCGGTCACTCCATGTGAGATCTGTGCTGGACGAAACGGAGGCAGACAGGTTTTTCTCCGGGTACTCCGGTTTTCCCCGTCAACATTTCATTCCAGCAACACTCTCCACTATCATTTCATTTCATCTGTCATTCATTTAATCATTGCCCCAGAGGAGTGCGTCAGGCCTCGGCAGCCGGCACAGTCCATATCCTCGCCGCTAGATGGGGACTTCATTCATTCCATTCCTGACCCGGTCGGAGACTGGAAGCAGGCTGTGGATTTTCATTTTTCACTATGAGTGTAAGAATTGTTCAGCATGAAAAGTTCAACAAAAAATTCCGCAAAAAATCGCCCACTATACGTGTTTTTAGATTGGACGGGAGGGGGCTTGTGTTGCATGCACCTCGTTATTCTTAAATTACGTCTGACAAGAATTCGTTGCTCATGCTATCTCCATGATAATATAATGGATAGTCCAGTCAGTGATTTTAACCCATCATGCCGAGACGTAAAATGGATATAGGCCTAGGTCGTAGTTCATTGACATCGGGGGGAAATAAAGCGCTTGTCACGAAATGCATTCATAACTGTTTCCGAGCGAAGCTAGTATAAACAATACTAAATTTAAAATATTTTGTCGCTCAAGTTGCTATATCTACCGACAAAATCGCTAAATTGGCAATACTGATCGCAACAAACAAAATGCTCAAGGCCCAATAAAATGGCGTAGTTGGCTCCTGCGCAGAAGGCGAACGGAAAGGTTGCCACATCAAGTGTTCAGTTGAGCTTGAGAAGGCACTGCTCATTGACTGAGCACTGTCATCAGTAGCGAGCAATAATTTTCCTCTAAATTCGAAAGTATTGTTTCCACTTTTACGGGATATAGCCAAACTGAGAAATATCCCTTATTTTTTCCCGATTATTCCAGACATTCATAATTCCCTGAGAATTCCCGGTTTTCCCGGGTCGTAGACACCCTGAGTAAATCTACGCTGTAACTCTTCTACCATATTGTCTAATATTTCAAAAAAGATCTCTTTTACATGTCTCTGATAATGTGACAGTTTCCTCTTCTTTCTCCGCAGAGACTGGCATTAATAAAACGTAGTCTGAAAAGTTCTTTGGAATACTTGAGACTCTAGATCAGGGCCATCCAGTCATTGCGCTCCGAGAGCGCTCTCGCTCGGGGAGCACTGAACAGTCAGACTAGCGCTCCTTCCCCTACCACCTCTACACTGTGGCAGCGAGGAGACATGAGACAGACGGACGATGTTTGGACCGCGCTGACTAGATACATACGGTCGTACGTACAGTCGTGCGGCCGATGGCTTTTGTGGGTTTGTTCACATCATATTGATAGGGCTGTTTGGCCATAAAAAATATACCGCATATACAAATCGAAAGATACTCCTTTGTATGGAATGTGCAGGAAACGAACGCAAGTGTTAAGTAAAGAATATTGTGATTTATTCCAAACTGAAATGTGAACATATTAGAGAGGAAAATTCAACAACATTTTACCAATATGAACTCATAGTACAGACCTTGAGTGACTTTTGCTCCTATATAAGCTGTACAGAAAAATGAAATTTCCCATTCTGCTTTAAAAGTTTCTGCCTCACCACTCCATCCTTTTAGCCTATTTTCATGTTATGAAAAAAAATAGACTTATGAGAACACCTATTGTCCATGTGTGTGCCCCCCCAATAACTTCTAAACGGCTGGAGCGATTTCAATGAAACTCGGTAAGGCCATAGTACCATTTCGGCTGACCCCAACCGTGCTCTTCAAATTTATTTCATCTCACCAATCCAACATGGCGGCTGTGCGAAATATTTAACAGGCATTCTGTATCTCCAAAACTATTACTGATATCACCCTGAAATTTTGAATGGAGATAAACGGCACTACTAGAAGTTCACCTGTGAGACTTTCAAAAACCTGTTAACTACAAAACGAACATGGTGGCCAAGCGAAGGTGAAACATTTTAATAGACTTTTCTCGTGATTTAACCATCTGAGCGCAGTGAAATTTGATACAGTAAATGTTTATACACATTGTAATGCACTGGCATCTAATTTAGTTCAATTGTTCACATAACCCCAAGATGGCTGCAGTGCGTACGTTTTAAAGTTAAGCTTTTATTTCTTGTGTATTAATAATGCGATCGAAGTGAACGTTTAAATAATGAACCTACGCAAAAATAGTCATCTAACAGTACATAACTCTATAACCTACATATATAAAAATCGAACATGGCGACCAACCGAAATATTTAGCTGGTTCTCAATATCTACGAATCTATTACAGCAGGCTGTTCCAAATCCACGAGTTTGAGTATGCGTACTCGCGAGTACTCAGCACTAATGCACGCAGCATGGTTGGAGAGGGACTGGGGGTGATAGCCAAAACGTCACTGGGCGAAGGTCATAGCACAAGTCCATGCGCTTCCTGCCAATCTTGATGTATCCACCGCTTAGTAACGGCCGCTCCTACAGCAGAGCAGTATTGCATATTGCAGGTTTACTCACAAAAGGCGGCGAGTACTCAGCTGCTCACGGGCGAGCTGCTCGGCTGGAACAGCCTGTATTACAGCAATCAAACTGAAATGTTGTATGTTGATAGATGCAATTGACATAAGTAGGTTAAATGGAAATAGGCTGTATAGTCCTTCACGGAACTACTTGTTTGTATGATGTTCAGTCATGACCACTGTAAAACTGCAATAAAGGCATTGGACTAGACTAACAACTGATGGATCGGCTGCTCACTCAGCCAGCGGAGCTCCCCCCACCACTTCCGAAACTACCTTCCACCAAAATGCTCTGAGCACTGGCTTAGAGCGCGGCCGGAGCGCTGTTTGGATGGCCCTGCTCTAGATTGTTTATAAACTTTCACGCCTAACGACTGAGCCGAGTCACATGTAGCCGCCCATAGTTAAAGCCCAGCGCGGATGCAGATATCCGCAAAATATTTCGCCACGCGGATGTAATTTGCATGGCGGTGCGGGTAGCGGATAAGCTGCGGATAATGTTTGGAGTAAATTTGCGAATAGTTTTTAGAATACAATGTGGAACTTACGATAATATTACATATTTGATATGCCAATCTACAGCTTCATGCTTAAAAGAGGAATACTCCTATAATGCGTGCGAAATATTCAGGCACGTTTTGCACTTATACACGAGAAGATTATTTTACTCACATGCTTTCAAGTACATTTTATTAAGTACCGTACGTTTGTAGTAGGTGGTCTTGACATCTCATCAATTCTCACTGCCATTATTACTACACGTACGAGATATAATGCTGTCAATGAGCTTGTTAGTTCATCGTGGTGACATCATTAACATTCATCAAGTCAGCTATACTTCGCAGTCTAAGCTATCCTGGAACATCTGTAGATTTATTTCCAACTTGGCACTGAAACTCGTGGGCTGTGATATTGCAACGGGAGAGTTATGACATCAACTATGGGAACATGGATGGATCAAGAGGCAGAAGGATGATGACTGACTTGGAATTTCCGGCCAAATGTCAATCCCTTGCTCCAAGCGTAAAGAGAAGTTCACTTGGTGAATGTTATCGCGACCGGGAGTTTGAACATCATTTCACTAACATGGATAAAATATCTACTAAAATAAATTAAGGCGAATATTCTATAGTGCTTGAATCAAAGCTCAAGTCAACAATATGGCAGACATTTGGTTACGTTTTCAATGGAAACGAAAAGGTGAACGATATAGTAGGATGTTTTACCTGTAAAAACGTGTATTCATACTCAGGACACAAATCCGGCACATCAAGCTTACTGCGGTACACGTGCATTCCTGGAAAATAATAAACTAGAAGATGCTGCACCAAATCGTATATAGCCTACAAAAAAAAAGTTTTAGTTATTAATGTGCGATATGTATATTTTTATATTATGTGTAAATAAAAAGTAGTTCTAGCATCCGAAATTATTGAATATCATTACTAGGACCCGGATATTTATGACGTATCATAATTTGCTGTTATATTTTTCCATAACAAATGTAAGATGATGGTTTAAGCTAATCTCATTCAAATTAAGTCATTAAACATAATCAACAGTCCGAACTGAAAAGGGATGCAATTCTGGCTGTATAACATTCATTTTAAACATAGCACATGACATACAGCCTAGGGGAACGACTTTCTTCTCAAATGTCTAAATGTGTTGGTTTAACACTTTATGCTTTATTTAATAAATTAAAAATAATATTGAAATATCAGTGGATTTGGATAAAAGTCATGTGGATGAGGGGAAGATGCGGATAACAGTCATGCGGATGCGGATAACGTTTGGTTTATCCGCGTAGGGCTCTACCCATAGTTCCTTAAAATAATCATTTCGTTTTTCTTGCAACGATTTTACAAGACGATAGATCAATCAATGTGCCCCTCCGAAGTCCACATGTTTTTGTTGTTAGCTTACTTTGAAAAATACTCTAGAGCTGCTTTAACTGAAGCAAAAACATTTCTGAAAATGTATTACTCCTCTATATTTACATACCCATCGTGTGTCACTTTGAAGAGGTATCTCTAAAACACGTTCTCCTGGATAGTTAGTTAGTTATTGTTGTTTTAAGGGGCAGAACTACGAGGTCATCTGCCCCTCTTAACACAGATTAAAGAATACAAATTTGGAATTGAATTTAAACTTTGGAGGTGGACACCTAAATTTAAAAAGACCTAAAATTAGTAAAATATAAAATTAAATAAAAATTTTAAAAATAAACGAAAATTACGGAAAAACAAAAAGAAATATCATTAAAAAATTGAACAAGTCGTTGAGTCAATTTACACTGGAAAATTTAGATTGCTGACCCTAATCCACTCTCACTTATAAAGCGGATAACGCGATCAGCAGCCACCGCGTCATCGGCTAATATAAGTTTGAGTGTCATCTGCAAACCAAGGTTTCTTCGTAAGTCAGCAAGATCCACACACTCGGTTAAAATGTGGGCCACGGTGAAAACGGCTCCACAGGTACCATGTGGGGGGCCTTCCCTTCTCATTAGGTACCAGTGGGTGGATCTTGTATGAACTATCCTTAGCCTACACAAAATGACAGACTCTCTCCGTGACCGGAAAGAGCTCCGCCACACGCGAGTAGTTCCCTTGATCGCTCTCAGTTTACTGGGCAGTGGGTCAGCTAGCCACTGACTCTCCCAAAATGCCAGAACTTGTAGGCGTAACTGAGAGCGAATATCTCTAGCGGGTACTTCCATTGGTCGAGATGGTAATGATACCGCCTCTTTTGCAGCTTGATCCGCTAACTCATTTCCCGCAATTCCCATGTGGCTTGGAAGCCACAGGTGATTCGAGTGTCAGCGTGGCACAGACCGGCTAGTAGGTCGTGGAATTGCTGCACTAAGGGTGTTGCGGGAAACATGTAGCAATGACTGCAACGAACTACGATAAACGGAGGCATCCGTGTTCACCTTAGGACCTTGGTGCAGATCTAACCGAATTTCCGGACGCGGGACTTGCCACGGAGGTACCTCGCTAGGTGTCCGGATCATACAGGGACCTACATCCACTCCTATTTCAGTACACGAGCTATCAAGTCTAATACCAACTGGCCGAGTGGCACGAAGCTGGTTGGCGTACCCCTGGTGGTTTTGGGTACTGAAGACAGCTTGATAGCTCAGGTGTTGCAGCATTGGACGCACATTGGCAGCATATGCTAAAAGGATATGTTGGCGTCTATAATTTAAAGGTGGAACACCCGATTCGGCGAGTAGGCTGGGTATCGGGCTGGTCCGGAAGGCACCGGTAGCCACCCTAACGCCACTATGGTGGATAATGTCCAGCATTTTCAAGGTTGCCGGCCTTCCTGAACTGTATGCCGCAGAACCATACTCTAGCCGGGACAGGACGAGGGCTTGGTAGAACCGCAAAAGATAACTCTGTATCTCAACAAACTTTTGGTGTCTTACAGTAGATACAGACTGAAAAGCATAAATTGCTTCCAGTAAACCAAAAGTGTCCTCTCCCACGTCTACTGCCTTTGAAACATTCACCAAAACTAAATTTAAGCGATGTGCATAACAATGCACTTAAACACACGGGTTACCTTTTGTCGCAGTAAACTTTGCACACCGATTATCTTCCCTGACATAACCGCGGCTCCATCATATGCTTGTCCAATGCACTTACATGGATCGAAATCCACTGAAACAAGGTACTCTAAAGCTGAATTAGCTATACGTTCTGCATTTAGTTGAGACAAATGTATAAAACCAATGAAACGCTCCTCTATAGAATTTTGTCCTACATATCTGACACATACGGACATCTGTTCCACTTTACTAACATCTCTAGCTTCATCCAGGATTAAGGAAAAATAACCATTGTTATATTTTTTTCGTCTCTCCTTCAATATGTTCAAGTATTATATTAGCTGAGATATCAAGAAATTAATTTTGAGAATCTTTAGATGAGTAAGTTGCATTCTTTGGTAGATTGTTTACATTCTCCCTTGTGCTTTCACTTTCTAGTTTAATTACATTTAAAATTTCAACAAAATTCCCTTTATTATTACCACTATCGTCATCCGAAACTGTTTCGCGATGGCCCAATGTCTTGCTGAGCTCAAAGTAATGCGACTCGGGCCATTGTTGACACAGCTGAGCGGTACGCAATATGCCATCGTTGTGTTTCTCGCTTAGCTTCGAAATCACTGTGCCGCTACGTTCACTTTCCAGAAAACTGTTCCACTTTAATATTGAAGATTTATGACATTCACTATCAGCATGCTTTGCAAGTTTTTCTCCTATTCTTTTCCATTTGCGAAATCCAAATTTAGTGAAAACATGTTCAGCATTGCTTGAATCAGATTGAACGAAATGACCGACACGGAAAACAGATAACAGCATCTTTGTTCTCAGAGTATTCAATAATAATGTATACCTATCAAACCATTTACTGTTAAAACTTCTGTTCTTATTGTATAGTAACGTTTGTTTACAAACTGATTTACGTGGTTGGCATGGACCATCATAAATCGATGCACTGATATCAAATGGTACTGGTTCGTATATATTAGAAACAGTTGCACACACATTTTTGTCACAGAGTTGGGGAGATATCGATGCACTTGTATCGCATGGAGGTTTGTCTACGTTGGAAACTTCTGAACTTGCATTTAAGTCACAAAGTTGGGAAAAGAGTGTAATACTCTTCGGTTCATTGGGTTCACATGCATTTTCGCTTGTCACGGGAAAAGAACTTCAAAATATTACTCTGTTTAGACATACCGTAACTAATACAAGAACACGTCTACTCAAGCATAGCGACTAATCATCTGCTACAGAAGACTGTTGCAAAACGATAAATCCTTACTGTGATTGTTAGAATAACGAGCAGTCGGCACTGTCGTCTACCAGACTTGGAAACTGATTGTTGTTGTAAAGAAATATCTAAACATGTTGATCTTGGTGTATGCACTACGCATTTTAAAAATATTATATTTATACACGATTTCAAGCGTGTGTTTAAATTACATGTAATAAAATAAATCTTGAAATTGAAAGAAAAATTAACTTAATTAAATGCATTAGTTTGTTTTATATCAGATACATTATATCTGTAAATTATCAATTTATTTAGTAACCAAGGAATTTTAAAATAATTATTTCACTAAAACTGCCCCCCCCCCCGGCCCAGGGGCTAGAACCGCCTCTGCTTATGTGATCACCTTTTGTCCATGTGGGTGTATGTGTGTGTCCCTACCCCTAACAAAATCTAAACAGCCAATGGGATTTCAGTGAAACTTGGTAAGTGTATACTACTACCTCATCCCTGCCTTTCAAATTTTAATATGTTTCACCAATCCAACAGCCTTGTGAAATATTTAACTGGCATTCTATATCTCTGCAACAGTAACAGATATCACCCTGAAATTTTGTACGGTGATTAAGGGTACTAATATAAGTTCACCTACGTGACATTTAATAACCTGTTAAGTAAAAAACCAACATGGCGGCCAAGAGAAGATGAAACACTTGAATACACTTTTCTCGCAATTTAACCATCCAAGCGCAGTGAAACTTGGTACGGCAAATGTTTATACACATTGAAATGCACCGACATCTAATTCATTTCACAAAAGTTTGATGCTTTTCAGTCGGTCAACACGATTGTACCCCAATGAGATGCGTTATTCCCTAATCCTGAAAAAAATGCAAATGAGAATAATAAATACACTTGGATGACCAGTTTCGATCGTCAAGTGATCATCATCAGATCCATTACACTTACGCTATGAAAATTATGTACGAAAGTATGTGTGAAAATATTTACAATATGTACACTTATTTTGTTGCAGTATTAATGGAGATAATGCAACTCGTCAATATTTGTTAGTTGTCGTTATGTGATGATTTGTTCACCGCTTCCAGTATCTCAACAAAACTGTTGTTGTGTTTTTGTTTTTTTTTTTTTTTTGTTTTTTTTTCAGAATTAGGGAATAGCCTAACCCATCTCATTTGGGTTCAATCGTGTAGACCGACAGAAAAGCATCAAACTTTAGTTTACTAAGGCAACACTGGAAAATGGCTTCTTACACCATAATAATTCAGTTCAATTGTTTACATAACCTCAAGATGGCGGCTGTGCGAAATTTTAAAATAAAATTTTTATTTCTTGTGTCCTAATCAGGCGATCTAAGTGAAAGATTGAATAATGAACCTACGCAATAATTTCATCTAATGGTACATGACTCTATGGCCTACATATATAACAATCCAACATTATAGCCATCCTAAATATTTAGTCGGCTCACAATGTCTACGAATCCATTACAGCAATCAAATTGAAATTTTGTATGTTGATAGAGGGTATTAATATAAGTCCACCTATGGATCATTCAATGACCTGGTGAGCACAAAACCAATATAAAGGCGACACGAAATGTATATACACTCACCGGCAAAAAACACGCAACACTTGATTTTTATAATTAAAACTTAAGTATAGCTGCATACTGTCTCTTCACAGACAAAAAGAGATTCATGGTGGAATTCAGAGACATTTCTTGAGGACACCTTGAGGAGACCTTGACTAAGGAGGCCTTGAGGCTTCCTCCAATCTGAAGGTCTCCTTGAGATTGATTTTGCCGTCAGAGTCATTTCCTTAAGGTCTCCTTACTCAAGGGATGCTCAAGGCTTCCTCGAAAGTAAGATTCACTGGTACCAATCACATACGAAAAGTTTCACTAGTGTTATTCGAATAAGAATTAATGCTGACGTGTCTTACAATATAATCTGATGTTCCATGATATTAACGTTGATATGTTAAACATTATAATTGATTGTCAGCTAGTCACATATGATACATGTGTGATTAGCGCATACTTATTTCAATGTTACTTTTTGAGACTTTTGGCAACGGTCAGTGTAGCTTTTGTTTCCAGACAAGCTATGAAGCAATCTTCGCGCCCCGGTATTTTCAAACCTCATGGAGTGTAGAGTGGAGTAATACAGAAATTGTGGTGTGTAGAGGATATACATTTTGTTGTGCAAATCGTCCTCCAGTATAAAAATATACTTGAAAATAAGAAGACAGACGAAGCTACCGTGGAAAAAAGAAGAGAACATGTCAAAATATAACGGACGCGTTCAATTGCGTGCCTGAGCACAAGGTAAGATTTCCTCAATTTTCGTATTATTTCTGTAGTAAGAGGCATCTGTTGATTATTTTAAAGCACCAATACGTCCAATGGGCCTACTGACTAAAAGGAACATAGATGAAAGAGTAGCAAAAACGTTAAGTAGTAGCCTACTTTTAAGGTTATTGTACCATAACCTATTACGGCCTACGCGCAATAAGCAACCAAAATCCGGAGGTATGCACAAAGTTTTAAAACATATAATGAAATGCACACAGACTTTGAAAGTATGTTACTTTTTATGAAAATCTTGTTTCATTGTATCATTATCTCCATTCAATAACGTGGTATCTTCTCAGCTTTAAAGCTGCATAGTTCAAAGACATGCCAGGCAAGTTGCCACTCATTTTGTTTATATGGGTCTGATGTCATGTACAGTAGATCAGGTGTTTTACATGTTTAGGCCTATGGAATAAATATTGTTTTAGAATGTTTAAATAATGTTGATTGGTTAGGTCTGGTGGATACTAAAACCATAACATGATAGTTAATCTTACTATTACCCCCCACACATTTGAAATTGGTGCCGAAACAACTATTGTCCAAAAATTACTGATAAGTGACAGGTTAGGTGAGGACTGAAGATCCACTGAAAATTACTGTCACAGTGACTCCTACGTTCCCCCCCTGCCTATATCATAATGGTGCCAGCATATTGTTCGATGTTCCATTGGATATTTTCGGTCTTATTAGGTGTGTAATAAGTGTACCGAGATACGAATGCTGGCATATCGAGAGCCTCCCAATTGTATAACATGGTATTCTATGCACTATTTATGCCATCGAAGGACAGTGGCAGTAAAGAGCAACTTAATTGCCACTATGGGCTAGCCAACACAGGAGTACAGTACAAAGGAAAGTATTGGGGATCACTGTGGAGAGAAAACCACTACATAGGCCTATCCACTTGTGGAGCATGAGCATGGTTAGGACAAAATAGACCCATTTTGCAAGGGGGATTCTGAATTAAAATGTTTCCGACTCGGATAGATTGCAGATTGTACTGCATAAGTGTACATACGATGGTAGGCACACTGTCACACATCGGAAAACCAAGTGTACTTGTCCTACTCACAATAAGATGCACATAATATTGTGATGAGTCTGTACAAATTGTAGCAGACTTGATAGCTTCTCAGCTCATGAACTGCACAAAAAAAAAAAACACATAACTATAACATTCAAAGAATAATAACGATACCGTAGTTATTTATTATAATGGACGTTAAAGGAGAGGGAACTATTATAAATAAAGTTGTAATGGACTTCTAATTCTGATTAAAAATAGAACCATGCCAGTTTCTTGTAATGAAATTACTGCTTTATGAGAGCAGTGCCATAAACTTGACTCTACTTTTACTAGTTAATGTTAATGGTTATAATATTTATCCTTTCTTTCTGATATTTTTAATTGGTGTTTTTTTTTCTTGAGTGTTACCTTAAAATAATGAATTTTCTTTTCAGAAAATGGTTGAACAAATAAACAAAAAATTGGGACAGCGAGAAAAGCATTTGTATGACGAAAAAACAGAACATGACCCAGGGGTGCATGCTCTCTTGAGGCAGGTGTATATCGATATACCGTTTGCCCTGGACAGTGATACGTTCACATAAGATAGGCAGGTTGAAGAGGCAGCATCAATATAAGAAGAGCCTATCATCGAACTGGTCATAGAACCAGATAAGGCTGGCACCAGTACATCGAATGATGAAAGCCCAACAGGTTTGTCAGGGAGATAGTTTTAAGACAGTTTGCAGAACAATGTTCTCCTACCCGATATTATTCACATTTCTATGGAGTCTGGGATTTGTAAAACAGAGAGCCATGTAGCCTAAAGTCATCATGCCAGGAGATGGCAGTTCAACACGCTGCGACGGGGTAAGGGGGTCTTGCAGTACGCATGCGCAGCCCAACTATTCCAAACCTAAATATATCGGTTGGCAGTCAGTTGCTGCTACTTCCTGCATGACAATTTGTTACCTTCTTCCTTTCAATAGGCTATTCTTATAAGTCTTTGTGTTTACTTTTAATAATGTAGCAGTATCAGGTACAGTAATAGAAACAGTGACCAACTTAATGTTTTTGGAATACGTGATACGCAGTGAGAGGGAAGACAACTGCTGTTCAAACCCAACTGCCATCTCCTGTCGAGATATCAGTAGGTTATACATTATGTGAACAGAAGTATCTGAACACTCACAGGTGAATGCAGGTGAAGTTTGGACCGACCAACCATCGCTACTAGCCGTGGCTGTCAAAATGCTACTTTTCATGTGTATGGTAACTTTCACCTGCAGTCAAGGCTCAGAGGGAGGGTGTATCAGGGGGAAGTGTGTCCGGAAAGGGGGGGAGAAGATAGTAAATGCAGTGCTACAATGCGTACAGTGCTCTGTGACTTCTCCAGGGTACATATTTGCC
This sequence comes from Meconema thalassinum, assembly GCA_946902985.2. NCBI lineage: Eukaryota > Metazoa > Arthropoda > Insecta > Orthoptera > Tettigoniidae > Meconema > Meconema thalassinum. The sequence goes on from OX336389.2 coordinate 971,374,756, forward strand.
ATGAAATATAGAAGTTTCTTTATGTTTTCAAACTTGACTTTGTACTTACGGCATACTACGACTGAGTTTTGGCCAGCAATTGCAAAAATATCTATTTTTTTATTTTTTATTTTTGTTATAATTATGCCTCTGTGTACTATTTGGGGACCAGTCCCCAATAGTATGAATGACATTAATCTAGTGGAGAATGTGACATGAATTATGAAGATAGTTTTGTAGCCATGGAAATGTTTGCGGAACATGCTTTATGGGCAGATGTGCTACACTACAATTCTGTCAGATGGTGACTAAAACTTCCTTTCAATCACCTTGTTCATGAAAACGTGTACCGTACCTCTCCCATTTTTTGAAACAAAATTTGTAACTTGCCTTTCAGATTTGCAGCCATAATGTTGCAAATTTTTATACTCATTCTATATCAATCCATCCATAAGTTAAATGATAAGTTTTACTGTAGTATTCTTAGTTTTTATATTAAATATATTTTAATTTTATAATAATTTTATAATAATATAATAATAGCCTTGGAGGCTGGATTTAGACAGCTCCTTAACCCGGTCCATGAGTCAATCCTAATTGGCTACATGGATAATTCTTGCCAGGCGCGTCCACGTCGCGGGGGTGGGCAACGGTACTGTAATATACCATGGAACTACAGTACCGGCTAAGTTCTGGTGAGGACCCAGTCCTATGGGATATAACATAGGCCCCGTGCACAGGGTTACGTGCGAAGACCTCAACGGAATCTACAGCGGAGAAGATGGACTTCAGAACGGTGGAGATTGCGGAAGAGGCAACCCAGTACTCAGGGAATAGTATGAGTACAGCATCAATCGGCAGCGTCTGTTTCCCATGTTAGGGGCGGCTGCAAGGGCGTCTGTTCTCCATGTTAGGGGCGGCCTGAATAATAGCTGGCAGTAGCTTCATAAAATGCCTTTGGGAGTGGCGACCCCATCGTAATAAGAGCCTAAAATGGAAATGGCACTTCCAATGATTCGGAAAAGGTTAGGGCGTACCCTGAAGGCGACGCGCAGTTCCTTTGGTACTGGGGGAACTGTGAGAAATGGGCGACCAGTAACCGAAATGAAAGTGGGAATCATGAATGTCATGACCCTGACAGGCAAGGTGGAGGAGGTGGTAGACTTCATGGAGAGGGAGAAGGTTGGAATGATGGGGCTGAGTGAAGTGAAATGGAAAGGTAAAGGAAGGAAGAAATTGAGGAAAGGATATACTTTATACTGGAGTGGTGGCCAAGAGGCAAAAAATGGCGTGGGACTGATAACCTCGAAACAACTGGAGGAGTATGTTGAAGTGGTAGAGTGTGGGAGTGACAGAATAATGAAAATTAGAATGAAGATGAAGAATGACGTGATGGACTTCATACAAGTGTATGCACCACAGACTGGAAACAGAGAAGAAGATATTGAAGTATTCCTGGAGGATGTAGAAAGAGTAATCTCAGATGTAGAAGTGGTGTTCATGGGAGATATGAATGCACAAGTCGGAATTGAGAGACAAGGAAAGGAAGAAGTCGTTGGACCATATGGATATGGGAAAAAGAACCGGGAAGGAGAGGAACTTGTAAACTTTTGTGAAAGGAATGGACTGATAGTGGGTAATTCATGGTTTCGGAAGAAAAACAGCAGGAAAATTACGAGATATGGGTGGGGTGATAGAAGAACAAAATCAGTAATTGACTACTTCCTGGTAGAAAGGACAAATCGCAGAAAGCTGATGGATGTGACAGCTTTACCAGGAGAAGCATTTGATGGGGACCATAGAGCTGTGGTGGCAAAATTTAGATGGGGAAAATTGGAAAACCTAAAGGAGATCAGAGAAAGTAAAATAAAAGTATGGAAATTGAAAGACAAAACTGTACAGGAAGATTTTCAGGAGAGATTGAAGCAACAAACCCCAGTTACTGAAGTGGGAAATGTAGAAGAGGAATGGTCCCACTTTAAAAAGGCATTTGCTGGTGCAGCAGAGAGTGTTTGTGGTAGGACGTCAACAAGAGTTAAAGAGAAGGAGACACCGTGGTGGAATGAGGAAGTGAGGAAAGCAGTGAAAGAAAAGAAGTCTGCATGGAAAGAATGGAACCGAGATCAAACAGAAGAAAGCAAAAGGAAGTATCACGACAGCAAACGGAGGTGTAAGAAAGTGGTAGGAGAAGAAAAGTTGGGAAGAATTTACACGAAGAATGGAAACAGATGTAAGTGGCAGTAAAAGGATGCTGTATGGGTTTCTAAGAAGAGGAAAGAAAGAGTTACTACAAAGCTGGTGAAAAAGGAAGATGGAGAGTTGTTAACACACCCAGAAGAGATAAAGGGACGATGGAAGGAGTATTTCGATAAGCTATTCAATGTGAGCAATTGTACTGGTGAGATCGAAGTGACACAGCCTGATGACTCTATAACAGAAGATGATATAACAATGCTGGAGGTGGAATTAGCAGTACAGAAAATGAAGATGGGAAAAGCAACAGGGGTGGATGAAATCAGTGTAGATAGCTGCTGGACCTGTTGGTATGCAATGGCAGTATCGACTGCTAAAGTGTGTGTGGAAACGGAAATGTGTACCAGAAGACTGGGAGAAAGGGCTAATAATACCAGTGTTTAAGAAGGGGGACAAGAAGGTGTGTGATAACTATAGAGGGATCACCCTCTTATCACAGATATTGAAAATACTGGAAAGGATATTAGAAAGAAGAATGAGAAGAAAGGTGGAAGGAGAGTTGCAAGAGGAACTGTATGGCTTCAGGAGTGGAAGATCCACAGTGGACCCAATCTTTAGCTTGAGGCAGGTCATGGAAAAGAACTGGGAATATGGAGAGGATTTGATCATGACTTTCATAGAACTAGAAAAGGCATATGATAGTGTCCCCAGAGAGAAGGTATGGGAAACCATGGTTAAGAAGAGACTGGGAAGAGAAATGTTGGAAATGGTGCAAGCAATGTACAACAACTGTGTTAGCAGGGTACTGACCCCAGTTGGAAAGACAGATTGGTTTAGGAACAAGACTGGACTAAGACAGGGGAGTGTGCTGTCACCTGTTTTATTCATAATGGTAATGGATGAAATTGTAAAGGAAACAAAGGAAGCATATGGACATATAGAAATGAAGTTACTATTATTTGCAGACGATATTGTGGTCTGGGGAAGGAACACCGAAGAAGTGCAAAAACAACTAGATGCACTGAACGAAAATATTCAGAAGTATGGCCTGAAAATCAGTATAGAGAAAAGCAAGACCATGGTGATGACAAGAGGGGAAAGACAAGGAAAGGGCACTGTAAAAATTGGAAGTCAGAGTTTGGAAATTGTGGACACGTTCAAATACCTAGGAAGTGAATTGATGCAAACTGGTAGGTTGGACATGGAGATTGGCATGAGGGTACAGCAGAGCAATGCATTCTATCAAAGTGTAAGAAAACTTGTTTGGGATAAGGAAGTACCAAGGAAAAGCAAGGAGGTAATGTATAAAATGTACTATGTACCCATATTAACTTATGCAGCTGAGACTTGGACCCTGACGAGCAGGCAAGAGAGTAGAATCCAATCCAGTGAAATGAAATTCCTAAGAAGTATGATAGGTAAGACAAGGAAAGACAGAGTGAGGAATGAAGATGTTAGGAAGGAAGTTGGGATGGGAAAACTAAATGAGAGAATTGAGAAGAATAAACTAAGGTGGTTTGGACATGTAAAGAGGATAGAGGAAAATAGAATACCAAGACAGATGCTGGAGGCCAAGTGCAAGGGTAAGAGAGCAAGGGGAAGACCTAGAACAAGGTGGATCGATTCAGTGAAGAACAGCGTGAGAAAAAGGAATCTGGACTGGGACAAGATCGTGGAAGAAGAATTGTGGAAGGAAAGAGGAAAGTGGAGAAGTGCCATAAATACCCCGACCCGGCAGGAGCTGGATAAGGGGAAATGATGATGATGATGATGAGGTAATTAATGGGATTACAAACATTGTAAATTGTGTTACTTTTTATCTCAACAATTATTCATTTGAACTTTAAATCAACCACAAGATTTACTTTTATACTAATGATTTATGTGATAAAGTCATGAAAATGAGCAACCTCCATTAGTTGAGCACAAGGAGCATTTTCAAAATTTGCATAATTTGGACACTAGGGAGACGAGACATTAACCAGGGTATCACCTGTTTAACATGATCATGGCTAGTGAGCCTGGGAATTGGCAACTCTAAGCTCGATCTGTTTCCCAGTGGCTTTGGGATGGATTTTCTGCTTATTTCCTTTCCTTCCAAAGTCCATCCATCATCGTTCTGGAAGGGTTGAGGGCACTTCTTACTCTATTTTCCCTTTTTCTTTTTTGTTTTCCTTTTTTTCTTATATTATGTAAATTATTTGTAAGTACAGGGTGATTCATATAAAACACATGAATTTCATTTCATTTTTATTTTGTTTGGTTCCTTAGTTTCGGGGCTGTGACAACGCGGTCATGTAGTCCCGTGTACTTTGGGTGTGTGTAGAATCTGATAACCGGTGTTAATTGTGAGGACTGTATTAGTGTGTGTTATCTGTGATACATGTAGAAGGACTGCAGTCGATTAATTTTTTCAAGTAGTTCGTACTTTTGCTACCAAATGCTACTATCCACGACACCTAGCTGCAAACGTGGCTACTAAATGCCATCATAGTCACCACCTGGTGGCGAACGTTGGAACTAATAAAGCGCTATCAGCCTAAAACCTACAAATGTTAGCTTCCACAAGTGCAGTGTAGTTAGTAAAGCCAAAGCAAAGCCAACTCCGTACAGGCCATGGAAGCCCTGGGAGTAGTGGAAGGTAGAGGCTTCCACTCTTTTTGACATCGGCACTAGATGAGATGGAGTTGTCGGCTCCATGCCCGGCCGTCTTTGCTCCCAGGAATTACCCAGGTACTCATTTCTGGTGTAGGCTGAGTGAACCCCAGGGTTATTTGCGTTTCCGAAAGTGGTAGTTTTGTTTCTAAAATCCACTACCTGGGTGGGGATCGAACCCACTCCCTTTCAGTTAGAAGCTCAGCGACTCTACCGACTGCGCCACGCAGCCCCCTCAAGTGTAGTTAGTGGAAGGTTCTTTTCATGCCATAAATCTATGATATGTGACCGCAGGCTTTACTTCCCCTCCGAAGGAAGGCATACTGAGGGATCATGTTTATTTTGACATGGAGGATGCTAGTAACATGCTATAGCCTCCTAAATGTCCAGAATATCTGGCAGATGACTGTGCCGTTGAAGGTTGTCAGTACGTAAATAGCGGCTTCAGTGGCGTAGTTGGTAGCATGCTGAATTGCTGTGCCCAAGATAGCGGGTTCAAACCCGGCCGAAGTCGTCGGATTTTTTAAGAGCGTTAAAAATCCTTCGGAGGGGAAGTAAAAGCGGCGGTCCCATGTCATAGATTTATGACATGTAAAATATCCTTTGACAGACTAAACTTGTGTAAAGCTAAACTGTTAGGTTAGATTTCATCGGAATGCTCTATCAAAGTTGCAACGTTCGCCACTAGGTATCATTGATATCTGGTAGCGAAAGTTGGAACTACTTGAATTTGAGCGGAACTTGTAGCTCACCCTAATAAGGATGTCCCCTGGAAGCAGCTACAGACTCAGGCGAGCCAAACATGTCCTCGGACACTCCCGGCACTAAAAGCCATAAGATAAATAAAAATAAATAAGTACGTAAATGAAACATTTCGGTGTATTCCTATGCAAATAAAATCGTTTTACATGAATCATGCTGTAGTTGGTAGTGGTAAGGGATGTTACCATCCTCAAAATTAGGGGCTGATGAGGAGAAATGTGGTGGCTTGGATTCCACATAACATGGACGTCACGTGGCTTATGATCATAAAATTAGTGGACTCTTAAAACAACAAGCTTCCTTTTTTCCTGATAGGCCACGGCCACTCCCTGTCCAGTGAAATCTATTTGAGTTCTACCTGTAAATTAAGTAATTACAATTTTACCTTTCATGGCTTAATTCCACACAAAGCAGTATGTGTTGTGCATTATATTATCTGATTTGTATTTTAGAGAAATGAGAAATTTCAAAAAAATCTATTCAATGAACCTCTTGAGAGTATTCTCATAAATTGTACTTGCCAGAAACTTAAATAGAGTGCAACCTTTAAATTACTTTTGTAAGGGCGGTGAAGAGGTCAAACTCTTTCAACAGTAAGGAGACTCATCACACCACATTCCTATAAAGATTTCACCACATATCCATGAAATTAATTATAATTATATCACAGTAAAATGTTTTCTTTATAACAATGCCCATTTAATATAATCTATAGTTTACATGAACTATCAAAGGAATTCCAGACCTTGTTCATAATGAGTTACATGTAGGTTTTATGTGTTTCAGAGCCATTTCCAATGAAGAAAAGTTGAGAGACTCATGCAGTGGCTCTAAAGATAAAACTAGCGAACATTGAGAAAAACTGCTCCTTGAAACAAGTTAAATTTAAATTTTGATTATTTAAAAATGTTGAGACAGATGCCTAATTAAGAAAACAACTTACTATAAATGAAACTAACAATAAGATAATACAGTGATACCTCTATTAAGAGACCAGTCACGGTTCCATGGAAAAATGGTCTTTTAGAGGGGTGGTCTCTTAATATGCATTAAAAATAATATTATACTGCATATTAATAAAGTACAGATGGAACACATAGCCTACTTGATTACAATTTATCTGCATTGGTTCACATTTAGTACAAATTAATTACAATTAGTTATTTTCTGAGCTCTGTCATTTAAAAAAAGTCACCAATTGATCTCTGTTTCAGATTAGCACATCTTTTTTTTTAACAATTTCTCTTTCTAGAATATCTCTGAGTGAGTTTGAAAGTCCATTAATTTGTTCCGGGTTTGAGAAATCTTCTAGGAGAGCCATGTTTAGTATTTTATGGAAGTGAAACTTGGACTATTGGTGCAGCAGAAAATAGGAGAATTGAAGCATTTGAAATGTGGTGTTACAGGAGAATGATGAAGATCAGATGGGTACATAGGGTTACAAACAAAGAGGTATTAAGACGAGTGGGAGAGGAGAGATGTTTCTGGCGACTGCTAATGAAGAGAAGAGATAGGTTGGTAGGACACATACTAAGACACCCAGGAATAGCAAGCTTAGTTATGGAAGGAAGGGTCGAGGACAAGAACTGTAGGGGTAGACCAAGGTTAGAATATGTTAAACAGATTGCCTCGGATGTAGGGTGTGGTAGCTATGTAGAGATGAAACGATTAGCTCAGGACAGGAAGGCATGGAGAGCTGCATCAAACCAGTCAAAAGACTGAAGACTCAAACAACATAACACTTCCTCTTTTGACATTCTATGCTGATGCAGTTCTGTGCCAACAGAACTATTGTTTACATCATCACCCTCATCACCATCTCCAATGGGCAGACGAGAAGTGGTCTTTTGAAAGAGGTCAGACTGAGAAAATGCCTGGTCTTTAGTCGGGAAGAGGGGTGGTCCTTAAATAGAGGTAACAAATACATAGACCTTATGTGGTTTTAAATCGGTTCCAAGAAAAATCGGTCTTTAAGAGGGGTGGTCTTTCAGAGAGGTTTCACTGTAGTAACATTAAGGCGTATCCATAACTGTTAAATCCAGGATCGGATCCTGGCTCGGGCAGCGACTGTCCTGACCAAGAATCATGAAATTATTAGTTCAGTCGGTCACTCTTGTATAAAAACGTTCCTAGAGACGGGGCCACCTCAGGTTATGTTGCATTCTGGCAATTCTGCCAACACAACGACACTTACTCGGGATTGAGCCTGTTGTCCTCATTGCTGGGTGCATATGCGTTGATAAGAGTATACCCTTTGTTTCTGCTGCGGTTAGAAGAGGTAATCTCTGAAGCACTACAGAAGTTAGCCACTGAGCTGATAACATTCTTATTTACAGCAAACGCGATGCTAAACACCGGCATATTTTTTACCTAACTCCATTATAGATTCTATATTCTTTTGTGTCCATTACATCGTTGTCCTGATATTGTGTTTCTTGCAATGCCAGTATTGATATGTTATGTTCATGCATCATCGTCGTCAGTTCTTTGTGCTCACCAAACTTGAGTAGTGAGTTATTATTATTATTATTTTTGCTTCGTCCTGAGTTTTGTACGTTTAGACATAGAATTTCTAATAGGTTTCATTTCCCCTAAGCATCTTATTGGTGTATGCTCCCCAGAATCCAAAGACCTACGTGCACATGCATTGAATCTTAACTTGATGAAGCTGTTTTGAATATTCTCGAATCATGAGCTCAATGTTTAGAGAAAAGGAACCTTTATTGTTTCTATAGACTTCTGCCATTGGTCCACCATGGCTCTTGATAGGTATGTGGGTACAGTCGTTGCACCTTCTGATTTGTCGAATGCCCCCATTTGTTAGAATTTCCTCTGCCTCCTATCATATTTTTCCTGAGAGTTCAGGATTCTTACATACTGTACGTTCGAAGTTGCTTTGCCAAATGCTCGGATATAAGACAGCCTTTCATGCGCTAGATAGGCTTACTCCCCGAAGGTCACCACATACAGTCAAAAAAGAAAGAGGATGAGAGCCTAGTTACAGTATTGTTTTTATACGATTCAGAGTTTAATGACACGGTTTCATTTTGGTATGCATAGCCTACACATGGTCAATAAAATTTTACTGTGTCATCAATCAGAAAGTTATATTTTTGTGGTAAGGAAGATGAGTCCCCATTCATTTTCTCAGATAATGTATATTATCAACTGGAAGTTTTATGTAACTAGTCTGTAAATTAGGCTAGCTTTTTTGGTGGAACACTGAAGTCATCTTCCCCAGAAAAATATCCCATTGAACTACTGCTCGGGTCTAAGCTGCGTGAACCTGAGAGGAATGTGCATCGCGGACTATGAGATGTGGTGTTGACGAGTGATGAGGTTTCTCGGTCTGTGCATAGTACAGTAGCAAATACATTGGTCGGTGACTCACTCACTCATTCGTAATACCACAGTGGTTTGAGCTACGGCCCTATGTCAGCAGTATTGGAATAGAAAGGAATACCAGATATCACGGCGGGCTGTTGACAGACCCTTCTCTTCTCGCCTGACCCTTCCCTGCCCTTTCCCCTCACCCCACAAGTTCACAGAGCTTGGACCCGAGCAGGTTATTGATCCATTGACCTATGGTATATGAAACATGGCCTTCGGATTAGCCTAAAACATCTGTTATACTATTTTAATGTGCAGATGAATTGGAACATCTTGGGGTATGTACTTGGTCAGAACTTAGTTTCTAAGGCTTTCTAATTCTCGACTGTGGGTTGAAACAAGGTACTCGCGCCTTATGAGGAAGAACAGAAGAGATGGGTTTGATCCCCCATGTAAGCCAACTTTGGTTTTCTGCGATTCTCCAATTCAATTCCAGGGAAATACTGGCATGGTTCCTATAAGACCATAGCAACCTTCTCCTTAACTCTTTATCATCAATTACAAATACACACACAATAACCCATTCGATATCAAACAGATTATCCACATAGCCTACCGGTAAGTACATGGGGTTGATGACCGTGATGTTCAAAGCCCTGAATGAAATAGCAACAGCCTGTTTCATTACTTTCACCTAGGCTATTTTAAGACACTCATTTTTCACAGGAAATTCAAAGACCGGTACTCTCCATTTATTGTCTGGGATGTGTCTCCAATTAATTTGCAGTCAGAAGCAAAATGGTTTTCCCTACAGGGATCACTATTTTGCGTGTTATATTGTTGTTAATTCATTGTAGGGTCTTGGTAATCCGCCTTGTGCAGTAGATTGCGTATTATAGACCTATCAGTAGTGTGCATGTATGTATCTAATCACTTTTAACCCAATAATGAGGCCAGGAAACCGGATTATTACGAGAAGTCATCTAATGCGTGTTTCTTGCGTACGTATTCCTAAGGGCTAATAGGCTACTTTACATTACCGGTATTGTAGGTTATTTAGGGCCGCGTATCAGTACTGGAGGTATGAACGTCTTGCATCAAAATAAGCTAACAGGCTAATCATGTAACTTATGTATAACCTAATTAATAATAAACACGTAGGCCTACATATCAGTCTGATACGATACGGTACCGGTAGGCCTATGATATAAATTACGACTCCTGTGGAAAATACAAACGGACGAGAGCTAAATTATTGTGGGTGATTAATATTAATGCAATACAGTCAGAATAGCTTTAAATAAACAAATAATAGGCTACACTTTTAAAAAACTAACCTACACTGTAGTACCGTACCTAACCGACAAAAGTATGGGGACTTTTACCGTACCTTAATTAGGTACCGTACCGTACTTTTCGTACCGCTATTTGGTTTTATTTCGAATGTTCCTATTACGGATACCTGAAAGTTTATAGTGGCATAAAACCGTAGACTAATAACTAAAGTCTGTAATATTGGAGAAAGTGGAAGTCATCTTCTGCTTTCAAACTGAACTAAAGGCAAAATCACGTTTGTCACAACATGTTTTGAAAAACGGAAGCTCAGAAAATATTTTCTATGGATTCTAGAAATCTCTTATATATCGTCTTCGTACGTATTCGTCTTCAAATAATGCTTTAGTATAATCAAGATAGTCGTCGTCCGCCAAGAATACGCCATTTTTCTTGTGATAAGGATTCCTTAAGGTAGCTTGTCCCCTACCTTAGCACACGGCAAGTCGTGCGCAGTCGCGAAGTAGTCCTTGAGCCCAAGGCTTCCTCAAGAAATGTCTCTGAATAGTATTTCTGCTCAAGGAAGCCTTGAGGTCTCCTTAAGGAAGGCTTGAGGTCTCCTTAAGGAAGGCTCAAGGGAGCCTTCAAATGGCTTCCTCAAGGAAGCCTCAAGGAAGCTCTCTGAATGCAAATGGCTTCCTTAAGGCTTCCTCAAGCCCAAGGTCTCCTCAAGGTGTCCTCAAGAAATGTCTCTGAATTCCACCCTCAGTCTCAGATCGCCTGACGGAAGAGAAAGAGTGTGGCGGAGGGTTGGAGAAAGGTTTTCTGCTGTAACTTTTTCCTCCAGGACTGCATTCGACAGGGGTTCTGTCATGGCCTGGGCCAGGGTCAGTATGGATGCCAGGACTGAACTTTACCTAATTGAGAATGGGACTCTCGCAGCTGACCGGTACATCATGGAAGTCCTTGAAGACCATATTGTACCATTTGCTCCATTTGTTGGGGGTGAATGTCGCCTAATGCACGGCAACGCCCCAGCACTCACTGCCCAATGTGTACAACAGTACCTGCATGCGGTTGGAATCTACGCACTGGACCGGCCAGCTAGGAGCCCTGACCTCAATCCAATTGAACATGTTTTGGATATTGTGCCGATTACATCGTCACAAGGAACGAATTGGTATTTGAACCCAGGAAGGATTTACTCTCTAGGGGTCGAACCTTGGACTCGAGTTTCTGCACCCCTGCATATTATAGACAACCCTATGTGAATCAAGAAACCTTTTATTCCCACGATATTTATTCTCTACTCTAGGGATTGGACCATTGGATTTGACTTTGTGCTCCCCTACAAATTTGGGCAACCGCGTGTGAATTAGGAATATTCTTAATTCCCACGGCATAAACTCCCCCGAGGCTTCTGGTGGTATTTGACACCAAAGGATCAGCCGATTAAAGGCTTCCAGTATCAGAAAGAACTCAAATACATGTTTAGAGTTAAGGTTAGGATGAGCATTAAGGTTGAAGAATGACAACATTTAAAGCAAGCATGAAAAAAAGATAAGAGAGAGAGCAGGTTGCTTTAACATATGAATATTTATTGTAAATATAGGAACATGTGCAAATAAATTCATATATAAACATATATCTCTCTAACAGAAACTCTTTTAAAAGAATTTTGATTGCCTTTATGAAGCATGAGGTTGGCATAACCACCAACTTCAATTAACTACCACAGCTGGTGTGTCTAGCCTAAAACAGCAAAACAAACATCTAAATGCTTGACTAGCACGAATAGTGCTTGGGGGCTCAGCCCAAGACACTAGAAGAACAATTAAATACACGGACACCTGGTCCAGCAAGGACAAAGTCTTGAAAATAAACCTCACAATTCTCAAACACTTGGGGCCCGAATCCAAGATGTTTGACACACAAGAAATTAATCCTTGACATAAGGTAATGTACCTCTATAGAAGAGAAAGGACTGGAAGAGTTACATAGATTTGTAAGCAACATCAAAGGTGCATTGAAAGAAAAACATAACCCTAAAAACGTTATGACGTACAGGGGCCAGATCCTGCCATAACGTTAAAGAAAGAAAAATCCTTAAAGGAAGGAAGAAGCTATCAAGACACAAAACAGCAAAAGCGAGCCGATATGTCATTCCTAACATGAAAGTGGCAAAAGAGAGCGGTTATGTCAGACATGGCTTCAGAGGTTCATGAAAAATGCAATGTTACGTAAACACTTTCACAATAGGCAACTAAGATGTCTAAACTAGGTAGAGTTATACAGATTTAAACAAAGCAGAAATGCTTGAAGAATTAGTATGCACGACTTCATTTGAAGCACAGAAAAACATTTTAAAGTACAGACAAGAAATGTTACTTATGGCGCATCACAAAATGTTTGATAGTCCATAGAGCATTGACAGCAGCATTAAAAACCACTGTATTATTCTGCGGCTCTTCGTCATCATTAATAAAATACCGTAGTGTAGGCCTAAATTAATTTATGGATTTTTATTTGTCTGAAGACGCAAGATTATTATAACAAAGAATCAATCGCGTATTTTTAATGGTTTGACGAGAAGTCCTAAAAAAAACTTGAAGAAAAATTATAAAAGCGGAAATAATATTTTTTTAAATATATCGGCGATCGTAAAACACTTCTGCTCATCTTAACATAAGCTTCAGATGCTGTCTAACTGTGTTTTATGGCTGCTTCCTGTTATTTTGAGAGGCTAACACAATAATAGCCCTTGCTTATTACGCAAGCTGTTCTTCCTTGTTACGACACTCTGACAAGCGAGTGTCGCCGTGACCACCGGTGTCGCTCAAGGCCATCGTAACATAATTATATAGCACGCGGTGCATCCTTCCGAACGGAAGTACAGGCTGTAACGAAAGTTTGCATTCGAACACACGTACTTTCTCAGAACTCGCAACGTATAAATGACGCTTTATATTGCAAGGGATTTTAAATATGATTGTATAAGCGTGAAAAACGAATAAATGTATAACGTTTATCGGAAATAAATTAACATGGAGAGTATAGGGATTTTGCCGGGACCAGGAAAAAATCGTATAAGTGTAGAAAACGTATAAATGTGAATTGTATAAAAGAAGTTCTACTGTATTTAACTAACTATTGAAGTAAAACATTGATGATAAAGGACAATACTTTGGCTGTCTAAAAAAAAGTTTCCTTAAATTACGGTATTTATGTCTCTTGTACCGAACCGAACTTTTTACTGAGTTCTTTATCAACTCGAACCCAGGTCGGTAATTTCCTTTGTACCGTACCGTACCCGAAAAATCGGTGCACCGTCGACCCCTACTAATAACACAGAAAAACATTTCACACGAAACTAAAATTTTCCTTGATGCCGTAAATATACGTTGAACCGATGTATACCACACAAGGTATCCTCGGTATGTATTTCCTTGAGGTCGGGCACGGGGGAATATAACTTATGCAATAGGCACGGCGCCGCTTGCGTGAAACTCACTCCATCGCAATCTCTGAGCCTAGCGGTGTGAGTTTAAATGGTTCAACCCGCCTTCAGAAAATTTTCGTTACCCGTTTGTAAAATTCGTTACTTTTTCGTTAGTTTCATTACCTATTTGTAAAATTCGTTACTTTCGTTACCGGTAGAAAAAAGAAAAAAAAACGAAAAAGCTAAAATTAGCGTTTTCGTGCGTAATTCACGTTTTCATGCGAAATTTGCGTTTTCGTGCGAAATTCACGAGTTCAAAAACATTTTTTCGCCATTTTTAGGGTTATTAAAACACATTACCACCTGTGTATTACCTTATTTAATAATTCGCAATCGCGAATTTTTCATATCCTTACTTATGTTTGATAGGTGTTGGTTCACACAATTAGCACAATGGCGCACATGGTTAACGAACAGAAGTATGCATCTTGAGTAGCATACTTTATGAAGACAAAATTTAGAAAAAGGAGCATTACAGCAAGCACTTTTATAAGCTCTAATTACTCGTTGATAATACACTGTTGAGCTTATTTTGCAGACTGAAGTTCCATTGTAGAACCTTGAAAATGTACAAGCATAGGTTTTTAAGCCTATTAATTTTGTTGTAAATTCATGACGAAGCGTTGTAGTTTCACTAACTTTTGCTTAGTTAGCACGTTGAAAAGATTGTCGTTGAGAAAGCGACGATTATAACCTCCATAGGTTATGAAGAATAGATGCGCTTAGGACATGATTTAGGATGAAGAAAGGCTTCTTTGCGCAGAAATACTAAGTAGACTTCCACATGGTGCTGTTTTAAGTCCCGGTATACAGAGACTGGTGAACAGATCGACAACTGCAAAAAGAATCACAAAGAAGTCGGCACAACAGGCCATTTAAATAGGAAACAGGAACATGTTCTCGTAAGATCCACGATGTCTCGTGGGGATGACGTGCTGCTATTGGTCGAGGCAGGATGGCGGACCAATAAGAGCGCAGTAATGGCTGTCAGTCCAACTTGAGGTTGCTTGACGTGATGAACTTAACATGTATACTAAAACAGTGCTCAAAAGAAGTGTCTTAGAATTAGAGCATGTATTATAGAATAACAAGTAAGTAATTTATATTATACTTAATTTGAAATAAAGTAACAAATACAAAAAAGAAAGATAACTACCACGTGGTATTTTTAGAGGTTAGAGAGAATCAAAAGCTGTCTGACTGACATGAGTTCACTACTAAAAAACTTGAAAAATTAATTTATTAATTTATTCGCAAATGCGAACATACTGCCGGAGGGGCGACAAGAAAAAGGATAAATCCACAAAAGAAAGAACTAGAGTGGTAAAGGGGCGATACAAGAAATAGGAGGAATACATTGTCCAGAAGAAGTAATTATTTGTACCACTCACACTCTACCATCACGACCGGAGAAACATTTTTTTATTTTACCGGTGTGCCAAACAAGAGGAGGACTGGAGTCTCGTAAGAGATTCAAATCTCCCTCGTCAAGGTTTGGATAAGGGAGCTGCCACTTCCCTCTCCTCTGCAGTGAGCTTAAATACTCCAGTCTCCACCCTTTCCAAAATGTATTTCTAAGTGCTTCAACTATTTTCCAAAGAATAGGCAGAGCAAGGTCAAGCCTTCGATCGATGAGAGGTGGCGGAGCATCAAATGAGCTACCTATCAAAAAATGACCAGGAGTCAAGGGAAGCAAATATGAAGGGTCGTTAGACAAAAGAGATAAGGACAGGAATTGACGGTACCCTCAATGAGGATCACGAGAGAATTAAACTCTTCGAAAGATAGGATAGAATTTCCCATGGTTTTCTTTAGATTAGTTTTGGTAAGTTTAACACAGGCTTCCCACCTACCACCATGATGGGGGGGCGTAAGTGGGAATGAAGTGCCATTTAAAATTCTTTAAATGAGCATAGTTTGAGATTTTCTCGTTGGCAGGAAGAGAACAGAGAGCCTTCTTCCATTGCTCAGAAGCACCAAGAAAGTTTCTGGTATTGTCAGAAAATACCTGTGAAGGAATGCCTCTTCTAGCTACAAATCAAGAAAAAGCAGAAAGAAAATAGGAGGTAGAAGCATTGGTAACTAATTCAAGGTGAATAGCACCAGTTATCATGCATACAAAGAGTGCAATGTACAATTTGCCAAGAATTTTACGTTTGGCCTTGGGGTTGTTCGTTTGGTAGATAAACAGCCCAGCATAATCGATGCCAGAGAGAAGAAAAGGTCTGCTAGGAACAGAACGAAAAGAAGGAAGATCAGCCATGAGTTGCTGAGGAAACTTAGACTTGGCTTTGAAGCAGGGAATACACTTTCTTACAACAGAAACAACTTCGTGCATCCCATTAATGGGCCAGTACTGCTCGTGAATTATACACAAGAGTGTTCTAGTTCCAACGTGTAAGTGATGGTAATGAAACTGACGAATTATAAGCTTGGTAATGTGATGCTTAGAAGGAAGAATTATAGGGTGCTTCTTGTCTTCGGAACAATCGGCTAAAGATAGCCTGCCACCAACTCTTAATAATCCATTGTTATCAAGAAAAGGACAAAGAGCAAATAGCTCATTATTTTTTTTGAGGGACAGACCCTTAGACAAAGAATTGATTTCTTCAGAGAAAATTTCATGCTGTGTAAGCCATAAAACTTTAGTGGTAGCGGTTTGAAGCTCAACCGTAGAAAGAAAGGTTTGAGGAAGCAATGGTTTGTCTAATACAAAAAATTTCCATCGCAGTAGGTAGCTACAAGGCGAATTAGCCGTTGAAACAAGGAATAATATTCGAGAAACGAAGGGGTAACAGTAGTTACAAAAGAAGAAACAACTTGACGAATTTCAGGAACACTCGTTAAAGTAGAAGGAAAGGCTGGCCAGTGGGAAGGTTGCTTTAACAACCAATTAGGACAATGCCAGTATATACTAGATTTAGCTAGTTGTTGTGAATTACATCCATGAGAAATAATATCAGCTGGGTTTTCTTTACCAGAGACATGCTTCCATTGAGAACAACTCGAAATACTTTGAATTGTTTCCACTCTGTTTCTCTGTTGGCAACAAAAGATTGCCAGTGGGAAGGGGGTTTCATAATCCAAGCTAACGTGATGGCAGAATCAGTCCAGAAATATGTGTGTGTGAATTGACAATTAAGATTTGATTTAAGTTTTTTAGATAAGTCAGCTGCGAGAAGGGCGGCACATAATTATAAGCGAGGCAAGGAAACCGTTTTTAAAGGGGCTACCTTAGATTTAGCACAAACTAAGTTAGAAAAAGAAAGAGAAGTATTGCGACTTACAACATAAGCGCAGCATCCATATGCTTTGAAGGAGCTATCTGCAAACAGATGAAACTCAAGTTAGAAGAGAAAGAAGTGGGAATTAGAACCCTTGGGATGTCTATAATAGATAAATCATGAAGACGAGTTCGAAAGGAAAGCTATCTTTCCAAAAGAGAAAGAGGAATAGGATCATCCCAA
The DNA here is from genome assembly GCA_946902985.2 of Meconema thalassinum. Taxonomy (NCBI): domain Eukaryota; kingdom Metazoa; phylum Arthropoda; class Insecta; order Orthoptera; family Tettigoniidae; genus Meconema; species Meconema thalassinum. The sequence continues at coordinate 971,391,913 of OX336389.2, forward strand.
TCAGTCTTTAGAGACCATAATTCCTGCATGAACATTTTTGCTACAACTATAAACTGAAGAGGGTCATAGATTTCAGCGATTTTGGAAAGAACTTGTCGCTTAGTTTGAGGCAGACAAGTTTACTTGATAGAAGAAAGCATCTGAGATTGGGTACCAATGAAGTCCCAACTCTTTAGTAGAATTTTCCATTTGAAGGAGCTCTACTGGTGAATCAGAATTACCATTAGATAGGAGCTGAGATAATAAATCTTGGGAGTTAGAATTCCACTTATGCAAGAGAAACCTGCCTCTTTTAAGTAAAGTTTGAAGATCTTGCGAGTGCTTAAGGGCTTTTAAAGGGGAATTGAAGGAGTGAAGAAAATCATCTACGTAGAAAGATTTCTTTAGAAGACCAGAGACATGCTGGGAGAAAAGCTTAGAATGAATATCTATGACTTGAGTCATATTTCCAAGTTTTCCCGTATTGATTATGATATGTTACACAAATATCCACTTCACAATACAAAATTATTATTTTTTATATATCACAGTGATAAAAAAAATGTGTATTGTAAAGTGGATATTTGTGTAACAAAGCTTAGAATCTTGGTCAGCAAGATGCTTTAGAGTGTGTATGGACAAGAAAGCTGATGGTTTCAAACCATAAGTGACAGTCTTTAACCTAAAGATTTTGATGGGTTTGGAGGGGCTATCATGCCACAAAATTTGTTGTAAGTTTTGCTGTTCAGAATCGATTAATATTTTCCTGTACATTTGCTTGATATCTGCTATGACACCAACAGGAAATAGGCGAAAGTTAAGCAGTACAGAAGAAAGATCAGACTGAATAGCTGGACCTGCTAATAAGGTATCGTTTAAAGAAATGCCATTAGAGTCAGGGGCAGAACCAATGAAAACAACTCTAATGTGTTCCCTAGTGGAGGGATTTTTCCACACGGGATGATGATTTAAATAAACACTGTTGTCAGAAAGGTTTTGTTTATTAGGAACTTCCATGTGACCTGAGGCTTCATCGTCTTCCATGAATTCTATGTATTGAGATTTGGCAAGTCCAACCCCTCCTCCACGTGGTGGGAGACGGGCAACGGCATGAAGTAGGGGATTGCCTGTAGGGGTGAAGTACAGTGGGGACTTCGTGTGACCCGGGACCGCTACAGTAGCTGTGAAGGCTCTAGGGGAACCCTGAAAAGTGACGGCTGACGGGGCTCTGGTGAAGCTACGATAGGCCTAGCAAGCCAGTAGTGGATATTATATTTGCTTTCAAAACAGGAACAGGCCTCGGAAAGGATGGAAGCAAACGATGACGACCCGGATATGCTAATGGACTACGAGTTGGGAGATTAAATATTCAGACACTGACAGGAAAGGTGGAGGAGATTGTAGATGTGATGGAGAGAAGAAAACTGGATGTACTGGGCTTGGCAGAAACAAGATGGAAAGGAGAAGGTCACAGAGAACTGAGGAAAGGGTACCGGTTGTACTGGAGTGGGAACAGTGAAAGAAGGAGCATGGGAGTAGGAGTAGTCGTGAGAGATGGAATGAAGGAAGAGGTAAAGGGAATAAGTGACAGGATCATGAAGATCACAGTAAATGTAAAGGGAAAAGACTGGAAATAGCCCAGGTATATGTCCCTCAAGTTGGATGTACAGCTCAAGAGAAGGAAGACTTTGAGGAGGAGCTACAACAGCAGTTGAATGTTCAGAGCATCATTGTCATGGGAGATTTGAATGCACATGTAGGAAGTGAAAGGCAAGGATATGAAAACGTAATGGGAGCAGAAGGATGGGGCAGCAGGAATGAAGAAGGGAGAAAGTTGTTGGATTTTTGCAAGAGAAAGGGTTTAGTGGTAAGCAACTCCTGGTTCCGGAAGAAAGCCACAAGGTAACGTGGTACAGCAGTGATTTAACAAAGAAATCTTTGGTAGATTACATGCTGTACGACTGGGAAATGAAGAGAAGTGTCAGAGATATAAAGGTAATACCATCAGAGGCCTTAGATAGCGACCACAGAATACTTGTAATGAACCTGATAGTTGTTAAGGATAGCAAGAGGACAAAGTACCAGGAAAGGAGAATCAAAGTATGGAAACTGAAGGAAAAGGAAGTCGAGGAAGAATTCCAGAAGATAATAAGGGAAAGGAAGCCAACAGACAATCCTAAAACAGGGGAAGAGGAATGGAAGCAATTCAAAAATACAATGGTGGAAGCTGCAGTGGCAGTATGTGGAAGAACAAGCAACAGAAAGTGGTGTCAAGAGACACCATGGTGGAATGAGAGAGTAAAAGAAGCTGTGGGAAGGAAGAACAAGCCTTTCAGAGTGTGGTTCCAGGAAAGAACTTATCTGGCAAGGGAAGATTATAAGATAGAGAAGAAAGAAGCAAACAAGATTGTCGCAGAGGAGAGGAAGAAGGGGATGGTAAAGTGGACAGAGATGATGGAGGAAGACAGCAGAGGAAATAATAAAGTACTTTATGGGATGGTCAAAAGTAAGAGAAGAGGTCTGCGAGAGGATGTGATAATGGTGGACACAAACGGAAATGAGGTACACAACAAAGAGACACTCAAGACAGTGTGGAAAGAGTATTTTAGGATTTGCTGAATCGAAATGGTCATAGGGAGGAAGACAACGTATTGGAAGATGGAGAAGACCACGCAGGAATGGAAAAGGACCTGACTTGGAGGGAACTGGAAATGGCTATAGACAAGTTGATAGGAGGAAGGGCACCGGGTGTGGTCGAAGTGAGTGTTGAAATGGTGAAGGCAGCAGGGGAGGTTGGGAAACAGTGGCTGTACCGTGTGATGAGGGTGGTATGGAAGGAGAAAAAGACCCCAGAAGATTGGAAGAAATGATTAATTGTCCCAATACAGCGGAATCTCGTTGGCACGTTCTCGATTACGACGTTTTCCTGTTTAGCGCGATGATTTTCTCAAGTCCCAGTCCCAATTCTACAAAATACATGTTGATGTATCACCTTAATACTTTCTCTATTCCCGCTTACGACGATCAAATTGCCTAATACAGTAAAGTTATTATTTATTCCGCCCTATTCAATACATTCTCGCTCTCGCGCTCCGCCAGTGACGGCGCTGTTGCCAGGTTATCGATGTCTTATGATGTGTTTTAAAGTCTAAATCAAGTCACTACTAGGACTGAAGAAGGGATCACATGGTCTCGAAACATGTATCATAATTTTCTATGAACAAAGATTGTGAATTGTATTGATGTTAGGTAGTCAGCCTGAAGGCTGGTTGGATCCTCAAAAAGTACCGCCGTAAGGTTATGTGGGTAGATACCCACAAAAAAACCAAGGCAGCGCTATATTGAGGCATACTAGGCAAGATGAGGAGTGAGGTAGTTTGCCATTGCTTTCCTCACTGAGTTAGATCAGCAGTACTAACCCTACGAGAAGAACCTTTCACAGCATCCACAGGCACTGACTGTGCCCTGAATGTCATTACTAAGCACCACCCATACCTCAGTAGCTTCCATATAATCACAGCCATGAGTGAGACCGAGACATTTGTGAAAAGCCACATTTTACTCTAGCCTGTGCCAACAGTCACATGCAAATGTACTGCATTCATCAAGAGATGGCAAACAGGCCATTGTATTGAATAGGGCGGAATAAATAATAACTTTACTGTATTAAATTTGCGTCAATACGGGCCAATATGAGCGAAATGACGGATCAAATTTCCGTCGTACTATTTGTAAACAAACCGGATTTTATTCTTATTTCATTATAAAATTCGGCTTCTGGAAAACACGACGCGATATTGCCTCATATTCTCTGATAGTTATAGACAGTGTAGATGATTTCATTGTGTTTGACGGCGTAGAAGTGGCTATAGCTATGACGCAACACAGGTGACGTTTCTCTCTCCCGCTGCCCTTTCTCTCCTATCTCATGTCCCTATCCTACTAAATTCATGTTGATATATCCCCTTAATACGTTCTCTATTCCCGCTTACAACGATCAAATTTCCGTTGAACTATTTGTTAGTGAACCGTATATTAGTCTTATTTCATTATAAAATTCGGCTTCTGGAAAACACGACGCGATATTGCCTCATATTCTCTGATAGTTATAGACAGTGTAGATGATTTCATTGTGTTTGACGGCGTGGAAGTGGCTACAGCATACCTGCCAACTTTCAAAAAGGACTTTCAGTAAAACTCGCTTGTGCCAAAAAAATCTAACGAATTTCTACATACCCCGGTTTGAAACAATAATCCTCCTGGGCAACAAAATAGAGTAATTCATGCTTTGAACAGGATATTTCAATGAAACCTTATCTATTTACATCATACGCCAATTATTTGTAGACTCTCAAGAAGCAGGTGTGGTGAATTTTTGTTTGGAGCATAGATATAACAGGACTTCCTTGAAATAATATACCTAGGTAATACACTTATCACTCACTGGAAATTACTTGCATTTTTAAATGCATAGCCGTGGCTTTTTTTTAGCTTCCTGCAAAACGTCTGGAGAAATAAGTGTTGGCATAACAGGGACCAGAACTCCCTGGTCTTCTGACTAGAAATAGCCTTCAGAGATTCATTCAGGACAAAATTCATGTATTTTCTTCACTTCAAAAAATTACGAGTTCAACAGAATTCATATAAAATACTACAGTAACCGATGACATTATAAGGGTCTGATTTAATAGTTTAAGATGTGTGTTGCTTTGCTTTCTTTAGAAAGTCAATATTATATGTGTTTGTATTGCTTCTGAACTACTGGTCTTCAAAATGGAAATGGCTTCCAGAGTTCCATTGGAGATCAATAACTTGAACAGTATCCTGTTCATCTTTATCAGGCTAAAAATTCGTTCACATTCTGTCTTCGCAGTCAAGTACGGAGAAATATAGAGATGTTACACGATCGGCGCTGGTCTCAGCCGTTGGACGAGATTCCCGTAGTTTTCACGATAGAACACTGAGAAAAATCGCAAACCGTGATTTATATAATCGGTGTCACTTTTAGTCGTACGACGAGATTTCCATTGTCCTTGAGAGCGGGCAAGGGAAAATATTGCATTATTGCGCAATCAGCGCCGCTTGCTGTCCGTTTGACAAGAATCCAGTTGACCTCGTCATCGAATCCGGCGAAATATCGCGATGTATCGCAATCGCTGCCGCTCTCGACCGTTTTACGAGATTCACGTGTCCTCGCGGCTGGCCACCGAGAACGCGTTAATATGGTTAATATGCAATCGTCGCCGCACCCAGCCGTCCTCGTGATCACAAGTTCGCGATCGGGCACGGGTTTTATGATTTTACGCAACTTGTGTCGATCTCGGTCCGTTTGAAGAGATTCCCGCAAGCAAGTCGTGTGGTCAGGCGGCCATCTTGAAAATGTGATTTTGAAGAATGAACGTTCGAAGTAGGTATCGAATTTTACGAATTAATCTGCGAGAGGATTGCACGAATAATACAAGAGGGCACATTTTCTTTCGAATTCGAAGAAAACAGCGACATTTAACGGAATTTCGAATTAACCATAAGTTACTGGATGTCGAATTTACGAGACGGTTCGATTTTTAAAATAAATGTATTTTGAATCCTTTTTGTGATATTTATTTTTGAAACGGTATCATTTCGTAAGATTGCGACATTAACTTATTTCCGCGTCATTTCTGGATTTATATTTGATATAGTCTCCAAATTTAGAGGCCACTAACAGAAATGAGAGGTTTCTGTATTGTTTCGAAAGCTTTCGCGAATAAACGTGCCGCGAAAAGTCAGGTTTTCTAATAAAAAAGAAATATACTTCACACAAAACTAAAAACTTTTCTTGATGCCTAAAATATACGTTAAACCGATGTATACGGTAGGATACCATTCAAGGTATCCTCAGTAGTCAGTATGCATTTCCTTAAAGGCAGGCACGAGGAAATATAGCTTACGCAATCGGCGCCGCTTGCGTGAAATTTGCTCCATCGCAATCTGTAAGCCTACCGGCGCGAGTTTAAATGATTTAAACTGACCTCAGCGAATTGTTGTTACCTCCAAATATCCAGACAAAAAGCAACTATTTTTCGCTACTTTCCGTTACCGGTAGACGCCCTGATAACGATCGGATGAATGTTCAGAGCGATGTATTGAATGTACGCTGGTCACTCAGGAATGTATCGGCGGCATGCGGAAGCTTGTTCTGGCGCGAATTAAAAAAAATTGGTACAGTACGTAAATCCGTAAAATTTAATAGTTCATCCGTAAAACCGTAAAACACACTGCCTTTCCGTAAATTTTACGGACAAACCGTAAAAGTTGGCAGGTATGCTACAGCTATGACGCAACACAGGTGACGTGTTTCTCTCCCGCTGCCCTTCACCCCCTTCCCTTTGTTTATTTCTCACGTAGGCCCATTATTGTCTTCGTGTTCCGCACTAATGTCTTCTAGTTCTTAGTGTTCACGTCCAGTTATGACCTATTTTATTGCGTGTTTCATAATGGATAAGAAGAAAGTACGGCAGACAACTAATGATGAGAAGATGAAATACATTCGAGACGGGGACTGCAATCCTCACATGAAGCGTGTGGATATAGCGTGAAAGTGGAATATTCCTCCGTCTACACTGAACACGATTCTCGGCAAAAGGAAATGTGTGCGAGAGGGACAGTTTCCTGAACTAGAAAGCGCTTTATTGAAGTGGTTCAAGCAAGCCCGTGCTTCAAACATATGCGTGCGCGGTCGCCGGCAACAGCGCCGTCACTGGCGGAGCGCGAGAGCGAGAATGTCCTTGCTGACCAAATATAAAGAAAGACCCTGTATTATATGTGTTTGTAAGCGGATGGGGAACATTTTCAGCATCTACTGTAAATCATGGCCAGTAAAACTGCATGGTAGGATACTGATTTTCAGCAACGTATTCTGCCGTAGGCCTACATATGCGTGCACGGTCGCCGGCAACTGAGCCGTCACTGGAGGAGCACGAGAGCGAGAGCGAAAATGTCCTTGCTAAGCAAAAATAAAGACCCTGTATTATACTGTAGTGTACCGGTAGAGGTACAGTAATTCATGTTTATGTTATTTATTCCGTGTAAGTTACTGATAACCTATGTTAATGTCGTGACTGTAGTAGTGCATACAATCACTTACTAAGGTCGGCGATTTAACGTCCATATATACGCCGCGTTCTTTCTTATACGTTGTAAATGCAGTACGGCATTTTTCGGTAGTACGTTTTCCCGCATATGACGTCCAAATTTTTCAGTCCCTTGAAAAATGTACTGACGAGATTCCACTGTATTTAAGAAAGGAAGCCGAAAGGAGTGCAGAAATTACAGGGGAGTCACACTCATACCACACTGTGCCAAGATATATGAAAAGATATTAGAAAGTAGAATACGAGCCAAAGTGGAGAGAAAATTGAGAGAGGAGCGGTATGGATTCAGACCTGGGAGATCAACAGTGGATCTCATATTTCCAGTGAGACAGCTCCAGGAACACCACTACGAATTTGGAAAGGATCTGTTGATGGCCTTCCTGGACATCGAAAAGGCCTATGATAGTGTGTGTAGGGAGAAGGTTTGGGAAGCAATGGAAAACATGGGAGTGGAAAAAGGGACTGTAGGCAGAGTGAAGGAGATGTATTGTGGAAGTGTGAGTTGTGGGAAAGTTGGAGGGGAAAGAACAGACTGGTTCAGACAAATGAGTGGCCTGAAACAGGGTAGTGCACTGTCACCCCTTCTCTTTATTGTGGTTATGGACAAGGTAATGACACGGGTAGCAGGAAAGATAAGATCAAAGCAATGGTGTTTGCAGATGATCTCATGGTCAGGGGAAACAAGGAGGAGGAAATTCAGGAGCAACTGAAGGCTTGGGAAGAAACAGTGGGAGAGTGCGGATGGAAGTTCAACATCAGTAAATGTGAGATCCTGTTAACGACCAGGAAAAAGGACAGACCAATGAGTGGGATAACACTTAGAGGTGGACAGCTGAAGAAGGTGGAAAGTCTCAAGTACTTGGGAAGTAGAGTGGAGGAAAATGGGAGAAATGACAGATTACGGAACTTGGCGGACAGGCAGAAGCATTAGGAGCTTAGTGTGGAATAAAGATGTCCCACAAAAAAGCAAGGAAGTGTTATACAGAAGCTACTATATCCTGATACTGACCTATGCTTCAGAAACGTGGATAATGAAGGAAAGAGACATAAGCAGAATACAGGCAAGTGAAATGAAGTTCCTGGGAAGTAGGATCGGAGTAACAAGAAGAGACAGGGTGAGGAATGAAAAGGTCAGGGAAATAGTGAAAGAGAGCCCTTGCAAGGTAGGATTAAGACATCAAGACTGAGGTGGTATGGACACTTAAAGAGAATGGAAGAGAAGAAGATTCCCAAGAGGATACATGAGATGCAGAAGAAATGACCAAGGGGAAGACCAAGAGATAGATGGCTGAAAGGAGTGGAGGAATGTGTCAAGAAGAGAGGCGAGGACTGGACCAGAGTGACAGCGGAGAGGTGGTGGGAAGAAAGGACTAAGTGGCGAGGCTTATGTTCCAAACAGACCCAGCCTGGGGCTGGAAACTGTACAAGATGATGATGATGAGATTTGGCAGAATGATCCTGCTTTAGTAGATTTTCAACAGCAAACAAGGCTTTAAGAGCGCGAGGATGTGAATTTACCAAGACAGGAGGAGATGGGATGCGAGGCATAGTGATAATAAACCTACCATCTGAATTACGAGTGGTGGTTGCAATATAGAGTTGTTCGCAGAAGTCATCTGCTGAAGAAGGCGAAGGTGAAGAATCAATGGACTCAATTTGCAAAAATTTCTCTAAATTTTGATTCAACTCGGTGTGAGTAAAATGACATTGGTATGAAGACTGCACAGCGGCAAGTGGAATATGACCGGAGACTAGCCAACCAAATTTGGTGTGGTGAGCATAGATGCTAGGAGTAATATTAACTCGAGAAGGTAGCAAATTTTGCCAAAATTTATTCGCACCTAGAAGAATATCGACAGGAGCACTTTGATGAGCATAGGGATTAGCTCATTTCAAATCAGAAGGAAAGTGCCAAGTGTCAATCCAAAAGGAATGACTTGGAGTCGAGGCTCCTATGACAGGAATAGACAGACAATTAAGCCGAAGGATGGTGCCTGATTGTACCGAGTCTTTAATGTTAAGCTTTACAAATTGCAAAGAAGTGGATTTGCTATTGTTAATACCGGATATCTCTATAGAAGTGATATGAGTTTGCAAGCCTAATTTCTTAACCAAAGAAGAGGTTATGAAATCATGAGTGGCAGCATTGTTGAGGAGAGCTCGAACAGAATGCCAGTCACCCTTGTACCTGAAGCCGCACAGTAGATAACAAAATCTGAGTACTGCACCAAGAATCAGCGGTTTGACTATAAGACTGAGCACTTGAGTCTGAATGTGTGCCAAAGGTGAGGTAAGACTTACTGCTTGAAGCGACATTGGTTTGAGAAGTAGAAGCAACAGTATTTTCTGAAGGTTTATTTTGAAAAGGTTTAAATGTTGGTTTCTCAAACCGATGTAAGGAAGAGTGGTGACGTGATTTGCAATGCATGCAGACACCCTTAGAAAAACAGCTTGATACAGCATGTTTGTCAGAAAGACAATTAAAGAAATATTTGTGGTGTGCGACAATCCTCCTACGGTAACCAACTGATAAAGATTTGAACGCAGAGCATGAAAAAAGAGGATGCAAATTACTGCAAAGGATGCAAATTACTGCAAAGGATGCAAGTTTGCAAGGTACTTTGTACAGAAAGTGCATGAGAACGCGAAGATTTTCTGCTAAGTGTTGTTTTGCTGAAAACACCTTTGCTAGAACTGGGAAGTTCAGCTTGTTGAGCAACAGGGGAAAGCACTTGACAACGATTCTTTATGAAAATGGTTAAGGTTTGAAATGTGGGGTCTGGCGTATCAATTAAGTCATATTCCCATGCTTTTAAAGTTTGGGAGTCGAACTTGGAAGTTAAGGTTTGAAATGTGGGGTCTGGCGTATCAATTAAGTCAGATTCCCATGCTTTTAAAGTTTGGGAGTCAAACTTGGAAGAGGTAAGATAGATCAAAAATAAATTCCAATGTTCGACAGGTTGCTTTAAGTGCTCCAGAGCGCTTACGTGGAGCTCAACGGTGTCTCCTAAATGGCGTAAAAAGGAAAGATTATCATTAGGCCAAGAAGGGAGGTTAAACAGGGCAGTAAGGTGCCTATGGATCCGCAACTTGGGATTCCCAATCTCTGCTGTAGCAAGTTGAAAGCAACAGAGTAATTTTCTGATGTTAGAGGAAGTGCCTCTATGAGTTTGAATGGAGGACCATGCAAGACAGACTTTAATTAATGAAATTTTTGTACAGCAGGTAATGAAGAATTGCTGTGCACAAGTGAATTAAACAGTTCTTCAAACGAATCCCACGCTTGCCCACTACCAGAAAAAGAAGGCAAAGAAATTCTAGGTAGAATTGGCTTTACAGGAATGACAGGTTGGACTTTCTGTTTATCATTTAAAGTTTTAATTAAAGCTTCAGCTTCTAGAAAGCCTTCAAAATAACTCTCCTCCACTTCACCTCGATCTTGCTCGTGAGCAGTGTCGAGAAGCTCAATTTCTGTTTGAAGAGAATCGTAAGCATTGAAATTAGATTGATATGTTTTAAACCTGTCGGTAAGAATGCTCAGATGGTGATCATAGAGACTTTTTTCAGTTAAGAAAAAGCGAAACCTAGCTAATTTCCTCTTAAGAATGGCACAAGTGCCAAGTAATTTTTCTGTATTGGCCATGGTAGAGACTGCAGTATTACTCACCGAACCTTGCAGTGAAGAGGTTGCTGACGGTGAAGCTGGTCAGATTTGACAGATGGAGAGGGCTGTGGGTAGATTATTGGCTGAGGAATAACCTAACCACCAAGGGAAGATGATTAAGAAAAGGAGATAGGTTTCGGACTGGAGAAAAAGGATAGAAAAATAGGAGGAGAGTCACACAAAAGTTATAAATTTAACCTTTAATGCACTTAGAGGCGGTTGCCACTGAAAATCCGTTCTCTGATACCTAAAATGGGTAAGGACTTGGTCTAAGCTGACGGGAAACACAGCTAGGACTTGGGCGGTTTGCAAGAGAGTGGTTTTAGTATATTCCCTCTCAAGCACGCATAAGACTACTATGGGGAAGGGTGTTGGTCTGGCAAGACTGAGAGTAACAGATTTATTGTATGTCTGTTCAAAGAAATTCGTTTTTGCAAAGTAATTCGAAGGATGCCAATAATTTGAATCAGGTTTGGTATTTCCAGTTTTCGAAGTTATAGAGTTCCTGAAAAGCGACCAAGTGCTTCCAAGAAGGATAATGATAAAAGATTATACCTTGGGGAGTAATTTTGGTAAGTGGACCAATGGTTGCATTTGGAAATGGCTAAGCTTTTACTCAGCAAGGAGCCGGCTAAAAGTTTAGACAAAAAGAAACACTTATCTTTTGGAAAACTAACCATAAGTTTTCGGAGAGGATCTCCACAAGCAGGTAGCTGGCGTAGCGAGCTTTACTTGCCTTACTGGCCAGTTAGGATTAGCTTTTAAAGACAAGAGAAACTTTGACGAGATTACCACTAAGAGTTCTTGCTCAAATGCAACGAGTGGTGAAAGCCCTATCAATAGATTTAATGGCATTGAGTCGAGAGAGCCAAGGAAGACAGGATCTTGCCTAACCGTTGTATTTTCGAAATGATAAATCCAAAAACAAATATTTAATTTATTTAACAAGGCAAAAGAAGTTGATAACTTTAACAAATATATTTTCAATTTGGTTAACAATTTTGGGGTCACAGACCTCAGAAAGCATTAAGCGTTTGCGCCAGGCAATTAACAATTTATGAGGTTTCGAACCTTATATATTTTCTAAAATCTTTGTAAGAAAAAAAAACAAATGAAGTAATTAAAATTTAACAATAAATAGAGTACAAGGTGTGTACTTTAAGAAACTCTTGAGAGAATATTCTAGAAAGAATGTCAACTTCGAAAATAACAATAAGAAAACCATGAAGAATAAGATAGAAGTTCCTACAACTTCTTATATTTAAGCTGAATTACTTTTGGTTATTATACAAATAAGGGCAGGTCACTTACTGTGAAACCTGAAGAGAAAATCAAAAGGAAGGTTCTCGACCTCCTATGTTTAAGTAGGAATCACGAGCCAAATGGGGCAGTTTCCATTTCGTGAAACCTAGAAATAACTCACTCAAGAGTTGAAAGAATTGTTTTCCCTGATTATAAGGTAGAAACAATGTAAGTTTGAACCGTGTATAAAACACGTAGTTATACAGAAATTAATTAATGATAAACAAACAAGATGGAAGGGCACTTCGTTAGAGTGACACCTTATTGGAAATGATCCGGAGTTACAATTTTATTAATATGGTTTGTTAGTTGAAGGTTTAGGAAAGATCAATTGGGATTGAGGATAAATGTTCATGGCCTTATTTAGAATAATCGGACGAGTGTGACGCGGAAGAAATACTGAAAGCACTGTTTCTCACTATAGTTTGTTGAATGGATGTCAAATTCACTGTAGTAACACGAAAGTTTATGGGAAAGAAAGTTATTGCAATGATGAAAATAACTGGTTGCACTAGGTAGGCGAGAGTCTATTTCTTGAGAAGGTTGTGAATTACAATTAAATGCACTTGAACAAATCCAACGGAGGAAAGAAAATTAGCTATGGAGCATTTATTTATAAGGAAGATTTCCTAGTTTAGAATGGCATTACCACAAGTGAGTGGAACATACATGACGGCGTGACTTGTAGATAAAGTACAGGATCTGGAAGGTTCCAGAACGATCCTAATAGCAGAATGGGGCCAAAGTTATTCCAGCTGTGGAACGAGCTTAATCTTTATAGACAGCGGGTAATAGATGATATCCCACGTGGTGAGAAGATCTCTCATTTAACAAGCATAAGAAATGCTGCTTTTCACCAAGATTGACTTAATTAGACAAAAGCCCAACATGGAAAATCCCGCGAAGGATGATTATTTCAACAAATAAGTAATTTCACACTGCCTATAAAAGATCGTTAAAAGCATGTAGAAGTTAAAACCATGAAGATGAGGTTAAAACTTGAAGTTTGTAATTAACTTTGCTGCATGGCGAAGGTGAGGTTCTCCTTGATGTTTAAAGTTACCACATGGCGTGGAATCTGAAAAATGCCTCGTTAGGTCAGGAGGCTAGCTCTAGTTGAGCCTTAACCGAGTCGACGGCCGGCGCACAAGTGAGACCCACTCAGGGAAGCACAGAGAGACCAAGGAAGGGAAAGGAGTGGGGGTAGGAGACAAAAGGAATACATATCAGAATAACCAACATAAGAAATTAAATTCTCTTGAGGAGATGGTCTTCAAAGAGTTGATAGCAGGCGATACTAGCACAGCATGGTGAGTGAAAAAGTAGACGAAGTTCTCTTGCTCATGGAGATAATAGCTGGCGATGGCAACGAGATCTGGTGGCCAGATGGAAAAGGAAGTCCTCTTGCACCAGGAGGAATTGAGGAGCTTCAGAGATTCGCTGCTAGATGACGCTAGGAGGATCATGGAAGATATATATCTAGAACAGACTCACAAAAGATATAGGCGACATGACCATCAAAGAGAAAATAGAAGATCACTGTTGGTGTTTGATAAAGAGGAAGGATTGAACAAGCAAAGAGCATTAAACTTTATATTCTCTCATACCGTGTATTCCAAGAATACACCAGGCTGCGACAGCTCGTCAAGAGTCCTGCTCCTGCTCCAACTTAAGTGATGCCGTTGTAGCTGTGAAAACTCAGACAGTTTTAGAAGGGTTTTTAACATGAAGCAACATGCTCTCAATTATATAAATTAAGATCAGTTTAAAGGTCGCAGAGCCAAAACTCCCGGGTTTCGGCACCAAGGATGTTGGTATTTGGCACCAAAGGATCAGCCGATTAAAGGCTTCCACTATCAGAAAGAACTCAAATACATGTTTAGAGTTAAGGTTAGGAAGAGCATTAAGGTTGAAGAATGACAACATTTAAAGCAAGCATGAAAAAAAGATAGAGAGAGAGCAGGTTACTTTAACATATGAATATTTATTGTAAATATAGGAACATGTGCAAATAAATTCATATATAAACATATATCTCTCTAACAAGAACTCTTTTAAAAGGATTTTGATTGCCTTTATGAAGCATGAGGTTGGCATAACCACCAACTTCAATCAACTACCACAGCTGGTGCTTGGGGGCCTAGCCCAAAACACCAAAACAAACTTCTAAATGCTTGACTAGCACGAATAGTGCTTGGGGGCTCAGCCCAAGGCACTAGGAGAACAATTAAATACATGGACACCTGGTCCAGCAAGGTCTTGAAAATAAACCTCACAATTCTCAAACACTTGGGGCCCGAATCCAAGATGTTTGACACACAAGAAATTAATCCTTGACATAAGGTAATGTACCTCTATAGAAAAGAAAGGACTGGAAGAGTTACATAGATTTGTAAGCAACATCAAAGGTGCATTGAAAGAGAAACATAACCCTAAAAAGGTTATGACGTACAGGGGCCAAATCCTGCCGTAATGTTAAAGAAGAAAAATCCTTAAAGGAAGGAAGAAGCTATCAAGATACAAAATGGCAAAAGCGAGCCGATATGTCATTCCTAACATGAAAGTGGCAAAAGAGAGCGGTTATGTCAATCTCCCTTCGGAGGTTCATGAAAAATTCAATGTTACGTAAACACATTTGCAAGAGGCAACTAAGATGATGGTGATAATTGTTGTTTTAAGGGACCTAACATCTAGGTTATCGGCCCCTAATGATCTGGGTGATAGCGAAAATGAGAATGAAATGGAAACCAGAACGAAAATTATGCGAGACGGAAAATACGTACAAAGAAAAACTCAGATGGAAACAACTCACAATATGGTCTTACAAAAGGGAATTTAGAATGAAAAGATTCACAAAAAGAATAGATTGAAAAAGACCCACAAAACGTAGGCTAGATTCAAAATACGTACAAAATGCAATGTAGCGTCGAAATACTTACAAAATGCAACTGAAATTCAAACTACTTACAAAATGCAAATGAGATCGAAAATACGTACAAAATACAATTGAGGTTCAAAATACTTACAAAATGCAATTGAAATTGAAAATACACAATGCAATTCAGATTGAAATATCCCATTTCCAATCCAAATTATTCACAAAGTGCAATTGAAATTCAAAATACTTACAAAATGCAATTGAAATTGAAAATGCTTACAAAATGTACTGTAGATTCAAACGACTCATGTGGATTGACAATACTTACAAAATGCAATTTAGATTGAAAATATTTGACAAAATGTAATTTATATTCAAAATACCCACAAAATGCAATGGAGAATCAAAATATGTGCAAAATACCCACCAAACAAAATGCAATTTAGATTCAAAATTCGTGCGAAATGCGGTTTTGGTTGAAAATACTTACAAAATGCAATTGAAATTCAAAATACTCACTAAAAGGCCCGGCCACCTGCATTGAAAGACTTACTAAAAAGCAATTTAGATTGTCAATCTTTACAAAATGCAATTGAGGTTGAAAACAATGGCGAGATGTAATTTAGATCGAAAAAACTTACAAAATGCAACGTAGATTACAAAATGCCTTAAATAAATCGCTAAAAGGGAATTTAGATACACGGTGAACCAAGTAACAAAAACAGTGCGGGAATCTTAAAGAGAAAAGGACATATAAGAAAAAGAGGAGAGGAGTGGGTCCGCCCCAAAGGTATGGGACAAAAGGGGAAAACGGACCCAGCTCAGGAATCCCTCGGGGTCGCCAACTCCCGAACTCACCAGCAGTGAGCCCCTGAGGGTGTAGCATTATCTAGGGTGCACCAGAAGTGGTGGGGCTACATACACCCTGCCTCCTTAAGGGCCTTGAGCACAAGGCAGGAGGTAAAAGGAAAAGAAAAAGAAGGCTGACCCCTCACAGAAGGAGGGTATCAGGAAAGATGAGACAAGGGCCAATTAAGGCGGGAAAGTGAAAGACTCCCTAGGCCTCGGATAACCTAATACCAAATATAAAGGGACAGGAATTCCACCTGATCAATACAAAACTTTTCAGTCAAGGGGCTATATTATACCCATTTGGATGGTACATGTTTCGAAGCCTTCCATGGCCCCTTCATCAGCCATACACATAAACATATTGTCAGTACAATCTTGGAATAACATTGAAAAGGTTAAAACCAACATGAGAAAACTTGATGAAAATGAGACATAAAAAACCATGAGGACAGTTGTGGTACAAATACATTGAGTAAAATTTATCCTAAGAAAACCTTACGAATATTACAAACAAATGGAAAAACACATTAATAATAGTATATGTTAAAATGCAAACTTGAAATGCAATTTATATGACTCTTTTAATAATCTTAGAGTTTTGATAAAATATAATAGCAGGATTCCGTGTCCGAAAATCTAGGGAATTCGACCCATAGAAAGAGTTAAAAGTATGTTAAAAAACTGATAGTCATAAAAGACTTTGTTGACTTCATACGAAGGATCGTTGGTAGAAAGAACAATACATCGCCGTGCATGAAAGTCAAATCGGCCAAGCTTGATGAAAGCCTCTTGAAACGGAGACGAAAGGAAATCCAAAAATTCTTCTAGTAGACATATGGGCTTTAGGAGAAACCTAAATGGGAGATAAATCTAGTATTAAGAAAAATAAAAGCAATTAGATAAACGGCAAATGAAATTGGGACAAACGAAAAACGTAGAACGGAAAAGAGCTGTTTAACAGAAAAAATAACGAACTTACGTCATAGCAGAGGGAACGTGACTTCGACGCACTCTGCTTTGTTTTTCGTACTCAGCTGTTCACTTTCACTCGTTTAAGCTGGCCAGATTCTCTAAGTTTTCCTGCGTCGAAGTCACGTTCCCTCTGCTATGACGTAAGTTTGTTATTTTTTCTGTTAAACTGCTCTTTTCCGTTCTACGTTTTTCGTTTGTCCCAATTTCATTTGCAGTTTATTTAATTGCTTTTATTTTTCTTAATACTAGATTTACCTCCCATTTAGGTTTCTCCTAAAGCCCATATGTCAACTAGAAGAAATTCTGAATTTCCTAAACACAAGATGGTTAACTTTCCTTCCGTCTCCACTTCAAGAGGCTTTCATCAAGCTTAGCCGATTTGACTTTCATGCATGGCGATGTATTGTTCTTTCTACCAACGATCCTTCGTATTGTACCCGCTCAGCGGATGGATGCTCAGTCAGTCCACGGCTTGGCTACTGCGGTACGGGGTGTGTTACGTCCCTTCCCCAGCAGACTGAACATCCGATATGTAGACACAATCAGGTTGACAAGATTCAGAAAGAAAAAAAAAACTCAACATGACAAATGAAAAACACAAATTTTTATTCAATAAAAGGAAATATTAATTCACTCAAAAAAAAATTTATAAAAACCAAAATCACTTGATATCTTCCCTTCAAGTGTCACTCACAAAAATAATCAACTCAAAATTTATCAACTTAAATCACTTGGAATTGTCTCTTCAAGTTTCATTCATAAACCAAAAATAAATTCATTAATCAGAAATCACTAAAATTCACTGTAATGTCATTTCATTTTTCTGTGAAGTTTCAGAACTATTTTTGTCTTGCTTAAAATTAAACCCTTAATATTTATTTATATTTATTTTACTTCCTTTAATACTTTCTCCAAGGCTTTGGATATTTACATTCTTTCATTTACCCTTTAGGGTTCCTTTATCATTCATGTTTACTTAAATATTTATTCATTTATGATTTATTAAGTCCTTTGGATCTTAATAATAATTCTTTTCATTTACCCTTCGGGGTCTCTCTATTATTTATGTTCTTTGAATATTCATTTATTTACCAAGTATTTAGCCCTTTGGACCTTCATAATAATTCTTCACAAAGCCTTAGATGTGGAAAATGATATCGCACTGTACAGAAAACATGTCATGTCTAAGGATCGAATCCGTAACCCTCCAGTTACCCCTCATGCATCTAGGTGACTTGCTATTTGCGCCGTGCTGTGTGCTTTATTATTTATTACTGTGGGATATTCATTTATAACAAATTACATTATTTCTTAGCTCGTCATTTGTTTATCTCTGGAAGAAGGAATTTTCTTTATCAACAATATATTATTTGACAAGTCCGTCAAATCTTAATACAACATTCAAACTTTTACTCGGGATGATTTTTTCACTCTCGCAAAAATGATTCTATAATTTATTTTGCTGGCACCTCTTTTGTTTAGATTTTTAAATATTTCCGTGCCGGCCAGACATTACTGGACGGTCGCGCCCTTTAAGATATATCCTCTCTCTCTCACAAGGGCAAGGCCACGGACAAGGTCGTTCCTTCCCCTTGTGGTTCTTTCAGGTGAGATTTATGATGTCTAGCTACCCTCAAAGCCTTTATACTGGGATAGCTTTAAACCTATGTTTCCAAGACTTACAAATTCTTTTTACCAAAGAGATTTACTTCGCTCTTTTATTATTATTATTATTATTGATCCTTTGTTCCCAGGATAATGATATTTAATTCGGAGATGATGTATGGTAGTTTACGGTTCCTATTTCTTACGACGCTTATAATACCTCCAACAATGCCTATTATTTCAACAATGCCTCCTTTTACAACAATATTATACTACAACAAATCCTAGCTGGGACGTCCATCCTACAGCGGGAGTTACATATATTCGACGCTTTCTTTAACCTTACAACAATATTCGATGCTTATTTAGTGGGAATTTCTCATCCACGATTTAACAATACCTTTACAACAATATTCGACATATATTTGGTGGGAATTTTTCATCCACGATTCAACAATACCTTTACAACAATATTAGATGCTTATTTAGTGGGAATTTTTCATCCACGATTCAACAATACCTTTACAACAATATTCGATGCTTATTTAGTGGGAATTTTTCATCCACGATTCAACAATACCTTTACAACAATATTCGACGCTTATTTAGTTACAACACGAGGCTCCTACAACAATATATTTGGTGGGAAATTACATCCACGCATTTCGACAATTTCACTACATTTTTCATCTCACAAATAAATCTATCCGGGTTTAACGCATTTTTATATATTCACTTGAAACTATATTTTATTATTTCCTTAATACTGGCACTTACGGCAACACAACGTGCTTGGATATTATCACAACATTTGCCTGATTTCGGCATTTACACAATTTATTTCATAATTTCTGGCATAATAGCCTACAACATAATATATTCATGTGGGGGTTTTATTCCACCTTTATACTTGGATCTTTACTATTTATTTTTATTTATTGATACTTTATTTCTCGCTCTGTCTGTCTGTTAGGTAGTCAGCCCGAAGGCTGGTTGGATCCTCAAAAGCACCGCCGTTACGTTATGTGAGTAGATACCCACAAAAACCCAAGGCAGCGCTATATTGAGGCGTTCTAGGCAAGAAGAGGAGTGAGATAGTTTGCCATTGCTTTCCTCGCTCTACTTTTCATTTTTGAGTTCCTAGACACGGATCTTTTAATATGATTTTTTAAATATTTTTACTTACTTATCATTTTATTTTCATTCTTATCATTTATATATTTACTTTAATTCATTGCGATGCTTTATTCTTTTGATACCATTCTTTGGTTTACAATTTAACAGTTATTATTTTACTTTATTCCCTTGGATTTTACAATTTTATTATGGTGCATATTTAATTCATAATTTGGCAACAATTTACGCCATTTAATTCATTATTTTTATTCCTTCTTCCAAATTTATTTATTTATGACATATCTCTTTAATCGAGCTTCTTATTTCTTTCTTTTAACTAATCCCAATAACGTTTTATTTCCACCGAGGCGGTCCACGTGGCTAACAATAATCATTTTATTTAGCATTTCAATTACTTGCACATACATATTCATCAATGAATCATCTATCACAACTCCCCAGTCGATGAATGGTTCGATTGATATCTAGCACACAGCACAACAACAAAACATTAATAAAGTTTCATCAACTCACCCAGGCTCCGATTCCATTCTCAGGCAGCTTCACCCACCGTCTTGATATCTACTCATCCGTCGTAACACTCTTTCCTGACACTTATTCATTTTTCACTTGAGACGTGGAAACATAATATAACACTCGGCACAATAGCATTTTTCAACACACGACCCTATCTCAGAGCTTTGGCAATGATGGTTCGTAGTGGTTGGTTCTTGACGCCTCCTAATGTTTCTGCATTGAACGTGCTAATTGGCTCCTTCCTACTCTTGAAATCCCTGGCTCCGTGTAAGTCTCTGAACCCCACGTCCCCGTTCACACGTTCCTACTGGATTCTGGATAAAGTTCCTTGTATTTGTCCTTACTCGTTCCGTGATATTTTGTTATTTGAGAGATCTAATTCCTAGCTCGGTCTCTACTTTGAGAACCTTCACTTGTCTATGTAACGCTTTAGATCTGGAGTCTCGAACCCACAGTCTCTCAAGGTCCCTACTCCTTTCTTTATGATTAATACTTGCTGATTTTATCCTTTTAAGGATTTGTCGCTGATACGGTCTTTGTTGAGGCAATGTTACTTATTATTCCGTATTTTACGAATTGTCTCTTTAGAATTTCACGTTCCGTAATTTTTTATTGATCCAGCGCATAACGCTATAGTGATCACTCAGAATACGAAATGATGACCCGAATGTTCGGTTATTACTTGATGAATTTCAGCACGGCGTTCTCGCCGGCTTACTAACTGGTTGATACGATGTGATATAACGTCGTGTCCCTCTGGACCGACTAACTGTAATAACCCTTTGGGGTCCAATGTCGGACTCAGTCCGACATCGTTAATTTTCAGTTCCGGTCCTATGTCGGACCCAGTCCGACACAAATTTAAGGTTATATATTTCGTATGCTGGAGCAAAAATGGCGCCGAGCTTTACACAGTATACAGCCTAGGCCTTTCTCTGGTACCTACTGCCATCTGCTGTTTAATTTCTTGAAGCTGAATTGTATTTTCTTTGGAGATAGTTACTCACTGCCACAGCTGTGTTTACTTTTGTTAACAACATGGCGTCCACAAGCCGCATGGAGCCCGATGATATTTACGAACAGTTATGTGACAGTGGTGATATTGATGATGATGATGATGATTTGTTTACGGATTCTGATAGTGACATTAGTATTCCCGAATGTGAGAATGATATATAGAGAGAAGAGGAGGAAATTGAGGCGGAAGTTAGTGATGAAAGCGGTGATGTAGGATGTGACGAATGGAAAGTTTATGAAGAAGGTGACTGGTTTTGTAGTGAAAAGCCTGAAGTGGTGGAGGATATTGTATTTCTGGGTGTTAGAAGTTGCTTTGTTGAACAGTTTTCACCTATATCATTTGCAACGAAAGGCAGAAAATAAGCCCAAAGTGAAACATAAGACTTTCAGGGACGAAGTTATCATGGGGCTTGTTGGGGACGTTCGGAACAAAAATGCCCGTAAACGCGGCAGACGGAGCAGCTGTGACGAAGAATTTCGACTGAACGGGAAGCTACACATCATAGATGCTCGTGAGGACAAGATGACCAATGACTGTGCCGTGTGATCCGACAGGAAGGTGAAAGGTGGCAGAAAGGAGACATAATTTTATTGTGAGACCTGTCCAAGGAACCCAGGACTACACCCCCAGCAAATGCTTCCGGAAGTACCATACTTTGAAAAAATATCGCTGATAATGTAGTTAACTTGACTGATAATAAATACATTTGCTGTTCATATTTTTAATGTAAAAATTCAGCTTTGTACTTATGTGAGTATTTCCTTTCCATACTTGCCTAATGTTAAATTGGACCTGTGCAGGATGCAGGCGCGAAATCAATTGGACCCCCAAGGGCTAAAGATGAACTGATGCAGCACGACCCCTTCACGGTCTGACAAACTGCGGACGGTACCACACGCTACTGCATGGGCTGTAGACTGAATGACTGACTTTCGTTCGGTCTCCTATTTATACTAATTTATCAAAACGTAGTTCCCTTACTCGAGTGCGGAGTCTATTCTCTACGTTTGAGCCCCTATTTTCTTGAAACTTTATTCGCGTATGTAAAACATGTTTACTTCGACGTTCATGTCGTGCGGAATCACATTTAATCGTGTACTTATTTTTAATTAATTAAAAAGGTTATTATGCTCTCTCCGTGGCCAGCGGAATGGTACATCAAACTCCGTATCCTTGCGTTTCAATTGACGATGACGCCACTACTGATTCAGCGATTTGCAATCTGTGTCAGCAATCAGGATTACCAACCCATAAGCAAACCCAGTCCCTGTGAATGTCTTAATGAATGATATCAGTGTATAGGGTATTATCTGATCTGTGTTGTCCCCCAAGACTGATTCGCTACTGTCTGGGATTTTTATAACTTCCAAATGAGAATTTATCGCTGCCTCAGCTCTAATATGAGCCAGCCTGAATCATGCAATAGTCGTTAATCACCCAGTAAATCTGTCAGTGATATACTCATCATCATCATCATCATCATTTCCCCTTATCCAGCTCCTGCCGACTCGGGGTATTTATGGCACTTCTCCACTTTCCTCTTTCCTTCCACGATCTTGTCCCAGTCCAGATTTCTTTTTCTCACGCTGTTCTTCACTGAATCGATCCACCTTGTTCTAGGTCTTCCCCTTGCTCTCTTACCCTTGCACTTGGCCTCCAGCATCTGTCTTGGTATTTTATTTTCCTCCATCCTCTTTACATGTCCAAACCACCTTAGTTTATTCTTCTCAATTCTCTCATTTAGTTTTCCCACCCCAACTTCCTTCCTAACATCTTCATTCCTCACTCTGTCTTTCCTTGTCTTACCTATTATACTTCTTAGGAATTTCATTTCACTGGCTTGGATTCTACTATCTTGCCTGCCCGTCAGGGTCCAAGTCTCAGCTGCATAAGTTAATATGGGTACATAGTACATTTTATACATTACCTACTTGCTTTTCCGTGGTACTTACTTATCCCAAACAAGTTTTCTTACACTTTGATAGAATGCATTGCTCTGCTGTACCCTCCTGCCAATCTCCATGTCCAACCTACCAGTTTGCATCAATTCACTTCCTAGGTATTTGAACGTGTCCACAATTTCCAAACTCTGACTTCCAATTTTCACAGTGCCCTTTCCTTGTCTTTCCCCTCTTGTTATCACCATGGTCTTGCTTTTCTCTATACTGATTTTCAGGCCATACTTCTGAATATTTTCGTTCAGTGCATCTAGTTGTTTTTGCACTTCTTCGGTGTTCCTTCTCCAGACCACAATCTCGTCTGCAAATAATAGTAACTTCATTTCTTTATGTCCATATGCTTCCTTTGTTTCCTTTACAATTTCATCCATTACCATTATGAACAAAAGAGGTGACAGCACACTCCCCTGTCTTAGTACAGTCTTGTTCCTAAACCAATCTGTCTTTCCAACTGGGGTCAGTACCCTGCTAACACAGTTGTTGTACATTGCTTGCACCATTTCCAACATTTCTCTTCCCAGTCTCTTCTTAACCATGGTTTCCCATACCTTCTCTCTGGGGACACTATCATATGCCTTTTCTAGATCTATGAAAGTCATGATCAAATCCTCTCCATATTCCCAGTTCTTTTCCATCACCTGCCTCAAGCTAAAGATTGGGTCCACTGTGGATCTTCCACTCCTGAAGCCATACTGTTCCTCTTGCAACTCTCCTTCCACCTTTCTTCTCATTCTTCTTTCTAATATCCTTTCCAGTATTTTTACTATCTGTGATATGAGGGTGATCCCTCTATAGTTATCACACACTTTCTTGTCCCCTTTCGTAAACACTGGTATTATTAGCCCTTTCTCCCAGTCTTCTGGTACACATTTCCGTTTCCACACACACTTTAGCAGTCGATACAGCCATTGCATACCAAAGTGATATACTCATAAATTTGATAAATATTGCTTGCTCAAAAGGGTTTTTAATGATTCCTTGTTGATAGCCTTACAACTCTTGAGTTAGCAAAACTTTCCTTATCGGTTGATACTCCCCTGACACTTATCGCTAATTCGAAGGTTTATGGCTCTCTTAATTGCTCCCAATCTCGCAGCTGTGTTGCTTGAGTCACGTACGGTTTGCATTAACATTTTACAATATTCTCTTTCTGGTGGGCTGAAATCGTTCTTTCATCTTATATATCCAGCGTTCGATTCTTGGGCACAATTCTCATTGGGCACAGTATGAAGTCAACAAAGTCTTTATATGACTATCAGTTTTTTAACATACTTTTAACTCTTTCTATGGGTCGAATTCCCTAGATTTTCGGACACGGAATCCTGCTATTATATTTTATCAAAACTCTAAGAATATTACAAGAGTCATATAAATTGCATTTTAAGTTTGCATTTTAACATATATTATTTTTAATGTGTTTTTCCATTTGTTTGTAATATTCGTAAGGTTTTCTTAGGATAAGTTTTACTCAATGTATTTGTACCACAACTGTCCTCATGGTTTTTTATGTCTCATTTTCATCAAGTTTTCTCATGTTAGTTTTAACCTTTTTAATGTTATTCCAAGATTGTACTGACAATATGTTTATGTGTATGGCTGATGAAGTGGCCATGGAAGGCTTCGAAACATGTACCATCCAAATGGGTATAATATAGCCCCTTGACTGAAAAGTTTTGTATTGATCAGGCGGAATTCCTGTCCCTTTATATTTGACTTTTAATCAATACGGAACCATGAGTGATTGTACGAATAACCTAATACCGTCGGGGTCGGAAGAGAACAAGAGGTGACCAAGGGAAGTCGACAGGAAAGAAGACTGAGAGGAGCCCGGCACAAGTAAGTGGAAGCAATGCCGGACTCAGCTGGGGTCCCGTGGTCGCCAACCCACGTCCCACTAGATGTGAGCCCCTGGGGGAAAGAGGCAACTAAGATGTCTAAACTCAGTAGAGTTATACAAATTCAAACAAAGCAGAAATGCTTGGAGAACTAGTATGCACGACTTCATTTGAAGTATAGAAAAACATTTTAAAGTACAGACAAGAAATGTTACTTATCTTTGATAGGTGTTGGTTCACACAATTAGCAAAATGGCGCACATGGTTAACGAACAGAAGTATGCATCTTGAGAAGCATACTTTATGAAGACAAATTTTAGAAAAAGGAGCATTACAGCAAGCACTTTTATAAGCTCTAATCACTCGTTAATAATACACTGTTGAGCTTATTTTGCAGACTGAAGTTCCATTGTAGAACCTTGAAAATGTACAAGCATAGGTTTTTAGGCCTATTAATTTCGTTGTGAATTCATGACGAAACGTTGTAGTTTCACTAACTTTTGCTTAGTTAGCATGTTGAAAAGTTTGTCGTTGAGAAAGCGACGATTATAACCTCCATAGGTTATGAAGAATAGATGCCCTTAGGACATAATGTAGAATGAAGAAAAGCTTCTTTGCGCAGACATACTAAGTAGACTTCCACATGGTGCTGTTTTAAGTCCCGGTATACAGAGACTGGTGAACAGGTCGACGACTGCAGAAAGAATCACAAAGAAGTCGGCACAACAGGCCATTTAAATAGGAAACAGGAACATGTTCTCGAAAGATCCACGATGTCTCGTGGGGAAGACGTGCTGCTATTGGTCGAGGCAGGATGGCGGACCAATATGAGCGCAGTAATGGCTGTCAGTCCAACTTGAGGTTGCTTCACGTGATAAACTTAACATGTATCACTAAAACAGTGCTCAAAAGAAATGTCTTAGAATTAGGGCATGTATTATAGAGTAACAAGTAAGTAATTTATATTATACTTAATTTGAAATAAAGGAACGATTACAAAATAAAAATATTACTACCACGTGGTATTTTTAGATGTTAGAGAAAATCAAATGCTGTCTGACTGACGTGAGTTCACTACTAAAAAACTTGAAAAATTAATTTATTCGCAAATGCGAGCAGCTTCTATCACAGACAACGCTGTACTGCGTTACGATGCAATTTATGGCAACGTTTGACAACACTGTTCCCATTGGTGATAAATTGGTGCCATCATGCACCAAATTGAACTCCATTATGTGTACGGCAGCACTGGCTTCCGCATGCCCCTGTTTACGTTGGCAGCCTTGCCTAGGATGTGCAAGTTGACCGCGTCTTGATTGGGCTGTGTAAGTGCGTGACGTCATTCAGGCAGGTACTACTGAGGACTCAAGTACGGACAGTAGTGGCTACGCTGGCTAAAGCGCAGCATTAGGTCATGGGGCCAAGCTCTCTGCTGACTCGGTAGACGCATGGGTTCGAGCCCCACCGTCGGCCGTCCTTGAAATGGTTTTCCGTGGTTTCCCATTTTCAACACCAGGCAAATGCTGGGACGGTACCTTCTGACAGGCCACGGCAGCTTCCTTCCACATCCTTGCCCAATTTCATTCACCATCATTCATTTCATCTCTCATTAACTCCTCTCATGAGGTTGGCGTCAGGAAGGGCATCCGGCCGTAAAAACCATTGCCACAAAGACTTCCATCGCATCTCATCCCCGACCCCGTTCGAAAACGGGAATAATAAGGGGTAGACATACACACACTACTGAGGACTCAAGTCATGTAACTGCGAGCTCCAGGAGAAGCCTTCGTGGTTTCTTCCCGGGGGCCAAGAAAATTAAGGTAATGCTTTTAACATTTTATCTAAAGGGGCATTCTACTACTATACTTAGCGTGTGATTCTACGAACTAATTTTTACCAAAAGAAACTGTAACAAGACTATGTTTAGAGTCATCATCATCATCTTGAGCAGTTTCCAACCGCTGGTCGGGTCTGCTTGGAACATAAGCCTCTCCATCGTTTCCTGTCCATCCACCATCTCTCGTCATTTACTGTGTCCCAGCACACTCCTCTTTCCTCCACACTCTTCTTAACTCCTTTTGTCCATCTGTCCCTTGGTCTTCCCCTTGGCCTCCTTCCCGTCATTTCCATTCCAAACATCTTCTTCGGTATCCTCTCCTCTCCCATCCTCCTAACATGTCCATACCATTGTAGCCTAGATCGCTCTATTCTATTTTGCAATGGTTCCTCTCTTACCATCTCCCTGACTCTCTCATTCCTTACTCTGTCCATTCTTGTCACTCCTACCCTACTCCTCTGGAACTTCATCTCCACTGCTCGTATTTTATTCTTGTCCCTTTCCTTCATCACCCATGTTTCTGAACCATATGTCAAAATTGGCACAAAGTAGGTCTTGTAGATGATTCCTTTACATTTTTGTGGTACATCTTTATTCCATATCATCCCCCTAACACTCTTGAAAAATCCATCTGCGCACCTTCCCCTCTCATTTATTTCCATCCTATTGCCTCCCTTTTCTTCAATTATGCTTCCCAAGTACTTGCATTCTACTTTCTGCAACTGCTGTCCTCCAAGTGTTATGCCCATATCCAGTCTGTTCTTCTTCCTCGTTGTGATGACCACTTCACTCTTTTGTGCTGAGAACTTCATCCCATATGATAACACTACCTTCTCCCACTCATCTAATTGCTCTTGTACTTCTTCCTCATCCTCTCCCCATACCAGAAGGTCATCAGCAAACAACATTGCCTTCATTTTCCTTTCCCCAATGCTATTTACCACTTTTCGTATGATTTCATCCATCACCACTATAAATAACAGGGGTGAGAGGGCACTTCCCTGTTTCAGACCACTCTCCAGTTGAAACCATTCCGTTCTCTCTCTTCCCACCTTTACACAGCTTTTGCTTCCCTCGTACATTGCTTTCACTCTTGCCACTGTCTCCTTGTTCACTGCTTTTGCTCTCATTGCTTCCCATACCTTGTTTCTATTAATACTATCATATGCTTTCTCAATATCCAAGAAGGTCATCACCAGATCTTTCCCATATTCATAATGGTGTTCTTGTAGCTGTCTTACTGCAAAGATGAGGTCAACTGTTGACCTTCCTGGCCTGAATCCATACTGTTCTTCCCTCAGCCCATCTTCAACTTCTGTCCGAATTCTTCTCTCCAGTACCTTCTCAAATATTTTGGCGCAGTGGCACTTGAGTGTAATTCCCCTGTAGTTCTTGCATTCCTTCCTACTTCCCTTTTTAAATATGGGTATTATTATCCCTCTTTTCCAGTCCTCTGGTATTTTCTTCTCCCTCCATATCACTTTCATTACTCGAAAGAGCCACTGTGTTCCTATCACCCCTGCTGCTCTCACCATCTCCACACTCACTTCGTCTATTCCCGGTGCCTTTCCCCCTTTCATCTTCTTTAATGCTTCCTCCACTTCTTTCCATGTCAATTCCTTCTCTGAAATGTCTTGGTCACTGTCTGTTTCTTCCTCCACAATGTCCACTACGCTGGTTTTAGTTGGATTTAGGAGTTCCTTGAAGTATTCTCTCCAGATAACCTTTACTTCTTCCATATTTTCGACCTCCTTTCCATTCCTGTCCACCATTCTGACATTTTCCCCTGTATCTCTTCTCTTTGCCTTTATCATTCCATACAACACTTTCTTACTGCCATCACAGTCCTCCTCCATCATTTCTGTCCATTTCTCCAACCATTTCTTTTTCTCTTCCTTCACTACTTCTCCTGCTTCTTTCTTCCGCTCTTGGTATTCTTCTCTTGTTCTGTCTGTCCTCTGTTGGAACCATTTCCTGAATGCTTCATTTTTCTTTTTCACTGCTTCCTTAGTTCTGGGGTTCCACCATGGTGTTTCCTTCCACCTTTTCTTTCCACTAGTTCTGCCACACACGACTTCCGCTGCTTCTACCAACACGTCCTTGAACCTATTCCATTCTTCTTCACCTGTTTTCGGATCAACCTTCGGTAATTTGTTCCTCACTAATATCTGGAACTTCTCCTTATTTCCATCCTCCTTCAGCTTCCATGTCCTTATTCTTCTTTCTTGGTTCTCAGTTCTCCTCTTTTCCTTCAGTCCTCTCACCTTGGCGACTAGCAGACGGTGGTCACTGTCCAGGGCTTCTGAAGGTATTACCCTTATATCCGTGATACTCTTCTTTGTCTCCTTCCCGCATAGAATATAGTCCACCACTGATTTCCTAGTCAAATCCCTGCTGTACCAAGTAATTTTATGGCTCTCTCTCTTCTTGTACCATGTGTTTCCAACCATTAGCCCATTTATCCTGCACAGTTCCAACAATCTCTCTCCCTCCTTATTCCTGTTTCCCCATCTTTCACCACCAATCACTTCCTCAAAACCTCTTCTATCAGTTCCGACATGGGCATTTAGGTCTCCCATGACTATCAGGTCTCTCCCCACTAACTGCTTCTGTTTAGAGTAAATTTTAATAATTGCACCACTACGCGTGATATATTTTTCTTGTGCCGAAACTGACAGTTGAACTTTAGGGTATCGAAGGCTTGGGATGGCCGGGTGAATTACTTTGGTAACCTTGTAGCTTAAACGCTAAGTTTTGTTTTCTTGTTGTCTTAATTCTTTGTTGCGTGCTTAGGGGGAAATTCTCCGCTGATGCGCGGTCATCCTGGCTCCTTAATATCCTATTTGCGGGCACCATCATAATTTTAATTTAAAAGGTAGTGTATTAGATTTCAATCTCTAGGAAGTGTACATTTTTCTGTATGTTCTTTTGGCGGGGTAATTTGTCTTGATTTCCTCACTTTGTTCTTTGATGTTAGGGATGGGGGTATCTCTCGCGGTTGTAACCTTTGTCATACAAGCTAGCGTCCCTTGCTGTTAGATCATTCTTGACCGGCTTGTCAGACGAATCAGTCGCAATAAGCGGCTCTTAACCTTTAACTATATAACATTTCCTTGTTAACTGTATTCTATACAGCCTTTTATTTATGTGTTTTAACTTGTTTGTTCCCGGGAATATAAACTGTGAATATTGTTTTATAAATAATTTTTCTTGTGTGTTGTCATGTGGATTTTTATCCAAGTTTATGTACCTTTGATGCGGATGTAGTTTCGCATTTTAGCTTTAACCTCTCGTATTGTGTTGGGGTTTCATGCATCCCACCCTTGGGGTTTATCTTTCGCACTTTCCCAATGTATGTCATTTCAAATCAAGATAGGCTTTGTGTTTTTCATGTACCTGCATGTCATTTCAAGTCTAGATAGACCTTTGTGGCCCCCATGCACCTGTATTGTGATTGTTTCTTTTAATATTATACCGTGTTAAGGTTATCCTTTGCTTTATTCATTTTAGGCATGCAATCAGCCTTATCGGACCTCAGGACTAATGCACCAGCTGTCCGCTCAACAGGTTTAACCCTGAAGACCCTTTGCATTTCCAGGATGTTTTACATTAGGAATAGCCTTAATATCTTGGAATAAGGGCACTACCCAGCTCTAAACCCTGTGGTGAATGTAACGGGTTAGGGTTGGAGTGGCAGAGATATGTTGGCCAGAAATGTTCGGCAACATGCTCCAGAGACTCTCCATTAACTTCAGGTGATGCTGCATGAGGAGCGGAAACGCATCCCATAGGAAAGCATTTCACAAATTGCAAGTATGGCAGAGAGGTTACGCGAGGTGATTCATGCAAGGGGTGGAAATACCCGTTTTTAAGTGTTCAGTTCTTGTGTCAGTCCCTAAGGGAATGGATTAATTCTGTAATGATAAATTTTGGAACTCAAATTAACATTTTTAAACGACTATGTAATTTACTCAAAATTTAAGACGTTTTCACTTTTTTTCTTATTCTAGAAAATTAAACAGATTTTTTATTTAAAGCATTTTTTTGTATGTGAAGTGGTTTCCAATTGTTTAAAAAATAATTAATTATGCATAAAGAATAATTTCAGTGCAATAAATTATGAGAATAATTAAAAAATACAACTGTTGCGTTTTTTGTTGTTGTTGTTTTTTTTTTTTTTGCCTGCGAGTGTATTTAAATGGATTTTTCTCAGGATTTTTCTTCTGAGCACTGTGAAACTTGGAATGGTATATCTTCATACCAGCCTTAATATACTGACATCTAATTTAATAATGGCAGCTGTGCAATTTTTTTAAATATTGTTCCCATTTCTTGTGTCCTAAGAAAGACCAGTAGGATATATGAAAATAGGCTATATAGTTATTCATGGAACAATTTGTTTATATTGTGTATGAAACTGGCTACAAGAGTTTAAATTAATTAACTTATTAAAATATGTAACTTCTTCATGGTTACTACGGAAGAGGAGTGGGCATCTTGGACATATTCTGAGTCATGGCCCTCCTTGTGCTCAGGCGGCTAGGACTACCCAACTCACTTGTTTGTTTCCTGAGGTGAAACTCGGGGGCCCTGAGTAAGTAAGGCTAGCAACCTGCTTCACTTGTACTCCCTAAACCTGCTAAAACGTCATGAGCAAGCCTCGGACCTATGGGAGTGATGATGTCCCATCCCATCGGAAAAATCAGGGACTCCTTGGAAACGAACAGGCAATCGAACTGGTATTCAATGGGGTGCTATTAATATTGAGGGCGGTTATGGAAGGATGAAAGTAGAGCTGACTGAGTCAGCAAGTAGGATGAGATTGGATATTCTAGGGATTAGTGAAGTTCAGATAAAGGGAGATAGAGAGGAGGAAGTAGGAAATTACAAGGTACGCAAGTCAGGCATAAAACAAGGTAGGGCAAAGTGGGGAGTAAGAATGTTTGTCAAGACAATCTTAAAGGCATAACATAGTTTCGGTGAGGTAGGGGCAGACGACCTTGCTGTTCAACCCCTTAAAACAACAATAACTAACTAGTGTCTGTGAGGTAAGTAAATGAACGATTAATGTGGATAGATTTGGAAATGTCAGGAAGATTTCAGTGTGAAGGGATGGATCAGGACGAAGTAGACAGATTTTACAAGGCACTGAGTGAAGTGGTAGTGAGAGTTAACAATAAAGACAGTGTAGTACTGATGGGGGATTGCAATGCTAGGATAGGAAATAGAACTGAAGGGTATGAGAAGGTAATGTGAAAGTGGGGTGAGGATAGGGAAGCAAACACCAATGGGAAATGTTTATTGTACTTCTGTGCTAGCATGGGGTTATCTGCTGCGAACTCATTCTCGAGAGCATAAGGAGATCCACAGACACACATGGGAGGGTGGAGGAACCAGATCAATAATAGACTACATCATTACTAACTTTGAACTTAGTAAACGGATAAGGAATTGTACACAAACTGATTTGCTGTGAATTAAGCATAGCTGCACCACAAGAGCAGAAAGTGACTGCTGTCTGCAGATGGATTATGGTTGAAAATCAACAGGATAAGGAACTTAGGCAGAACAGATTGAACAGTGACAAAGTACAAACCTCAAAAATTTAAATGAAGTAATCAACAAAGAAACTGATGAAATGCTGGAGCTCCACCAATTTAATTAAACACGACACAAGCTTAGCACCAAATGTCAAACTCCTGACGTCACGTACAACACTACTTTTCGAAAACTGTCACGGCAACAGAGTGTGCTTCAAACGTGAGATGTGTGAGGAAAGAGTTATGTTGTTTTAACCAGGTTTGTTTTGAAAGAAAAAAAAGGCGCACGCGATGTTGTTTCTTGGCAGGAGTAATGATTCTGTTTGTTGCGCATCACAGTCTCTTACCTCAGTATTAAACTGAGGCACATAAATAATAGTTAGAAAATGCACCTTTTCGGATCGTCGTGGTAAGGGGACAAAGCTCTAAGCTCCTCGATTCTCAGCTCAGTTGGAGCCTTGGCGGGAAACGGGAATAAAGACTGAGTGTTCGATAAAATAAAGAAATTACGACTAGGCAAGGCAATATGGCTTTTTCAATTTTACGCCGAACATAGTAAGTATTAAATCACTAGCAGTAGTGCCCGGCTTCGCCCAGTGGATTTTTTTGTTTTATGGATGATAATGAATACTACTACAGAAGTGGCACAAGGTACTTGAACTAACAGAAAAGAAATATTTTAAAAATATAACTTTTTGTGGTGGAGGTTATAGTGGGGGTGATAAGTAGTACAGTATAATGGACGTAACATTCAGGTCATTTTCGCGTAATGATAATGATGAATAGGGCTATTTACTAACTACAGCACTGACACATGTAATTTACAAACTAATTTTAAAAAATGATTAGAAAGAGGAGTTAGTGAAATAAAAGACACTGCCTAGGGCCTATCTCATTGGCTGTTAGAAATGTAGAGACCAACAGTGTCGTCTTTTGTCGCATAGCGCCGTAGGAAAATAATCAGAATACTTTGGAAAATTTTGGCTGTCCCGAGCTCCTGAGGTAGCAATAGTATCATTTATCGCCACATAGCGCTCAACGATAAGGTTCGGAATAAATTAAGGTAAATTTGAAAGCCCCAACGCCTATTGCAGCTGATAACCTCAATGTACTGCACCAACACCATTGTACATATACAGAGGCATATTTTCATGATGATAACTGTTTTAAGGGGCCTAAGAAATCTTTTTGCACTAATTACTCCCCGTGACTGCAATTTATAAACAGCGCAAGATTTAACTATTTTCGCAATTCTGCACCAGAACACTGGTAGGGGCAACGTGATGTAGTCCGAATTGCCAGTCAACAATAGACTTATTAAAATAATCTGACAGTTACACTACTACGGACATGAATGTTTCTAGGGCCTCTATACGGTACGTGGTTTTCAAGTTCATTTTGTCTGTTATTCTAAATGCAGGGAATGGAGAGCGTTGTCCAAAATATCAAGCGGACAGTGTTACCAGCAGGGTTTCAAAGTGTATGTAAAATTTGGTGTTGTTAGGAGGAACGGTGTAGATTTGTGATAAAGGGCCTAAATGCAGGGAATGGAGTGGTCTGTCCGAAATGTTGAGTGGACAGTGTCACCCGCAGGGTTCCAAAAGGCAAGTATACAAAATGTGGTTCAGATCGGTGAAACGGTGTAGATTTGTGCCAAAGGGCCTAAATCTAAATGCAAGGAATGGAGTGGCCTGTCCGAAATTTCATGCAGACAATGTTACTCGCAGGGTTCCAAAGGGTAAGTATACAAATTTTGGTTCAGATCAGTGAAACGGTGTAGATTTGTGCCAAAGGGCCTAAATGCAGGGAATGGAGTGGTCCGTCCGAAATTTCATGTAAACAGTGTTACTCGCAGGGTTCCAAAGGGTAAGTATACAAATTTTGGTTCAGATCGGTGATACGGTGTACGTATCACTAACCATAACGCCAGCGCACGCGGATAAAGCTGTTCGGGAGCGCTTGTTCTTCCGACTTATTGACAAAAATCAATCTTTAAGGTTACCTGAGAGGTGTAGCCTAGTGTAACATAGCCTAAACTATTCCTCTTGAATCTGGCTATCATATACAAAAAGAATTTTTCGAATCCGACTGATAGTTCCAGAGATTAGCGCGTTTAAACACACAAACAAACACGAAAACTATTCAGCTTTATTATATAAGTATAGATTTACAGTATAGTTTCGGGTTATTTTACTTTAATTTTTTTAAGGGTAGGCCTACTTGAAAATTATGTCTTCCACCCAAAATTTGAGGGGGCAATGTCCCCCCTGCCCTCCCCGTGTTTTATGCCCCTGGTGAAAATGGCCCTAAAGCAAACTTTCTGACAATTGAATTAATTATTCTAAATCAAAAGACATCCCATTATTTTCAATTGAAACTACAACCGGTCTCAAGGCCATCAAGTTGTTTTTAGCGACCGCGAGAAGTGTGGTGCATATGAACTGTGTGTACTGATTTATGATACTTGATCTAACATCTGAAAGCCTCCATTTTGTCAATGTTTTCAGGAAAACCCAATTTGGCATCTGAAGATATTTCCTTGGTGTATATTCATGTTCTGGAGTGCACAGACCTAAAAATACTAACAAGCCAACTTACCGAGAGATTAAGACTAATGACGGACCACACTATACCAGAACAACAATTCGGCAACGTAAAAGGGAAATCAACAACTCAGGTAGTGAAATGTATACAAGATGACATCGCAACAGCCCTAGAACAACCAAAAGGAAAGCTCCACGCCATCTTCATAGACTACACTACGGCTTTCGATCTCCTAATTAGAAAATTGATAGTAAGAAGAATTGAAAAAATCACAGGAAGAAATCAAGAAACCAGACTAATACAAAGAATCCTATCCAAGAACCAAATAGAAATAGACGACAGAGTTTCAAAAACAGAGTTGATAGAACAAACGAACGGAGTCTTTCAAGGCGACCCTTCGAGGCCCCTCCTCATCATAATAGCCACTGCAACAGCACCGAAAGAAATAGCAACAGAAAATGTCAAAATATATGCCTATGCAGACGACATGGTAATCGTATCCCAAGAAGCTTTCAACAAACTCGTAGCTTGGGCAATAAAAAACAACCTAATACTAAACGAGAAGAAAACTGTGAAAATGACATTTAGAAGGGGTGGAAGACTTGCAGCGAACGATTACATCCTGTATAAAGTTACTCCACTGCGAAATGTCTCACATTTAAAATACCTAAGAATCACGCTGCAAAACCGAGGGGACACACATGACAAATACATCAGAGAACTTATCTCAGCAGCCAGGACGACAACAAACAGGATAAAGAATCCGAGGAAGCTATCCTTGAAAACAGCGATGACTATATTCCACCTAAAGATGACCTACAGACTAGAGGCGATATGGAAGAACCTAAAAAAGAAAAATCTAGAAGACCTAGAAAGAGTCAAAGCTCACTTCCCAAAAAGAGCACTATGTCTATCGAAGTATGCACCTTCATGCCTCACCTATGTGCTAACAAAGGAACAATTCTTCATAGAAGAACTTCGCCTAGACCTACTCCTGCCAGCCACCGAAGCCTACAACGAACTCCTATGAGATCTCATCAAAAAGGAACAAGAGATAGGGTCGGAGTTCTTTGCCACGGATGCGATGATCTACAGGGACTGGAAGGAAGCCAGATATGACCTACGAGACACAATGACGAGAGTAGCGGTCCATGGGTTTGACCACCGAATATGGATAACAGAAAAGTACCATAACCCAGAAGACAAGTAAAAGTGCAATCTATGTGTGTCGAACTGCGACCAATACCATTTACTGTGATGCAAAAACAGAGGAACCTCCCTAACAGACTTCTGTAAGACTTAAAAAGGACTGAATACAAATGCAATTATCTCTTGTAACATGATGTTACATTCTGTATGGCCATTGGCTGCAATAAAATTTATTATTATTACTATTATATTCATGTTCTATCTGTATTTATCAATTTATATTAGGCCTAATATCCATTCATTATAATCGGATAACCAATTGAGTTGCAAACAAGGCTACTTACTCTTCAGGATATCTTTCCGGGCAGGTAACATGAAGATCTATTTGAGCATGAACTTCTTGCAGACCACTACTTCCTTGCTGAGGTTTTAAAGTAATAACAATGTCAAGTGGTCTCCAAACACTCCATGCAACCTCCTCACGCAAATCTTGCAGTTCCGGCGCATACATTGCCTGTAACAAATTACACATTCTCCGTTACTAAATTCAAACACAATGCCAGCATAACATGGTGAATGCATCCTGTTTATATCTTAGTATATTTAAACCATAAGAACTTTAAAAACAATGAAGCATCTCTAAAATGGCTTGGATCTTCTTTCCCTGTTTGGTAAGAAGGGTGAAAAGAGAAGGACTAATGCACACAGGGTAGGATACTCAAGTAGTTCGCCACACTTTTCATTATCATGAAATCTCTACATAGTATCAAACAAAGTCCCCGATTCATGGATGTAACAGGTAATCTCGAGAACCACTGGTTAGATTTTGATGCGATTTTCACCATCCTGTAAAGGATTTCTCGAGGAAGGTTTCTGTAGAAAAAATTCCTTTATCACTGAAGGAAGCCGAGCAGTAGAGATTTCGGTGAATCGAGTCAAAGAAAAACCTGCCGTCCGTGCGACTTTTAAGCTTACACTGGGTAAACCGTTAAAAATATCTGTATTTTATGCATGTAAGATTTGTTCGGCATACGTTCTACAAAAAAAAGTCCGTGACAGCATATCTCTAACTTTAATATATCATCACCCACTATAAGTGTTTTTAAGTTTTCATTTCTTCTAACAATCTCCATTCAGTGGAAATTTAAATACTAGCTTCGGAGCGTGTTTACGAGCAAGCCTATCATGCCAGCTACGGCCAGCATCAAACTGTCGAGTTGTGTAGAGTTAAAACTTCAGAGAAGAGTAGGCCTATATGTGTTTGGAGTTTCGCTGTTTATCTCGGCTTTTTTGAATTGCGTCTGGGACCTGCAGTCCGTGGGTAAACCGTTCAAGATACCAGATAAAACCGGGGCGGGTTGCTAGATTCTTTATAAAACCTTGTCCTTTCATTCCAGAATTACAATTGAATACATAATGATAATTAGCAAGTACTTCAGACATACCATATGAGAATTCTATTCATCAACGACACTACTTTATATACAGGGTTATTCACCCAAGATGTTACACTTTCATAATGTCTAACACAACGAAGATTTTTAGCCTACTTTTCACATTTTGCAAAAATGAGGAAAAAGTAGACTTATGAGATCGGGCAAATGTGTGTCTGTCTGTCCTTCTGTCTGTCTGGCTGTGTGTGTGTCCCCCCCATCAACTCCTAAACGGCTGCAGCAATCGAAACAAAATTTGGTAGGAGTAAAGATCTATACCTGAATATCTCACGGCCGTA
The DNA here is from genome assembly GCA_946902985.2 of Meconema thalassinum. NCBI lineage: Eukaryota > Metazoa > Arthropoda > Insecta > Orthoptera > Tettigoniidae > Meconema > Meconema thalassinum. The sequence goes on from OX336389.2 coordinate 971,429,564, forward strand.
TTTGAAAATGATGTCAGTGCTACCAACTGCTGAAAAATCGCAATTGATCTTTGAGCTCCATGTTGGATATCTTGGAAGCTATGAATGGGAGCTATTTCAAAATTGGCACACGTATAGATAATATTATTGCAGTTTAATTTCCAGGAGCCCATACATGGCAGTGTTGCCAAAATGATTATAAGCCTGCTGATAGGTCCAAATTTTAAATGCATATAACTTCTAGAGTATCAATTGGATCTCAACCAAATTTCGTATGTGCTATGGGTACATAAACAGATATGAGTGAGCATATTCTTAGGAGCCACCAGGGCTGCCAACTGTTAATAAAAGCTCTCAAATTATTTTATCCAAATACCCATATATCAGAAAGTATACAAGCCGACAGCTTTAAACTATGCACACGTATAGTACCTGACATTCTAGATTAATTTGGAGTAACTAAAGGACCTCAGTACTACCAACATGATTCTAAGCCTGCTGATAGGTCCAAATGTAAATACATGTAACTTCTATACTATCAATTGGATTTCAACCAAATTTCGTATGTGCTATGTGTACTATAACAGATATGACTGTGTATTCATAAGAGCAACCAGGGCTGCCAACTGTTGACAAATGCTGTCTCAATTTGTTTACCCTAATATCAGTATATCATGATGATGATGATGATAATTGTTTTTTTAAGGGGCCTAACATCTAGGTTATCGGCCCCTAATCATCAGTATATCAGAAAGTATTCAAGCCAACAGCACTAAACTTTGCACACGTATAGCACCTTACATTCTAGATTAATTTGGAGTAATTAATATACGTCAGTGCTTCCAACATGATTCTAAGCCTGCTGATTGGTCCAATTTTAAAATACATGTAACTTCTATACAAATAAATGGATTTCATCCAAAATTGGCACAACAATAGATCATAATAGTTCAGATTATTTCTGACCAATACATGCAAGACATTGTTGCCAACATGATTTTACGCGCGCTGTTAGATCCAATGTTTAACTGCATGTAACGTCCATGCTATCCATTGGACTTCAGCCAAATTTTGTATTCTGTACCTTAAGAGATGGAACTAAAACTATATTCAGTCACCAGGGCTGCCAACTGTAGTGCTCTATTAGGCTACATTATGCCAGTTATATTTCGAACTAATAAGAAATTTCGTTATTACCAACTCAATGTCGTCATTATTCTAATTAGGTCCATATAGATTAATCATTGGAATGAATCTTACATTTCGAGAAAAGTAGGCTTTTTAGTTCGTCACGGAACTTCTTGTTATATTCTGTTTTCAGATTCTTAAACATTATTAAGGTAATAAGTAAAACAATGTACAGTAGAACTCCAATTATCCAACCTCCGACTATCTGAATCGCTGATTATCGGAATCGCTTTCAGGAAAAAAAAAATGGAGATGAAACGTACTGTGATTCGCAAAATAATGATTCTGTCTAGGCGCACTATTGACCTTCCCTTCACGAAGCTAGTGTTAGCGCAGCGCAAACCTTATTGGGATGATGAGCTTACTTTCACCAAGATGTTCAGCAAACAATGACTTTCATTTACTACTATTGTACAGCACTTTAAGTACATATGCTATATAAAATGTAAAAGTGTTGCCTTTTCATTTAATTACATAATTAAAAATGTATAAGTTACAGTACCGAAAATAAGCTCTATTTCTTTAAAATATATTATGTAGTCTATGCATACCATGTATGTAAATCCAATTATCCGAATTTTTGACTATCCAAACGGAGTCCGGTCCCAATTGATTCAGATAATTGAAGTTCTATTGTACTTCGCTTTTACTTTTTTTCAAACATCAATAATATTCAAAATAGTGATATTCGAGTCCGAGCAAGGCAATGTGCTTGTTTTGATCGTGGTCACACAGGCACTCACATTAGAAATATGGCTTGTAAATACAATAACAATGAATCCTTTGGTTTCAAAATGTTTCTTTTTGTTATTGTAACTTCATATAGCGGCTTGAGATACATTGGTCATCAGACCTGTGCATTGATTTTATCTGATAATGGATAAAGTGTGTCTCTTGGGAGACTATAGAAGACCTTGAAATAAATCCCGTCATTTTCTGGAAGGGTTGTGGAAAGGCTTGGGGAAAGATCAGGCTCAGGATGGGCTCTATCAGAGCTGGGATTTGAACCTCACACATTTGAACTTAAAAGCACCCAATTGCAGTAACGGAGAGTGCATTACGGTGCTTGGTTACACTCCTGGGATTCAAAATGATTGTGAGACAGGTAAACAATAGATGGAAAAGGGAGGTTTATGTGTTTTTTTAATAGTATCAGTTACAAAGGAACAAAATTCTGATCCGAGGACTGGAAAGGGGTAAATTCAACCTTATTATGCATGCTGGAAAGGGTTTGTTCGATTTCCTTCTCAGCCAGTTTTCTCAGTTGCTTTCTGCGGTTTTCCACTTCTATTTCAGACAAATACCGAGGTGGGGCCTAATGAAAGCCACAGCTGCCTCCTTCCCAATCCTAACCTCAATTACAAACGACAGATACCAGATTAGCATAGGTTATCAGACAAATTCTACAACATACCCAAGTACAAGGGGCTGATAAATACACTGCCCAAGCTCTTACATAAAATGACAGCAATAATAAGTATTCTGCAAGAAAAAAGTCAATAGCCAGCCCCGTGGTGTTGGTGTAGCACGCCTGCCTCTCATTTGGAGGCCCTGGGATTGATACCCGGCTCCGTCAGGGACTTTAGAAAACGACGCGAGACTGGAACGGAGTTTTTTTCACCCTCATGAGGACAACTTAGTAGCCATCTGACAGTGAGAGAGCACCCAATCACGAAAACCAAGATTAACGGCCGATGGAAACCGACGCATTGATCATGTGTAACCCCGTGATCTGTACGCCGAATGGCTGGTTAGCGGTCGCTAGGTAGGCCAGGACTCTTCATGGACTGTGGTGCCACGGGTCAAGAAAGAAGTTAGTGTAGCGACGGAACTCGCTCTACATTGCTCAGTATTTAGACCAATCTTGCTGTATGGAAGCGAGAGCTGGGTACATTTAGGATATCTGATACGTAAGCCAGAGGTAACTGATATAAGGATAGAACAAATGATTGCTGAGACAAATAGATAGTAGCAATGGCAGGAAGGTACTCGTAACGAATAGATAAAGGCTAAATTAGAAATTGACACGCTAGATGAAGCAGTTCGTATGAGCTGACTCAGATGGTGGGGTCATGTGAAGAGGATGGGAAGGATAGATTACCTACGAGGTTAATGAGATTAGGTGTAGAAGTAAAGATAAGCAGCTGTAGACCTGGGAGGCGATGGAAATATTCAGTGTTGAACTACAGTATTTGAAAGTGAGAGGTGTAGATGCAGAGGAGACCGCGGTGCTATCTGCTAATACGGGATCAAGGAGGGTACTTGTTCACAAACAGAGTTTTGCAGACTAAACTGGACACTGAAAGGCAAATCAGTCTCAAATGAAAATGTAAGTTGTTGTATATTTAACAAAATTAATAGAACTGATGTTTCCTAAATTATTACTATGTACTCTGTTGATAAAATATGATGAAATAAACCTACAATGAAAAACAATAATCACAGCCAAAACACACAGTCACACTTGAACAGATGCTAAGTAAAATGCACAGTTTGTTGCTCATTTCGTTACTTACAGGACATCGAATAAGTTATTTCATCTCTGGTTGCAGGGTCAATGAATGACCATTTTGAAATATGTTCATAATTTTTATTCTGAAAAGGTGGTGACGATTCAGTAGACTTCTCAAATCTTAAAAATGTTGATAGCAATTTTGCAACCTTTTCAGTTTCTCCTTGCTGTTTTAGTTTTTAATCTCTGTGCGCCAGACAGTATTTTTCCTTTGGAAGTAGTGACATGTTTGTCAAGGTAGATAACAAACAATGTTTAACTAATTGAAATTGAAGAAGATTTTAAACTCATGACATCCCTATAAGCAAATAATAGGCTATTCCTGGAATGTTACAGGTATATTATTTTAATATTGAAATAATAATAACATAATACTGTATTATATTAATACTAGCGGACCCGTGGGAGAACTCTTGCATGTGTATAGACCACCCGCCCGGCTCGAGTGCTATGCGGGCTATACGCGGCACAGTTCTGCCAGGGGCTATAGTCTTGTTTATTTGTTTAAAAGCACTTTATAAATAAATATACTTCCGTTGACTTTTCAAGAAATGCAAGACTTGTCCTGTACTATTGAGACAATTTGGAAGATTTTGGTTCAAACCACACCCTCTAACTCCTTCTGGTTTAGGAGCTTGAGTTTTGTGAAACATACACCTTAGCGTATCTATATATAAAAATTAATGTTACGAGATTGTCTGTCTGTCCCCTATGCGTTCATATTCCATTCATCCGATTGCGATGAAATTTGGGTGAGTTGTTGTGTGCACTCCAGGGAAGGTTTCTGGCTACAAATTATAAATGTAACACAAAAGGGTGAGGGACTTGACAGGAACCCTTAAATCCCACAGTAACCCAATTGCACAATCTGTATACTTATGACACCGCAATGCAAGGTGTAAGAAAGGCTTGCTGATTCATCGCGAGGTGACATGAGGAGACTGTCAGCAGCCCGCCGTGTTATCTGGTATCGCTGTCTATTCCAATACAGTTCACGCCAAGGGTTTTGGCCGGGGGCTCATTATTATTATCTTCCTTTCTGTCTTTGATGCCAGGAATAGCTAGTTATATAGATAGATTAAAGCTAGGAAGGTGAAATTTGGTATCTAGGTAGTTACTAGCACAATGAGATACTGGAATACACAGTTGTCCAAAATGAAAGCAACAAACTGCTATTTCTCTGTCCTGTGGCTAATTCACGATATAATCAGACGAAGTGTCAAGAAATGTCCGTAAAATCGTGTTCTGCACGGAAGATGGCATTCCTCCCATTGTACAACCATGCAAACGATGACGTCAGTGCATCTGTCAAACTGGGTGGTGCTTACTGGGTAGTTCCACATCAACACTCGCTGTGTACACATGGACAGAGAATGCGTCTAGAAGACCCTCTGTGGTGGAGGGCCATAAGAAGAATGGAAGCAGGACAGTCGCAAAATGATGTGGCCCGATTGCTTAAAGCGAATCGTTCTGGTGTTTCTCGGATGTGGCAACTGTTTGTAGAGACCAAAAATGTATCCCAAACACCACATGTGACATCAGAACAAGAGGACCGTTATTTGGTTGTCAGAGCATGACAGTACCGCCATAGTACTGCATGCCAACTGGTGTCTGACCTCGCAGCATTCACTGGTACAGTTATATCAAGGCAAACAGTGTACAGAAGGCTTCGGCGGAGTGCCCTTTATTTTCGGAAACCTGCTGTATGTGTACCCCTGACGCGTCTGTACAGAAGGGAATGTATATAGTAAAGCCATTATTACTTCCGACTTTACATTTCAGTGCTAGGCTAGAGTTTCATTCGCTAAATCACGAATGAAACTCAATTTGTTGTGACATGTCGATTTGAATGGCTGCCTGTAATTGTCTAGTTAAAGTGATTTTCCTTCTTACCGCTAGATATCCCTGGGATAACACTGAAATATCAAGTCGGAAGTAATGATGACTTTACTATAGAGTGGAGTTGTCAACATGCCAACTGAACGATCGAAGAGTGGGCCAATGTCCTTTTTTTCACAGATGAGTCCCGATTTGGTCTGAAGAGTGATTCTCGACGGATTTTCATCTGGAGAGAACCTGGAACACGATTTTGGGACCCAAACATTGTGGAAAGAGGCAGATTCAGGAGGATCCCTAAGGGTGTGGGCAGGGATTATTTTGACTACTTGAACCCCTCTTCAGGAAATTGTACAGGTAAATTGGCAAGGTTTAACAGCTGTCAGGTATTGTGACGAAATCTTGGGACCTCATATTCGGTTGTTGCGAGGTGTTGTGGGCCCAGACTTCGTACTGTACTAATAGATGATAATACCAGACCTCATAGAGGACAGGTGGTTGATGTTTTCTTGGAAACGGAAGATATTGCATGCATGGTGTTGCCTGCTCGCTCTCCCGATTTGAATCCCATAGAGCATGTCTGGGACCCACTAGGGAGACGAGTTGCATCACGTCAGCGTCCACCAACAACTCTCCAAGACCTGCGAGCTGCTCTGCAGGAAGAATGGGCGTTATTGCCTCAACATGAGATTGATGACCTCATTCGCAGCATGACCCGCCGTTGTCAGGCCAGAGGTGGTCACACCCCATACTGAGCACATTAACCAGTTGTCGGAATGTGTGTGCAAATCCATGAAGTTGGAAGAAACGAAGAACAGTTTTGTCGACTGTTATGCATGTTGCAGCGGTTTACTTTCTATATTCTTCACATTTTGCTACTTTACTATCGCCTGTTTATACTGTTTTGTGGCAAAATAAATGCAACCTTGCAATATTTAAGTTTGTTGCTTTAATTTTGGACACCAGTGTACATAATTATATTGAAACGTTCCTAACAGGTGAGTAGGGAGGAGGAGGGAACAGGATTTGCACATAAACGAGGTTAAGAGATCTAAGAAGCTGAAGTTTGGTTCGCAGGAAATCAAATATGTTCCAAAAAAATTTCAAATAAAGAGAGGAAACGCAGGTGGCCCAGTTAAAGAAACACTATGAGCTATCTCAAGACAAAATGAGCAAGGGAACTGAAATTCTGTGCATCGTTACCTTATGGTGGTTGTCTTTGGTTTAATTGGCTCATCATTGTTGTTGAAGCCAACTTCGTTTGAAATGTACAACAAAGACAGATCTTAATTAACAATCGCATCTTATATCTTAAATATTTCTTATATGGAGTCAGGTACAAGGAAGAGTAAATGAATTAACAACAGCAATTACTGACAAATTAAATAAATGATGGTGAATGAAAAAGGGCTTAGAAAGGGGCGTTAACTTATTGGTGGGTACTTACTCCGTATTTACCTGGAAGTGAAAATAGAAGCATCGATCATATAATTTCATTTGACATTCATCATTCAACGGGTACCATGCCAGTATTAATATATTCCTATAATAGTATTCGAAAGCGACATACAATATCTTATGAACAATCCAGTGATATATTAAGGTAACTGTACCTGTTTTCGTCACTGAGCCAGTAGTCGTCTCTCTCATATATAAGTACAAAAAATAGGCATGTCAACGGGTCTTTCTCAACCCACAAAGTCTTACGAGATGTGTCATAACTTCGTTGCCGATAAGGAGCAACTTTGCAATATCATGCGTGTGATGTAATAGGTGATTCCCAGCTTCAAACATCTCCTGTGAGTTGAACTGTCTTGACGCGGCGTATTGCTTCCCACAAGTGCTAAGCAGGCACGAGAGTTAATTATGTGCATACGTGTTATGTTCGGACATTCTAAAATGTTACAAGTGCGTGATATAATTGGTAAATGTTTCTGTAACATATGTGATTTGTTATTTCGTGCTCATGTGCCTAGTTTCGTTAGAAATGCCGGTGACGAACACTGGATTAAAAAAAACGCACTTTACCAATGCTCGTCATTTGTGACGAAAACTGGCACACTGTCATTTCTCCTTGTACGACCTAACTAACAGCGGCAATATACTTATAATGTAGCTCTGAAGCACCCTGTATTAATTAAATTATCATTTGATCATTGTGTCCAGTAGTTGTCAAAGCTGACGATCTTTAGAGCTCACTCGTGACGAACACTAGTGCACAATAATGTTAACGTTTCGCAACCAATAAACATTTACAGTGTATTGTTATTAAGTAGGTCTCTCTTCTTGACGGCCACATCTCAGTAGGCCTAGGGTTTTTTGGCTAGGCGTGCTACAGAGGATTTTGTTTATTTTTAATTGAGATGAAAAATATTATATTATTCTAAGACTAAATCTTTGCTTTCAGGCAATATGTCAAAACGCACATTTCCGAATTATGATATTCAGCAAATGGAAGCTGCTATTAAGGCCGTTGTGGAGGACGGCATGAGTATTAATAAGGCCGCGGAGAGGAATGGTGTTCCAAGAAACACTCTCTCGGACAATTAAAGGAAAATCTCCTAGAGAGAGGAAGATGGGGCCAAGTTCCTTTCTAACAAAGGATGAAGAGGCTGTGCTAGTTCAATGGGTAATCTCACTAGGAAAAGCGGGGTTCCCGGTAACAAAGGACGATTTGCAAAATAGCGTCCAGAGCCTCACACAAGAATTGAGAGGGACTTTCCTTTCAAAGATGGGCGGCCAGGAAGAAAATGGTGTGAATCTTTCCTAAAAAGAAATCCAGGTCTATCTTTACAAACCCCTCAAAATTTGACAGTAAGCCGTGCTGAATTACAGAACATCAAATTAAAACCTGGTTTTCAGAAGTCTACAGCTATTTGGTGGAAAGCGACTTCCAGTCTATTTTGTCAGACCCTCGGCAACTGTTCAACGCAGACGAGACGGCTTTCTTTCTCAATCCGAAAGCTAACAAAGTGCTGGCGAACAGGGGTGACAAGACAATATATCAGCAAGTGAATTTGGATGAGAAAGAATGCTTAACGGTACTTGTAACAGGCAATGCCCACAGTGATATTTCTCCTTCCCTTGTAGTGTTCAAGTATGAACGTCTGCCGCAAGACATCATTGCCGCAATGCTAGCACGCTGGGACATTGGCAAATCGCCAAATGGGTGGATGACGGGGGGAAGTGTTTTACGAATTTCTCAGTAACATATTATTTCATCCTTGGTTGGTTGAGAAAGAGATTCCTCTCCCTGTCATTCTATTCATAGACGGGCACGCCTCACACTTGACCATACATACTAGTAAATTTTTTGAGGATCATGGAATTGTTTTGGTCGCTTTACTACCTAATGCCAAACACGTACTTCAACCCATGGATGTAGGGGTTTTTAAGCCACTAAAGACTGCCTGGAAGAAAAGTGTACATGAGTGGCAAATTCAGAGGGTTGCTAATAGCGAAGATACTGCACTGTAGAAGAAGGATTTTTCGAAACTTTTGGCAACAACAATTGGTGTTAGGCCTTGGCGAATGGTCATTCTGCGGGCTGTTATGCCGTGGACTCACTTTTTATGTGACTACGCCTCCAGACCCCCCCTCAAAATAAAAAAAGACATCGGCATAATGGCCCGGAAAATAACCAATCGCTCCTGAACACCTTCGTGTGTTTATATTGTTCCAATTTCTATTATTATTATTATTATTGTATTTCTAATGCACTTTAAGTTAATACAAAAATAACTCATAATAAATATGTTTAGAGCAGAATTACGATATCTTCATGCCCGTATGTCTTCTACCCACCATTCCCGCTTCCCGATGCCGTCATTTTTCTTGTTTTTGTTTTGTTAATTTGTTTTTTTCTTTGTGTATTTTTTTATTTTTTATTAAAAAACATAATTACGGTACTGGTACTGTTTTAATTGTAAATGTTAGCCTCCAAGTCGATAAATCGGTGTCTTACGCAACAATTGACAGAAATGCATTATAAACAGCAGACAAGGAAAACTAACAATGTGACGGCAATTGGTGCAAACGGGTGACGAATATAGGTGACATGGTGCCGAGGACTAGCGCAAAAAAACACCTTTTTTTTATCGTAATTTTTCCTAAAACGAATATTTTTGATATTGAGAGTTTCCTAGTGTTTGAGTAAAGTTTGAGGTTAGGTACAGTGCTTTTGTTGATTAAATTTACCAAAATGTATAAGGTATATATATTTTCTTGAATTAAATCTGTCTTTAAATGACAACCATTGGTCCATTTAGGCTACCTTTCCTTGTTGCATTTCCAGGCATGATATCCCCAGAAATCACCCTATTATTTTAGAATATGAAGTCCTGTGCACAGGGGGATAAACTCTTGCACATAACATTGGAACTATTAAAATACAACAACAACAACAACAACCCCTGGCACTATCTAGCCCATGACGGACTAAGGCCGACCAAGCGACCGCTGCCCACCCATTTGGCCTGCAGATATTGGGGTGACGCGTGATCAGCGCGTCGGGTCCCCTCGGCCGTTAATCTTGGTATTCGTGATCGGGGCGCTGTCTCACTGTCAGACAGCTACTCAATTGTCCTCACGAGGCTGAGTGCACCCCGTTCCAACCCTCACGTCAGATTTAAAATCCCTGACGGAGCCGGGGATCGAACCCGGGGCCTCCGGGTAAGAGGCAGGCACGCTACCCCAACACCACGGGGCCGGCTACTATTATAATACAGTACATTCAGTACATTCAGTCTCCCACAAGTCCAACCCCTCCTCCACGTGGTGGGAGACGGGCAACGGCATGAAGTAGGGGATTGCCTGTAGGGGTGAAGTACAGTGGGGACTTGGTGTGCCCTGGGACCGCTACGGTAGCTGTGAAGGCTCTATGGGAACCCTGAAAAGTGACGGCTGACGGGGCTCTGGTGAAGCTACGATAGGCCTAGCAAGCCAGTAGTGGATATCATATTTGCTTTCAAACCAGGAACAGGCCTCGGAAAGGACGGATGCAAACGACGACGACCCGGATATGCTAATGGACTACGAGTTGGGACATTAAACATACAGACACTGACAGGAAAAGTGGAGGAGATTGTAGATGTGATGGAGAGAAGAAAACTGGATGTACTGGGCTTGGCAGAAACAAGATGGAAAGGAGAAGGTCGCAGAGAACTGAGGAAAGGGTACCGGTTGTACTGGAGTGGGAACAGTGAAGGAAGGAGCAGCGGAGTACGAGTAGTTGTGAGAGATGGAATGAAGGAAGAGGTAAAGGGAATAAGTGACAGGATCATGAAGATCAGAGTAAATGTAAAGGGAAGAAGCCTGGAGATAGCCCAGGTGTATGCCCCTCAAGTTGGATGTACAGCTCAAGAGAAGGAAGACTTTGAGGAGGAGCTACAACAGCAGTTGAATGGGCAGAGCATCATTGTCATGGGAGATTTGAATGCACATGTAGGAAGTGAAAGGCAAGGATATGAAAATGTATGGGGAGCAGAAGGATGGGGTAGCAGGAATGAAGAAGGGAGAAAGTTGCTGGATTTTTGCAAGAGAAACGGTTTAGTGGTAGGCAACTCCTGGTTCCGGAAGAAAGAAAGCCACAAGGTAACGTGGTACAGCAGTGATTTAACAAAGAAATCTTTGGTAGATTACATGCTGTACGACTGGGAAATGAAGAGAAGTGTCAGAGATATAAAGGTAATACCATCAGAGGCCTTAGATAGCGACCACAGAATACTTGTTATGAACCTGGGAGTTGTTAAGGATAGCAAGAGGACAGAGTACCAGGAAAGGAGAATCAAAGTATGGAAACTCAAGGAAAAGGAAGACAAGGAAGAATTCCAGAAGATAATAAGGGAAAGGATGCCAACAGACAATCCTAAAACAGGGGAAGAGGAATGGAAGCAATTCAAAAACACAATGGTGGAAGCTGCAGTGGCAGTATGTGGAAGAACAAGCAACAGAAAGCGGTGTAAAGAGACACCATGGTGGAATGAGAGAGTAAAAGAAGCTGTGGGAAGGAAGAACAAGGCTTTCAGAGTGTGGTTCCAGGAAAGAACTGATCTGACAAGGGAAGATTATAAGATAAAGAAGAAAGAAGCAAACATGATTGTCGCAGAGGAGAGGAAGAAGTGGATGGTAAAGTGGACAGAGATGATGGAGGAAGACAGCAGAGGAAATAAGAAAGTACTTTATGGGATGGTCAAAAGTAAGAGAAGAGGTCTGCGAGAGGATGTGGTAATGATGGACAAAAGCGGAAATGAGGTACACAACAAAGAGGCACTCAAGACAGTGTGGAAAGAGTACTTTCAGGATTTGCTGAATCCAAATGGTCATAGGGAGGAAGACAATGTATTGGAAGATGGAGAAGACAACACAGGAATGGAAAAGGACCTGACTTGGAGAGAACTGGAAATGGCTATAGACAAGATGAAAGGAGGAAGGGCACCAGGTGGGGATGAAGTGAGTGTTGAAATGGTGAAGGCAGCAGAGGAGGTTGGGAAACAGTGGCTGTACCGTGTGATGAGGGTGATATGGAAGGAGAAAAAGACCCCAGAAGATTGGAAGAAAGGAGTAATTGTCCCAATATTTAAGAAAGGAAGCAGAAAGGAGTGCAGAAATTACAGGGGAGTCACACTCATACCTCACTGTGCCAAGATATATGAAAAGATATTAGAAAGTAGAATACGAGCCAAAGTGGAGAGAAAATTGAGAGAGGAGCAGTATGGATTCAGACCTGGGAGATCAACAGTGGATCTCATATTTTCAGTGAGACAGCTCCAGGAACACCACTACGAATTTGGAGAGGATCTGCTGATGGCCTTCCTGGACATCGAAAAGGCCTATGATAGTGTGTGTAGGGAGAAGGTTTGGAAAGCAATGGAAAACATGGGAGTGGAAAAAGAGACTGTAGGCAGAGTGAAGGAGATGTATTGTGGAAGTGTGAGTTGTGTGAAAGTTGGAGGGGAAAGAACAGACTGGTTCAGACAAATGAGTGGCCTGAAACAGGGTAGTGCACTTTATTGTGGTTATGGACGAGGTAATGACATGGATAGCAGGAAAGATAGGAGAAGATAAGATGAAAGCAATGGTGTTTGCAGATGATCTCATGGTCTGGGGAAACAAGGAGGAGGAAATTCAGGAGCAACTGAAGGCTTGGGAAGAAACAGTGGGAGAGTACGGATGGAAGTTCAACATCAGTAAATGTGAGATCCTGTTAACGACCAGGAAAAAGGACAGACCAATGAGTGGGATAACACTTGGAGGTGGACAGCTGAAGAAGGTGGAAAGTCTCAAGTACTTGGGAAGTATAGTGGAGGAAAATGGGAGAAATTACAAAGAGATTACGGAACGTGGCAGACAGGCAGAAGCATTTCTGAGAAGCATTAGGAGCTTAGTGTGGAATAAAGATGTCCCACAAAAAAGCAAGGAAGTGTTATACAGAAGCTACTATATCCCGATACTGACCTATGCTTCAGAAACGTGGACAATGAAGAAAAGAGACATAAGCAGAATACAGGCAGGTGAAATGAAGTTCCTGCGAAGTAGGATCGGAGTAACAAGAAGAGACAGGGTGAGGAATGAAAAGGTCAGGGAAATGGTGAAAGAGGAGCCCTTGCAAGGTAGGATTGAGACATCAAGACTGAGGTGGTATGGACACTTAAAGAGAATGGATGAGAAGAAGATTTCCAAGAGGATACATGAGATGCAGATACAGAAGAAACGACCAAGGGGAAGACCAAGAGATAGATGGCTGAAAGGAGTGGAGGAATGTGTCAAGAAGAGAGGCGAGGACTGGACCAGAGTGACAGCGGAGAGGTGGTGGGAAGAAAGAACTAAGTGGCGAGGCTTATGTTCCAAACAGACCCAGCCTGGGGCTGGAAACTGTACAAGATGATGATGATGATGACATTCAAATAAAATAAAATTTTACACGTGAATTACCAAGAGACTTGCAATGACCAACAGTAAATCACACTCACCTGGGGTCCTTGGTTTGAAGTCTGCCCTCATATAATCAGGTCTAGGCCTATATGATCTGGCCACATAAACAATTATGAAACTAAGTTTAAAAATATGTGCTAGTAATGGAATTTGTACAGTTTTCACAAACTGTACACATCTTTACATTGTTTACCGTTTTATTTCCTGAGGTCCCTGGTTCAGATCCACTTCAGCATCTTTTTATTTCTACCAGAATTAGTCAGATTGGCCCATATTACAAAAATTGCCAAATCCTAATTTAAATATGCTAATAATATATACATCTCGGTAGCCTGCTCCATGTCCTTAGTTCCCAATGCCGACTCCCATCACCAGTAAAATCATCTGGCGACGTAAAAGGCAGGGAAGGTTGAATACTTGGTTGTAGGCCACCACCACCACCGGCATTTACAGTACGCTGGTTTACTGTATCCTCATCAATATCACTGTCACTATCATTTAACTGATCATTTGCATCTAAATCTTACACAAATTCACTTCCATACGAGATTTCCGAATCACCAACATCGATTTTACTCAATTCTGTTTAGGACATCGACATCTGAGAGACCAGCCATGTTTCCCAGCAACAGCTGGGAGAAAGGTCAAGGAACAAATATTGTTGTCGCTAAAAGCAGCACTATGCCTTCTAAATGCTGTCCTATGCCTGCCTGACACATTACCTGTAGTTCACAATTAGGTTTAATTCCACGCCAATGCGAGAGGTGGCAGGAGAGTACCAGAACATACACGGGCGCTTTAGCAGGGAGCTGTGACTTTCATATCCGGGCACTTTGAGAAGGAAAGGGTTAATATTATTTGAATCATATTAAAAATAATATTCCTAGAATAGTACTTTACATTAAATAATATTGTTCGCCAATAGAGATGTAAGTCATGCTTAGACCAGTATAGGGATGATAATAATCTACCCAAAAAAAAATATATCTAACATGATGATTCTAACATGTTACTAGAGCTCGAATCAGCCGGGAAGGCGGTGCGCTGAACATAATGCCTCACTTCCATCCCACCAATCAGAGTCAGTCCGTCTTGAGAATCTGAGCTAGTGTGTTGTCAGGAAAGCTTAGTGTAAAGCAGCGTGAAAGAAACAGGCTCGATGAGGTAAGCGACGCTGTTGCCATACCGCAGGAACTCACGACAGCAGCCTGCGTGTGGGGACTCGGACATGGTGGACCTGTTGCAAAAGTGGACATGTATCTCTTTCTCTCTCTGCGCCAATCCCAGAGAGCCGGCCGTCTTCCGGGCTGACGCGAGCTCTAATAACTTGCATTACATAACATTTGGTATAGGATACTCACAGAATACCTGCTTTAACAGCAGTAACATTCTAACAATAAGTAACGTTTCAGCTTCACTCGTATCATGCCACACAGATACAAATCACAATCCACATGCACCCGCACGCGATCAAAAGCCAAGACAACGGCCAGCCATCTGCGAATTAGGCAAGGCTGCGGACGGAACTATAAATGTATAAGGAAAGGAAGTTTGTAGTTTAACGTGACCGTTAATCGCGCGATTATGAGCCACGGGACCTCCTTTTTACATGGAATCCGAACCACAGGACATGGCATTTCACTTCGAAAATCTCACATGCATTGACCGGGAATTGAACCCGGTACCCCTTGGTGAGAGGCAGACAGCTTGACCGCTGAGCCACCACGCCCTCCAATATATAAATGTATAGATATTGGTCCCAAATCATTAACATTTCTACAACGTTAAGTATGATTTTCATGCTATATGTCTACACATTTGAAATGCAAACACCCCAGCTAACTGATATATAGAATTATAAGGAAGTTTGTAGTTTCACGTGACTGCTAATCTCGCGATCATGAGCCATGGGACCTCTTTTTAAGTGGACTCCGAACCACAGGACATGGCATTTCACTTTAAAAATCTCACATGCATTAACCAGGAATCGAACCCGGTCCGCCGTGGTGAGAGGCCAACAGCTTCACCGCTGTGCCACCACAATTCCCAGATATACAGAATTAATTTTGGCGGGTAGGGTTAAGTAGTAATAAAGTGATTGGGTTTTATTTCTTGTGCAGACAATCTATCGTATCATTTTCTGCGCTTCCCTTATGAGAGTGCCCGGTGTGGTCGCACCATCCTAGGGTCCGGTTTACAGATTTAATTTGCATCATTATAGAAGGTAACTTATTTTGGCTAATTTCAATACTGTATAGTAAATTTTATCATAGGTTCCAGTTTCATACAGTGTTACAGACTAAGGTTCGAATTTGTAAAACAGATTGCCTCGGATGTAAGGTGTGGTAGCTATGTAGTGATGAAACAATTAGCTCAGGACAGGAAGGCATGAAAAGCTGCAGCAAACCAGTCAAAAGACTGATGACTCAAACAACAATTTCAATTGATAATGTCCCCCAAAATAAGATGATGATGATGATGATGATAATTGTTGTTTTAAGGGGCCTAACATCTAGGTTATCGGCCCTTGAGAGAAACAAGGCATGAAAATCAAATAATTCTGTATCCATATTAACCAAGTGTGGATGTCAAAAGACAGGTTCTTCTCCCATGTAGTTTTAATAAGACATACGATTGTGTCTCAGTGTTACCTTTTGTAATGAATAATAATAATAATAATAATTGTGGAAATGACGTATTATTATATGTTTTCTCCTCCGCTGTCTATAAAGCACCCACCATCCCCTTTTAGATTTTGGGGTACTATTATACATTGCGATGCAGCCGCGAATAAAATCCCCCTAAAACAAAATGGCGACTTCCATGACGTCATCAACGACGTCACGAAATACTCCTCTAGAAAGCTTATGGGGAAAGCCTGGGTAATAGTGGTTTTTGGGTGGGGAAACACAAAAACCTTCAAAACAAGGAATGCATCGAAATCTTTAATTGACCTACATAGCTCAATTAAAGATTCCGATGCATAGAAAAATTTGGCGATTTCAGTTGATATTTTTAATTTTCCGCATCGAAATCTATAATTGGCCTATGTAGATCAATTACAGATTCCGATAAACATCGTAATTATTATAAGTTCAAAATTTAAAAAACGTGCATCGAAATCTGTAATTGACCTACATAGCTCAATTAAGGATTCCGATGCATAGAAAAATTTCAAGATTTCAGTTGATATTTTTAATTTTTCGCATCGAAATCCATAATTGGCCTATGTAGATCAATTACAGATTCTGATACACATGGTAATTACATGGTAATTATTGAAATTTCATTATTACAAAACAGTGCATCAAAATCTGTAATTAACCTACATAACTCAATTAAAAATTCCGATGTACTGTATATAAAAAATTTCACAATATCAGGTTAGATTTAAAAAAGACATCGTATTGAAATCTATAATTGGCCTATATAGCTCAATTACATATTACGATACATATCGTAATTATTTGAATTTCATAATTATAAAATTGTAGGCTTCTGTGATGTTATCAACGACTTTACGAAATGCTTCTCTGGCAAGCTTACGGAAAAAGCATGAAAATATTACGTTGACAAAACGCTAACAAGTGAAAAAATGGTGATCCACCGCTGCCGAATTCGCACGCTATACTAACGTAGAAATCAGCTGACCAACTACCGGCAGCCAAGGAACATAAATATCAATACCTCAGCCGTGACGTCACCAAGGTAACTAAAAATTCCCCTAAATGCGGGCGCATCGCAATGTATAAATGAACCGATTTTGACTTATATAGTAAGCTTCCAGCAGTGTCCGCCATTATCCCGGTGAATTATGGGACACATAGAATATTGCCAACCCCACACATACGGTACAGTAACCCACACCTTGCAAGAAGACAACAAGAGTTAACCTAGACCAATAATTACTAGAAAGCGGGGTCGCGTTAGCCATACATGCACCCCTGAATAACGTCACGCCCAACCAAAGTCCTCACGCATCAATAATATTAGTTTTGCCAATTAATGCTTTTTCACATAGACCTAATTACAAGGTGTGTTCTGTACCCCATATGTTGGTAACGGTAACGTGACATCGATGTATGCAACTGTCTGCGCCTTGGTAACAGTTGAAGAAACCTCATGCGCCTTGTTTCAGTAGCAGTTGAGCAGCGACAAGCATAACAATTGCAATCACTGAATGAGCCAGAAATAGACTCTAAATGCACATTTTTAATGTAATTAAGCACATATTCGCAGTGTTGTTGTGATAATGGACCATTTCAATTGGTAATGACTCCCAGAGCATGAAATTAGGTATGAAAATCATATACTATCCGAGTGCAAGTATAAAATCCACATCGTCATCTCCTTTTGTTTTACCATCTATCGTTCCATGCCCAATTTAATTCGGTACATTCGTACTGATCAGCTGAAATCCAATACTGTAAGTAGATTCCATAGGAATATCCGATTGTAGCCTACATGGAGCACTTAACGCAAGACAGAAATTTACCCTCAAGAAACTGGAATAAATCACATGCGGCCTCCCAGAGAACCTTCACCACAACAAAACTTCTACATTGTACACATTGAATTACAACATGCCAAATAATAATAATAATACACTAAAAATCACTTCCAATGCTCCTTGTACTTCAATGTTGTAGGCTAGACCTACGTAGACTGGACTAATCCCTAAGGCATAAAAATACTTTAAAATCACACCTTAAGAGCTTGAATTTCATTCTCTTGCCTTTCCTGAGGCGATTCAAATCCTGCCATAGCAAAGATTCGTATACAATTCAATCCTCACACGATCAGGTCTTCCAAGGACTAGCTCGTCCAAACGTCAGAGACGTACAGGAGCATTACCGCATGGATCCCAAACATTTTTTTTTTACATTATATACAAGTGAAATGCACTTCAATTAAATTATTTCTACACAATTTCCATAATTTACCCCCATGACCAAACCCGCCTTCAAATCTTAGACAACAAACCATCTGAATGTTTAGAAATCACTCTACCAAACATGACAAAAATAATCATCCCTAATAAAAGGGAATTATACACCAAACACGTAAATAAAACTTTATTCCAGTCGAACGACCATAGAGTATAACAGTTTAGATTACATGTGCATGTAAATATCATTATTCTTTGCTGTATTCCTTCAGTGATTTTGTGCGCTTTTGGCACACAGTGTTTGTTGTTGTTTGTGTTGCGTTGCTGGACACAGAAGCTTCTTCGCCCAATAACATCCGGCAGGGAATAGTCTACAGTAGCCATCGCAGTAAAATGCCGCAGCAAATTGGTCCATATGTTCAAAACCACTAATCTCTTGAACTTCGTTTATCACATTGCAACTGATGTCCACATTATCCTCTTCACTATCGAAGCTGATCTTTAGCACTGATGTCTAAATTTATATAATTATCGCACACGCCAAATATGAGAAATCAGGGAAACAAGATCTATCCGTATATTTATATGGGTGACCAAAAACCGAAAACCACACCCAGGAGCACCAGAAAGAATAACGGGAAGGACCCCCTAGGAGCCCACCTAAGATTTTACAATTGAAATGGAAGGTGATCCAAATATGACATAATAGCATCCACCAATGGAACTGTAGGACTATGTACAAGTGACGCGATGTTTAACGGCAAGGGATAAGCAAGTCGCCTCAATTTCTCCAACATAATGTCCCGCTGCGGATTGAAGGTTTCGCACTGAAACAATATGTGATGTAATGTACCTCGTGCCCTACCACATACACACCTATCATTTTCCCTGAGACGCATGCGCTCCAAAGCTACTGGTGTAAGAGCGTGCTGGAACCGCATTCGAATGATGGTAATAATATGACGCCGCGAATATTTTCCGACCCGGAACCAAGGCGCTGAAGTTACGGATGGTTTTATTAAGAAAAAATGTTTTGCTTTACATTTTGCTATCTCGGTCCATTCATTTTGCCAAGCACTAACGACTCGCTGATGAATTAGCGGTACTATATCCGGATACGGTATCCCGATATTATACACTGTTCCCTGACCGCATGCCGCATTCTTAGCCCAGAGATCGACTGTTTCGTTTCCTGCTATATGACAATGCCCAGGAATCCACATGATGACCACGTCTTGTCCTGTGAGGGTGAATGTATGGAAATATTGCACTATTTGGTAGAGATACCAATTATTTGAGTGCAGAAAATGAGGTAAGGCATTAATAACACTCAAAGAATCCGTGCATATTAGCGCGTGATGTAAACGATGGGCATGAATATAGTGACAAGCCTGGCGTATAGCAAAGAGTTCAGCTGTAAAGATTGTAAGATGAGGGGGGAGGCAATAAGTGCGACTAACCTGTAAATCAGGAGAGTAAAAAGCCGACCCCACGCGATCCGGTCGAACCATCTTTGAACCATCCGTATAAAAAATCGTATAATCGGAATACAAATCCTGAATATCTCGAAATGCACGAGAAATGATATTCGGATGATGCTTGAACATTTGAAATAGCAATGGAAAGGAATTATGCAGAATCTTAGGTTGGGTATGCAAAACCTTGTAGGGGATTGTATATGGAAGTGCTAAACGGGTTTGTAACACATCCTTCCTGAAGGGTTGTAAAATCTCATAAGCTATGACCAGTGCCGGTTTATGTGAGCGATCTAAACGATTTTGTGCGTAATATTCCATCAGAAGTTGTAATTTAGAGATAATCGGAGACGCCACTAACGACAATTTGTAGGCCAAATATTTGCCCGCTATAAATGTGCGTCGATGTGACAAAGGTAACTCACCGGCTTCCACCAACAATGCACTCGTGGGGGTGGAGGCCAAAGCCCCTAGAATGATGCGGATGGCTTTATATTGTAGTCTATCTAACATTAACAAGCGACTGTTCGCCATTAGATCGTAAAAGAAACTGCCGTAATCTAATTGTGAACGAATAATGTTCTTGTACACTGTCAATAATAATGCGGGGTCCGCACCCCAACGACGCCTTGTCAAAGCTCGAAGGACCTGTAACCGTTTTTCGATTTTAACTTCAAGATATTGCACCTGCCGTGTCCACCGGAGTTTATCATCAATATAAATGCCTAAATATTTGATATTGCGCACAACATCTATGGTACCCTGTCGAAATAAAATAGGGCTCTGATCGTACCGCCGTTGATGCGTGATAATTATAGCAGAGTTCTTACCCGGAGATGTTTCCAAGCCATGATTACTTAGCCATTCATGGGCTAGAGTTAATGCAAGATATAAATCTGTTCGACATTGATGCAACGTGTCACGGGAACAATAAATCATAAAATCATCCGCATATTGTATGATACGGGCATAAGGCAAAATCACCGCTTCTAATTGTTGAGTATAAATGGAAAACAGAAAACCACTAAGTATGTCCCCTTGCGGCAAGCCCTGAGACGTCTGACGGTGGTCCAGCTTCCCCTCGGGGGTACGTAATATGAGACGCCGATGAGTTAAAAAATTGTGAACAATACAAAGAAATGGAGAGGGGAAATGAAGCTCCTGCAGTTTCCGTTGTAAAATCATGGGATCTACTGCATCATACGCCCCCTTAATATCCAGACAAACAGCAATAGTATGATGTTTACGTCCTTTAGCTAATAACACATCAGTTAAGAAAATCGAAATAGCATCTACAGTACTGCTACGTTTACGAAATGCGAATTGATACTTAGAGAATAAGTTGTAATATTCCATACACCATTGCAAACGTTGCAATAATACTTTTTGAAATATCTTCCTCACACAGGAGCCTAAATTGATCCCACGATAATTCTGAGGGTCACGTGCGTCCTTCGAGATTTTTAAGATAGGCAGGACCTCAAAGATATTCCACTCTGTGGGAAACGTGCCAAAACGTAATACTTCATTATATACAGAAATAAGTATCTCGAGTGCCTTGTCTGGAAGATAGGCAACCATCTGATATGTTATGGAATCGACACCAGGACTTGTCGATTTCGTACCTCGAAGAGCAGATTGAACTTCCACGTTCGTTATAGGTTGCAGTAGAACATGGAAATGATCTGAAGCTGTATAAGACGGAAGCGGGCCCGTATTGATAACTGTATCTGGCGTGAGATTTATATAAAATTCTTGAAAACCCTGCCGGCTAAGTCCTGTAGACGGCCCCATATAACGAGTATTGGACAAACTTTTGATGGTAGACCATAACTTAGTTAAAGAGGTTGTGGCATTTAATGAGCTGATGTGATTCTTCCATGCGTCTCGTCTCTTTTCATTAAATACTCGTTGGATCGTGGCTGTGACGCGCTTATACAAGATATAATTGTCATGTGTACCATGTTTCCGATATTTTCGTAAACACGCCTTCCGTCTTTTTACTAGTAAGGCGCACTCTGCATCCCACCACTGTATAGTCCCAGGGCGTTGGAACCTACTATACGGAATGGAACGCTTCGGGTGATAACAATCCAAATATTGTTGAATAAGGTGATACAAAAGAGAGTATTTCTGACGTGGGAGGGGTGGGATACGGCCCAGATTATCCTGAATGAATGTCTGAAAGAGGTCGAAATCAAAGTATTTTAAAAAACGAGTTATTTTAGTGCCCCGGTGTATCGATGGTGCGACCCCAGTGCGATCATAAAAAATTAAAATAGGGAAGTGATCACTCTGATGCGTGTCCCCGATCGTGCTCCAATCTAATTTATGCGACAAGTCCGGGGTAGTGAGGGTTAAATCTACCGCACTTTTTGGACTGCCCGGGGGTGTCAATCTCGTAGGAGAACCGTCGTTTAACACATTTAAGGAAAATGTGGCAATCGCATGAGCAATATGTCTACCTTTAGCATTTGTTCGTTCACTGCCCCAGAGGCCATGGTGTGCATTAAATTCACCTAGGATAACATGCTTAGATCTTTGTGACACGTATTTAAAATACATGTGCCACTGTTGTTGCGTGCCCTGAACACGTGGTGGGCAATAGATATGACTAACATATATATCCCCCACCCGAAAAAATTGATGATAACAAAAAGGGAGGTGATACGGCAAAGACAGCGGAGTAATTTGTAAATCCGATTTACAGAGGGTTATTAAGCCTCCGTATCCCGGACCATCTTCACGAAAGACCGTATAATTGGGAATTTGAAAACGGTAATGTGGGTATAGCCACGTTTCTTGGATAAAAACGATCTCAGGGTGATATGTCGATATTAAATGAAGCAATTCATGCTTCTTATTTACCACACTCCGACAGTTCCATTGCAGCAGCCACATCCTTCACCTATGAACGACATGAGATGAAGAAAGAGACGAAACGAATCAACCCAAAAAAAAAAACTATTGACAAACTGCACCAGTGCCCCTTGGTAGTGGTTTTTCGAGGGGTGGAAGTAATGGCAGTATTTTATCTAATAACTTTTTAACACAGTGCGCCCACTGTGCATTGTGGCCTAAAAGCTCCATGAGTTCTGTAAATTCGTCTAGGATTTTTTGAGTAGGAGCAGTTTTATCGGGCCCCGAATCGGGCTCCAGTCGCCGGACACCGGATGTGCCCGGTTCGCTGGGCTTCTCAAGTGGTGATATCCGTTCCACGCTTGGGGTTTCTATCAGTTGCAAATATGCCGACCTATCATATCCCAAAGGTGTAATCAATTTCGGAGCCGGATGTACCAACTCTGAAAATTTACGCTTACGCGGAGGATCAAAACGTTGCCCACTAGGTGATGCTGCCAAAGGGGGGAATTGTTGGGGAAGTGCTAAAGGGTGAAAAGGGGTACTTGTCTGGCGCTTCACAATTTCATTATATGATTTGTTTTCAGTACACATCAGCCTCTTTATCTCTATTTGCTGCTGATGCACCGCACAGCGCACCGCCCCTGCCATATGATTGCCTTGACAATTAACGCACTTGAATATCACTTCTTTGCAGTCACTCGTTAAATGCTCCTGCGCACATTGTCCACATCTAGGTCCCCGAGCCCTACAGTGAAGTTGCACATGCCCGTACCTCTGGCACTTCTGACATCGAAGAGGTGAAAAAATGTACAAACTTACTTCTAAGAGAACATTGAAGATGCTGACATGAGTAGGCAAGTTTTGAGTTTCGAAAAAAATTTTCACCGTGCCCGTTGCTATTTTTTCCGATTTTCCATCTACGGTTTTAGTACGAAAAAAACGTTGTAAACGTACGATAGGTACAGGAGAGTCAATGAAACGCATTAGTTCCTCCTGCGTAAGGGAGGTATCTACCCCCCGAATGAGTCCCACTCGTTGTATGCTTGACGATGGTATAAAGGCCATCATATTTCTATCCTTGAACACCGGATGTTCCAAAAATGAATTGGCATCTCGTAGTGACTTAAATTGAACTTGAACCCGATTGCGCCCTTTTCGTTGGATTTCTTGAATTCCTGGGATTTTACGTTCATAAAACAACCGTCCCAAGGCCATTGGATGCAAATGTCCAATCGCTTGAGGTTCAACGCCTTGAACGAAAACTATATACGGTCCCGTATGATTTGAGTAGTAGCGATAGTCACTAGGAGGAGTACGAGGTTGTACAGGGGTTTGGACCACAGGAATAGCCCGAACTTCCGACATTTTAGTGTTCTCATGTTCATCCACAATATGCATTGATTCAATGTTGGCGTAACCATCAATAATAACCGCCGATGGATTATCCGGTGGGAGGCCTATTTGACCTCCCCCACTCTTCTCCGACATTGCGGCGAAGAATTTCCGAATGTATAGTACTTACATAAATCGTCACCAAGCACAAGGAAATAAAGACGAAAACAACACACTTAAATATGGATAGCAAATCGCACACCACACCGCTCACCGCACACACAAACACCAGACGAAAGCGACGGATATGTTGCTGCGTTCACAGCGGACGAGCGACTGGCACACAGTGAAATGGTAGCGCTCACAGGCCTTCTCGCAGAGGATTCATACACACACTGGTGAGGGATCGTGAAAACTGTTTCTCGTGCATATTTTGTGATGGAAACCGTGCACTGAGAGCCTAGTTATGGCGCTTCGTAGGTCCTTGTAGAGTGTGTTTCTATCTCCCAAAATTTTAATAATGGCACCCCGTGGCGTTAACGAACAGCTGATTCCTCACCTCAAGTTAAAACGCAATGAGAGTGAAACGCGAATTATGATCCGCATCATCCTGGCTTGTTATTACCAGCCATTGGCTGCCCGCGGGTTTGTTTACAATTATCACCAACATGGTGGCGAGGAATAGATTTCTACATCAATTAAATTGCTAGACATCTATTCCAGTTCATGACAGTATGAAGTGCAAATCACTTATTGATGAGGAATTGTATGTGCGTTTATATTTAAATTGAAGCGTGACACTGTTCATCAAAATTTGTGAAAATAAAAGTACAAATCAACACTCTTGCCAATCAACTGAAAGTTTCTACTACTTTGGATGTAATGGATGTAAATCAATTGGCTGTCGTTTCCACCAGTTTTATTCATCAGTTCGAAATACATTCAGTACAATAACCTTTTGTGCACTATAAAACTACATTATAGACCATTGCATATTGATGTTGCTGTCTGCTTATATTTACCAATTTCATGACATGTAATTTGTAGGTTATGCCTAATAAGGCATATAATTTAAGTGGCCGTTTGTAATGTGAATTCCTTACTGTATTTATGTACAAATATAATGGTTTAACTAATGAAGCAAGGATTAAAAGTGCAGTTTGCACTGCCACCCTTTTTTTGTTTAAATATTGATATGTAGTTTCTCAGTCTGGTAACTTCTTGGATTTGCTTGAGATAGATTTATAGTAATATAATACCTTATTAACCTGCAGGCTGAGTTTTTTTTAAACAAGCCCAGGTGCATACAGTAGCACAAGACCTACTGCAGGCTATGTCGATCCTAAATGTAGGCCTATTATAGTGCTCATGTCAAAGGTCCTAAAGTTTTAACTATTGAGACTTGATTTGCATCGAAGATAATTTCAGCCGAGTCTGGCAAGGCTCCATAAACTTGGGCGTGACTTCACATTTTCATTTTTCCTAAACAGCTTTTGATACCAACCACTTAAATCACAGTATTTCAAGATTTGCTCTCATTAAACATCGCCAACACTTTTTTTTGCCCTGGTGGTGGGCTGTGTTGGAGTCTACAGAAAATAAAGTTGAGAAATAAAAATACATCTTAGGTTTCCATGACACAGTTGCATTTTATCCTACTATATGTCCACTCAATATACCAATCCTACCAATGTTTCCTAATTCCTCATGCTGCATAAATAAACATGACAGATTACAGCATTAGCAATGATGACAGTAATTTATGAATTTTTAAAATGTTTTTAAAAGATGCATAGAAAAAGGCTTGATAAATCCTGTATCATCAAACCATTTAAACATTCCCACAGAGCTCTAATCAGAAGCTCATTTTATGTGCAACAGGTATGTAAAATAAACCTCCCTCCCAATAACTTGTAGGCCTAACCTGAACATAATCCATGTTAAGATCTGGTTTTTGGTTCACAGGAAAACCTACCATTTAAAATCTTGCACATACTGGTAGGCTACTAATCATATTAAGGTGCAATTAACTAGGGTAATTTTAAAAATCATGGCTATCAACTACTGATTTAAATATTCCAGACATCTTTCTTAACTCCACTTTTACTGACAGCATGTAAGTCCTTACTACAGTCTTTCAAGCCATTGACCAGTTGTTTTTTTCATGAGGAACCATTTTAGTCATTCTTCTCTATGTGAAATACAGTTGATGACAACTGCCTGGAAGACTCAGGTGTTTTTTCTTGTGTCGCTTCTCTGGTTGCCTACGACACTTCCTAATTATTAACAGAATGATTCATTGAATTGTTGTATCCAGTTGACCAACTGGTAATATATTATGGTTTGCTTTAATATTCCTATGATACACTTTTAGATCTCATATATTAATGAAATATACAACAACATAGGCTGAAATGTTGAACCAATCTCCCATTCCCTAACACTCCCAACTAATGGGACATAAGCTACCTAGTGGTTGCTTCCATCTACATGTACCGTACTAGGTCTAGTAGTACCATAGGTATTGTGACTGTTTCTCCAACTCCGTCAAGGAAACTAATTCTGAACTAAGATCTGGAATGGGGTACACTGTCCCTCGAGGGCAATCAAGGACAACTTGAATCATTCAAGTGATTTTTCTATTTCATTTTACCAACTAACCAGGTGCCTGGAAATGCTAGTGAAGGAGGCAGCTAAGTAGGCTAGCCTACTGGTATTCACCATTCAGAGAACATTCTCAGCGACTTGTCTATGCATAGGCCTATGACACAATTTTCAGAAATTGATACAGTAGTCACAGAACACTAATGGTGCCCAGTACTCGCAGCTTAGAATAGGATGGAGTGGATTCCAGCCACAGATTAACTTATGATCTGTCAACGGGTTTTCAAACAAATTGAACACACACCCAAGTACAGGGGTCTTGACCATGATGTTCCAAGCCTCTAAATGAAACACTCCTCTTTAAGACTTTCTGGTCTTGCATCCATGGTCGATCAACATTCTCCTGATCTGTGTTCTCAAGTTTCTGATGGTTATGGACATTATTTTTATCCTGATACATGCCCTATTCTTAATTAGTTTAGCATAAGATCATTGAATCCCCTTAAGAAAAATAAGGAACATCCATGTGTTATTTGACCATAGGAAAGGGAGAATTAAAAAAACTGAACCTCTAGGGACATTGATGCAGATGACTCCGAGTAAGTAGGCTAGATCAAAATGAACATTTTTCAGTGTTGCCTTAATAAAGGTTGATAACTTTCTACCGTTCAACATGAATAGGCCTATATTGGATGGGAAATATTTTTATTATTTGCAGAGATTACAAGGATGACTTGTTGATGTATCGTTATTTTGTTAAGTGAACATAAGTTCCAAGTCCATATCGTGTTGCAACCCATATTTCAGTGCTGCCTTAGTAAACGAAATATTCAATGTCTTTCAGTCGGTCAACACGGTTGCACTTAATGGTAATGAGAATGAGCATTATTCCAAAAACCAGAAAAAAAAACTGTAGGCTACATGCAGACCTAACATGTCAAATCAATCATGCCTACAAGACAACAAAAATGCTCTATGAAAAACTATTAAAACCCCACAATGGTAGTCAAAAATAATCTCAAACCACCGCCACTATTTCGCGAAGGTGCAGAAAAATCTTACTATAGTAGCCTACAGCTATTCGTAATAGTTGCTACTGTTGTGATCCGCCCCCGAAATATAACTATTTATCTTAATGTCTACAAGATAACGAGATTGCCAAAAAAACACAAATCTATAGAAGGCAACACTAAAAATGGCTTATCTAATCCACAAGTCACCCACCCTTCACCAACATTATTAATATTTGTAATTTAAGTAACTTAGGTTATGTTAAATTGAGGTTAATGGCGGATTTGATTGCGGCTGTGTGGCGGGAAGGACCCAATAAGTGCTCAGCCAATCAGGGACGTTTTGATTGGCGACCATGCTCGGAAAAATTTTAGATCGTTTTGATTCTCAGGGCTTCGTTAAGCCCCCACCCTAGGCCGTCATCGTGTCCAAAATGGCGGCTTAACGAACACGACGGGGTGCCATTATTAAAATTATGGGAGATAGAAACACAGCCGTAGGGCGTGTTTCTATCTCCCAAAATTTTAATAATGGCACCCCGTGGCGTTAACGAACAGCTGATCCGAAATCTCAAGTTAAAACGCAATGAGAGTGAAACGCGAATTATGATCCGCGTCATCCTGGCTTGTTATTGGCTGGCAATTATTACCAGCCATTGGCTGCCCGCGGGTTTGTTTACAATTATCACCAACATGGTGGCGAGAGGAATAGATTTCTACATCAATTAAATTGCCAGAAATCTATTCCAGTTCATGACAGTATGAAGTGCAAATCACTTATTGATGAGGAATTGTATGTGCGTTTATATTTAAATTGACGCGTGACACTGTTCATCAAAATTTGTGAAAATAAAAGTACAAATCAACACTCTTGCCAATCAACTGAAAGTTTCTACTACTTTGGATGTAATGGATGTAAATCAATTGGCTGTCGTTTCTACCAGTTTTATTCATCAGTTCGAAATACATTCAGTACAATAACCTTTTGTGCACTATAAAACTACATTATAGACCATTGCATTATGATGTTGCTGTCTGCTTATATTTACCAATTTCATGAAATGTAATTTGTAGGTTATGCCTAATAAGGCATATAATTTAAGTGGCCGTTTGTAATGTGAAGTCCTTACTGTATTTATGTACAAATATTATGGTTTAACTAATGAAGCAAGGATTAAAAGTGCAGTTTGCACTGCCACCCTTTTTTTTTTTTAAATATTGATATGTAGTTTCTCATTCTGGTAACTTCTTGGATTTGCTTGAGATAGATTTATAGTAATATACTACCTTATTAACCTGCAGGCTGAGTTTTTTTTAAACATGCCCAGGTGCATACAGTAGCACAAGACCTACTGCAGGCTATGTCGATACTAAATGTAGGCCTATTATAGTGCTCATGTCAAAGGTCGTCCTAAAGTTTTAACTATTGAGACTTGATTTGCATCGAAGATAATTTCAGCCGAGTCTGGCAAGGCTTCATAAACTTGGGCGTGACTTCACATTTTCATTTTTCCTATACAGCTTTTGATACCAACCACTTAAATCACAGTATTTCAAGATTTGCTCTCATTAAACATCACCAACACTTTTTTTCCCCTGGTGGTGGGCTGTGTTGGAGTCTACAGAAAATAAAGTTGAGAAATAAAAATACATCTTAGGTTTCCATGACACAGTTGCATTTTATCCTACTATATATCCACTCAATATACCAATCCTACCAATGTTTCCTAATTCCTCATGCTGCATAAATAAACATGACAGATTACAGCATTAGCAATGATGACAGTAATTTATGAATTGTTAAAATGTTTTTAAAAGATGCATAGAAAGAGGCTTGATAAATCCTGTATCATCAAACCATTTAAACATTCCCACAGAGCTCTAATCAGAAGCTCATTTTATGTGCAACAGGTATGTAAAATAAACCTCCCTCCCAATAACTTGTAGGCCTAACCTGAACATAATCCATGTTAAGAGCTGTTTTTTGGTTGACAGGAAAACCTACCATTTAAAATCTTGCACATACCGGTAGGCTACTAATCATATTAAGGTGCAATTAACTAGGGTAATTTTAAAAATCATGGCTATCAACTACTGATTTAAATATTCCAGACATCTTTCTTAACTCCACTTTTACTGACAGCATGTAAGTCCTTACTACTGTCTTTCAAGCCATTGACCAGTTGTTTTTTTCATGAGGAACCATTTTAGTCATTCTTCTCTATGTGAAATACAGTTGATGACAACTGCCTGGAAGACTCAGGTGTTTTTTCTTGTGTCGCTTCTCTGGTTGCCTACGACACTTCCTATTTATTAACAGAATGTTTCATTGAATTGTTGTATCCAATTGACCAACTGGTAATATATTATGGTTTGCTTTAATATTCCTATGATACACTTTTAGATCTCATATATTAATGAAATATACAACAACATAGGCTGAAATGTTGAACCAATCTCCCATTCCCCAACACTCCCAACTAATGGGACATAAGCTACCTAGTGGTTGGTCTCACAATGCTTCCATCTACATGTACCGTACTAGGTCTAGTAGTACCATACGTATTGTGACTGTTTCTCCAACTCTGTCAAGGAAACTAATTCTGAACTAAGATCTGGAATGGGGTACACTGTCCCTCGAGGGCAATCAAGGACAACTTGAATCATTCAAGTGATTTTTCTATTTCATTTTACCAACTAACCAGGTGCCTGGAAATGCTAGTGAAGGAGGCAGCTAAGTAGGCTAGCCTACTGGTATTCACCATTCAGAGAACATTCTCAGCGACTTGTCTATGCATAGGCCTATGACACAATTTTCAGAAATTGATACAGTAGTCACAGAACACTAATGGTGCCCAGTACGCACAGCTTAGCATAGGACGGAGTGGATTCCAGCCACAGATTAACTTATGATCTGTCAACGGGTTTTCAAACAAATTGAGCACACACCCAAGTACAGGGGTCTTGACCATGATGTTCCAAGCCTCTAAATGAAACACTCCTCTTTGAGACTTTCTGGTCTTGCATCCATGGTCGATCAACATTGTCCTGATCTGTGTTCTCAAGTTTCTGATGGTTATGGACATTATTTTTATCCTGATACATGCCCTATTCTTAATTAGTTCAGCATAAGATCATTGAATCCCCTTAAGAAAAATAGGGAACATCCATGTGTTATTTGACCATAGAAAGGGAGAATTTAAAACACTGAACCTCTAGGGACATTGATGCAGATGACTCCGAGTAAGTAGGCTAGATCAAAATGAACATTTTTCAGTGTTGCCTTAATAAAGGTTGATAACTTTCTACCGTTCAACATGAATAGGCCTATATTGGATGGGAAATATTTTTATTATTTGCAGAGATTACAAGGATGACTTGTTGATGTATCGTTACTTTGTTAAGCGAACATAAGTTCCAAGTCCATATCGTGTTGGAACCCATATTTCAGTGCTGCCTTAGTAAACGAAATATTCAATGTCTTTCAGTCGGTCAACATGGTTGCACTTAATGGTAATGAGAATTATTCCAAAAACCAGAAAAAAAAACCTGTAGGCTACATGCAGACCTAACATGTCAAATCAATCATGCTTACAAGACAACAAAAATGCTCTATGAAAAACTATTAAAACCCCATAATGGTAGTCAAAAATAATCTCAAACCACCGCCACTATTTCGCGAAGGTGCAGAAAAATCTTACTATAGTAGCCTACAGCTATTCGTAATAGTTGCTACTGTTGTGATAAACCGCTACTGAGTGATAGGCCCCCGAAATATAACTATTTATCTTAATGTCTACAAGATAACGAGATTGCCAAAAAACCACAAATCTATAGAAGGCAACACTAAAAATGGCTTATCTAATCCACAAGTCACCCACCCTTCACCAACATTATTAATATTTGTAATTTAAGTAACTGAGGTTATGTTAAATTGAGGTTAATGGCGGATTTGATTGCGGCCGTGTGGCGGGCAGGACCCAATAAGTGCTCAGCCAATCAGGGACGTTTTGATTGGAGACCATGCTCGGAAAAATTTTAGATCGTTTTGATTCTCAGGGCTTCGTTAAGCCCCCACCATAGGCCGTCATCGTGTCCAAAATGGCGGCTTAACGAACACGACGGGGTGCCATTATTAAAATTTTGGGAGATAGAAACACAGCCAGGAAAGTCTTGCTCCAGTGCGCATGCGTCAAAGTTAAACAAACCAAAGCTTTTTTCTCCGTGGCCAAAGTAACCGGAAACTGCTTTATCAAATCAAAAATGGCGCAGTAAATAATGTTTGGCGATATGAAGCAATAATAAAGCATTCGCAAATTTTTCCAGGATGGAAACTGTGATAGCGACTGGCATTTACAGCAATCCATAAACTGCATTAAGTCTCGGAATAAAACTTCTTTAATGTGACGGTTCATTGTTTTCCACAATGATGAAGGCTACTGTGTACCGTAATGAAATTGTGGCGAGGAAGCCTTCTGTGGTATTTTACTACCGTAAAATAATTATACTTACGATGGAAATGCAATTTTGGTCAGACAATTTATTATTAGACTGCACTTGTACATACTGTATCGAATGAATCGGTAGCGATATTTTTTCTGATAAAGATATTCTATCATGGAGGTTATGTATGGTATTGTTTCAATAAGTTTCAATAAAACTGTCCACTTTAAATAAAGTATTTGCTTCTATATATACTGTAGATATTATGTATGACACTTATTTAGTGGTTTAGTTTTGTAATCTTCGACACCACTGTTTAGAACCATTTTATACTCTGATACCATATCTGATAGAGAAGGTTAGGTTTTGTTGAAGATGTGGTTTTAAGGAACGTAACAAGTATCTGTCCTTAAATGTCGGAGATGACTGAAATGCTAGATACACGTGTAACCGGTACTTAAAACTTTTGATATAGGCCTACAAAATGGTCGGTGATTATTATATGACCTATCTTTCTTGATATTTTATTTGAATAAAATAATGTTATTGGTTTTACGTCCATTTTAACTATCCTGGCTTTTAGAGACGCCGGGGTGCCGGAATTTTGCCCCGAAGGGGATCTTTAACGTGCCAGTAAATCTACTGACACGGCTCCCTCGCATTTGCGCACCCTCAAATGCCAGCTGACTGCGCCAGGTTTCGAACCTGCAACCTTGGGCTCAGCAAGCGAGGATATTTTATTTGAAGAAACTCACTGGCATCCGAGAGCAAATCCTGGATTTTGGGCTGGAGCAGGCCCAGTCGAGTACGGTAGTTCCTGTAATTTATAAGAAAGTTATGAAAAGAGTGATATGTTGTATAGGCCTACAATGTAGTTGCAAGTGGAGTCAAGTTGTAAATTCTGACCAGTTTTGCTCATGCATTGAAAGTATTCAAAAAAGGTATCTCAAGGTTACTCTCGAGCCATTAATTTCATCAGTACAGTGTAGCGTTGTGTGTGGAAATTGACAAACATGCAAGAACGAATATAATGCCCCAATAAAGAAACCCTTATTCCCTTCTTCATTTCACACCATGTCCTCTACAGTACCGTTCCAATAGTTCTGTCTTGCAGAAAGTCACCAAATACCAGGTTTATTAAAAATTGCTGCATTTGTATACTTTGCAAAAGCTAAAATAGTAATTGTGTACACCATGACATTCTTTATCTGAAGAATTATGGTAATTAACATAGGTTTATCGGAATCAGTGAAGTACAGCTAAGTTATTTCATTTTGTTGAAGTGCAATCCACCTTGTTGCATAGTGACTAGAATTTTTGGCTGTCACCTTGAAGGTCTAGGTTTGATTCTTGGCTCTGGCAAGGAATTTAATTCTGCCTTGCATGGCAGAACTGAGCCAACACCACACGTACCACAGATTACCTACTGCCACGTACACAAGGTCACATGACCACAAAGTCAAAAACCTCTAAATGAATCAACAACACCAGGCTGAAGTACACAAAATGATGGTAGATAGCTCTCGAGATTGTGGTTAATGAATTTGATGCTTGGAAGTGTATGGAAGACTGCGATTATTACTTCATTGTGTAAACCTAACAGCTTTGATGTTAAAGGAGGAGAAAAAGGTACTGCTGTACTCCTGGAAGAGAGATTAACGTGGAGTACAGTTACAGTAGGGACTGGTGTGAACATTTCTGTAACAAGCAAAGTGAATGTTCCTCCACCTCACAATTGTGCTGCATCGTATGGACTCTCCTACATACGAAGCTCATTGTGTGCCAATGTGCCATCAAGTAATAATTGCAGGGTTCGTTCCTTCCCATATACCTCTATGTTGTCAAGTCGAAATAACTTACTCTTAAATGGTTGTCAAGTAAATGGTCATATGCTTGTCATGTTCAGTTACACTGTACGGATTCATCAGCAAGTAATTGAAGAGATGAAATCTACTTTAAATAATGTGTTTCAATTGGCCATGGTCTTTCCTTTATTGGCAATTACGACATAAAACTCGAGTGGCATGAACTACAATTTATGTTAACTGTAATTCAGGTAAGGACTGCAGACATTCAATTTTAAAGTAGTTCCTACTTTTGCTACCAAATGCTACCGTCAATGGCAACTAGTTGTGAACTTGGTTACTAGATGCCACTGCAGTTGGCTCCTGGTGACGAACGTTGGAACTTAAGAGCGTAAAACAAATCTAACCTATAATTTAGCTTCACACAAGTGTAATTAGTGGAAGGTTCCTTTACATGCCATAAATCTATGACATGGGACCGCCAGCTTTACTTCCCCTTCAAAGGAAGGCATACTGAGGGATTTTTAACGCTCTTAAAAAATCCGACGACTTCGGCCGGGTTTGAACCCGCAACCTTGGGCATAGAAGCTCAGCATGCTACCAACTACGCCACCGAAGCCTCCAGCCACCATTCTCTGGGTCATCATTTCAGTTAGGGCTTTGATATTTCTCTGCTCAAGTTAGTCCCAATCCTCTTGAAATGTTGCCTGCAGATCACATAATGCCTCTGGAGCACATTTTGAACTCTGTTCCATATTCCCAAACTTATCCCAAAGATCCTCTATGAGGGTTTTAGTTGGAACTGTGAGCTGGCTATGCACTGTAATATATATTGTGCTGCAGTGGACAAGTATCGTCATGCATGGACATGATTCCATCTCCAAAAAATAGTGTTATCGATGAGAATCTCACTGAGCCTGCCACTTTCAATGAAAACCAGTCTATCCGAGCCTACATGGCAATGCCGCCCCACAAAATCATGGAGTCTTTATGGATACTGTGCACTCTGTATATCACTCTCCAAACTCTCTCCCTATCATCTGGAGATTTCAGGAAGAACCTGAGCTCTTCAAAAAACAGTACACGGTTCCATTGGGTGTGCTGACAAGCAAACTGAAGATGGGTGACTGTATTCTCCGTCAGATCAGGTCCCATACCAGTTCACCTTGATCGAATACTTTGTTCTCTGAGGTGTTGTTGAACTGTCCTCTTATTTACATTTACATCCCAAACCTGCTGCATTCGACTCCAAGCCTCATCCGCGGTAGTAATGATCTCTGATGGCTCTGGCAATGCCTGCAGAGCTCGGAGGCATTGTTTCAACTGAACTTTACTACTGAAATGAAGGGTGTCAGCTATTCATTTCCAAAAGGTTGCTATTGTTCTCTTAACCCGGGAGAGGTCGCGTTGACTCGTCGGAAATGAGAGGTCGCGCTGAGTCATTTAGATCAGGCTGTTTCAAATGACACATTACTTTACTGTGATTATTATTTCCTAGTTTTGTATTTATTTTTTATGGTTTTTGTTTGTTAGATTCATTTTATTGTTTTAAATTTATTTTACAGGGAATCTTCTGGATTTTTGATAATTAAAAAACACGTAACAAAATTTGCTGAAAATCATAATACAGTCATATTGATTAAAACTGTAAACTAAACAACTATTTCTAATAATAATGAAAAAGCAATATCTGCAATAACAATACAACAACAACAAAATTTGTAATAGGCTACAGTACACTTCAGTTCCTCATTCGTCGTCACCGCCTTCTGTTGTGCATGCGACACATGTTGAAACTGTGTGCTGCACTGGGTTTGCGCCAATCACAGTAGGCACAACGACCAGGTCCGGTTTCCCGCCTTGATACTGCAGACTGTTCACATTGCACTTCAGTTGGTTCACTAAGCTCTTTTAGAATGCTGCCTATTCTCATCTTCATCTCCCCGGATAGGCAATAAATTGTTTCTCGATATTGTAAATATTCTAGACACAGTTCCCAGGAGAATTAAGGTTTACTGTGTATTTTCCCTTAGGACAATGAATGCGTTGCTCCCAGCAACATTCAATAACCCATAGAACACAGTGAGTGGCCATCGACAGCCAGCCCTTGAAACTGAATAGGTCGCTTTCAGTTCATCGACGGTATCCCGCCTCCCTTTGTCATGTTGTAGATGGTAGAACTCTCATCGATTGTGTCAGGATCATGGAAAGTGGAAATCAATAGGATGGCATTATTTTTCTTGGAAGCATAAGAGAGCAGCCCTAAATCCAAAACTACTGCTGTTGACTGGCATTTTTGGTGCAATAATATTGGAGGAATCTCTTTCTTACTTTTCTGGAGTCTCCCTTTGTCATGTTGTAGATGGTAGAACTCTCATCGATTGTGTCAGGATCATGGAAAGTGGAAATCAATAGGATGGCGTTATTTTTCTTGGAAGCATAAGAGAGCAGCCCTAAATCCAAAACTACTGCTGTTGACTGGCATTTTTGGTGCAATAATATTGGAGGAATCTTTCTTACTTTTCCGGAGTGTTCCGACAATATTTTTAGATGGTGGTTTTCAAGAAGAGAGATGGCCAGGGGGAAGGACATATCAATTGTCACATTCCTCCCACTGCCTAACATTGGCTGTACTATTCTCTCAACAATGGCTCGTAATGAATTTTCACTTCTAAAGGGTCCTTCTGGTTGTTGACCAGGATACATTTCCATATGAACTGTGTAATATGTTCTGGCACAAACTAAGGCAAAACTTGTTTATGCCATACTTGGCCGTTTTTTGCTTGGTATAAAAAAAATCGAATTTCCCTTGAAACGACTCGACCATTTCGTCCACTGTACAATATTCACCTGGTGAATATGCCTGCGAGCATCGATCATCAAAAGCCTGAAATATCTCACGGATTTTAGAAAGAGGATCTGATTGAGTTCTCTTATCTCTGTCATGAACGTTATCGAATATCATAGCTCTAGGCAAAAATTTGAAGTGACGCAGGTTAATTGTCGTTCCGAATATTTCTACACATGTCCCATCTGTTGAAGACATGTCTTCAAGATTTTGATGCAATGAACGAAACGCCAACAAGGTAAAGCAGCCCAAACACAGCTTTCAATTTTCGAACATCTGTAGAAAGAACATCACATTCTCATGTGAAGTTCGCTAGTCTTTGTTCAATCCACATATTTGTAAATCCCACAATCTTTTCGATTTCGGAGTCTGGAAAATAAATACTCCAAACTTCTATCGGAGAGCGAGTATTGCGAGCATCACCCTTGGGTCCAGGTAGGTGAGAAATTAGATTGTGTCTGCGTGTCCTTCCCCTTTGTTAAGAGGAATGTACTTGCTATGTTGTGACACCTTCATTAGCCATGTACGCTGGTCCAGCATTACTAGTACTTCTTCCGGTAGAGGCAAAAAATGGTGCGTTTTCTGTGTGTTGTATCGTATTTGAATTATGCGACAGGTTACCACAATATTGTTCATCCATAGATTCCTCTGAGTCAGTGTTGTGTTCACTACAAGCCAAGTTGTCCTCTGCACTTCCATCATCATCTTCTTCAAACTTCCCTGCTCTCTGTTGTTCTACGCCAAACAGTTCCCTTCGTACTCTGTCTTATTGCACTCTGAGTACTTTGTTTCTGTTCCGTTCTTCTTTCTCCACACTCTCTAAGAGCGTCCTAATTCCATCTTAATCTTCGGAGTCCATCATAAAATGCAAAACTCAACAGGTCGCGTGTGGTGGACAAGACCAGGTCTGGTATAATTGGTGAATAGTTCAACTTACCACGCAAAATTGGATTAGCGGACAGCAGGAAACTGTTGCTCTCCGTGACAATTACATGAAGTATCCTGGTAGGGGCGTGCAGCAAACAACAATGGTGACGTGAACAATACGAACCTGGTCTAAAAGACCGCAATGCAACCTCTTCCGGGTTAATGGAAAGGAGGCTATGTTTGTCGGGGTTGGCGAGTATGTAACCATCATTATATGCAGAAACGACGTAATTAACTAACTGTAAAACCACTGCTTTTAACAGTAATGCAAATGCTCTTTAGTTTTTCATGATGGTACAATTTGGGAATTATCCTAGATGCATGAAACAGGCATAGAGTGAACATATACTGTATTTCTTTTAGAACAGTAATGAGTAACCTTTAAACAAAGCCAGCCCAAGTGATTTTTCTTTGCTTCATTTAGAAACCCCTGGATTCTTGAATGTGTGTGGAATCTATCTGGTAACCTGGGTTATTGAACTGATGATACTAGAGCTCAGAAGAATGCTAGGCAGGGGAATGTAGCCAGCGATAACATTGTGATATGTCTTCCCAAAAACATTGAGCCATAACTTCCGAACAGTGTCCACTTGTCCTTCTGAGTGCACACCGGACCAATATACATTCTGCTGAGAAGGAAGCAGGTCGCCATAGCAACGAATGATTGTAGGCTATGTAGGGAACGCCCCTCCCCTTTTCCTCCACCTCCTCCCACGCTCGCATTCTTCTGAGCTCCTTACAGTATTTGTAACTAGGAGCGAAGTTGGGAAGGAATCTGCTGCGATCTGAATTTACTTTGGGAATCAGCGGAAAACCACTTCTACAATGGCCGAGAGTAGGATATGAATCCACTACTCTCCTCTCAACTGTCCTCTGGATGTTTGCAAACCTCATACTAGATTTAAAATTCATGACAGAGCTTGGAATTAAGCCTAGGCCACCATCGTAGAAATCTATTAGTCATTGCCAATTCATTCTGTTTTGCCAGATTACTGGAATTCACTATTCCATTCAAATCAAGCAAGCAATAGTCACAATCCCTAATTGATATTTTACATTATAGCCGATAGCTCCCCAGACCATAATGCCCAGAGTTGGTCCTGTGCCTCTCGACAATAATGTCTAAGCACTTCTCTCTTCGTATGTTGTCGCACACGATATGGCAATCAGTGCGAGAAAGACAGAGGAACAATTCATCACTAATGATGACACTATGCCTTTTGTCAACCCACACTGGTTTTCTCAACGGCACACGAGTCTTCCACGTTGATTTTGTGGAGTGAATGGAACACCTGCAGGAACTCTGGCCTGTAAGCCAACAGCACGTAGACGATTCTCCACTGTTTGTTATGTAATGTAGGGTGCTATTATTCCTCAAATTTGCGCTGCTGTTGTACGGGAGTCGATCCGGACCATCCTAATGATGCACCGAACCTCCCCCACAGTTGTCTGTCAAGTTGAGTCTGTGCCAGGTCTATAAGTGTGTGTACCTTCACTTGTCTCCGGGAATTTTGAAATCGTCTTTTTGGGTCCGTTTTGACAAGTTACAAAATATGGCAAAGATTTTGAGTATCTGCCTATTCAATACCTTAGTATTCCAAGATCAATTATAATACATTTCGGTACATGTTTTGGGGGCTATAAATGCTCCCTTCCTCAGCCATAGTGTTAAAATTGTTAGTACATTACATTAATAGAAACATTGATTAAAACAGTACAACACCACTAAAAAGGACATGCAATAACATAATATAACAAACGTATAGATGTTTCTACAGTCTACTTCTAGCATCAAGGCATTTTCAAATTTCCACAACGGTGTGGAAAAATGTGTCCAAAAGAATGAAGACTATGTTGAAAAATAAACAAAAGTTTATAGTTTGAAATGCTGTATTCAGTGTATCGCAATGTTAGTAAACATATTTCTCCAAAAAATGTTCATGACTTGCAGTATGCCCCTTGTATAATTTTAATCCAACCCTTGTGATGAGGATATGATGATGACCGTGTGACGGTCGAAAAATGTTATCATAAAATCCCCCTTTATCAGTGAATAATATTAAGGTACATGCAATATTTTTTTCAGATAGGAAGTATATTGATGCTTTAGAGCTCTGTTGGAGCTGTGGTGGTGAAGGATACTGCATATTCCTTGGACAGCCAAGAAGACAAATATATGGGTAATTATAAAAATCAAATCAGATCCGTCTCTTGAAGCTTGATAACAAGATTACAGCTGTCATATTTTGGACACATTATGAGACGTTCTGATTCGTTGGAAAAGACAATTATGCTTGGAAAGAAAGGATGGAAGTTTGTAGTTTTACGTGACCGTTAATCTCGCGATCATAAGCCACGGGACCTCCGTTTTACGTGGAATCCGAACCACAGGACATGGCATTTCACTTAGAAAATCTCACATGCATTGACCGGGAATCGAACCGGGTGAGAGGCATACAGCCTGACCGCTATGCTTGGAAAGGTGGAAGGGTCTTGGAGATGAGGGCGGCCAACATTGAAATGGATCGACTCCATCAAATCCAACATGAATATGTCAGTGAAGGATCTGAAGTATATGGCTGAAGACCCAATCATATGGAGACAGTCCATCTATGCAGTCGCGACTTGACGGCACCTGATCGTCATCTTTTTTTTTCAGAAAAGTGTGATATATTTAAATTTACCCCGCCTAATCTAATAGGGTGAAAGCATTTTGACTGACTGAAAAGTATTAATTGATTATACAGGCAACACTGAGAAATGACTTCGAAACCTCACACAGTTTCCCCATTTTCGACTCCATGCAAAAGTTGCCTTCAAGTAGACAACTGCCTCTACCTTCCAACTCTTTGCCCAGTTTCATTTACTTCCTCTCTTGAGGTTGGTGTCGAGAAGGGGATCCCCCTTCACATTACATCTCCAACCCAGTTGATATGGGAATAATACTGGGTAGACATACACGAAGGAGTACCATTTTAATTAAAAAGTAGATACTGATTTATAAAAGATCATCACACAGTACAGAATTCAGTTGTTTCTGGAATAGACTAAATGAAATGATGAGTTAGTGTACCTTTTTTACTAGTAGAACTTTCGATTTCGATTTATCTGTTGGAGACACGATTGCCAATAGTCAAGTTAGGAACCAAGCAAGTGCTGACCTAGTGTTGGCGCAGCAGTCTCCCCCTGTCCCCCCTAAGCTGTATCATAAATGTAATTGTCCACTTTTCAATACAATTTTCAGTTTGTCTCTATCTTGGCATATCTTCAATATTCAATATCTTAAATGGTTGACAAAGGAAGGATTTCTGGAATAAATTTTATTTCAAGCGACATTTTAAGAATTTTAAATCTATGGAGATGTCATATGAATCAAAATTAGCTATTATTTATTTTTTATTTTTTTAAGGAATGTGTGATGAAAAATTGATGCTAATGCTGTAGTACTGTAGTTGTATGATAATATTGTAATAGGCTGAAGAAGGCACAGCACGTGTGCTGAAACATGTACCGATAGGGACAAACTGAAAATTGTATTGAAAAGTGGACAACTAAAAAATAATATTGATATCAATACGAAAAAACTGAAACCCAAATGATGAATGTCAAGGACAAGCCCCCTAAACTGAACAAACCGTGCACAGCCTTGCACTGTGGCAATTCTATCTCCATGATGAGGGTTGTTGAGGCAGGACAGCAAGGTCATATGCCCCTTGTAACAGTTTTAAAATATAAATTTTGTTCAGTTAACATTTAGAGATGGATTCCTAAAAATAAAAACAGTCCATTATTAATAAAACAAACAAAAAAAAATTATAATATCAAACAAAAATATAGTTTAACAAAAAGATAATAGGGCCTGAGAAACGAAACACTGGTACGTGCAGAAATGAGGATCTATATAGACAGGCAGAGAAGATCACGAACACCATGCGTAAGAGGAGACTGAAGTTTTATGGGCACCTCATGAGAATGGATGAGAATTGAATAACGAAAAGAATATTTAATTACATCAGCAAGCAAAAGGTGACTACAATGTGGGTAGAAGAAACGAGAAAAGACATGGAGTAAGTTGGCGTACATACTAAAGACAGTGGAATAGGGCTGTGTTTCGAGCAAAAATTGATAACTTCAAGGGGTTCAAGGAAAGACCCAGTAGAACAACCAAGAACACCTGGTCAGAGGAAAGGAGGAGGAACCACAGCGAAAGGATGAAGAAATTCTGGGTGAAGGAAAAGCACATCAATTGTTTCCCGTGACCCACAGTAGGCCAAATTCAAAGAAAGAAAGAAAGAAAGAAAGAAAGAAAGAAAGAAAGAAAGAAGAAACAAAAATATAGGGAATACCAAACAGCAGTGTCAAGGTCATGGGTTCGTTGCACTAATGGGTGTTGTGAGAAACATGAATCAATTGACTGCAACAAATTCAAAGAGTCGGTACACACAAGAAAGTGGAATCGTACATTCTGTAGGGCAAACTGCAGAGCTTCATAGATAGCAATGAGCTCCGCAGTAAAGAGGATATAAGTTTGTCCCAAAGAGATCTTCATATTTGCACCATCAATGATTTAAGCTCAACCCACTTTCTCGTCCACCTTCGAATCATCCGCAAAAACATCCAGAAATTGGTGAACTGTGCTGTTCACCTTAAGATCTCGATGTAGATCTAACCAAACTTCCGGACATACAATACCTCGTTAGGTGTCTGGATCATAAAGGGACCTGCAGCCACTCCTATTTCATTACACGAGCTATCAAGCCTAATACCCACCGCCTGGTTGGTGTACTTCTGGTGGGATCAGGTATTGAATAGAGATTGATAGCTAGGATAATGCATCATTTGATGCAGATTGGCAGCATATGATGAAAGCATATCTTGGAGTCTGACACAAAGAGGTGGAACACCTGATTTGGTGAGTAGGCTGGAAATCGGGCTGGTCCAGAAAGCATTGGCTGTCAGCCTAATTCTGCTATACTGTCCAGCATTTCCAAAGTTAATGACTTTGCTGAACTGAATCATAATCTAGTCGGGACAGGCTGAGGGCTTGGTAAAACAGTAACAGGACCAAAGCTATCTCAAATTCAGTAATTTGCTGCCTTCGGTTGATTTCAGGGTCTTTTTTGTTGTTGTGTGGCCTCCTGTTTTAGATCCCTTATTTGGGGGTGGATCTAAAAGGGAGAGTTGTTGTACTAATTTAGAAGGTGGTGCCTAAAAGGGTAGCTTCCCTTGGCAGGGCAAGCGGACCAGTGTAGAGTGTTGTGGTGTGCTAGGAACTAGGGGGCGTTCCTATAAATAATGCGGTAGTGTTTAAGGGGATGGGACCCACTGCAAAGGGTCGTTGTGCTGGTCGCTCAGCTCAGCTGACTGCTTGTTATGTAACTGACTCTGTTCGTATCAGCCGAGTGGCACGCGCTGCTTGCCGGCTCGAGAGACACAAAGGTACCTGAGTTAGCGCTAATGGCTTACCGTCTGTCACGTCTTTACGTGACGGGAGTAAGGAAGGGCGTTGGGATGTAAAGAGGCGTATAACAGTAATGCTAGTGTAGAGTGTGGACCAAGTGTTTTATTGGTCTGTGATTCTTTGTGTGAGTCCCTTGTAGGGAATGAGATTACGTTCACAATGTGTACAAGTGGTGTGTTACGGGTTACAAAAATAGGAACTCTGAACACGATTGACTGACTCACCTCGGTTGACACCAGCGTAGCCTCCGGCTGTCTCGATGAAGCACTGACAATGAAGAGATCCTTTGACCTCATTAGGACGCCTTCTTATACCTTTTGACGTCCTGCTGTCAGCATTGTGTTGGCATGCTGCCCCAGTTAGTACTATGTCGCTGAGTGTAATGATTACGTAAGGCTTGAGCTGCTTTATGGAGTAGCAAGCTGTCCTTACAGTATTAATGGATGTTGCCCCGGCTTTCCAAGGGTTGCCATTTTAGGGGATTTAGCCAGATGCCGGGGGGATGGTCTCCAAGGGGTGCATACCCCTGGGATGCTGTACAAGAGTCTTCCTTCATTTGTTCGCGTCCTCGCGAACGGGAACGGAAC
This sequence comes from Meconema thalassinum, assembly GCA_946902985.2. NCBI lineage: Eukaryota > Metazoa > Arthropoda > Insecta > Orthoptera > Tettigoniidae > Meconema > Meconema thalassinum. The sequence goes on from OX336389.2 coordinate 971,473,253, forward strand.
TGGAAGTTGGGATGTTGACGTAGTGGTCCTTGAAAACCCCCTCGTATCTCCTGGTGGCGTCGTATCGAAGTGTGGGTGTGAGGTGAGCCCGTGTTCAGAGGGGAGGGTTATGGGATTTACATATATATGTATACATTGACATTGTGAAAAAACAAACAAAAAAATTGACATTTGCGAAAGATTTGATTAACATTGGGAAAAAATTGACATTTTGAGAAAAATTGAACATTAAAATAAATTCGACATGTAAAAAAAATTGCCCTTGCATTTGCTGGCATATTGCTAGTTTAAAAAAAAACATGGTTTCTGATGGTGATGTGTTACATATTTGTGCAGGGAGGAAAAACCCAGGGCCGAACGGATGATTGCGTCGTCCGCCCCATCTTAGGGAAAAAATGCTCCCTGCAATAAGAAAGGTAGAAGAAAATAGAAAAATGGGTGTTCCAGGGTATAATTTAAGGGAAATATTCAAAAGTATTTATTTGTGTGGGAAAAACGGAACACCCTGACAAATGGGGAAGTTAGAAGAAGGAAAAATGAAAGAAAACAAATCATACACATGATGGACATTGGCATCTTGGTGAACAAACAAAAATATATATAGTGTATAATTGTATAAAGTTTATCCTGAAAAATTATAAATTACAATGACCTTATGTCTAGTGGAATAATGGTATACAGTTTATCCTGAAAAATTATAAATTACAGTGGTCTTATGTCTACTTAATCGCGCTACTCCCTTATAATTATAGTTTTTGTGAGGTACCTCGCGTGCACGCTACCCGTCTGTACGTACTCTTGCCGTCTCACGGCTGATTCTGTACGGCCACTTCTTGGTACGGTATAGTGGTCGTACCGCTTGCATGTATGCTTAATACCTAACCTGTGAAGCATCCTCTGTGGGTGAATGCTTTCACACTTGACAATGAGAGTCACTGCCACAAATCGGTTGCGCCCTCATTGTCGTAATCTGCGTCGCATTTTGACGCTGTATGTGTTTATATTTTAGTTGATCTGCCAGTAAGCCTGGTACCCCACAGGCACCAGTCCTGCTGTGCAGATTTATTTTAGAGTGTGTAGCTGAAAAAGAAAAATGTGGTGAGTGTTTGCGAGTGTGTCGGGATTAGTGCAAGTTGAAAAATAAAAAATAAAGTACACATCATGGCATGCTGTAAATAATATGCCACTGCTATATGGCAGTGAAATTCCCGTCACCAGTTTCCTGTATCTGGTGACGATGCCTGTGAAAAAATGGCGAGGTTTAGAAAAAAACATATTAGTACTGGTTGAAGCTCTTCTTTTACTGAAAAAAAAAAACATGATTAATGTTACTTAGCTGCAAGGCCGGTCTTACCCTATGCGGTGCCGAAATGCCGTAAATAATATATAGTTGGTCTTACCCCGGTAGCGGAATTGTGGTTACCGGGTGCCGATATATTCCACTTTGATTATGCCTATCTTAACCTAGTTTATCCTAAGTATTGTCGGGCTTACCTCGGTAACGGATTTAAAGTCACCGAGTGCCGATATATTCTACGGTGATCTATATATATAAAAAAATGCCTTAAATGTAGGTTTATGTTACCTTATATCTTACCTTACTTATTTAACTTATTGATAAAATTACTTAACTGTAAAACTATTCTGTATTTACATGCCGAGTGGACCTTATTCTAAAGCCGAAATGTGCTGTGCTATTATTAGCAACAGCTGTTAGTAAATTTGCTTACATCTAAGTGACCTTAACATGGCACTATGACTTAAGTACTAAAATTTAGATGGAGGCTGGCCGCTTGATTTCTCTCGCGGGGGCGCCCTTGTAGTACATTGTCGGGACCGGAACCCAACAATGCCTCGTAGTCCCCTCCGTTTTAATACTATTGTCGACATCTATTCTAGGTCTTAATACTAGTACTAGCCTATTCGCAGGCGCCTTACGGTGCCACTAAGCTAACCGTTTCGCCCGCTGTAACTTCCTTGTTCATGACCGTTTGCCGTTCCGATTTAACGTAGTTGAGCCGCCCACTTGGCTCCTGTGAGGGGCGCGCAATGCCCCTCTCTTAATGCCCTCTGGTTGCCCGTTGCATCGCCATTTATGTGGGCATTGGACAGTGTGGTCCAATGGCATAATATTGTCTTCGCCTTAATCGGCCGTCGCAATCTGCTTTTCGCAGTGATATTTGCCTCTATGGGCCGCCGTAGTATGCATTTTCGCATTGATATATAAATTTGCCTCTATGGGCCGCCGTAGTATGCATTTTCGCATTGATATATAAATTTGCCTCTATGGGCCGCCGTAGTATGCTTTTTCGCATTGATATATGAATTTGCCTCTATGGGCCGCCGTGTGTTTTACTCCAACGCACAGGAGTTTTGCTTCCCGCTATGGAAGCCGTGCCTACTTAAATTTAAACTTAACTAGAAGTCTAGTCATAATGGGGTCGTCTCTAGGGATAGTTCCCGAGGCCGGCGCTGAGTGAGCTATTTCTCCCGCCATTCTCAGAAAGTCTCCCTGCAGGTCTTGGCTTCGATGACCGTGACACATAGTGGGTGTAACCTTCTCCGACAAGGGGGATAAGCGACATGCACCCCTAGATCTCGATGTTTGCCCGTGTCCGGTCCCGAATGCTTTGACCTTACGTAGTTCGTCTGTTTGGTCTAGTCGTCAGTTATTTGGTGAGCCAACTGGGGTAAGGGTCCACATCGCCTTCCCCAGCTCTGCTCCAATGTGGTCCCTCCTGACCTTCGGCTTACACCGTTGTCAACCATCAGTTCGTATCAGATTCCTTTGTAAGAGAGAAAAAAAAATGTGTCGTAACCTGTGTAAATGGTTCAACCTCTGTGTGAAATGTAAAATATTTCCAGTGTAGCGGGGTTGTAGATCTTCTAAGTACATAGGCTACTTCTGGTCTACCATCGCTATGTCAGCTTCCCAGCAATAATGCTTTCTTTACCTTAATGGAGGTGTTAGTAGGGTCTGTAAGGTCAGGTACCCTGTTATTAGGATTTGGGGGTAGTTATTTGTTGAGTGGGCTTAAAGTATGGTAGGAAGGGTTTTCGCACCTTTGGGTTCCACGTTAGTGGTGGCCTAAAACCGGTGATGCCACTGGGATGCTTCTATAGTGAGTGGAGTGGGGAGGTAATTCCCGGGATTGCAAAAATACGAAATTTCATGCAGGTTTGATATTAAAATCCCTGGTAATTGGATGGGATACTCATGCATGTGTCTGGATATGAAGTTTCTGCCTTCATGTACGGATAGGTGTAGGATGGGGCATAATACCATATGTTCCTTTCATGCGGGAGAGCTTAAGTACTAAAGCATGGTTAGTATATATCTATGGCCTCCTCTCTCATTTGGAGAGGCGCATTATGCTTCTTTAATGTTTGCTGACACACCCCTAATACTCAGGTGTTAGCATCGTGACGCAAGGCGTAGCATGCCCGCTTTTTAGACGCATGAAGTCCATCAACCCCGTGTGTGTATTTTGTAATGTAGTGTAGCTGTTTTTGGTCGTGTAGATGTGGTTGCGTTGTTGCTGTTGGGCGTGAGAAGGTTATGGGAGGGGAGTAAGGTGGTACGCTGGTAGCCTGTTCTCCTGTCATCCTCCCTTGGTCCATGTTGGCTTTCTATCCGCGCCTTGGGATAGTAGAGCTGCATGACCTAATCTGGTCGGCCATTTGCAGTGTAGATGTGGCCAGTGGTCGTAGTACGATAGGCCATGTCCTAGTCGCCTGGAATGATTTATTTCGGGAATAGAATGGCGAAAAGAAGTTATTAAGGGGAGGTCCTGTTTCCTCAAAGTCCCTATGTTCGCTCCTAATTGGTGAGTGCGAGTGCGTGTGTGTGTCTATGTACCGCTACACCACGCGGCCGGTTGGTCTGTTATAAGGCTAAGTCCTACTGTGTATGTTGTGTATGGGCGGGAAGCGCCCGTGGCCTTTCAACGTCTTTGCGAACGTGCCCTTATAGGCCCAAGATAAGTTCCGCTGTGTCACGTCTTGTCCATTGCCAAATGTTTTTGCAGTGTGGAGAAAAAAAAATGTATGGCGTTATAATTGTTATGTGTGTGTAATTTCACGGTCACGGGCGATACGCAATAGTGTCTCGTCACCGCAATATTGCAGTGTGAATAGTCTGCAGTCAGCAATTGGTATGTGCAATTCTGCAAGTATGCAAGTGTGGTCATTGTTTTGGATTCCTAGCGGCTTAATGTAGCAATTCGCCCTAGTTAGGTAATGACGTCGTGTGGCCATTGTTCCCTAAGACCTGTGTCTTGCGAAATTTACCTACCTGTGTTTGTGAAATGTATTCCCCTATGCCTGGTGTAATGCGAAATTTTATGTCTGGTTTTTGGTGGGAGGAAATGTAGTATTCCCTGTTCATGCACTTGTATGGGCCAATTTCAGTATGATTGGACGCCTGAATAGCTGTTCTCCTTTGTGTCTAAATTCTTACTGGAACTCAGACCCGTGACCTTATGTCATTCTCTGTGTTTTATGTTTGCGTTGTGTTCCAGGGCTTGGGGCTTTCCCAGTGTGGGTTTTGCTTGTGTTCCGTGTACCAAAAATACCATTGGATAGTTAGTTTTTGGTACGCGTGTGGTGTGTGGTCATGGGTTCGAATCCGGTTGTCTGTAAAGACTTGGTGTGATCATTTCCGTGCCGCTTTTAAAATGGCACGTTCCCGTTGATGTGCAGTGCGCAAATGAAAGCATGCATACCTGTGTAGAGTTTGTACGTTTTTGATTTCCCCTCGTAGTGTAATTTTGGAAGATATAGGGTCTCTAAATCAGGCGTGAATGATGCCGTGCGCTCTGCTCTGAGAGCTGTTGTCTGTAAGCGTACAGTTTATCATTGAGGCCTGCGTTCTTGCTGAGTATGGCGGTATCGGATTGCAATGTCCTGCGCGCACGCTCGTTACTTGTCTTGATAACGCTGTATGTCCGGCACATGTGTTTTAAATCGCTAACTTTCTGTGACTGTGATGAATGCTTTTCGCATTGCGACAGAAAAGAGGGGAGTTTGTGGTTTAACGTGACCGTATCTGGAGATCATGAGCCACGGGATTTCCGTTTTACTTGGAATCCAAACCACAGGCCATGGCATTTCACTTCGGAAATCCCATATGCGTTGTACGCGAGTGTGTCTGGTCCGCTAGTCGCGTGTTTGGTGACCAGATGCCAGAGGCGATTGTATTGTTTTTCGTTTATGACCCGCTGTTAGTGGGACTGTCCCAATTTGTCTTAGCTTTCCCATTATTCTATCCTAGAACTGGATATTTACTCAACCTTATATTCCTGGTATTCAGAAGGTTGCGGGTTTGGAGACCGCCTTTTACCCAGAGTAATTGTTTCCGGCACCATGAAGGTTGTGTCTCCGGGACAGTTCTGGTGAGTGTTAGGATCGTATCTCGGTTCGGTCAGTGGGCTATTTCTTGGCTTTCTTCCCACGTGTGCCAACGGGACCGTTTCCTTTTCCTTTAGCAGTGTGCCCGCCTTTACGTGTACCTATGTATTAAATATGTATATTTGTTTAACTTGGCCACCTTTCTTTCATCGGGCTTAATGCCTGCGTCATAATAGAAAAAAAATGAGCTATGCCCCGCTCTGGATTAAGAGAGCACTTTGAAAGAAAATAATAGCAGGTGGCGATAGTCTCTAAAAATTATGTCGTGAACACTATAAAAAATGTTAAAAGAAAATGTGCTTGGGACCTGAGTGTAGTATTTACAACTTTGGTAACGTGAGTACTACTGTAATCTGGTTACGTCTCAGGGGAATCTACCGACACTGTCTAGTACACATTAGGAAGGCCATTGCAAGACGTAATTGACACACTTGTATCCACGTCAGGAGCAAAGCCAGTGCACTATGGGAGTCAAACCTGCCCTTCAAAGTAATTGTAACTCACCACAATGACAGTGTCTCGTCCCGGTGTGCAATTGGGCGTTTCAGTTGGTTAAAGCACACCTCACCAAATTTTTGAAGTTAGTTTGAGATTCTTAATTCCTGCCACACTTACGGCTTTCGCCCGCAACAGGAGAATCTATCAAACTGTGGAACCCTAACATAGAACGTTTAGTCATTTCTACTTAGAAAGACTCACTTAAGCTTTATGCTGTGATTTTATGCTTAAGTTGTGTTCAAAATATCTCTTTTTCGGCCTGAAGCCTGCTTGGCTTCCACTTGGCTTAGCATATTAGAGACTTCACGTTATGGCGTTAACCACTTCGCCCAATAACCATTGATGGCCTGAGAGAAAAATGCCGTGGTTCCGAAAGAAAAAACAACAGGAAGGATTTGGAATTGTTCCTTCTAACTTGGCTATGTTGCACTGTATATATATAAAATAAGAAAGAAAAATATGCGATTTTATGTTTATTATGTACTTGTTGGACCATTTTCTTATCGCCCCCGTGTGAAAGAACTTATGTGGCCTGTAATGTTGGTGTTAGCGATGTTAGTTTATTTCTGTGGCCCTGGTGGAAGTCGTTATCCTCTTTCGAGCTTCAGTGCTCAGAAAGGCGAAGGGTTTTGCCCTGTTATTAGATTATAGGCCTTTGGAATCCACTGGGGTGTTCCTTTGCTACCTTCCGGCGGAATTTCTAGCAAAGTAAGCTTTGGCCTACTTCCACCGTAGTGCGTGTCTATAGGTTTAAATGTACCTGTATTCGAGGGCCTAATTGCGCTTGGCGCTGCCCTAGTAGATTTTACGGGAGTGTGGATATATTTGACAGCGTGGTTTTTTGGGGTAGGTGAGAACACCTTTCCTAATCCCCGTGTACTGTGTGGTAATGCCTGGTCAAAATGTTCGTGCGTATATCGTGCATCCTGAGGGCCTAATACCGGTGTTCGCCTTTGTTCTGGCAAATTTGCCCTTTGAACTGGCGGTAAAGGTCGCTTAATGGCTTGTGTCTGGCCTAGCAATGTAGTGACGTGTAGTCTGACCGCTTTTCGGCCTGTGGCCACGGCCGACTCCTGCCAATGTGTTAGCCTATCTGTGTACGTGTATGTAGGCTTTATGTACTGTAGGGCGGGCTCTATGTCGTCAGCCCATGACGTGGTTATGTCCCTTTGTTTCCCTGTCATATCATGTGTGTTTAATGGCCCTGGCTTCAACTCCCTCTCGTCCCTCTGTTCCGAGGGGAATGTTCTAGGCTCGGCCCCTCGGTTTGGCAAAATTGCCTTCCGATCCGGAGCTGAAGGACGTGTGTTTGTGTTAGGTTTATTTTGTAGTAAGTTGGAGCCTAACCTGGCCGTCTTCTTGACTGTGGCCACGGCGAACTCCTTCCATTCTGTGGCAGTACGTGGCGAGAGGGACATCCTCGCAAATTGTCGAGTCAGCGTATCCACGCTTATGTCCTCTCTCGGGTGGGCTGATGGCCCTACCAACTGTATGTGGTTCTGTACGTGTACCGGGTGTGAGTCTCGGTATGAGTCCACGTCTGCACTTGCACTCGTGGTCCTGGCGCTGAATTAGCCATTGCATGCCTATTCAGGTCCGTGTGCCTAGTGTACCTATATGCCCTATCGTGATGTTGTAGCGTGGATGTCCAAATGTCATGTTCGTTTTGCCGACGATTGCGGGTTTCATCCCTTACCGGAGCATGTGCTCCTTCTGTCGGTCTAGTTGGGTCTCTATAATCCCGGTAATGTGTTTGTAGGTTCTCGCTCGCTCTTCCCTCCTGTGTCTTCCCTTGTCCCCCCCGGTTGTTTGTTTGTCTATTGTTTGCCGTGGTGCCGGGGTGGGTAATCCCGTTGTTCTCTGTATTGGTGTGGGAGGGACATGTCCCCGGCTTCGCCAATTCGCTGTTTTGTCAGGCTTCCGGGCCGGTTCCGGGAATTGGTGGCATGTGTGTGTGTTTCCCCGCATTGTACTGGAGGGTGGTCTATTTGTCTTTCGCCCTGTGGCCATGGTAGCCTCCCGCCCTTGTGTTGCGGTACGTGCTGAGAGAGACGTTTTCGCAAATTGCTGCGCTAATGCGTCTACAGAGATGTCGTTTGAGTGGTTCTTGAGTTTTTCCTCTGAACGCTCCCAATGGATGTTCCTCAGCATGGCCTTTCGTGCGGGCGCATACATCGTCCTATATATGTTGCGAAAAGGAGAAAAAAAATGACTTTGACTGGGGTTGTTTTACTAAGGCTTTCTCCTGTGTAGCTGGTTTGGAGCAAAAAAAAACTACTTTCTGTCTGGGGGAAAATTTTCACTATTCGCTTGGCTTTTTGCGGTACGGAAGGGGTCGTTTTACCTACGAGGGCTCGTTGGTTGAGTCCCTTTTCTCTATGCGTAGGACGGCGCCTCCACCAGTGTTTTAGATCCCTTATTTGGGGGTGGATCTAAAAGGGAGAGTTGTTGTACTAATTTAGAAGGTGGTGCCTAAAAGGGTAGCTTCCCTTGGCAGGGCAAGCGGACCAGTGTAGAGTGTTGTGGTGTGCTAGGAACTAGGGGGCGTTCCTATAAATAATGCGGTAGTGTTTAAGGGGATGGGACCCACTGCAAAGGGTCGTTGTGCTGGTCGCTCAGCTCAGCTGACTGCTTGTTATGTAACTGACTCTGTTCGTATCAGCCGAGTGGCACGCGCTGCTTGCCGGCTCGAGAGACACAAAGGTACCTGAGTTAGCGCTAATGGCTTACCGTCTGTCACGTCTTTACGTGACGGGAGTAAGGAAGGGCGTTGGGATGTAAAGAGGCGTATAACAGTAATGCTAGTGTAGAGTGTGGACCAAGTGTTTTATTGGTCTGTGATTCTTTGTGTGAGTCCCTTGTAGGGAATGAGATTACGTTCACAATGTGTACAAGTGGTGTGTTACGGGTTACAAAAATAGGAACTCTGAACACGATTGACTGACTCACCTCGGTTGACACCAGCGTAGCCTCCGGCTGTCTCGATGAAGCACTGACAATGAAGAGATCCTTTGACCTCATTAGGACGCCTTCTTATACCTTTTGACGTCCTGCTGTCAGCATTGTGTTGGCATGCTGCCCCAGTTAGTACTATGTCGCTGAGTGTAATGATTACGTAAGGCTTGAGCTGCTTTATGGAGTAGCAAGCTGTCCTTACAGTATTAATGGATGTTGCCCCGGCTTTCCAAGGGTTGCCATTTTAGGGGATTTAGCCAGATGCCGGGGGGATGGTCTCCAAGGGGTGCATACCCCTGGGATGCTGTACACTCCTGAGAGGCAAAGTGCAGGTCTTTCTAGTCGACCCCTGTGGGCGACCTGCGCAACGGGATGAGAGATGGAATGATGAAGATAATGAAACTGGTCAAGGATGTGGAGGGAAGCAGCCGTGGTCTGTCAGAAGGTACCGTCCCAGCATTTGCCTGGTATTGAAATTGGGAAACCACGGAAAACCATTTCAAGGACGGTCGACAGTGGGGCTCGAACCCACGCATCTACCGAGTCAGCAGAGAGCTTGGCCACATGGCCTAACGCTGCGCTTTAGCGAGCGTAGCCACTGCAGTCGGCATGTTTTAGGAGCTAGAATATTGTTATTGTGTACTTTTGTATGATACCAGAATAAAAACATATTATTGTGATGTCTGTATTAAGGTAAGATTCAGATGAAATGAGAAAATTGTGATTGGGCCGAATGAAGAATTGCTGGGTGCATCGCAAGAAGCAAACAGTACAACCTTCTAAGAAAAGTGCGTAGAACAGTTCAAGTGGTCCAATGTGATCAATAAAGTTAAAAAAATAAAAGTACATACTATACATTAATTTTCATTTGAGACTGTTTTGTCCATCAGTATCCAGTCTAGTCTGCAAGCCTCTGTTTGCGAACAAGTTAGATCCATGATCCCGTATTAGCAGTCAGCACTGCGGCTTTCTCTTCTTCTATACCTCTCACTTTGAAATTGCCTCCTAGGTCTACCTGTGCTTCTCTTTCTCTCTACAGCTGAAATTATTAACTTCTTTGGTAATATCTCTTCCTGCATTCTTTTCACATGACCCCAGCATCTGAGTTGGCTCATACAAACAGCTTCATCTAGAGTGCTAATTTTTAACGAAGCCCTTATCTCTTAATTATGAGTACCTTCCTGCCAATGCTCCAACCTGTTTGTCCCAACAATCATTCAAGCTACCCTCATGTCAGTTACCTCTAGCTTATGTAACAGATATCCTGAATATACCCAGCTCTCGCTTCCATACAGCAAGGTCGAACTAAATACTGAGTGATATAGGGAGCGTTTCATTGCTACACTAACTTCCTTCTTGCAGAATACTGTAGATCACAACTAAGTACTCACTGCATTGGCTTTTCTGCACCTTGACTCTATTTCCTTCCCCATATCCACCATCCTGAGAGAATACACAGACTAAGTACCGGCACTTAATATGTTCCACCTGCTCCAATTTAGTTCCTCCTATTTGACATGCTATTTTCTTGTGCTTCTTCCTTGCCGGCATAACCATCATTTTTGAAATGCTGATTTTCATACCTACTTTATTTCCTACATTTATGTTCAAGTTCTAACATTTTGACTTGTAAGCCTTTGACGGAGTCTGTCATCACAACCAAGTCATTGGCATAGGCCAGAATGCTGGTTTCCATCTAATTGAATCCCAACCAATCAGTTTATGCCCTTCAGCAAATAGTCCATGTAAAAATAATCAGTAGTAGTAGTGGTGAGAGATTACAGCCTTGCCTCACTCCTGAAACAACCTTGAACCAAGAACTAATCCTACCATCAACTCTCACTGCAGCCTGATTATCAATATAAATTATGTTGATTGTCTGTAGCAGCCTTCCCTCGATACCATATTCCTTCTGGATGCTCAGCATCTTCACCCTGGGTACTCTATCATATGCCTCCTCTTACTAGATCTACAAATGTCTATTCCTCTTGTAACATTCCTCTATAACTTGGTGCATACTAAATATTTGATCTTGACATCCTTGTTGCGATCTAAATAATAATAATTTTATTATTGCAGCCAACGGCCATGTATTTTTCTTTTCAGGACGGGTCAGGGAAGGGATTATGAAAGGAAATCGGCCGTGGACCTAGTGAAAGGAACCGTCCTGGCATTTGCCTGGTAGTGAAAATGGGAAACCACGAAAACCATTTTCAAGACGGCCGAGGTGGGATTCGAACCCATGTTCTCCCAATGCCAGCGAGACACGAGGTAGCGCTATCGGCCACCGCGGCCGGTTGCGATCTAAAGCCACGCTGGTTTTCATCCATCTTACTCTCGGCCCTCCTTTCTACAATGCCCGGGACACTTATCAAAGAAATGCCACAATAATTATTGCAATCTTTTCTGTTACCTTGTTTATAAGTTGGGGTGATTACTGCTTTTGTCCAGTCAGGGGGCACATTTCCTAAAACCCATGCCAATTCGATTATCCAATGCAATCATTTCAGCCGTGCTTTCCTACTATACCTCACCGTTTCTGACCGAATTGCATCTACCCCTGCCGCTTTGTCACATTGTAGTTTATTTACCACCCTCTCTACTTCTCAATGGTAAATGTTATTATTTGGGTAACTGTCCGGGATTGTGAATATCTATACTAATATAATAAAGCTGAAGAGTTTGTGCGTTTGTTTGTGTGTTTAAACGCGCTAATCTCTGGAACTACCAGTCGGATTCGAAAAATTCTTTTTTTAAATGATAGCCAGATTCAAGAGGAATAGTTTAGGCTATGTTAAATTTCGGACAGATCACTCCATTCCCTGCATTTAGGCCCTTTGGCACAAATCTACACCGTTTCACCGATCTGAACCAAATTTCACATAGTTAGGCCTACACTTTGGAACCCAACGAGTAACACTGTCTGCTTGAAATTTCGGACACACCACTCCATTCCCTGCATTTAGGTCCATTGGCACAAATCTACACCGTTTCACCGATCAGAATCACATTTTGTACACGTACCCTTTGGAACCCTGCGGGTGACACTGTCCACTTTAAATTTCGGACAGACCACTCCATTTCCTGCATTTAGGCCCTTTATCACAAATCTACACCGTTCCTCCTAATTGCACCAAATTTTACATACACTTTGAAACCCTGCTGGTAACACTGTCCACTTGATATTTTGGACAACACTCCCCATTCCCTACATTTAGAATAACAAACAAACTGAACTTGAAAACCATGTATTAAGGCCCTAGAATCATTCATGTCCGTAGTAGTGTAACTGTAAGAGTATTTTAATAAGTCTATTGTTGACTGACAATTCGGGCTGTATCACGTCGCCCCTACCAGTGTTCTGGTGCAGAATGGCGAAAATAGTTAAATCTTGTGCTGCTTATAAATTGCAGTCACGGGGAGTAATTAGTGCAAAAAGATTTCTTTTGTCCCTTAAAACAGTTATCATCATGAAAGTATTATACCTCTGTATAAGTGCAATGGTGTTGGTGCAATACATTGAGGTTATCAGCTGCAATAAGCGTTGGTGCTTTCAAATTTACCGTAATTTATTCCGAAACTTATTGTTGAGCGCTATGTGGCCATAAATGATACTATAACTACTATTGCTTCCAAAGTGTTCTGATTATTTTCCTATGGCGCTCTGCGTCAAAAGACGACACTATTGGTCTCTACATTTCTAACAGACAATGAGATATAGGCCCTAGGCAGTGACTTTTATTTCACTTACTCCTCTTTCTAATCATTTTTAGAAATTTGTTTGTAAATTACATGTGTCAGTGCTGTAGTTAGTAAATAGCCGTTTCCCTGTTCATTATTATCATTAGGGGAAAATGATCTAAATGTTACGTCCATTATACTGTACTGCATATTACCCTCACTACAACCACCACCACCACCACCACAAAAAGTTTAGTTTAAGTATCATGTGCCAGTTCTGTAGTAGTATTCATTGTCATCCATAAAGCAAATAAATCCTCCGGGTGAAGCCAGGCACTACTGCTAGTATTACATAATTATGTATATTGATACAATTTACAAAGAAACTATAATCCAAGTTTCTCAATCTATTTTACCAGTGTTTCACTCCAGTGCACCATTGGGTTTATTAGTTGGTACAGTACACTTCTTCTTCTTGTGCCATACCCTCATTGGATGTTAGTTATTGATGTTTTAAGGGGTGAAACTACGAGGTCATCTGCCAATCTCATTGGATGTTGGTTGTCATCAGGGCGATTTCTTTTACCAGCTTGGAATAGTGCAGGAGTGTTGATTCCATACCATTCGCGTAGGTTCTTCAGCCAAAATATTCTCCTCCTTCCTCGACCTCTCCTACCTTCAATTATGATATGTAGGAGTTAATATTTATCATTGCAAATGATATGGTCAAAGTATTCAAGTTTTTTCTGTTTGGTGTTATACAAATCCTTCTGTTCTTTATGCAGGCGTTCCAGTACTTCCATGTTACGTCTCTATCGATCCATGACATTCTGAATAGGCGCCACATCTCGAAGGCTTGAAGTTTTTTTACTGGTGTTCTCCGTGGGGAGGGTCCAGGCTTCACTGCCATACAGCAGGATAGAGAAAATGTAACACCATAGTAAATGGAGACGAAGAGCAATTTTAATGTCTCTGTTGCACAGTAATTCTTTCATTTTCATGAATGCAGCTCTAGCCAATTCAATGCGGGATAGCACTATTCCAATAATGATCAAGTATGCATCCAAGGTATTTCACGTGTTGAGCTTGTTCCAGTGTTGTCCCAGCTACAGTAAGATTAACAGGTGGAATTACATGTTTCTTCAAAACCATTACCTTTGTCCTTTTTGTATTCAAATTTTGACCTGCTCTTGCACTGTGTTGTACTACAGAGTTTAGTAAGGTTTGTAGATCTTCAGCACTTGTTGCAAGCAGAGCTGTATCGTCTGCATACTGCAAATCATTTATGGTTCATCCATTAACAATACCTTCCTGTTTTCCTTCCAATGCTTCAGAAAATATTTCCTCCGAGTAGATATAGAAAAGATGTGGAGATCGAGCATAAGACTTGTCTCACTCCTTGTTTTACTGTATATTTTCTACACTACCGGTGTTGGTGCAATCTACTTTTACTGAAGCCGTCTGATTCCAGTACTTACTTAGACTTAGTTCCTCCAATACTAGATAGCATATCAGGCAACAAGTTTCCTCCAGCGAACTCTATCAGCTGCCAGGTTTTCAGCTTCCTCCCAGTTCATATCCATGCATTCTAAATCCTTTGCAAAAGTTTGTTTCCAGGTGTTACGAGGTCTTCCTCTACTTTGGTATCCTTCCGTTGGTTTCCACAACAGTGTTGATTTGGGTATCCTTCTATCATTCATACGTAGAACATATCCCGCAAACTTCAGTCTCCTTTGAGCAACGATTTTGTGTTAGCTGCGTAGACCACTTCTTCTCAGTGCTTCATTATTTGTTATGTGGCCACAATAACTGATCTTCAAAATTCGCCTCAAGCATCGTTGGTGAAAAACGTTGAGCTTGTGTGCTGATTTTACTGATATTTTCCAGGTCTCACATGCATATATGGCGATCGGTAAGATGATAGAGGAATATAGCCAAATCTTTGTGGACATACTTATAGAGTCTAATTGCCATATGGACCGCATTCGTTGAAAGATTGCCGAAGCTTTCCCAATTCTGCTGATGTCTGCATCTACATCCCTATTACTACAGATAAGGCTGCCAAGGTATGAAAATCATTCAACATCTTGTAGAATCTTCTGTTGCACTATAATTTGTGTAGATACATTCCCATTTTTTATGCACATTATATTTGTCTTGTCACCATTTATCTATAGTCCAGCAGAACTGGCCATTCCATCCAGCTTGGTTGTCATTAATTGTAAACTTTGTGGTGTTTCTGCCAGAAGAACCATGTCATCAGCAAAATCCCGATCCGTTAGCCTAGATTGCTCATTCCAACGTATCCCCATATTGGGATTGTCCATAGCTTTTCTCATTACAAAATCTATGACCAATATGAATAGGAATAGTAACAAAATGCATCCTTGTCTGACGCCTGTGAGAATGCTAAAGAAAGGGGTGTTCCTATCTTCCGTTCTTATACAACAGCTCGAGTGTAGATAGATAACATAAGCCTGTAGATCCCTGATGGGCAAGGGCCTCCTACCAGAGTGGTAGGGGGTGGATCATATAGTCTCCCAAGAGGAGCCAGCTCTTGAGAGATGTCTTTCCTAATACATATTGACACACATTAATAAAAAATAAATTAACACACACCCTTACTATGGTATTTACATTGTTACACTATTACACTGATCTGAATTTCTTTCCATAGCTTCCTATCCCTGGCATTTCTGGTCCACGTAACACCTGCCTCGAACCTAAATTCGTCCGACCATCTGCGACGGGGGCGTCCTCTGCTTCCCTTGCCAGCTCTTGGATCCCACATAGTCGTGGAGTAGGCTCATCTATCCTGGTTCATTCTGGATATGTGTCCACCCCAGCGCCATTTCAGTTGCCGAGCTCTTGTTGTTGTCCTCCAATCACTTCTTTTTCTCAGATCCGTGTTACTGATTCTGTCGCTTAGCTTAACGCCTAGGACTCTCCTTTCCATTTTCCGTTGACAGATTCCATATTGGCTCACAATATTCCATAATGATTCTCGGTGTAGACTGCGAGAAGAACAGGCTGGCTTTCGAACAAATATTTATTCTACAAAATGTAATAGAACAATGCATAGAATTTAACTGTCCGTTGCCCCTAAACTTCGTTTATTTAATATTGAGATCAGAGATTTGACAGAGCTTTGGAAGACTAAAGCAGGTACAAAGCACCGGGCATAGATGATACAATACCGATTGAGTTGCTACTCTGCATAAGTGATGATGGTCTGGTCAGGTTATTTCACTTGGTGTGTAGGATTTATGAGACAGGTGAGGTACCCTCTGATTTCAAGAAAAATGTTATCATCCCTAAACCGAAGAAAGTAGGAGCTGACAGATGTGAAGATTACCGTACAATCTGCTTGATTACTCATGCTTCAAAGATCCTGTCTAGTATAATTTACAAGAGGATGGAAAGCCAGATAGAAATGGAGTTGGGTGAAGACCAGTTTGGTTTCAGGAGAAATGTAGGAACAAGGGAAGCTATACTGAGTTTTAGGCTGATTTTTGAAGATAGAATAAGGAAAGATAAGAGAACGTTCATGGCATTTGTAGACTTAGAAAAGGCTTTTGATAACGTTGATTGGTGTAAGTTGTTTGAAATATTAAAAACGATTGGAATAATGTACAGGGAAAGGAGGGTGCTCTACAATCTATACAGAAACCAGACAGCAGTCATTAGAGCTGAAGGACATGAGAGAGAAGCTGGTATTCAGAAAGGTGTAAGGCAAGGCTGCAACTTATCACCCATACTTTTCAATCTATATATTGAACAAGCAATGAAGGAAATTGGAGAAAAATTTAAAGTGGGAGTGAAGATTCTAGGAGAAATATTTTCAACTCAGAGATTTGCTGATGATATCATTATTTTGGCCGACATGCCAGAGGATTCAAACGAATTTTTGAATGGTATGGAATCCGTCTTGAGGAAATAATTCATGATGAAAATCAATAAATGTAAAACAAAAATATTGGAATGCAGCCGAAATAAATCAGAAACCTCTATGTACATCAAATTGGCAGGTAAAACGCTAAAGGAAGTAGGAGACTTCTGTTACTTAGGAAGCAAAATAACCAGTGATGGGCGAAGCAAAGAGGATATAAAAAGTAGGTTGGCTCAGGCAAGGAATCTGTTGAAATCGAATATAGATTTAGGTATAAGGAAGTCATTTTTGAAAGCCTTTGTCTGGAGCGTGGCACTATATGGATGTGAAACTTGGACTATTGATGCAGCAAAGAAAAGGAGAATTGAAGCATTTGAAATGTGCTGTTACAGGAGAATGATGAAGATCAGATGGGTAGATAGGGAAACAAATGAAGAGGTATTAAGACGAGTTGGGGAGGAGAGATGTTTCTGACGACTGCTAATGAAGAGAAGGGATAGGTTGGTAGGACACACACTAAGACACCCAAGAATAGCAAGCTTAGTTATAAAAGGAAGGGTCGAGGACAAGAACTGTAGGGGTAGACCAAGGTTGGAATATGTTAAACAGATTGCTTCGGATGTAGGGTATGGTAGCTATGTAGAGCTGAAATGATTAGCTCAGGACAGGGAGCCATGGCGCGCTGCATCAAACCAGTCAAAAGAATGAAGACTCAAACAACATTAACTAGAAAAGCGAAGCAAAGAGGATATAAAAAGTAGGTTGGCTCAGGCAAGGAATCTGTTGAAATCGAATATAGATTTAGGTATAAGGAAGTCATTTTTGAAAGCCTTTGTCTGGAGCGTGGCACTATATGGATGTGAAACTTGGACTATTGATGCAGCAAAGAAAAGGAGAATTGAAGCATTTGAAATGTGCTGTTACAGGAGAATGATGAAGATCAGATGGGTAGATAGGGAAACAAATGAAGAGGTATTAAGACGAGTGGGGGAGGAGAGATGTTTCTGGCGACTGCTAATGAAGAGAAGGGATAGGTTGGTAGGACACACACTAAGACACCCAAGAATAGCAAGCTTAGTTATAAAAGGAAGGGTCGAGGACAAGAACTGTAGGGGTAGACCAAGGTTGGAATATGTTAAACAGATTGCTTCGGATGTAGGGTATGGTAGCTATGTAGAGCTGAAATGATTAGCTCAGGACAGGGAGCCATGGCGCGCTGCATCAAACCAGTCAAAAGAATGAAGACTCAAACAACATTAACTAGAAAAGCTATACTAAGTATGACAAAACATATTTCTAAATATTTGTATAGGCTAATCTTAAACTTCAACCCTAGGCTATGATCAGATGACCACGTGACGGTCGAAACGGGTAATCATAAAATTACATTTTATCAGTGATTAATTTTAATACGGTATAAGTAACTTTTTCATGAAAGTGTGTTTTATATACCGTATGTAGTTACCCCGCCTAATCTAATTGGGCAAACCCATATTGGCCGACTGAAAAGCATAAATTGATAATGGGAGAGGGAGACTATGAAAGACCATTTCAAGGACGGTCAACAATGAACTTCAGGCTCGCTCATCTACTGAGTCTGGAGGTTGCCTTACACTGCATAGCTATTACATTTGGTAAACTACTCCTTTGTATAATATATAAATTCAAATAAAAATAAATTCATGGTTGATGAAACCTACACACGATTACAGGCCAGTGTTCCTGCAGGTGTTCCATTCACTCCACAAAATCGACGTGAAAGACTCGTGTGCCGTTGAGAAAACCAGTGTGGGTTGACAAAAGGCATAGTGTCATCATTAGTGATGAATTGTTCCTCTGTTTTTCTCGCACTGATTGCCATATCGTGTGCGACAACATACGAAGAGAGAAGTGCTTAGACATTATTGTCGAGAGGCACAGGACCAACTCTGGGCATTATGGTCTGGGGAGCTATCGGCTATAATGTAAAATATCAATTAGGGATTGTGACTATTGCTTGCTTGATTTGAATGGAATAGTGAATTCCAGTAATCTGGCAAAACAGAATGAATTGGCAGTGACTAATAGATTTCTACGATGGTGGCCTAGGCTTAATTCCAAGCTCTGTCATGAATTTTAAATCTAGTATGAGGTTTGCAAACATCCAGAGGACAGTTGAGAGGAGAGTAGTGGATTCATATCCTACTCTCGGCCATTGTAGAAGTGGTTTTCCGCTGATTCCCAAAGTAAATTCAAATCCCAGCTGATTCCTTCCCAACTTAGCTCTTAGTTACAAGTACTGTACGGAGCTCAGAAGAATGCGAGCGTGGGGTGAGGTGGAGGAAAAGGGGAGGGGCATTTCCCTACATAGCCTACAGTAATTCGTTGCTATTTTTTTTTTCTTTTTTTTTTCGTGTAGCCTCCTCAGAGGCCGAGAGCAGGTCTTTCTATTCGACGCCCGTGGGCGACCTGCGCGTCGGGATGAGAGATGGAATGGATGAAGATGAATGAAACTGGGCAAGGATGTGGAAGGAAGCGGCCGTGGCCCGTCAGAAGGTACTGTCCCAGCATTTGCCTGGCGTTGAAAATGGGAAACTACGGAAAACCATTTCATGCACAGCTGACGGTGGGGCTCGAACCCACGCGTCTACCGAGTCAGCAGAGAGCTTGGCCCCATGACCTCTGCGTAGCCACTACTGTCGGTATTCGTTGCTATGGCAACCTGCTTCCTTCTCAGCAGAATATACAGGGTCTTTATTTTTGCTTCGCAAGGCGACCTTCGCTGGCTGTTACAGGTTGGCGCGCGCGGTGCCCGGCCATATTCCCACGCTCTTGCTGCGGTATATGTGTGAACTCCAAGCTAATTGGGTGTTTTATAAAGCTACTGTGTACTGTATATCGCATTGTATAGTGTCTTATTGTGATTGTGTATAGTGCTGTAATGCCCTATGTGAAATATTCGTTACGTGAACATGTATATCTGCACAATACGTACACAAAGTGCAGGAAATCGTGCACTAGAACAAGGCAAAAGTTTCGAGTGAAATTTCCAGGGAGACCCATTCCTATAAATCGGACAATAAAACAACTGGCTAAGAGATGCAAACGTACAGGTTCAGTAAACAATGAAAATAGACTTTGTTATTTCCTTACTGAAGCTACTGTAAATTAACCGGAGTAACCGGGACATGGGCGCCCGCAGGGAGGGGCAAGGTGGGGCTGTGGCCTCCCTCTGGAATTCCGAGAATGTTGATATTCGATTGGTCAATGTCACCAGTTATTTCATAAATTGAAGTTTCTGATAATCAACTGACAAATGTCACAATGGAAAACGTCATTAATGTTGCTGACATATATGTATTTATATTCAAAAATATATGGTTCTAATGATGTCATGCACTAGACCACCAACGGAAACATAGCTCCATTTTTCAATATGGTTATGCCTAGTGTGAATACCTTATGTTTACCCAACACTAGGGCCAGATGGCCTCGTAGTTCCGCCCCTTAAAACAACAATAACAAACTAACCCAACACTATCAAACGTGGTTAGGCCGGCTACTACTTTCGCCACCTCACTTTGGCAGTGACGATATGAGAGCACGTACTGGAGATATTTTTATACATTGCAACACCGATAGCAGATTTCAGCCCTTAAAGCGAGGTTTTCTTTGCTGACTAGTAAATTATTGGTCCCTTAAGGTCGCGCTTACAATATAGGGACATTTACTGTTTTGAGGCCTGTAATTACGGGGGAACAAACAGGGCAGCTGCCCAGGGCGGCAGGGTGGAAGAAAATTTGGAAAACTGTCCAAAACCGCTTGGGCATTAAACGCCAAGTTTTTAATGTTTAATCCCCCTACACACACACACACACACAAGAGAATTATTCATTGTCACACATTTGCAATGTTCATTATTTAAGGACACACAAAACGGGATTGTGTTAGTCATCGTGGTGTTCTTGCTTTTGAATCGGACTTGAAAGTGAAATTGGACTAATGAAATCCTAATCTTGTTTGCAAATGACAAGGCAGGAAGGAATCCCCTTGTTATTTAAATAATTGGTGTTTTTCCTTTTACGTATGGCTTTTAGTGCTGGAAATGTCCGAGGACATGTTCGCCCGAGTTTGTAGCTGCTTGTATGCGGACCCCCTTGGGGTGAGCTACAAATACCGTCGCGTGTGGAATGTTGTCTGGGAAGGAAAGTGTGAATGTAAGGACGAGGAATTGGAAGGTAGTGGCTGTGGCCTATAGTTAGGGACCAACCACGGCATTTGTCTGGAAGGAAGATGGGAAACCACAGAAGACCATCTTAAAAGTCGCCGGCGGGGGTATTCGAACCTCCTCGCCTCCCGGATGTGAGCGACTGCCTGCAGCCACACCATAACGACCACGGCTAACTCACCCGTTTTTGCCATTGGTTGTGTATATCTTTTGAAATTTAAATGTAAATTCTTTGTATTAAGTTCTTTTTTTTCAATTTATAAGTTTAGTCAACACATAGTTAAATACACTCTCATTGAAGAAACAGCCCCATAGGTAAAGGACACTTTAATAAATCGACATATATTAAATCGGGGGTAGCAAAGATTTTTTATTTTTCCTCAGGGGCTTCAGGAGCCCTAAATGCGGGCCAGACTGTGTTGTACACTCGTCTAAATTTGCGTCGTTCTGCCTTACTGCGATCGTTATTCATGCTGCAAAATGCCATACCGGTAAATTTTTATTCAAGGTGTGCCATACTACAACTGTGGTCCATTTCTTGAGGACAGAGCAATTATTGCTTCAAATGAACAGCAATCTACCATTGTTGTAGATTCTTAGCCTGTAGTGTTAAATCTTCTACGATCGAAGCAATTTACACGCTAATAGTTAAATAGTTCTGCGGTGTTTTTGTGCCGTTATCAAAGCGAGATCAGTTGAGACAAAATGGTGAATTCAGTGATAGACTTCGTTATGTTGTAGTCTATATGATTCCAATGGAATCTACTTGCAAGGCAATTTCCGATGCGCCAAAATGTAGACTTATATGAGTGGAGAAGCTAAGTTAATCCTAATTTAATTGGGCTCGTAGTCGTATTGACCGACTGAAAGTTACAATTCAATATAGATCAATAGGTGACAACGCCAAAGTTGAAGGGGGGATTGATAATGATGTGCTTCTGAAAGAAGAAAATTACAGAATAGACATTAGCAGGCGCTTAACTCAAGGAACATTCATGTGACATTCTTAAGTGCAAATGTATAATAGGCCTAGTTAAATGATCCTGCGATGTTTGTCGTTATCAAAGCGACTAAGAAGTACATGATTTAGTGAGTTTTATATATTTTACTTTACGGTCAGCCATAATCAAATGAAATATTTTCTTTCTAACAGGAAAATTTGCTAAAACCAAGGGCGTCACAAGTACGAGTAACGTACAATACGAATTTATCATTTCGTACTAAATTCATTATGTTAAGAAGAGCAATGCGAAGCATTCCCTGTAACTTGTTAAAAAGAGGAAAAACGTGATGGACCCGATGTAACGGCCAGTACAAACTAGATATTTGGAAACTGTGCTATTTGAATTATTAGGCAGATTCATATGTAGAGATATCTCCACAGTTCAATTTAACTCAGTAATTTGAAAATATCTGAAAATATGTCCTCCAGTTACCATATTTAGAAAATAGGCGAACTGGATTTACATTAGCATTTTAATAAACTGCTTGATTTTTATATTATTGTCGATACATGGTGATACCACTAATTTTTACCTGTTTTTAAGAACTGTACATTATGACAATGAATGACAAAAGAAGAAACGCGAACTTCCATAGACAAAAACTGTGAACTTAAAACAAAACATTCCTCCCAATCTAGCCATAAAGCAGCCAACGGTTTCAGTCCCGTCAAATAATGATGATTATGATAATTCTTGTTTCAAGGGGCCTAACATCTAGGTTATCGGCCCCAGTCAAATAATGAATTTCACAAAGCAAGTATGAAATGAAACAAGAATAGGGGGGGGGGGGCTGGTGGCAATGAAATGAAAATTATAACTTGGCCCCCCTCAGGAAAAATCCTGCGGGCGCCCATGAACCGGGAACTTCGTAAGGAGATGCCAATTGTTTGGCAGCGGGTGGGAAACATTTTCTGCGTCTACTGTAAACATGTGAGTAAAAATGCATGATACTGATTTTTAGCAATGTATTCTGCCGTTCATATGCGCATGCGGTTGCTGGCAACTGAGCCGTCACTGGCGGAGCGAGAATGTCCTTGCCAAGCAAATATAAAGACCCAGTATATCTGTCCGTTGTGCACTCAGGACGAGTGGACACTGTTCGGAAATTATGGCACAATGTTTTTGAGAAGACATATCACAATGTTATCTCTGGCTACATTTCCCTGCCTAGCATTCTTCTGAGCTCTAGTATCGTCAGTACAATAACCCAGGTTATCAAATAGATTCCACACATATTCAAGAATCCAGGGGTTTCTAAATGAAGCAAAGAAAAATCACTTGGGCTAACTTTGCTTAAGGGTTACGCATTACATTTCTGTCAAGGAAATACAGTATATGTTCACTCTCTGCCTGTTTCATGCTTCTGGGATAATTCCCAAATTGTTCCATCATGAAGAATTAACAAGCATTTGCATTGCTGATAATAATAATAGCCTTTATTGCAGCCAGTTGGCCATTGCTGTTAAAAACAGTGGCATTACAGTTAATTAATTAATGTTGATTCATTTACAGGTTTTTGACTTTGTGGTCATGTGTACGTGTGGTGTTGGCTCAGTTCTGCCGCACAAGGCAGAATTAAATTCCTTGTCAGAGCCAGGAATCAAACCTAGACCTTTAAGGTGACAGCCAAAAACTCTAGTTACTATGCCACAAGGTGGATTGCACCAACAAAATGAAATAGCTGTACATCACTCATTCCGATAAGCCAATGTTAATTACCATAATTCTTCAGATAAAGTAAGTCATGGTGTACACAATTACCATTTTAACTTTTGCAAAATATACAAATGCAGCATTTTTTTAATAAACCTGGTATTTGGCGACTTTCTGTAATATTGGAACGGTACAGTAGGGGACATGGTGTGAAATGAAGAAGGGAATAAGGGTTTCTTTATTGGGGCATTATATTCTTTCTTGCATGTTTGACAATTTCCACACACAATGCTGCACTGTACTGATGAAATTAA
This sequence comes from Meconema thalassinum, assembly GCA_946902985.2. Lineage (NCBI taxonomy): Eukaryota > Metazoa > Arthropoda > Insecta > Orthoptera > Tettigoniidae > Meconema > Meconema thalassinum. The sequence goes on from OX336389.2 coordinate 971,496,863, forward strand.
TGGCTCGAGAGTAACCTTGAGATACCTTTCTTTAATACTTTCAATGTACAAGCAAAACTGGTCAGATTTTACAACAGGATTCCACTTGCAACTACATTGTAGGCCTATACAACATATCACTCTTTTCATAACTTTCTTATTACAGGAACTACTGGCCCGGCTCCTTTGCAAATGCCGCCATAGCAAACCATTTTCCAGCTCAAAATCTAGGATTTGCTCTCTGATGCCAGTGAGTTTCTTCAAATAAAATATCAAGAAAGATAGGTCATATAATAATCACCGACCATTTTGTAGGCCTATCTCAAAAAGTTTTAAGTACCGGTTACACGTGTATCTAGCATTTCAGTCATCTCCGACATTTTTTAGGACAGATACTTGTTACGTTCCTTAACCTTCGGGCGGGCGCGCCTTTAGCACTCACACCAGTTGGCGCGCTCCGGCATTTTGGCCGCTCTCATTCACGTTCAGTTCTTAAAGCCAGAAGTGTTTTTGACATGAATTTCACTGGGATTTCAATTGTTACACTAAAGACACTTTAAGTGAGCAAATATTTTTTATTTTTCAACGACTTTTATCACATCTGCAAACTGAAAAGGAACAACGCAACAAACATCTCAATGAAAATAGTACTCTAAAAGAATAATATTACAAATATGGGCCTATCACTTGTGTTCATATTTTATCACATCAAGGTTACAGTGTTATCACACTTCCATTTGGAATTAGACGTCTTCAACTTCATCCTCTACTTCAGGCTGTGCACATGAGTTGCATGTGATTTCTTGGACTGAATGTTTTTTACATACATATTTCGCACATTTTTGCAGGACATCCGAGTCCACAATAAAAACAAGTTTGTATTTTTGTGGAAGGTGTTACTTCAACCTGATCAGGTTCTTCGTTATACTTTTCTAGAAAACAACGTAGTTCTCGAGGAAGAGTAGTTATTGTGGCCCGGTATTTTAGATTTTCTTCCATGATGGCAAAACTTAAGTTGGATACATAAGTTTTTCTCCTCAGATCACTGTTCCGAGTATTGGCCTTCAAGATCTTGAAGGAATTAATCCCAGCCACATCAAGAAGATGGTAAAATACCACCATTGGCCATCTTCGAGTTGTTCTGGAAGTGGAGCACCTTGAACACATGAGGTCCACTGTGTCCACCCCTCCTTTGGTGCCATTATAGTCCATAATTTGGTGTGGTTTGCCTGTCTCTTCATCAGTTTTGTTGTCGTCATGCATCGTAGACAAGACGAGCACTGCTTTCTTTCTCTTTGTCACCACAGAGATCAAAGTCATATCAGGTTGAGCACCAAACTTGTAACTTCCGGGTACTGATGTAGAATTGCGCTCCACAAATTCTGGGGGAATCTCCTTTTTGTTACTTTTCAGGGTGCCCAATAAGGTCAATCCGTTCTTCAGCAAATCCTCGGCTAGAGGATAGCTGCTAAAGTAGTTATCTGTAGTGACATTACGATTTGTTTTCTTGATGGGATCTGTCAGTCTGACAACAATATCATGAGGCTTGTTGGTGGTAGCATAAGGGCCAGTTTCTTGCTTTCCACAACAAATTTCAATATTGTACGTATAGAATGTTCGAGCATCACATAAGGCATACATTTTGATGCCGTATTTGGCTGTTTTTTTTAGCCATGTACTGCACAAATCAGCAACGGCCCCGGAAAGCAACCAGCATTTCATCGACGGTCAGGAATTCACCAGGAGAATATGACTGTTGTGAATTGTGGACGAATTTATTCAGAATGTCTCGAATGGGAGCTAGTCCGTCACTGTTCATCCACTCCGTTCGTGTATTCACATCATCGAATCGATTCGTATACATCTCAATAAAAATCGGAATCGCCTTTCGCTGAAATTAGCGCGCAAAATTGTATACCCAGTCCCGTTTGTCGCAAATGGTTCAGCTAGATTCGTACGATTCTCCCTTTTGACCGCCATAAATAATAATGCCCCCCAAAAAGCACGAATTTCTTTTATATCAGTCAACCTAAAATCCCTCTCTCGATTTCCAGTTTCCTTTTTCTGAATGTATATATTGGTGTTCTTAACAATACTATCAATAATGTCAGGGGACATTATAAGTTTTGATAATGTTTCTTCCCCTTGTTTTTACAAGATTTGCGACAGGTTGATTCGCACACAATGTTTCTCCATCTTTACCGGTAAAAAATCGAAGGCTCTCGCTATTTTCAGCGTCTTCTTCACCTTCATTTTCAATTTACACTTCAGACTCACTGTCGTGGTCGTCCACATGTATTTCTTCAGTCTCGAAATCTGGATCATTCTCATCGTCTTCCGTCAGATCATCTAGCTAGTCCATTCGTTCGTCTTCCTCTAACTCTTGAAGAATTGTAGAAATATCCTCAGGTCTGAGGTAAGGTTTCCTGAAACCCAAAAGTGAAGATTGAGTAAATCTTAGGTATTCATAAAATCCTAGAGAGTAAAACCGAGGGAACGAGGGAGAGGGAGGACAGTGAAGTTGAGGTGTAAAGCATAAATATTTGAAAAATATATCACACTTAAATGTATGATATTTGAGCAATTCATCATATAATATTATAAATCAAGTAAAAAGTAAAGAAATAAATACTTACATTGTGTGTGGTGGACGGTAAACGTATAGCACTGTTGGGCGCGTGGCGGCAATGTGGCCGGTCGAACCTCCTACCATGGCATAGGTAACTTCCGTAATGAATTGCGCAATCTCCCTACAAGTCTGACGTGGTGTTGGCCTGCCATATGACGTCAAACATGGTAGTTAGAGAATACATAGGGGCGTGGTAGTCCCTCACGGGAGTATAGCAAAGAAGCGCGCCTTTTTTTAAAAACCCAGCCAATTTGCCGCGTGCGCGCCCGCCCGAAGGTTAAAACCACATCTTAAACAAAACCTAACGCATCTCAATCAGGTACGGTATCACAATATAAAATGGTTCTAAACAGTGGCATCGAAGCTTACTAAACTAAATCAAACACCACAAAAAGTGTCATACATAATATCTATAGTATATATAGCAGCAAATACTTTAAAGTGATCAGTTTTATTGAAACCGTAACTGAACAATACCATACATAACCTCCATGATCGAATTTCTTTGTCAGAAAAAATATCGCTACTGATTCATTAGATACAGTATGCTCAAGTGCAGTCTAATCATAAATTGTCTGACCAAAATTGCATTTCCATCGAAAGTATAATTAATTTACACGGTAAAATATCACAGAAGGCTTCCTCGCAACAATTTTATTCCACAGTAGCCTACATCATTGTGGAAAACAATGAACCGTCACAAGTTTAATTCCGTGACTTAATGCAGTTTATAGATTGCTATAAATGCCAGTCTCTATCCCCGTTTCCATCCTGGAAAAATTTGCGAATGGTTTATTGCTTCCAGATTGCATCACATCGTCAAGGTGTGAAGATGGCGTCACAGTGAAAGTGCAGTGAAATAGCAGCTAGTGTAAATATTTGATAAAAGTGGTAAAATATTATAACAGAGGCTTAAAATCTATAAAGTTACTTTCCTCAGATCAAGTGTAATACGGAATATTGATAGTATTTAGAAATTCTTGTGAATAATTTAATAAACTTAAACTAAGTTGTGGGAACGTGTATCCAAAGATTCGGTGACTTCTTCAATCACTGTTTGAACCAAGTAGAGCAGTGGTGCTTTTACGAGACTTCACCCGATTGGAAGATATACGTATTTCACATTCTTCTTTATTGGTAGGTTATTAGATTAATTCTATTAGGTAGTAATAATTAAATTAAATTTAGTGTAATTTGGTGTAAACATCTAGGCTCACTTAGATCTCTAGTATGACGACAGTAAACAGTGTTAGTATCTCGTCAGGTTGTGTAACCGTAACGGATTTATGCTCGTCGTGCAAAATAAAAGTAAAAAATGCAAATAAAATCATCACAAGATCTCAGGTAAAATTGAATGAGGAGAAAAGTGAAACCGATTGTCGTAATGTAGGCCTACCGCTACCGTCATGCGAATGTCATAACCTGAGAAACGAACTGTCCTCAAAAGACGAAATTATAAAGCTGCTAAAGGAAGATATTGCTAAGGTAATGGAAGAGTTGAATAAATTAAAAGGAAACAGAGAGGAAAGCAAGGAAACTTGGTCGACAGTGATTGCTGGTAAGGTAAGATTGAATAAGCCTAGGCCTATAAATGGAGTACATGTAACTGAAATTCCCGTCTCAAATTCATTTGGAGTGCTTGTCGAAGAAAATGATGACTTTCCTCAAGAAGAAAAGAAGAAAGTGATAAAGAGAAAATCCAGGAAGATGAGGATATTTGCGGATAGCCACGGGCGAGATGTAGCAGCAAGCGTTTTGGAGAGAAGCCGAGAAATGGAGGTCACTTCGACAGTGAAGCCAGGAGCTCAGATTGCAGAAGTCACGAACGGGATGATAGGAGAGTGTGCGTCCCTTACTGCAAAGGACTACGCAGTGATCATCGCTGGAGCAAACGACGTCTATAGAAATGAGAGTAAAAAGGTAATCAAAGATTTAAAGGGTACATTGCCATCCATGCAAAAAACAAATGTCATTATTGTAAATATTCCGCAGAGACACGATTTAATTCCCAAGTCATGTGTAAATGTAGAAATAGAGGCTACAAATGGAAAAATTCATAAAATTTGTAAGAGTTTTCCAAATGTCCAAATTGTAGATGTAAGTAAATTAGACAGGAAGTTCCACACTCGGCATGGCCTACACTTAAATAGATTAGGAAAAGAGTATCTTAGTGATGAAATCTGCAAAATTGTAAATTCAAATGGTAAGAATAATTCAACAGTAATATCATTAGAGTGGAAGCAGGGAAACTGGTAGAAGAAGCCAAACGTGAGGTTTGGCATTCACATCTTTTGAAGTCAAATTTAACGGAGTGCAACAATGGTATTTCGGATTTGTCTAGCAACAATAATAATAACAATTATGATAATAATAATGTAAATAAATCACCAACACAAGCTTGCAAAAGTAACAAATTTAAAATTTACCACCAGAATGTCCAGTCTCTTTATAATAAAATTGATTACATAAATCTAATGCTTAAAAATGAACTTAAAGACATCTCAGCACTATGTATTTCAGAACATTGGCTGAAAGAGGAACAACTCGAATTAATTCAATTCCCAGGGTTTATACAAGCTAGTAAATACTCTAGATCTAATATTAGCCATGGTGGTACTTGCATCTTCTTAAGAAATAATTTAGATCATGAACAGATAACAGCTTATGATTATCTAATTATGGAACAGGATTTTGAATTCTCTGCCGTAAAAATTCAGCAGTTTAAGTTAATAATTGTATGCGTATACCGTTCTCCGTCAGGAAAGTTTCCTCTATTTATAGATAAACTAGAATTGTTACTCAATAACATGAGCAAAGTAAATTTCGATATAATAATTTGTGGGGATGTAAATGTGGATTTCTTAAAACTTGATAGAAATTGTGAATTATTAAACCAGTTACTAATTTCCTATGGACTGAAACCTACAGTAAATACACCAACAAGAATAACAAAATTTAGTAAAACCACTCCTGATCAAATTTTTATAAATACAGATAAATATCACCATTCAATAGAAGTCTATTGTCCGGGTTTTAGTGACCACCATGGACAAATACTGAGTTTTGAAGTATCCGAAGTAATCAATAATAATGATAATGGAGTAAAATCAAAGTGCAGGTCATTCACTGAATCAAATGTTACATATTTCAATGACTTATTAAATAAGGAAACATGGTCAGAAATTTATGAACTAGAAAATGTAAATGATAAATTTAATGCATTTAACAGTACCCTAAAACACTATTTTGAAATAGCATTCCCCTTTAAACGAAGAACTGTTCAAAATAACAAAACTAGCAATTGGATAACAACAGGGATTATAAATTCATGTCAAAGAAAGAAATTTCTACACAAATTATATAAACAATACCACACAACACCTGAATTCAATTTATACTACAAAAAATACACTAGCATATTAAATAAGGTAATAAGACTAGCAAAGAAAATGCATAATGATAATTTTATTTCCCAATCATCTAATAAAAACAGGGCTATGTGGTCTGTAATAAAGAAAGAAACTGGAAAATCTGCTAAAATACAAAGGAACATTACACTGACCAGAAATAATAAAGTGATTAATAATCCAGAGGAAATAGCAAACACTTTTAATGACTATTTTCTGGAAATTCCGCAAAAATTATTAAATAAATCACAGGTAAATACACTAAATTCTAATAATAAAATAAATATATGCAGTGATTCTTTATTTATAAATCATGTCACAAGTGAAGAGGTAAGAATAGTTATAAAAGAGCTAAAAAATAAATTCTGTGCTGGCATTGATGGCATCCCTGATGCAATTTTAAAGAAATGTGCAGAAAATATAATAAATCCACTTACGCACTTAATAAACAGTTCAATTCTCTCAGGAACTTACCCGGATATTTTGAAGTTATCAAAAGTAATTCCAGTGCACAAAAATGGTTCAAAAGATGAATTAGATAACTATCGTCCTATTACCTTACCAACTGGTATTGCAAAAATTGTGGAAAAAATTATGTATAAGAGACTGATAAGTTTCATAGAAAAAAATAAAATATTATCAAACTCACAACATGGATTTAGAACGGAAAAATCTACACAGACAGCAATTTACGAATGTAGTAATAGTATACTGAAATTAATTGACAATAAGGAACATGTAACTGGCCTATTCTTGGATTTATCGAAAGCATTTGATGTAGTTGACCATAAAATCCTCCTTACCAAACTAAATCAATATGGTGTTAGAGGTCTAGCTAATAAATGGATAGAGTCTTACTTAACAAGGCGTAAACAAATAGTAAGCTTGAGACACAAGGATGATGGAACCAAATTACTTAATGAAACATTGTCCAATGAGGGAATTATTGAATTTGGAGTACCCCAGGGATCGGTTTTGGGCCCACTACTCTTTCTTCTATATATCAATGATATAACACAGAACGTTCATTCACATAAGGAAATTTTGTTTGCGGACGATACAACACTCGTAATAAAAGGTGAAACTAAACAGGTCATACAGCAGTCTGCTGACTCCGTTACAGGAGAGTTAACCAAATGGTCACAAGATAATCGCCTCATAATAAACTATAAAAAGACAGTATGTCTAAATTTCCACACTATACAGAATAGGAATCCTGCGATGCCCAATATAACATTAAATGGTCATCAAATAGAAAATAAATCAGAAACAAAGTTTTTAGGACTATGGATACAACAAGACTTGAAATGGAATAAACATATACAATATCTGAATACTAAACTGAACTCGATGTGCTTTGCGTTACGTATTTTGAAAACCTGCACTAGCATGCACACATTAAGAAATACTTATTTTGCTTATTTCCATTCATACTTAAGATATGGGATCATATTTTGGGGTATGTCGCCAGATGTACTAAGCACGTTTAGGATACAAAAGAGAGCGATTAGAATTATGGCAAATGTACACTCTAGAGAATCATGTAGACCTCTGTTTAAAGAATTAAACATTCTCCCACTGCCCTGCATATATATCTTTGAAAGTATTATGTTTTTTAAAAAGAATTTAATGAATAAAGATGTTTTTCTTAAAACAAACAATGATGTTCATAGGCATAACACAAGACAAAATCAAAACATTCATATTTCACACACACACACAAGCATATATCAAAAAGGAACTTTTCACACTGGAGTTAAATTATACAATAAACTACCCCAGTATATAAAACTGGCCCCAAAAATAAAAACCTTTGATAGAATGTTGAAAGCTTATCTGCAGTGCCATTGTTTTTACTCAGTAGTTGAATATTTTAGCGTATAGGAGTGATGGAATCTATAACTATATTTTACTTTTTTAATTTAATTTTAATACCTAGCTGTATGTTGTTGTATTTATAGAATTAAGTTTTCATATTATGATAATAGAGTGAGGTGTAAATAGTTGTGCAATAAGATTGTATCTATTAAGATTTGCTATTATAATAAGTTATAAATAGTTTTAATCTTAGTAATATATACCTGTTAGTTCTTTTATTTTATGCATGTAAATTCTGACGTGTCCTATATCAAAAATGTATTGAATGCATGTATTTGATCAAATGGAATTAATAAAAATCTATCTATCTATCTATCATTATTTACCGCGCCATATTTGATTTTATAAAGCAGCTTCCGGTTACATTACTGACCACGGAGAAAAAAGGTAGTTGTGATGTAGCGATTTACTTCCCCTTGATGCAGCGCTGCAATTTCTCGCTTAAAAAAAAAACGCGGCCAAAAGCTTTGGTTGTTCACCACTGACGCATGCGCACTGGAGCATGACCTTCCGCTCGCTAGACGCGTCTGGTCCTTGTTTGCTCCCGTCCAGTTCCTATCCAGCATCGCGTCTGTTGTATAGAAATCGAGCCAATGTCCGATCTCTTGCTTTGTCTGTCCCAAAGTAGGTCCGACTCTTGTTTGGTCGCTGGTAGCTGTTTTCGGAACCTCAAGTCTTCTATGAGGAAGCACGTTTTTGCAAGCTCATAAGCCAGTCTGGAAGGAGTGTATTTTGATATGCCTAAAATTAATTAAAGAGGGATCACAAATTAGCACCAGCAAATAGTTATGTACTGATAAGACTGTTTATATAAGTACTTAAGGAGCAAGCGGAGTGCAATGCAACATTCTAACCGTATGCTCCTCCATTCTAACGAAAGGATACACAGGCAGGATACAAGAGAAATAACTGGACGTAACGCCCCGCTGAGCCCAAATATGAACAAGTTTAGCAAATCAGAAGAAGAATTTCAGCCCATGGGGAGCCACTCCGGGCTCCGCGCTTCGTCTCGCCAGAGCATAGGCTGCTGTTTGACGTCACCGGTTGGGCACTGTCGTGTATAACAAACAGTTATCAGCTGTCTCTAGCAACAAAAAGGGACGTTTTTAAAGAGAAATATAAATGTGGTGGTCCTCGCATGCCTTCAGCAGTCAACTAATACCCTATAAAGGGCGTATCACTACAGCCTGTAGGCCTACCATTAAACTAGCTACCCTCCCGTCAGGAGACTGATAAAATAACCCGGTCAATGCATGTGAGATTTTCGAAGTGAAATGCCATGTCCTGTGGTTCGGATTCCACGTAAAAAGGAGGTCCTGTGACTCATAATCACAAAATTCACGGTTGCGTAAAACTAATAAAAAGAACTCCAAAATGGTAATGTTGAAAATTAATCAGTGAGGTAAACAACATTGAACCAAAAGCTAAACGGTTATTGGAGTCCCAAGTCAGACTACTGTGTGACCATCACGTAGTGTAGCGGTTAGTATTCGTGGCTGTCCGGGTACACTCAGCCTCGTGAGGCAAATCTAAGAAGATGTGGGTTCGATTCCCACCTCAGCCAGCCTGGAAGTGGTTTTCCGTGGGATGCCACTGCCGGGATGGTTCCAAAACTTAGGCCACGGCCACCTTCTTCTCAATACTCATCTGATTTACAACTACACAGACACCACAATAACACAAGTTACCTGACAAATTTAACAAACACCCAAGTGCACGGGGCTAAATGGCCTCGATGTCCAAACTCCTCAAATGAATCAACAGTTATATTTTGGGCTGCACCCAACTGATTTACTACTTCTTGAAAAGTACTGTAGTTTTAAATAAGGAATATAATAAAATGTTAAATAATCAATAAGCTAATTGCATTGGCTTTTTTTTTATTATTTTTTTATTTTTTTATTTTTAGTCGTTTACCCTCCAGGTTGGTGGAACCCACGGACTCAGCGAGGGAACTCACCACTACCGCCTCTACGGGCAGTGTCCTAGAGCTGGGAACATCGAATCGGAAGGGATACAACTGGAGAGGTGGGATTGGCACCTCGCCCAGGCGGCCTCACCTGCAAAGCGAACAGGGGCCGCATGAGGGAAGGTAAGGGATGGTGAGGATGGATAGGCAAGGAAGAGGGAAGGAGGTGGCCTTGAAGAAGGTACCATCCCGGCATTTTCCCGAAGGCGAAGTGGGAAACCACGGAAAACCACTTCGAGAATGGCTGAGGCGGAATCGAACCCCCTCTACTCATTTGGGCCACCCGAGGCTGAGTAGACCCCATTCCAGTCCTCGTACCACTTTTCAAATTTCGTGGCAGAGCCGGGAATCGAACCCAGGACCTCCGGGGCGGCAGCTAATCATGCTGACCGCTACGCTACGGAGGCGACCTTTGGTATTGTATCGTGCAAATAACTTGAAACGTGAGAGTATTCTGGACTCTCATAATATGCATATATCATACAAATGCACATCTTTTAAATAGGTCAAATATCTTAGTTCTCAGTTCTTAACGTTTTCGGGAATCAGGCACACCCTCGCAGGAAGTTGTGATACAGTTACAAAAGGACTCTCGCGCTTACGAAACTACAGGGTCTTTCTTATCGGTCTATATAGTAATATATAGGCTGGCTGAGTGGCTCAGCAGTAACGTTCTCGCCTGCTATGCCCAAGGTTTCTGGATCGAATCCTGGTGCAGTCAGATGGCATTTGAGGGTGCGCAAATGCGAGGGAGCCGTGTTAACAGATTTACTGGCACGATAATGATCCCCTTAGAGGCAAAATTCCGGCACCCCGGCTCAGCGGTAACGTTCTCGCCTGCTATTCCCAAGGTTGCTGGATCGAATCCTGGTGCAGTCGGCTGGCATTTGAGGGTGCGCAAATACGAGGGAGCCGTGTTAACAGATTTACTGGCACGTTAATGATCCCCTTATAGGCAAAATTCCGGCACTCCGGCTCAGCTGTAACGTTCTCGCCTGCTATGCCCAAGGTTGCTGGATCGAATCCTGGTGCAGTCAGCCGGCATTTGAGGGCGCGCAAATACGAGAGAGCCGTGTTAACAGATTTACTGGCACGTTAATGATCCCCATAGAGGCAAAATTCTGGCACCCCGGCTCAGCGGTAACGTTCTCGCTTGCTATGCCCAAGGTTGCTGGATCGAATCCTGGTGCAGTCAGCTGGCATTTGAGGGTGCGCAAATACGAGGGAGCCGTGTTAACAGATTTACTGGCACGTTAATGATCCCCTTAGAGGCAAAATTCCGGCACTCCGGCTCAGCTGTAACGTTCTCGCCTGCTATGTCCAAGGTTGCTGGATCGAATCCTGGTGCAGTCAGCTGGCATTTGAGGGTGCGCAAATACGAGGGAGCCGTGTTAACAGATTTACTGGCACGTTAATGATCCACTTAGAGGCAAAATTCCGGCACCCCGGTTCAGCGGTAACGTTCTCGCCTGTTATGTCCAAGGTTGCTGGATCGAATCCTGGTGTAGTCAGCTGGCATTTGAGGGTGCGCAAATACGAGGGAGCCGTGTTAACAGATTTACTGGCACGTTAATGATCCCCTGCTGAGAGGCAAAATTCCGGCACCCCGGCGTCTCTAAAAGCAGCAGTTAAAAGGGACGTTCAACCAATAACATTAATTATATTATCTAGCAATATAGCAGCTGCATTAATATAATATCTCGGCTGTGAGTCACCCGGCTACGCACGCATTTTGCCGGTCCCCGCTTTATTGCTAGATCGATAAAAATGTCCCTGTAATATTGTGAGCATCTGAGTTATAGTCTACTTATATTGGTAACGTGCTCGCCAGAAGCTGAAAATTAAAACTTGCTACCAGTTGCATCGGTAATAATTCTCCAGTGAAGATTCCGTTTCGCTAGATGCACCTAAGTACCTTGCCGGTTATGTGGCATTCAAGAGTAGGTCCATTGATGAGAGTTTAAGTGTGAAGGGGGAAAATTTGTGTGTAACAGACGAGAGCAGGGATGATTGGATATCCATCATTTCAAAGGGGGGACTTACTTGTCCAACACATGAGTGGCTCCATAAAATGATATTGAATTTGAAGTTTTGTCCGGTTCTTTTCATGGACGAACTATATCGAAAAAGAAAAAATGTAGCCTAATGACCTACCTGACCACCTTAATAAAAATCAAAATTCCCGGAAGTGAATGAGAAGATAATTCGTTTATACTTGAGGATAATGACTTTTATCAGAATCCGTCACCTGAATAGGCATATCAAGATCAAATTACTGGAGAAATATGCAGCAAAAAAAGAACCAACTCTGGGTCGCTTCGTCATCTAAAACTCAAGTCGCATAAAAGGTAAGTGTTTATAAACTAATCATTTTCGTACCAATGTTACATTAATAATGTATTTTGTTGGGACTGGGACATCTTGATCATCAGCTCCGTGTACTTGTGTGTTAAATTTGTAATCCATGCTTTTAAGGTGACTGTTGTAATGTGTGTCCGTAATTATTAGGGACGGAAATGGGGTAAGTGCTCCGGAACTTGAAACAAGGTAGGCTACTATCTCGGCATTTGACTGGAGAGAGTGTGGAAAGCCGCTGTCAGCGCCGGGATTTGAACCTCCGACTTGCTGCAGCTTCCCAACGCGGTCGCAGTGAGCAATTTAACGCACTTGGCTACACCGCAGAATCGCTAAAGCATGATTATGTAGCATATCGCTATATTTCGCATTTCCATCCTTTGCACGTCTTTTATTGTGTTTTGTGAGGCTTCTTTTAAGCTCAGCTGATACTAAGGTGCGGTAGCGTAGTTAATCTAAAATATATTTTGTGTGTGTTTATGAAGTATATTTCGCATTATAAACCACTTCAGTATATTGTTTATACCATTCTCTTTATAACGTGCTTATTGCCATTACGGTATTGTGATTGTATTGGCAACTCCAGCTATCTGATATGACATCTAGCGGTAAAAATGAGAAACTTACCAAGTAGGGTACATTGGTCACGTGGTGACTGTTTGTATATGGTTTCTTGTTTTGGTAAGCAGATCGTGGTAAATTCTTCGTGTCTTTAAACATAAGTAATAAGTTTTACTCGTTGATAGAGTGCAAAATGAGTAAAAGCAAAGTATATTGCTCAGTTTACGGCTGTAAGTCGATGTATAAGAGGGCTGCGGATATACGTTTTCATCACTTTCCAAAAGATGCAATTAGCAATAGCCGTGTTGTGTTGGCAGTAAGCACAAGAGTGTAGTGCAGTATCTTTGACATAGTCTTTGAGATCAGTGAAGTTCAGTGTCAAATCAATATAGTGTGTATCGTGTGAATTGTGAACCTTTCCACAACAAATAATAAAAATATGCATTCTAGAGGAGTCTATGTGATTTATTGAGAAGTGAACCTAACATTTTATGGCGACCAGTGACAGGATTCATTCATAGTAAAAGGCTCCCGTGAAGAAAGAAGAAGGAAAGACTCGCTAAAGAAAGAACCGTAAAGCGGCGGTTATTTACTCGCTCACACAATCAACTAATGGCGTTGTTAGAAGATGATCAAACTGAAACGGAAAAAGTGCAAGTGCAACTTGAAATCCTTCAAGAAAAGTATGATGATATCTCTAATTTAGATGGATTAATATTTCAACAGATGATAGACGACGAGTGTGAGGATGACGAAATAGAAACGGAATGTGAATCAGCTGATGATTACAAACACAAATTCCTTAGCTGTAGAACAAAAACAACACGTTTTATGAATCCCGTTGTTTCCATTACCCCTCCACAAAGTGTAGTGAATGACAATGTTTGTGATAAAAAGAAATATAGACTTCCAATAATAGAATTTAAGAAATTTTCTGGTGAAATAATTGATTGGTTATATTTTTGGAGCCAGTTCCGTAAAATTCACGAGGATGAGGACATTGGGAAGGAAGATAAATTCCAATATTTAATTCAGGCTATGACAGAAGGTTCCAGAGCATATGAATTAGTTACTAGTTTTCCACCCACTGCCGAGAATTATGACAGCTATAGAGAGTCTTCAAGCTCGATTTGGTAGAGAGGACTTGCAGGTGGAAGTTTACGTTCGTGAATTGCTCAAACTAGTATTGACGAATGCAGTCAATTCCAAAGAAAGGCCAACACTGAGTAGCTTGTATGATAAATTAGAGTCACATCTCAGATCGCTGGAAAGTTTAGGCGTTACTACAGAAAAATGTACTGCAATGCTGTATCCCCTAATTGAATCATCTTTGCCAGAAGACCTATTAAGAGCATGGCAGAGGAATACTTCCTTCAGGTGTGATTCCATATCCAAAGATCGTTTGCAGCAGCTCATGGCTTTTCTTCAAAATGAAGTAGTAAGTGAAGAAAGAATTTCATTGGCTATGAAAGGGTTTAGTATTAGCACATCCCAAGGATCTAAGATTAAGGGAGACAAGAAACCAAGGGATGTCATTGAACCAAATATACCTACTGCTTCTGCTTTGTTTGCTGATGTTTCTAAGAGACAGGAGTGTGTTTTTTGTCTTAAACCTCATTCGAGCCCAGAGTGCATTAAAGCTCAAAAAATGACTGTAGGGGAGAAAAGGAAAATCTTAACTGATAAACACTGTTGCTTCAATTGTTTAAAGAAGGGCCATGCAAGTAGAGCTTGTAAATCGATTGTCAGGTGCATTGTTTGTGGTGGTAAGCATGTGGTATTAATGTGTTATAAGCTCCGTGACAAAGAAAATGAAAGTGTGTCCAAACAGAATTACGAGGGAGACAGGAATTTGGTTCTCCAGGATGGCAATAATGTGGATAAGGCTTTAGCTAATGTGTCTTGTTCTCCTGAGGTGTACTTGCAAACCCTGGCAGTTGTCGTTAAAGGAAAGGGTAAACAAAAAACTGTACGAGCTGTCATTGATACTGGGTCTACTAAATCCTACATTGCACGTGACCTAGCCGAAGAAATGGGGTATCAGTCAATCAGGAAGGAAACGTTAATACATTCCTTGTTTGGTGGAGTACGTTCTCGAGAAGCAAAACACGACTGTTACAGAATAAGTTTAAAGCGATTGGAGGGAAACTATTCCAAGGAGCTGGAAGTTTTAAGCCAAGAGATAATTTGTGAAGATGTCCCATATATTAAGAATGGTTCTTGGAGTGAGGAGATAAGGGATCTGAAAATATGTTTAACTGATGTACGAGAGAGAGGGCCTGTGCAGATTCTGATTGGGGCCGATAAGGCGGGTGAACTGCTCACTGGGAGGAAACATCAACTAAAATGTGGCCTAGTTTTGGTGGAGACTTCCCTAGGGTGGACACTAATGGGAAAAGTCATAGGTAACAAAGCCCAAAGGGATTTGGCATCATTATTAGTGTCATCATTGTTTTCCCAACATACAAGAATTTCTGATCTCTGGGACTTAGAAATTCTTGGAATTACTGACCCTGTTGTGAAAGAATCTATCGTCGAGAGGAATGAGCGTGTTAGAAATAACTTCCTTGAGACTGCACGACTGAATGAAGATAACAGATATGAAGTGTGTCTGCCTTGGGGTGAACAACATCCACCTCTCCCTGACAACAAAGAAATTGCTCAGCACAGATTAGAAATCACTACAAAGAAACTACAAGCTGAACAACATTATCAGGAGTACGAAAATGTCTTACGAAGTTGGTTGGAGCAAGGAATCATCGAGAGGGTACCTGAAGAAGAACTGAAGAATAGTGGACACTATCTACCTCACCGACCTGTCTTCAAAGAAAACAGCACCACCAAGATCAGGCCTGTTTTTGATGCCTCGGCGAAGCAGAGAAACGCTCCATCTCTGAACGAATGTATTGAGAAAGGGCCTAACTTCATAGAGTTGATCCCTAGTTCGCTACTGAAGTTCAGAGAAAATGAGATCGGTGTGACGGCCGATGTAGAAAAAGCATTTCTTCAAATAAGTGTCAATCCTAGAGACCGTGATTTTCTGAGATTCCTTTGGTGGGAGGAGGAAAGTACACGGAAGGTAGAAGTGTTCCGTCACAATAGAGTTGTCTTTGGACTTGCATGTTCTCCGTTCCTATTGTTGGCAACCATCAAACTCCACTTGAACGAGTTGAAGAGACAAACAGTCGATAATAGTTCCTACTCAACTTCAACAATAGAAAGATTGGAAGAATGTTTTTATGTGGATAACTGTGCTATTAGTGTTAACAACAGAAATGACTTTCATTCATTCATGCGAGAGGCAAGCATAATAATGGATAAGGCATCTTTCAATCAACGAGGGTGGGAGTATTCTCAGGATGGTACAGCTGAAAATCTTACTCATGTGCTAGGGCTCATTTGGAATAAAGGAGAAGATACCATTGAACTGAATCTAACTCATGTTAACGATTTCAAATATGATGTAATCACTAAAAGATCTATACTAGGAGCTGCACATAAGGTGTTTGACCCTATTGGCTTCGCATGTCCGGTATTTCTCTGTCCAAAATTAATCTTGCAAGAACTATGGGCCACTGACTTGGGTTGGGACACCAGAGTAGACGAAACAACAAAGAGAAGATTCATGAAGTGGTTGGCAGAACTACCTCAGCTGTCTGAGATTAAGATTCCTAGATGTTTGATCGGTAGTGTCCAGTCGGTTGAAGATATATCTCTTCACGTGTTCTGCGACGCCAGTCAAACTGCGTATGCTGCAGTTATATTCTTGCGAATACAGAGGGTTGACAATATAGAGCTACGATTTGTACAAGCCAAGACAAGAGTGGCACCCAAGAAGAGTATCACCATACCACGCCTGGAATTATTAGCAGCTACAATAGGGGTTCGACTAGTGACGTCAGTACTGCCAACATTAACTGCAAAAGAAATCGTTACTTATTATTGGAGTGACTCGTCGACTGTGTTGTCCTGGATCAAGTTAGACGAACCTTGGGGGACCTTCGTGTGGAACAGAGTGCAAGAAATTCGAAGACTATCCAGAATAGAACAGTGGCGGCATGTTCCAGGAACCATGAATCCGGCTGACCTGGCATCAAGGGGATGTAGCACAAAACAGTTACTTCAACAGAGATGGTGGGAAGGGCCAAAATGGCTAAAACAATCCACTACGCAATGGCCTAGCCCCGAAATTTCAACAAACGATGATGAAGTCTTCCAAGAAAGAAAATAGAAAGTCAACGCTATGACGGTGTTAGAAGTCAAGTCCAATACCCAAGAATGGCACCTTGACTATTTCTCAAGTTTTCGTAGAACAGTTCGTATGATAGGATGGATCTTGAGGTTTCTGTATAATTGTCGACAGAAAAATAATAGAAGAACTGCCGAACTATCCATTGAAGAAACCACAGAAGCAGAAAAAGTCTTGATGAAGTTCATACAAAAGGAGTGTTTTGTTGGCGAAAAGGATGAAAGATTCAACTCACTATGTGTTTTCATGGATGATGAGGGAGTGATGAGACTGAAAACAAAAATTATATCGCGCAAAGATGATTATGCTTTCCGTTGTCCTGCTATCCTTCCTGCGAAGCATACAGCAGTTCACGCTCTCATTAGGGAGAAGCACAAAGACTTATGTCATGCTGGAACCCAGATTCTGCTCAGTGGGCTCAGACAGAAATATTGGATCCTTGGAGGAAGGAGAACGGTGAAGGGTGCAATTAAAACATGTGTTGTCTGCAGGAGGTACCATGGAAAACATCTTGAAGCAGAACAAACTCATCTCCCCATAGACAGAGTAAGAGAAGCCTCAATTTTTGAAATAACAGGGGTCGACTTTGCCGGGCCTCTGATTTTGAAAGGTGGAGAGAAAGCCTGGGTCTGTCTGTTCACGTCTGCGGTTTTTCCTGCAGTACACCTGGAGTTAGTAACATCTTTGGCTACTGCAACATTCCTCGAAGCTTTTCGGCGCTTCGTGTCCAGACGTGGAAGGCCAATGATTGTCTATAGTGACAATGGGACAAACTTTCAAGGCACCTGCAATATGTTGGAGACAATTCAGTGGGATAAAATTGCTGAATATAGTTCTGTACACCAAATAAAATGGAAATTCAATCCTCCCACTGCAGCATGGTGGGGAGGATGGTGGGAGAGGCTGATTGGTGTCCTCAAACAAATGCTCAGGAAAGTTCTGGGAAAGTCATGTCTGTCGTACCAAGAAATGATGACTGTTCTGTGTGACATTGAAGCTGTCATGAATTCACGACCACTTACTTACCTGTCCAATGATGGAGAAGACTTGATGGCTATCACCCCTGCAATGTTCCTACAGGAAGTCAAGGAGATTGGAATGCCCGATATCGACATGATAGAGGACATAAAACTTGACAGAAGATTCAGGTACAGACAGAAAGTAAAGGAAACATTAAGGGTAAGATTCAGGAATGAATATCTTGGACAGCTAATACAGAAGAACCACATTAGGAAAAGTCATCACAAACCCTGCGTAGGTGAAGTAGTACTGGTAGCCAGTGACAACACGAAGAGACTAGACTGGCCGCTGGCAAGAGTGACGGAGGTCATCCCTGGCAAAGGTGGTGTCGTGAGAGTTGTTCGCTTGGCGACTACAAAAGGAGAGCTACTGAGGCCAGTACAGAGGGTGTATCCACTTGAAGTGACATCTGGAGAAGATCATGCTTTAAGACTGCAAGTTGAGCGGAATGAAAATGAGAAGAAGGAGAAATATCCAAAGACGGTTAAACCATCTACTAATACTTCTGATCTCATCAAAACCAGTAGTGGGAGAGTGGTGGTTAAACCAAAGAGATATTTTGAGTGACTTATTTATTTCTGTGTTCATTTATTTTGTGAAAATATGTGTGTTATGTTATTTTATTGTTTTGTTGAGTTGTTTCCACAACTCAAGGTGGGAGAATGTTGTGTTGGCAGTAAGCACAAGAGTGTAGTGCAGTATCTTTGACATAGTCTTTGAGATCAGTGAAGTTCAGTGTCAAATCAATATGGTGTGTATCGTGTGAATTGTGAACCTTTCCACAACAAATAATAAAAATATGCATTCTAGAGGAGTCTATGTGATTTATTGAGAAGTGAACCTAACAAGCCGAAAGGTGACGATACCAAATAAATACGGGCAACAGGAGCGGGTTGGACCACTCATCACTACACTCACTGACGACAGGACTGGTTTTTCACTGTTACGCCGAGCCAAGCCGCACCTAGACAGCCAAGCACAGTCTCGCCGAGCCAAGCCGTACCAAGACAGCCAAGCCTACAGCAGCCGAGGACAGCCAAGCTTCATCAGTCAGATATCCTTTCCCGCTCCCTAGTTCATTTCCAATAACCCTACCAACCGCCATCACCTCGCTCTGCGATATCCGAGCCATTCCACTACGAGTCATATATACCTAATTTGACTTCGCAGGGTAAATATCTACTCTGCGAGAACCTGCTACGGTACCAGTCCGATATTCAACACCAAAACCATCCAAATCAAGCAATTCCTGTCTTCCCCGAGTTTTAATACAAGTTAAACTCATCCCTTCGCCCTACCAAGCAGCAAATAATTTCTAGAGTCTATGGTACAGTGAGCAAACTCAAATATAGCTTTTAAACGTCACAGCGCCATGACTCGAACTGCTCAAAAACAAATACCAGCAGACAACCGATGCTTGATAATATGCAATTGACACATAAAATCCAGTGGAACACACAAATTAGATCACGGGTATCGTTCAGTTATACATATATACAATTAAAAATAACACTGTCATTATTTTAGGGACCACATTTACTGAATATAACAGAAAAATAAAAAGTGTTCCATATCAAACGCGTGTTATTGAGTATTTTTACCCTACTTATCCAGACCGACCGCAGCGCCCCAAGTGTTAGTTTGAGTTGCCAATACTACGAGCGGAAAAGAGAAGCGAAATATGACTGTGTTTCCCGTAAGAATGCATTGTAAATATCAGCTGGCATGCTCCTGCCACATCCGAGCAGCGTCACAATGTAGCAGCCAATGGGAGCGAGAAGCACCGGAGTGTCCTACCTATCTTGTTTCAGCCCGCGTAAATTCCA
The DNA here is from genome assembly GCA_946902985.2 of Meconema thalassinum. NCBI lineage: Eukaryota > Metazoa > Arthropoda > Insecta > Orthoptera > Tettigoniidae > Meconema > Meconema thalassinum. The sequence continues at coordinate 971,516,736 of OX336389.2, forward strand.
AATGGGAATATTGACTGTAGAGGATTGGAAGAAGTATTTACCCAACAGTTACAGACAGGTATGTTGGGAAATTCATTCCCGCGATGATTTAATATTCATCTTGTTCTTTTTCGTCTAGGATTGACTATATATACAAAATGAACCAATCAGTCTTTTGACTGGAGTGATGCAGCTTCCCAACTCTCCCTTTCCTGTGGGAATGCTCTCCTTGCCTGAGCCAACCTACTTTTTATATCCTCATCTCTACATAGCTACCACTCCCTACATCTGAGGCAATCTGTTTAACATATTCTACCCTTGGCTTACCCTACAGTTCTTGTCCTCGACCCTTCCTTCCATAACTAAGTTTGCTATTCCTGGGTGACCTCGTAAGTGTACTTGCTTAGGAACCAATCTATCTCTTCTCTTCATTAGTAGTCGCCAGAAACATCTGTCCTCTCTCACTCGTCTTAATACCTCTTCATTTGTAACCCTATCTGCCCATCTGTTTTTCATTCTCCTGTAACGCCACATTTCAAACGCTTTTAAGTCTTCTCTTTTCTTCTGCACCAACAGTCCAAGTTTCACATACATAGAGTGCCACGCTCCAGACAAAGGCTTTCAGAAATGACTTCCTAATACCTAAAGCTATACCGGTATACGATATCAACAGATTCCTTTTCTGTAGGAATGCTCTCCTTGCCTGAGCCAACCTACTTTTTATATGCTCTTTGCTTTGTCCATCAGTGGTTAGTTTGCTTCTTAAGTAATAGAAGTCTCCTACTTCTTTTAGCCTTTCATCTGTCAATTTGGTGTCTATAGGGGTTTCTGATTTCTATCAGAAACGGTACATTCCAATATTTTTGTTTTACATTTATATTTTCATCATGAATTCTTTCCTCAAGACAGATTCCATACCATTTGAAAACTCATTCAAATCCTCGGGTGTGTCGGCTAAAATGGCGATGTCATCAGCAAATCACAGAGTTGTAATTATTTCTCCTTGAATCTTTACTCCTACTTTGAATTTTTCTCCAATTTCCTTCATTGCTTGTTCAATGTAAAGATTGAAAAGTATGGGTGATAAGTTGCAGCCTTCCCTTAGGCTACTCCTTTCTGATTAACAGTTTATCTCTCATGACCTTCGGCTGGAATAACTGCTATCTGATTTCTGTATAAGTTGTAGATCACCCTCCTAACCCTGTACTTTATTCCAATCAATTTCAAAATGTCAAACAACTTACTCCAATCAACGTTATCAAAAGCCTTTTCCAAGTCTACAAATGCTTTGAAAGTTCTCTTATCTTTCCTTATTCTACCTTCCAAAATCAGCCTTAGACTTATTAGCCTACAGCTCCCTTGTTCCTACATTTCTCCTGAAACCAAACTTTAAAAAGTTCAATTGGTCCAGTCTGCCGTCTGTAATTTCCACCAGAAACGATAGAAATAAACTTTAACGTATGAAGCCTTGACCATAGTACAAAAGAAATATAGTGTGTTTCCCCTTTTCCTATGTGTTTTCCGAGTAAATTACCACTAACTTTTAGAAGTTTGACGACTTAAAAATATTTATATTGGTAGAACTTGTAGAAATTTGGTTTTTCCACTTTTCTGGTGAGTTTTACGAGCAAATTATTACTTTGTAGAATGAATGATTACATAACGGAATGCTTAGGGAATGGTAGGTGGTCGGCAATAAGCAGCATGGATTCAGAGAGGGATTTTCCTGTGAATTACAGCTAGCAGGCTTTCAGGAAGATATGTGAGGCCTGGAGTAAAAGAGGTCAAGTTGACTGCATTCTATTGACCTATCTAAGGTATTCTATTATGGAAAATGGAGGCTGTAGGATTGAAATGGAGAGTAGTACAATTGTTGCGATCCTTTTTGGAGTGGAGAAGTTACTGGGTAAGGGTTGGAGGGTCGTTGTCAGAACAGTTTAGGGTGGGTAGGATGGATTAATTCTGGAGGAGACCTACTCCTGGCTTTTACACTTCTACTTGGCAGATTATTGAAAATATGGCACCTCAAGGAAGTAAATCAGGACCTTTATTATTTCTCATAACATAAATGACATAGGAGTTGAAATATCATCCCAGATAAGATAATATCATTTGCCAATGGTATAGTTATATACAGTAAGCCACCGAGGCTTAGGCGGCAGCACGCCGGCCTCTCACCGCTGGGTCCGTGGTTCAAATCCCGGTCACTCCATGTGAGATCTGTGCTGGACAAAACAGAGGCAGACAGGTTTTTCTCCGGGTACTCCGGTTTTCCCTGTCAAAATTTCATTCCAGCAACACACTCCACTATCATTTCATTTCATTTGTCATTCATTAAATCATTGCCCCAGAGGAGTGCGTCAGGCCTCGGCAGCCGGCACAGTTCATATCCTCCTAGATGGGGGCTTCATTCATTCTATTCCTGACCCGGTCGGAGACTGGAAGCAGGCTGAGGATTGTCATTTCATAGTTATATACAGAAGGATAAATGATCTGGATGACTGCATCATATTGCAAAGGAATTTGACAGTTATGCAGAGCCGAGTGAATAAAAGTGATATGATAAATTCAATGAAATGTCAGGCAGTTTGATTTGCCAATACAGTATAAGGAATCATTTTTATGTTTTGAATTATGTTTGGGGACGAATGTAGGTATTTAGGAGTAACAGTGGGAGGGGGAGAATTTTCATTGGGGTAAGCACCTAGGATAAATAGTGAATAATGCATACATATGGTTATGCGAACGTTTAAATGGACTGGCAGAGATATTTGGGAAAGGGCATACATATCCCTAGTCCGTTATTTGTAGCTCTTCAGTCAGTCAGCACGAATTTACCCAATGACTGAGCAGGATACAATGTATATAAATGTAATAATTATCCTCCTGCATAAAATTAACTTACATGTATTTGTTAATTATCACTATTATAATGGGGCAATTTAGGATTACGAGTTTCAACCTTCATGCGGCCATCATCAGATTCTGATCACTGTGTTGAGATTTAAATTATTTACTAATATATTTTAACTACATTTGTAGCACATAATTTGTACACACATGCATATATACCATTACTCACGTTATTCACAAAACCCTTGAGGCAAACAAAACCAACTGTATAACGAGATTCAAATTGCAAATTGTATTATAAACACCAAAAATGCACTACAATTGTAGTTAAAATATATTAGTGCAGTGCAATGTCTTCATACCGGTACAGAAATGTTCCTTCATTATTACATTGTTAATAAACTTTAAATTAGTGACTGTTCACAATATAAAAACTAAAACTTTCAGTAGAGTAAAAAAAAAAAGGCTGTACAGTTTTTGAATTATGATTTAAACTTATGAATGATTTAGACATCAAAATATTGAAAATATTTAATTATTTTATGTTAAGTCTTCATTTTTCACATCACTGGTAAATACTTTAATAGAAACACTGTTTAGGGGCTTTCGTGCTCATCGATTAACTTCTTTCTTGAAAAACTTGCTGAAGAACCCTGTGTAACTTATAAGTGAGTGGTGTCATACCAAAACCAGCCAACTCCATCATAAATGAAATTGAGAACAATACGAAAAATTTATTTATCATTTTTAGCCTACTTTTCACATTTTTCAAAAATGATGAAAAAGTAGACTTATGAGATCAATCTGGGCAAATGTGTGTATGTCAATCCATCCGTCCATCTGTCTGTCTGTCTTAGTGTGTGTACCCGCTATCAACTCCTAAATAGCTGCAGCTATTGAAGCCAAATCTGGTATGAATGAAAATCTATACCAGGACATCTCAAGGCCATATTTGAAAATTATGTCAGTGCTACCAACTTCTGAAAAACCACAATTGAAATTTGAACCCTAAGATGGATATCTCAGAAGGTATGCATGGGAGCAGTTCCAAAATTGTCACAGATATACATCATACTATTTCAGATAAATTTTCAGGAGCCCATACACAACAGTGCTGCCAACATGATTCATTGCTTGCTGATGGGTTCAATATCTAACTGCATATAGGCCTAATTTCTTTACTGGATTACTTCCAAAATTGGCACACATATAGACCATAATATTTCAGATTAATTGTGACCAACCCATACATGGCAGTGGTGTTGCCAGCACAATTCTATGCATACTGATAGGTCCAGTGTTCAACTGCATGTAATGTCCATACTATCCATTGGACTTCAACCAAATTTTGTACCGGTATGTGGTTTCTGTACCTTAAGAGATATGACTGCATATTCTTTAGAGTCACCAGGGTTCCAACTGTTGATAAATGCTGTATAATTTTGAACCCTAGTCTCAGTATATCAGAAATTATGCAGTCAGCAGTTCTAAACTTTGCACACCTATAAAACATAAAATTGCAGATTAATTTTGATTAACCCATCCATGATAGTGCTACCAACATGATTCTATGCATCCTGATAAGTTCAATGTTTAACTGCATGTCAATTCCATACTAACAAATGGATTTCTTCCAAAATTGACATATACAGGGTGTAACTAAATATGTGGGAAAGCTCCGGGGATTCGATAGTGGGCCTGACAACAAGCAAAACATGTCCTATAACATATGGTGTATGTGCTTTTTTTGCCGTGTTACAAGCATTGTTTGTGGTTTGCATAACACAGACGGCCGTGCGATGCTAGTTGGTCATTTGTGGAGAGAACACAGGTCACTTTGAAATCAGGGATTCCCGTGCCTGCTCGTTCTCCGGATCTCAACCCATTAGACTTCTTCTTATGGGGCCATTTAAAGGCCATTGTGTATGCCTCACCTATTCATAACATGGATATGCTGCGTCAGCGAATATAGCAAGGATGTCAACAGATACAACAGACGCCAGGAATATGGGAGCGTGTGAGATAGGCAATGATCCGGTGCATAGACGCCTGCATTACAGCTCAAGGTAGACATTTTGAGTACCTTCTGTAGAGAACTGTATGTAGTAACGTACACTTTATCAACACAAATGACCAACCTGCATAGTGAAGCGGTCTGTGTTATATACACCACAAACAATGCTTGTAACACGGAAACGAAAGCAAATACACCATATGTTTACAGGACATATTTTGCTTGTTGTCAGGTCCTCGATCGAATCCCTGGAGCTTTCCCACATATTTAGTTACATCCTGTATATAGATCATATTATTTCAGATTAATTTTGAGTAACCCATACATGACAGTGTTGCCAACATGATTTTACGCATGCTTATAGGTTCAATGTTTAACTGCATGTAACGTCCATACTAAAATTGTGTAGCCATACCAAGTCTTCGAAATTGACACCACATGGGTGATTTGCATGTCAACAATACCGTTCCAGTAGCTCAAACCAGAATGAAATTTCTTAGCAGAGCCAGGAATCGAACCAAGGGCTCAAAGGTATCAGCCCACTGTATACAAGACATACAATAAAGACCATTTCTGTTTGGAGTGTGTCTCCTGGGCAAAGTTGTTGCGTTATTTGCACAGATTGAGGATGTTAAAAACTACGAAAAGCCGTATTTGTTACGAATGTAAAACGAGCTATTTGCTCATCCTAATACTACTTCCGCATTGTTGTTGATTTAACCATATGGGTGATCTATTCTCCTTACACTTATTTTAATTTCTCTCATTAGAAGATCATGTAGTGGAGTGACAAAAGCATAAGTGAATGTACTAGGTCCTAGATGTGCAAGTCAAAGTTGTAGTTGAAATGGTATCTCAAAAATTAAAACTTCTTCTACCCTACATAAGTCTTTGCATTCCCTTTTTGATTTTTCTTATCTCCATATAGCATCTCAATATATAGGCTGAACCGGAACTCCACCAACAAACCCTCGGAGGCTGTTCAGGGACGCCCTCCGAGTGTATTGGTGTGGCGGCTTGTGGTCTCCTGTGGCTTGTTACAGAATAATAATGTAATGATTTATTTAGTTTGTTGTCCCAATCATCCTTGTTTCTGTGAAAATACCTTCACAACAGTGGAAAAAGGAAGCCTATAATATGCAATAACTAAAACATACACAAAATACAGAGCAATGTAACAACCTTCCGACGAACACATACACTTTATCACAGTGTGTTTAATCCATTCTGTCAGTGTACTGTACGGTACAGTACATAACAATGCAGAACTGTTCCCTTACAGGCATGTAAGGGTTTCAGAAAACTTAGACTCCATCATTGGTCTGTGTTGACAATTATAATTAGAAGGGTTTGTCGGTGGAGTTTGGATTCACCTTATAGTAAGGACCTGTTATCTTCTTTACATGCACATATTTCCTTCCTCCTTTTAATACTATTTTCTCAAGTGCTATACTTTTCATAAGACTATTAAAGAAAGCTTTCTTTAATAGAATTAGGCAACACTCAAAAATGGCTTCTATCACTTCCATTTTCATAAGAATTCTACATCCTCATCTCTTTCCAGCCATGAGTTAAACTGCTATCTTAAATTATCCCATAGTTCTTTTACATCTGCCTTGTCATATTGCTGTATTTGTCATTTATTATTACTTCCTGCTTATTCCCCTTTGCTATCATGTTCACTCTCATTATGACAGCCTGGTGGTTACATATTTCGCGTATTACCTCCATCTTTTTACTTTTGCTTTCAAGAAGGGAACAGGCCTCGGACAGGACGGACACAATGGACGACGACCTAGCTGTGTTCATGGACTAAGATTTGGAACTTTAAACATAAGAACGCTGACGGGGAAGGTGGAGCAGATAGTGGATATGTTGGAAAGAAGGAAGTTGGATTTATTGGGATTACCAAAAACAAAGTGGAAAGGGGAAGGAAGGAGAGAACTGAGAAAAGGCTATAGACTGTACTGGAGTGGGAATGAAGAGGGAAAGAGGAATGGAGTGGGAGTAGTAGTACGAGATGGTTTAAAAGAAGAAGTGAAGAGAATAAGTGATAGGTTGATGAAAGTGAAAGTAGCACTGAGGGGACAGACCGTAGAAATAGTGCAAGTGCATGCTCCACAAGTAGGCTGTGCCTCTGAAGAGAAGGAGGAATTTGAAGAAGAATTGCAGAAGGAGCTGGGAGGAAGGAATATGATTGTTATGGGGGATCTGAATGTCCATGTAGGAAGAGAAAGACAAGGGTATGAGAGTGTGCTTGGACCAGAAGGTTGGGGCAGAAGAAATGAGGAAGGAAAGAGACTATTGAACTTCTGCAAAAGGAACAGCCTGCTAGTTGGGAACTCCTGGTTCAAGAAAAGAGAGAGCCACACAATCACATGGTACAGTGATGACTTGACCAGGAAGTCGGTGGTCTACTATATACTGTATGAGAAAGAATTAAATAAAAACATCACGGACATCAAGGTTATACCATCGGAGAACTTGGATAGTGACCAAAGATTGCTGGTAATGAACCTGAGAGGGACTAAGGAGAAGAAAGGGACTGAGAACCAGGAAAGACGTATAAGGATATGGAAACTGAAAGAAGGAGATAGAAGAGTCGAGTACCTCAAAATGGTAAAGGAAGGAATTCCAACAGATGTAGAAAGAGGGGTGGAAGAGGAATGGGCTAGATTTAAGAAGACACTAGTAGGTGCAGCAGAAGCAGTATGTGGGAGGACAAGTAGTAAGAAGAGGTGGAAGGAAACACCATGGTGGAATGAGAAGACAAAATATACAGTAAGGAAATAGAATAGAGCCTTTTGGAGGTGGTATCAAAATAGGACGGTAGAGACAAGGGAAGAGTACCAGGAAAGAAAGAAGGAGGCAAAGAGAGTAGTGGCTGAGGAGAGAAGAAAGTGGATGGAAGAGTGGACAAAGATGTTGAAGGAGGATAGTGAAGGTACAAAAAAGGTCCTGTGTGGGATGGTAAAAAATAAGAGGCGGAAGGATCCTACGGATTATGTTAGGATGGTGAACAAAAGGGGACAAGAGATAGAAAATAGGGAAGTACTGAAGAAAATGTGGAAAGAATATTTTGAAGAACTTCTGAACCCAAATGGAAACCACGGCGAGGAGGAAGAAATCTGGGAAGAGGAAGATGGACTGCAAACAGAAAAGGACTTAACATGGAAAGAAGTGGAAGATGCAGTGAGGAAGATGAAAGGAGGGAAGGCACCGGGTGTGGATGAGTTGAGTGTGGAGATGGTGAGAGCAGCAGGAGAGGTGGGGATACAATGGTTGTACCGAGTGATGAAGACAGCATTGAAGGAAAGGAAGACCCCAGAGGACTGGTAAAAGGGAATAATTGTCCCGATCTTCAAGAAAGGCAGTAGAACAGAATGCAGAAACTATAGGGGAATAACACTGATGAGTCATTGTGCAAAGATGTTGGAGAAAGTTTTGGAAAGGAGAATTAGGACAAGGATAGAAGGAGGGATGAGGGAAGAACAACATGGCTTCAGAGCAGGAAGGTCCACAGTGGATTTGATTTTTGCTGTAAGGCAGTTACAAGAACGGCACTATGAGTATGGAACAGATCTACTGATGGCCTTCCTGGACATTGAGAAAGCATATGACAGTGTATGCATAAACAAAGTATGGAAGTCCCTGGAGGATAGAGGAGTAGAAAAATGGACTAAGGAGGATAAAGGAGTTGTACAAGGGAAGCGTGAGCTGTGTGAAAGTGGGAGGAGAGAGATCGGACCGGTTGGAACAGAGAAACTGCCTGAAACAAGGAAGTGCACTGTCACCGTTACTTTTCATTGCGGTGATGGATGACATAATGACCCGAGTGGCACAAGTAATTGGGGAAGGAAAGATGAAAGCAATGGTGTTTGCAGATGATTTGATGATTCGGGGAAACAAGGAGGAGGAGGAGGTATAGGAACAGTTGGACGTGTGGGAAGGAATAATACAAGGATATGGGATGAAATTTAGCATAAATAATAGTGAGATGGTGATCATAACAAGGAAGAAGGAAAGAACCACAACGGGAATAACAATTGGGGAACAGCTGAAGAAAGTGGAGCGTTTCAAGTATCTGGGAAGCCTGATACAAGATAATGTAAGAAACGATAGAGAAATAAATGAGCGGGGGAGACAGGCAGAAGCATTCCTGAGGAGTGTGAGAAGCATGTTATGGAGGAAGGATGTCCCTAAGAACAGCAAAAAGTTCTTATATCGGACGTACAATGTCCCTATCCTGACGTATGCCTCGGAGACCTGGGTTATGAAAGGAAGGGAGAAGAGGAAAATACAGGCCAGTGAGATGAGGTTCTTGAGAAGCAGTATTGGAGCTACAAAGATGAACAGAATAAGAAATGAGAGGACCAGAGAATTAATGAAGGAGGAACCATTACAGCATGGTATAGAGAAATCTAGACTTAGATGGTATGGACATGTAAAACGAATGGAGGAGAAGAGGATACCCAGGAGGATACGCGAGACGAAGTGGGAAGGAAAGAGACCAAGAGACAGGTGGCTGAAGGGGGTGGAAGAAAGCGTGAAGAAGAGAGATGAAGACTGGACAAGGGTGGAGGCTGAGAGATGGTGGGAAGACAGAATACGTTGGAGAGGCTTGTGTTCCAAACAGACCCGGCCAGTGGCTGGAAACTGTGCAAGATGATGATGATGACCTCCATTTTTTACTTCATCAGTTTAAAATGTGTGTACTCATTGTTACTACTGCTGAATTCATCTTGTCATTATTGAAATTGTTTTCAGCCAGAAGATCAACTATTCCCCTTGAATATATATATATATATATATATATATATATATATATATATATATATATATATAGAGAGAGAGAGAGAGAGAGAGAGAGAAGAACAAACATCATGGAAAAGGTCTTGGCAGAATTTTGCAAAACTTTGCCAAAATTGGTAAGAAATACTTTTGTAGAGTGCATGAAGATGAGTGCAGCATACTCACGAACAACTCGTTTATAAACATTCTCACCTTTTGCATGCAAGCTGTGAGCCTTCCGTAGCTATTCCAATGGAGCATGGCGAGTTGAGAAAACCATTAATTTTGGTAGATTATGTTTGTCCATCATAGTCAATAGTTAAAATATGTTAGGTTGGCAAGGGTTATAACCAAATGTTTTTCTATTATGTTGGTACTTATTATGTATGTTATTTTATTTTCAAGAAAAATAAAAGAGTAGTACACTGCTCTGCCTTGCAAGTGAAAATGAGTGTGAATCATTGAGTGTTGTGAAACCTAAAATATTATAAATTAGAGAAAGCAGACTGAATCAGTTTACTAAAATATCAAATCCAGAACAGGTTATGGGCCTAGATGCACCAAATGCAATGGGTAAACTGTGAAACAAGATAAATAATCAAGAACTGTGCAGCGTGTTGAAGAATAACAAAAGACTAAGACAATGGCATCAGAAGATAGTGAACTACACAGCATACAAAAACTCAGCAACCCTGACACATTTCAACTGTGGGATTTTGAAATTCAAATTCTATTTAAAGCCAAGCAAGTATGGGATGTTGTCAATGGACAAGAACCTCTCACTGAAATACCACAAGATGCAGCTCAAAGGAGAAAGGCATGGTTGGCCAAAGATGCTAAAGCTCAGTATTATATTCTGAGAACAATTGACAAGGTGGTGAAAAATCATATTCTGACATGTACTACTTCCAAAGAAATGTATGAAGCATTCAGAGGTGTATTCAGAAGAGATACCAGTCAACAAAAACAACAGCTGCTCATGCACTTCCATGGTTTTAAGTTTGATTCACTCCTCTTCTTGCCTAGTACGCCTCAATACAGCGCTGCCTTGGGTTTTTGTGGGTATCTACCCACATAACCTAACGGTGGTGCTTTTTGAGGATCCAACCAGCCTTCGGGCTGACTACCTTGACGAAAACTAAAGGAATGATGATGAACATCAGCCATCTAAGAAATATTGTCTTCAAACTACAACAATTCAAACAAGAAATATCTGAAGAGATGTTTATGGCAAAAATCCTTTTCTCACTGCCTGAGCAATATCACTATTTCTCAAATTCCTGGGAATCTACACCTACTTCAGATAGATCCATTGAAAATCTTGTTGCTCGACTTTGTGTTGAAGAAGTCTACAATTTTTCAAGTAGGCCTATGTCAGAAGAGACAAGTGCACAAAATAAATACAAGGGGTCAAAAGGGTGTCAAGTGAAGTGTTATAAATGTGGGGGAGAAGGGCATATTAAAACAAGATATCCAAAGAAGAAATATTGCAAGATCTGTAAACGTGACAGTCACAATGAAGAAGAATGCTTCAAGAAAAGAAACAATGTGCTTGACAGTAAGAAATGCATTTACTGTAAGAAATCTAATCATGTGTCTGACAACTGCTGGTTCAAAGAAGAACATGAAAAGAAGAAAGACAAAGTATCCTTCTTTGCAGAATCTAAACAGTATGGCGAAGTGTTATTCTGTGAAAAACTAAATGAAAATATGTTTGTGGTAGACAGTGGTTCTACATCACATCTGACAAATAAGTGTGACATTTTATCAAATACTGAGTCATCAGAAGCTGAAATATACAGTGCAAAGAGAGGTGAAACAATGAACGCTGTGTTGTCTGGAGACATTGAAACTGACAACGTGTTGTTTAAAGATGTGTCTTATGTGCCACAACTTACCAGAAACTTACTCTCTGTCAATGCCATCACTGAAAACAATGGAGAGGTAAGATTCAAAAATAAAGAAGCTTTGTTTTTGAAAGATGATAAAGTTGTGCTTACAGGAAAGAAAACTCCGGGTGGATTGTTTGTTGTGGACTTAAGCGCTCATCATCAAGAAGAAACACTCCTAGCCCAAACTGAAGAAGAACACATGGTATGGCACAAGAAATTAGGCCATATTAGCTTTGGAAATCTACAGAAACTTCCTAACCTATGTCAGGGAGTGCCAATTTCTCTAAGTAAATCCAAAGTTAACCCTAGATGTGAAATATGTGCTATAGCAAAACTCAACAGAAATCCTTTTAACACAGTGCGACAAAGAGCAGAGAGACCTTTGGAAATTATACATACAGACTTGTGTGGTAAAATTGATCCACCAACTTTTGACAACAAGAACTATTTTATGTTATGTATAGATGATTTCACCCATTTTGTACAAGTGTATTTGCTAGAAACCAAAGACGAAGCTGAAGGTTTTTTAAAGGACTATATTGCTGAAGCAGAAAACCATCATAACCTAAAAGTGTCTAAAATAAGAGTTGATAATAGTGCATGCATAAACTCATTAGAATTAGGTGGAGAGGTTAGGTGTTTGTACATTAATAGCAGAAGTATAAGCTTGATGACATTGAAATTCTCTTGCAAATGATAGGCCACATAGATGTATTGGTAGTTACAGAAACCTGGGTGAAAAGTAATGAGGCAGATTTTTATAACTTCAACAATTTCACAAGTGTGTTTGCTCATAGAGATGACAAAGTTGGTGGGGGTCTGGGTATTTATGTATCACACAAATGGAAAGTGAATGTTAAAAGAAAGTGTGAAATGAATCATAGTTTGATGTGGATTGAGGTATTCAGAGATGATGTTAAAAGTAATAGGCCAACATATAAAAGCATTGATATTATTGCAGCATATAACCCCAATAGAAGCAATGCCATACCCTTCTTAAATTCATTTGAAAGTTTTCTTAGCCAGATAAACAATAAATTATGCATCTTCCTCGGAGATACCAACATTGATATCCTAGCTGATGATCAATTAAGAAGGAAATATCTAAATCTAATAGCATGCTATGGGTTTAAACAGTGCAACACTAAATATGCTACACGACTTTGTGACACTGCAGCTACCTTAATAGATCACGTGTCGCTAAACAATTCAGAATTAAGTTATAAAATATCAAATGTCAGCAATGATATTAGTGATCACAGTATATTAATTCTTGATATTTCCAAGACCAATTATAGCACGTACACTCAGTCACATAACTCGACAAAATCAACAACACACGAGGACTCTTGGGATAGGCAACACACTCCTGAAACTAATATATCTATAAACGCTGATTCCCATAATGATGCAAACAGTACTGTTAACTCTCTATATAACTCTTTCATCAAACAATTGAATCTAAGGAACAGGCATAGTCAAAGAAAAATAACAAACAAAACTAACAATAAAAGACAGACTAGTAACTTACCATGGGTCACAGCTGAACTCCTTACACTTATAAAACAACGAGACACTCTGCATGCAAAGCTCAAAAATCCCCTTCACAAAAATAATAATGATATGAACCAAGAATACTGTAGATGCAGGAATAGTGTAACAAACTTAAAAAGAAGACTAAAGTCAAATTACTACTCAGAAAAATTCAGAACATATGGAAACAATTCCAATAAAACTTGGGAGACTATCAAAGAAATCATACACAACAAAAAGCCAACAGTTGAGACATGCACTTCACTTGAAATAGACAACAAAATTATCACAGACAATCAAGAGCTATGTGAATCATTTAACTTGTTCTTCACAAACATTGCTGGAAGTCTAGCAAAAGCTATTCCTGAACAGAAGGAAATCCTCAGTAAGGACCACAAGCAGTCAAATTCCCTCTACTTATATCCAACAGATGAAGCAGAGGTCAAGTCCATCATCACAAATTTAAAGAATAAAAAGAGCTGTGGCTTAGATAGGATCAAGACAAATTTCATTAAAAACAATATGCAATCATTTATTAAAATCTTGGTTGAAATGATTAATGAGTCCTTAGTTACTGGCATGATACCAGATGACTTAAAAGTGGCCAAAGTAGTTCCTATATTTAAGGGTGGTGACAAAAGAAATCCAAATAATTATAGACCTGTTTCTATTTTATCGGTAGTTTCAAAAATTCTGGAAGAAGTGGTAAAAACAAGATTGCTTTCATTTCTGAACAAGAATACATTCTTTCATAATATGCAATATGGATTCAGGGAAAAATCTAGTACTGAGGCAGCAACTATTGACCTAATAACAATGCTACAAGAAACTATTGACAAAAATAATATTGCAGTTGGGTTATTTATTGATCTCACAAAAGCCTTTGATACAGTAGATCATAAAATACTGTTGTCAAAATTAGAAAATGCTGGTGTCCGAGGTATAGCTCTAAAATGGTTCCAAAGCTACCTTATTGGAAGAAAGCAGCATGTAGCTTTGAATAAATGCATAAGTTCAGGAAAATATATAACTCATGGCGTTCCACAAGGATCTATACTTGGACCTACATTATTCTTAATGTATATAAATGATATTGTGGAATGTAATTTGAGAGGGCATATCAAATTGTATGCAGATGATACAAATGTCTTCTACACTGGGAAAGACATAATTGAAATCATACAAAATGTGCAACAAGATATAAATACTCTCTCACAATGGTTCCAGGCCAATAAATTAACAATGAACCTACAGAAGACCAATTACATGGTAATTTCAAAACAAAGCATGAAAGAAATCACACATGACAAAATATATATAAATAATATTGAAATAAAAGAGGTTAATCAGGCAAAGTATTTAGGTCTTATCATCGACAAACACCTGACCTGGATTGAACACGTTGAACGAATTGCTAAGAAACTCTCACCTGTAGTAGGGATCCTAAGGAAACTTCGGTATCTTATTCCCCTAAACCTTGTAAAACAAATCTACTATTCACTTGTACATAGCAAGCTCCAATATTTAAATGTTATTTGGGCTCACTGCAGGAAATCCACACTGAATGATTTAATGACTATTCAGAATAGGGCTATTAGAAACATATTTAACCTTCCTTACTGCACTCCAGTAAAAGATCTGTACATCAAAAGTAAAATTCTACCCCTCAGCATAAGTGCGGAACTCCGAGCAGCTATGCTAATATACAAGATTAAACACAACACAATACTCTATAGCTCTCCCTACATCTTGAACTCAGACAATCATTCTTATGGAACTAGGCATGCGAAGGACGTAGCCTTATATATCATTCACTCTTCTAAATATGGTAGAAATAGTTTCAAGTTCTCTGCATCACAGTCATATAATAAACTTCCTGATGAAGTAAAAAGCGCACCAACTTTGTCGGTATTTAAGAGGAAAACTATGGAAGTATTGTGGGAAAAATTCGATGCATCTTAATACATCAAATAAGTTAAGTTATGTATAAGATTAAAAATCGTAAGTGCTTATCATTTTAAGGGACCTTGGTCTAAACAATCTTAGATATGGTATCAACCTTATAATAGGCCTATGTCCTTATTCATCAATTTGTGTTACCTTCAGAATTTTCTTCCTTGGTGTGTAAACACACATATTACTGTACAATTCCTCTGTACGAGCCTATGGCTCTTTGGAATTAATTGAATAAAATATCTATCTATCTACATGACCGCAGCCCCTAAACTGATGAACCAGAGTAACGGTCCACATGTGTTTGACATAGGAGATTTTACTTTTTCTTCTTGGTTTCAATATATGATATGATTAGTTGTGTTATACGTATATAAATATATATAAATATAATGGTGGAGAATATCGGTCTAATGACTTCAAGAACTGGTGTAAGGGAAAGGTATCAAATTAGACTATACCATGCCTCATACACCTCACTTAAACGGCACTGCTGAAAGGATGAATCTGACTCTAGGAAACAAAATGAGAGAGCTACTGTATGATGCAAATTTTCCCAATGAAATGTGGGGAACTGCAGTGGAAACTGCTGCCTATCTTCAAAACGGGAGTCCAACGGTAACAGTTGACACCACTCCCGCCGAAAAATGGTTCCACAGAAATCCAGATCTCTCTCGCCTTCAACAGTATGGTTCTGTGATCTACACCATGAGTCTCGGGCATCTGAAGAAAATAGATCATAGAGGTAAGAAAGGTTATTTTGTCGGCTACGGTACTCTAATAATGGATACAGAATCTGGGACAAGGAAGATCGGGTGATCTATGTATCCAGAGATGTGAAGTTCTTTGACACAGAAAATGACAAGAAGCCTGCATTACAAAACCAAAGTATCACCATTGAAAATTTACTTGAAGATGAAGACAACCAGGAAAATGAAATAAACCATGAAAGTCAAGATGAAACAGATAGTGAGGAAGCAAAAGATGAAGATACTGGATCGGATTATGAACCCTCAAGTGATGAAGATGATGCACCAATAAATCCACATCCAAACCAAAGACCAAAAAGAGACATAAAAATGCCAAAGAAATATGAAGATTATGCATTGCTTACAGATTACTCACCTCTTACATATGAAGACTGCATGCAGAGTCAAGATAGAGAAAAATGGAAGAAGGCCATACAAGAGGAAAAGGACTGCCTCAAGAAAAATGAAACTTGGGATTTAATCAACGAAGAATGTGCCAAAGGTAAAGAAATCATTACTAGTTGCTGGTTGTTCAAGGTTAAAGAAGATGGTCGCTATAGGGCAAGATTGATTGCCAGAGGCTTCCAACAGAAAAAGGGCTTAAATTATGAGGACATTTTCAGCTCAGTAGTACAATCAAACACTCTGAGAATGTTATTGGCTATTGCAGCTTCAGAAGGTTTTAAGATACCAACCTTTGACATCAAATCTGCTTTCTTGTACGGTGACTTACAAACTGAGATATACATGCGCCTTCCAGAAGATTTTAATGTCGCAGGAAAAATATGTAAACTAAGAAAAGCACTATATGGTCTCAAACAGGCCCCCCAACAATGGTTCAAACGTCTGACAGACTATCTCAAAAGCGAAGGTTTGAAACAAACTCAAACAGACCAATGTGTGTTTAAGTCCACTTCAGGAAAGAAATTATTTGTTGCTATCCATGTGGATGATGGGATGGTGATAGGAGAAGATGAGCAACAAATTATAGAACTAATGACGAAAATGAAGAAGCAATTCGAGACTTCCATAAATCTCGAACCCAAGACCTACCTGGGAATGCAAATTTCTCAAATCAAAGATGGAGTATTCATCAGTCAAGAAGGATATGCTCAACATGTCATTGAAAAATACAACATGGAAACATCAAAACCAACAAGTACTCCAAACTCACATCAAGATAATTCTCATGATGATGCCAAAACTTCCCTAACCAACTTTCCATATCAAGAAGCAGTGGGAAGCCTGCTGTACCTATCCTGCAAGACAAGTCCAGATATCGGCTATGCTGTCAACTATGCCAGCAGATACACAAAAAATCCTACGAAGCAAGACATTGTCAACATCAAAAGGACACTAAGATACCTAAAAGGATCCATTGAACAAGGTATTCACTACTCAAACAATGTCAAGAATGTACATACTCTAGAAGTATTCTGCGACTCGGATCATGCAGGGGACAGAAAGGGATGCAAGAGTACATCAGGTTACATAATGCACTACGCTAATGGTCCAATTGCTTGGTGCTCTCGTAAACAGTCTATTGTAGCTCAATCATCAACTGAAGCTGAGTACATTTCAGCCGCCCAATGCTGCAAGGAAATGAAATATGTGAAATCTGTACTTGAGGAGCTACTGGAAGAAACTATCAACGTAATCTTGCATGTGGAGAATACCAGTTGCATAAAAATGATTCAAGCAAACCAATTGACCAGAAAGTGTATCTATATTGATGTTAAATATCATCTGGTTAAATATGAATACAAGAAAGGATGGTTCAAGATCCTGTATTGTCCTAGTGATGAAAATGTTGCAGACATTTTAACTAAACCTCTGCTTCCAGGTAAATTTGCAAATCTCAAAAACCGTGTTATGTTTTAAGTGCGATTTTTTAGAGTTTATCATATCAGTGTCATTTCCATTATGTAAGTGGAAAACAAAAAACAAAGAAAGACAAAAAAACTACCGTATTTGATTACACCCTTGAGGGAGTGTGTTAAAATATGTTAGGTTGGCAAGGGTTATAACCAAATGTTTTTCTGTTATGTTGGTACTTATTATGTATGTTATTTTGTTTTCAAGAAAAATAAAAGAGTAGTACACTGCTCTGCCTTGCAAGTGAAAATGATGTGTGAATCATTGAGTGTAGTGAAACCTAAAATATTATAAATTAGAGAAAGCAGACTGAATCAGTTTACTAAAATATCAAATCCAGAACATCAATCAGAATACCTTGTTTATCTTTAACTAAAATATTACAAACCCTTCCATGGCAATAAAATTCATGGATACTAGTATATTCGGTACACTAAGTCATAGTGTTTTGCTTTCCAATTTAGTATGTTCCACAACTAGTTTCACTCTTGTGTAGCAGCATCAGGTTTCCCATTACTGAGCTTTGCAATGCACTGGCTTTATCTCACAGTGGGCATGACATCACTGTCTTGCTCTACTGCATTGCCAGGTGGTTGCGACTTGTTCCGAGTGATATCCTTTGCCGGCGTAGTAGGCACTGTAATTGCACTGAAAAGTAGAATGTTTTGTAGCCCCACATTTGGGTGACTTTCTGTAATGTAACAATTATCAACTCCCCTATTTGCTCACCTTGAGCCAGCCGAATGACTTATATAAAAAATAATAAACCTTTGATTGATTCTGTACATCTCCCCACTTTTTTGGTTCAATCACCATGTAACCTGTACGGTTACAGCACCATTGCTGTGAAATAGATCCTCCTGATCCAAAAATAGGCAATCAAATCTCAATCATAAAATACTCATCATCCCTGTTCATACTAGCAAAATGGCAAATAAAATAACAGCTTCAGTTATGAGGTCTGGCATATAACTGGATTCAATCGTCTCTACTTGGTCAAAGCTAACCTTGGGCGAAAGTGCTGAGGAAGTAATATGTTTGAATAAATTGATTATTTTGAATAGATTTCTTTATTAAAAATGTGAAGATCACAATCATTTTACTACATCTGTTTAGCTTGTTTTATCTTGTAATTTATTCATTAAATTCGTATGTAGGCCTACTCATGAGTATTGACTAGGCAGATGAATCTTGATCATTTCTTTTGAATGTATATAATTGTGAGTCAATACGGACCCGAAAATGATTCGCGTGCCACCATTGTAAAATTCTTATGTCAAGCCACACATCAATTAGCCTATGCTACAAAAATTTAGTGCTGTATATAAAAGCTTTGTAGAGCCTCCGTGGCTCAGGCGGCAGCACGCCGGCCTCTCACCGCTGGGCCCGTGGTTCAAATCCCGGTCACTCCATGTGAGATCTGTGCTGGACAGAACGGAGGCAGACAGGTTTTTCTCCGGGTACTCCGGTTTTCCCTGTCACAATTTCATTCCAGCAACACTCTCCACTATCATTTCATTTCATCTGTCATTCATTTAATCATTGCCCCAGAGGAGTGCGTCAGGCTTCGGCAGCCGGCACAGTTCATATCCTCGCCGCTAGATTGGGGGCTTCATTCATTCCATTCCTGACCCGGTCGGAGACTGGAAGCAGGCTGTGGATTTTCATTTCATATAAAAGCTTTGTATATATCAGGACTCCTTATGAACAAAGAAGTTTTATAATCAAGAATGTCTTAAAAATATAATAATAATGTTATTGGTTTTACATCCCTTTTAACTACTGCGGCTTTTAAGTTGCGGGGTGCCGGAAGTTTGTCTCAAAGTGGATCTTTAACGTGACAGTAAATCTACTGACACGGCTCCCTCGCATTTGGGCCCCCTCAAATGCCAACTGGGTGTGCCGGGATTCGATCCTGCAACCTTGAGCATAGCGGGTGGGAGCGTTACCGCTGAGCCATGCAGAAGTCAATGTGCTAAGAAGTAGTGTGTTCATGTACATTTTAATTTTCTTTGTTTTTTGAGCATCTAAGCAAGTGTTAAATATTGTGTGCTTATGATGTGAATACAAATTTCTTATTTTAATGGAAATGTTGCCTTGAGAAAGGTCACAAGCATGACCAAAACATGTTAGGTAGCTTATGTGTGTTGTTGAAGCTTTTACGCAAGGAAAATAACTTTTCTAATTTTAAAGTCAGTGTAGGATCAAAGTAAATCATCAGTAAATTCATGACATTCTACACGAATAGTTTACCATTTGATGATATCCAGATATCTTTGTTTGTTCAGCATGGTATTCTCATGGTATAACAGTATGTATATTGACATGATAATTACCATATTCAGCTGTCTTTGCTCTGTATTGACTTGAAATTAAATTTATTACATAACGTGTCCATCTGTCAACACTTAATTGGGGTGTAGCCTTTCATGGTGCAGTGTCCTGGGGCTGGACAATGCCCTGTGCCACAAGATACTGCTTACCAAAGACTCCCAGGGGCTAATAACTCTTGGGACGTCGTTTGGCGACCATGAAACCGCAGCTGAGCGCGGCATTGCTTCCCGTTAATTGCGCTGAACTCCCATGTGTCATCTTTCCTGTCGACCTGCCTTAGTCAACTCTTGTTCTCTTCCGACCCCACGGTAATAATCTAGTATCTTTCCTTTTCCCACTTTAATTGGCCTTCGTCTTTTTTTCCCTGATACTGGACATAGCTTTGAAGCCATTTTTCAGTATTGTCTTATTGATAATAGACATTATATATAACTCACACTGAGTGGCCAAAAGTCATGGGAAGGCACGGAATATGGTTTTAATAATGAATTGCTCCTCCGTGAGCCCTCAATACGGCGAGGCATCGACTCGACAAGAAATGGGTTCCTGACTCCCAACATTCAACTGGGCGGTGATCTGACACAGTAGCCCTTCGATCTGGTTCTGCTAAGGCGACGTGATGTCCGTTCGTTAAACACCTGTGGTCGTCCTGCGCAGCGGTTTACGTGGATCGTAACACATTATCTCTGTGATATTGATGATCCACTCTCAACACCGTTGACCTAGGAAGCCCAAATTTGCATGTAATCTCCGAAATGCTATGACCGTGCGCCAATGGTCATCCCACGTTCAAAGTCGGTTAACTCGTGACGTGTTGGCAACTTCACTACACTCGTCTGTGACAGACTGCTCTGCTCCACCGCTGCTAGCCGCAACGCTCAGAAGTCATACATGGCACATTTTCTCATGGGACTACCCTTCCTGTGACTTTTGGCCACTCAGTGTATATACAGTATATTTGTTTTCTCCCTCTTCTGTAGTCCAAAACAAATATATGTATTAATCACATGTAATTTTTTTCAGGTTATTTCACGCATGTCCCAGTAATTGGGATTACATTGTGTTGACTGACTGAAAAGTTCTAATATCAAATCCCTGTTACTCTCATTTTTTGAGAGGTCAGACCTCTTCTTCCTTCCCCCTCGGGAACCGGGGTGACCTTTGTGTGGCTTCCTAGCCACATGGGTATTGCGGGAAACGAGCTTGCTGATCAGGCGGCGAGAGAGGCAGTCGCACTGCCCTCGCTACCGTATAAGGTGCCTGCTAGTGATGTGCGCTCTCAGTTGCGGCATTCGATCCTGTCGCATTGGGAGGAAGTGTGGCGTGCCACGCCTCCACCCAACAAACTGAGAGGCATCAAGGAGACAACGAAGGTGTGGAAATCTTCCTTCCGATCTCTCCGGAAGGAAGCTGTGGTACTCTGTCGACTCCGGATCGGCCATGGGATTGCTACGCACTCCCACTTGCTAAAGAGAGAAGACCCTCCTGTGTGTACTTGCGGTGCTCATCTAACAGTGGCACCCATTCTCTTGGAGTGTGTGGATCTGGCCGATCTGCGAAGGACTCTTAAACTGCCTAATACCCTCTCCCTTATTCTCCGTGATGACGGGCCGTCAGTAGACCTCGTCATCCGGTTCATGAGGGAGAGTGGTTACTTTTTTAGGTTTTAATGTACGTTAAGACTTTTAATTCAGGTTAAGTCTGTTTTCTGTTTTTTATTGTGTTCATCTATTTTAATGTTCACTATGCCTTATTTGTTTTATTGTGTTTTACCATCCACCTTTTATTCTTTTTTATTCAAATAAGGCATAATTGTTGGGGCTCACTGACTATTTTATATAACCCATTTTCGTTTCATCCATAGCAGTGAGCTGTTTTTATCTTCATCCTTTCATTTCACGCCATTTCATTTCATCAGGGGCCGGTAACCTCGATGTTAGGCCCCTTAAAACAACAATTATCGTCATCATCATCATCACCTTTCCCCTCCTCCAAGGTATTTCCTGCCTATTCTAAGAGAGGACTAAAGGGGAAAGGTGTGTGTAGCCCGCCATGCTTGACGCATGTCTCATCTTGTAGAGGTTAGCTCTGTTGGCTGTCAACTCAGAGGCCAAGGTTTTAGAAGAAAATTCAATAAAATAATACATATATTGAATAGAGAAGTTAATAATTTTACTAGAATTTATTTTCTCCTCGAACCTTTCCCTGTATTTCTCAGTTTCCATGTGAACATGTAAATCTAATGACCCTTTGTTCGCCACTGACACATGGTAGGCTAACTACTGCAAACAATAGGCTACATTCCACTTCAAATTCATCACCTCCATTTCGAAAACAACTCTACTTGCTTTTAAGTGCATAACTTTCATCAGGGCGTAAAACTCCTTGCAAACTTGGGGGGTTCAAATTTATAAACTGCGGTTGCCTACCTACCAGGGAGAACTTTCCTTCGTTTTAAGCTTTAAAGCTTGTAATAACGCTACATTAAAAAATACATTAATTTTATTCATTATTTCTAATTAACCCTTCAGATGCCATGCTAACTTTAATGATAGCACAAGTTTTTGATTAACATATCATTTTTTAAATGTTAATATTTTACTGTAGGAGGCAAACATAGTACCATATGAGATGCTAAATAATTAAAACAGTGTTTCATTTGTTTTATTAAATGATACTTTTCTTATATAATTTGAAATGGACATTTTTCAAAGTCGTCGTTATGAGTCGAAAACGTACTCACACACACTTCACGTATCTGATACGATGGAGTGCGAATATCTCGAGGAAATCAGGTGCGAAAGTGCAGTGTTATCCGGGGATTAAAATTGACCAGCTTGCCCAACAAGTGGAAGAATCAAATGTAGAGGACTGTGACAAAGTTAAAGTGTTGTTGCTACATGTTGGGACGAACGATTTGAAGAAGAGGGCTACAGCTGATTACATCATGGGGGAGCTCTACGTACTAGGCAGAAAAGCTAAAAGCAAGTTTAGAAATGCAAAAATTATAATGAGTGGCATTGTTCGGCGGGGAGATGTTCCGTTAAGGCGAGTTAAGACTGTAAATGACCGCATGGACTGGGTATGTGCACAACTGGGATTAGTGTACGTAGAAGCTGACTGCTGGATTGGTGGCCGTGACTTCGCCCGAGACGGGCTGCATCTAAATCGACGGGGCTCTTTTAACCTAGGGAGCCTACATGACAGGGTCATTGGTTCGTGCCAGCTTTTGTGAGGAGGAGCAGGTCCAGAGGTTGCCAGCCGATGGGAACAGAAGGAGCTATTTCGAGATATTTGCTGTGGAGGTAAGACTCTAAGATTACTGCAGGTTAATTGTCAGAGTTTAGGAAATAAATTAATTGAATTTTGGAATCTTGTAGAGACGTATTCTCCGGACATTGTCATTGCCACTGAATCTTGGTTATATGAAGACATAAATAGTAGCGAAATAATCCATGGGACCTACGAAATGTACAGAAGGGATCGGGGGAAGCGAGGTGGTGGGCTATTTATTTGTGTGCGCAAAAATATAGCTAGTTTCTTAAAGTGGGCTGATATGGATCATGAAATGTTATGTGTACAAATTTCAGATAAAGGAAATAAATTCCCTCTTCAGGTGATAGGGGCGTATAGAGCACCGAAAGATAACTTTTCTCTCCTCGAAACACTGTATGATAAAACTTGTACGGGTAATGCTATGTAAAAGAGCATAATAATTGCTGGAGATTTAAACCTCCCCAAAGTAGACTGGTCTGGTGAGTCAACTAGCTGTGGTCAAGCTCAGAGCGCTGCAAATAAATTCTTAAGGGAGGGGGGATTTTCCCAAGTAGTTGACTTCCCAACTAAGGACAATAATACCTTAGATGTTTATCTCGTAAGGCCTGTAGAGCTGTATATTAACTGTCTGAAAGTACCAGGAATTAGTGACCATTCTGGGGTTGAATTAAATATTAGATATGGTGAAATTACAAAATTAGACTCTGATGTAGCAAAAAAGATCATATTCCAGTATCGCAGGGCAGACCAGGGCAAGTTTCAGGGGTATTTGAATGAGCTATTTGTAGGATGGGCATCGGAAGGAAATCACATTAATATCCTGTGGAATAACTTTTTGAAAATTTTAAATAGCGCTGTTGATAAATTTGTCCCATTTAAATTGCTGAGACAAAACCCAGATCCTGAGTATTACACACGAGAAATTAGGAGTCTAAAACGGAAAATTAGGAAATTATACAATAAAAGACATGATAGTGACAAGTATATGTTGAAATTTAAGTCCTTATCAAGAGAGCTCGTCTTAAAAAAGAGGGCTGCTCAGGACAGTTATATGCAAGGTTTACTTGGTTCAGGAGGTGATGGGTGGAAAAAATTTTACAGTTATGTTAGGAGAAGAAAGGGAAATTCAAATAATTTGTCGATAATAATGTCCGGTGACGGTAAATTAATTACTGAGAAACAGGCCATTGCTAGTGAATTAAATGTCTTTTACGGTAGTGTGTTCAATAAATCCAATAGCTGTGTGTTGGACCTTAACGACGAATCAGGGGCTCCCCTGTTTCAAATAAACCAGTCAGCAATTGTAAAGCTAATACAAAAACTACGTTTCAATGTATCAAAGGGTCCTGATAATATTGTTAGTGAAGTACTTAAACTAGGAGGTAGGGCCGTGGCACGATACTTGGAGGTGATGTTTAATGTGTCCATTAACAATGCGCAAATCCCAGATGACTGGAAAAGAGCTACGGTAGTCCCAATATTTAAGGGAGGGAGCAGACTTGAATTGGGCAACTACAGGCCGGTTAGCCTTACGTCCATCGTTTGTAAACAGATGGAGCATCTCATTTGCGACTACTTGAGGGAACAGTGGGAAACATTATCATGGTTTAATGATAGGCAACATGGATTTTGGAAAGGTTACTCATGCGAGAGTCAGATGCTATCACTTTTTCAAGACATTAGCGAATCGTTAGACCATGGAGTTTCAGTCGACGCCGTGGTTATAGATTTTGCGAAGGCATTTGATGTTGTGCCGCATGACATGCTACTCCATAAATTAGCTCGACGAAGATTGATAGAAGAGTAATTTTATGGATCCAAGAATTTTTGACGGGTTATTCACAGAAAGTGAAAGTCGAAGGCATGTTCTCGGATGAAATTACCATAACGTCGGGTATCCCTCAGGGCAGCGTAATCGGAACTTTGTTATTTTTGGCGTTTATAAATGACTTACCAAATGGGATTCGCAGTGACTGTCGATTGTTTGCGGATGATTGTGTAATATATCGAAAGATACATGACACACAAGACAATGCAATGCTTCAAGAGGACCTGAACCTGGTCTATAAGTGGACGATTGAAAATAAAATGAAAATAAACACAAGAAAATGTAGTCTCTTAAAAATAGGGAAAGTGCGAAGGCAGGATTTTCAATATAACATTGGCTCGGAAATACTTGTAGAAGAAGATTCTTGCTAATATTTGGGCGTTCACGTAAGGAATGATATGAAATGGAGTAGTCATGTAGGATGTGTAGTTTCAAAAGCTTACAAATCCCTGCACTTTGTAATGAGGGTATTAAAAGGAAGTAGTACCTCTGCTAAAGAATTAGGCTATTTGTCACTTGTAAGACCTATTCTGGAATATGCCTCGGCGGTTTGGGATCCATATCAAGTAGGGCTCATCAATGAGTTGGAAATGGTACAAAGAAAGGCCGCTAGATTTGTGCTCAGTGACTTTAATCCCAGGAGCAGTGTGAGCCGTATGTTAAAGAAACTTGGGTGGGAATCACTGGAGGCTAGGAGGATGAAATATAGACTCTGCGCTATGTACAACACGTATACAAATCAACCAGCATGGGGTGAGCTTAGCAAACGATTGGGAAAGCCCACTTACATGGGTAGGAGCGATCATCCTTTCAAAGTTAAGGGCCGACCACAGCGAACAAATTATGGTAAATATTCTTTTGTAAACCATGCCATTGATAACTGGAACTCTCTACCTGCCGCAGTCTTAGAGCCTTTTCCCAAACATATAGGTGTGTTTAAGAAAAGACTGACTATTTGTGTAAATACTCCAGTTTAATTGTTGTATAATTGTTATTGAATTCATCATCATCATCTTGCACAGTTTCCAGCCACTGGCCGGGTCTGTTTGGAACACAAGCCTCTCCAACGTCTTATGTCTTACCACCATCTCTCAGCCTCCACCCTTGTCCAGTCTTCTCCTCTCTTCTTCACGCTTTCTTCCACCCCCTTCAGCCACCTGTCTCTCGGTCTTCCCCTCGGTCTCTTTCCTTCCCACTTCGTCTCATGTACCCTCCTGGGTATCCTCTTCTCCTCCATTCGTTTTACATGTCCATACCATCTAAGTCTAGATTTCTCTATACCATCCTGTAATGGTTCCTCCTTCATTAATTCTCTGGTCCTCTCATTTCTTATCCTGTCCATCTTTGTAGCTCCAATACTGCTTCTCAAGAACCTCATCTCACTGGCCTGTATTTTGCTCTTCTCCCTTCCTTTCATAACCCAGGTCTCCGAGGCATACGTCAGGATAGGGACATAGTACGTCCGATATATGATCTTTTTGCTGTTCTGAGGGACATCCTTGCTCCATAACATGCTTCTCACACTCCTCCGAAATGCTTCTGCCTGCCTCCCCCGCTCATTTATTTCTCTATCGTTTCTTACATTATCTTGTATCAGGCTTCCCAGATACTTGAAACGCTCCACTTTCTTCAGCTGTTCCCCAATTGTTATTCCCGTTGTGGTTCTTTCCTTCTTCCTTGTTATGATCACCATCTCACTCTTATTTATGCTAAATTTCATCCCATATCCTTGTATTATTCCTTCCCACACGTCCAACTGTTCCTATACCTCCTCCTCCTCCTTGTTTCCCCGAATCATCAAATCATCTGCAAACACCATTGCTTTCATCTTTCCTTCCCCAATTACTTGTGCCACTCGGGTCATTATGTCATCCATCACCGCAATGAAAAGTAACGGTGACAGTGCACTTCCTTGTTTCAGGCAGTTTCTCTGTTCCAACCGGTCCGATCTCTCTCCTCCCACTTTCACACAGCTCACGCTTCCCTTGTACAACTCCTTTATCCTCCTTAGTCCATTTTTCTACTCCTCTATCCTCCAGGGACTTCCATACTTTGTTTATGCATACACTGTCATATGCTTTCTCAATGTCCAGGAAGGCCATCAGTAGATCTGTTCCATACTCATAGTGCCGTTCTTGTAACTGCCTTACAGCAAAAATCAAATCCACTGTGGACCTTCCTGCTCTGAAGCCATGTTGTTCTTCCCTCATCCCTCCTTCTATCCTTGTCCTAATTCTCCTTTCCAAAACTTTCTCCAACATCTTTGCACAATGACTCATCAGTGTTATTCCCCTATAGTTTCTGCATTCTGTTCTACTGCCTTTCTTGAAGATCGGGACAATTATTCCCTTTTACCAGTCCTCTGGGGTCTTCCTTTCCTTCCATGCTGTCCTCATCAGTCGGTACAGCCACTGTATCCCCACCTCTCCTGCTGCTCTCACCATCTCCACACTCAACTCATCCACACCCGGTGCCTTCCCTCCTTTCATCTTGTTCACTGCATCTTCCACTTCTTTCCATGTTAAGTCCTTTTCTGTTTGCAGTTCATCTTCCTCTTCCCCGATTTCTTCCTCCTCACCATCTTTTCCATTTGGGTTCAGAAGTTCTTCAAAATATTCTTTCCACATTTTCTTCGGTTCTTCCCTATTTTCTATCTCTTGTCCTCTTTTGTTCACCATTCTAACATAATCCGTAGGATCCTTCCGCCTCTTATTTTTTACCATCCCATACAGGACCCTTTTTGTACCTTCACTATCCTCCTCCATCATCTTTGTCCACTCTTCCATCCACTTCCTTCTCTCCTCAGCCACCACTCTCTTCGCCTCCTTCTTTCTTTCCTGGTACTCTTCCCTTGTCTCTACCGTCCTATGTTGATACCACCTCCTAAAGGCTCTATTCTTTTCCCTTACTACATCTTTTGTCTTCTCATTCCACCATGGTGTTTCCTTCCACCTCTTCTTACTACTTGTCCTCCCACATACTGCTTCTGCTGCACCTACTAGTGTCTTCTTAAATCTAGCCCATTCCTCTCTCACCGCTCTTTCTACATCCGTTGGAATTCCTTCCTTTACCATTTTGAGGTACTCGACCCTTCTATCCCCTTCTTTCAGTTTCCATATCCTTATACATCTTTCCTGGTTCTCAGTCCCTTTCTTCTCCTTACTCCCTCTCAGGTTCATTACCAGCAATTGATGGTCGCTATCCAGGTTCTCCGATGGTATAACCTTGATGTCCGTGATGTTCTTATTTAGTTCTTTCTCATACAGTATATAGTCGACCACCGACTTCCTGTTCAAGTCATCACTGTACCATGTGATTGTGTGGCTCTCTCTTTTCTTAAACCAGGAGTTCCCAACTAGCAGGCTGTTCCTTTGGCAGAAGTCCAACAGTCCTTCCTCATTTCTTCCACCCCAACCCTCTGGTCCTAGAACACTCTCATAACCTTGTCTTTCTCTTCCTACATGGGCATTCAGATCCCCCATAACAATCATATTTCTCCCTACCAGCTGCTTCTGCAATTCCTCTTCAAACTCCTCCTTCTCTTCAGAGGCGCAGCCTACTTGTGGAGCATACACTTGCACTATTTCTACGGTCTCTCCCCTCAGTGCTACTTTCACTTTCATCATCCTATCACTTATTCTCCTCACTACTTCTTTTAAACCATCTCGTACTACTACTCCCACTCCATTCCTCTTTCCCTCTTCGTTCCCACTCCAGTACAGTCTATAGCCTTTTCTCAGTACTCTCCTTCCTTCCCCTTTCCACTTTGTTTCTGCCAATCCTAATAAATCCAACTTCCTTCTTTCCATCATATCCACTATCTCCTCCACCTTCCCCGTCAGCGTTCTTTGGTTTAAAGTTCCAAATCTTAGTCCGTGTGTACAGCCGTGTCGTCTATTAAATCCATCCTGTCCGAGGCTCGTTCCATTTTTGAAAGCATTTGGTTTCATCCACTACTGGCTTGCTGGGCCTATCGTAGCTTCACCAGAGCCCCGTTAGCCGTCACTTTTCAGGGTTCCTGTAGGACCTTCACAGCTACCGTAATGGTCCCGGGGCACACGAAGTCCCCACTGTACTTCGCCCCTACAGTCAATCCCCTACTTTGTGCCGTTGCCCGTCTCCCACGACGTGGACGAGGGGTTGGACTTATGGGAGACTTATTGAATTGTTATGTATAATTATTTATTTGTTATGTATATCCAATTTGCCACCGGGGGACACATCCCCCATTGCAGATAAATGAATGAATGAATGAATCTCAATTAGCTCTGAGTAAGGATGTAAACAAACATACTTAAAAAAAAAGATCACACGTGCGGGTAATCAGCTGACTACAGCATGTTCAAAGAATACTTATTATGAACCCAGTTATTCACGGAACACAAACACATCAATATCCAGAGAGAGAATAATTCCTACATTGTCTTGGCTAGAAGTAGTAGCCTAATATTAACACATCTACCGCCCGTGGCATTTATTAGCAGAAGCGCCCTTGGCCGATATATCGTCCCCTGGCACTATAAGGGTTAAAATACAAAATACAATCAGAATATGAATACAAAACATAAAACAATTGTCAACGTCAAGCTAAAGACCCAAACACTTTTATTTGGGAGGTAGTTTTGTGGCATGGAATAGTTCCCAAAGAAATAGGGGTCCGGGGTTACTCCCCGGGAAACATTTCTATAATTTGGTGCAAATTGATGAGTTTTAAGGCTATCTGGCATCACTTTTTAAACCAATTTGTTGTGATCTCTTATGTTTGATTAATGTCAATCACAACTTAAGACAATTTCATGTTACTTTTTATTAATACAGTCATCTTGCTCACTTTATGGTATTTAGATAGAAAGAATGAACATTACTGTTTGGATTTGGGGCACATGACCTTGCTCTTCCGCCGCTTAAAACCTCAATAACTGTTTTGATTTACAACTTACACTATAATATAAAGTCAAGGTTTCTTGAAGCATTACCAAATTGGTTTATTGATAGAGGAGTAACACCTCTTTAAAAAACCTTGGTCCAGCTGACCCGGCTGGTAGTACCTTGTAAGGGTCCCTTGCCAGGGTTACGGTGAAGTCCTCAACGGTATCTGCAGTGGAAGAAGTGGACTCTGGAACAGTGTGGATGGCGGAAGGGGTGGCCTAGTGCTCAGGTTTAATAGGGCAAAGCTATACGGTTACCGTATATCAGTTTAAACACAAATTGTGCTAAATGTTCCGGCATAACTCAACAAAATGACAGTGTTTCGCCCCGGTGTGCAATTGGGCTCTTCAGTTGGTTAAAGGACACCTCACCAAGACACTGTCTAGTACACACTGGGAAGGCCATTGCAAGACGTATTTGATACATGTGTATCCACATCACGAGCAAAGCCAGTGCACTATGGGAGTCGAAACTCCATTCCAAAGCAATTATAACCTTACCTTGGCATTGAATATATAATTTTCAAAAGAAAAATATGTATTGTCCGTTGAGCCATTATATATTTAAACAGTGTCTTGGTGAGGTGTGCTTTAACCAACTGAAGAGCCCAATTGCACACCGGGGCGAAACACTATCATTTTGTTGAGTTATGCCGGAACATTTAGCACAATTTGTGTTTAAATATATAATGGCTCAACGGACAATACATATTTTTCTTTTGAAAATTATATACCGTATATCAATCCTGCTACCCAACGGCTTATAGGCGGAAGAGGAACTACTACTTCGGTTCTGGTTCCTAACGGCTGGACAGGCGGATGAGGACATGCCAGATGAACTGGCTAGAAAGGCACCACTCAGTTACAGTTTGAGTTCGTGGCAGTTCATTGCAATCTTGGTGTTCAATCCTGCATGTCTCATATCACATGTGCCGCAGGGTCTGGCTCCGAGACCATAGTGTGTGGGTCACTTCCTGGCAAGTTGGGATCCACCTTAAACAAATCCACGCCAGTGGCACTTTCTGGCTACTCTTCCCACTTCAAGTCCAACGGCGATGGGATAAAGATGGTGGAGGCAGGTTTCGGGTGAAACTGGGAGCCTTTAGTCTAGATCTGCACGTTGGCGGCGGATGTGTGATGGTCATTTTTTTCTGAGACCCAGTGACTACTCAGGAATTCTGTCCTGCATCTGTGTCTGGGCAGGCCTATTTAGGATCACCGCTGCCCACCCCAAATGGGGAAGGCCCTAGAAAATGTGGGCTAAACATCGGTAGTCACATCTTTACGCCTGGCTGGGCAACCACACTCAGCAGGTCACCCCACCATTGCGGTCAAAATAATGGATATCATCAAAGAATATTTATAGGATCCTGGAATGTAAGAACACTACTTGATTGTGACAGCAGTGACAGACCTGAGAGAGCTCGCTAGACTGAAAATTGACGTTGCTGCTGTGAGCGAAACTAGGCTATCAGGTGAAGGGAAAATTGTTGAACCCGGATCAGGTTATACAATATTTTGGAAAGGGAGGGAGGATGGAGAGCGCCACATTCATGGGATTGGACTTGCTGTGAAAACGAAACTGGTAAATGACCACCGACTCACTCCCATCGCAATCAGCGAAAGGCTTATGAGTCTCAGAGTGCCAATCTCTGAAGGTAAATTCATCACCATAATCTCTGCATATGCTCCCACTCTAATTGCCGATGAAGAAACTAAGAACCATTTCTACCACCAAATTAACTCCATCATCACTAACACAGCACCCACAGACAAACTGTTGCTGATTGGCGACTTTAACGCTCGAGTGGGCAGGGATTATGAGCTGGGGAAGAATGTATTAGGCAAACAAGGGCTGGGCAACTGCAATGCCAATGGACTGCTGCTTCTTGGATTATGTGCTGAACATGAATTATTCATCAATAATACCCAGTTTCGCCTACCCAATCGCTATAAAACCACATGGATGCATCCACGCTCTAAACATTGGCACACCCTTGACTATGTCATTACCAGGCAGTGTGACAAGAAGGATGTTCTGGTCACAAAGACTGCAAGGAACGTGGACGACTGTTGGACTGACCACAAACTCCTGACCTGTCGACTCAAAATCTCCTTCAGACATAAATCTACCGCTCAACATTCAAGCATACCACATCGCAGGTTTGCAACTTCCAAACTTTCAAATGCAGCTATTGCATCTAACTTTCAAAATGCAATCTTGACCCGCTTCAAAAGCAACCCAGTCTGCACAAAAGATGTTGAACAGGAGTGGTCAACAGTCAAGAAGATCATCATCAAGTAGGCTGAAGAAACCATTGACTATGAGGGTAGGAAGAGACAAGACTGGTTTGAGGAGAACAACAAAGAATTACTGGAACTCATCAGTCCTAAGCGGAAAGCTCATCTATCCCTTCTTCAAGACCCATCGTCCTGCGCAAAGAAAGCTCAGTTTAATGATCTGAAACGGAAGTGTCAGACTGGAATCAGAGAAATGAAGAACAACTGGTGGCAACAGAAAGCTGAGGAGCTTCAACATTATGCTGATGCCCGAAATCTTCGGAACTTCTATGAGGGGATTAAAGAGATCTATGGTCCGATTCGTTCCTCTATTGGTACTGCGCCAGAATTTATTGAAGGTCATTACTCTAGAACTGATCTGGAGATGAACCAAGACCCCAGAAAATAAATGAGTGGATAAAAAAAAATATTTATTAAAAATTTGAGAAATATGGAAAAAACTGTATGGAAATGAGTGAAATACTATAGATCTTATGCATTTATAAAAGGCAAGGAAGTAGGAATGATTTAAAGAAGGACATATATTCCATTATATGAATGTGGGAGGTCCATATTACGAGAAACATCACGCCACTTGAAGCGAGAGATACGTCATGAGAGAGGGGAAGAGACGAAGGTCGAACTGCGGACTGAAGTGAGGAGAGGTGGTAGGAGTTACATCACACCACGAGAGGGGAGGAAGAGAGACTGGAACTTGAGGAGTGCGGAGAACAGGACGAGAGAGTTCTTTCCAATTTGAGATTTGAACGAGACAAGACCTCGAGCAGAAACGAGTATTCTTATAATAGTGCTACAGTTCATAAAAGTTGGAAGCAAAGAAGAGTGTAATTCCAGAACATACAGTAATTTAGGAGCAAGCTACAATATATAAAGCAGAACGGAACAGTACAACCATATATTGCAGTGCTTATGCAAAGTTGTTCCACATACATTGAAACATTTTCGACAAGAACTACTCAGTATTTCTACGTGTAAAAGCTTATTTGAACATTACATTGAAAATGCAAATTAAACGTCAGCAACGGGGAGGTCTCAATTACATTATCAGAAATATGAATATTACCATGTGCTAAGCAAAAGCATAGGGAAGTGAAGACTACAAGGATGCCAGTTGAATTCCAGATTCACTAACATGAAAGGCGCTACAGAATATCTACGCAAAGCGCAACATCACCGAGCAAAACTTATACTTTTCTACGAGAGTTTTAACACATCTTGAAATACGAAAACGCTTGCATAAACGACAATATACCACCGTGATGT
The DNA here is from genome assembly GCA_946902985.2 of Meconema thalassinum. NCBI lineage: Eukaryota > Metazoa > Arthropoda > Insecta > Orthoptera > Tettigoniidae > Meconema > Meconema thalassinum. Next base: position 971,550,305 of record OX336389.2, read on the forward strand.
CTATTCTGAAGAAAACCGATGTCTATTCTGAAGAAACCCAGATGTCGATTCTGAAGAGATGGAGATTCGAAGCCGGACTACTTGCTGTGTACGGGAGACGGAGAGCTGGCGGAGCTGTTCACGGCGAGGTCATTCACCACGAGTCCAGCTGGTTCTGTCACAAACCGGTCTTCATAGCTGTGGGCGATGCTATGGAACACGACAAGTTTGGTTTGGGAGGAGAGATGCAGGTATTTGCCAGACCAGAAGCCAGCACAAGGTAGTGAAGAAATTGTCTTTTATCATGTAGAATTGTAGTTATGTTCTGTGATTATCCAATTGACCAACCGCATATTTTTCAACTGTATTTTTAACAATATTTTCAACAGTAATTTTTCAACTGCATTATTTAAAACGTATACTTTTGTCAAAGTAATTAAATTTGTGTAGATCTTGTTATAGTGATTTTTCGTATTTTCTACGGAGTTATTTGCCTTGTTCTTGAAAATTTCAGTCACTTGGACGAAATTTTGGCATGATGATGCTATTAACTCTAATGTTATATTAAAGTAAAATCGTGTAATATTTTTCATATTTGCGTTAGATTTAATTTAATTAAATCTGTTTTATCGCAGCGATGGAATATAAATGAATTGTTTAGAGGAACATAGAATGAATTGTATTAAAGGAATTTAGAACGGATTGTTTAAAGGAATATGAAGCTAATTATTTAAAAGAATGTAGAGTGAACTATTTAAAAGGAATAGAACGTTGAACGAAGTAAAGAAGGAGTAAGATTGTAATTGAAGTAAAATGAAGTTTATTGGAGCAAATTTAAGTACAGCATATTTAAGAAGTAATGTCACGAAGCGTAAAGAATATTTCGACAACTCATGATGTTGATTCGAGCGTCAGAAATTTATTATGAACGAAAGTATTACGAAAAGCTTATACACATATGTCTAATGAGATTTAGAGCGTTAAAAAGCATAGATGAATTTGTTAAACAAATATATTAATGGAAGGAAGTCAAACATATCTTTTGTTAAGAATATGAATATTTACTGATATTTCTAGAAAAGTTGTAATAAAATGTAAAGCTGAATTTAAACACGTGAAAAAGAAAGTTAACAAAGTTAAATCACAGGGTGATCAGAAAGTGAAAGTACAGAGATTTATTGCAGAAATGGAATTATGAGCACGAGGCGAAGTTATATCAGTATAGAGGAGAAATGTTAAAATAAAGGAAGTATATGTATTGAAGTGGAAGTTTATAGTTGAATTACCGTGCAGAATTAAGGAGATAATGAACGTAAAAGGAGTTACGTAATTTTACGAAGGGAGGCTGAGGAGTCTCTAAGTTTTTCTAGTATTGATTGCAATAATTGTGAAGTTATGTGAGTGTATTAAAGGAAGATTCTGTACAGGGTGTTTAAGAGAGAAAGTAATTGTTGTATAATTATGAAAGAGGAGTGTGGAAACGAAGGTTAATGCCGTGCACTTCCAGTATTCACGTTTATCAGAAGATTGTTAACTCAGTAAAGAATTTCAGAACTTATTTCAGTATTTCATGATAAATAGATAAAGGTAAAAAGGAACAGTGCTTAGCTTAAATGTTTGTCACTTATGTTCAATTGATTATGACGAGTATTTATTACTTTCAACACGATAGTTGCGGTGTATGTTTGGATATTTGATGTTTAAGAAAATTGAGTAGATGAAAGACTTATTGGAGGAAGAAAATTTAATCTTTATGACAAATCTAAAGTGTAAAATTTGAGAGATTCTTAAAGAATGTATATATGCACATAGTTCATGAATAATTTTTGATTAGATATGGAACTACGGTTCATAGTTGAAGCGGACCTGTATAAAATAGGGCAATAATTAATAACACGCCGTTTCACATTTTCTAACTATATAAAGGCCACGTGCAAATTTATTTTTGCAGTTATTTTTGTTGAAGTGTCAGGGAGACACAATATTCAGGGAGGAAGCCAGTTTTTATACTTGTTTTTTTAGCTTAATAAACAGCTGGCGCTTTTTAGCGACTTAGTCAACTTTTATCTAAACTGATACCATTTTCATTGTCGTCATCGTCGAAAATAGTACTACGAGGTATAGATACAGGCGCTCACTATAGATTAAACCTTATCACCCCTCGAGATTGGAGTTTCTTGATTTGCTCTAAATGTAAATGATAGTAGAAATTTGTACCTTGTCTAGTAGTACTATTTTCTTTACGAATAATATTTATCCTGTATGTTCCTGAAATTCCCAATTTTACTTAGTAGGCATGGTAAGTTTGTGAGCTGGGTAACTTACATGTTTGCAATCCTTTTTCGAGCTGTGGATATAAGTACTGATGGGTTTCTTCGGGCGCATATAGATGATATTATTTAAATGGCGTGCCCATCCGTGAGGCATTCGAAAAGTATTCGAAGTGCATTCGAAAGAGCACTCGAGAGAAGAAGTTTGGAAGTACTCGAGAGTTAGGCCATATTAGTTTTGAAAAGAAAAATGCCGATCCCAAATTTAATGATTGTTGAGATGAACACAACATCAGGAGATTAGTGGAGTACACTATAGTTGTGAGGCATAATTTTTAAACCAGCTAACGACATTTGTCAGGTAATAGTAAATTTAAAAGTAAATTCATGTTGTTAAACATAGGTTAAGTGAGATGATAGAATGAAGCGATGTCAGTTCAGTGAAATGGGACGATGAGATATACGAGATAACTCGCGATTAAAATAGATGTAAGTAGAATTAAGATGTTCTATATATTCCATCACTGGTATAAAATGCATGCGTTGGTCAATCTGGATATTTACTGGTAATTTTTGTAGTTAACACTTCCCTAATTCTCAAGAAAAGAATTATGTCAATGAATGATATGACGTTCATTCGAACGATGCTTGAAACCATGAAGGAAGGTCAAAGTACGTTGACCAAAGACCTTGAAGCCCTCCACCAATTGACACATAACAACATTAAACAGTTGAAAACCGAGATTCAGAAATCAGTAGCTACTGTAAAATCAGAAGTCAAGGCAGAGTTATCAGTTGCTCAAACACTTACTACGGCTAGTATAACATTAGCACAGGAAGAAGCTAAGTTAGCTTTAGAGAAGGCCAGAAAAGAAGATAGACTAGCTAGAGAGAAGGAAAGAGAAGAAGCCAAGTTAGCTTTGGAAGAGGCAAATAGGATAAGAGCAGAGATAAGATTAGCTCAGGAAAAAGCTCGCGAGGAGGACAGGTTAAGTCAGGAGCAGGCTAGATTAGAAGATAGAAAGATCCAAGCCGAAATAAGAGCAGATCAGGAGGAGGTCAGGAAAAATCAGGAAAAAGCTCAGGAAGAAGCTAGGAAAAATCAGGAAAAGGCTCAGAGAATTTTAGAAAGGGCAGGTAATGCACAGGAAGAATTAAAAGCTTCATTTGATCAAGTCAAACAGGACATGGCAGGAAAAGTGATAGAAATCCAATTAGCTAACAGTAATCACATGATAGAACTAGAACAGAAACTACATTCTAGCATGAGCTCAATTAAGGAAGAGAATAACACTCATCATGTACACATTTCAGGGGCCCAGAACAAACTCAAGGAGCAACTTGACAATCTAAATGGCACTGTTGGTGAATTACAGGTCAAGTTGGAAGGTCAAAGTAAACTGATTGAAGAGGGTATAAATGTAGATATAAATGCTTCCATTGTAAAGGCAGTTACTGACATGAAGGAGGAGGTCGTAGCAGTCACAACTCAAATCATATCAGAAATACACCATAAATTAGCAAATGACATTAAAGCTATAGAGTTATGTTCCAATATTAATGTTAGCAAGGTACGGGAAGATCTATCTAAGCGGATAGATACATTACAAGTTAATAACGTAGCCACGCTGACAGATTGTTAATATAACAGATTTAACTAACTCTAACGAATTTGACAAAATTAAATGTACGGTCGATGAGATAAGCATAGAACTTGCGAAAATTCGATCAAAGCAGGATAAAGAAACCAGCGAGATAGAACAGCAATTAAAGTCACTTACGATAGGAGATGCTACATTTTCATCTACGTTCAGAACTGAAGTCAGGGAGGACATCAGAAAGGACTTGACGAGATTTTTTCAAGCAAGAGATGAAAAATTGAAAGAAGAAATAAGGAGATTAGAGGCTAGGACAGACAGGATAGAAGAGGATAAGGAAAGCGAGATTAGTCAACAGCAAATTCCGAAGTCTAATTTTAACTTCAATCGAGAGCCATTTCTAACTGAAATAGGGGAATCTGGAGGAGATTTTGAACCTTACCAGAGTAGGTCAAATGCCAATGTCATCGTAATCAAGAATAATGATGAGAAACCGAACAAATTCAGCGGAGTAGGAAACATTACTGCAGTAGAATTTCTGAGAGACATGAGGTCGTATTTAGAAGACAATAGGATACCTCGTGAAAGACATATGAGGGTCGTTGAAAAATATTTGGATTCAGAAGCGTTAGTATGGCACAGAGCTTTCAGATACACGTATCAAACATTTGAAGAATTCGCTATAGCTCTGCAGAAACGATTTTGGAGTAAGGAACTTCAACAAGATATACGAGCAGAAATTTATTCTAAGAAGTATGCATATTCTAGTCCAACGAAATACGCAAGTTTCTTCACGAAACAATTAGCACGCTTGCAGTATTTGCAACCCCCTTTGGCGGAAGAAGACTTGGTTCACGCTATTTCATGCCAGCTACCAACGGAAGTTAGGAGGCACCTCATTTCGGCAAACGTGAAAACTCTAGAAGGAATGGCAGAAATTTTGAGGAGACTGGATCACACGTCTAATGTGTCCACCAACTCAACTGGAAATCAAAACCAGAGAGGTAGAAACCAGGAACCGAGAGAAATTCACACCATACACATCGATCAAATGCAGCAAACAGAGGAGAACAAAAATGGAGTAGGTCCAACGAGATCCAGGATGTATGAACAGAATCGATTTCGACCCGATTATCAGAGACCTAGAGAAGGAAGGCCATATGAAAATCAAAGATGGAGGAATAACTATTACACCAGGAACAATGATTATCGTAGAGAGGGATATTATAATCGAAATAACCCTACGAATAATTATGGATATCGGGGATATCAGAACTGGAGAAACACGAATAATTATTCAAGACAGCAACAGCAGCCAAGTCAACAAAATCAAGGTTGGAGGAATAATAACAATGTAAGAAGGTATTATGATGACAGGGAAAGAGAAAGTCAGGAATACCTAAGGAATCTCAGAGAAAGGAACGCGAGAGACCAAAATCAGGGACAACATAACCTGAATCAAGAACCTCAACCTGGAACAAGCAGAGATAGAAGGAATGAAGACCCAGGAGGGGCAAAAAAAAAACCACGTCAAATTCCAAAAAGTAAAAGGAGAAGAAAACAGCACCGTAACCAGACATGAAATCCAGATTAATGAGTTGTATGAAGCCACGAATGAAGATCTCCTGTATGAGAGAGAAGAGATGAAAACAGACAGAGTAGCGAGGTTACCGATTATAGAAATCATATCAGAAGGAGAATGCCTGAGAACACTACTAGATACGGGAGCAACAGCATCAATTTTATCAGAGAACTGTTTTCACAGATTGAAGGATGGAAATTCACTTATAGCAATGCCCGTTTCAACTATTAAAGTCAGGGGCGTATTTAACGACAAGACCATGAAATGTAAAGTCCAAGCAGTAATGGAATTCTCTATAAATGAATACAGATATGAGCAGATATTCATAGTCTTGAGCCAGATAAATTTTGATGCTATTTTAGGCATTGATTTGATAACAAAGACTGGAGCTGTGATCGATTTACGAAATGGAGTCATAAGATTTAATGAAGGCCTACATCAATCAGAGGATACGACGAAGGATGAGAATGAGTGTAGTTTGATTGACGAAACTACAGAAGAAAATCTTGTGAAGATTGTAATGGAAGTTGAAGCAGAAGGAATACCTCACTATGGCAGAAAGATTGAGAATTTTGAAGATCAGAGGGAGAAAATGGAAGAATTGGTCACGACTTATGCAGACATTTTTGATAACAAGCCAGGCCTTATAAGAGGATATAAATATCAGATTAAGCTCGCTGATGACACACCTTTTCAGAAGAAATTGTATCCAATTCCAGAGAAGTATCAAGCTGAAGTGACAGAGCTCATAAAAGGCATGGAAAAAGAAGGGATTATAAGAAAGCAAGCCACTCCTTATTTAAATCCACTCACTGTTGTGAAGAAAGCAGATGGTAGTCTTAGACTATGTTTAGATGCCAGGGGCATAAATACTCTTCTGCTGAAAGAATTCGACAGGCCACCGAAAATTAGAGAACTACTGAGGAGATTCAAGAATAAAACCTGTTTCTCAGTGATTGATTTAACTGCAGCATTTCATCAAATAGAGCTTACAGAAGACAGCAAATGTTATACAGGGTTCATGTTCAATCAAACCTGTTATGTATACCAAAGAGTACCATATGGATTGGTAAATTCAAGTCCAGCACTTATCAGAGCCTTGGATGACAAGTTGAGTGAAGAAGTGAAACAATTTGCTATTTGCTACGTGGATGATATCATCATATCTTCAGAGACACCAGAGCAACATTTCATGCATTTTACGAAGCTATTTGATAACCTCAGAAGTGCAAACATCAAGGTGAAATTGGATAAATGTCATTTCTTTCAAGAAAAGATCAACTTTCATGGGCATACTATAGACAGATTTGGTTACCATCCGAACGAAGACAAGATTGAAGCAATTTTGAAATTTCCAACACCCAAGAAAATCAGAGACATCAGAGCTTTTGCGGGTCTTTGTCAGTTTTTCAGTAATTGTCCACGTTATTCAGAAATCATGGCACCTCTACATGAGCTTCTAAAGAAGAACAATAGATGGAAATGGGATGCAGCTGCTGAGAATGCCTTTATTCAAGCAAAGGAAATGCTCAGAGATAACATCAAGTTGGAGTACCCAGATTTTGAAAGAACATTCATCATAGAAACGGACGCTTCACGAGTTGGTATTAGTGCAGTCTTATATCAGAAGGATCAAGATGGAAATCCTCACTATATTTCATTCAGCAGTAGGAAGTTACGCACGCACGAGCTGAATTACTTCACGACGGAGCTTGAAGCTTTAGCCGTCATAAATGCTCTACAAAATTGGAAGAAATTATTGCTGGGACACAAGATCATAATCAGAACGGATCATAAAGCACTAGAATTCATGTTGAAGTCAGACTTGTCAAGCGATAGGATGTCCAGATGGACCATGTTTTTGCAACAGTTTGATGCCACGATAGTTCATGTACCTGGAAAAGACAACCTTCTAGCAGATATTCTTTCCAGACATCCGATTCCTGAGAAAGATGTGAGAGTTAATGTTATCCAGACAGATGCAGAAGATCAGGAAACGCTGGATAAGCTGAGAAGAATTCCTCTTTTTCAAAAGAAGCATGCACCATTAAGGAACATTTATCGATTTTTGTCAGGGAGAATGACAAGGAGGCACGCCTCATACTTAGAAACGAGAAGGAAAGCTAGACACTATATTCTCGTGGGAGAAACTGTATGTAAATACATTGATGCCAGACATACGAAAGTACGAGTTGCTATTCCACCAGAACTTATTGTGCCACTAATTTGGTTAGTACACAAAAGTATAGGCCACGGAGGAGTTGACAAAACATACTATACCATGTTAGAAAAATTCTACTGGATTAATATGAGAGAATCCATTACCATAGTGATCAGATCTTGTGAACTGTGTCAGAAGAATAAATATAATTCTGAACTATTGAAGGAGAGACCTAAAGCGATTATTCCGACGAAACCATTGGAATTGTTTAGTCAGGATATTTTTGGACCTGCACCGAAAGGAGACAGAGGAAACCAGTATGTGTTAGTTACAATGGATGTATTCTCCAAGATTGTAATGCACAATCCCATGCAGAAAGCAACAACGAGGAATGTTTTATATCACCCGGAGCGGAACATTATTCCAAAGTTGGGAAAACCAGAGAGACTATTAACAGACCATGGAACGCAATTCACTTCTGCAGAATTTCAGGGAGCGATGGATAGGTTGGATATTGTTCACCTATTTTCATCAGTTCGAAGCCCAGATACGAATCCTATTGAAAGAACAATGCTGGAATTTTCAAAGTACATTCGCTTGTATAGTGCAGATAATCATGCGAATTGGGTAAAGATTGTACCACTAGTGGAATTTTGCATCAATAACACGAGACATGAGAGCACCAACGATATTCCAGTCATGTTGCATTTTGAAGAGAAACCCGTACGACCATGGAACGGAATCTTCATTATTCCGGAAGATAACGAACCACCGATGGACCAGAGAATCGAAGAAGCGAGGACCCAGTTGAACAAAGCGGCTGAGAAGAGATTAAAACGTTTAGAAGGGAAGAGATTCAGTGGACCGCTACGAGAAGGTGACCTTGTATTAGTCAGGATTCCTGTGAAAGCTGACGTACTGAAGAAAGTGTATATCAAGTTCAGTAACATGTTCAGAGGACCGTTCAAAGTAGATACAGTCTACGGAAATAATTGCTATAAAATTGTAAGAGTCGAAGATAATAGATCCATTGGAAAATTCAACCATTCTAAATTGAAAAGATTTTACCCACAGATACAGTAAAATAAATAAATTCAGTCTCAAGCAACAGAGAAATTTACTGGTATTAAAGAAAGTACAGGCTATACTTTACTTTAAATTAGCAACGGGGAAATGCGCCAGAATTTATTGAAGGTCATTACTCAAGAACTGATCTGGAGATGAACCAAGACCCCAGAAAATAAATGAGTGGATAAAAAATTTATTTATTAAAAATTTGAGAAATATGGAAAAAACTGTATGGAAATGAGTGAAATACTATAGATCTTATGCATTTATAAAAGGCAAGGAAGTAGGAATGATTTAAAGAAGGACATATATTCCATTATATGAATGTGGGAGGTCCATATTACGAGAAACATCACGCCACTTGAAGCGAGAGTTACGTCATGAGAGAGGGGAAGAGACGAAGGTCGAACTGCGGACTGAAGTGAGGAGAGGTGGTAGGAGTTACGTCACACCACAAGAGGGGAGGAAGAGAGACTGGAACTTGAGGAGTGCGGAGAACAGGACGAGAGAGTTCTTTCCAATTTGAGATTTGAACGAGACAAGACCTCGAGCAGAAACGAGTATTCTTATAATAGTGCTACAGTTCATAAAAGTTGGAAGCAAAGAAGAGTGTAATTCCAGAACTTACAGTAACTTAGGAGCAAGCTACAATATATAAAGCAGAACGGAACAGTACAACCATATATTGCAGTGCTTATGCAAAGTTGTTCCACATACATTGAAACATTTTCGACAAGAACTACTCAGTATTTCTACGTGTAAAAGCTTATTTGAACATTACATTGAAAATGCAAGTTAAACGTCAGCAACGGGGAGGTCTCAATTACATTATCAGAAATATGAATATTACCATGTGCTAAGCAAAAGCATAGGGAAGTGAAGACTACAAGGATGCCAGTTGAATTCCAGATTCACTAACATGAAATGCGCTACAGAATATCTACGCAAAGCGCAACATCACCGAGCAAAACTTATACTTTTCTACGAGAGTTTTAACACATCTTGAAATACGAAAACGCTTGCATAAACGACAATATACCACCGTGATGTCTATTCTGAAGAAAACCGATGTCTATTCTGAAGAAACCCAGATGTCTATTCTGAAGAGATGGAGATTCGAAGCCGGACTACTTGCTGTGTACGGGAGACGGAGAGCTGGCGGAGCTGTTCACGGCGAGGTCATTCACCACGAGTCCAGCTGGTTCTGTCACAAACCGGTCTTCATAGCTGTGGGCGATGCTATGGAACACGACAAGTTTGGTTTGGGAGGAGAGATGCAGGTATTTGCCAGACCAGAAGCCAGCACAAGGTAGTGAAGAAATTGTCTTTTATCATGTAGAATTGTAGTTATGTTCTGTGATTATCCAATTGACCAACCGCATATTTTTCAACTGTATTTTTAACAATATTTTCAACAGTAATTTTTCAACTGCATTATTTAAAACGTATACTTTTGTCAAAGTAATTAAATTTGTGTAGATCTTGTTATAGTGATTTTTCGTATTTTCTACGGAGTTATTTGCCTTGTTCTTGAAAATTTCAGTCACTTGGACGAAATTTTGGCATGATGATGCTATTAACTCTAATGTTATATTTAAGTAAAATCGTGTAATATTTTTCATATTTGCGTTAGATTTAATTTAATTAAATCTGTTTTATCGCAGCGATGGAATATAAATGAATTGTTTAGAGGAACATAGAATGAATTGTATTAAAGGAATTTAGAACGGATTGTTTAATGGAATATGAAGCTAATTATTTAAAAGAATGTAGAGTGAACTATTTAAAAGGAATAGAACGTTGAACGAAGTAAAGAAGGAGTAAGATTGTAATTGAAGTAAAATGAAGTTTATTGGAGCAAATTTAAGTACAGCATATTTAAGAAGTAATGTCACGAAGCGTAAAGAATATTTCGACAACTCATGATGTTGATTCGAGTGTCAGAAATTTATTATGAACGAAAGTATTACGAAAAGCTTATACACATATGTCTAATGAGATTTAGAGCGTTAAAAAGCATAGATGAATTTGTTAAACAAATATATTAATGGAAGGAAGTCAAACATATCTTTTGTTAAGAATATGAATATTTACTGATATTTCTAGAAAAGTTGTAATAAAATGTAAAGCTGAATTTAAACACGTGAAAAAGAAAGTTAACAAAGTTAAATCACAGGGTGATCAGAAAGTGAAAGTACAGAGATTTATTGCAGAAATGGAATTATGAGCACGAGGCGAAGTTATATCAGTATAGAGGAGAAATGTTAAAATAAAGGAAGTATATGTATTGAAGTGGAAGTTTATAGTTGAATTACCGTGCAGAATTAAGGAGATAATGAACGTAAAAGGAGTTACGTAATTTTACGAAGGGAGGCTGAGGAGTCTCTAAGTTTTTCTAGTATTGATTGCAATAATTGTGAAGTTATGTGAGTGTATTAAAGGAAGATTCTGTACAGGGTGTTTAAGAGAGAAAGTAATTGTTGTATAATTATGAAAGAGGAGTGTGGAAACGAAGGTTAATGCCGTGCACTTCCAGTATTCACGTTTATCAGAAGATTGTTAACTCAGTAAAGAATTTCAGAACTTATTTCAGTATTTCATGATAAATAGATAAAGGTAAAAAGGAACAGTGCTTAGCTTAAATGTTTGTCACTTATGTTCAATTGATTATGACGAGTATTTATTACTTTCAACACGATAGTTGCGGTGTATGTTTGGATATTTGATGTTTAAGAAAATTGAGTAGATGAAAGACTTATTGGAGGAAGAAAATTTAATCTTTATGACAAATCTAAAGTGTAAAATTTGAGAGATTCTTAAAGAATGTATATATGCACATAGTTCATGAATAATTTTTGATTAGATATGGAACTACGGTTCATAGTTGAAGCGGACCTGTATAAAATAGGGCAATAATTAATAACACGCCGTTTCACATTTTCTAACTATATAAAGGCCACGTGCAAATTTATTTTTGCAGTTATTTTTGTTGAAGTGTCAGGGAGACACAATATTCAGGGAGGAAGCCAGTTTTTATACTTGTTTTTTTTTTAGCTTAATAAACAGCTGGCGCTTTTTAGCGACTTAGTCAACTTTTATCTAAACTGATACCATTTTCATTGTCGTCATCGTCGAAAATAGTACTACGAGGTATAGATACAGGCGCTCACTATAGATTAAACCTTATCACCCCTCGAGATTGGAGTTTCTTGATTTGCTCTAAATGTAAATGATAGTAGAAATTTGTACCTTGTCTAGTAGTACTATTTTCTTTACGAATAATATTTATCCTGTATGTTCCTGAAATTCCCAATTTTACTTAGTAGGCATGGTAAGTTTGTGAGCTGGGTAACTTACATGTTTGCAATCCTTTTTCGAGCTGTGGATATAAGTACTGATGGGTTTCTTCGGGCGCAGTACTCTAAAGGCAGCTGATGGAAGTACTACACTTACTAACTCCAAAGACATCCTGGAGCGCTGGAAGGAACATTTCTCTGCTCTCTTAAGCCGAAGCTCCACGGCTGCAGAAGATTTCCTACGAGATGTGCCACACCTTCCTTCTCAACCTTGGATGGCGATGCCTCCAGCATATCAAGAATTCTGTGAGGCCCTTGCTAGGCTGAAACCCAGAAAAGCTCCTGGACCAGACAACATCCCACTGGAACTAATTCAACTGGAGGCTTACCTCTAAAGACGAGGCTCTTCTCCCTTATACTGTCGATTTGGGAAACCCATAGAGTATCCAGTGACCTCAAAAATGCCAAAATCGTCACTTTATTAAAAAAAAGGGGACCGTAGCATATGTGGCAACTACCCGGGGCATTTCCTTGCTATCTATAGTGGGAAAAATACTCTCTAGAATACTACTGAACCGCCTTCAAGTCATCTCTGAGAGGACTCTTCCAGAGTCTCAGTGTGGTTTCCGTGCCTCCAGAGGCACTGTTGACATGATATTTTGTGCACGGCAACTCCAAGAAAAATGTAAAGAACAACACAAGGACCTTTTTCTTTTGTTCTACGACCTGGAAAAGGCATTTGATTCCGTCCCAAGACCTGCGATGTGGGAGGTACTGAGAGGCTTTGGTTGTCCCGATCAGTTTGTGGAACTAGTGCGAGCACTTCATGATGGTATGACTGGACAGGTTCTCCATCAAAATAACATCTCAGAAGCATTCCCAATCACCCATGGTTTGAAACAGGGGTGTGTCCTAGCTCCAACTCTCTTTGCCCTGTACTTAGCTGCCATGCTGTATGAGACATCGAGCAAACCAGGAGTAGATATTAGATATCACTATGATGGAGGCCTCTTCAACTTTGCCAGGCTTCAATCACGTCTTGCAAGTGTCACTAAGATAACTGATCTGCAGTACGCGGATGACACTGCATCACCTGCCCTTACACCTGAGGACTTACAGCAATCAGTTAATTGCTACAAGAATGCATGTGATCGTTTTGGCCTCAGCATCAATCCAGGCAAAACAAAGGTACTTGCTCAGCCTGCTCCTGGGTCTAGCATTGCAGAATTCAACATCTCCATCGCCAACACAAATTTGGAACAAGTAGACCATTTTACATACCTGGGGAGCATCTTATCTAAGAACTGTACTTCTGAACAAGATATAGAAAACAGGCTTCGAGCTGCTCATGTGTCATTTGGTCGATTATCACACCGTGTCTTTAGAAACAAAAATCTTACAATTCGCACGAAACTCATGGTATATCAGGCAGTGGTCATCTCAACTTTACTTTACGGATGTGAAACGTGGACCTTATATCGTCGCGACATCAGAAAACTGGAGCGTTTTTACCAGCAAAAGCTCCGTTTAATCATGAATATTAAGTGGGATGACTATGTATCCAATCTTGCTGTCCTTGAGAAAGCATGTACCAAGAGTGTAGAAGCTATCATCTTTGGTCATCGACTAAGATGGACAGGACATGTCCGCCGCACGAATGACACCAGGTTGCCACGCCAATTCCTCTACGGTGAACTTTGCACTGGTAAAAGGCCACAGGGTGCACCTTTAAGGTGCTTCAAAGACCAGCTGGAACAAACCTTCAAGTTGACAGAAATTAACCCTCAAACTTGGGAGGCACTGGCTGAAGATCGTGTACTTTGGAGGCAAACTATATCTGCTTCGGTAAATTATTTTGAACCGGAACGTCGTAGACTGGCAGAAATGAAGCGACTCCCATGCAAGCTTCGTCAAACCTGTCCACGCTCTCCTCCAACTATAAGATGCTTAGTATTTGGCCGCATGTTCCATGCAAGAATCAGCCTGTTTAGTCACCAGAAATTCATTCATAAAATGCCCTGATGTTGGAAGTGTATTGTCAGAAAATTGTATACTCTGAAACGAGCTGCAGCCGACGATGACCAAATTGGTTTATAACTTCATCGTCAATGATTTATATGTCTCGGAGAATAGATAACAATGCTAGACCGATGAATCTGTTTTCAGAAGTAGAATTTCTTTATGTTTTCAACCTACTCAAACTCCAACTCTGTTCGGCGGTACCTACAGAGGCAGGCAAAATTGCCAAAAGTTTGATAAGGGTATAGAAGTTTGGGGAGAAAAAAACCTTTGTCACACGTTTCAAGGGCACTTATTGTTGTTCTTGGTAGGTTCTTAAGAGCGAAGCCACTGGAGAGTAATAAGAGGTTATGTTATGAAATCAGAGCAAACTTGATTGTCACACTCTTTCGCACATCATGCCACCGTCGCCTCGCTTTGTTACGTTGCCATATGTCGCTTAGTAACAATAGTTCATGATAAGTATATTAGTTTTTAATGTTTTAATTCATAATCAAATATTATGTTTGACAAACTTTCCCTGGACTGCCGTCGATCTTTGTTCACAAACTATTGAGCAAGACACAAGCTTGTCAACCATTTCCGAATAGGTGGCTAGTAGACAGCAATGATTCCGTGTTCCATCTAATTTGTCCCATCGTAGATTGGAGGTGGTCTCATCACCGAAAAACTTCTCTGTGCAGAACAGCTTGAAGCAAATACGCCGAGCAGATTCACGGTCATCACAGTGACAGAGTACAAACTTCACAAATTTAAACGAAGTACCGGTAATCAACTAAGTTTAGACAGAAACTGATGAAATGCTGGAGCTCCACTGTTTTGGATAAATACGGCACAAGCGTAGCACCAAATGTCGAACTTCTAAAGTCACGTGCATCATTGCTTTTCAAACCTTATCGGCGCAATGCAGGGCGCATGCGTAGGGTGTGCTTAAAAAGTGAGATGCACGAGGGAAGAGTCCTGTTATTTTAGCTTGTTTATTTCAAAAACCGACGCGACGTGCGTGCTGTTGTTCCCGGGCAGGAGTAATGATTTTGAGTGTCCCAGTACCTTACCTCAGTTTTAAAACAGGGCTCAGAAATAATATTTCGAAAATGTACCTTTTCGAATCGTCGTGGTAAATGGACAAAGCTCAATGGTCCTTGGCTCTCGGCGCAGTTGACGCCTCGGCGGGAAATGGCAGAGGGGGTAAAAAGAGACTGTTTGTTCAGTAGAATAGAGATATTACGACTAAGAAGGCAAGATGGCTTTTCCCGTTTACCGCCTAACGTGGTATTAAATCGTTCATAGAATACTTTCTGGTTAATGTATTTTAATTTTTTTAAGGGTAGGCTACTTTAAAATTTTGCCTTGCACCTAAAACTTGGGGGAGCAATGCCCCCCCCTCCATGTTTTATGCCCTTGACTTATATTTTTGTTTTGGCATTTCTATAATCTAATGTATGTAACTATAAAAGCACATCAGCAAAGCACTATACCTCTTTCAAATATTCACACTCAAACTAGTACGACATGCTGGCACCTAGCAAGTATGTTGTTACTTGCTATCATAATTTTCAACTTTATAAAAAAAAATTGTCAAGATTTGAAGAAAACCCAAACATTTATACACCAAAAAGGAGCCTGGACGCCCTTCCCATGATCTAAAATGAGGACATGTCAATGGAAAACAGGGCATATGGTAACCCTTCCTAGAATGGTGTTGACATGCAAGTCACTCAAGTGATGTCAATTTCACCAGGTCAGTACTACTTTAGTTTTACTTTTACCATGCATGATACACCCTGACTAACAATAAGAAGTCTATAACGTCAAAGGCTAGTGGCTAGTAAGCATGGTAATTGGCATTCCCGAGGGAGCTCGGAGTGCTGGATCTCTTTTCCCTTTTTCCAGTGATTTTGGGGTGGGCTCTCTCCTCTTCCCATTTCCTTTCTGCCCTTCATGGCTCTACTTCCTTCCAAGATCATCAATCCTCATTTTGTTCATTTCTCTAATTCTTTATTTTATATTTTCCATTTCATCTTGTATTTTAAGTTACTGTAGTTTTATGTTGTAAGCAGTTAGTAGTAATAAGAGTAGTAGTATTCATTCTCATAACCATACACATTTTCATGGGTTGATAAGTTAGATTGTAGGAACCTTAAAACATTAATTATCATAGATAATGTAACGAGTGCTTTTGAAATTATCAATAATACAGTGCCAATGCGAGGAAGTCACAAGGTCACTTATCTAGGGAAATTCAAAAGTGACAATTTTAATTATAGTGACTGTCTCGTGAACAAACTGGAATAAATGTTTAATGGGATCCTTTAAACTCTTGTGGTTATATGCTATTTCAGTTGTGAGTACCCTACAGTGTTTTTAATGTATTCAGAAATATATGAACTATGCAGTTGTTCATTCCCACCAAAAGAGCAAATTGCATACCACAAGAAATGTGAACCAAAGAACAATGGTAAGTGTTGTAATCGGTAAAAAAGGAAGGTGTGATAACAGTTCAGCAATAACAAGCATGGTGCTCATTGAGTAGAACAGTCATCATCATCATCATCATCATCATCATCATCATCAATACAAAAAACTGCCATCATGCTCTTACAACACTCCCTTGGTCAGCAAGGTCACTTATCTAGGACCTGATGAGATGTTGCCACAATCCACCCCTGAATGTGGATGCATTAGCCCTGCAATTGGTCACCATCCAGAACTTGTAGATATCAATACCATGCCATGTAGCTGTTTGCATTCAAGGGAGGGGTGTGTGATCTACCTACTGTCTTGCTCCTGTAGCTGTGACATTGAGTCACACACCATGTCTGCAGCGAGGAGCTACAGCAAGTTTGGAGATCTATGGTTCAAATCGTGGCTTTGAAAATGGCCAACTTAACTGTGGTTTATTCCTGGGTTTCTGCACACTACGTTGATACTTTATTTCAAGTCCAGGTCTACCTACCCAAATTCTGGACCATAGTAATCACAGTTTCACACACTACCACAGTCACCACAATAATACAGTTTTTTTTTTTGGTCAAATACCGTACTTAAGAAATGCATTGAGCCGAGATGTCCGTGGACATCCTATTGAAGCAACAACAACTATTTTGGGTTATATTGCAAAAAATAATGATTGTTAGTTGTGGGAAAAATTATTACTTTGAAGTATATGTAGATAACAAAATATTGAATTGCTGATGTCCTAATGCCACATTCTGCTACGTTTGAAATTGTAGTTCCTTCAATTATATTACATTTGAATGCACGAATGAATACAGCACTAAGTTGAAAGCAGTAACTTATACCGGTTGGTCCATCCACTACCTGCTATTTATTTAGTTTTATGCAACCCATCGTATTTATTTCAGTTGTAAAATACATTGGACCCTCTCCCTAACGACATGTGTGGTTAAGGGCTAGAAGACAGCAGAAATCGTGAGCACCACCTTTAAGATCCTATTTCACCTTTCATTTCAAAACGTTACCACTAGTTTCATTGCAATCGCTGTCACCTAGTAGTTACATAGCCCATACATAGGTATCAGCACGGATTATCCCCCTACAGTGTGGCTGGTTCGAGGTTGCGCGTGCGAGAAAGTCCAAACTGCTCTGGAGTCCGAACACTGGGGAGTGCAGTCGCGTGGCATTGTGCCTCAAGAATATCGCGACCAGAAAGTTCGAAGTGATAGTCTGTATACTTTCAATTGAATGGTCGAAATATTTTGCTATAGATAAGCTAATAAAACTACGGAATTCACAAGTGACTGAAATATGCTTAGTCCTCCTCTTCATGTAGCGGCTAGTATTCTTGGCAGTCGCCCCGGAGGTTCAGGTTCGATTCCCGGCGCTGACAAGAAATTCGATTCATTCTTGTCTGAGGGCTGGAATGCCCTGTGATGCAAAACTGAACAGATGTGGTTTCGATTCCCATCTCAACCATCTTGGAAGAGGTTTTCCGTGGTTTCTCACTTCTACTCGGCTGGCTGTGTGGCTCAGCGGTAACGTTCTCGCTTGCTGTGCCCAAGGTTGTAGGATCGAATCCTGGCACAGCCAGCTGGCATCTGAGGGTGCGCAAATGCGAGGGAGCCATGTCAGTGAATTTACTGGCACGTTAAAGATCCCCTTTGGGGCAAACTTCAGGCACCCCGGCGTCTCTTAAAGCCGCAGATGTTAAATGGGACGTAAAAACAAATAACATTATTATTATTATTATCACTTCTACTCCAGGCAAATGCAGCCGACTCCTTCACAATCCTCATCTGAATCACAAATATACACACTAATACAGCCATCACAATATGATGGGTAACTAGACAAATTCCATACACACCCCAAGTACACGGGGCTAGACGACCACGATGCCGCACCAACAACTACTTTGAAATACGCTAATGAGCTTCAAAAGATATGGCAACTAGACCTTGCACAAAGAAACGTGTTTCACAGGCGGTTATGAGGATGCGCAGTGACCGACCGCAGTAGCTGCACTTGCTAAGGTACAGCACAAGACCATGGGTCCCAAGCTATCTCCGAACTCGGTAAACAAGTAGGTTTGAACCCGTGGGCCGTTGTTTCATTGTTTAACTCCATTATTATGTACATTATATATTATCTTGGTAGGTCTTTTATTTATTAAAATTATTATTATTATCATCGGGATCTTGCCCGGTGTGGACCCATCTGTTCAGCCCTCTATCACTGGCGGCTCTTCTTCTTATTATTATTAACTGACCTCGGTGGCCAAGAGCGCTAACGCACTAATTTGTGCCTCGCTGGTATCGAGAGAGCGTGGGTTTGGATCCCACCTCGGCCGCCCTGAAAATAGTTTCTCGTGGTTTCTCATTTTCACGCGTGTAAACTCCACCTCCGCCCCACCAATTTCATAGACATGAAGAATGAATGAAGCTTGTAGTTTAACGTGACCGTTAATCTCGCAATCAGAGCTACGGGACCTTCACTTTTACGTGGAATCTGAACCACAGGACGTGATATTTCACTTGGAAAATCTCATTTGCCGGGAATCAAACCTTCGTGAGAGCCAAGCAGCTTGACCACTGCACCATTATGTCCCCCAAAGAAATGAAGTAACGTGGGAATCGTATAATCCCCGACTAGATACGTAGACGTTATCAACAGATAATGAATTAGAATAAATCATTTATGTTTAAAAATAATGCCGGGATAGATCTTTTGTTTCTTAATAAACATATTTGGGCCATAATATATTTTGAAATATATATTTAGAAATCTGAACTCAAGTCCTAACTATCTTCAGGAAACTATACCACACAGAAGTGAGGAATGGATTTCGGGAGTGAATACACACTGCGTAATAATTGACGTGCATCTTTCTATAGCATAAAAACACACCACTCTGGCAGCGCCTGGAACATTACCAGTACTCAGTAAAATAGAGGGTGTCTAATATGAAAACCAGGTTTCATATTGGCATACATCTACTCTGTCTTGAGTCTATAATTTCAGGAAGGATGACATGTTTGTAAAACCGGTCAAGTAACGGGACAAATACTCCCCCAAAACAAAAGTTTGGTGCTTTTTAGTCGGTCAACACGAATGTACCCGAAAAGAGCAGGGTTGTGCCCTAATCCTGAAATAAATTACATGAGATTAATAAATACACTAGGATGACCAGTTTCGATCGTCAAGTGATCATCATCAGATCCATTACACTTAGGCTATAACATCTATGTTTGAGAATACAGGTAAAAAATATTTACAATATGTACAATTATTTAGTTGCAGTATTGGTAATGCAACTATCGGTGTATGCTAATTGTAGTATATCTATTGATAGGTGAAATGCTAGAATGGTGATAAAAATCCGGAGTTTGTCTGTTTGGGGTGATTATATGGTTATACAAAATCAACTATGGTTATACTGTAATAATACAGGCTGATACTTATCCGGTTTGTCTTCCTTACTGGGACTTTGAGCAGTTTTGTGTTCACTTTGGCACCAGTTTTGGTCGACTAACCCGGGTGTTAACTGGACGAAACTGGTTTTTCCCTTTCTCCTCCCTTTTGTTCCTGTGTGGTTTCTGAGGTCAGTGCAATGTTTATTTGTGTGACATTGCCAAGTCTTGATAAGAATGTATGTTATTGAATATAGGAAGATCTACAACTATTAAAGGCCGTGGAACTGTCTTCGCCTTCGTCTTTATTGCAGAAAAAAGTACATAGTATACCTGATCCAGATAACATGTACCTATAACCACCGCTATTTCCCCCCCCCCCCCCCCCCCTTTTATCTAGCTTGGCTGTATCGCTAAGTTGTGTCTTGTTTCCGACAGGGTGTGTTTTTTAGTAGAATGAAAAGGGGTGAACTCTCCATAAAAGAGTGTTCATTTAGATTATTGGGATTGTTTCGTTTGGCTAGGTGAATCTCGATTGCTTCCTTTATGTCGAGAGCTCTGCCTTTCGATTCGTGATGAATTATTTTTTGGTCAGTCTCGATTTTAGAAGCTGTGCCCCGTGTCACACATATGTTCGCATACGGCTGAATGTGTTCCGTATCTTATCTCATTCCTATGTTCATTATAACGTGTGTCTACTCGTCTTCCACTCTGTCCAATGTAATTAGCTTGACAACCAGTGTCTTGGCATGTAATAGAATATACCCCTGACTTTGAATAGGGGTCTTGTTTATTTAGATTACTATTTTGCAGGTGCCTACCGGATGTATTGTTCGTTGTGAATGCTATTTTTATGCCTTGCTTTTTGAAAAGATTAGTGATTTTATATGTGTTCGTATTCACATAGTTGAAGCGCACAAATTTTTTCTCATTACTGTCCGGTTTGGGAATCGTTTTATCTTTATTTTTGTGTTTGGCTATAATTTGGTCTATTTTGCTTGGCGGGAAATTGTTTTCCTTTGCTATTTGCTTAATGGTTCTTATTTCCTTATTATAGTTGTCTTTTGACATGGGTATGTTTAAAGCCCTGTGCACCATTGAGTTGAACCCCGCTAATTTGTGCGTACTGGGGTGATTAGACTGATTATCGATTGTATGCGAGGTTTGTGTGGCTTTCCGGAATATGGAATTTGAAAGTTCGTTATCTTTACGTTCAATGGTTATGTCGAGATAATTTATTTTTCGGTCTGTTTCGTATTCCTTAGTGCTTGAACCCCAACTGAAAAGCACCAAACTTTTGTTTACTTAGCCAGCACTGAAAAATGGCTTCAAACCTCACAATACTCGCCCAAAAGTCATCATCTCTCTGTATGAGTTCCGTTGTAATTTTTTTTGGGTTTCATACTGCAAACAGAAAATATTGTCTTCTTGTAGTATGAAGCTGCCCTTGAGTCTGGTAGTAAAAATTGTGTTTGATGTCAAAGTTTCCTATTTCTCCTTTTCCCCCACTTTAATTTTATAGCCTCTTCCGGGATAAAATTGTTCGTGTAGGATGGGCATTTGATTTATAAACACCGTATTTGCCAATAAGTCCATCCGGGCTCATTACACAGCCTTATTATTTTTTTAAAGTCATAGTACTAATAAAACAATGCACAGTAAAATGTATAACATGTACATTTAAGTTCTATTGCAGCTTCTGAGACAATAGCAATACCGTAGTGCAATGTGCTTGTCCTTCATAAAGGAGGCATGTGCTGATCTCCTCACTCCCCTGCATGAGGGAAAGCCTGAGCTGGCCTGAGCCAAACTGTCTCAACTACTCTCTGTCTCTGTCTTCGCCCTGTTTCAAGGACAGGACTTGGTGACGCAGCATCTGACGGAAACCAGCTGAACTACCAGCACTCGACTTGGCTTGGATTAACTAGTCAATATGCTTACCTTTTAAAAAAAATCACGATTAAACATACCGTATACAGAGTTCTTAATTTTAAAATATGTTTCAGTAGCACTCTAGAGAAAAATATAAGCTGTCTTGCAGTGGAGTTTGTTTCTATTTTCAAATTCATCTGAAAGCATAGATGAGTTTAGGAAAAACGCAGTTCAGAACTCTATTTTATATGGAGAATTGTAATTTTAACTGCACTTTTTATAACTACTGTATCTTCGTATTCCTTTTCGATATGCTTTTGCGCTGATGAAAAGTGTATAAAATATTACATTGTGCTATAGAAACAAAATAATTTTACCTTTTCCTGTTTCTTTATAAAACGTTTTACAAACTTTTGAGCCATGTTACAAGTGCTGGGCTGGCAGCTGGCTATTCCAACTTCGGCCGCTTCTGAATTCATTATAGGTACCACGAGTGAACCCATAAAACAAGCACAGATACGAACAACATGTACGTTACAACAGGAGGAGCACACACACCAGTGGTGTTCGATGAGAGGAGGCTCGACTTGATGCTTGTGTTATGTATCTGTTATACCCTATACATACATGTACATATCCCCTGAAATGAGGCAACAACTACAACAATACCCGGAGGAGGAGGAACAAGCATCAAGTCGAGGCAAAGGAGGCCTGGCCTCCTCTCATCGTCTACCACTGACACAAACAGACCACGAACATATATTGTTTAGGCTGGGAACTGTCTTGTTACAAGCCAAGCCTCTCAGTAGTGCACTTGGCAGTGGCATGGTCGGAGTTCATGGACAAGGCCACAGGGAACAGTGGTTCGATGGACCACCCGGTACACTTCCTAACATACCTACCAGTATGAATCAATTTGTTCTTAACGTACAATTCCGTATAAAACCTTGCAAATTGTTCGATTTACAGCTGTGCACAATATTAATTACCCTTCATACATTCAAATTTAGCTACAATTTTACACTGCATATTCAATGTCATGCAACATGTTAAAAAATACTTTCAAACATCTATTTTTAAAACATTGAACTATTAGAAGTAACTTAAAGGGATCCTCTCATAAACTAGTATTGAAAATGTGGGTGCCTCTAGAACTAATTCTTAAGCACTGGTGTATTAACAATTATATCATGCTAACACTGTTCTGTGCTCTCACAAGTCCTGTTCATCAGTGATAAAGTCATCAAAACAAGAGCTAAATTCTGGTGTGATCTTGTGCTTTTTGGTTTAGCTCATGAGAAGCTATCCTTGTTGTTGGTTCTGACATGAGTCATAATGTTCTCATATTGTGGTGTCATTGTGTGCTGACTTGAGCCCTGGCGGTTCCGTTCATAGAGGACGTTGCAGTTCTAGTGTATACTTTTATGAATCTCTCCTAGTTTTTATTATTTTGTATTTATTTTTTATTATGCATTGAAAAGTTCAGATTCTCCAGCACTTGTTGGGTGAGCTTGAATCTCAACCCTCAATTTCAGTATTCTAACTAATATTTTCTTTGGATGAAATATTGCTTACTTTGTTCTTGCATAATAACTGCAATTGGAGAGCTGATTTCCAAAAGTGTTAATTTTCAACATTTTTATATGACAATGTATTTTACACATTCTTCCATCATCCCACAGTTTATTTTGTTCCTAAACGGCTTATACATGGGTTGGTTTTTTAGTTTTGGCACCTTAGTTATAACTGGATTAATAATAAACAAAGTTTTTTATGGTTCCGCCTAGTCAATACTTGTTTTATTAAAGATTTTATCGTGACATAATCACTTGTCTTTACGTATGTTGGTACATGTTTCGGTGTCTTGTAACAATGACACCTTCATCAGCCTATGGTTTTGGTAACACTCAATGACATTAAAATACTTATTAAAATAACAAACAGATGAATAAAATAACACTTTGTTTATTATTACATTCTGTCAATACGGACAAATGTGCGACTTTAAAAGTCAAAAATTAACTGGATTAATAACTCACTTAGATGGTTCCAAGTTTCACAGGCTCTCGATGTAGTCCCCACCATTGCGTACGTGTTCCCAGCGATGCGGAAGTCGTTGGATCCCGTTGGCACTGTCCAATCTATTGATGGTACGAAGAGAGCGCTCGGCAGCCTGCTTAACGTCTTCAATGGTACGGAAGCGCTCCCCGCGCATTGTCATCTTCATCTTCGGGATGAGATCATAGTCGCAGGGACTGATGTCGGGAGAATATGGGGGGGCGATAGAGGACCTCCCAGCCCCAGCGATCCAACAATGCCGACACAACGCCTGCTGTGTGTGCCCTAGCATTGTCATGCAGAACTATGGGCGGTGTAACCATGTGGTGGCGCCGTTTCCTTCTCAGAGCTCCTCGGAGATGGTCATGCAGAAACGAACAATAGTACGCCGCATTAACGGTTTGCCCTCGGGGAACAGTATGGTGAATGATCACACCATCCCAATCATAGGCAAGAATCAACATTACCTTCACATTGGTGGGGGTTGGTCGAACTGTTTGTTTCCATGGTGCCGCCACTCGTTCGATTGGCGTTTTAACTGTGGCTCATAAGATCTGGCCCACGTCTCGTCAATGGTTATGATATGCCGTAAGAAGGCCTCTCCTTCGCGCTCATAATGCTGCAAGTGCATACGACAAGCGTCATATCGCAGCCATTTGTGCATGTCGGTTAAGTCATGCGGAACCCATTTGGACGCAATCTTCCTCATTTTCAGTAAGTCCTTCAGGATGTGGAGGACAGTTGAATGCACCAGTCCAGTATCTTGCTCTAATTGACGAATCGTTACGTTCCGATCCACCTCTAATAACGCGGAAACCATCTGTACATTGTCATCACTTACTGGTGGGTGACCAGATCGAGGCATGTGCTCCACACGTTCGCGCCCATCTCGAAAGGCTGCAACCCATCTTGCTACCGTTCTGAACGGTAACGCAGCTGCACCGCACGCTTCCTGCAATCCTCGGTGACTCTGTTTAGTACTGCGACCCCTAGCACACTGAATTTGTATCCACGTTCTCTGCTCCTGCTTGGAAAACATTGCGACTGTCTTTCGCGAGCGCTGGTCTCACACTACTCATCTAACAGATGCGACTGCGCACGAGCGATGGTGAGGACAGGCGAGGTCATGTGCTCTGAGGGAGGGGATGCAGGGCAGCAACCGTCGCTAAAAGTGGCAGCGCCCAACATTGTTGCAACTTGGCACTGAAGCATTGGTGCCAAAACTAAAAAACCAACCCATGTAGCACCTGTTAAAATTATTGTGAAAGTAGGCCATCCAGTAAAAGAAGAAATCTTAAGACATTAAGTCACATTTAAATTAGTTAGTCATTGCTGAGCTGAATCCTGTAATACCATTTTGGCAGAATATTTTGTTAGCAAGTGCAAACAATGAACGAGTAGATAACTTTGTCTGAATGTCACACTGAATTGCCTTCATATAAACCAGGGATTCTCAAACCTTTTTTGTCGTGCCTCCCCTTCTGAAACATGAAATATCTAGCGCCCCCCCCCCACCTATTCTCATTTCCTTTCTTAGCACTTCTCATAGGCTACTTCCGCCAAGAAAAATGATCACACAAGATCTACTGTGTATGCTACTGCCTAATTAGGATTTCAACTACCAGTTACATTAATAATAATAATGATAATAACACACAATTCATTATTCTTAGAGCACATCAAGGTACAACAACGTTTTGTAAAAAAAATGTCATGCATATGTATTACTTTTGCTTATAAAAATAAAAACAACTGCTGCACTTGCTCACTCTTGCTCTGAAACTTTTTTTAGTTCCAGTAAATGTCGACGCCCCATCAGTACATATACCAACACAATTTGTCCATGAGAGATTGTTGTCAATAAAAAAGGAATTCACAAGTGAAAAAATATCTTCGCCTGTAGTCTGCCCTTCCAGAGCTTTACAAAATAGAAAATCCTCGTGCATTTCATTTTCATGACAGTAGCGTACAAAAACGAGAAGCTGGGCACTGTTTACGATATCAGTACTGTCATCAAGTTGCAGGGCAAATTTTGGGCTATCATGAAGACGTAGTAGCAATTGATTTTTTATGTCAGAAATTATTACATCAATACGACGAGTTACTGTATCATTTGAGAGTGGTATTGACTTCAAACACTCGCCGAACTTTTCTCCATGCATGATCGTGCACATTTTCATGGCTGCAGGAGGACGTAATTTCTCACCAATAATATGTGGTGAGTTGGATTTTGCAATTAAATAGGATACCTCCAAGGATGCTCCTAGCGCTTTCTTAGGAACTGTTGCGTGCTTTTCTAGGAATCTAACATTTCCTTTTAGTTGTTGCTCGTGGCGCTTAAAAAATGCTAAAGGTTTACTTACACAGTCTGGATGTTTAGTCTGCAAGTGTCTCTTAAGTTTCACAGGCCTCAAACTGTCGTTTGCTAAAATCTCCAAACAAAGATCGCATTGAGGTTGTTCTTGATTATTATTTGAAAGAATGCTGGTAAAGCATAATGTCAGATAATCGCCTTGATATTTACGCACTTTCACTTTGTGTGTAGAATTAATCATCGTGATGGGAGCAGAAGTAGACGCGGAAGAACAATGGACTTTGTTTAAATTCGAACCTTGTTCTTTTTCATGGGGTCTCTTTTTACCACTTCTAATAAGCCACTTATCCATGGGTAATGGCGTCACTCATATCAGTTTATTGTAAAGTTGGCTAACCACGCACTAGAATTCACCTGTTCACTCACTGCTTTGAACTGACTGGAAAGGCCTAGCTGAATTCGAATCGGCAACGGCAGAAATAGAAGAATCCATTCTTGGAATCCATTCTTGAAAGGAAGTGGCGGTCACATTGTCAAGCGGCTTATTTTCATTAAGTGTTTGGTAAGGAGATGTCACTGCGGATGGCGAGTGAAAGGGAGCTGTGTGGGAAATGTTACTCGCCACCTTATCTCAGAATTCCTGCTTGCAGGATCTACTGGTCAGTTCTTGTGAAATAAGACAGCAAAGGCACGAGTTTATTATTCTTGAATGGTCTTGGGAGCTACCTGCCTATGATAGGTTCATAGTTCATAGTAATATTTGTTACAGAATATGAAATATAAATATTTCAATCAAAGCCGGCACCCCCCTTTATCACTCTCTGCGCCTCCCGGGGGGCACTTGGAGAACCCCTGATATAAACAACATTAATGAAAAATAATAAAAATCATAATTTATTATGTACCGTATTAGATATAATTTTCCCTTATTAAAACCATCCTTAAATGGTTTTCATCTCCAATGTGTCTTAACTCCACATCATGTGGTCCTGTTGCTACTATTACTAATGGTCAGGGATTTCTGTACCAATGTTGAGAATAGAGTAGTAAATCATAATTACTTATAATGGTAACTCTATTTCAAATCATATATCTGAAAAAAATAAAACTAATTTTTGGAATTTGCCATTTCATGGATTTAAGGCACTTTGTACATAAGCTCTTCAATTTGAGATTACATTTATTCAAAGACTAACATAATATAGTGCAGGAATATTAGACAGAATTTGGGCAAAGTGAGGAAAATTAGTTTATCAAGCTAAAAATTGGTGTAGAGGTTCCTTGAATAGCCTGGATCATAATACTAAAAGTCCCAAAAAATCCCTCATGGGGATCATGCCGCCATCTTGGAAAAATGGCCGCCATCATGGATTTCGTATCCAGCATCACATTGAACGTCATAACTCGGTACCTAAGGGTGATAAGGACATACGGTTTGGTCAGGATAACTTACCAGAATGCTGGCCATCATTTTGACACTACTTAACCTAGTTAACAATCGAAATAGTTATTATAAATCACGTAAACAAACTCTCATAGGGTAGCGTTAAAAGCCATCTTGATGTTCAATGTCGATTTTTCACCTTTTACAGTAATGGGATTGAAAAAAGTACCGATATAAATGTTGTTAAGCACATCAAAACTCACAAATATATGTAATCAACACTTTCGTAAACCAAAAATTACGGGTGTGAGAAGTTGTCAAACATGCGCATGCAACTCGAGGAGCGGCGCGCCGAAGAGGGGGGCTTCACAAAGCCGGTGCAACTGGTGATATAAACATATTCTGTAGGTGCAACTATGCCCCTTTTTTAATGATAAGTAAAATTTTGACACTTTTATATAGAAGGATAGCATCTTGTAACCTAATAAATAATAATAAAAAACAATAACTGCATTTGCATTGTGTTCAGAAGATGCTGCCTTTCCTGAACACTGGTGGGCATATGCACTATATGAAGTCGGTCCACGTCTATCTCCAGCAAATGGCGAACCTGGAGATGACCATGGCAACCAGAGATTTAGAGAAGTTTGTGGAAAGAGGATTCTTTACCGTGCGTAGTTCATCAAAATTCTGGAGTGGCATTTGGTCTGATCGAACAAGTCCTGTTGAAGAAATTTAGGACAACAGGAGGGTTGACTCGAGGGCACGGTGTATCTGATGCTATGCTTGCACGCTGGATACATGCAATGCCAGCTTCAATGAAGATGGTGGAAGCTTTGGAATCCTTTGTTGAAGTGAACACGAGCACGTCCCAGCATCACGTGAAACTTGGGCAAGCTTGCCAAAGGCGAGAATTCAAGCATCTCGAAAATTTCACAGAATGGCTACGTATACATTCTCCTTTCAACAAACCTCAAGATATTTTGTTGTCCATATTAACCGGTGTTATAGGTGACGAAACGGTGACCTGCGACTCAGCTCAAGATATTTTGTTGTCCATATTAACCGGTGTTATAGGTGACGAAACGGTGACCTGCGACTCAGCTTGGGAGATAGGAACCGCAACTTTGAAGAAACTAGAAGGGAAATCGTTCGCCGAAGTTAAACTCCAACGAAAGGACGAAGTTGTCACTCTTGCAGCAATGAGCAATGCAGTTGTTGCCCGAGGTGAGACCGTACCTGTAAATTCGAACCAGCTGTTTCATCGGATTGCGTGTGTCGCTCGAAATGAAGAGGACCTTGTATCTTGCTTTGAATACGAGTTGGCTTTATTGCCGCCAGCGCTGTTTGATGCTTCAACTATCAGAAAAAGTACAAAATCAACTTTACGGACAGTGATAGAGAAGTTGTATGCACGAATGACCTGTCTTCTCGAAGACGTTACCTACGTGTTTGATAGTGGAGATCTCCTGCACCGGGTGGTATGGCCAAAATCGGGAACCTTCGATGGGGTTTGTAAGAACTACATTTCGTACATCAAGGCGAACTATCAAGGGAAAGCTGTTGTAGTGCTCGACGGCTATTCTGAAAGTACCACGATGGACGAGGAGCACATGAGACGACGTGCCAAGACGTCCTCTTCTGAAGTTTTGGTGGATTTGGAAGTGCAAATGGTCTCGTCGCAGCATCAGTTCCTAGCCAACACTTCAAACAAATCAAGATTCGTTGCACTTTCGGGTTGTTGTTTCGAAGAAAAGGGGATTCCAGCTATTCATGCCAAGTCTGATGCGAATCGTCTCATCGTGACAACAGCGATCAAGGAAGCAGAGAAGGGAGATCATGTGGCAATTGTTGGAGATGATACCAATTTGTTGGTACTTCTTTCGAGCCTTGCAGAACGCGATAGAAACGTCTATATGCTCTTGCCACAATCAAAAGCCCATCCGAAGAAACTCTTTGGCTCTACGGAATTGCAGAAGGCTCTTGGGGACATGACCGACAATCTTCTCTTCCTCCATGCCATGTCCGGTTGCGACAAAACTTCGGCTCCCTACAGGAAGGGGAAAGTACACGCGTTCAAGACTTTAAACAATAACCCAGGTCTTCACCAAAGAGTTGCTGTTTTAACAGCGCAGACGCTGCAGTGGAAGAGATCGTGAAGGCAGGGGAAGAATTCTTCGTAGCGTTATACGGAGATAGAACTACAGATAGTCTAAACAAGACAACGTATAGCCAGTACCAGACCATTGCCAAACAACGTCTCCATGCAGACTTCGACCTCTCAAGTCTTCCACCAACATCAGCAGCATCTCGACAGCATAGCCCAAGAGTTTACCACCAAGTGCAGGAATGGCGCCGAATCTCTCTTCCACCTACAGAGTGGGGATGGAAGAAGAACAGAATCGGCAAATTTTTACCGATTCCAACAGAATCTCCTCCCGCACCAGACTTCCTCCTAAACCTCATCAGCTGTAAGTGCAAGACAGGATGCGGCAGCAGATCTTGCGGTTGCCGAAGACAAGGTCTCTCCTGTTCAGCAATATGCAGCAATTTCACCGGTGATGGTTGTTCTAACAAGCCAGAGCCAGATACTCTTGAGGATATGGCGAGTGAGGAACATGAGGACAACCCCGAAGAATTGCCATGCAGATCCTCGCCACCTGTTCGCCACCGAGTCGACTCTTCTGAAAGTTCAACCTTACCAAAGAAAAAGCGTCAAGATTAAGTAAAGTGTCCCGATTTTACCAACACATGACCAATATTAAACGCGTACGATATAATTAATAGTTGGCCTTATTCCTTTACAGGCACACCGCACTACTGCGTCCCGTGGCAGCAGAATCTCCTCTTTTCCGTGTTTGTCGTGTATGTACAAAAGAAATTGTAATGTGCTTAAACGTTAGTGCGTTTATGGTGTGGTAAAAGATAGCAAATAAGCAAATAGCTGCTTAATTTATTTTCTAATATTAACGTTTATCCTTCCTTTTCTATATAAATATAACATACGTAACTAAGAAAGAGAGTTTTAAAGCGCAAAGTTACTGTATTAACAAATTAATTATTGCTTTTTATTATTTATTAAGTTATAAGATGCTATCCTTCTATATAAAAGTGTCAAATTTTTACTTATCATTAAAAAAGGGGCATAGTTGCACCTACAGAATATGTTTACATCACCAGTTGCACCGGCT
Source organism: Meconema thalassinum (assembly GCA_946902985.2). Taxonomy (NCBI): domain Eukaryota; kingdom Metazoa; phylum Arthropoda; class Insecta; order Orthoptera; family Tettigoniidae; genus Meconema; species Meconema thalassinum. The sequence continues at coordinate 971,580,967 of OX336389.2, forward strand.
TTGTGAAGCCCCCCTCTTCGGCGCGCCGCTCCTCGAGTTGCATGCGCATGTTTGACAACATCTCACGCCCGTAATTTTTGGATTACTAAAGTGCTGATTACATGTTTTTGTGCGTTTTGATGAGCTTAACAACATTTATTTCAAATATTGTCATACCGTTTTTAGATGTTCTCGTCACCAAGAAAGAGGATGGATCTTTAGGACACAGCGTTTTTCGTAAGCCAACACACACCAATAGATATCTCCACGCAAGTTCTCACCATCACCCTGCCCAGAAACATGGTATCCTTACAACTCTAACTACCCGGGCTAGGAGGATTTGTGAAGTGTCTTCTTTACAAGAAGAAATTAATACCTTGCGAACCACCTTTGAGAGCAACGGTTATAGCAAGGCTTTGATCTCTACGGTTCTGAAACCAACAAATAATAATAGGACGTCAGTTGAGAAAAGAGATGTAAGAGGAACTGCTTACCTACCTTACATACATAACACGACGGATCGTATTGCTAAAATCCTACGTCGGTACAACATACGGACTGTATTTGGAACTTCTGTTAAGATTAGGCAACTCCTGCGACCAACTAAGGACAGTTTGCCTAAATTGCAACAACCGGGTATCTACAGAGTTCCCTGTACTTGTGGCAAGGTTTACATCGGGCAGACTTCGAGAACAATATGCACTCGCATTAAGGAACATAATAGATGTATCAGGCTCATTCAACCTGATAAATCAGCTGTTGCCGATCATGCATTAACACCTGGCCATGATGTCATGTTCCAAGGAGTGGATGTTCTTGCCCGTATAAAGCAATATCGTCCCAGAATCGTCAGGGAGGCGGTCGAAATACGTAAACACCCAGATAATTTCAACCGCGACACCGGCTACAATCTCAGTGAATCCTGGCTACCTATTATCAGAACCCTGAGAAAGTAATTCACTGCTGCTTTCCGTTGTCCCTAACATGGGGCTATAATGGCGTCCATCTTTGGGCACCTTCTATATGTTCTTTGTTGCTTTCTCTTAGCAATCATTGTCGTATTCCAGATTATTCCTGACGAAGAAAGGCATGGTTTCTTTCGAAACGCGTCGAATTTTAATATAATAAACACGGCATAAGCCCAAAATTCAACATTATGAATAACATTTATTTCGGTACTTTTTTCAATCCCATGACTGTAAAAGGTGAAAAATCGACATTGAACATCAAGATGGCTTTTAACGCTACCCTATGAGAATTTGTTTACGTGATTTATAATAACTATTTCGATTGTTATCTAGGTTAAGTAGTGTAAAAATGATAGCCTGCATTCTGGTAAGTTATCCTGACCAAACCGCATGTCCCTATCACCCTTAGGTACCGAGTTATGACGTTCAATGTGATGCTGGATACGAAATCCATGATGGCGGCCATTTTTCCAAGATGGCGGCATGTTCCCCATGAGGGATTTTTTGGGACTTTTAGTATTTTGATCCAGGCTATTCAAGGAACCTCTCCACCAATTTTTAGCTTGATAAACTAATTTTCCACACTTTACTCTATTCTTCTTACACTAATAAGGACCTTGTCAGTACATTAAAAGCACATTGAAATTTGGGATTGATACATGTTTCAAATGTAAAATTATGCCTTTCATTGGCCCTGCCTTACAGAGTTAACTAAAATTTACATTGTTCATTTTTCCCTTTAAGAATTCTGTCTCAAACTTGGAAAAAACGAGGCTGATGAAGAGTGTATCACATTCTTTGTTTAATTGTCACCTCGAAACATGTACCAATTGTAAATGTATTGACAATGCTGAACCCTTATTATGTTACATTCTTTGAATAAATGTAATCTCAAATTGAGTGACTCCCTACAGAACCATTAAGGCATAAAATATGTTTACCTGCATGTTTATGTAATAACTGCAATACTTCTAATTGATTTTTTTTTTTTAAATTTATATAGGAACTACATGCTCACCTCAATGGATCACTAAGCAGTCGAACTGTTACAGAGCTCCATCAGATGTCTGAAAACCATACCCATGTTGATGCTGACCATTTGAAATTGTGGGAGAGTCTTATAAGCAAAGGTGTTGGACAGTCACTAGAAGAGTATGTAACATTTTTTTTGTTTTTTTGTTTAGACGCTTAGTGTGGAATTTATTCAATTAATTCCAAAGAGCCATAGGCTCGTACAGAGGAATTGTACCGTAATATGTGTGTTCACACACCAAGGAAGAAAATTCTGAAGGTAACACAAATTGATGAATAAGGACATAGGCCTATTATAAAGTTGATACCATATCTAAGATTGTTTAGACCAAGGTCCCTTAAAATGATAAGCACTTACGATTTTTAACTACATAACTTATTTGATGTATTAAGATACATGGAATTTTTCCCACAATACTTTCATAGTTTTCCTCTTAAATACTGACAAAGTTGGTGCACTTTTTACTTCATCAGGAAGTTTATTATATGACTGTGATGCAGAGAACTTGAAACTATTTCTACCATATTTAGAAGAGTGAATTATATATAAGGCTACGTCCTTCGCATGCCTAGTTCCATAAGAATGATTGTCCGAGTTCAAGATGTAGGGAGAGCTATAGAGTATTGTGTTGTGTTTAATCTTGTATATTAGCATAGCTGCTCGAAGTTCTGCACTTATGCTGAGGGGTAGAATTTTACTTCTGATGTACAGATCTTTTACTGGAGTACAGTAAGGAAGGTTAAATATGTTTCTAATAGCCCTATTCTGAATAGTCATTAAATCATTCAGTGTGGATTTCCTGCAGTGAGCCCAAATAACATTTAAATATTGGAGCTTGCTATGTACAAGTGAATAGTAGATTTGTTTTACAAGGTTTAGGGGAATAAGATACCGAAGTTTCCTTAGGATCCCTACTATAGGCAAGAGTTTGTTAGCAATTCGTTCAACGTGTTCAATCCAGGTCAGGTGTTTGTCGATGATTAGACCTAAATACTTTGCCTGATTAACCTCTTTTATTTCAATATTATTTATATATATTTTGTCATGTGTGATTTCTTTCATGCTTTGTTTTGAAATTACCATGTAATTGGTCTTCTGTAGGTTCATTGTTAATTTATTGGCCTGGAACCATTGTGAGAGAGTATTTATATCTTGTTGCACATTTTGTATGATTTCAATTATGTCTTTCCCAGTGTAGAAGATATTTGTATCATCTGCATACAATTTGATATGCCCTCTCAAATTACATTCCACAATATCATTTTTTATAAATTAAGAATAATGTAGGTCCAAGTATAGATCCTTGTGGAACGCCATGAGTTATATATTTTCCTGAACTTATGCATTTATTCAAAGCTACATGCTGCTTTCTTCCAATAAGGTAGCTTTGGAACCATTTTAGAGCTATACCTCGGACACCAGCATTTTCTAATTTTGACAACAGTATTTTATGATCTACTGTATCAAAGGCTTTTGTGAGATCAATAAATAACCCAACTGCCATATTATTTTTGTCAATAGTTTCTTGTAGCATTGTTATTAGGTCAATAGTTGCTGCCTCAGTACTAGAATTTTCCCTGAATCCATATTGCATATTATGAAAGAATGTATTCTTGTTCAGAAATGAAAGCAATCTTGTTTTTACTACTTCTTCCAGAATTTTTGAAACTACCGATAAAATAGAAACAGGTCTATAATTATTTGGATTTCTTTTGTCACCACCCTTAAATATAGGAACTACTTTGGCCACTTTTAAGTCATCTGGTATCATGCCAGTAACTAAGGACTCATTAATCATTTCAACCAAGATTTTAATAAATGATTGCATATTGTTTTTAATGAAATTTGTCTTGATCCTATCTAAGCCACAGCTCTTTTTATTCTTTAAATTTGTGATGATGGACTTGACCTCTGCTTCATCTGTTGGATATAAGTAGAGGGAATTTGACAGCTTGTGGTTCTTACTGAGGATTTCCTTCTGTTCAGGAATAGCTTTTGCTAGACTTCCAGCAATGTTTGTGAAGAACAAGTTAAATGATTCACATAGCTCTTGATTGTCTGTGATAATTTTGTTGTCTATTTCAAGTGAAGTGCATGTCTCAACTGTTGGTTTTTTGTTGTGTGTGATTTCTTTGATAGTCTCCCAAGTTTTATTGGAATTGTTTCCATATGTTCTGAATTTTTCTGAGTAGTAATTTGACTTTAGTCTTCTTTTTAAGTTTGTTACACTATACCTGCATCTACAGTATTCTTGGTTCATATCATTATTATTTTTGTGAAGGGGATTTTTGAGCTTTGCATGCAGAGTGTCTCGTTGTTTTATAAGTGTAAGGAGTTCAGCTGTGACCCATGGTAAGTTAGTAGTCTGTCTTTTATTGTTAGTATTGTTTGTTATTTTTCTTTGGCTATGCCTATTCCTTAGATCCAATTGTTTGATGAAAGAGTTATATAGAGAGTTAACAGTACTGTTTGCATCATTATGGGAATCTGCGTTTATAGATATATTAGTTTCAGGAGTGTGTTGCCTACCCCAAGAGTCCTCGTGTGTTGTTGATTTTGTCGAGTTATTTGACTGAGTGTACGTGCTATAATTGGTCTTGGAAATATCAAGAATTAATATACTGTGATCACTAATATCATTGCTGACATTTGATATTTTATAACTTAATTCTGAATTGTTTAGTGACACGTGATCTATTAAGGTAGCTGCAGTGTCACAAAGTCGTGTAGCATATTTAGTGTTGCACTGTTTAAAACCATAGCATGCTATTAGATTTAGATATTTCCTTCTTAATTGATCATCAGCTAGGATATCAATGTTGGTATCTCTGAGGAAGATGCATAATTTATTGTTTATCTGGCTAAGATAACTTTCAAATGAATTTAAGAAGGGTATGGCATTGCTTCTATTGGGGTTATATGCTGCAATAATATCAATGCTTTTATATGTTGGCCTATTACTTTTAACATCATCTCTGAATACCTCAATCCACATCAAACTATGATTCATTTCACACTTTCTTTTAACATTCACTTTCCATTTGTGTGATACATAAATACCCAGACCCCCACCAACTTTGTCATCTCTATGAGCAAACACGCTTGTGAAATTGTTGAAGTTATAAAAATCTGCCTCATTACTTTTCACCCAGGTTTCTGTAACTACCAATACATCTATCTGACCTATCATTTGCATGAGAATTTCAATGTCATCAAGCTTATTCCGAATACTTCTGCTATTAATGTACAAACACCTAACCTCTCCACCTAATTCTAATGAGTTTATGCATGCACTTATATTAGAGTCCTGTTGCATGAACTCATCCAAACAGTTGTACTTGTGTTCACTGCACTGTACTTCACCTAGGTGTCCACTTGTAGTCAGCGCTTTCTTCTCTCTAAACAATAAGATATCATCACTCGTTCTATCAATTAGTTTTCCGAGAGTAAAAACTTGGCAACTCTGTTTAAAAGTTTTCCAAATTTCATTGTTCCTCTTCTATTGAGGTGGAGACCATCATAAGCAAGGTCCCTGTCTTGTAACCAAGAGTTCCCTTCTAAAAAAATAATGTTTTTTTCACTACACAACCAATCCAGTGTTGAATTCACGGCATTAATGTATCGTGGGTCTATGTCACGTCTTTGTAATACACCACTAACACACACTCTTGAACTCGGAAAGGCACTTTTCACTTCGTCCACGAGCTTGTCCATGTCATTCATAATGTGAGTTGGTGTTGGAGAACTGTTCAAGCAATTGGTCCCTACATGAATCATTACCACCTCAGGGTCTTCTCGAACCTCGTTTGCCCATACCTTTCTAGTTAATTGCTCAGTTCTTATTCCTGGATAGCAATAGACTGCGGCATCATTAACTACTGGGCCTACATTTCGCAGAATTGAGTCACCCATGACAAGTACACTGGGACGTCTCCTTTTCTTACACACTTCTTAATATAGAATGAGTGGAAGAAGCTAAGCCAACAGCTTATCCCAATCCTGAATTCAGTTCTACCTACATTTATCGAGACGTTACTAAAATGTAGTTTTACAGGGCGAGTCAAAAATAACCTGAACTGTCATTCTTATGAGGGGCTCATAAAACAATCATCATCATCATCATTTTCCAGCTCCAGTTTCCCGGGTGTGATATACAAGCGCTCGCCATTTCTTTCTGTCAATGTTATTAGTTTCTGAGATAATGATACCTCTTACTTCATTTTAAATAGAACTATACTTTTGTTACTAGTTCAGCAAGTGTTGTTTTCCAGCAAGTGTTATATTAACTAATTTGTTGATGTGAATATTTTCATTTTAGCGTTTGTAGTGAATGTTTGAAAAATATTTTCAAAATGAGTGTAAAATAGAATGACTAAGCCATGTTTTTGGGGCAGATATTCTAGATGATTTTCCCTTAAAACAACAATCACCATCTTACTTAACATAAATCCTCTGAATTGATAATGTGTGGAAAAGTGTTAAAAGTGAAAATAATGAGAGTGAGTGCAAAAACAATATAAGGGGAGGGGCAAATTCAGATGGTGAACATCTCTGTAATGTTGGTAGATGATTATAATATCAGTAATAGTTTATTAAGCCAATGACTTGGCCATATCGAAACTCCAAAGTTAAGCAACATTGGGCTTGGTCAGAACTTGGAAAGGTGACTGGTTCTGGGGGACCATATGCTGTTGGTGGGGGAAGGGAAGGAGGAGCAGAAAAGAACTGGCCTCCCTGCCTCAAGTAAACTCTGGCTCAGGACTATTATAGAGTGGAAAAACAGTGCAGAATGATATGCTGTGTGTTAATAAAATAAGTTTTGTTTATAGTGATATAAACGAGAAAACTGTGTGGTGCCTTTTGTGTCATTTTTCCACTGAAGCATATTCATAAGAATCATGTTTCTCATGATTAAATCGATTCCTACACCTCTGCTATTGAAATAAGGTATGAATTACTTATTTATGGTAAATTGCACTATATTATGCATCTTTATCTTTTGTGTTTACAGAAAACATTCTTTTTATAAAAATTATATCTGCTCACAATCAAAATTTATTACACTTGGCAAGGGTTAATTATTCAGATATTTTTTTCCAAGGAAATTAGCATACAAACTTACAATATTCAGGCATATTTGGAGATATAGTATTATACCCTTGTAACATTTATGACCTTCTGGATGGTACACCGTTCAACCAGGCATGCTTGATCCTGAAAAATTTCAACTTGCATTTTCTCTAAAAGTGTGCATCTGATTTTCAAAATAATTACATGTCTGAATTTGGCTGGTTGAGATCTGCAGTACCACTGACAGAAATCATTACTAGTAGTGGGATGAGGGGGAAGCTGCTTACTAACTTATTGAGCCCTCCTCGTAGCGGCCCCGAACCTGATATCTCGCTAACCAATCATGGGTTTTGAACATACAGGGTGTCCTAGCACTGGTAGTAATGCCCCATACTCTCCTATAGCCTCTTTAGTTAATTAAAAGACAAAAACTAAAAGGTCATCCGCGAGTAGTGGGGTAGTGTATATTGTGTTGCAAGTCGCGTGTGTGCTTGAATACGTATGGCTATGATGGGAAAAGGTTAGGTGGTGGGAGAGGACTAGGGTTGAGTGAGGGCTCGTTTAGATGGTATTTTTTCCGCTCTATTTGATGGTGAGGTTATTTTTTAAAATGGGTGGAATTTGGAAACAATTTGAGGTAAACGTGTGTTTTTGACATTTGGGCGATTAGTGTTTTTTTTATGCATGCGCACTTGAGGGCTTTTGTAAGAGAGCGGGTTTTTTAAATGATTATTTATAGATGAGTTTTTTTAAATATTTATTTAAATAAACCCCAAAAAACTAATAGGTCATCGGCTTTTTAGTATCTTGCTAACCAATAATGGGATTTAAACATGTGGGGTGTTGTAGGACTCGTGGTGAACTCCCCTTTCCTATGGATGAGGTATGTCCACCCCAAAATAAAAACTACCCTTACCCGTGGGTGAAATAGTAATTTTTTTGTATGCATACGAACTTGGCGACTTTTGTAAGAGAGCAGGCTTTTTAATGATTATTTATAGATGAGTTTTTTTTAAAATTTATTCAAATAAACCCTAAAACTAATAGGTCATCGGCTTTTTTGTATCTCGCTAACCAATAATGGGATTTAAACATATGAGGTGTCGTAGGACTCGTGGTGAACTCCCCTTTCCTATGGACGACGTATGTCCACCCCAAAATAAAAGCTATCCTTACCCGGGGGTGAATTAGTGTTTTTTTTTGTATGCATGCGAACTTGGCGGCTTTTGTAAGAGAGCGGGCTTTTTAAATGATTATTTATAGATGAGTTTTTCTTAAATATTTATTAAGAACCAAAAAACTAATAGGTCATCCGTTTTTAGTATCTCGCTAGCCAATAATGCGATTTAAACATATGGGGTGTCGTAGGACACGTGGTGAACTCCCCTTTTCTTTGGACGAGGTATGTCCACCCCAAAATAAAAACTACCCTTACCCGGGGGTGAAATAGTATTTTTTTATGCATACAAACTTGGCGGCTTTTGTAAGTGAGCGGGCTTTTTAATGATTATTTATAGATAAGGTTTTTTAAATATTTATTTAAATAAACCCAAAAACTAACAGGTCCATCGGCTTATTATTATCTCGCTAACCGATAATGCGATTTAAACATATGAGGTGTCATAGGACTCGTGGTGAACTCCCCTTTCCTATGGATGTGGTATGTCCACCCCAAGATAAATACTACCCTTACCCGGGGGTGAAATAGTAATTTTTTTGTATGTGTGCCCACTGACGGCTTTTGTCAAAAGGGCCTAACTACGGTACACTTTTGTTAATATTTTCTGAACCCCTGATGGGATTTTGCCATTGGCAGTATCCTAGCACTTGGGGTGATGCCCCGCTTTTGAATGTATGATTCATTTTTGTCAAAAAGGCCTAACTACACTTTTGTTAATATCTCGCGAACCAATCATGCTAGGGACTTGTATGAGGGGTCCTAGCACTTGGGGCGACGTACCCCTTTGAGGGGTGAAACTACCCCCCCCCCAAAAAAAAAAAATTGAAAAATCAATATCTTGGAAACTAAGTACCCTAAAATTAGCTGTGTTAGCGTTAAAAATAGGTGATGATATAGGCTTTTACCTCGATTGGTCATTTCACCCCTAAAACAGTACGGTAAATAGTCATTTTACGAGAAAAAAAAGTGTTAAACACTTGAAAATGATAAATGAACCTAAGATCTTTTGTTTTTTATGAAAAATAGTAGGGGGTGAAAACTACCCCCAAATTGAAAAAAATCGGTATCTTGCAAACTAAGAACACTAAAATTAGGTTTGATAGTTGAAAAATAGGTGATGACATATGCTTTTACCTCGAAAGATTATTTCACTTTTGAAACAGGGAATAGTAATGTTACAGGTGAAAAAGGTATTAAACATCTAAAAGCATAAGCGTTTTGTGAAACCATGCTTTAATGGACGTGTGTATAGAGGAAGATTATTATTATTATTATTATTATTATTAGGTGATTATGGATTAATGTAATAATAATAATAATGTTATTGGTTTTACGTCCCTTTTAACTACACTGGCTTTTAGAGACGCCGGGTTGCCGGAATTTTGCCCCGAAGGGGATCTTTAACGTGCCAGTAAATCTACTGACACGGCTCCCTCGCATTTGCGCACCCTCAAATGCCAGCTGGCTGCACCAGGTTTCGAACCTGCAACCTTGGGTTCAGCAAGCGAGAACGTTACCCCTGAGGCACGCAGCCAGACATGGATTAATGTGTATATATAGCTAATGAATAAGGCTACAGAGTTGTATGAGGTATTGTACAAGTCAGGATGGCTAACCTGTTGCCATGCCCCATGAATTTACCCAAAAGAGTTAAAACGCTAAGGTTATCGACCTGAGATTTTATAAACTAATTATGGGAGAGGATGAAGTAAGGTGTTGTTTTGGACTAACAATAGCTAACCCTTTCGAATGATTCATGAATTGACCCAAAACGTTTTACCTGACAAGACTGAGTGTACCCTGTTGCAGCCTTTAGAAAATCGAACCCGGACCTCTGTGGAGACAGCCGAGTGATAAAGTTGCATTTTAAGCAAAACACATGTTTGAATGCATTTGCGCTAGTTGCTGCCTGTGCTCGGACTAGGTAGGCAGAACTTGTGACACTTCATGATAAGAATAGTGCACTGTTGTCAGAAAGTATTAGGATTCTTGTCTGACTGATAGCACATGTAGAGTTCAAGCGCTCTGCTCTTCACAACTTAGGCAAACACTACTTACTTACTTACTTACTTACTTCCTTATTGCTCAGCGCTAGAGTCCCTGAAGAACCTTGGCCTCCTTTATCACCTGCCTGGACGCTAGGATAGTTGTAATTCAAAAGCCCACGGCCGCCCTCTTTCTAATTCTACACTGTACACCGCAGTTAAAATCAAAACATTCATGATCTGGTCAGGAATTGAAGCTGGTGTTGTTTCGAAGAAAAGACAAGCGTTCTATAAACTTAACCACTTAACCCCTAATGGTTTGGGTGATCGTAAAGATGAAAATTAAATCTAAACTATAACTAAAACTAACTACACACTTATATACTAGAAGGACATAAGGAATAAAAAAATGGCCCTCAACCCTCAGGAATATGGATTTAGGGAGTTGGAAGGAAGGAGAGCCATGAAATGCAGATAGAAAAGTAAAAGAGGAGAGGCTCTGCCCCAGAGGTAATGGATAAAAGGGGTAAACCTAAGCATGCTCAGGAATCCCTTGGGGTCGCCAACTTCCAAACTGATCAGTCGTAAGCCCCCATAGGAAAGGGGAGTTCACCATGAGTCCTACAACACCTCATATGTTTAAATCCCATTATTGGTTAGCGAGATACTAAAAAGTCGATGACCTATTAGTTTTTTGGGTTTATTTAAATAAATATTTAAAAAACTCATCTATAAATAATCATTTAAAAGGCCCGTTCTCTTACAAAGGCCGCTAAGTTCGTATGCATACAAAAAAATAATTACTATTTCACCCCCGGGTAAAGGTAGTTTTTATTTTGGGGTGGACATACCTCGTCCATAGGAAAGGGGAGTTCACCACGAGTCCTACGACACCCCATATGTTTAAATCCCATTATTTGTTAGCGAGATACTTAAAAGCCGATTGCCTATTAGTTTTTTGGGTTTATTTAAATAAATATTTAAAAAAACTCATCTATAAATAATCATTTAAAAGGCCTGCACTCTTACAAAAGCCCTCAAATGCGCATGCATAAAAAAAACAACACTAATCGCCAAAATGTCAAAAACACACGTTTTCCTAAAATTGCGTTTCCAAATTCCACCCATTTAAAAAAATAACCTCAGCATCAAATAGAGCGGAATAAATACCATCTAAACGAGCCCTCACTCAACCCTAGTCCACCCCCACCACTTAATCTTTTCCCATCATAGCCATACGTATTCAAGCACGCACGCAACTTTCAACACAACATACACTACCCTACTACTCGCGGATGACCTTTTAGTTTTTGTCTTTTAATTAAATAAAGAGGCTATAGGAAAGTAGGGGGCATTACTACCAGTGGTAGGACACACTGTATGTTCAAATCCCATGATTGGTTAGCGAGATATTAGGTTCGGGGCCGCTACGAGGAGGGCTCAATAAGTTAGTAAGCAGCTTCCCCCTCATCCCACTACTATTACTATATGAGAAATTCATCAGAGTAAAAAAAAATAAAAAATCTCAATAGTTCAGAAGATACTTGAGGTGGGCTTTTTTTTATTGGAGGTAGCCAGTAGCGGCTGGTAAGAAAAATTGTGTGTGTGCACTCTTTATAAAAGACATCTAAATTTGATATAAATAGATGCATATCTAAGCATACAAAATGACTGTCTCATCACAATGTTACTCTATTTTCTCCAAGTTCACTTGGAGTCGGTTTTTCGACACCTCGATATATTGCTGTTCTATATTCCCTCCTGAATGCACAATGAAGCTGTTGTCTAATTTGTTACTTTCCTAGTACTTGTAATTCCAATTCTGCATTCATGTACGGTTTTGATTGTTCACATTTGTCGATTTTAGTTAGATTTCATTAGAAAGCTACCTATTGCAAAGGGTACCATTGCGACTTCCGGAAGAAAATTGACATATATTCGCGTTTCACATCCACCAGATCCCAAAACCACCGTCTGTTCAAAAGTTTATATATAATGTACAGTATATGTATAGGCCTACATAAAATATAACCATTCAAAATCTCGGACGAGTTCACTAACGGGCAAAATTGGACCAAGGAGTTGGAAATGGGGGGAAAGTGAAATATTGCTATAGCTTTCCTAGTAGACTTTGTTAAAAAGATACAGTCAGTCTGAGAGACTAGACTTTATGTCATTTCAATTGACGCATGCTACAAAGGCTCAGGAGGGCTCTTTCAACAGACTTCATTACCCATTAACTTAGGTTTCCCGCGCGGGGAACGGAGAGCGGGAGGTGCACTCTGCTGCATGACGTCACGCATTCGCCATCACCGTATCGCATAACGCCAGACCCCAGGAGTAAACTGAGACTCAACAGACTCCATTACCCTTTAACTTAGGCTTCCTGCTCGGGGAACGGAGTGCGGGAGGTGCACTCTGCTGCATGACGTCATGCACTCGCCGTCTCCGTATCGCATAACGCCAGACCCCAGGAGTAAACTAAAACTCAGTGCATATGCACTGAACAACATGATAACATCATACATGCCGTAACCGTAACGCATAACAATAGACCAAAGCATAACGATGAAGTCGACAAGATCATTTGAAATGATAAAACTGACTCCATTCAAGGTTCGTACTATTTTTCTAATAAGGGCCAAGTGCTTATCTTCGTAATTTTGACCAAAGGGGTGGGAAAAATTGAGTTTTTAGAGAAAATAAATCATACCTCCCTTAATAGGCACAATATCAAAACAGTTTAAAATAGCCAACACCCCTCTAAAATGTAACAACATTTTTTGTCTCAAAGAATATTTGATATGACCCACCCTTACACCAAGAGATGAGCAAAATGTTTCAGGTATTATAAGAAGATGCTGTATGCTAAACATGTGGAACTTTCGTAGGTACACTGTACAACAATATTGGCAAATTTAGTAAATTTGAAGCATTTTTCTTTGCCCGGTGAAATCTACCTCCGCTTCCGGTGTGCAGAGAGGGATTTTCTTTTTTTGTGCAAGTAGTACGACTTTAAGCACGGAAAACAATACATCCTCTTGGTTAGTTCACAGCCACAAGCCCACTCATAATAACTTGCTATAACTTAATCATGGAATAAGCGATTTCTAGCCTTCCCTTTGCACAGGGATGTTTGAATTAAATTCAGGTTTGGAATAGGTCTTGAAATAAAAATCCACAGCCTGTTCCAGTTATTCGACCGGGTCAGGGATGGAATGAATGAAACCCCCGGCCCCATCTAGCGGCGAGGATACGAACTGCGCCGGCTGCCGAAGCCTTTCGAACGGAATAGGTCTTCCCATTTCTTATTATATGGCCACCTTTTCTTGCAGAGTAAGTTGGGACGATATAATAGTTTTTAAATCCTGAACAGTAGAATTCCACCTCGGCCATCCTGAAAATGATTTTCATGGTTTTCAATTTTTATCACTAGGCAAATACCAGGACGGTTCCCTTCAGGCCAACGGTCAAAATCCCTTCTTTGACCCTGAATTAGACCCAAGTTTGCGGTCACCTGTCACCATCCCCAGTTGCATTTGCTGACAAAGTGTGTTTGGCTCCCAGACACCGTCCTTGCGACGGTAGAGGAATGGTCCTCGCTATGTTCGTGGGTAAAGCCCAGCTGGGAGGATAAGCTATTAAATACTTAATAATGTACACGCACTCAAATATTCCACACTTTAGAAACACCCTTGTGACAAATACTTGCCACGGCCAAGATCAACAAGATATATATTATAGGCTGCGTTAATCCTCCAAATACAATCATACTGGACCTTAAAAATCTGCAAATTATAAAGAAATGTTATGAAACTGAATTCACTGTTACAACTATAGACTATATAATATCATACAGTTGGCTGTATGGATGTGGTTTTTAAATGCACATTGAAAATTAAATGGCAGTGGCGCTATTATACAAGCTGCGTAAAGACACAACCTTTCAAACTCAACTGCGCATGAAACTCTACTTGGTACAACAATTCACCAACAGATAGTGTGGTAGCTCCTGCACACTAGCGGTCATCACTTCTTCGTCTGTCAATCAGATGCCACAGAAGGAGATGGAAAATAAAACGGAGCATGCGCAGTTCTTTTCGCTAGGCAAGGATTTGGCTCCGATTCTATTGTTGTCAACACACATCCCCCTCTTGCCCCCCCCCCCCCCCTTCTGCCGTCAAGCCTAAACGCTGGCTACAAAGCTGCAAGTGGCGAACGGCGATCTTTGATGATACCCGAGCCAGCACACAAGCAACGTACAGTGAGGCGCAACAAACGCGGTACATTTAAATGTAAAAAAAGAGGTATCCTGGTTATTTGTTGACGCTTTATAATACCATAAAATCTTATATTATTTTTTATATTCATAAAATTGAAATGTGAACGACAATATTGCCACCCTGCCACCAGGCGGGACAAATGCTAGGAAGAAGAAGAAGAATATTGCAAGAATGGGTGTGCACTGGCTCCAGGGCGAACACCCAGAAACCGCCACTGGCTGTAGCAGCCTTTCCTCGATCTCATAATCCCTCAGGATGCTCAGCATCTTTTCTCCGGGTGCTCTATCATACGCCTTTTCTAGATATGAAGTTTAATGTTTTTCTGTTGGTCAACACAACAATCGTGTTGACCGACTGAAAAATATCAAACTTTGTGTACTAATTAGGGAAGTATCAGGTAAGACAGGTCGAAACCTATCTTGAAACTTTGTGGATGCAATCATTGTACTATAAGAGGACAAGGTGCGGAAAATCAGCCGCCAGATTGAACTGCAAGGCTCCGAAATCATGTGGCGAATCTCTCATATAATCAAAATATACGAGAGGCGTACTATATTGTTTTACACTTTATTTTTTTCTACCCAAATGAAGTACATTACACATCAGTTGTTACGTCCTCCTTCTCAACATAATCTCCTTGTAACTTTGTGCACTTTTGCCATCGATGTGTCCAGTCTCTCCAGACATTCCTGAAACTATTTTTTCGGAGTGCTGCGTACCCATGCATTGACAGCTGTGTCCAGTTCTGTAAAATCCGCAAAACGGCGGTCATGCAATGGAAGCATAGGAGAGTCCACCGCCAAAGAAATGTCGAACAGTGCCATCAGTTGGCAAGCGAATGGCGACAGTGTTCTGGGACACAAAGGGCATCATCCTCATTGACTGGCTGGAATTTGGGGCCACGATTAACAGTGCAGCAAATGTGGCAACCCTTATGCGCTTACGTCTTGCCATTCCAACTAAAAAAAAGCAAAGCCAACTCCGTACAGGCCATGGAGGCCCTGGGAGTAGTGAAAGGTAGAGGCTTCCACCCTTTGTAACATCGGCGCTAGATGGGGTAGAGTTGTCAGCTCCACGCCCGGCCGTCTTTGCTCCCAGGAATTACCTTGGTACTCCTTTCTGGTGTAGGCTGAGTGAACCCCAGGGCTATTTGCGTTTCCGAAAGTGGTAGTTTTGTTTCTAAAATCCACTACCTTCCAACTAAGTGGCCAGGAAAATGGGCTAAAGGTGTGCTTCTGCAACATGACAATGCCCACCCCCACACTAGCCGAGAGAACATTGCTGCCATTGATCAAATGGGATTCACGGTGCTGCCACACCCCCCATACTCTCCCGACTTGGCACCACCTGTTCGGGAACATGAAGAAAGCTCCTGGACACAGCTGTCAAGGCATGAGAACGTAGCACTCCGAAAGAATGGTTTCAGGATTGCCTGGAGAGACTGACACATCAATGGCAAAAGTGCATAAAGTTACAAGGAGATTATGTTGAGAAGTGGACGTAACAACTGATGTGTAGTGTACTTCATTTGGGTAGAAAAAATATAGTGTAAAACAATATAGTATGCCCCTCGTATATATATAAAAATCAATGTTACGGGATAGTATCATATAAATCAATGGGAAGTAGCGAGTATCGTACATGTTGTAATGGACAGCACTGACGGCCCAAACACTCAAGGCTGGTAGGAAGCAGCCGCACGCTCCTGTCAGTTTATACGCCCCGCCTCACTACTACTCCAAGTGCCACAGGGATGTCCAGCTCTGCGTCTACCAGGATGTCAGGTACGATTTCGGAGCCTTGCAGTTCAACCTGGCAGCTGATTTTCCACACGTTGTCCTCTTATAGTACAACGTTTGCGTCCACAAAGTTTCAAGATAGGTTTCGGCCTGTCTTGACTGATACTTCCCTGGTAAGGCAACACTGAAAATGGCTTCAAACACCATCATTTTCTAGATACACAAAACACATACACAACTGTTTATTCCTCTTGTAGCATTTCTCAATAACTTAGTGCCTACTAAAAATTTGATCTTGACATTCTCATTCTGGTCTAAAGCCACATTGCTTTTCATCCATCTTACTCCCGGCCAATGATTGAACTTTCCTTTCTACAATGCCTGAGTATACTTTGCCCAGGATACTTATCAAAGAAATGCCTCTCTAATTTCTGAAATCTCTCCTGTTACCTTGCTTATAAATTGGGGCGATTACTGCTTTTGTCCAATCAGAGGGTACCTTTCCTAAATCCCATGGCAATTCCATTATCCTATGCAACCATTTCATCCCTGCTTTCCAACTATACTTTACCATTTCTAGCCGTAAATTAACATGTAAAAAAGAAAAGATGTATATAGGTTTTATATGCATATGCTCTGTAAACTTGGAGGGGCGTTGTGGCTCAGCGGTCTAGCTGTATGCCTCTCACCGAGGCGGACCGGGTTCGATTCCCGGTCAATGCATGTGGGATTTTCGATGTGAAATGCCATGTCCTGTGGTTCGGATTCCACGTAAAACGGAGGTCCCGTGGCTTATGATCGCGAGATGAACGGTCACGTTAAACTACAAGCTTCCTTTTTTTCTGTAAACTTGGAGAATGGTATTGATATTTGGCCAGAAATTCCGTGTCTGTCATCACTCCTCTGCCTCTTGACCAGTGGCGGTTCTTGCTGTAGTGCAATGGCACAATGAACCCCCACTAAATTTGACAATATATTTAGCATTTTGTCTCTCTACGTTACAGCAATATTTGTCAGAAAACAGCGTGGAGTTCAAATGCAGGTAACGAGCGTGGGGATGTCGAGCCGGCGCAAGATCTGGTTTGAACCCCCAGTCTTGGTCAAACTTTCCTGCAGGGAATAGACAAGAAAGGTAGAGTGTGGGCATGGGACATGAAGCGGTGCGGGGGGTAGAAGGGAGAGAACAGTGGATACAAGCGAAACGTGTATCTATCCTACACGCATGCGCAATAAGATTACTGAATTCTATCAATAGCCCAGCCACTGCCGGCAGTGAGCCCAGCACCGGCCCTTCAAGGTTGCGGAAAAGGTACACACTCTGCCATCTCTTGACGTGTGTGTAAAATAATGCGGCCAATGTGAACATAAAGCGAAAGTCGCCTCTAGGGGCACTTTTCAACGGGTGCTTCATGGCTGCCACACTAGACTGTTTATATGCGCCCGTAATTTATCCGTGAATTTATCTATATAAAGTAAACTACCTAGCTATTTGTTGTATTTGAAGGCTAATTAAATAAACGATTCAGTTAGATTGAAATAATACCAATAAAATAGCAGAAAAAGGTGTCTTGTTACGCTCCGGAGTAACCCAAATCGCTACTGTAGTTCCACTATTTTCTCAAGTTTAAGTTAGTCACACTGTCAAGAGCGCGAACGTAAATTACTTTCAGTATTCCCTTGTGCCTATTACTGTGTGAAATTAGTGACTGTGTAATTCGATTATTTTTTCCTGTGTGTGTGTGTGACAGCCCGGCAGGTAGGGAGAAACAATATGGCTTTAAATAATGTCCAAAGGCTTATGAAAACTAACTTTTCCTCTCTTACGTTAGAGCAAATAATAGAGATAAAAGCAGTAGGGCGGCCAACCAGACTAAAAATAAAGATAAGAGGATTGTTCGGAAATTTAAACCGGACATATACAAGAGAGCAGAATGGATTTGTGGGTGTAATATTGTTAATAGATATTTCTGTTTCCCATGTTTGTGTTTCTCAAATGGGGATGGAGAAGGAAACTGGACAAAAGTAGGTGTCACAGACCTTGGCAGTTTGTCACAGAAAATAAAGAAACATGAAAGTTCAAAAACACACATGATTGTTGAGCTTGAATATGATCTCCTGGGTAAGCATGATATTCGACAGCAGCTTGACAGTGCTTACAGGCAATCTGTGGAAAGACATAATAATCAAGTGCGGAAGAATCGTTATATACTATAAAAAATCATTGACTGTGTAAAATTCTGTGGTGCCTTCGAATTAGCACTTCGTGGGCATGATGAGACAAATGAATCGTCAAATCCTGGCATATTTAAGGGCCTCGTCAATTTTAGTTCAGAGCTAGATGTTGCGCTTAGAGATCACATGCCTGAAGCAACAGTTTTTAAGGGCACCTCGAAAGAAATTCAGAATGAATTACTCTCTTGTATGCTTGAAATCTGTCATGAGAAAATAAAGAAAGAAATATTCACAGCGGACTTTATCTCGATAATAGCAGACGAGACTGTTCTCATTTGCGAATAATTAGTTTGTTAATTTTGTAAGTTTTGGTAATGTCAAAGGTCAGACCAGAATTCATTTTTTCATAACCTCTTTTTCGTCACCATGTGCTTGTGACAGTTCATCTTGTGTTTCACTTTCTTGTTTAAACTAACCATATTTAAAATGATTTACATACTTACTTGTTAGTGTATAAGTCATATTTCGACATTTTTTCTAAGTGTTAAGGTCTTTCTTCACGACTTGAGACCGCATGGCAGACTGGTCTCTGTGAGCTACGCGCTTATTGGCCTTCGCCATGACGTGGCCTCGCTCCAGCCAATCACCGCGCTTCTTCCTTACAACGTGGCATGATGTCTCCATTCTCGGCCGTCGAAGCTTCGAGAACCTTGGCTTCTTTGCTATTTAAGAGGCTGGCAGACCCATCCTCGTTGTGATTTACCCGTTAGCTGCCAGGCTAACCACCCGTCTTGCATACCGGACGAAAAACTGCAAGTTGTTTAAATGTACCATACTTAAATTGTGCATCAAGAAGTGTTTATACATAACCTTCGCCATGTCTTCCAAGACATATTCAAGACACCTTCAACGTGTTCCTGCGACATGAACATTAAGATGTCAACTATACATCTTCAAGTGCTACGGAAATCTATTCCTACACAAGTTCTTACTAAGTGAATGTTATCACTTCGTCTTCATGCTACAAGTCTTTAACTTTTGCAATAGCTAAGGTCATCCTTACTACTCAACAAGTGTTCTACGTGACATCAGTGAAATCAGTTAAGTACTTTTGTGAAAACAACCACAACTTGACATGAACTATGTCATCTTCTTTGTACTCAAGTGTTCTACACACACGTGGGATGTTACCCACACTTTGTTCTAAAGATAAGTATTCTTACATAACCTGTACTCGTGATATTTCACGTTCTTTCTGTTCTATCGTGTTAGCTTTATACAAACCCGTTTTAGAAGATTCCTCAATTTTAATATCTCGGTTTTCTTCTTCCCACTCCTTCTAGTGGTAAAACATATCTGCTGGCTTTAGCCATTTTTTTCCTTTTGAGAATAATTTCTTTATTTCTTGTGCATATCTGCATCTGTCATTGCACCTTTCAAGGTTTACTTGCAGATAATAGGCCTACTTGCCTACCTGCTTCTGCCATCTCCATTTCTTAGGAAATCTTGAATGATTAACCTACATGCAGTTCATGCCTCCTGTGTCTGCCATTGCATTTACTTTGCAAACATTTCTGTTGCATCTTTGCAACTACCCAAGCATTTCTATTTCATAGGGTACTTCAGGATTAGGCCCCTGTTAGCTACTAGCTCCCTTTATAGGCTATGTCTTTCTCGGTAACTTCTTCAGTTTCCCCTACTTTCTTTTCCTCGGTATGGTAGGATTTGCTCCCTGTCAGCCATTAGCTTATAAGCTGCGTTACTAATTTTCCTTTTGCACAAAGCAACTTAATTAAATTGTACTTTCAAGCATGTACCTGTTCTTAATATGTAAAAATCTGTACACTTATTTTTGTTGTGAGAAACACTTATGTTATCTCAAATTGTTAACCTGTATGACATGAAAATTTATGATTTATGAATATACATGTTAAAGCTACCTGCTCTCTCTATTCTTTTTTCTTGTGTCATATTGTCTAGCCCATGTTCCTTACCGCTCAAACTTTATTCCATTTTGAATTCACTCAAAATGCGTCTCATACGGAGACCTTTAATTGGTCGATCCGATGGTTATTGATCATTCAGTACACCATCTCTTTTGGTGCCATAAACCCATGGGACTAGTTTCACTTTACTTTAACTTCAATTATTTCTTGGAGAGCACGTTGCTTCATAATAAAACTTGATCTAATACTGTGTCTGACTTTTCACAGCTATTACGGAGTCCATCAAAGTGCAAAAGGTGCAGGACCCTGACGAGAAGCCGCAGCCCTCTCCTGTCAAGCCTGACGTCTCCTTGCCACCAGCAAGTTCTCTGGAGATTGGAGTGAGTACTTCAGTTTCCACCTTGGCCAAGGTAGAAAAGCTATTAGGCACCCGTGCCCTCTTAGAAAAGAAATTATCTAGGTTTCGTTCTTCTTCTTAATTCCTGCCGCTCCTTCCGGAGCATAGGGCCTTGGCGAAATTTCTCCACGCAGTACGGTTCCTGGCTATTCTCTTCACTTGACTCCAGTTCTTGTCCTCCTCTGCAATTTCATTTTCGATCGTCCTCTTCCAGGTCTTCTTAGGTCGACCTCGCTTCCTGGCACCTTGAGGATTCCAGTCTAGCGCCGCCCTCTCAACAGCTCCGTCCGGCTTCCTTAGTGTGTGACCGATCCAGCGCCATTTCCTCTCCTTGATCTGGATGCTAATCGGTTGTTGATTGGTGATGGTCCAAAGATCTTCGTTTGAGATTATGTCCGGCCACCTCACATTCATGATGCGACGCAGACATCTGTTAATGAACACCTGTAGCTGGTTGTTGATCGGTTTTGTGACTTTCCATGTTTCACAGCCATGGAGAAGAATCGACTTTACGTTGCTATTGAAAAGGCGGAGCTTGGTCTTCCTGGAAATGTTTCTATTTCTCCAGATGGGGTAGAGCTGGACAAAGGCACCATTTGCCTTCCTGATACGGCTTCGAACATATTCCTCTGCTCCCCCATCATTTGTGACTATACTCCCAAGGTAGAGGAAGGACTCAACTCGCTCAATTTCCTTTCCGTTGACTGTCAAGCTAGTCGTGACGTCAGAATTTATCCTCATCTCTTTGGTCTTGTTGGTGTTAATCATCAGTCCTGCACGTTCTGCTTCTCTCTGCAACCTTCCCAGCTTATCTTCTATGTCTCGGTACCGTTGTGCCGTAAGACAAATGTCGTCCGCGAAATCCAGATCTTCAAGCCTGTCATTTATACCCCATGGAATACCCCTCTTCCGTCCTCCCATTACCTTCTTCATCACACTATCCAGGACCAACAGGAACAAAGTGGGGGAAAGGACACACCCCTGTCTCACTCCGGAACTGACCTTTATCTTTTCTGTTAATTTGCCTTCGTGTAGAACCTGGCACTCATACCCTTCGTACATCTCTTCCATGATTCTGATGATCTTTGTTGGAATTTTATATTCCTCGAGGGTCTTCCACATGATTCTTTGATTTACGGAGTCGAAAGCTTTCTCGAAGTCAACAAATGTGAGGTAAAGGGTATTCCGCCACTCCACACTCTGCTCCAGGATGATTCGGAGGGTGTTGATGAGATCCACACAGCTGCGATGTTGTCGAAATCCAGCCTGTTCCTTCCGAAGCCTTTTTTCTACGCAGTCTTTTATACGATTCAGGATGACTCTCGCCAGTACTTTGCTTGGAATGGACAGCAAGGTGATTCCCCTCCAGTTATTACAGTTTGTGGTGTCCCCTTTCTTCGGTAACTTGACGATCAACCCCTTCTTCCAGTCGGTTGGTATTTTCTCCTCCTTCCAGATCTTCTCCAACAGCGGGTGCAGCAGATTGATCGTGATATCCAGGTCTGCTTTCAATACTTCTGCTGGGATATTATCCAGACCTGGTGCCTTCCCGCACTTTATCTGCTTCAACGCTGTCCGTATTTCGCCCCGAGTTGGGGAGTCGAGGCTGATGTCCGGGTCACTTTCTGCTTCCTCTTCATCTCCTCCTCGCTGCTTACTTTCTGGTCCTCTATCTCTATTAAGAACCTCCGCAAAGGGTTCTCTCCATCTAGTCAGCTGCTGTTCACACGTCGTGAGGATCTCGCCCGTCTTGCTCTTCACAGGCCTAGTTTTATTAAAACCTTTCTTCGAAAGCATCTTTGTGATGCCATAGAGCTCCTTAACGTCCCCCCTTCTTGCCGCTTCTTCTGCTTTCACCGCGTGTTCATCAATCCACCTCCTATGATCCTTCCGCACACTCCTCTTTACCTCCCTGTTTGCTGTTGAATACTCTGCTTGTGTGAGAGCCTTCTGCTGCCTAGTCTTGCAGGTGTTGAGCTTAGCCTTAATCTCCTTTCTATAATTTATCTTGTCCCAGGTCTGATCGGATATCCATTCTTTCCGCAGGTAGTTCTTGTACCCGAGCTGCATCTCACTGGTCTCCACAAAGATATTCTTTACCTCGCTCCACACAGTCTCTACATCCTTCTCTGTCTCGGAGTCCAACACCTGGAATTTATTTCTGAGCTCCAGTTTAAATTGGTCCAATCTCTGCTGGTTCTTAAGCTTGCCCACATCAAACTTGTTGTGCCGAGTGATAAACTTTCGGCGGACTGCCACGATCTTCATGCGGAAGTTGGCAACCATAAGAAGATGGTCACTACCGACATCCGCTCCTCTCTTGTTCCTAACATCTTCCAAGCTTCTTCTGAACCTCCTGCTCACCGCGATGTGATCAATTTGATTTTCTGTGACTTGATCAGGAGACACCCAGGTGACCTTGTGGCACCGCCTATGAGGAAACACCGTGCCACCCATCACCAAATCCTGACTGGCGCAATATTCCGTAAATTTCTCCCCATTGTTATTCATCTCACCAAGGCCATATTTACCCATGATCTGCTCCAACCCCTCATTGTTTGATCCCACCTTCGCGTTGAAGTCTCCCATAACAATGAGAATGTCCTTCTTACTTGTTTGTCTTGTGGCATCTCGCAGCATTTGGTAGAATTCTTCCTTCTTCTCTGGCTCCGATTGTTCTGTAGGCGCATAGCATTGGATGATGATCACATTCCTGATCTTTGTCTTAAACCTAGCAAACATGAGCCTGCTAGAAATTGGCTTCCACTCCATAAGGCTCCTCTTTGCATTTCTGTTGAGCAGCAACCCCACTCCATCCCTGTGTTCTTCCTCATCGCCCCCAGAATAGAGAAATGTAATTCCATCTGTTGTCTGTATTTCACCAAATCCTGGCCACCTCACCTCACTCAATCCTAGGATATCCAACCCATAGTTCTTCATCTCCCGTGTCACTTGTTTCAGTCTGGTTTTCTCCATCAAGGTCCTCACATTCCAGAAACCGATTTTCGTAATCCTTTTCATGCCAAAAGTCGTCATCAGGTTATCCGTCCGGTTTTGTAATTTCGCTTCAGTTTCAGTAATCAGTTTATTTAAGAGGAGCGAGTGATTAACCCACTGCCTCCGAGTGCCTTGGAGGGACTGCCACCTTAGGCCTGAGGCACCAGGCTGATTTTCTGTCAGGGTTTCTTCCCTTAGCCTTTGAAGAACCAACTCCAAACTACAAGGCAGCAGTTGTTTCACCAGAGCCCCGTTAGCCGTAATTTCTTCAGGGTTCCTGTAGGGCCTTCACAGCTACCATAGCGGTCTTGAGGCACACAAAGTCCCCACTGTACTTCACCCCTACAGGCAATCCCCTACTTCATTACGTTGCCCATCTCCCACGACGAGGACGAGGGGTTGGATTTGTGGGAGACAGGTTTCGTTCTTACTTTACAGAAAAAAGCCTTATTGATCACAATTTAGGCATTCTTAACAAAAAATTCAAAACATATCAATCTAATTTCACGTCTTATGACACTTTACAAATCGAACTTGAGCTTCTCGACTCAAGTCGTGAGCAAGATCGAAGTCAGGGGGAGGACAGCTACTATGAAGGCTTTGCTGAAGCCGAGAACTTAATCAAAACGTTAACTAAACTCCGTCTTAACCAATCCTACCTAGGATTTCCCTGCCAACCTTTTCTGGCATCGAGAAGGAATGGGATTCCTTCGAGGAACTCGACGTTTCTTTAGTGCATAATGATTCTTCAATACCTGATATTCAGAAGTTTCATTATTTGAAATCTACATTGCAAGGCCCCCCCGCTTAAGCTGTTAGGGGCACTTCCTCTCACGTCTGACAACTATTCTGTTTCCTTCAATTTGCTGCAACAACGTTACAGTAACCCCAAGCTTCGCATCCACAGGCATATTACTGCTCTATTTAACCTCCCTTCCTGTCGTCCAGACAATCTTCCTTCTCTCCGTCAGTTAGGAGATACTGTCGAGCTTCGTGTCCATGCACTCGAGCACTTGAAGCAACCTGTCGAGCATTGGGACTTGTTTCTGATATATCTCACCACTTCCAAGTTCGATTCTCAAACTTTAAAGGCATGGGAATCAGACTTAATAGATCAGCCTGATCCCACATTTCAAACTTTAGTCACATTTATCAAAAACCGTTGTCAGGTACTTTCCGCCATTGCTCAACAAGCCGAGCTACCTAGCTCGAGCAAAGGTGCGATCAGTAAGACTTCTTCTAATAAGAAATCTTTCCGTTCTCAGGTATTTTCCGTTCAGAGTACTGTGCAAACCTGCTTTCTTTGCAACAACTTGCATCCGCTATATACTTGTTCTTTTTTCAAAGCCATGACAGTCAACGACCATAGGAAAGCTGTTGCCGAGCACAAATGCTGTTAAATTTTTTTGTCTACCAAACATGCAGTTTCAAACTGCTCGTCTAAAGGTGTCTGCACACATTGCAAACTGCGTCACCATTCCTCATTACACCGGTTTGAAAAACCCAAATTTAAGCAACCTCAAAATAAGCCTTTGGAATGCGTTGTTTCTAGGACTTCTCAATCCAACGTGGCATCCAGTAGTAAGTCGTACCTTACCGCTGGCACTCATTCTGACTCTAGCGCTCAGTCCTATAGTCAGACTGCTAATTCTTGGCGAAGTACTCAGGTTTTGTTATCCACGGTGAGACTTCAGGTCCAAGACTCTAAAGGCAAATGGCATTCTGTTCGAGCTCTTCTCGACAATACTGCCACCCACGATTTCATAACCTCTTCTTTGGTTAAGAAATTAAACTTAAAGCCTAATACCACTTCGATAGAAATATCTGGTATCAATAACAGTAAGTCTACTTCCTTACAGTTCGTAAAGCTCAATATTAAGGATTCGGTGCAATCTGGCACTAGCCTTAGTTTAAATTGTTTGTCAATCCCCGTTATTGGAGCTCCGACTCCCAGTCATCCGTTTTCTATTGATACATGGCATTTCCCTTCTGATCTGAAATTAGCTGATCCCTACTTTCATCAGAGTGCTCCAGTTGACATTTTGCTAGGTGCTAATGTCTTTTGGCAAAATTTACTTCCTTCTAGAATCAATATAACTTCTAACATCTACGCCCACCACACCAAATTCGGTTGGTTGGTCACGGTTCATATCCCTCTTGCCACTGTGCAGTCTTCATCGTTATGTCACTTAACTCACGTTGAGTTAGACCACAATTTGGAAAAATTCTGGAAAATCGAGTCTATCGATTCCACCCCTTCTTCTTCCACTGAAAGGGGCGTGGTGGCTCAGCGGTCTAGCTGTATGCCTCTCACCAAGGCGGTCTGGGTTCGATTCCCGGTCAATGCATGTGAGATTTTCGAAGTGAAATGCCATGTCCTGTGGTTCGGATTCCACGTAAAAAGGAGGTCCCGTGGCTCATAATCACAACATTCACGGTCACGTAAAACTGCAATCTTCCTTTTCCTTTCTCTTCCACTGAAGATGACGTTTGAGAACAGCTTTATCTCTCCACTACCACTCGCAACCCAGATGGTAGATTCGTTGTTACTATACCTCATATTTCTTCCTCTCCAGTTTTAAAAGATTCGCATCCTCGCGCTCTTAAGGCTTTGTTCGCTGTAGAAAATCAGTTGAAACAAGATTCTTCAGCTAAAGCTCAATACATTGACTTTATGGAAGACTATGAAGCCGCTGATCACATGGAAGTTCTTAATAGACAAACTCTTTCAGAAGATAGTGTTTATTTGATTCATCACCCTGTTTGGAAGAACCCTTCCACAAGGGAACACATTCGAGTCGTTTTCAATGGTTCCGCCCCAGATTCTAATGGTATTTCATTAAACGATACCTTACTTACCGGTCCTGCTATTCAGTCTGATCTTTCTTCCGTTTTGTTAAACTTTCGCTTGTTTCCTGTTGGTGTCATCGCCGATATTAAACAAATGTATAGGCAAATCTTAATCAATTCTGAACAGCAAAATTTGCAACAAATTCTTTGGCGTGATAGCCCTTCCAAACCCATTAAGGTCTTCAAATTAAAAACTGTCACATATGGTCTAAAGCCATCTGCTTTCTTGGCCATCCGCACTTTAAAGCATCTCGCTGAACAAGACTCTAACCTCTTTTCCGCTGATATTTCAAATCTTCTCAAAAAGTCCTTTTATGTGGATGATTTTCTTCATTCCTTCAGCTCCCCTTCTGAAGCACTTGAACACTCACGTGATCTCCAAGCGTTGCTTCATGGAGGAGGTTTCCTACTTCACAAATGGAATTCTAATTCCAAGGAAGTACTTGCTAAACTCATATCCAATGGCAACACTGATACACCAGTCGAGCTCTTACATGCCGTTGATTCCACTAAAGTTTTGGGACTTCACTGGTATCTCGTTTCGGATTCCTTTTTCTATTAAGTCAGCTTGTCTCCTATCCTTCCTCAAACTAAGCAACAAGTTCTTTCCGAAATCGCCAAAATCTATGACCCTCTTCAGTTCATAGTTCCGATCATAGTCAAAGCTAAGATGTTTATGCAGGAACTATGGTCTCTCAAAACGGATTGGGATGATTCTATCCCTCCTTCTCTCTTGGAAAGATGGCTTTCCTTCCACACCCATCTTCATGATCTATCTATTATAGACATCCCCAGGGTTCTTATCCCTACTTCGTTCTCTGCTAACCTAGAGCTGCACATGTTTGCAGATAGCTCCGTGAAAACTTACGGATGTTGCGCTTATGTGGTCAGTCGTAGCACTCCTTCTTCATTCTCTAATTTAATTTGTACCAAGTCAAAGGTAGCTCCTTTGAAAACAGTTTCATTGCCTCGCTTAGAGTTATGCGCTGCCCTGCTCGCAGCCGAATTATCTCAAAAGCTTGTCTCCAATCTCAACTGTCATTTCAGTCATATCTACTACTGGACTGACTCCGCCATCACTTAAGCTTGGATCACGAAGCCCCCTATGCATTGGCAATCCTTCATCGCCAACAGGGTGGAAAAAATCCAAACTCTATCCACATCTTCTCAATGGAAACATGTATTGGGTAAGGAGAATCCTGCGGACATAATTTCTCGTGGATGCCTTCCACACCAGCTAGCTAAATCTAGTCTTTTCTGGCGTGGTCCAACTTGGTTGTTCCAAGAACCTTCCTTTTGGCCAGCCCTATTTTCTTCTGCTTTAACGAATGTTCCTGAAACTCGTAAAGTCACCTCTTCTCTTGTAACCACGGTTACCCCTTCATTGCTTGAAAGATATTCTTCTTTTCAAAAGCTAGTTCGTGTTATAGCTTACTTGCTTCGATGGAAATTCTTTGTGTTAGAAAAAACATTGTTTCCTCAAGCATTTCTTTCTGCTGTTGAATTACAGTCTGCTACTACCACAGTCTTATTGCTCACGCAACAAGAAATTTTTTCTAATGAAATTAATTCTCTATCTAAGGGTCTACCCCTCAAAAAGCGTAATAGACTATTCGCTTTGTGCCCCTTTCTTGATGATAAAGGATTATTAAGAGTAGGTGGTCGGTTGTCTTTTTCTGATTATCCTGAAGATAAGAAGCACCCCATAATTCTTCCTTCAAAACATCACGTTACTAAACTGATAATACGTCAATTTCACTATCAGCATTTGCACGTTGGTACACGCACTCTCTTGTGTTTGATTCGTGAGCATTACTGGCCCATCAATGGCTTGCACGAAGTCATTTCCGTTAGAAAGTGTATTCCTTGCTTTAAGGCCAAACCTAAGTTCTCTCGACAACTTATGGCTGACCTTCCTTCGTTCCGTTCTGTTCCCAGCAGACTGTTTCTTCTAACTGGTATTGATTACACTGGTCCGTTCCTATATCAAACCAATAGTCTAAAAGCTAAACGCAAAATTCTTGCCAAGCTTTACATAGCACTTCTTGTTTGTATGGTTACTGGCGCCATTCATCTCGAATTGGTCACCCATGCTTCCACTTCCATATTTTCTCTCTGCGTTTTCTCGCTTTGTTGCTCGAAGAGGAATCCTCTCTGAGGTTTTCTCCGACAATGCCAGAAACTTTCTTGGTGCTTCTCAACAACGGCAAAAGGCATTCTGCTCTAGTTCTTCCAATGAACAATTTTCTAATTTTGCTCATTTGAAAGGTTTCAAATGGCACTTCATTCCTCCGTACGCTCCACATCATGGTGGAAGATGGAAAGCTTGTGTCAAATTGACTAAAACTCATCTCAAAAGATCTACTGTATAGGAAAGTCTATCCTGTCTTTTGAAGAATTCAATTCTTTTGTAATTCTCATCAAAGGCACTGTTAATTCCCGTCCTTTGTCTCCTCTGTCTAACGACCCTTCCGATTTGCTTCCTTTAACTCCTGGTAATTTCTGGATAGGTAGCTCCTTAAATGCTCCGCCACCTCTCATCGACCGCAAGCTCGATATTTCTTTCCCATTCTCTGGAAAAGAGTCGAAGCTCTTAGGGATAGATTTTGGAAACGGTGGAGACTGGAGTATTTAAACTTGCTTCAGAGGAGGGGGAAGTGGCAGCTCGCTCAACGAAACCTCAAGGAGGGAGATTTGATTCTCCTAAGAGAATCCAATCCTCCTCTTGTTTGGCACACCGGAAGAGTAGTGAAGTGCTACACCGGTCGTGACAATAGGGGCAGAGTGGTGAAATTAATTACTCCTTTTGGACAGTGTGTTCGTCCAATTTCTTCTGTTTCTCCTTTGCCACTCTAGTCCTGTTTCTTTGTGTTTTCTTGTCGCCCCTCTGGCAGTATGTTCGCAATTGCGAATAATTAATTAGTTAATTTTGTAAGTTTTGGTAATGTCAAAGGTCAGACCAGAATTCATTTTTTCATAACCTCATTTTCGTCACCATGTGCTTGTGACAGTTCATCTTGTGTTTCACTTTCATGTTTAAACTAAACATATTTAAAATGATTTACGTACTTACTGTTAGTGTATAAGTAATATTTCGCCTCTTAAGACATTTTTTCTAAGTGTTAAGGTCTTTCTTCACGACATGAGACCGCATGGCATACTGGTCTCTGTGAGCTACGCGTTTATTGGCCTTCGCCATGACGTGGCCTCGCTCGAGCCAATCACCGCGCCTCTTCCTTACAACGTGGCTTGATGTCTCCAGTCTCGGCCGTCGAAGCTTCGAGAAACTTGGCTTCTTTGCTATTTAAGAGGCTGTCAGACCCATCCTCGTTGTGATTTACCCGTTAGCTGCCATGCTAACCACCCATCTTGCATACCGGACGAAAAACTGCAA
Source organism: Meconema thalassinum (assembly GCA_946902985.2). Lineage (NCBI taxonomy): Eukaryota > Metazoa > Arthropoda > Insecta > Orthoptera > Tettigoniidae > Meconema > Meconema thalassinum. The sequence continues at coordinate 971,610,960 of OX336389.2, forward strand.
GTTGTTTAAATGTACCATACTTAAATTCTGCGTCAAGAAGTGTTTATACATAACCTTCGCCATGTCTTCAAAGACATTTTCAAGTGATCTAACTTAAATCACCTTCAACGTGTTCCTGCGACATGAACATTAAGATATCAATTATACATCTTCAAGTGGTACGGAAATCTATACCTACGCAAGTTCTTACTAAGTGAATCTTATCACTTCGTCTTCATGCTACAAGTCTTTAACTTTTGCAATAGCTAAGGTCATCCTTACTACTCAACAAGTGTTCTACGTGACATCAGTGAAATCAGTTAAGTACTTTTGTGAAAACAACCACAACTTGACATGAACTATGTCATCTTCTTTGTACTCAAGTGTTCTACGCAGACATGGGATGTTACCCACACTTTGTTCTAAAGATAAGTATTCTTACATAACCTGTACTCAGTGATATTTCACATTCTTTCTGTTCTATCATGTTAGCTTTATACAAACCCGTTTTAGAAGATTCCTCAGTTTTAATATCTCGGTTTTCTTCTTCCCACTCCTTCTAGGTGGTAAAACATATCTGCTGACTTTAGCCATTTTTTTCCTTTTGAGAATAATTTCTTTATTTCTTGTGTATATCTGCATCTGTCATTGCACCTTTCAAGGTTTACTTGCAGATAATAGGCCTACTTGCCTACCTGCTTCTGCCATCTCCATTTCTTAGGAAATCTTTAATGATTAACTTACATGCAGTTCACGCCTCCTGTGTCTGCCATTGCATTTACTTTGCAAACATTTCTGTTGCATCTTTGCAACTACCCAAGCATTTCTATTTCATAGGGTACTTCAGGATTAGGCCCCTGTTAGCTACTAGCTCCCTTTATAGGCTATGTCTTTCTCGGTAACTTCTTCAGTTTCCCCTACTTTCCTTTCCTCGGTATGGTAGGATTTGCTCCCTGCCAGCCATTAGCTTATAAGCTGCGTTACTAATTTTCCTTTTGCACAAAGCAACTTAATTAAATTGTACTTTCAAGCATGTACCTGTTCTTAATATGTAAAGATCTGTACACTTATTTTTGTTGTGAGAAACACTTATGTTATCTCAAATTGTTAACCTGTATGACATGAAAATTTATGATTTATGAATATACATGTTAAAGCTACCTGCTCTCTCTATTCTTTTTTCTTGTGCTCAAACTTTATTCCATTTTGAATTCACTCAAAATGCGTCTGATACGGAGACCTTTATTTGGTCGATCCAATGGTTATTGATCATTCAGTACACCAGAGACCACTGATGTATCAATGGCTGGGCAGTTGGTCATCGTGTTGCGTTACTTTCTTCCAAGTGGCAAACCAGTTGAACGATTGTGGAGTTTTCTCCCACCTGATGATCATAGTGCTAAAACATTAGCAGCATGCCTGAAATCTACTTTAAACTACGTACTAGACAATGCGGATAAATTAATTTCATAGAGTTATGACGGAGCAAATGTAATGAGTGGCTGCCATTCAGGAGTTCAAGCTCTAATTTCGAAAGATTTTAAGTATGCACACTACGTTCACTGCTACGCTCATATGTTGAACTTGAATATGGCACAAGCTACGAGTCAGAATACCGAAGTACGCATATTCTTCGCAGATCTGAATGAAATACCCAGCTTCTTTCATAACTCCCCACAACGATTTGTGGAGCTGAATGACGTTGTCGGCAGGAGGGTTCCTCATGCTTCCAGTACAAGGGGGAATTTTAAATCTAGGACCGTTGAAGTAGTGTACGAGTATAGAAGCGCCCTTATTGAGTGTCTGGAACAATTCGAAAGTACTTCCCGACAGCCATCTACAATTACCTAGCACGAGGATCGCGTTTAAAATTAGAACACTTGACTTTTCAATTCTAGTTGGCCGTATTTTACCAAATCTTGCCTCATGTTGACATCTTGTATAATCAGCTGCAAAAGAGAACATCAGACCCTCTCGAGACCAGAAATACAATTTAGAATTTCGAGGCTGCTATAAAAAAAATTAGGGACCGTAAAATTACCTCCACCGGCCAAGTTACAAAGAATACAGCCACGAGTCCCAAAAAGTGTTGCTGCGAAAGAGATTTGTGACACAGTAATATTTCACGCCAAAGAACGGTTCGAGTTCACTAATCACCCTCTTGCAGGAAATATTTTCTCATCAGAGAGTTTTGCCACGTATGAGAAGCAGTTTCCACATTCTATTCTTCACAAAGCCTGTGAATCATATCCATTCCTTAACAAAGCAGAACTTAGAACCGAATTAGAGATTCTGTATAAGCGAGAAGATTTTCGGGCTGTTTCAGGCCCTATTCACCTCTTGCAGTTTCTCCTAGAAAATAGGTTAGCAAATACCTTCAGTGAATGTGTCAAACTCTTGAAAATTATTGTTACCGTTCCTATGACAACATCAGAAGCTGAAAGGTGCTTCTCAACTCTGAAGATAATTAAGACCTTCTTACGCAGTTCGTCTCCCACAAGTCCAACCCCTCCTCCACGTGGTGGGAGACGGGCAACGGCATGAAGTAGGGGATTGCCTGTAGGGGTGAAGTACAGTGGGGACTTTGTGTGCCCCGGGACCGCTACAGTAGCTGTGAAGGCTCTATGGGAACCCTGAAAAGTGACGGCTGACGGGGCTCTGGTGAAGCTATGATAGGCCTAGCAAGCCAGTAGTGGATATCATATTTGCTTTCAAAACAGGAACAGGCCTCGGAAAGGACGGATGCAAACGACGACGACCCGGATATGCTAATGGACTACGAGTTGGGACATTAAACATACAGACACTGACAGGAAAGGTGGAGGAGATTGTATATGTGATGGAGAGAAGAAAGCTGGATGTACTGGGCTTGGCAGAAACAAGATGGAAAGGAGAAGCTCGCAGAGAACTGAGGAAAGGGTACCGGTTGTACTGGAGTGGGAACAGTGAAGGAAGGAGCAGTGGAGTAGGAGTAGTTATGAGAGATGGAATGAAGGAAGAGGTAAAGGGTATAAGTGACAGGATCATGAAGATCAGAGTAACTGTAAAGGGAAGAAGCCTGGAGATAGCCCAGGTATATGCCCCTCAAGTTGGATGTACAGCTCAAGAGAAGGAAGACTTTGAGGAGGAGCTACAACAACAGTTGAATGGTCAGAGCATCATTGTCATGGGAGATTTGAATGCACATGTAGGAAGTGAAAGGCAAGGATATGAAAATGTAATGGGAGCAGAAGGATGGGGCAGCAGGAATGAAAAAGGGAGAAAGTTGCTGGATTTTTGCAAGAGAAACGGTTTAGTGGTAGGCAACTCCTGGTTCCGGAAGAAAGAAAGCCACAAGATAACGTGGTACAGCAGTGATTTAACAAAGAAATCTTTGGTAGATTACATGCTGTACGACTGGGAAATGAAGAGAAGTGTCAGAGATATAAAGGTAATACCATCAGAGGCCTTAGATAGCGACCACAGAATACTTGTTATGAACCTGCGAGTTGTTAAGGATAGCAAGAGGACAGAGTACCAGGAAAGGAGAATCATAGTATGGAAACTCAAGGAAAAGGATGTCAAGGAAGAATTCCAGAAGATAATAAGGGAAAGGATGCCAACAGACAATCCTAAAACAGGGGAAGAGGAATGGAAGCAATTCAAAAACACAATGGTGGAAGCTGCATTGGCAGTATGTGGAAGAACAAGCAACAGAAAGCGGTGTAAAGAGACACCATGGTGGAATGAGAAAGTAAAAGAAGCTGTGGGAAGGAAGAACAAGCCTTTCAGAGTGTGGTTCCAGGAAAGAACTGATCTGGCAAGGGAAGATTATAAGATGAAGAAGAAAGAAGCAAACAAGATTGTCGCAGAGGAGAGGAAGAAGTGGATGGTAAAGTGGACAGAGATGATGGAGGAAGACAGTAGAGGAAATAAGAAGGTATTTTATGGGATGGTCAAAAGTAAGAGAAGAGGTCTGCGAGAGGATGTGCTAATGGTGGACAAAAACAGAAATGAGGTACACAACAAAGAGACACTCAAGACAGTGTGGAAAGAGTACTTTCAGGATTTGCTGAATCCAAATGGTCATAGGGAGGAAGACAATGTATTGGAAGATGGAGAAGACAACACAGGAATTAAAGAGGACCTGACTTGGAGAGAACTGGAGATGGCTATAGACAAGATGAAAGGAGGAAGGGCACCGGGTGTGGACGGAGTGAGTGTTGAAATGGTGAAGGCAGCAGAGGAAGTTGGGAAACAGTGGCTGTACCGTGTGATGAGGGTGATATGGAAGGAGAAAAAGACCCCAGAAGATTAGAAGAAAGGATTAATTGTCCCAATATTTAAGAAAGGAAGCAGAAAGGAGTGCAGAAACTACAGGGGAGTCACACTCATACCACACTGTGCCAAGATATATGAAAAGATATTAGAAAGTAGAATACGAGCCAAAGTGGAGAGAAAATTGAGAGAGGAGCAGTATGGATTCAGACCTGGGAGATCAACAGTGGATCTCATATTTTCAGTGAGACAGCTCCAGGAACACCACTACGAATTTGGAGAGGATCTGTTGATGGCCTTCCTGGACATCGAAAAGGCCTATGATAGTGTGTGTAGGGAGAAGGTTTGGGAAGCAATGGAAAACATGGGAGTGGAAAAAGGGACTGTAGGCAGAGTGAAGGAGATGTATTGTGGAAGTGTGAGTTTTGTGAAAGTTGGAGGGGAAAGAACAGACTGGTTCAGACAAATGAGTGGCCTCAAACAGGGTAGTGCGCTGTCACCCCTTCTCTTTATTGTGGTTATGGACGAGGTAATGACACGGATAGCAGGAAAGATAGGAAAAGATAAGATGAAAGCAATGGTGTTTGCAGATGATCTCATGGTCTGGGGAAACAAGGAGGAGGAAATTCAGGAGCAACTGAAGGCTTGGGAAGAAACAGTGGGAGAGTACGGATGGAAGTTCAACATCAGTAAATGTTAGATCCTGTTAACGACCCGGAAAAAGGACAGACCAATGAGTGGGATAACACTTGGAGGTGGACATCTGAAGAAGGTGGAAAGTCTCAAGTACTTGGGAAGTATAGTGGAGGAAAATGGGAGTAATGACAAAGAGATTACGGAACGTGGCAGACAGGCAGAATCATTTCTGAGTAGCATTAGGAGCTTAGTGTGGAATAAAGATGTCCCACAAAAAAGCAAGTAAGTGTTATACAGAAGCTACTATATCCCGATACTGACCTATGCTTCAGAAACGTGGACAATGAAGAAAAGAGACATAAGCAGAATACAGGCAGGTGAAATGAAGTTCCTGCGAAGTAGGATCGGAGTAACAAGAAGAGACAGGGTGAGGAATGAAAAGGTCAGGGAAATAGTGAAAGAGGAGCCCTTGCAAGGTAGGATTGAGACATCAAGACTGAGGTGGTATGGACACTTAAAGAGAATGGATGAGAAGAAGATTCCCAAGAGGATACATGAGATGTAGATGCAGAAGAAACGACCAAGGGGAAGACCAAGAGATAGATGGCTGAAAGGAGTGGAGGAATGTGTCAAGAAGAGAGGCGAGGACTGGACCAGAGTGACAGTGGAGAGGTGGTGGTAAGAAGGGACTAAGTGGCGAGGCTTATGTTCCAAACAGACCCAGCCTGGGGCTGGAAACTGTACATGATGATGATTACGCAGTTCGATGGCTGAGAACAGACTAACAGCACTGGCTATGCTATCCATAGAAAGAGAGTTTGTCAGGGACATTGTGGATTTCAATGAAGCAGTGATAGGCAAGTTTGCCTCTATTAAGGAGCGTAGAATGGATTTTACATACAAGCAGCCTGCATAGGGTGAGTAAATCTATTAACATTTCTAATACTCTCATTATATGCTGTGCTTGCACCTTCGATTGCAGTAAGATTTGAAGTGTTGCATGTTCTTAACCTGGCTTATTACCAGATGGAGTCTGTCATACAGGTGCGTGTTTGTGCGTGTGTTTGAGAGAGAGATCGAGAGAGAAAACTTTGATCTTCACTAATAATGCTGATCCAGGGTTCAAGTTCTGGTTGAGGAGAATGATTTGAACTCACTGTGTTTGAAATCGCTCATTGTAATGTTCAAAACTATCTGTACGAAATTTGAGGTACCTGTTTATTTTTGTAGAAGATTAAGGGTCCACCATTTGAAATGAGTGCTCTTTTCTATTGAACCCCCAGTCCAGAAAGTCACGAGCCGCCACTGCTCTTGACCAAACCAAGTTTGCATAGTTGATGTCATGCTACCCTGCATTGCAATCTCACAGTCCACGTGCTTCAGTCTCTGGTCAGCTGTATCTCTGGCTTGTACATGGTGATCGCTTGTTGATTGTAACATTACTGTAACTGTGCATTGGTGCTTTAGCAAGAGTAATAGTGCTTATTGTTCACATTAGTAGTCTGTTTACATTTTATATTTTGCTATGTCGGAGGCAGGTACAATGGCTAGAGTACGGAGTGAACTGAAAAGCACAGAGCGAGGGATCGCACTTCGAGGTCAGTACCGTGAATTGGTATATACAGTACTTTCCGGGGATGTTTCCAGAAGGAGAGAGGCGGTAACGGTGATAATATCAATGGTGTGGGACCTCTCTTACCGTAATACTTATCTTCCTTAAAAATGACAAGTTGGAAATAAATCTACGGATACTCCTGCAATTAGAGCTTCCAGGAATATGGGTCTTTGTGGGTCATCCGTCATCCAGCTATTAGTGGAAAGGTCCTTCTTGCTATCATTTAAATGGTAAGTTCCTTTTTTTATCTCTGAACTGACAGTTTACCTTTACTTTTTGTATGTTTTCTTAAAAATAATTTTGCTTTGAGCAACAACTTGCTCTCTTCAAAGTTAAGGCATGGCCTAGCTTAGACATTAAGCAAAATAGCTGACTATTAATGATGACACGACGATGAATTAACAAGCTTATTGACAGCACTATGACTCGTACGTATAGTAATAATGGTAGTGAGAGCTGATGAAACTACAAACATACAGTACATTATAAACTGTAGTTGAAAGCATGTGAGTAAATCTTTCTTGGGTTTAAGTGCAAAACTTGCCTGAATATTTCGTATGCAATATAGGAGTACAGTATTCCTCTTTTAAGCCTGAAGCAGTAGATTGCCATAGAAAATATAATGTTATCGTAAGTTATCGAACTCTTCAGCGTTTTCTTGAAATCCTTAATATTATCACAAAAGGAGATATTGTATATTCTACATCTGTAGCAACTATTCTAGTTTCTAAATATATCTGTAGCTTATCACTCAAGTAATTTATTATTAAAAATATTATAGCGAGTTGAATCAACTAACTTATTTACCTGCACTGTAGAAGTGAGCAGTTTGGCATCCTCGTTCTCAGACCACATGGTAAGACGAGGAATGTCAATCACATTCTCCCAGCTTACAAAGTATTTAAAAAAGTTTTAAAAGCCTTAAGTGAAGAGAATCTGATGATGTTCCCATGATGAACAAAACATGTCATCCAAATTTTAAAAAAACTAGTTAGAATAGGGTATTGAAGTTTTAAAGAGGTTAATTAATGCCTATAATTTTTTCCAAGTTAGTGTGATAAGTAATTGTTATCACCCACCCTATTTAATTTGAGTACTTTACTGAGTTGAACGACTGAAAACAATTATTCTTTTATTAGATCTATTGTTGATGTTATTTCCCCTACCCGAACGTCACTAATGCTTAGCATATTCTGCTTGCTAACTTGGGTAATTCTAATTTCATGTCCCCATACCCTCTGCTGATAATAATGGTCCCTAGTTCTGTTGCCATTTATGTGATAAATTTGATAAAATTTTCCAAAATTGATGATTACTGTATAGAAATAATCAACTTCGACTAAAGGCAGTCTGTGAATCAGCTACTTTCGTTTGGTCTATGCTGACTGACGGTTGAGTACCTCCTTACCAGTTAATTTTTTGATGTTCAATTTGATTATCTTTGTAATTGTCTGCATAGCAGAATCTTCTAAATGAAGCTTGGAAATCCATGTTTGTGAATTACAAAGCATTGTGTTCAAGCAATCGTTAAGACTAATGATTACTTTATTTGTATATATTAAATTGAAGGGACCAAATGTACTCCAATTTATTCTATGACGTTATTACAATGCTATAATATGTTTCTTGCGTTTGTCTTTCACTGGCATTTTGGGTATCTTTGACTTCCTATTCTTTTGCAGAACTTTCCAACTGTTCTCTATGACTCACTCACTAACATCGTCACCAGCAGCTGTCTTTAAAGCTACACAAGATGTTATTGAAGAATTTGCCCTTGATGGAGTTGTTTACCTGGAGTTGCGGAGCACTCCCCGGGAAGTACCTGGACTGATGTCCAAATCAGATTACATCAAAGCAATTGCTGAAGCAATAGAGTACGGGTAGATTTTTTAAAATTATATTGATTTGTAAAATTTAAGTTAAGCAGGTAAACAAAGCTTAATTGCAACAGTAGCGGAAGATAATTGTCAGTCATCGATGCATGCTGCATGAGTATACAGTATTAGCAGTTATTGCACAATCCTTATTATTCTAAGTACAGGTTGCCTTTCAGTCTGCCAGCAAGTCACAGAAGCCCAATCATCTTGAGCCATTGGTATTAATAAAAACACAGAAGAATTACACAAAAGAAGTAGATGTGATACTTATGAACACACAACTGATTTAAACAAGATATTTCACTTACAGAGAAAACAGAAAAAACACTCTAGAATTAAAAAGGCACTAAAGCATTTCAAATTAACGGTAAATGCTTTTGTGCATTGTATATTCTAAAGCAATGATCTTCAAACCAGTGGGTCAGGGAGCATTTTCGATCATGTCACTGTACTAAAGCATGAAAAATAAATGGTATATGTGTTCTGAAGATTCTAAAACTGGTGACCTTTACACCAGTGGGCCATGGAACATTTTCCTTTGTATCCCTATTGTGTTTTAGTGAACTGAACATTCTTCAAACCAGTTGGGCAAGGAAAATTTTCCATAGTGTTTTGGTGTGAAAGAATATTCACAAATAAATAGTGTATGTATAAAAGAAAATGATTTGGGAAGGAAAAGACTCCATATTTTTTATGCCATGTCAATGGTAAGCAATCTTAAAAAACAACGGTACGGTTTGCATAGGATGAGCTATAACATCCTCAGTACGCTGCTGCTCATTTGACAAAGGCAAGCTTTTATTTAAATCAAATATCACTATTTCGATGATGCAGTTTCTCCGATTTTCACCAGAAGGCTTCCTTTGTGTAACTGAGTGAGGAGACTTTGCTCATGGCGATATATTACTAGACCCTTACAGCAGATAAGCAGGATTGTGTAATTGTATAAATTTACTAAGTATTCTTTCATGTTTTAAATGGGAGACGTACAGGCGGTGCTCAAATATTATTGTATGGATTGAATTTGAACCAGTGCAGAGAATGAAGCCTCCTTTATGTTAAAATTTGATGTCTAGGCCATGCCCCACCCCCTGGAAACCTAAAAAGTAAAACAATATGAAAATCAGACTGAGAAAAAACGTCTTTTTTTTTGCAAAAGTGCTCATTCTAATTAATTTCGTGCTAAATATACATAGTTCATAGTTCTGTCAGGCGCAATATTAAATATAGTGGCAGTGGGCGCATTAAGTCTGTTTGGCACACCTCAGAAATCAGAATTTTAAAAAATGTACGATATTTGCTGGAGGACAGTTTTGGTACAATTGTGAATACACTTATTCATTCTCTGCATATTACGTAATGGTACATGATGAGGCGTAGATCACTTCTGCAACAACAGCAAATGTGTAGGAGGGTCATTGACAAACTGGCCGATATGGACTTGAATATCATGCAGATAGAGTCAGCTACTGAAAGGTAGAAGTAGCCAGGCGCGGATCTAGAGTTGGGCTTTGGGGGGGTGGGGGGTGGTCAGAGAATCGAAATTGTTAAGAAAAATGGTATCACTAAAAACGCAATCACAAAATAACTAATCGTACAAAACCTGACCAATTTTTTTTGCAAGCTACATGGATAGAAATTTGATGCGTTTAGCGCACCAAAAATATTCGTACAAATTGCAACGGCGTGTTTTGCGACTTTTACATCGAGCTTCGAGAAAAATATCAAGGTACGTTACAGTTTCGGCAAGTCGAGTTGGTACCGACAAAGGGAGAAAGTCACAGCTTAAATTGCCAACAAAGCTTGCAGTTTGGACGCCGGCAAAATTTTTTTGGTGCGAAAAAAAGCCCCAAATTCCTATCCGTGCATTGCTGCACAAACATCGATTCGGTAATCACAAGGTTTGCTAAACAAAATAGACGAGTTGATTTTGTTGTTTTTATATAACAGGTATGAAGTTGTAAATATTTACAGTTGTAACAGAACATAATACTTGCAATAAAGATATTTTCAGTATTGAATAAAATGAAAAAAACTGCTTTTCAGTTAAAATTTCTTAAGTTTTATTTGTCTGGTTATTGTGTTTTTGTTTTTTGAGTTTGAAAAAAAATTTGGTCTCCGTTTGGGGGGTTCATGACCCCCGTGACCCCCCCCGCTTGAATCCGCGCCTGGAAGTAGCTTCGTCCCCTAAATGACGAATACGAGACAAGAATTAACTCGTGTGCCTGTCAAATCAGTTGCGTCCACCGGAAGGTTAAATATCATCCTACATATCTCAGTTACCGTATGCTGGTGCGCTTTCACTTTTTGCTAAACACTTGTGTAATGTTACAAAGACATACTGTAATTTATATGCTCATACTTTTCATTCGTGTGTATAGTGTTTACTATAAATGGCCGCCTATAATGTGTCTGTGTGGTTATAACATTACTGTGCATGGTCTATGAATGGATTTATATTTCATTTAAAGGTAAGTAATGTAATTTTATCTTATTAATATATAATCCAAAAACAACATGGATGCCCGCATGGCAACCCCCTCCCCTGGATTTCCGAGAATGTTGATATTCGATTGTTCATTGTCACACCAGTTTATTTCATAAATGGAAGTTACTGATAGTCAACTGACAAGTGTTACAACAGAAAATTTCTTTAATGTTGCTGACGTAATATGTATTTATATTAAAAAAGGGTTCTAATGCAGCCATACAGTAGACCACCAAAGGAAACAACAGCTCCAATTTTCAATGTAGTTTTGCCGAGTGTTAAATACCGTATGTTTCCCCAACACTATCACGAGTGGCGGCCACCACACTTCGACAGTGGCGATATGAAAGCACGTTCTGGAGATACTTTTAGACATTGCAACACCGCTAGCAGATCTTAATCCCTAAAACATGGTTTTATTTGCTGACTAATAAAACACTGGTCCCATAAGGTCGTCCTTAAAATATTGGATCATTTACTGTATTCAGGCCCATATTTATGGTGGGACAAATTGGGTAACTGCCCTGGGCATCATGATTTATGGACGGTAAAATTTCTGGAAAACTGTACAAAACCTCTTGGGCATTAAGCGTCAAGTCATTAAAGTTTGAACCCCTCTCAAGAGAATATATTTTGGCAATGAAATGAAAACGAAAATCCACAGCCTGCATCCAGTCTCCGACTGGGTCAGGAATGGAATGAATGAAGCCCCCATCTAGCGGCGAGGATATGAACTGTGCCGGCTGCCGAGGCCTGACGCACTCCTCTGGGGCAATGATTAAATGAATGACAGAGGAAATGAAATGATAGTGGAGAGTGTTGCTGGAATGAAATTTTGACAGGGAAAACCGGAGTACCCGGAGAAAACCCTGTCTGCCTCCGTTCTGTACAGCACAGATCTCACATGGAGTGACCGGGATTTGAACCACGGACCCAGCGGTGAGAGGCCGGCGTGCTGCCGCCTAAGCCACGGAGGCTTCATTTTGGCAATGTTGATTATTATTTAAGGACATAAAAGAAAGGATCGTCTTAGTCACCATGGTGTTCTTGCTGTTGATCTGACTTGAATGTGAAATTGTACTAATAAGGATATCCTAAACCTGTTATTTAAATAATTGGTGTCTTAGCCCTTGGCTGTGTATGATATCTGTTAAAACTTAATGTAAATCCTTTGTATTAATTTTTTTCTATTTCTTGTTCGAGTCATCAGTCTTTTGACTGGTTTGATGCAGTCCTCCATGCTTCCTTGTCCTGAGCTAATCGTTTCATCTCTACATAGCTACCACACCCTACATCCGACGCAATCTGTTTAACATATTCCGATTAGCGCACCGGGTCTTCATGAATAAAGATCTATCCATGAGTACAAAGCTTATGGTGTACAAAGCAGTAGTCATTTCTACATTGTTGTATGGCTGTGAAACGTGGACCCTTTACCGATGTGATCTTAGGAAGCTTGAGCGTTTCCACCTACTAAAACTTCGATCAATCCTGAGGATTAAATGGGAAGACCGCATTACCAATATTGCTGTTCTGGAAAAGGCTCAAATCAACAGCATAGAATCATCCATAATAGGTCACCAATTTAGATGGATTGGTCATGTCCATCGGATGGATGATGTGAGATTACCTCGTCAAATGCTATATGGTGAGTTATGCTATGGCACCAGACCTCATGGTGGTCCTAAGAGGCGCTACAAGGACCAATTTAAGCAGACCCTGAAATTGACAGGTCTTGATTCACAAACCTGGGACATGCTGGCTGAAGACCGCTCAACTTGGCGCCGTACCATCTCGGATACTGTAAAGACGTTTGAAAGGGATCGATGCATACATGAAGAGGCCAAGCGTCAAGCTAGGAAACTTCGAGCAGCCCAACCACGTCCTCCTCCAGCAATACTCTGCGACTTGTGTGGTCGCTTGTTCCATGCCAGGATTGGACTCTTTAGTCACCGTAAACACATCCACAAACTGGACTGAAGGAAGAAGATTTATACTCGGATTCGAGTTAAAGCCGATGATGATTCTAACCTTGGTCTACCCTGACAGTTCTTATCCTCGACCCTTCCTTCCATAACTAACTTTGCTATTCCAGGGTGTCTTAGTATGTGTCCTACCAACTTAACTCTTCTCTTCATTAGCAGTCGTCAGTAACATCTCTCCTCTCCCACTTGTCTTAATACCTCTGTATTTGCTGCTCTATCTACCCATCTGATCTTCATCATTCTCCTGTAACACCATTTTTCGGACGTTTCAATTCTCCTCTTTTCTGCTGCTCCAACGGTCCAAGTTTCACTTCCATAGAGTACCATGCATAGTTAAATACACACACAGATGAAAAAACAGCCCCATATGTTAAGGAAACTTTAATAAATCTAAATTTTCAAGTCGGGAGCAGCAAAGTTGTTCTGTTTTTTTTTGGCCCAGAGGCGTCAAGAGCCCTAATTTTGGGCCTGAAAGTATTATACTCTCCCCATTTTATATGCCGGTTTGCCTTCCCGCAATCATTAATCGTGTCGCGAAATGCTGTACATTTTTGTTTATAATAATGTGTGCAATATTATGGTGGCTCATTTCTTGAGAACAAAGTGATTATTGCTACGAATGAAGAGCAATCTACCATAGTTGATGTAGATTCTTAACCTGTAGTGTTACATCTTCTACAATCGAAGCAATTTATTATAGTTAAATTGTCCTGTGATATTTGTACCGTTATCAAAGCTACTAAGATTCGCACTCTCAATCGAATGTAGACTGCAGGTCAGTCGAGACAAAATAGTGAACTCAATGGTGATAACTTACATGTCGTAATGTTGTATATGATTCCAATGGAACCCACTTGCAAGGCAGGCAATGTTGGATGCACAACATGTACCAGTACTTATGAGCGGAGTAGCTTCACAGAATAAATATTAAGCTCGACTTAATGCTTAATCGTAACAACCAGCAATTCAACAAATTCAAAATATATCCGATCATCAGTAACCATAAAAGTCATGACTTGCATATTGAGACTTAGTCTGTGCCTTAGCCTGACAATTCTGGGAAATAGTTTTTTTAAACTTATAAATGAAGGGTAAAACATGTACGAATGTCTTTTACGAACAGAGAGAAAACATGTACGTTTTATGTTATACAGTTGTGTGAGTAGCGCTTTTCTTTTCCAGGTTCCTATCAAAAATCTGGAGAACCTGAACACCATAGATCTGCATTTTGGCCAAAATTTATCCAAAATCGACGTAAATCCATACGTGGCATGCATTGTAAAAAAGGACACAATGTATTATTGTGATCCTTATGTCCATCTGTGTAGCTGAGTACCTTAATTTACGCTCCATGCTGAGGACTGGTTACCTGAATATTCAAAATTTGATTGCCGATGCTGACAGCAGCCATCCTGTGTGTGATAATTTCAACACTACCTTCTGGGGTATGCCACGTTGGTACCATGTTTTATGTACCGGGCCACTCATCGAAAAACTACGGTACTCTAAAATAACATAACTTATACACACTCGCCTACTGACACCACACAGGTTATTAGATAAATTTCACTCACAGTCGAGTACAAGGGGTGAAGGTTAAAGCAGTTCACAAATAAAGCAATAACATTAACAATAATGCCAGTTATTGAATATAAGCAGGCTAATTTCCCCTCTTTGAGGGGAGCCTTAACAAACATAGATTTTAAATACTCATAAGTATTTGTATTAGGTTGGTTAGACAGTGTATTATTTATGTCACAGGTACAAAAGAATACTCACTGGTCTGGAAAATAGGTAATCATCCTATGTAAAACGCTGATCTGCGTATTTCTTTGAAATCGGTCGAGTGACATGTTGCACTCGACCTCATTCTTTTGTTATGTCTTACATTTAGAAAAAAAACAAAACAAGATGTTCAGCAAAGAACATATTGCCTACTTTCTCCTAAATGTATGGGTATACTTACAACTCTTTGTCCTCACCCCTAAATCAATCACCTCCACGTATTTTTTGTTTCTTTTATATTGATAATTAGCCAGTAAGTGTCTAAATATTATATTTTATACTTTATGATGATTGAATATCAAAGCTACTAACTTACTGTAATGCATTCACGTCCGTTAATCTCGATATTAAGCCTCGAAACTTTAGAATCCTTCGTTTTAGGTATCTTCCCGTTTAAAAATCCGTGGCGATCACGGTAGGTTGGTGCTGCAACCTAGCAGTGAATTAATATATATCTTGTATGCCTCTGAGTGTTGAATGGGCAGGCAGTTAAAAGCAACCAGGAGGGAGGTGATCCAGCTGCCAGTGCTTAAAGGTAATCGGAGCGCGGGCATGGCTAGAATTTCAACTGATACAAAATTGCCGTACTACAGGAGGCCAGGGATTTTTGGAATGTTTGGAACAATTACCCATGTAACCCACAAGAGAACAGCACCGTACAGAGGCATGTGTATCTTGTTCTTATATTCTCCTTTTTCTAATGTCTTCTGTTTATGTTCGATGCTGGGGCTGTGATTATTAATAAACGAGTGTATACATTAGCCTCTCCTTTGAGCTAAATGGCATTTTATTTAGTATCTGTGTGAAGAGCTCGTCCACATCATTTGTAAAAGAATTCAAGTTTAAAAGAACGTTAACTTTGGTAGTTTTCGATCCTCAGTTAACCGTGTGAGAGACTAACGCTCTAGCTCAGAGCCAAACAAGCCCCTAGACACCTTAGTGTTATTAACTGACTTAGATACGTGTTAGCAAATAATGTCTTGAAATAAACGATTTATTCACTGCAGTACATCTTCATTATAAATCATTTAATACAAAGAGTATATTATTTCTATGAGTAGGCTATAGCGCATACAACGTACTTAAACTACTGAAATATAGGACAGGCACAAGAGGTCAGCTGCCATCTTGTCATGTGACAGAGACGGATCAGCTTTTTTATGTCACTCATACAGTATAATATTATAATATTAAATTATAATAAATAACGGAACACCATCCTTGGCTCGATAATCGGAATTGGTGGGTCTTACGCTATTGATTATAATGGTTGCATAATTCACACGGCCGCCATCTTTAAATAGTACGGCTGAGGACCTTGTAGTTTGAGCACAGGATGCGCCTCATATGAAGGTATGCTATTACCAAATTCCGTAAAGATCCGATTATTAGTTTGGTCATAATTTAATGTTAAGTTTTGACCATTTGAGTGGTCGCCATTGTGTTTTGGTCAAGATGGCGGCAATTTAGGCTAATAAGGCAAAATATCACTTTCTAGTTTCAGAAATCTTGACGGAATTGTACAATATCTGTTAGTTTTCTTTTTATTGTCTATAATTTTCATAATCTGAGAGAAGCTTGAGCATAACGCTCAATTACGCATTACAAGCAGTGGTTTGTTTATGTCCATATCACCATTCCTCTAGTTTCAGTCACGCAGCAGCACCGCCACTTGAGGTAGTAAAATTTACGTGATATAGTTGGTTTTCATCTATTCTACTTTGTGGTCAGTAATAATCAAGCGAAATATTTTTATTGTTAAAACAAATGTTTACTAAAACCATGGGCTCACGCTACGAGTTTATCACTTGGTAGATTACGAGTGTTTCATGATTCTAATAAGAGCAATACGAAGTCTTTATGATTGGTTGTGAAGAAGAGGAAAAACATGATGATCTGCTGTAATGGCCAGTACAAGCTAGATATTTGAAAACAGTGCTATTTGAATTATTGGCAGATTCAAATGTAGGGATATTTTCACAGTTTAATTTAACTTAGTAAATTCCTCCTCTTGGTGTTTCTACATTTGTATTGGGATAATCTAGGTTACTCGATACAGGTGAAGATCCTCTGCGTGGTGAGGGGGACTAGTAGCTCCTTTCTTGAGATACTGTGTGGAGCCATGAATGGTAACCAGGCATTATACAAGAAGGAGGAAGCTAAAACACCACCCACCCCCTGTGGGAGGGGGGCGTAATAATACCCCCACGGTTACTAGCCCAAGCCAAGGCTTGGAAGTGGAGGCCTCGACCATACCTGCTAGAGAGGCATCCATGATCCCTCCGCATGGATGAAACAGTGGTTTAGGTGAAGTGGGTGCTGGTGATTGAGGTGAAGGCTCACTGCGATGAGCTGGAACCAACACATCACTTTGCCCTACGTAGCCTGGACGAGCTGCGGGTTGGGAATGGGGCGAACCCAATCTAGGGGGGAAGCCATGGCTGTGAACTCAGTCATGGTAATGCCAAGTGGTTACCACGTGAGTAGGCCTACTGAAGGCGGTAGAAACCTGGCTTGATGGTTCGGGCCAGGGGTGAATTGCTGGATGGACGACTGAGGGGCGTGGTTACTGCTACGGAGAGCCTGAGTTGCGGGAGGACAATGTTTGGCTTTATGCCTTATCACGGATGGTGAGAACGTCGCTCAGGACCCTAGAAGGGGCAAAAACCCTATTATAATATGAAGTATGAACAATCAGAAAGAACCAACTACAAACCCCACATCAAAGGAAGCCATGGAAGCTCCAGCAGAGCAGATCCATGTGCAGACCGGAGATGAAAAAATGAAGACAGAAGTCCCAGTAGGACAGGCTGTCTCTAAATCCAAACACGAATTGGAAAAGGCAACAGAAGCTACAGTAGAGCAGACTGCAGGACCAAGTAGCACAGGAGATTCCACCGAGAAAGACCTGAAGATATCTGCATCAAAGATCAACAGGATGCACATAGAAAATAAACCTTGCACAAATGCATATTACAAAGAAAAGAAGAAAGCGAGAAAAGAAGCCAAGATAGCGGCTGGAACTTGGGTGGAGAAGAAGCCTAAGAACAGAGATCGGCAAAATGCTATGCCACCGACAAGGTCCAAAAGACCAAGGTCGGAGGACAGCACGCCACCAAGTTCGGCTGTAAAACCACTCTCCAAGAAACAGAAGGAGGAAACAGTCATGTCCTTTTCGGAACGACTGACCTCATCCAAGGTCGTAATAATACCTAAGACCTTTCCAGATGGCAAGCTCAAGGAGGAGGATATGCCGGAACTGTCAACCGTCTTGATAGCGCAGATGAAGCCGCTGTCAGATGGGTGTCTGCCAGGCTTCCTCGAGTCACCAAGGCTGGAAAATGGAGCAATGGTACTGATCTGTGCCAATCCAGAAACTAAAAGCTGGCTGGAGCAGACAGTATCCAATTGTAACCCCTGGAAAGGGGAGAATTTAGAGGTGGCGGACGCTAAGAAGGTGTTGAACACTATCAAGGTCATCACCAAGTTCCCACCTCCTTTTGACAAGATGAAAGTGGAAGACGTTCTTGTCAGAATACACCAGCACGACACCAAAATTCTGAAGAAAGAATGGAGAGTGCTGAATGCATCAACAACTGACGAAACAGGAAGGACAGTCGTTATGGCCCTTGGTGAACGAGACTTTGAAGAGCTCAAGAAGAGAAGCCTGAAGGCTAAACTCGGACTTGGGCAAATCAGGTTTCAGGTCATCAAAGGAAAAACGAAACCCAATGTTGGCAAGGATGGTACTGAAAGTACTTCAGGCCAACCTTCAACATAAAAAAGTAGCTGTGGCCAATTTCGCCAGAAAGTTCAAGTCCGAGGCTATTGATGTGGCCCTAATTCAGGAGCCATGGGTAGTCAAGGGCAAAGTAGCAGGACTGGCGGAATCTGGAGGTAAGCTAATGTACGATACAATATCGGAAATACCCTGAACGTTCCTTCTTGTGAGTAGGAAACTACAATGTCTTCTATTGCAGGAGCACTGTTCACGGGATTTGACTGTGGCCAAGGTAAAACTTGGAAATTGGGAAGGACCTAGAGAAATAATTATAGGCTCTGCGTACTTCCCATATGACTCAACTAATCTGCCTCCAACAGAAGAAGTTGAGAACTTAATTTGCATCGCAAAGAGGAAAGGAGAACATCTAGTCCTGGGAGCGGATGCAAATTCACACCACACGGCATGGGGCAGTACGAACTGCAATGCAAGAGGTGAGTCTTTACTAGAGTTTATCATGAGAACTGAGATCATGATACTAAACCTAGGAAATAAGCCTACATTCATAAATAAGAATCGTAGGGAGGTAATAGACATTACAATGAGCACTACGCATATTGCAAATTTCATTAAAGATTGGAAGGTGCTGGAGGAACCATCACTGGCAGACCACCAGCATATCCAATTTGCAATAGATGCGAGACAAAATAGAATCGAAATGTACAGAGACCCCAAAAGAACTAACTGGGATGGATACAGAGAAGTTCTGGGGCAGGCGGTGCAGAAGATCCGAACTGATGTGAGGGGACAGAGAGAATTGGATGAGGCAGTGGAACTTTTAGAAGATGCCATTATAGACTCATACCATGACAACTGTCCTCTCAGAGAAAAGAAGAACACCAAAAACGTCAGGTGGTGGAACAACAACCTAGCCAAATTGAAGAAAGAGGTTAGGGCTTTGTATAAAATATCATCTAGAAATGGTATGTGGAATATATATCATAGGAAACTCACTGAGTATAACCTAGAAATACGGAGAGCAAAGAGAAAATCTTGGAGACTGTTCTGTGAGAAAGTGGAAACGCACACTGAAGCAGCAAGGCTTCAGAAGGTTCTCAAAGCAACTCACATAAACCAAGTAGGAACACTGGAAAGATCCGATGGAACATTTACTCAGGGAGGGAGGGACACGCTAGAGATGTTGATGGCGTGTCATTTTCCTGAGGCTGAGGAGATGGCAGAGGAAGAAGAGATTGGAACAGAGGCCAAAGCTCGAAGAGCAGACTGGAACTGTGCCAAAAGACTAGTAAAACCCAATCAAGTGAGATGGGCAATCAACACGTTTCAACCCATAAAGGCTCCGGGGCCAGATGAGATACTTCCGATACTCCTTCAGGAAGGACGGGAGATACTTGTTGAGGCCTTGACAAACCTATTCAGAGCTAGTCTAGCCCTAGGGTACGTGCCGAAATCATGGTCTGAGGCTAAAGCGGTATTTATACCGAAGCCTGGTAGGGCGAATTATGCTCAAGCCAAAGCCTACAGACCATTATGCTTAAATTCCTTCATGCTAAAAGCAATGGAGAAAATAATGGATAAATACATCCGAAGAACTGTGCAACTGAACTCAATGATACATGAAAATCAGTTTGCATATAGACCAGGCAGATCCACTGAAGCAGCACTCCATCAATTGGTTTGCAAAATAGAGGAAAGCCTAGAATATAAAGAAATAGCACTGGCGGCATTTCTAGACATAGAAGGGGCCTTCAGTAATACAACCTATGACTCTATGATCAAAGCAGTAGAAGAGAGCAAGGTCAGCAAAACCGTCGTAAAATGGATTAAATCTATGCTGGACGGAAGAAGGATAAAAGCAACCCTGTTTGACGAGATGCTAACGGTTAGGGCCACTCGAGGCTGTGCTCAGGGAGGAGTGTTATCTCCTCTGCTGTGGAACCTTGTAGTGGACAAAATCATAGCCAGACTCAACGAACAGGGTATGTATACACAAGGATATGCAGACGACCTAGTGATTGTAGTACGAGGTAAGGTGATGAGTGTCATACAGGACCTCATGCAGAGATCACTTAACATTGTAGAGAACTGGTGTCGGGAAGAACAACTTTCCGTTAACCCGAATAAGATAACTCTGGTCCCTTTTACAAGAAAGAAAAAATTAGAGGGAAAGAGAACACTGAAGCTCTTTGGGCAAGAAATCTATATGGAAGAACAGGTACTATATCTTGGAGTAGTGCCAGATAAAAAGCTAACCTGGAATCCGCATATAGAAAGGAACATAACCCGGGCCAAGAACTTACTCTATGCGTGTAAGAGAGCTGTTGGGACAACATGGGGTCTAAATCCGTCGGTGGTAATGTGGATATACACAATGATCATTAGACCACTGATAACCTATGCTTCAATCATTTGGTGGGAGAAAGCAAAACAAGGAAATGTCGGCAGCAGATTAAATAGTCTGCAGAGAATGGCATGTGTTGCTATAACTGGAGCTATGAAAACTGCGCCGACAGAAGCCTTGAATACATTACTGGATCTCCCATCTCTAAGCAACTTCATAGAGGGACAGGCTAGAATGAGTTCATATAGATTGGAACAAACAGAATGCTGGAAAGCACAAAGGCCCAATCTAGGACACTGTAAAATTAACAGAGTTATAACAGGGGAAGTACTACACATGCCTTCTGATTACATGATACCAAAGTATAACTTTGAGAAACCATTTGAGACCCAAATAATAAAAAAGGAAGACTGGGATATTAGCAAGTGGAAGACCGATAGAGAGGATATAGTGTGGTGGACTGATGGCTCAAAAACTGTAAGTGGTACAGGAGGAGGGATCAACGGGGAAAGACCTGAGAGATCAATTCAAATGAGCCTGGGCAGACACACTACTGTCTTTCAAGCGGAGGTGTTAGCTATCACCACGTGTCTTGAAGAAAACCTGAAAATGAAATATAAAGATAAGAACATTTTCATTTTTACGGATAGCCAGGCAGCCATTAAGGCACTAGAGGCTGTCCGGATAACATCCAAAATAGTATGGTACTGCCACTCAGTTCTCCTGAAGCTCTCAGAGTGCAACACCGTTAAAATAATATGGGTACCAGGGCATGCAGGTATAGAAGGTAATGAAAGGGCAGATGAACTGGCCAGAAAAGGAGCAGAGATAAATTTTGTAGGCCCAGAACCTGTATGTGGGATCTCTTACAGACAAGCCCGACATGTAATAGGTAAATGGGTACAAAAGAAGCAAATAGAAAACTGGAAAAAGACTCCAGGTTGCAGACTTGCAAAGGAACTGATAAAAGGACCAAACAAGAAGCACACTAAACAACTTCTACAACTTAGCAGAGGAAATATAAGATGGGTAGTGGGACTATTGACAGGACACTGCCATCTTAAAAAACACCTACATAGAATTGGAGTAATAAGAGACAATATATGTAGGAAATGCAATGAAGCAGAAGAATCAGCTGAACACATACTTTTTGAATGTGAGGCGCTGGGAAGAACTAGAATCTCCACACTGGGGATGCCGGGTGAAGAAAGAGAGAAAATCCTAGAGGACCCAATAAGATTGATCTGCAGCTTTGTGAAGGGAGCAGAGATATCCAGGTGGGAATGAAGGAAACACATGGTAGCAAAAGATCTTGGAGGTCGACGCTAAACAGGAACTTGGAAACGAGAGGCCCCATGAATAAAAGAAGAAGAAGAAGAAGAACTTAGTAAATTGGGATTATCTGAAAACATGCCTAGTTATTTAGAAAATTGGCAAACTGGATTAACAATACCATTTTAATGAACTACCTTCATTTTTTTTATTTTTTTAGAACTGAACATTACGACTATGAATCATGTTTAAAAAAGCGAACTTTTAAGGACAAAAACTCAAAAAACAAATATCCTCCCATTCTTGCCATAAAGTAGCCAACGGTTTCAGAGCAGTCAAATAATGAATTTCACGAAGCAAGCAAGAAAATAAACGTAGTGACAGGTAGGTAATGAAACATAGATTGTTACTTGGCCCCCCTCTGGAAAAAATCCCACGGGCGCCCATGAATGTTAATGGTGATTATTCACAGCAGGAAATTAAGTGTAATGTTAATGATATTAGGGATGACCCATCGTAGTGAACATGGGATTTGGACACCTGTTGATTCTAAATATAATTATGCTTACAAAAATCCAGTTTATGGGTGAATATTTCCCAACTAATGTGACTGTGTGTATTCTGAATTATTTCTTATTGTTTTTTTTTTTTTTTGATGAAGTGTTAGTGGATGTTGCAATAATGATACTCGCATGTACAATTGAGATATTTTCCTAAAATGTATTGCTGCTATAGGGTAAAATTTGGCACACTATTAATATCGGCTCAAGTGGTATACATGTTAAAGCTTTATAGATAAAACTACCTTCAACATTCTTAGAAAACTCTCCACTTTTCAGTATACAATATAACATCTTTTGAAGGAAATCACAATCAACAACTCATTATTCATGCCATTCTCATATGTATCTGTATGCATTACAAAGGCTTCCTTTTCATGAATTTGCAGAACATCAAGTAGTCAAGGAATCCTAGTGAAATTTCTTGTATCTTTGGATCGTCGACAGGGAAAGCAAGTGGCTGAAGAAAATTTGAATCTAATTTTGAAGGCAAGAACCCTTTACCCAGAAGTTATTGTGGGTGTTGATCTCAGTGGGGATCCTCACCAGGGTAATATAAATGATTATTTACCAGTGCTGGAGAGAGCCAGATGCCAAGGACTCAAACTTGCTGTTCACATTGCTGAGGTAAATATTTTATATTGTTTACACAACAGTTGGATAACTAGGCTGGCAAAGTCATGGCTGTAGGGCATTTTATTATACCTACCTAATTTTGAAATATAGCAGACATAATATGTTTCATAATATAATTATCACAAGTAAAAAGTATATTCAGAATGTTAATAGCAATGACTTGATATAATATAAATATACCTATTGGCTGAACAACTCCTTAATTTGTGCAAAGTGAAAATAAAGAATAGAGGTGATACCCTATGGAACTTCAGGCATCCTCCTCCATAATTTTACTTACTGTCGACCAAAGTATTATGTGCACTCAAGTTTGAAGGTTGTTTGTGAAGTAACCAATAGGCCCACATTGAATTCAATAACATCATCATTTTTGTCGTTCTATTTTACGTTAGCTCATGTAGGTTTGAAATGTTTAATTTATATTGTAATATTTTTTATCGTAGTTGGAACACAAAAAGTGACCGCTTTTAAGCGTGTTTCTACCATGCGTCACATTTAAGAATTATTATCTCAAAAACCCGTCATCAGATCGAATCCAAATTTTAACACAATATACATTGGAATGTTTCATAACTGGTTTATTAATTTCAAAATTTTGGGTGTCCAAGAAACAGAGTTGTTATCATTTTTGTAAGGTAACTTTTTCTCGGCTCGGGGTAGTTGGAAAATGTAGTTCTTGGTCGTGTTGTAATCCTTATACACTGAAGAAAATGGAAATTGCAACACCCAGAAGGAGTGGTGCTACATTGCTGCAATTGAACATGCAGGACGAGTGTTCGGTTGTGATTAGATGATTACACTTTCAGGTCTCTCTGACCGCAAGTTTGGACAACAATCAATACAGGATGTGCGCACCACGAGCTGCAATACATAGATGAATTCGGCGAGGCATGGAGTCAATAAGGCCCTGGATCGCTTCCTGAGGAATTGTGGCTCATGCTTGCTGCACTGCACGGGTCAGTTGTTCCAGAGTTGAGGGTGGCTGAGGACGGTTGGCCAGTTGTCGACCCATCACGTCCCATACATGCTCAATAAGACTGAGGTCCGGGGATCTGGCGGGCCATTCTAAGGTTGTGATGTTATGGAGAGCTTCTCTGGAGATGAGTGCAGTGTGAACCTGGGCATTGTCCTGCTGAAACATCCCATTAGCAATGTTCGCCATCATAGGGACAACCACTGGATTGAGTACCCTATCAACGTACTGTCGAGCAGTCATAGTGCCCTCAACAAGCACTAATTGTGATTTCACATTAAAGCCAATAGCTCCCCAGACCATAATGCTTGGTGTTGGCCCTGTGTGCCTCTCGACAATAAGGTCTGGGCGGCCCCTCTCCCCGGTACGTCGGCGCACACGATTCCGGCGATCACTGCGGGCAAGACAAAAGTGCAATTCATCACTAAAGACGACCCTATGCCATTCGTCGACCCACATCGATCGATCTTGACACCAGGCCAGCCTTACACGTCGCTGTTGTGTGGTCAATGGAACACCTTCTGCAGGGACACTAGATCGTAAGCCAGCTACACGCAGGCGATTACCAACTGTTTGCTGTGTAACGTGGGATGCCACAGCTGCTCGAATTTGCGCTGCTGTTGCATGGGGTTCCATCCGGGCCATCCGAATGATGCGGCGATCCTCTCTCACAGTTGTCTGTCGCGCTGGGCCTGTGCCAGGTCTATGAGTGTGGGTACCTTCATTTGGCCACTGCTGCCATACACGTTGTACTGTACAGTAGATGCCTGTCGGCCAACACGTGCAGCGACAGTCCTTAGGGATAATCCAGCCTCACACAGCCCAATTATCCGAGCCTACTCAAACGGCGACAGTTGTTGATAGCGTGCTCTTCTCTGTCGTCGAGGCATTTTTGACGGGGAACACTTCACTGCACAGACTGCAAGTCAACTACGCTACACCAGAGTCCGTATTCTGGAGTTGATTCCTCCGCGACCAATCACGTGGGGAGACCTGTAGCAACAATCCAATGGGTCTGAAACTTTGATCGTTTACATACCTACATGGCATCGTTCCATATCTTGAAAATCAACACAAATGACCAATGCCTTCATGGTGTTGCAATTTCCATTTTCTTCAGTGTACATCAAAAGGTTATGCTGTATGACTGTGAAATACGTAAATTAATTCACTTCTTCACTTTTCTCTTGGTGGTAAATAAATAGTTGCCACTGTTTAAGTTCCAGACTACGTATTGTAACCTTGAAAGAAGCAATTTGTACAAGATTCTGTCTCTGGGGTCTCGTTCAGTACTTGGCTATGTCTTACATAAAGTTCAGTGCAAACATCTTTCTGCGTTAGTCTCAAGGATCATAAAGTAAACTATAACAGAAATGAGTGAAACATGGGTAAAATAAACACTATTTAATGACTGAATAAACAAAACGAAATATTAACACAAACTCCTCCCTGAGTTTACTCCCAAAAATCAAAACACAAGAAATAAACAAGTGGAACATCAGTCCACTTCTCACAAAATTTGTGGATAAACTAAGTCCACCTTTCTCATTAAAGTGTGTGCGCGGTGTTTACTAACATTAGAAGGGAATGAGTACGTAATGACGCAGGTTCGCTTGCAACTGGATCAGCCAGATTGTTCGCGAACCCCCTACTGCAAATCGTCATTATTGCTCATGGGATATGGACAATTAAATGGCTGTACACTTGCACTATAATACTGACACACGCTACCCTTAAGAAAAAATAATAATTAAATTACACAGATTTTCAATGAAATCGCTACAAGTGCGGGAGGACAAATCAAACAAAAATGAACTGCCGAAACCAGGTACAAAGCTTGCAAGGATAATGAGTTCAGTGTGTCAATACTAAACAAGACCAGACGAGGTTGCTGAACTAAGACAAAAACAAAGCAATAGCAACAACAACATGCCAGGATCAAACTAATATTTACATGAAATCAAAGCATAACTAAATCAATACTTGGAAATTAACGACATAACGTGGACATCTCCCATTTACATATTCAATTAATTTATAATCATTCAGGCCTTTCCTAAAGGAAAAGAAAATGCAGAACCAAAGTCTGCCTCACTAATTATCAGCGCTCGCTTATCTCTGATATCGCCTGCAGTTGACTCCCCTCTCTCTCACTCCACAAACATCTGTTTCAGTCTAGTCCAAGCTTGTGTCAAATAATAATAATTATAACAGGCGAGCCATACCATCCAGGATCCCGTTACGTGGCCAATCTGAAAACGCGTACATAAATCAATCACACAGGCATCTCGACAATTCCCTCGGAATTGCAAGACTCATAATATATATTTCAAACAATCGCCCCGCAGGGTTGGGTTGCCGAAATTAGGACTAAGGCATGGCGAAGCGTGCTCTTAGCACCTCCCGCAAGCAATATCCTATCAAACACATATGACACACTTCACTTGGACTGACACTCATATAACCACCAGGTCGGCGCTGCATCAGAGCTCCCTAATTTGTTGTCCGAGACACTCCTAAATTTAAATAACGAAATAAGCAACACGAGCAAGCAGATGGCTTCTCCTAAAAATTACTACAACGATGGCAATTATTAATTCACTAGCCTGAGTGATTACAAATCCACTATTAAAATATTATTTCCCCCCAGTACTGCACTTTAAGCTAGATTAATTCGATTCCACTTTTTGTCATGACGTTAGTTCCAAATTGTGTTATTTAGCTGCTATACGCGAGCGTCCACTCACACCGCGCGCGTGAAATCCCATATACAAGAATCACAACAAATAAAAACTCACACAAATAATTACATTACAAAACAATATGTCACGCTGCCCCATGCAATAAAATTCTGTGTCAGTAAGGCAAACAAACAAGATTCTACATTAACAACACACAAGCAAATGTTTACAAAATTAATCCCATGAAAACCATAATCGACTTGACAAATTAAATAAAATTTAATTTTGTACCGGTACTCATTCCTTCAGCTGTCAGCACATCAGATCACATCCCCGGACATTCTCTCCTCAATGTCCTTAGCTCATCATCGTCACAAAAGCGAAGCAGAATTGGACCAGTCTTCAATCAACGTCCTGGGTTGCCATCTTGATGCTTAAAATTTCACACGCTAAATTGCTAGCTAATTTTGCTTGATTTGACTACTCAATTCGCCAAACAGTCCTATAGCAAAATATCGTAGATTACTGCCCCTAAATCTTTAGTTTTATAAATACCTAAAACACAGGCTTCAACTTGAATCAAACTTAGTTGCGCGCACACAACTTACAATGTTATAATATGTGCCTCAAAAGTTAGAGTAGTTCAGTGTCACTCGACACGCAAAGAAAATATAAGTGCCCCACTGGACACACCAAGTAATACGTCGTGTCGTCCACGGCACATCAAAAGATAGTATTTTTACCAGCACAATATACACTATTCAAACGATTCAGGACAAAGTTAGGGGGAGGGGACGGTCCGAAAATTAACTTCCATAATAATAGAGTCACAGGCATGCGACTGGTATCATTCAGCTCGTATCATTTCACAGGTCACAATGGAGCCAAACTGCACGAAGATTGATCGTACGTTCATCCAGTACCGTAATTAATTCCCGCTCAATCCACATGGTCGGCTTAGGCACGCGACCTTAGCTCCAAAGGATGCGTCGTCTCTCCTCATTGGTTCTTCATGATGATGAATTCGCGGTTTTCTGGTGTGGCACCTCCCACAAGGTGTGGCCGAAACCTCTCTCCCTCTCAGGATTTCATGCATCTGTCTCTTTCCTAGAGCTACAAGACAATGCGAAATAACTTTAGCATGACTCAAACCCACGCATAAGCCGTCAGTTTCCTGCACCTGCCCTTATGGTATTTCAAGCTCTGGGAAGGCTTTCATAAATTCCTCACAGGATTCATCCCTTTGTATTTCCAAATACCACGTCCGCTGTTCTTGTCGCCAGTAAGTCACCAATATTTCACAATTTCTGTCTGGCTTCTCTACTTGGCTGCTAGTAGTTTCAATGCGATATGAATAAAATTAGGAATCATTTATTTGAGCGGCATTTAAAGGGTTCAGTATGTGCTTAAATATTAATCTTAATTAGTGACCACATTCCTTTAATAATGGGGTTCTTATTTTATGGTTTACCTATAGCGGTAGGTCTACTTGTTTGGCTCAATAATATCTTATAGTGATATTTTGGGTAAGTTAATAGGAAATAACATTTTACCTGAACTCTATTGCAGATTCCAAACCAAGAAGAGATAATGGAAGTCCTTCAGTTTAAACCAGACCGCTTGGGTCATGCAACCTGCTTGCATCCTAAATTTGGAGGTTCTGAAGCAATATGGAAGCAATTGCTAGAATCACACATTCCGATTGGTAAGTTTTTCCTGTATAATTTCAGGCCTTTTCTAACAGTTATCAAATGACATTTTAATAAAATCTCTAAGCCTTTCACGGCCCTTATCAATGAACTTGATGGCTTTGGAGATGTTCTGCCACGACATGTTTATTAGCTAACCGGCGCTTTGTACTAAGGCTTTAGCAAGGGAAAAAAATTAGTTAATGGTGAGCCAAATGCTTAACTTATGCTATGATGCATACTAGCTCAAGGCTTGGCTGGAAATGATGATGTGTGGTGTCTCAATGAACCAATAGTCAAACAATATTAATGGAAAAAGACCATGACTGAGGGTGAGACAGAGATATTAGTATCCACGTGAAGAAATTAGGGACACGTTGTAGAAAATGGGTGGGGTAAGTTCTGTATTAATTACAGGTTAGTCAACCTTACAAACTGAAAATATGTGTTCAAGTCTGGAAAGGGAAACTGGCTGGAGACACATTTTAATTTCCAAAATGTATATATCAGTACGTAAGGAACATCTATGCAAATGTTAAGTTAAAATGTCCTCCACACAACCCATCGTCCTAAACTGTAGTTCCAGGTTCTATCCACATCACACTGATCGACGCTAACTCAAACAACTTTTCTTCTTCGCATAAAGTACTGATGTGAACCAATCAAATATCGTGCCACTAAGGACGTTCATTATGCTGTTCACAACACAACTTTAACGAGTCCTTACTGGTGATACACCTTCCACTGAAGTGCTGCCTTCCATTTGGTGTGATGTTGTGCCTGTAGGTTGGGCTACAGATAGCTGTCGATATGTTTACAAACAACTTAAGGGTCAGCATGGGATCAGCGGCAATAGCAACGCAGTGACACAATGTACAGGGGTGATGCAAAACCTTTTTATGTGCATAGTCATATTAGCAAAAAGGCAGTTGAAAGGTGTCATGTTTTGGCTGACCCAGCAGCTTACCCATGCTCATTGAGTTATGCACCAAGACTGCAAGAGGACGCTGCATCTGAACGGAGATCAGTGTTTTGAATTCCAGAGCTGACAGTGACCATCCTGAGTGTGGTTTCTCCAAATACCTATCAGGCAAATCCCGGGATGGTACCTCATCCAAGTACCAGAGCACCTACCCCACGACAGATACACACACTACTACAATCATCACAATAATTCAGGGTATTGATTGCACTACACTCACAAGTACACAGGGCTGATGATCAAAAATGACCCAAGCCCCTAATCAAAACCACAGCAACCCATTTTGATTGCATAATTTTGTAAACGCCTTAATATGTGTTGTGAAAAACACTGCAGGTTCAGCGATTTGACACTAGGGCTTACATAATATGACAAAATGGAAGATATTGGTATAAGTATTTGGAATTAAAAAAATTAAAAATCTGTGTACTGCTCAACTCTGTATCTAAATGGTTGTAATTCTTGGTTACTGTTCATTAATGTACATTTTATTTCTCCAGAAATATGCTTGACATCAAATGTGAGGTGTAAGACTGTGCCAAGTTATGGTGAGCATCACTTGAAGCATATCATTACCAGCAAACACCCTAAAACGTTAGCAGTAAGTATGTTTTTTATTACAACATGTCACTGTTGAAAAGGATAGGTATGGCTTAGACCAGTGGGTTTTAAACTTTCATGTCACCCCTTTAGAGTTATTTGAGGTGTTGATCATAGAAAATTGTTGGTATATTAGCTTTTACGGCCAAGGAAATAAAACTCAGCAAATTTTCTAGGTTTATGCCGTGTCTTGTGTGGGGTTTCGCCTAGGATCATCAAGGTAGACTCATCAGCGTGCTCTTGGTATCTGTGCGCGGCCCTCCACAGGAGTAGCAAACTGCGCGCTACCTCCCGTTGTATGAAGCGCACCTGCGCTTCTTTACTGCGAGAGCTAAAAGCTCAAGCAGTCTTTCACCTCCCTATGAAGGCTTCCAAAATGATGGTATATTGGCTTTCACGGCCAAGGAATTAAAACTCAGCAATTTTTCTAGGTTTATGCCGTGTCTTGTGTGGGGTTTCGCTTAGGAACACCAAGAGCCCGCTGATGAGCCTACCTTGGTTTTCCTAGGTGAAACCTCACGCTCTAGATAGGGGAGTGAACTTACGCAAGATTTCAATAGACTCTTAACAGGCAATGAAGAACTACAAGAATTTGTTTTGCAATGTGTGCAAGATCACCGGAGACAATACCCTGATTGTAAAAAGGAGACACTAAAAAGAAAATTGTTCTAAATCTGGTATTGATTTATGGTGTGGACATAATAAAGTCTAAGATTTCGGAATAATTGGCCTACAAACATGTTTAACCCCTCAAATCACTCGTATTAATCCACAGGTCTCAAAACTGCCATCGTGCTGCGAATCCGATCAGCGGATCTTTTTATTAGCATTTTGGCGGGCAAATTGGATTCGCGCCAAAACACGAGTCCTCTTTCTTATTGGTAGGTCACAATAGCGTCGTGCTGCTGACCCCTTGGTGCCCCACCTTAAAGTGTGGTCACCGGCTCGTCTCTTCTCTTTCTCCCGCAGACTCCATCTCTGTCAAACACGCTCCTCCACAAAGAAATTGTCTCGATCGTGAGTCATGCCTAGTGACGCGTCCTCGAGCCACAGCACCTGTGCCAACTGACATCTCGAAATAGCAATGATTGAGACATCGCCTTTGTTTCACAGATCCAGGTAGTTTCCTTGTGTCTGGACTTGACTGCTCGATCACTGAATAATGTACTCACACAGTACTTCTTGTATTTGGTATCATTTAGCATTATAATAAAATACGTGAATCATTAATATTGGACCCAATCTTAAGGGTTCATCTATCCCATAGTCAAAAAGATGAACTCAGTATGAAGCCGATTTTCACCTCCACCTGTGCTAAGTATTGGTAACAGGTCACCCACAAATGCTCGCTACAATACGCCTGTCTCATACTCCAAGAGCCACCTCGTTCCGAGCTCATTAAGAAATTCTTGCACGCTCAGTGTCTCCCTCCAGGCATGTCTCGTCTCGCTACTCTCTCGCTCACTCATAACAACAGCATTGCTCGCAGACGTACTTCCGCCTCGGCTTGTAAACATAACTGGACTCGGTCTTTCCTCATAGGCACTTGCTACTGTGTCCCCATGTATTTGGTACACTTTACCACGTTAATATTTAATTTGCGGCAACCTCATTGTTTCTCGGTTCTCAGGGTTCACGTTGAAAATAAAGTTTTAAGCTAGCAATGTTATAAACTGGCATGACCCCTGTGCTGATGTATCGGACTCTATACGCGTTATTCCCTAAGTTCGTCACGATGCTGAACGGTCCCACATAATGCTCACAAAACTTGTTTAGTACCTTGTTCGCTGGATCAGAGATCGGTGGCTTCTTAACCAAAACCATCTCCCCTTCTGTTAGCTCTCGATGAAACCTATTTCCGCGTACTCTTCTTAACCTTCTGTCCGCTTGCCTCCTCATATGTACATTGGTGTCTCGGATCCGTATCTCGTGTGTAGGCATTGGATCATTAAGACATGTGATGACATTCTTCCAAGACCTTTCCGGGAACTGGTTGTGATGTAAAACCATGGGAATCTGCCCTGTAGACTCATGTCGGGTTGAATTCATGCAGATCTCGATGTCTTTAACATGATCTGCCCAATTGTGATGTTCATTAGGAATAAATATGCGGAAGAACTTCGAAACGTCACGAATAACACGCTCGCTAGAATTTCCTTGAGGGTGTCTTATTGATGACAGGACATGTTTTATATCCAAATCAGCCATCCCTTTCTTAAGCTGGGCACTCGTGAAATATGCGCCATGATCCGACAAAATAAACTCGGGCTTACCGAGAGTTGGAATCATCCTGTTTATCAGCCGACTTAGAATTTGTTTGGTGGTGGTTTTCTGAATGGGGCACAAAACCACAAATTTTGAAAATACATCCAAACATACGAGTAAGTGCCTGCATCCTCTTCTCCCTTAGGAATTGCGCCGAATGTGTCAATCGCTACTATCTCACACGGCTTCTGGGGTAATATAGGTTTTGGGTATTGTTTCATTAGATAGTTGTTAGGCTTCGTGCGTTGGCAAGCGTCACAAGTCTTAACAACTTCGCATATGGTTGTCCGCATACGTGGCCACGTGAATGTTTCGGCTATTGTAGCTTCACGTTTGTCAATCCCGACATGACCCAGGCTCTCATGCACGTGCCATGTCAAACCACGTTGCAATGAAGCTGGTAACATGATACTGTAGGGTACCTGAGAGGGTAGCCTCTTCAAAGTATTAATCTAAGGGTTGAAATAAATGTGTTTAGGGGGAAAGCTTGGCAATTACGTGTAAGAGATGGTGATTATCTAGTGGCTTGGGATCGTCAGTACGATCTGAAAGGAGAACTCCCCAATGTACTGCTTGGCGGGGTAGTTCAGGGTGTGAGTGTGGAAGGAAGGGTGGTTTAATTAGTGCTCTGTGCGCGATATCGGCAATAAGCGGTCTGATGTGAATCGTAAGCAGGCCTCGCTGGTGTCTGCGCTGTGGCTGTGACGCTCTGCTGACGTCTCGAAGCAATTAAATAACAGTGCTAATACTAGATCCTACCTAGCGGGGAAGCTAAGAGGGAAGGATCTGATCAACTAATTAAATAAATGAAAAGACCAGTGGCTTCTACTATGTTTGAGTTTAATGAGTACTTCGGATTTGAAGTACTCCTGTAATTATCAGTGCAGTTAATAAAAATAAGTAATTATCACAATCCAAGCACAGGGGGATGGGAGTGTAATTGAATGTGTGTGTGGTGATCGCTTAAGACACTTACCCTTCGGCTTCCAGCAGCGATTCGGCACGCAGGTAACACTGAGACAGACTGATCCGGAGGCATGACCTCCCGGAGTTTTTATAGGAGCGTCGCGCTGCGTTTGCGGAATTTGCACATTTCTCCCATGTCATAGCCCTTCCTGGGGTCGTTGGGCTTGGACACGAGGCTACCTGAGTTCATTGAGGCAATAATTTGTTAGATGTGTAATTATGTAGATGTATTCGTTGGTTCTTGAAGTAGGTATGTGGCATTTGGTTTTCCGGGGGTGTTAGTGTTAGGGGATGATGGTGGCGTACCCTAGGGGTACAACAACCCCCTTTGTGGAGTTAGTTATCGTCCTCGATAACTGGACGAAGACGTGGGGGAGGTTTTTGGAAAATAGGGCGTCTTCTCCTTACTTGTATATCTTCTTTCTTCTGTTCTTCTCTTCTGGAATTTCCGTCCGGAAATGTGTTGGTGGCGTCGTCGGGGGGTGTGTGTAGCCTCGTGGTGGATAAAGTGTGGAAGGGTGTGTTATGGGGCAGATAGAGAATGTGCATTAGAGAAGTGAGCGTCGAAGGTTGGGGATTCCCAGAAATGCCTTGTAGATTATATGTGCCTCCGGGTAGTGTCCAGCGATCATGTGTAGGTGTATAAGGTAAGGGTAACAATATTTCATTACAACGTGGTATCAAAAAATGCAAACAGTGGGGTGTGAAGTTTAAACATATACAAATGTCAATTGTCATCCTGACGATAACGCAAGGATAATCCCATGATACAAAATGCATCCATATTACAATGTAAAACAAAATATAAGATACATACATAATCAAAACATTCGACATCGGCAATGCATCTGAAGGGGTGCATGAACACAACGAGAGGAAAGAACATCCTAGGGGTGGGGGGAGGATATACAATTAACATACCTCTGGTGCGGATGAAAAACTGCCCTCGTGTGCCCTGCACGTGTATAAAAGAGATAGGGTGGAGAGAAAGAAACAAAGAAATGTCGCAGGGTGTAATTTAAGGGAAAATATGTATAAATGGTTTATT
Organism: Meconema thalassinum; assembly: GCA_946902985.2. NCBI lineage: Eukaryota > Metazoa > Arthropoda > Insecta > Orthoptera > Tettigoniidae > Meconema > Meconema thalassinum. The sequence continues at coordinate 971,645,336 of OX336389.2, forward strand.
TGTGGGGAAGAAATGCGACATTTGTACAACTGGGAGTTTTAAAAGAAGAGAAAGGAAAAACAATGTGTACTCTTTCATTTACGATAATATCAAACTCTGTCAACTACAACAATATCATAACAAAACCATGTCCTCTGAATTACAACATGATCAAACTCTCTCAACTTACAACAATATCATAATAAAACCTTATCCTCTGAACTATAACATCATCAAACTCTCTCAACTTACAACAATATCATAATAAAACCATATCCTCTGAACTATAACATCATCAAACTCTCTCAACTTACAACAATAACATAATAATACCATATTCTCTCGCCTACAACAATATCATGAGTGCACTCTTAACTAATATGTACCTGAACGACTATTTAGTACCTGCAGGTTATTTATCTATATGTCTATGATATGACTCGCTCCCTGTGGGAAAGCGAAGTCATCTTGGCAGCACAACTCGTCCTTCACAAAAATAGGCGCGAGTTGTGTGGCCGTAGTGCACCTCTCAATGTAGGTGGCAAATTGTCATCGTTGATCCGACCTCCAGTGGGGGGGATATCCCTCAGGTATATCTCCACCGTGGTTCGGATTTTCACCTGGAAACGCATATCATGTGTGGGGGGGGGGGATCGTGTATGGGCCGTGTGAGTGTGAAATTTGGGGAGGGAAACTTGTGTATAAATAGACACATACATGAGTGGTTATATCATGTCGCCACCTGTTGGGACAAAAATACAAATAATATCAAAATAGAGGGTGTCCACGCTCTGCATCTGCGGAGTGAACCTGTGGATGTACCCAAAAATATATTAATTATGAAAATATATCATGCGCATACACTGTATTTGGGTAACTCGGCGAGTGCCCAAAATGGAGCTACTCCCGATGCATATGTGCAAAGTATGCACCGCTGGGTACGCTGTGTCGGGAGTTGGCGTCTTAGGTTTGCAACCTGTGCTGAAAAATCAAGACACAAATATATATCTATAAGATATCCTTAAAATTAATTCTGGCCATTCTCATCTATACTCCTGTCTAGCATCCTAAAAATGTGCACCTGTCTTCGAACTGAATGACTATGTCGCTCGCTGAGCGGTCATCCGGAAGCGTTCTAACGGTAAAGATCGTGTTGTTCGGGCTTATACTGTCGAATTGATCGGACCGATGAGGCCGATTACCTATCGCAGATCGTATATCGGATCTATATCGGAGAATCGTATATCGCCGATTAGATATATATATATATATATATATATATATATATATATATAAAAACGCATACCGCATCGTATCTCGAAAAATCGCTTATAGATATAGAACGGATGATTTGCATATACATCATCGTGCAAGTTACCCTGGATCATAGTAACAATATGCTATTATGCATGTGGGCGCATCGCACATCATATCGCCTCGTCAAGGCAATACAAAGATATTCCTCCATTATGTCTTCTTACTTGATAAACTTCTTTCTTCTTTCTTGATAAATTTCTTTCTTCTTTATTCGTTATTCGTTCTACGGGGGCATGCACAGAGGGGAAATCCGGTGTTACATACCTCGGCCCGGGAAATTACATCCTCTTCTTTCTTGATGATTTGTTCTACGGGGGTATGAGCAGAGGAGAACATCGGTGCTACATACCTCGGCCCGGGAAATTATATCCTCTTCTTTATTCACCTGTGTGTGACAACCAGGTCTCTAGCTCCGCGCATGGAGCCGAAATTACTTAATCTTACATGCTAACTAACGTCAAATCAAGTGGGTCGTCTTGAGGTGGAGGGTCCATCCTGCCCGATGCGGGGGTAGTCAATCCCCTCACCGAACTATCTAGCCTCCATCCGCAGGTATAGCTTAGACGACGTTAGGGCATAAAAATGGGTATAACAGGCCCCGCGCTGCGGGAGACAGGCTAGGTAATCCTCGAGCGCGAGCGCTTGCCCACCCTAACACGTCACCGCTATGACCTCCCGTCGTTCGTCAACGTCTAAGTCATATCATGTCAGGTCAAGGGCTATGCTTGCTCTTTATCCCAGTCAAAACTTACCATTTCCTTCCCCAGGAAAATAGTGTCACATCCATCACAGTGCATCTTCGTGCACAAACCATAAAAAGATAGTGTCAAGCGGTACTGTGTTTGTGTGGGGTGTTATAGTTATACGGGGGGGGAACTGTGGTGGCACAGTGCACTTTCATTGCGCCTGGCTTTCAGATATCTAGCTAATTTCAGCTGCGTATTATCCCCTCTCACATGTTAGTGGGTAAGTCAAGGATTTGGAAGGGTGTTTCCGAGTTATTGGGAAGCTGTAAGCATGTTAGATTTCGTAAGTAACGGGTAAATGGATGGTGAGATAGGGCCAAGGAATCGTGGTCCTATGGGGATGTCAGGAAACGTTAAATGGAAGGATCGCTCGACCGGTGCGGGTGAGGATCTTATTGGGTTAGGAACTGGGCGTTCAGTGTGGTTGTTAGATACCGTACTGAAGGAGATAGGGTGACATATATGCTCTAAAGGCGCATGCAAGGTTAAAATGCAGGGGAAAAAAAATAAAACATTTCATGCAGTGGTGTTAGCAGGTGATGCCTGGGACGCTAAGCTGTTAGCTTTATAATTCCGAATATTTACTAACATTGAGCCATTAGCGAAAAAGCATGTCGTGCACCCTGGCAATTGCATGATTACCAAGAGCCGTGCATTAATAGGGAACAGGTGTAAAAATGTGTAATTGTAGAGTGTTAACAATGTATGGTGGGAGGGAGACGTGCTATCAAGCTTGGATGCATTAGTCGTGATGTATGGCATCTGTGGCCATACTAATAATATACTGCTGTCTGCACTCGTATAATATATAATGTATACTTACATACTATGAAGCCTATATCCTAAAACTGGTCATCTGGTATGATTAAATAACTAAATTCCTTATCCTAGGGATTCTGTAGGCTGCACCTTTGTGCACGGGATGTGTGGACTAAGTCCGTCCTGTAGGGGGGATTATTGTTTTAAAAATATCTTATCCGCTATGCGGACATGTGGGGGGATCCACAAGTGTATTGCCATTCTAGTATTTGGTATATGAATGCCAGCTAAGTGTTAAATGGGGCTATAAATTCCAATAGATGTGGTGTTTTAACTGGGTAATTCAAGAGGGGTAAAATGCGCGTGGCGGGAATATTAATGCGCCATCACTGTAGGCGAGATTGCTCGTCCGAGCCTGGAAGAGAATATCTTGCCCAAGATCGCTGTGCCGCGAATAAAATAAAATAAAACCTCCTAAGTGGGAAGTATATCCATTTATCTGTAATGTCACGGGGAAGTGCCCGTGTCTGCGTATGCCGGAGGGCGGTGTCTATATAAGGGTGTATTCGAGGGCAAATGTTTACTGGAGCCCGATGAATAGATAAAAGAAAGTGCATCTGTGTAAAGAGGCGCTCCGTATTGAGCATGGATAACAATGGCTCCTGCCGTGAAATATGCTGGCCCGGTGTTAAGTAGTGAGGGATGAAAGGGCTGAGTGTAAATAAAAAAGTTTGGCTACCCTGGTATGTATGGTATACTCCGAGAATAGTATGTGTGGACCGCACTGTCATTTGAATTCAGCGCTCGAGAGTGCGATTGGTTAGTACAAATAATGGCTGCTTGCGGGTTACTTGTCACGTGAGAGGTGTGACTTGAGATAATGTGTGTGTATGTAAGGTATCAGATATGGACTACCGCTAGGCGGAACATGCTGTGCTCATTGGCCGGCGTACTCCGTGGGAGTAATGTTTATCAGCGCGCTGCGCTGATTGGACCTGAGCGCTAGGAGTGAGTATAGAGCATGGCGGTTTGTTGCCATACAGTGAATGAACTGTCAAACGCACGTGTTGGGCATCGACTGGAGTGTTTGTCATGTACGCATTGTCGCATGCTAGACAGCCTGTGTATGATATAATCTGGGTGTAAGTCAATGACTTCTCGTCTGCGTATTGGGAAACAAAGCATGTTCCTCCGGAGGGGAACAAAGGTGGGATTACGCTGTCATCATAGCGTACTCAAATGGGGCAAATTATATATTAAAAAAATACTGGGCTTCTTGTACCCAATTTATGGAGTGTACTGTGAACGTATGGAAGCCTATGGCGATGCCATGCGGATGTAAAAACGTTGGGTGTCACTCTGTAGGAAAAGTGTTTCCGTGGTTTGAACCCACTTACTTCGGGAAAATGCAAAATGATATATGAAAAAAAAATACTTGGTTTCTTGTACCTAATGTACGGAGTGTACCAGAGTGTACTGTGAATGTATGGAAGCATATGGTGATTCCATGTGGATGTAACAATGCTGGGTGTCAATCTGTAGAAAAAGTGTTGCCGTGGTGTAATTCCACTCACTTCGGGAAAATGCAAAAAGATATATAAAAAAATACTTAGTTTCTTGTACCTAATTTACGGAGTGTACTAGACTGTACTGTGAATGTGTGGAAGCATATGGCGATTCCATGTGGATGTAAAAATGCTGGGTGTCACCCTGTAGAAAAAGTGTTGCCGTGGTGTAATTCCACTCACTTCGGGAAAACGCAAAATGATATATGAAAAAAATACTTGGTTTCTTGTACCTAATGTACAGAGTGTACTAGAGTGTACTGTGAATGTATGGAAGCATATGGCGATTCCATGTGGATGTAACAATGCTGGGTGTCACTCTGTAGAAAAGTGTTGCCGTGGTTTACTCCCACTCACTTCGGGAAAATGAAAAAATAATGCGGGGCGCAGTAATATGTATATCCAGAGCGAATATTGTATTCCGCAAATGTCGGAATGTCCGTGGAGTAGCAAAACTGGGCTACATTTACCGGGCATCCTGTGGTATGGAAGTGAGAGCTATATGTTGTAGTCCCAAAACGCAATGTGTGGGTGTGGAGATGATGTATTCCTAGTGCGTATAACATGTTTGCGGACTCAAGTGGATACTTAATGTTTGTAGAAAATAAAATCATTGGGCCTTTGTTAACCGTTATCTACAAAACCAGGCAGTCCTATGTTCATGGCTGATATTTATCCTAGAACGGTGACCCAGGAGGGTAGAAATTAATCTGCCCTGGGCATAACTCGCCTAGGAAACCATAGGATACTTATGGCCCATGGACGTAGTGGCTGCCTGAATTATCTATGCGCTCATGGCTGACACGCATCCTAGAGTGTTGACCTAGGAGGGTAGAAGTTAATTTACCCTTGGCATAACTCGCCTAGGTTTACTTTAGGACATTTATGGGCCATGGCGTCAATGTGACGCTGATGGACATATAGTGATATGTACCACGTTGTGTCACGCTGCCTCAAAACGAAAATACGAAATTTCCATGTGGCCAACTTATGACTTTGACGATAAGTGTGTATCTATTGGGTAGATATTAATTAAAGGGGATCTATATAAGGACTTGTGGTCCCATTGGAGCCTTGTGGCACTTATGAAGTAACTTCGTGAATTCATTATCGAATATCATGTCGGCATATAGCAGATCATGGTTAACAGTTTATACTTAGCGGAAGGATGATAAATGGTTTCCTACGTTGACTGTTAGAGGTGTAGCCCCAATCCCCTAGATTACCTAGGAGTCCAGTCGGTCGTCGGCTTGAATGACATGATTATAATTGTAACTATAAGTTGAATGGAGTCCCTACTCCGTCGACTAATGATGAAGTCGCCTCGTGGGAAAACTGTTCATCCTGTCTGTCTTTATGACGGTATTGTGTGGTCAATGCCACTGTTAAATAGAAATAAAAGTTAAAGATCCCCTGTGAGGAGAAAAATATATATAAAAAGGAGTATGTGATAACGGCATGAGTGCCGTACGTGACGTGTGAGTTTTGGAGTCCCTGCGTCTCGTAAGTCGAGATGCTGTGTGCGCAATCCTCGCTTCCGGCATTGTGTGTGGAGCGTGCATCACTGCTTATGAGCAGTTTGTAGTACTGAGTGTGAGAAGTGATTGAGATGTATTAAAGAATGTAGCCTGGATTACAGTGTATGGGAAATGTAATCTACGTAAGTATAAGTTATCCTTATTCCAAGTGTCTCCTAATTGTTTGTTCAGATGACCTATAAAGTCTAATGCTCGGACGGTATGATAACCTGTGTAATTGTATCAAATTCTGCTGGCCGTAGTGGTAGTAACCAACCTGTGTGTGTAATAGTGAGATTGTGTGCGGAATTATATCGAATGTCGCTACACCATGTCATTAGTGTTAATACGCTTTGGCCTCTAGGGAAGGCTGCTACCTGTGTTATTGTACGAATACATTTTTGCAGTTGCGGAAGCCCGCTAACCTGTGTTATTGTACGACTATGTCTGTGCCTTTGCGAAAGGCCGCTAATCTGTGTAATTGTACGAATATTTCGTTGCATTAGTGAAAGGCCGCTAACCTGTGTTATTGTAGATGCTATGCCACTGTATGTGTGTAATGCTGCTAACCTGTGCCATTGCGGTGTCCACGCAATGAATTTTAAACCGCGTATGGTAACTTATGTATGGCCGGAGTATGGTATAAATCTTATCAAAATATTATGGTAATAAGCGAACGTGCTTTTAAAGAAAGGCACGATCTCTTCTGAGATGGATGGGCTGTCGCGAGTTGTGTACCCGTGGGCTTGTGCGGATAGAATGTCTGCGCGTCCTACCCTCTCTTGTAATAACTCTATTGTATACCTATCGCTATGAACGAAGAAGTATCTGTGGTGGTACAGTAGTGTGTTGGTAATCGTGATAACTAAGGACATGTAATCTTCAATCGGTCAACTCACGGGTGTATAGACCATTCTGATTTCTGTAATTTCATAAGTATATAGGTATCGTGTGGAAGGATTTGTACGCCCTGTATTTGCTTCCGCTACTGCTGGAGTAAGGGCGTTCGCTATATAAATTGTATTGTACGTCCAGTAATGTATTATGCTTGGCCATATGTGTAAACTTAGTGGCCTACTCGGTGATAATGTATAGGACCGGGCTGTCATCCCGCCTTAATATGGGGTGAATGCTGGAATCCGTGCACTTTCTAAATTCGTGCATGTAAAAATTTTGTGTACCGATTTCCTAAATGTGGGCATTAACCATGGGAATGTTAATCCCTCTACTGTCATGGGAGATGTATGTATTCGCCTATTACTTATTACATCTGGTTATTGTGTTTGAATTTGCCATCGGCCGCTACCGAAGGTATATATATAAATAATTAAGTTATGTGTCGGTTCCTATCAACTGTGTGCTGTGAATTCAGTTGTATGGGAAGGGTGCGTTAATGAATCGTCCCTTGTGAAAGGTGATTGGATCTATAGTCGGTCGCCTAATGGTCGTGACCGTGTATTGAAATCTGCGTGCGATTAAGTTGGTTAAAAATGTGCGTCCTGTAGGAGAGTGTATGAATATTAAATGTGTAGATAGCTTTATATGGTAAAGGAACCTTTCCGTGGTTAGTTATTTGTATTCCAAGTGAGTGAATGACCTGGCTGACGCATAGCTATGTAGGCGCGTGCCTGTGGGTATGACTTGCCACAAAGAGTTGTTACCAGGGAGAAAGCGTATATTGCGGAGTGAGCGAGACGGCTCTAGTTACATCCGCTTGTCGAGCAGAGGATTGACCTCGAGTGCTGATGTATGCGTGTAACACATGTGAGGCCGTGTCTACAATATATGACCTGAAAAGACATATATGCACTGTACATATTATAAATATGGAACTATTATAAATGACGGTAAATCGGCATTTCCTATTCTGTACCATGCAACTTAAGAATACGTATGGTGTGGGGCCTAACCGGGATTGGTGTTGGCACCTAGTTCTGACTGTGGCTACCAGATGCCGTAGTTCAACTGGCGCTGTTGCCAATGCTTGTCTGGTGTTTCGTGTTCATGGGAACTTAAGGGGAATATGAGGCACATGTAACTGCTAAATGTGTATCTAGCCTCGACATTTCTTACTCTCTACTTACACCTAAATGTTGTGTGTAAAAGGAAAATTGGCTTTGGAGGCGCGTTATATGATCTGTAAAGCTATCTTGTGGTCTGGTTTAACGGTATTAGAATTTAGTGTGCCTCTAATCATTTAAAAATAAAAATGAATGTTGTGTGGGTTCTATATTGGCAATTTCGGATCATGTCTAATGCAAATGATGGCACCGTCTCCCTCGGATTGTCAAGGCGGCTTTAGCGCCCGGTATCCACTCAAGGGATGCATTTCCCGTGCGGGGTGTTTGGAGAAGGGTGATTTTAGGCTTGTGTTGCCTACCTTCTACTTTCGGGAGTGTTACTGGAATTGGCCGGTAAATTAATATAGCTTTTCGCCCTGGTAGGCGGTAACGTCCTAGGGTGCAATGGAAGTGTATGGGGCTATATGGATGCACGTGGCGGGTGACATGTATTTACGGGTGCATCGTTTCCAATGGCGGGCTGGTTGTGTGGCATGGCCACGGCGGTCCCCTTCCTAATAGGAGTGGGCCGTAGGGGAATGGTCCTGTTGGCCATTTTTGGTGAAATACCTGTACTTACCGCTTCCCCTGGGGTAGGTTGATGTGTCAACAGTTCAAACGAAAGAAATTGTGCTTGGAGCAGACGGAAATGTCGCCATAATTCGGCGTGTTGCCGGGTAATTGCCCTGGCCTGTTCCGTCAGTCTCGTGTTTGCCGTATTTACCCTAAAGTCTTCTACTTTAAGATTAAAATGTTGTTTATGAAGGGCCTCGTGGAGTAAGTGGAGTTTACCCTGTGTACGGCTAAATTGTTGCCTGATGGCTGGGATGGGGCCCTAATAACATACTTTGTGGGATAGGGCTCCCAGAATCCTATTATATTGGGCATGCAGTATTTCCTGCAGGCGGTTCAGGTAATCCTGTTTGTCCCATAAGGATTTGTGCCATGCAATTAAGTTTCGCAAGGCGTCTATACGCTCCAATGTATGTAGGCGGTGGAGGGATGCCATGCTGAATGTAGAACTACAATAGGCTTTTGGTAGTGTAAATGTGTTTTCTATCTCAGTGTATGTAACTACTTGCCTCGCGAGTAGGGAAATATCGACGGAGGTGTCTGGGCAAGTGAATCTGCGGGAAATATCTTCTCTAAGTGTTTGGTATTTCCCCTATTCTACGGGGTTGGGAAATGAAATGTTAATGATTCAAAGCCTTTTAAGGTACCGGGGACCGAACTGTGTGGTCAACTAAATAATGTGACTCCTATTAATTATATGGTGTGGGCGTAGCGAATCTGGGGGGTCGTGAATGGCTTATTGCTAGTTAAGGGTGGCGTTAAGTAATGTAATCTCTATTAGGGCGGGTCTGGGTGGGTACAAACATATTATTGGACCCTTACTTCAAAAAATTTTCCCAATTTTGGGTGGCGTTCGCTTGGCTAGTAGGAGGTTAAGTTTAGGGATCTTTTCCGCAGAAATACGTTGTACGTACTCCTTTAGGCATTGTCTTATGACAACGTCGCGGTACCTAGTGCCTCCTCCATTTGTAGGGTACCTGAGAGGGTAGCCTCTACAAAGTATTAATCTAAGGGTTGAAATAAATGTGTTTAGGGGGAAAGCTAGGCAATTACGTGTAAGAGGTGGTGATTAGCTAGTGGCTTGGGATCGTCAGTACGATCTGAAAGGAGAACTCCCCAATGTACTGCTTGGCGGGGTAGTTCAGGGTGTGAGTGTGGAAGGAAGGGTGGTTTACTTAGTGCTCTGTGCGCGATATCGGCGCTAAGCGGTCTGATATGAATCGTAAGCAGGCGAGCTGGGAGCGAGCCTGCTGGTGTCAGCGCTGTGGCTGTGACGCTCTGCTGACGTCTCGAAGCAATTAAATAACAGTGCTAATACTAGATCCTACCTAGCGGGGAAGCTAAGAGGGAAGGATCTGATCAACTAATTAAATAAATGAAAAGACCAGTGGCTTCTACTATGTTTTAGTTTAATGAGTACTTCGGATTTGAAGTACTCCTGTAATTATCAGTGCAGTTAATAAAAATAAGTAATTATCACAATCCAAGCACAGGGGGATGGGAGTGTAATTGCATGTGTGTGTGGTGATCGCTTAAGACACTTACCCTTCGGCTTCCAGCAGCGATTCGGCACGCAGGTAACACTGAGACAGACTGATCCGGAGGCATGACCTCCCGGAGTTTTTATAGGAGCGTCGCGCTGCGTTTGCGGAATTTGCACATTTCTCCCATGTCATAGCCCTTCCTGGGGTCGTTGGGCTTGGACATGAGGCTACCTGAGTTCATAGAGGCAATAATTTGTTAGATGTGTAATTATGTAGATGTATTCGTTGGTTCTTGAAGTAGGTATGTGGCATTTGGTTTTCCGGGGGTGTTAGTGTTAGGGGATGATGGTGGTGTACCCTAGGGGTACAACAATACGTAATTTAGTATGTTCTTCATTTATTAATTTGTGCAGCGAATTGTTTCGGTATGAAAAAATCTCCTAATTTTCGGGCTTCCCCGTGTGCTGGAGTCCCGGGTTGCAGTTCTCCTTTTAGAAACTTGATCATCTGAAGCAACCATGGTTCCGCTTCCTGCTCCCTCTGAATTTCTTTCAATTCTTCCAAGAACTCGCGATCCTTCGGTGTCAATTCTATATGTTGTACTAATGCCTCCTCTTCAACGTCTTCTGCTGGATTTCTGCTGAGAGCGTCTGGGATGATATTTAATTTTACTGGGCAGTGTTCGATTTGAATGTCGAATTGTTGAATGTAAATCGACCATATTGTGATACGTTCACTAACCATATTAGTTTTGAACAAAAATGTCAGAGCCTTATGGTCTGTCCTGATAACAATTGGGTATCTGAATACCATTTTTCTCTATAGTTGCAGAGCGTGGAGTATAGCCAGAAGCTTCAGCTCTGTAACGGTGTAATTTCGCTCGTGCTTGCGTAATTTATTACTTACAAAGGCAAGGTATGACCGGTTCTGAAGGTTGCTCGGATCTTCCTGATAGAGCGTGCTCCCAATCCCAACAATTGAAGCTTCTGCCTGAATAATAAATTTTCGGCTGAAATCTGGGTAACCCAGTTTAAAATACAGTTTTCCAATAATAATTTGGTAGCTCGGAAAGACTGGTTGGATACGTCAATCCAAGACCACCTGTTATTTTTCTTTAATAATTCTTGCTTAGGGGCTACAGTTTCGGTATACTTCGGACAATTTTCTTTGAAGAATCTCGTCACACCAAGGAAAGCACGGACATGTTTTACCCTCGTTGGAGTGGGGAAGTTCTTTATTGCTTCGATTTTGGCAGGGTTTGGTCTGACGCCCTCCTTATCGATAATGTGGCCCAGGTATAAAATCTCGTCCCTAAAGAAGTGGGATTTCTTAAGGTTTATCTTGAAATTCTTGGTGCGTAAATTTTCTAACAGTTTGTCCAAGTTAACCATGTGTTCTTCGATATTGTCTTAAGCCAACAGAATATCGTCAATGTACCTGGTGGTCATTTCTTTGACTTCATCGGTCAGGTTGTGATCTAGGGCTCTTATTAGGACACAGCCAGCTGTTTTAACCCCGAATGTCATTCTTCCGAAAGTATAGGTTTGATTGTTGAACAGGAAGCCAGTTAATAACTGCGACTTCTCGTCCAATTCAATATGGTGAAAGCTGTTGGTCAAGTCAACCCTTGAATAAATGCTCATGTCTTTAAATCCCTTCAGTGCATCTCTGATTAAGGGCGCTTGGTCGTATTCTGACAACAATCGCATATTTAGCTTTCTTGCTTCGCGGCATAGCCTAATCGACCCATTCGGATTTGCAACGGCCAAAATTGCATTAAGAAAAGGTGTGGGAGTCTTTTTAATTACGCCCGCCTGCAGCATTCCCTCTATTATTTCTTTAACCTGTGAGTGGTGTTTTTCCGGTATTGGATATAACCTGCTTTTGAACGGAGACCAATCATCCACTTGCATTGAATATTTAAAGTTGAGAATCTTGCCTGGTGCTGTGTCAAAAACTTGTTGGTGTTTCCTAAAAAAAATTCATGTTGCTTCTTTTCAATATCCCCTAGTCGGACTTCCTGGAGCCTCTCCAGTAATAGCTCTTCAAATTCATTATTGCTGCCATCTCCCTCAGCCAACAATGCCCAGATATCCTGCGTTTCTTCCTCTTCAATAAGTTCCATGATCGCTGTAGTGACGTCATTGCCATGCTTCTCCAGCACTTCCTTGTCCGTCTCGTCAGTAGTAGCCTCCGGCGTTTCCTCTTTTATCTCCTCAGTAATAGCCTCCAACATCCAGGAATGCGCTTTCCTGCTAGCTGTTACCTCATCCATATGCAGTCCTACATTAGTCATTCCTTCAATGTTCTTAAAGCTCACAGTGTTTTTATGTTAATCAATGACTGCCTGGTAATCGCAGATGAAATTAGTCCCTAAAATAAGATTGAAGTTCATTTTTGCCATAATGACGAACATATGTGCGAATGTGTGCTCCAGAATTTCTAACTCAAGATATGCCTGCTGCTTACAAGTAACGGTGCGCTCAGGAATTACGCCCCGTACTTTCATTTGAGGGACCGGGATCATTGGTTCATCCTGATTCCGTCCGATTTCCCTGATCAAAGCCCCAGATACCAGGCTAATCTGACTTCCCGTATCAACCAGACATCTGACCTTTAACCCGGCAATCCTAGCATGTATGACAGGTAATTGCTTTAATGGTTCGCTATGTAGCCTCAGAACTTCTTCTAGGCAATCTTCAGGCATCGCAATCCACTCGGCTATGTGCGGTATCACCCAGCCATCGTGATTTTCGCGCCGCTCGCTTCTCAGGCTGTCTTCATTATCATCTATTGGGCTTTTAATTTTTACCGCCGCGACCCCCATTCTGTTCTTGGCGCCCCCTCTCCTGATTTTCCTGCTGAACTAACAGACTTTCTGTCGCCTTATTAGCGTAAGTATCGGGATTTTTCCTATGTTCTATCGCTCTATCCCACTTGTTCTTATCGTTCCCCTCCGTCATATGCAGCTCCTCTAGGTACCTCTGCGATTCAGCGTGCCTATCGTTCCAGCTTCTTCTATCGTCCCGTGGTTCCGCTTGATCGTTGCGCCGCTGGTTATCCCTTGAATCGTACTGTTGGTTACCACGCCGGTTTCCCCTTGGATTGTACTGTCGTCCACGCCATCCTTGGTTATTATTATTATTATTATTATTATTATTATACCGATTATACGGTGCCTGCTGTCTTCTGTTTTCCCGCCACTGTTGGTAATTACGCTGATTGTATCTGTTATGGTTATCTTCCTGGTTATAGCGGTTCTGGCCCCTTTCCTCGTATCTAAGTTGGGATCTCGGCTCGTATTCCCCGTTATTGTTTTGCCTCGGGTTAGCCCCAGTATTAGTAGCTTGTGATGTTGTGTTAGTATTCGGTGTCTTTACTACTTCAGCCGTATTGACCATTTCGACGTGTCTCCTTTCCCTCGGGTTTAAATAATTTGTCGTTTCGTCAATTCGCCTTAAAACTTCCTCGGATTGTACTGCAGACGCAATATTTGTCGCCACTAAGAACTGTTGGTCATTAACGGGCATCTGCTTTCCTATCGTGGTGATTAAATCCATTTAATTAGGTGGGTTGTCAAGATCTTTGAGTTTTAACATTTGAGTAGCAGAGAAACCGGCATATTTCGTTTGCTGCGTGGAGTGGTACTTGCGCGAATATAAGTCCATACGCAAGCTCTGTGGGTAGGAACTACTTCAGTATTTTCTGAGGAATGCTTCCTTTAAACTTTCCATCGACTCAAATGTGTATTTGAAGCTTAAAAACCAGGTTAACGCTGAACCACCTAAAAACTTCTCCACCATCCTGAGCTGTCGCGTCGAGCTAACATTTTGGTCCGTGTAATAGTCTTGTAATTATTTGAGGAAGGCTTTTGGTGTACTTCCTGTGTCAGGGATAAACTTATTAGGCTTAAATTCATTTGCCCGGATGACCTGTATAATTTGTGTTGGGAGCTGATTATTTTGAGGTGTCGGGAGCTGAGTATTCTGAGGTGTTGAGCTACGGCCCTCATAATTCTGGAATACCTGCGTGTCTACCGTTCTTGGACTCTGCCCAAGCTCGTGGCTATCTACTGTGCGCTCTCTTTCCGCATTCTCCCCCTTCCCCTTCTTTATTAGTGTCACAAACATCGTATTATATTCGAGGGACTGCAACTCAGATTTTATTAAGCGGCCTTCTTGAATTTGATATCTTAACCTCATATTTTCTTCCAACGCCTGTATTCTCGCGTTATTTTCCCCTAGATTCTTGCTTACTGCGAGCCGTTCCTCTTTCGACTCAGCACTCATCTTGGTCCAATCTCTTCTAATACTATCCTTCATTTTATCAACGCGCTTTTTGATCTCCTATTGACTGGCGTCCTGGTTTTCTTCGATTTTGTCTAACCTTTCTCCTAGAGAAATGTTTTTTTGCTCTAATGTCTGTTTGATTTCTTCCTGGTCAATCTCTAACTCTTTCCATTTCTCATTTGACTGTATTTCTAATTTGTTGAGTTCCTTCACTAAGTCGGTGATGTTTCCGTCTACTATCGACATCTGGTTTTGCATGCCCTGTGTTCCTTTTTCAACTTTCTCGAACCTTTCTTCTAGCTTTTCGTGTGCCAATTTAATTTCCGAAGAGTTGGTCAAACATGAATGTTCTATTTGCCCTAACTTTGACATAACGGTCTCATCCAGTTCCCTAATTTCTCGTTAAACGAGTCCTCAATTCGCTGGATTATTCCTAATTTCTTAGTGTTATTTTTATCGACATCACCCGCTAATAGAATCAACTGTTCTTTAGTGTACTCTTCAATTTCTACAGATATCGCAGTTAATTTTAAAGTGTTTCTCTCGTCCTGTGCACTCAACTGTTCACTGTTTTTCTCGGATTGAGCTGTCAGCTGCTCACTATCCAGAGTGTTTTGTGTTGCGATTTTCTCGCTAATATTCTCGTTAATTTCAGTTAATTTAGTGTTTAATTGCGTCTGTATTTCTTCTGATTGTTTATTGTTCGCAGCTAATTGTGTCTGCATTTCTTCTGATTGTTTACTGTTCGCAGCTAATTGTATCTGCATTTCATTAGCCTGCCTATCACTGTTTTCTGATTATTTATTACTCGCTTCACTAATTTCGTTAGACATGCCCTTCCTTAGTTCATTCAATTGCTCCTGCGTACGCGCGGTAGCTAACTCGATCACAGCCCAAATCTCTTCGAATGTTGCCATCACAACAATAATATACTCTTGAGACACATGGAAATGACATATGGGCGGTGCCCTTGATACGCGCGCACTCACTTAAATGTACACACATTAACCCTTTAAATACTCAGTTCGTTTACTTTAAATTACTCCCGCACATCAATAGCATCATTGAGTAAAATTTACTTATTAACCATTTAACCTTTAACCCTTTGACTCGGTTATAAATTTCCTAGCCTTACTTCAACTATAAAAATATAACCTATTAATGTAATATTAATTATTTTTAAAGGCAAAACCTTCCTGTCTGATAATTTTTTTGAGTTTGGCTTTAATACACAAAGCTAATTTTAAGTTGTTGGGGGCCTGGAACAATTCGTTCTAATTTTAAATCAATAAGTTCAATAAACTAACTTGTTCCATATTTCAAATTTTACTGCAAACTCCTTGCTTTTATATTTTCAAACACTTGGCGGTAACACCTTCGCCTAATTTACGTTAAACAAATGATCACATCCCGGTGATCGAAATTTTCAAGTACAGAATATCATTAATAGTCTAGCCCTTCTAAACTGCTCTCTACTGTTTGACATTCTTGCCCAAGTACAATGACTGCAAATAGTCTCACACTGGAAAGACAACAACCACTGGTCTTTTCCAACTTAAAATATATCATCCCGGTGTTGCTAATTTACTCTAAAACACAAAATGCCACAAGTTCGGAAGCCAAAGTAACTCTTATATACCCTTACAATGAAGCATTTTAACAAGACTCGGAGTTCGGGGTCATGATCGATTCTTGTGAATGTGTAATAGAGATTTTATTGCTTCCAAATAACTTCCAGGGTTCGTAAGGTTAACATAAACACAGGATTTAAAACAACAAAAATTTAATAACTGAATCAATTCAAAAAGTGACATAAAACCACCCTTAAATATTCATTCAAGTTGTGAATGTCAACAAAACAAACTGGACTAGGTGCCAGTATGACTCAGCATGAACGCTGTCGAAATAAATGTGATTGAAACATCACCTTTAAAAGGTAAACAAGATGTTACCCAAATACATATTAAATGAATAAATTCAAAACAAGACAACGAAAACAAATTAATTTACAACACAAAAACAATTTAAATACAATTTATGTGTGTGCGGTGCGCGTTATGACCTAAACCACCTAGGAACATCAAAAATTTGCCAAGAAATAAGTTTAATACATCCAAACTTCAGTATGAATCCATGTACAAACATTTTGGAAACAGGATCGTCACCCAGTTATCAGAAAACCCAGTAACAAATGATATTCAGCAAGAATGGGCCACATTACAGAAGATTATCACACAGTCAGCTGAGGAAACCATTGGTTTTATAGTGCGGAAAAGACAAGACTTGTTTGATGACAACAATGATGAAATTCTGTCTCTCATCAATGCCAAAAGGAATGCCTATCTTGCCCATCTTCAAGACCCAACTTCCAACACAAAGAGAGATAAACTACTGGAACTCAAGGGTAAATGCCAGACGCAGATAAGGCAGATTAAAAATACTTGGTGGCAACAGAAGGCTCAAGAACAGAAGAGATTATCGGATGCTCGAGACTCGAGGAACTTCTATGCCGTACTCAAGGAAATATATGGACCATCTCGCTCATCATCAGGTACACTGAAAAGCGCTGATAATTCTACTACCTTTACTGATAGTCAAGAAATCTTGGAACGCTGGAAGGAGCACTTCTCCAATCTCCTAAATCGTCCATCACAAGCTGCTGAAGACTTCCTCTGTGATGTGCCGCAACAACCTGAACAACTGTGGTTGGCAGTACCTCCTACTTATCATGAATTCAGTGCAGCTCTCACCCAGTTGTAACCCAGAAAGCACCTGGCCCAGATAACATCCCTCTGGAACTAATTCAAGCCGGAGGTCATTCCCTCAAAACAAGAATTTTCATCCTTATCCTCAGAATATGGGAATTAAGAAAGGTACCTGGAGACCTAAAGAATGCCACTATCGTCACTATCTTTAAAAAGGGCGATCGCAGTGTTTGTGGCAACTACCGTGGTATATCACTGCTTTCAATTGTGGGGAAGATTCTTGCAAGAATTCTACTTAACCGCCTCAAGATTATCTCTGAGAGGATCCTCCCAGAGTCACAATGCGGATTTAGAACTTCCAGAAGCACAATTAACTTGATTTTCTGTGTGAGACAGCTACAAGAAAAATGTAGAGAACAACAGAATCCACTCTTCTTAGTCTTTTATGACTTGGAAAAGGCATTTGATTCGGTTCCAAGACCAGCCATGTGGGCAGTGCTGAAGCGGTTTGGTTGCCCTCAGCGTTTTGTAGATCTAATCAAAGCTCTCCATGATGGCATGACAGGTCAGGTTTGCCATCAGAATAAGATGTCCGATGAATTTCCCATTACCCATGGACTGAAACAAGGATGTGTACTGGCTCCAACGCTTTTTGTGCTGTACTTGGCTGCAATGCTTTATGATTCACCCACAAACATCACAGGTGTGGAGGTCAAGTATCGTTTTGATGGAGGGCTTTTCAACCTAACTCGTCTCCGCTCCTTGAGGAAAACTCAGGTTACTAAGGCTACTAACATGTTGTATGCAGATGATGCTGCGTCGCCAACTCTCACACCAGAAGAGCTGCAAGAGTCAGTTAACTGTTACAAAAGTGCATGTGATCGCTTTGGTCTTACCATAAATGTCAATAAGACTAAAGTCTTGGCACACCCTTCACCAGGCACACCTCTTCCTCAGTTCAATATCTCCATCTCAAATTTGCCATTAGAACAGGTTGACCACTTCTCGTATCTGGGCAGTACCATTTCTGTGAGCTGTACCAGTGAGCAGGCTGTGGATAAGAGAATTGGCGCAGCCCATGCAGCATATGGACGATTAGCGCACCGGGTCTTCATGAATAAAGATCTGTCCATGAGTACAAAGCTTATGGTGTACAAAGCAGTACTGTAGTCATTTCTACACTGTTGTATGGCCGTGAAACGTGGAACCTTTACCGACGTGATCTTAGGAAGCTTGAGCGTTTCCACCTACAAAAACTTCGATCAATCCTGAGGATTAAATGGGAAGACCGCATTACCAATATTGCTGTTCTGGAAAAGGCTCAAATCAACAGCATAGAATCATCCATAATAGGTCACCAATTTAGATGGATTGGTCATGTCCATCGGATGGATGATGTGAGATTACCGCGTCAAATGCTATATGGTGAGTTATGCTATGGCACCAGACCTCATGGTGGTCCTAAGAGGCGCTACAAGGACCAATTTAAGCAGACCCTGAAATTGACAGGTTTTGATTCACAAACCTGGGACATGCTGGCTGAAGACCGCTCAACTTGGCGCCGTACCATCTCGGATACTGTAAAGACGTTTGAAACGGATCGACGCATACATGAAGAGGCCAAGCGTCAAGCTAGGAAACTTCGAGCAGCCCAACCACGTCCTCCTCCAGCAATACTATGTGACTTGTGTGGTCGCTTGTTCCATGCCAGGATTGGACTCTTTAGTCACCGTAAACACATCCACAAACTGGACTGAAGGAAGAAGATTTATACTCGGATTCGAGTTAAAGCCGATGATGATGATGACTAACTATTAGTAATGAGCACATTTGACGGGCGTTCATTTCCAACCAAACAATTGGATAAGTTATGAACTCCGTGGAGCGTATTTAAGCAGCGAAAATATGGGAACAAACAATTAAAGAGACTAAAATTAACATGCAATACTGACATACGGTACTCTAACTCTTAAAATAACTTCAACAAAATACACGGGTGTATTTTTAACACAAAGGCCGCGGAACCACCGTCTTACGCCTGCAAAATATAATGGTGCGATTACGTGACATGAACAAACACTTGGCCGATTTCCAATTATATTTACAAAAAGAAACTATGGTCTAAAATGCCATAACATAAACACCACTGCCGGCTGGATCGCAACACTCCTGGTTGCTTTAAACTGCCTGCCCATTCGACACTCACAGGCGTACAAGATATATGCATTAATTCACCGCTAGGTGCAGCACTAAGGCACTGGAATTTTCGCGGCTTTTTAAAGAGGAAGATACCTGAAACGAAGAATTTCTATGTTTGGAGGATCAATATCGAAATTGACGGACGTGAAAACTTTACAATAAGTTAGTTCTTTTGTTATTCAATCATCTAAAAGTATTCAGACACCTACTTACGGGCAAATTTTCAGTATTAAGAAAAGCAAAAATGCATGGTGGTGGTGGCGATTGTTTTTAAGGGGCGAAATGTCTAGCTCATTTGCCCGTAATTATACGGATGGTAATAAAATACAATTAGGCTACTTCCAACTGATTTAAATCTAACTTACATACTAGAGATTTATTTTTTGTCGTGTAGCCTCCTGAGAGGCCGAGTGCAGGTCTTTTTAGTCGACGCCCGTGGGCGACCTGCGCGTCGGGATGAGAGATGGAATGGATGAAGATGAATGAAACTGGGCAAGGATGTGGAAGGAAGCGGCCGTGGCCTGTCAGAGGGTACTGTCCCAGCATTTGCCTGGTGTTGAAAATGGGAAACCACGGAAAACCATTTCAAGGACAGCCGACGGTGGGGCTCGATCCCACGCGTCTATCGAGTCAGCAGAGAGCTTGGCCTCTTGACCTAACGTAGCGCTTTAGCCCGCGTAGCCACTACTGTCGGTATAGTAGAGATGAAAATAAAGAATAAGGGCAATAAAAGATCAAAAAAGGGCCGCCGAAAAATGGGATGTTCATTTATTCAGGGGCTTTGCGACATCGTGGTCATGTAGCACCATGTACTTAGATGTGTGTTGAATTTGTTTGATAACCCATCGTATTGTGATGACTGTATTAGTGTGTGTATTTTTAAGTCAAGTGAGGATTGGGAAGGAGACGACCGCGGCCTTAAATTAGGAACCATCCCGGCATTTGCCCAGAGTAGAAGTGGGGAAACCACGGAAAACCACTTCGAGGATGGCTGAGGTGGGATTCGAACCCACATCCACTCATTTTTGCCTCGCGATGACGAATGTACCCCGTTCCAGCACTCAAACCAGAATTAAATTTCTTGGCAGACAGGGAATTGAATTCTACCTCCGGGGCTAGCGCCAAGCATCCTAGCTGCTAAACCACGAGAGAAGGATTGAGGGACTTGAAAGGAAGTAAAGCTATGAAAGGCAGATAGAAAAGGGTGTGGGAGAGATGACCTCGTATTTCCGCCCCTTAAAACAATAACGGATATAGGGGTTAGCCCCGTCACGGGAAAAGGAGAAAACCGAATCCAGCTCAGAAATTCTTCCGAGATGCCTATTACCAACCTCACTATCCATGAGTCCTTGAGGGTATATCCCCAACCCCAGGGATCACAACTAGTGGGACTTGGCTTCGAGACCACTGGACCCCAGCCTTGTCCGTTATTATTTCCACTTACTTGTGCCAGGCTCCTCTCTGTCATCTACCTGTCGACCTCCCCTAGCGAGCTCTTGTTCTCTTCCAACCCCGACTGTATTAGGGTATCCGAAATCTAGGGAGTTTTTCATTTTTCTGCCTTAACTGGCCCTAACATCATATATCCTGATACCCTCCTTCTTCGAAGGGTCAGCACATGGCTAAGTCTACACCGTCAGCTTTTGAGCTCGGAAGTCAGCGACTGTGAGGGGTTCCAGAGCTGTATCCATTTTCCCCTTTTTATTGACTTTGGGGTGGACCCTCTCCTCTTTCCCTTTTCTATCTGCCTTTTATGGCTCTAGTAGTTTCCAAATACTCAATACTCATTCTTCAAAGATTCTGATCCCACAAAAAATAGGAAAGAAAAAGACAAGAGCCAATTAAGGCAGGGAAATGAAAGACATCACAGGCCTCCAATACCCTAATAACGTTGGGGAACAAGAGTTGGCAGGAAAGATGAAAGAGAGGAGCCAACCCACATCCCACTAGTTATAAGCCCCTGGTGGTGGGACATGAAAAGAAACATTAAACTATATAATAATTTATGTAACCTTCAAGTGTTATGGTAATAAAATGATATTCCCCGGTATTCTAGCTTGCCCCGTTCCGATTTACAAAAGGGCACGCAGCAGTACACCATTATAAAATCACACAAAAAGCATTCCAAAACACGAATTCGCCATTAACATCAATACAAAACTTATGTCTGCTACAGAGCCTTGGTGCTGCTTCCTAGCGCCTTTATTTGGAAACGAGGTTGTACGCTCAAAACAATGCTGTAATCGTCGAATGGGCAGGCAGTTTAAAGCAACCAGGAGTGTTGCGATCCAGCCGGCAGTGATAAACACAAAATATATTAACTAACACACCTCAGAAATAGGCGTATAAAGAACATGAATAAAATTAGCCGTAAACATGACATGCGACATTAGAATCTGTGACGTGGCAACTCCCCAAATTAATTTCAATAAAATTATAATCATCCGAGCAAGTACACAAAATTTACATAACAACAAATTACTGAGCTCCAAACAGCTACAAAGACCTTATCTCACCCTACCTGAGCTAAGTGGCCGGTTCAAGCAAACACCCTCTCGCATTCATATGTGTGTCACGCTAATAATAGATCCCAGCTCATTAGCCGGAAAGTCGGCGACCTTGCCTCACATAGGCACCTGGAATCGCGTCTAATAACATTCAGTACAACTTCATATCTCAAAACATCCTCTTTAGGATTTTCAAGAACCAAATTCCTGGTCAACATTAGCCCAAAGAGGTAACTTATTTGCCGGAATGAGTGCTGCAGTCAGGAACAGGCCTCGCCTTTCCTCGCAATCACACTAACGCCAAAGTACACGTGACACATATCGTAGTTCATCATCGCAGCGTTCGAACCAAGCACACTCTCAGATCAAAGGTCAAAATATTGTCATGATGACAATTATCAAAGAATTTAATAGTTACTGACGGCCAAGCGAAGTGCTTCCCGTGTCAACAAAATTGCGCCAGGCAATTGTATCAAAGCAAAATTGAACCTGAGTGATTATAACTCTACTCAAACAAGTTATAAAATCCCTCAAACTAGTCTTACGTTAATATTACATCAAGTCCACTTATCGACACAGCTCCTGACTTCTCTTTCATGAATGTAACTTCTTATAGTCCGTCAATCCCATGCGTTCAACCCGCTATGCAGGTTACTTCCAGATTACACAATATTTAAACACTACATCAATTAATATATACAGCAAAATGTCACGCAATGCCCGCGAAGAAATACGCATGTCAGTAACAAACAAATCCTATATTTACATTTAAACACAGCAAAACAAAATCTATACAAAGTTCCCCACATTTCTCGTGACCCATCCGTCCAAAAATCAAATAAATCAATTTCATGTACTCATCACTAATAGCTGCCAATGTTCAAGGGGCTTCCCGCCCCAGTCATCACCCATCATTAGGCCGTTAGCCCATAATGACTAATATCACGAAGGATGAAGTCGGTTGCTGCCTTCCAGTATTCGTCGTCATCTTGCTGTAGGAAGATTAATTAAATTTTAAACACTCTATACAACTAGCTTATCTGCTGATAATGTGTACTCAGTTCCCCACTAGTGTCTTTTGCAGATTCGAAGACTTTCCCTATAATTGTGGGTTATTGAAAACCTAAAATTTTCACTCCGCACACAACTATAAAATGTATACGTATCAGACCGTCATGGAGACGTCTGCCAACTACCAAAGTAGAATAAAATGGAAAGAAATGGAATGCCAATATTCATCTCTCACGGCACTATATATTCAGATTTCTTATAAAGTTATTGGGAGAGGGGAAAAGCTCCTCGAATTTTGGAATAATTGGCTTCCAAACATGTTTGACCCCTCAAATGACTCGTATTAATCCACAGGTCTCAAAACTGCCATCGTGTTGCGAATCCGATCAGCGGATCTTTTTATTAGCATTTTGGCGGGCAAATTGGATTCGCGCCAAAACACGCGTCCTCTTTCTTATTGGTAGGTCACAATAGCGTCGTGCTGCTGACCCCTTGGTGCCCCGCCTTAAAGTGTGGTCACCGGCTCGTCTCTTCTCTTTCTCCCGCAGACTCCATCTCTGTCAAACACGCTCCTCCACAAAGAAATTGTCTCGATCGTGAGTCATGCCTAGTGACGCGTCCTTGAGCCACAGCACCTGTTCCAACTGACATCTCGAAATAGCAATGATTGAGACATCGCCTTTGTTTCACAGATCCAGGTAGTTTCCTTGTGTCTGGACCTGACTGCTCGATCACTCACACAGTACTTCTTGTATTTAGTATCTTTTAGCATTATAATAAAATACATGAATCATTTGACTTCATAAACCGAATTAAGACAGGAGCAAGTGGTGAATTTCCACAAGATTCTTGAATATTGTCGGAAGGACAATCATTTTGTGTATAATATGTATATATTTAGACAGAGTACGAATATTTTGAATATCTAGAATAGAATTTATTAGAATAGGAATAAATATTAGAATAGGGAATAATTAGGGACAAGGAGTTCTGTATAGAGTAAAATTTAAAGTTCGTAATAGCGAAGGGCCATCGCTAATTTATTTTGAAAATCAGGTAGTTTAAAATATTTTCTTCTGATTCCTTACATCTAGAGCACTTTTTTTTTCATGCCAGGAGCATATTTTAACTTTTATTTTGAGTTTAGTTCGACTTGAACAGGAACGCTTAGAAGAGCTATTTAATGTTTATTTTTTAAAATTTATTTTTATTTTTGCCCACGTATTAAATTAATTGTAATTTTGTTGTCATCAGTAAATCAATAGACACGTTATAACGAATGTCTGATATTTTTATAGAACATTGAGTTATCCTTTGCAGTTCATTAGGTAATTGCAGTGTGCTATATAGGTAGAATAGGACTCAATACCCACACCTTTTTCCCGTTACACCCCGAGAATCGAAAGTTTCTCACTCTCCATTTGTAGATAGGCGCCCATTATCCAAATTAGTCCTATAGACCATTAGTAGTAATTGTATGCCATCAGTGTTATCTGTCAGTTGTTTCATAGTAGGCTACAGTAGTTATTCTAGCCGGTTGCTGCAATCAACCCTCGGATCCTGGCAGGTTCTACTAGATTCGGGTACAAATATTCACTCACGATGTATTCCTGTGGCGAGTAGGTTGATCATTTATGGAGAAACAATGCAGAATGCATTCCAGTCACAACCCCTGCATCATGAGCGTTTTCCTGTCAGAAGACTACCGACTACCAATCCTTTCCGTAACCTTGAATAAATATTGTGGTAAACTGGGACACTTCGAAGGGTACCTCCTGTAAGAGATACCCTTATAACTTCTGGTCCGAATGAAGAGGCTGTTCTGCACGCTGTCCAGAATAATCCTCATATTAGTACATGGACACTTGCATAAGAGACCAACACCAGCCATTCATCCGTCGTGTGAATACTGCATAACAATAAATTTCTCCTATACCATCTGCAGTTACACCAGTAAATCCACGGACGTGATTTCGATGCTAGAGTAACATTTTGTCAAAGGGCATTATGCAGTATGACCAATAATGAAGCCATTTTGTCAAGAGTCTTGTTTAGATGAATCACAATTTCACAACAATGGCACCGGGAACCAGCACAATATGCACTAAGGGAGAGCAGAGAACACCCATTGGGTAAGACAATGCACATTTCAAGTACAGTGGGGAGTAAATGTCTGGTGTGGGATCGTGGGTGGCTATCTAATCGGACCATATTTCTTCGACAGCCTTCTAATGAAAGCATTTTCTGCGAACTCGAGTTTTATTGCTTCTCCTCGGTGCAGGGGTCACTTGATTTTTCCTGGCATGCATGTGCAAAATGAACTCCCACAGTTGCTGGAGAACATGCCACTGCGCAAGTGATTACAAATGTGGTGGCAACAGGACAGGGCCCCTCCTCACGGATCAGTAGCTGTCCGAAACCATCTTTATGCTTCATATCAAAATAAATGGTCGGAAGGGAAGGATCGGTTCACTGGCCTGCCAGATCACCCGGTCTTACACCACTTGACTTCTTCCTATCGTCTTCTCCTATGTGGTAACTTAAAGCAGGTAGTGTATGCACGGAAGCTTGAAGGTCCTGGTCACCTTGGGCAACTGATCATGGAGGCATACCAAGCTGTTACACCTCACATGTTACAACGTGAACAACTGCATATCTTTATTAGCTACACCACCACTAAGGAGTAATTGAAAATTTAAGTTACATGTGACAAAACGCTTAAGCCACCCCGGTGTCTCTAAAAGCCTCAGTTGTTAACAGGGACATCAAACCAATAACATTATTATTATTTTCTATTATGAGACCTAAGTGAACATTAAAATAATAAACATGCTACTAGTAACAGATAATCTTATGGCATTGTATTGCATGTTCAGTTAATATTTCTTTGCAAATATTACTCAAATTGTACTGATGTAGGCTTTCAAGGCTTCATTAGTTTGAATGACTTAATTGGGGCGTATGGGGAAGTCTTTAACCTATGCAAACTACTGTAGTACTATCAATTCCTGCGTCTAGTGCATCAGTGGAAAGAACGTTTCCTACCATGAAACGTATAAAAAACCCTCATCCGAAACTCAGTGCATCAAGAAAGACTTTCACATCTCGCGCATTTTTCCATTTTGAAAAGGAGTTATTGTGCAGCCTGCAGGGAAACACTGATTTTCACGACCGCGTAATTGATGAATTCGTTAAAAGGGAGAGAAGAATGTAACTTCGCTACAAGTGATCCGCCAAGGTACTGTAAATAGTGACATTAATTAATTTTGTACAAATGAGAACAGAATTCACTCGATGCCGCAATAACCAACTATTTTTTTAAAATTATGTGTTGGTTCTTTAAAATATTATTCAAATTATACGGATGTACAGTGAAACCTCTCTTAACGGACACTCCTCTAAGGCGGACACCCCATCATAACGGACGATTTTCTAGGTCCGTGACCAAACCCCTATTAAGTATATTGGGGCGTGGTGGCGCAGCGGTCAAGCTGTATGCCTCTCACCAAGGCGGACCGGGTTCGATTCCCGGTCAATGCATGTGAGATTTTCGATGTGAAATGCCATGTCCTGTGGTTCGGATTCCACGTAAACCGGAGGTCCCGTGGCTTATGATCGCGAGATTAACGGTCACGTTAAACTACAAGCTTCCTTCCTTCCTTTTATTAAGTATATTAGTAATTAATCTCTCTTATGCGGACACTCGCTATTACGGACTCAGACACCCCGGCCGCTTAAAAAAAAAAAACAACCAACACTTAGCGGACACTTGTTTTGAGGAGAAATTGCATCTCTATAGGTCTATGAGTCTCTGTTGTGTTAATGTACTTTAAACACCTCCTGTGCTTCCTGAAAGCCAGTTAGCGCTGACCTTCCTATCTTATTTAGGGCAGATGACCTCGTAGTTCCGCCCCTTAAAACAACAATAACTAACTAACTCCTATCTTCTGCACTGCTTCAAAAATAAACCTAGGCCTAACGGTATCGCTTTCATTGTTCTCTTGAACTGGAAATGGTCGGGATAAGGGAATCCATACTTTCACTATCTGGTCAGTTTTACCGTGAAACTTCTTAAATCTATTGTAGGACCTGTGTGTTACAGTAGCAAGTGAGTGCATCTGAAATGGCTCCCCGTAAAAGTTTAACTTCAAAAGAGAAAGTAGGCATCGTAGATTATCACAAACATGAGAAATGTTGTGTACAGAAACTATCTAAAGTGTTACAGATTGGACAGACTCAGGCAGCAGAAATTGTGAAAAAACAAGAAGATATAATTAAGGCACAGTGGTAATTAGCTGAGAATGATACAAGCGAAAGCATTGGATTTTGTGGCAGAATTAGGTATCGGAGGTTTCAAAGCCTCGAACGGCTGGCTCTAGAATTTCACAAAACGCCACGATATAAAATTTAGAGAAATTTGCAGAGAATCCTCCACTGTTGATATGGATAATGTTTCAAGCTGGGAAGAAAAATTGCCTTCCATCACTGACGGCTATTCGCCGGAAAACATTTTAAATGCGGACGAAACTGGACTGTTTTTACCGCACGTTACCCTACGTTTTCATGTAAGTACACATACCGCACAAGTACGTGTGCCAAATTGCAATCATTTTTTCTAACCCTCTCTATAGTGAACACCCCTCTTTAGCGGACAGTATTTACGGTTCCAAGGGTGTCCGTAATAGCGAGGTTGCACTGTACTTACATTTAAAATTATCTATCCTTTACACCTACTCTTTGAATAAAATTGAATAATAATCAGACCAACTTTACGGGTTTACTCCGAAGATTCCAACGCACTATACACTTCAACACAAGAATATCTAGTTACGGTCTACTAAATTTTGCTAATTGCACTCAAAAACATACAGTTGTGAGTTAACCGAACGAATCAGAATTGCAACTACCGCACACAGCAAAGGTCGGGTCTGATGTTCAGATCTTTCTCTTGGGGTGAAAAACCGCGCGATGGAGGGTGGCGACTGGGGAAGCATACCAAATAATATTTAGCAG
This sequence comes from Meconema thalassinum, assembly GCA_946902985.2. Lineage (NCBI taxonomy): Eukaryota > Metazoa > Arthropoda > Insecta > Orthoptera > Tettigoniidae > Meconema > Meconema thalassinum. The sequence goes on from OX336389.2 coordinate 971,673,060, forward strand.
TGCTGGTGTTCCATGCTCACGAGGGTAAGCCGTCCGAATCTAAGCAGACCCTGCTACCAGCTTTGACTTGTTTCAACGACAGCCATATGGCTATGGAATGCCACACCCCCTGTCTTAGCCAATCAAGGACGCCCTGACGTTCTTGGTGTACTACTCCATCGGCCATAGCAGTGTTCCGGGCCAGAAGGCTCCTGGAGGTACACAAGCCGTTGTCATAGCAACCGGCCGCGCTTCTTCCTCGTTCTCTACAAAGTAGTGGTGGCTGATCATGAAAAACTGGGGTAGAGAACGAGGAACTTCATTCAAAGCGTCGATTTATCCTGTTGCTCGCGCGTTAGAAAGTCATAATATAAACTTAATTTTTATGAGAATATGCTACGTAAGCGGTGCTTACCCCGTGGTATTGGAGAAAACGCCACTGGTGTGCATGCATGTGATAAATATATATCCACCAGCCTCTTATTTTCTCGGAGATAGGCAACTTAACTAGCGCGTATATCATAGCCATCCTAAAAACATTCGTCTTTACGACCTTAATACAACTATACAGTTGAGTTCATGCTCACGAATACAGTAGAAATCATTAGTGGCAGTGTTATTTCAATGATCTCAACTATAATTAATGTTTAAAACAACCACTGCTGCGAATAGCATTACCTTATGGTGGTGGAATCGGCGGCGGTGGCCCTGCTGTAATTTGCCATTCCCTGTATTGTGTTTATAACTTTTTATACAGGAAAGAACAGTTAAGTGGGCACAAATGTAATTATATAACAAAGATAATCAATCTATATACAGTGTGGTTCACCAGCCCTTTATTATTTAGTTTTATGAAACCCAACTAACATTACAATTCTTCTGTTGGTCGATATATTTCTGCACACTGCCTGTGTGACAGCACAGGAAAAAAGGAAAAACGACCGTAATCACTTTTGCGCCAAACACTAAGGACCATTCTACGAATATGTGATGTATTGCTCCTTGAAGAACACACAGACATGTAATAAAATTGAATTAATAGGTTACGCCACGTGATCTGCAATAGTAAAATGTTATATGAACACTATAAACCATGATTGAAGACTTTTTCATGCATACTAACGTTCGAGGTGGAACAGCCTACTTAACTAGTACTCGTGTACCGCGCAATGTGTACGTTGTCTTCGTGGCTGATGTGGTTAAAGTCCGATCTGATGTGGTATGCGAGACCAAGCAGAATAGTGCTTCGAATCCAGCCGTAGGCAAACGTGCTCCATTTTAGTGGGAATATAATATCAAGCCACACTTACAAAGTCACATTACCACATTTATTCACTTACGATGTATGTATGTATGTATGCATGCAGAGTAAGTTGAATTTTGCTAATTTATGTAGATAGATAGAGAGTACCTTTGCTTTGGACACTAGACTTTCTTTATCTAAAACATTCTTACCGGTTCAAATACGATTTTAGTCGTCGGGCATTAGAAATATTAATGTTCACGTTCAAGGATAAGATTCATTTTCTTTTCTTCTGTTGTGATGGCTTTCAAATGTGCAGGTGTTCGCTTAAGAGCCGGCCGGAGTGGGAACGGATTTCGCCTTTCATTTCAAAAGCTCGCCACTAGGTTCGCTGTTGCTGTCGACTGCAGCTAGCTCCACTGGTAGTTTCATCGAGGGTGCCTAGAGGGCAGTGAGGGAGGCTCAAGGCCGTTCGATTCGATCCTATCCTCTCCTCCAGTCATGACGAATAGAAATATTATTTCTATTATTCTTCATGCTCCAGTGTCTGTGTCACGCCAAAGTACCTTCAGAACATTGCGACCAGAATGTTCGTAGTGAAAGTCTGTATACAATCAACTGAACAGTTAAGGTATCCCCGGATTCAGTGAGTGAGTGGGTTCGAACCCCTCTGTCGGTCGTCCTTCAAAAGGTTTTGAGTGATTTCCTATTTTCAACCCCATTATTATGCATATTATATATTACCTTCAAAGAACGATAGTGTGTAAAGTATTGTTCATAGTAGTTTTAAATGACGACTGGGAGAAGAAATAAGGATATCATATTAATATAAACACAACTTATAGCCACAAATTGTTTATTTATTTTAAATAGACACTGAATTAGTAATCAGATCTACATACATACATACATTTTCCTAAGCTGGTCAGCTGAATTTAGTCTAACTTATAGTCGTCGACAGACTGTGTGTACGCGGGTAAATGTGATGAAACGATATAGGCTATAAAACTCATTTTGGCATTTTTGAAGGACTTAAAATATCAATTTTCGTAATTGGGGAACCCCGAAATCATCTCCCCGGTCAAAATTAGCCGCGCCTGGTTTCCGAACTATTTCTCATGAGTAGGGCTAGGATTTTTATGTAAATGCATATTGTTTCCCTTTCCTTATACACAACTAAAAATGATAAATGTCCATGAATTAGAACCTTAGCTATCATATAATTATATGTTGTTATATATTTTACATATTTGATCATTTTCTTTTTTGTCGTGTGGCCAGATGAGCGGCCGAGTGCAGGTCTTTCCAGTCGACGCCCGTGGGTCACCTGCGTGTCGGAATGAAAGATGAGATGAATGGATGAAAGTGGGTAAGGATGAGGAAGGAAGCGGCCAAGGCCTGTAGAAAGTACCGTCCCAGCATTTGTGGAGTTGAAAATAGGGAAACACGGAAAACCATTCAAGGACGGCTGACGGTGGGGCTCGAACCCACGTCTACCAAGTCAGCAGAGAGCTTGGCCCCACAGCCTAACGCTGCGCTTTAGCGAGCGTAGCCGTGGTGGCTATATACGTGTTGGTATATTTTATCATAATAGCATTTTTTACTTTTTATGTAAAATTACATATACCGTCTTTTACTGTGATTGAAAAAAAGTATTTTTTCGCAAATGAAATAAACGGTAATTCAAAACAGTTAGGTATAACAATATTTGTCCACTAGAAACTCAGGTACATGAAACGGATTTTCCAAGCTATTCATAACCTGCCGAGAAAGGACAAGGGAAGAATTCCAAGTAAGATATTAGTGAAGATAAGGGGATGGGAATTCGCATCACACATTGCCGGAGACTCATCGGCGGGATTTGGTTCATTTCAATTGTCCAGTGAATGCCTGAGACTCAACTTTTCAACGTTGATCATAAAGGCTACTAGCCTATATTTCCTCCCACCTCGCAAACAAAAAGTGACTCTGACAATACTTATTGTGGAGTTCGAACGCATTTTCTCATACATAATCATGGAATTTATTTAAATTTGCTATAATATGAACATGCTTAATTAATTAGTGTACCACCCTTTATTTTGCAAAAAAAAAAAAAAGAATAAAATGAAGAATCTACAAGCAATATCATGTGCAATGTATATGATTTATATAAAAATTAAATCAATATTACATACCGGTATTTCAAATTTTTTAATGTAATATTACATAGAAGAAATGGAAGAACGCAGATGCCCCATGTGGAACCACCTGTAATCACTGCGGCAAATTGTGTGCCTCCCGCATTGGGCTGTATAGTCACCTCCGATCTCACCAATGAGACATTCCGGATTGAAAGGCCAATCTACTCGATACGAATGTTTGCTATGATGATGATAGATATTACATTAAAATCCTAGCCTTACTCATCAGTATATTGCCAAAATGGATCCAACTATGACATTTTAACGCATGATAACCTAGAAAGCCATCTCGAAATTGACATCTTAATTATTATGAGGTAACCCGTAGTGACATTCTCACTCCGATACTTACGATGAATATATGGGACACAAGAGGGTAGCAGATCCTGACGTTATTCTTCCATATTTGATAAAAAGATCCGGGAAAAAATAGCTTATCCTCTTGATATTAAATTTAATTTATCGATCAAGTCTTCGATATTTCCAGAGAAATGGAAACTTACTAAAGTCAGTCACAAGTCGGGTAAGATCTCACTAATTCTTACCTATCGAACAGTACCGGTAGTTAATATGTTTGCCCCAAACAAACTTTACGAGCAAACACTTCATGAACACATAATTACTCAGGCATACATGCCATTTTATTCACGATTCATAACACTGATTCATCCCTCGATGATCAACAATAACCAATTTTCACGAATCAGAAGTCATCTGGTTTAGATTAAAGGATAACAAGCCGATGTAATATATACAGATTATTGGCAGAGTTAACCATCACGTAGCCTACAACTTACGAAAATGTCATATTACGGATCATACTTACAGTATGTAAGAGGCAACACTTTGTATCATAGAGAAACGATCCATTCACCCTCTGGTGTTACCCTGGGATCGAATCTTGTGCCTCTGTAATTTTTATCTTAATTAACCATCTCCGGGATGCCAATATATCATTATTATTATTATTATTATTTGCTATTGACGTGTAATCGTTTAAATACATTTATTCGTTATGGGATTGTATGCTGCTCCAAAAGATGAAGAAAAAATAAATTGGAACAAAACAAATTATTTAGATTTATAAGTGTCATCCGATTGCATTTACACGAAAACACACAAATTTTGATAGAAAACACCACCATTTCCTATGTATTTCCCATCTCAAGTCATCTAGGTTTATGGTAGGTTATACTTTGATAAACAAAAGTTATCCTTTTCTCGCCGTATTGATCGAATTTTTGAGATATATTCAAAATGCTGGGATATATAAGAAGATGCACATTTTATTTTAGGAACCTGTACATTGCTAAAGAATATATAATGCATTCGTATGAAGTAGACTTGAATTTGGCTCAATAGTTTGGAACCCAAGATGTGCGAATGCTGACGATAGACTTGAATCGATAAAAAATAAATTCCCTATATTCTTGGAATACAAAAGAACAAATGTATATCCTAAATATGCTAAGCGGGAATGTGGTGGACCAGTGGTGTGGTCAAGCTGTTGGCCTCTCACCACAGCGGACCGGGTTCGGTTCCCGGTCAATGCATGTGAGATTTTCAAAGTGAAACGCCATGTCCAGTGGTTCGGATTCCACGTAAAAAGGAGGTGCCGTGGCAATTGATCGCGAGATTGATGGTAACATAAACTACACAATTCTTTTAAAAATGCTAAGCATAATTTCCTACTGGAACTTTTTCTTTAAAGACTTTAGAGAAAAGTAGGCAGGTTATTACATTTAAATAATTTGATAACATCTTTGATAGACCTTATTTGTCATCTGAATTTGAACTATATGTTCCTTCGCGGTCAATAAGACCGAAACGTATAACATCCCACTAGCCAAGAACCAATACAGAGTAACGTAAACATTCGCCTGTATCCAACACATTCAATATCTACCAAAAAAAAAAACCATGCACACATTTCAATATATCAGACAGCACCTTTTGTTCATTTGTATTGTAGAGAAATCACTTAATATCATACACTCCTTATCAGTGACTTGTAACATAATTTCAAGTACGATACTTACTAGAATAATATTTAGTCATACGTATTATAAGTATCATTTTATATTAGTGTAAGAAAAATATTAAAAATATTAAGTGTAATTCATATTGTTATTTCTCATAATTAGGTTGTAACCTGTTAGAAGAACTACAAATAAACAAACAAATAATTATAAATAAATAAATAAACAAATTAGTTTAATGAAATTCAGGCCCACTTTAGTGATGGTTACTAACTAGTGATTGCTTGCTACTCATATAATAATTACTGTAACTTGAAAAGAACAGTAGTCGCTACATCATATTTAGACTGACAAAGCAACATTTTATTTACAATCCACCTCGTGGCGTAGTGGCTAGTCTTCTTAGCTGTCAACGCATAGGTCCAGGTTTGGGAGCTGAGGGCTGGAATGGGATACACTGAGGCTTGTGAGGCAGAACTGGGAAGAGAAGGGTTACATTCTTACTTCAGCCATCCTGGAAGTTGTTTCATCACTTATGCTTCAGGCAAATGCTGGGATGGTATCTAAGGCCTCGGCCGCCGCATATACAAAACCCGACCCAAATACAATTACACACCCTAATACAACCATCACAATAACACAGGTTATTAGACACATTATATACACACACCCAAGTGCACGCGGCTACATGACCACCATGTCCCAAAGCTCCTAAACGAATCACCACCTCCAACAACAACAACAACAACAACAACAGCAACAACTCTATTTACAGTACAACAATGGCATAATCTTGAAAGTAGCCTATACTATATTACAGACATGTTATAAAGAACTAAAAAGCTCATAATCAACACTGGAACTACAAAAGACCTGTAGGCCATACACCATAATATGATGATCTAGAATGCAGCCGATTGTAATCAGGGGCGGATCTAGGGGAGGGTGAGGAGGGCGACCGCCCAGGTCCCCGCGATCCGGGGGGGGGGGGCTGCGTCATGGATTGTTTTAAATTTCATTGATTAATTATTTATTCGTTAATTCCCCATAAAGAGAGCGTTATAACACAATCAATTTTCATGTTTAATTCTGGCCCTTTCTTCTTTTTTCCCCAAAAACCTCTCATACACACACTATGCTTCCTCTGTCTCTCCTCCCTCCACTTCTTTCCCGGTTGTCTCTCTTTGGGAGTCTGCTCAAACATCTGTTGTCTAAGTCTAATTGATTAATTAATTGTACTTTTCAAACTAATTTATAATTCATATTCTTTTTTCAGTGCAGCTATGACCTCCCGTGACCGTTTAGCAAGTATAGATTTCAGTGAAATGATGGAAGACTTCATCCGAGAAAAAGAGTCGCAAACTAATATTTTAATATTTCATAGTTTACATAATCTTCTTCAAGAGGACTTACGGGTTTCTTTCGTATTATTAAAAGAATGTACCGTAGTGTATTCAAAATATTGTAACTATTCTTTATTTTATTATTATTACAAAACTATTTTCCATTTGATTTGATATTTTTTATATTTTCTATTGTTGAGGGCCCGACCGTATCATATCGCCCAGGGCCCCGCAAGGCCTGGATCCGGCACTGATTGTAATGAAGCGACTGACAGCACCTGGACATGAGCTGATTTCATCACTTCCTGGCATGAGATTACCATCTCTCAGAAGCCGGCTCTGTCTTCTTTCACCCTGTTTCAAGGACACGACTTTGCGACGATGCGGTATCTGACGGTAACTGCCTGAACTACCAGCACCTCGACACGGCTAGCATTAGCAACTCAATATGCTTACATTTTCTAAAATCACGATTAAACATATACGGAGTTCTTAATTTGAAAATATGTTTCAGTAGCACAATAGAGAAAACTATAAGCTGTCTTGCAGTGGAGTTTGTTTCTGTTTTCAACATCATCTGAAGGCATTGAAGAGGTTAAGAAAATTGCAGTTCAGAACTCTATTTTATATGGAGAATTGTGATTTTAACTACACTTTTTTTAACTATCATTCTATTCCTGTTCGATATGCTTTTGCACTGATGAAAAGTGTATAAAATACTACAGCGTGCTGTAGAAACAAAATAATTTTACCTTTTCCCGTTTCTTTATAAATCGTTTCACAAACGTTTGTCCCATGTTACAACAAGAGCTGGGCTGGCGGCCGGCCGTCCCAACTCCGGCCGGCTCTTAACCCACGTCCACCTCGATCGCATCACCTAGCCACGTGCGTTTCCACCGCATTGTGGGTAGCGGAAACATTACATTATGGAGCTATGAGAATTAGGAATATTGCAATGTTCTCACGGTTATGAGCTGTTCTCAATGCAACTGCCGTGCACTCTTAACACTCAAACTGTCATATCATTAGTCTTTGTAGACTAATCAGTGAGGTGTTTACACTGGTATGATCAATATACCCTCATCCACAAATTGGTATTGCTTTCCAGCTAGAAATCAAGAGTTTTAAGTAGCTACCATTGGCTGGAAAAAACCCAGTGAAATGTTTCGCAAGTGTATTTTAACCATCGCAACCAATTTTAGGAATATAGTTGCCTTAAAGAACAACGAGTTACAAGGTGGAGAAGAAGGTTCAAAGTTTTCTTTAATTCAAATTCTGCATCAGTAAGACTAATAGTTCATGAGCCAGGAGCCAATGCACATGAGACTTCATTTTGCTGTTCTCAGCGGCGTCAATATTTGAGGTTCCTTTTTAAACTTTAGGGGCTTGGACATCGTGATCATCACATTCGTGTTCTTGTGCGTGTTTAAATTTGTCTAATAACCTATGTTATTGCGGTGTCGGTAGTAGTTTGTGTATTTGTAACTGAAGGTATGAGTGTTAAGGAGGTGGCAGTGGTCTTAAATTTCGAAACATTCCAGCATTTTATCTGGAGTAGAAGTGGGATACCACGAAAAACCACTTCCAGGATGACTTAGGTTGGTCTCGAGTTGATGATGAAGATTTGAAAATCAATTCCACATGCATGCCAACACGTTTTATTTTGTTTTGTTTTGTTTGGATAAAAGTAATCCCACCTGAAAATCCATTCAGCAGACGCTCATTCAGTTAGTAGCTTTCGTTTCTGATTATTTCAGTTTTTCTCTTACCATATCTTAAGAAAGAAAAGTCATGTTAACAATCGAATGAACTTAATACGATACGGTTTTCCTCACTAGTGGATGTTTTTTTTTTTTTCGTAGTCGTTTTACCCTCGAGGGTTGACTTTACCCTCGGACTCAGCGAGGGATCCCACCTTTTGCCATCTCCAGGGCATTGTCCTGCAGCTTGAAACTTCGGGTTGGGGATACAACTGGGTAGGTGGGACGATCAGCTCGCCCAGGCAGACTTGCCTGCAAAGGGGTGGGAAGAATGGGAGAGATAGGCAAGGAAGAGGGAAGGAGGCGGCCGTGGGCTTACGTTAGGTACTGTGCCCGATTAAACATGGACAGTACTTGTCGAATCCGATGGAACAGCTGGATCTTAGAACCTGAAAGTCCCCGGCTAGAAATACCCTCGAGGTCCTACCGACAAGTACTACATGTAAGATAACACTCTCCAAAAAAGATTGCGTTATGAAAAGACACCCAATGAAGAAAAAAAAACTAGCTCAGACGATAAAAATCGAGAATCATGATAATAAAATTTCAAGGCAATGGGATTAAGATGGGAATAACACCCAACAGTGGTCTTCATAACACAATCTTACACAAATTAATATGAATCACGTCAACCTACCAGAAGCCACCACTAAATTTATTGAATCGAAGACTGATACAAGAATAATGTAATTCCCCCGTCAAAAGAATCAAAATGATATATCACACGACATGAGCTAAGTCGTAATAAAGTTTCACGCTTTCAATGTAAAAATAACAAAGTTAAATTGAAAATATTACAACTACACGTGGGTATTAGCGTTCTGTTAAGAATAAACAACACTCATTCTAAAATTTATACATAAATTTCCATGATATGGCAGTCATGATACTTGTAATCATATAAATCTTCATACAAAAATCGTGAATCGGTTATTTCAGATATCGTATATTGCGTGGACATATTCCAATACAATTAGCACACAATTCACATAATCACACTTCATGAATATTTCTATGCATCAAAATAATAATCGGTATCAATATCAATATCATTCGTCAATGCAACTAATTTTAACATACAGAGATCACCAATAGTCATTATCATACCTTCTGTTTCATAAAAGCAGTAAATCTAAGTCATAATCTGGCCTATTTGACCGAGCAATCTAGCTAAGTTCAAACGTATCTTACGAATTCGTGTCAACTAGTAAATAATGATAATAAAAGGTACTACCATGAGCTCCGCTTATTAATTCGTCCAAATACTAACATTTTTAACATCATTCAAAATTAATCCTACCATATCTAAATTTTCACTACCATATATGATCATGTATTTCTCGCAGCATAATAATTTCTCTTCATAATCTCCACAAATTTTTCATGTCTTAAATCACGACTAAATTCCTTTAAATATAATCACATTATCAACATTCCTTGTAATATCTTATAAATACAATATGTATATGCTTCAATAATTTCAATACCACTTTTATATCAGATACAGCTTTATTATAGCTTCAAATATGCTTTAAATAGACATGCTGCAAATTCTTATGTTACTCGACAATTTTATACTTCAGTTAGATTTAATTTTGTTAAATACATGTTTTATTATCATTTCGTTGATTTTCATGGCTATAATGTTTAATAATACTTTTCATTATTATTTAATAATAATACAGTTAGTTACTTTCAGTCAATATCTTATTTGTTATAAATAATATCAAACATCTTCAAGTTTTCAACATTATCAGAATAATTCTTAATGAATTATTCTCAGTTTCAAAATTCATCCAAACCTTCATTAGAGTTCATTAAATTCTACACACATGAAAGCATGGTAATATCTTACTCAAATGACTTTCATTAGAATTTAATACATTCTAATGCTTACAAAGTAATCCTTCCATTCTAGACTTCCTGGCATCGTTGATCATAATATAAGTAAAATAACTGTCGAGAATATTCATAAACTTCCTACAATAATGTCCATCAAAATCCTAATCCTATAATACTTCTTCCTACTACCAGTAATCTTCTTCCTAACAAATTTTCCTTCCTAACGCATATCTTCACAACAACAAAAATCTCCATTCAAAACGAATAGCAAGTCAAAATATTCGTGATCCCAAATAAATTCAATCCAAAATCGAAAATAGAGGATGCATTCGTAAACAAATCAAAATCCTACTAAAAATATGGCGAAATATGAAATTAGTAGTATATCTACACCATACTTCAATTTAAATGGACAAAAATGGCGAAATGGTAAACTCCAATATACCTCAAACTACTACTACTACTACTAAAATAAAATCTTCTATACCGTGTGCTGAGTCTTGTAGAAATTGCATATTCGAAAATACACAAAAGTCTCCTCCAAAACGGAACTGCGGTTCTGCTCACCCATCTGCCTCTCCTGGTCTTGAACTGGGTTACGAACTCCTTCCTCTCGTTCCTTCCTGGATTGTGGACTGCATCTCTCAGATTCCGGGTTCTCGTTCGGACAGATTGTAGACTCCATCTCTCTTGTTCGAAGAATTTTGTAGTAACATTTCCTTTTTAAATTGGATTGTGGTTTGACTTCCTCCATAATTTTGAAATAAGTAGTTATCGAACTCGTAAGCATCGTTGATTACTCTTGACATTCTCAGTTACTTCATATGTTGTGTTCCCTCTTTATATATAACCACTCATCGGCGTAGATTTAGTATAATGCGATAATATTCCTCCTGACTTCACGTAGTAGCCTATAACATAGTGAAATAAAGCTGTGTACAGATTTCACTGAAATGCTTTATCATAAGAATGGATATTCTTTGATCTTCAAATATAGTTGAAACTTCTAGCAAGTTCTCAAAGTGTTCGTGTATGTTTCAAAAGAATAAGTTTGGAGTACATCTCCACTGTAGATTACTGCTGGAATGTTCGCTTTCACTAACAATATTCTCGTAACTTCTCGTACTGGTTACGACTTGAAAACACGATGTTCACTCTCCACGGTTCAAAAGAATAAGACCCTTTTTCTCTGTAGATTACTGCTATGTGCAATAGCACATAGTGTAATGTTATACAGTGTTGGTATTGCTACTAGTGGAGTGTTACAGTGTGGTGCAATAGCACCTAGTGTAGTGTTATACAGTGTTGGTATTGCTACTAGTGGAGTGTTACAGTGTGGTGCAATAGCACCTAGTGTAGTGTTATACAGTGTTGGTATTGCTACTAGTGGAGTGTTACAGTGTGGTGCAATAGCACCTAGTGTAGTGTTATACAGTGTTGGTATTGCTACTAGTGGAGTGTTACAGTGTGGTGCAATAGCACCTAGTGTAGTGTTATACAGTGTTGGTATTGCTACCAGGTGAGTGTTACAGTGTGGTGCAATAGCACCTAGTGTAGTGTTATACAGTGTTGGTATTGCTACTAGTGGAGTGACACAGTCTGGTGCAATAGCACATAGTGTAGTGTTATACAGTGTAGATATTACTACTAGTGGAGTGTTACAGTGTGGTGCAATAGCACCTAGTGTAGTGTTATACAGTGTAGGTATTACTACTAGTGAAGTGTTACAGTGTGGTGCAATAGCACCTAGTGTAGTGTTATACAGTGTTGGTATTACTGCTAGTGGAGTGTTGCAGTGTGGTGCAATAGCACATAGTGTAGTGTTATACAGTGTTGTTATTGCTACCAGTGGAGTGTTACAGTGTGGTGCAATAGCACCTAGTGTAGTGTTATACAGTGTTGGTATTGCTACTAGTGGAGTGACACAGTGTGGTGCAATAGCACCTAGTGTAGTGTTATACAGTGTTGGTATTGCTACTAGTGGAGTGACACAGTGTGGTGCAATAGCACCTAGTGTAGTGTTATACAGTGTTGGTATTGCTACCAGGTGAGTGTTACAGTGTGGTGCAATAGCACCTAGTGTAGTGTTATACAGTGTTGGTATTGCTACCAGGTGAGTGTTACAGTGTGGTGCAATAGCACATAGTGTAGTGTTATACAGTGTTGGTATTGCTACTAGTGGAGTGTTACAGTGTGGTGCAATAGCACCTAGTGTAGTGTTATCTAGTGGAGTGACACAGTGTGGTGCAATAGCACCTAGTGTAGTGTTATACAGTGTTGGTATTACTACTAGTGGAGTGACACAGTGTGGTGCAATAGCACCTAGTGTAGTGTTATACAGTGTTGGTATTGCTACAAGTGGAGTGTTACAGTGTGGTGCAATAGCACCTAGTGTAGTGTTATACAGTGTTGTTATTGCTACCAGTGGAGTGTTACAGTGTGGTGCAATAGCACCTAGTGTAGTGTTATACAGTGTTGGTATTGCTACTAGTGGAGTGACACAGTGTGGTGCAATAGCACCTAGTGTAGTGTTATACAGTGTTGGTATTGCTACTAGTGGAGTGACACAGTGTGGTGCAATAGCACCTAGTGTAGTGTTATACAGTGTTGGTATTGCTACCAGGTGAGTGTTACAGTGTGGTGCAATAGCACATAGTGTAGTGTTATACAGTGTTGGTATTGCTACTAGTGGAGTGTTACAGTTTGGTGCAATAGCACCTAGTGTAGTGTTATACAGTGTTGGTATTGCTACTAGTGGAGTGTTACAGTGTGGTGCAATAGCACCTAGTGTAGTGTTATACAGTGTTGGTATTGCTACTAGTGGAGTGTTACAGTGTGGTGCAATAGCACCTAGTGTAGTGTTATACAGTGTTGGTATTGCTACTAGTGGAGTGTTACAGTGTGGTGCAATAGCACCTAGTGTAGTGTTATACAGTGTTGGTATTGCTACTAGTGGAGTGACACAGTGTGGTGCAATAGCACCTAGTGTAGTGTTATACAGTGTTGGTATTGCTACTAGTGGAGTGTTACAGTGTGGTGCAATAGCACCTAGTGTAGTGTTATACAGTGCTGGTATTGCTACTAGTGGAGTGTTACAGTGTGGTGCAATAGCACATAGTGTAGTGTTATACAGTGTTGGTATTGCTACCAGGTGAGTGTTACAGTGTGGTGCAATAGCACATAGTGTAGTGTTATACAGTGTTGGTATTGCTACTAGTGGAGTGACACAGTGTGGTGCAATAGCACCTAGTGTAGTGTTATACAGTGTTGGTATTGCTACTAGTGGAGTGACACAGTGTGGTGCAATAGCACATAGTGTAGTGTTATACAGTGTTGGTATTGCTACCAGGTGAGTGTTACAGTGTGGTGTAATAGCACCTAGTGTAGTGTTATACAGTGTTGGTATTGCTACTAGTGGAGTGACACAGTGTGGTGCAATAGCACCTAGTGTAGTGTTATACAGTGTTGGTATTGCTACCAGGTGAGTGTTACAGTGTGGTGCAATAGCACCTAGTGTAGTGTTATACAGTGTTACAGTATATATATATAGTATGATCAAGTAGGGAGTGATAGAGGAGTAACACCTCTTTAAAAAACCTTGGTCCAGCTGGCCCGGCTGGTAGTACCTTGTTAGGGTCCCTTGCCAGGGTTACGGTGAAGTCCTCAACGGTAACTGCAGTGAAAGAGGTGAACTCTGGCACAGTGTGGTTGGCGGAAGGGGCAGCCTATTGCTCAGGTTTAATAGGGCAAACTATTGTCCATAGTTATGATGGGCAGGTTTTGGCCCAACGGCAAAATGAGCGGATGAGGAGCCAATCACTCTCATGGCTCCCAACGGTCATAGAGGCGGAAGAGGCCACGCCAGACGGACTGGCTGTAAAGGCGCACCTCAGTAGTACTTGAGTATGCGGCAGTTCGTTGCAGTCTCTGTGTTCAGTCCTGCATGTCCCATTCTTTGTGAGCCGCAGGATAAGGCTCAGAGATCATAGTGTGTGGGTCTCGTCCTGGCAAGCTGAGATCCACCCTAAACAAATTCACGCCAGTGGCACTTCTTCCGAACGTCACTTTTCAAAGTCCAACGGCGATGGGATATGGACGGTGGGGGCAGGTTATGGGTGTAACTGGAAGCCCCTAGTTCGGACCTGCACGTTGGCAGCAGATGTGTGATGGTCGTCTTCCGGAGACTCTGTGACTACTCAGGAATTCGGTCCTGCATCTGTGTTTGGGCAGGCCTATTTAGGATCACCGCTGCCCACCCCACATGGGGAAGGCCCTAGAAAAGGTGGGCTAAACATCGGAAGTCACAATCTTGGTCCGGCTGGGCAACCGCACTCAGCAGGTCACCCCTCATGCGGTCGAAACTCAAAAACAGTAAAGAATCACAATTTGATTATTGGATCATGGAACATCAGAACCTTGCTTGATTTTGACAATAACATTAGACCTGAGAGAAGGTCAGCTCTCGTAACCCATGAGTTATCAAGACTCAACGTTGACATTGCTGCTCTCAGTGAAACTAGGCTGTCTGCTGAAGGCAAGATTACTGAATCTGGAACAGGATATACCATCTTCTGGAAAGGAAAGGATGAGGGTGAATGTCGTATTCATGGTGTGGGCTTCGCTGTGAAGACCAAACTGGTAAATTATCACCAACTTACGCCCATTGCAATCAGCGAAAGGCTCATGACTCTCCGCATACCACTCTCAGGAGGTTCCTTTATGACACTCATCTCTGCCTATGCTCCTACCTTAGATTCTGATGATGAAGTAAAGGCTCAGTTCTATAATCAGCTAAGTGAAATCATCTCCAAGGTACCATCTGCAGATAAACTCTTGCTCCTCGGTGACTTCAATGCCAGAGTTGGGAAATATCACAGGCTATGGAATAATGTGATGGGCAAACAGGGACTTGGAAAATGTAATCCCAATGGACTGTTGCTTCTTGGTCTTTGTGCAGAACACGAACTTTTCATTACCAACACGCAGTTCCGGCTACCTGACCGCTTCAAAACCACGTGGATGCATCCTCGTTCCAAACATTGGCACATTCTTGATTATATTACCCGGCAATGTGATAAGAAGGACACTCTTATTACCAGAACAGCAAGGAATATAGACGATTGTTGGACAGATCATAAACTTCTTATATGTAAGCTCAGGATATCCATCAGACCTAAACCACCTAGGAACATCAAAAATTTGCCAAGAAAGAAGTTTAATACATCCAAACTTCAGGATGAATCCATGTACAAACATTTTGGAAATAGGATCGTCACCCAGTTATCAGAAAACCCAGTAACAAATGATATTCAGCAAGAATGGGCCACATTACAGAAGATTATCACACAGTCAGCTGAGGAAACCATTGGTTTTATAGTGCGGAAAAGACAAGACTGGTTTGATGACAACAATGAGGAAATTCTGTCTCTCATCAATGCCAAAAGGAATGCCTATCTTGCCCATCTTCAAGACCCAACTTCCAACACAAAGAGAGATAAACTACTGGAACTCAAGGGTAAATGCCAGACGCAGATAAGGCAGATTAAAAATACTTGGTGGCAACAGAAGGCTCAGGAACTGCAGAGACTATCGGATGCTCGAGACTTGAGGAACTTCTATGCCGTACTCAAGGAAATATATGGACCATCTCGCTCATCATCAGGTACACTGAAAAGCGCTGATAATTCTACTACCTTTACTGATAGTCAAGAAATCTTGGAACGCTGGAAGGAGCACTTCTCCAATCTCCTAAATCGTCCATCAGAAGCTGCTGAAGACTTCCTCTGTGATGTGCCGCAACAACCTGAACAACTGTGGTTGGCAGTACCTCCTACTTATCATGAATTCAGTGCAGCTCTCACCCAATTGAAACCCAGAAAAGCACCTGGCCCAGATAACATCCCTCTGGAACTAATTCAAGCCGGAGGTCATTCCCTTAAAACAAGAATTTTCATCCTTATCCTCAGAATTTGGGAATCAAGAAAGGTACCTGGAGACCTAAAGAATGCCACTATCGTCACTATCTTTAAAAAGGGTGATCGCAGTGTTTGTGGCAACTACCGTGGTATATCACTGCTATCAATTGTGGGGAAGATTCTTGCAAGAATTCTACTTAACCGCCTCAAGGTTATCTCTGAGAGGATCCTCCCAGAGTCACAATGCGGATTTAGAACTTCCAGAAGCACAATTGACTTGATTTTCTGTGTGAGACAGCTACAAGAAAAATGTAGAGAACAACAGAATCCACTCTTCTTAGTCTTTTATGACTTGGATAAGGCATTTGATTCGGTTCCAAGACCAGCCATGTGGGCAGTGCTGAAGCGGTTTGGTTGCCCTCAGCGTTTTGTAGATCTAATCAAAGCTCTCCATGATGGCATGACAGGTCAGGTTTGCCATCAGAATAAGATGTCCGATGAATTTCCCATTACCCATGGACTGAAACAAGGATGTGTACTGGCTCCAACGCTTTTTGCGCTGTACTTGGCTGCAATGCTTTATGATTCACCCACAAACATCCCAGGTGTGGAGATCAAGTATCGTTTTGATGGAGGGCTTTTCAACCTAACTCGTCTCCGCTCCTTGAGGAAAACTCAGGTTACTAAGGTTACTAACATGTTGTATGCAGATGATGCTGCGTCACCAACTCTCACACCAGAAGAGCTGCAAGAGTCAGTTAACTGTTACAAAAGTGCATGTGATCGCTTTGGTCTTACCATAAATGTCAATAAGACTAAAGTCTTGGCACAACCTTCACCAGGCACACCTCTTCCTCAGTTCAATATCTCCATTTCAAATTTGCCATTAGAACAGGTTGACCACTTCTCGTACCTGGGCAGTACCATTTCTGTGAGCTGTACCTGTGAGCAGGATGTGGATAAGAGAATTGGCGCAGCCCATGCAGCATATGGACGATTAGCGCACCGGGTCTTCATGAATAAAGATCTATCCATGACTACAAAGCTTATGGTGTACAAAGCAGTAGTCATTTCTACATTGTTGTATGGCTGTGAAACGTGGACCCTTTACCGAGGTGATCTTAGGAAGCTTGAGCGTTTTCACCTACAAAAACTTCGATCAATCCTGAGGATTAAATGGGAAGACCGCATTACCAATATTGCTGTTCTGGAAAAGGCTCAAATCAACAGCATAGAATCATCCATAATAGGTCACCAATTTAGATGGATTGGTCATGTCCATCGGATGGATGATGTGAGATTACCTCGTCAAATGCTATATGGTGAGTTATGCTATGGCACCAGACCTCATGGTGGTCCTAAGAGGCGCTACAAGGACCAATTTAAGCAGACCCTGAAATTGACAGGTCTTGATTCACAAACCTGGGACATGCTGGCTGAAAACCGCTCAACTTGGCGCCGTACCATCTCGGATACTGTAAAGACGTTTGAAAGGGATCGACGCATACATGAAGAGGCCAAGCGTCAAGCTAGGAAACTTCGAGCAGCCCAACCACGTCCTCCTCCAGCAATACTATGCGACTTGTGTGGTCGCTTGTTCCATGCCAGGATTGGACTCTTTAGTCACCGTAAACACATCCACAAACTGGACTGAAGGAAGAAGATTTATACTCGGATTCGAGTTAAAGCCGATGATGACTGCTATAATGTTCGTTTTCACTAACCATGTTCTCATAATTTCTCGTACTGGTTACGACTTGAAAACACGATGTTCACTCTCTACGGTTCAAAAGAATAAGACCCTTCTTCTCCTCTGACTACCTCCTCTCAGCCCTTCCTCACACCATCGCTGACCTGGTCTCACAATATGCCTCGATGTCCAACATACAATTCCATTCCGTCATTCACACAGTGTCACATTCAACAAAATCTCAATGAAATCACATTCCTGCTTACTTATAGTAATTTCTGGTGTATAACAGCGTGTACATGTAATTCTGTATTACTCTGAGTTCATGATACATTACATTCTGCAGCGTTCTCGATCTATCTGATGTCAGCTGATCAGCTGATGACCTCACATCTCTTCCTAACCTGCGTGCGCTGGCAGGAATGACCTTGAATAGAGCTAGATTCCGAGTAACATTGCGAGATGCCTACACTCCTGGCATTCTCCGTATCGTAACATATGTTTATAACGTAATTCTTTCCTCTCGCTGACAGGATTTTACACTCGTATTTTTTTATACTTGGAGGCTGCTGTTCTTCTCCAATCGCTTCAGCAAAATCCTGGTACAGTACTGCACCCGTATCCACGTGGTCTTACCTGGTGAACTCCGAAGAAAATGCAGGATCGTAGAATCTGGAAGCCCCGGCTGAAAATAACCCCCAAGACACCACCACCAAGCATAGACCATGGATAGGAATACCACAAAAATTAAAAAGAATGTGATAAGATGCCAGTGGTCTATAAAAAAATGAAAAATAGCCCAAAGTGAGCTACCAAGACTCTTAAAGATAATTAAATTAATCTCATCTCGGGCGCGTTAAAAAGCATCCTAGCTAATGACCCACTGGTTCTCGAAGCACATTCTAATTCGAATAGAAATCACTAAGTCATTCGTATGAATTTTAAAATTTAAGAAAAGTTTATTAACTGAAACCGCAGTGTCGTGAAGTAGAAACTCCACTGAACAAAAGTTTATAATCTTATGCCTCTGCCGAAGCATGAAAAATGTTTAAGTAACAACCGCCTTAATTAGGCCACACAAACTGCCTATCGTCTCATCATTATGAACGAAGTTAAGAAAAAAAAATACACACAAAATATTCTGATATGATCGTAAACCCTTTTTGACATATTTATAAAAATATTCCATTCAATCGTAGCAATTAATATATACATATTTTACACAATTACATTTTATTTCTGAGATTTAGTTGCGCCTAGAATTATTCATCCCGTTAATTTCATGTATTCATATACATTTATTTGGTTTCAATTTTCAAGTCCGTGCCGTCCTAAATGACAAACAATTAAGCTAATCGAACTTCGTATTGTTAATTATAATGATTATGTTTCAATTCACTTTCTCACAGATATTAGATTTTCTATCACTCAATATTTTAGTTATAAATAGCTCAAGTTTATACAAGAATTAATATTACAGTCTTTCCAATTAAACTCTATTCTAAAGACAATTGTTACTAAATCTTAACAACTATTAACGATGTTGTTACAATACTTGGTTTCTTAAATGTTGGATTCAAAATTGTACATTAGCTTTCCACTAGCTAAAATCGTGACTCAATTTCACGTTCAAAATAATACACCGTAGTGCACTCAGCAATAGCTCTAAAGCTAATTCAGTGCTGGAAAAATTGATATTGACTATCCACATATGTCAAATATCTCCTAAATTGCAATTCAAATACGCAGACAAAATTCCATTATTACCATATCATCGCTTAACAGATCTTAATAAATTCCAAACATTACGAATATTACACAAGTTTTTATACAATCATGGATAAATATGTTGCTTCAAATTAGCCAAAAGTTAAAGTGTCGAGAATAATCTTTATCAGAACAGTGATAAAATACTGTATTTACAAGTCTAAATAACTGTGTGAGAATTCGAAGTCTGTCACCTCGATTATGACTTACATCTATTTTAAACATTTCTCTCATTACATTACATATCATTACTAATTACATTTTCTCAAACAAAGTATTTCTTTCGTGTATCTCAACCGACCACTGTGAAACGAACGATTCAGTTTTCGCATAATTGAAAATAATTCCACTGGAGATTCTCCTCAAAGGAAAACACGTCAAAACTACAGCATGGGAAAGAGCCTATCTTGAGAAGGTACAAATTAACCATTAGATTTGAACGCTAAACCAAGTTGTAGTTCCCATAAGAATCCACAAAAATTTAAAAACTGAACGAGCTCACAAAGGGAGTCGAAATTAAAAGAATTTCAAAAATCTAGATTACCAGAAATAAATTCGTAAAATCGCAAAGAATCACACTAGAAATCACTATGTTCCATGTCTATGCTCAGTCTGCCAAAAATATAGACCTGAATGTCTATCTAATAACTTGCATGAGCTTTCAAAAATATTCAAAGTCAAATTCAAAAAGTCCAGAGAATTTGTTCAAAGTCGAATTCACGTATACGACGGATTATGGGACATCTGTTTGAGCTAGAATTAGTCTTATATAATTTTAACGTCGTCTTCTCCCTATAAGTTTTCTCATGTTGTCTTCCCAACAAATTATATTCTTCTATTTTATTCCCAAATTACATCTTAATGAAAGCAAGGTAATGTTCA
Source organism: Meconema thalassinum (assembly GCA_946902985.2). Taxonomy (NCBI): domain Eukaryota; kingdom Metazoa; phylum Arthropoda; class Insecta; order Orthoptera; family Tettigoniidae; genus Meconema; species Meconema thalassinum. The sequence continues at coordinate 971,693,643 of OX336389.2, forward strand.
AAGTAACACTACAATAACTACTAAATTGAACTACAAAGTGAATTACATACTCGGACAGAAATGATTAAAGAACCACCCTAGCCCTCGTCTGTAATTCTTAACTACTCTAATCAAAATTGGTGAAAAGGAACATTCAAAAGCATGACAAATTCATACTGTCTACTAAAAGAAAACTTCCAGCTACCTTGTTGAAGTTCTGGTTGAATGAAGTGAGAATGCTATAACACATACTCCTGCCTGGGATCAAACCTTATCTGCTCAGCTGCACCGATCACGAAACGACTGGATATCAAGAAGGCCCGATTACCGTTCGCGAACGAGACGAAGCTAACAGGTGTTCGTTTGACAAAGTTCATAGTTCTTTCACTTGCTAGAGAGCACGACAACATTGATGTAGTAAGCCAAGTCAGTTTCATTACGTAGCAGTACAAATTGTCATTCAGACTTTCATAATCTCTTCAATCTTCTCTTATAAAGCCTTATACTGTAATTGCTCATATTGGAATCAAGTAATCATCCTGGGTATTCAACGCTGCTATGTGTTACATTTCTTGTCTGTGTTTAGTCCATATTCTGCATCTTCATATCGTAGCAATACCGTATCTCTCTCTCCTCATATCGTTTATGACAATCGTGGCTAAAACTGTTCATTCTGTACTGCAATGTAGAACACGTTGTTGTACCATTGGCTTAAGAAGAAGTTATCATACGTGAATGCAAGTTCACTGTGCTCAAATTGAATGTTAACACTGTCTGAAACTATAATAAGATCATACGAAAATCCTATCACGGGTTATACTGTAACACGTATATGTCGGATCAACTCCACGTTACCGAACAAACACGATTTCACGGCAACGCACGTACATGTGCTCAGACCAGAGAGCTCTGTGACCCTCCTCGCTGAAATTGTATTCACTAATCAACTGTTCGTTTGCTCCCGCAAATCATACTGTCTCCAGGTGATCCACGATGCACCTTGTTCTCTGATCGACAGTAACTATCGATACATGTATCATTGTCGAGTTTGATAATCACAGTTTATGATGTTGTATGCATTTATACTCATATAAAAGCTCTCAGTTATATTCCTTTATCCACAGGATGCATTTCCCATTCTTTGTTTCATACTGCATTGTGTATATTGCTCTACCACGGTGTTCAAAATAACGACAGTGGTGCTGTGTCCATCTTGTATTCAATACAGGTATTAAAATGTCAAACATGTGGTCGTCGGTCTGTACGGCGGGTTGCTGACAGCTCCTAACCTTGCCACAGTACTACCGCGTACCTGCATTTCAAAGGAATTTCGCAGTACTGCAATCAGTGTTATTGCCAACTTAACCTATATCCAACTAAATACAAAATACGGTCTCATCTCTCTCCCAACGCAACAAATAAAGTGTGACAATACTTTTATTTCATCTTTCTAGATATTCTTAATATGAGCAGTATTTTGTCATTGCTCTACCTTTCTATGGTATTTCCTAAGCGTTATGAATTACAATGTTTAACGGAGATGACTAACTCTTTTACTTCCTCTTGGAATCTAAGATTGGCGTTTTGTTTTGTTTTTATCGGGACGCCTCTCTTGCCTCTCAGCTTGTTCCCTTGTCCCTGGTTCTTGATCACTTTCCGTGTCTCTTCGTTTATTGTTTCGCTCTTCCCTTTTTTCTTTGTCTTTTCTAGACTGTTGTTTTTCATCTTGGGTCTGATAATTCTTATCACGATAGTTCTTGTACCGTGAGTAACCCTGCTGGTTATTATGTTGCCTTTGGAAGTAGCCCTGTCTATCTTCATTGACATATGATCTACCGTCATTATTCTGGTTTCGGTATCTATTATTTCTCTGTTGATTCTGTTCTGTCAGAATATCTGTTGTTGAATCGTTCATTCCTTTCCCTATCTTGATAAGGTCTGTATCTATCTTGGTCTCTATTATACTGATATGACCTTTGTTGACCTTGATAGTAATTTGACTGATAATTCCTATATGGCTCTTGATTATTCCTATAATCTCTCTGTTGGTCATAATACCTATTGTTCCTATTGTGACCTGTCCATTTTGACTCGTTTTGACCTGTCCTTTCGGTTTGTTGAGGCCTGTCCATAACCACGGCATTCACGGTTTTACTCTCCGTTCTTCCGCTTTTTATAATTGTGGGTGAAATGGATGTATGATCCAGCCTACGAAGTAGATCGTCCATCGTGGCTAAATTGGCTACTCCAAACGAAACAATGTTACGTCTGACCTCTACCGGTAACTGACCCGAAATGGTCTCTAGAATTTCTTCCTGGGTTAAAGGTGGGTCAAGAAAACGGAGTCTGGCCAACTGAGATGTAAAGAATTCCGAGTAGCTAGTAGGACCAGTACTACTATACTTCCTCGAGTAAATCTCAGCTCTCACAGCATGTTGAGTTTCGATTGACCAAAATCGCTTTATGAATGATTCTGAAAACTGCTCGAAGGTGTCAAACGTGTAACGAAATGCGCGAAACCAATTTAAAGGACCATCTGCTAAATGCCTCTCTACTATCCGTAGCTCCCTGTCTCTGGGTACATGATGTTCCACAAAATAGTCTTGTAAATTTCGTATGAACTCGATCGGAGTTAAGCTTTCTGAATTAGAAAACTTTTTAATTTTCTCATCATAACTTCTCACAATTGTGACATTAGACCTATCGTTGGGCGTCGATGTTCTAAAGTCTCTAGGATCATATTCGTGAGTACTCGTATTGGGAACCTCTATCCTTTGTCTAGGCTGTTCTACAGCTCCTGTCCCATTCGAACGAGCTATGAAGTTCCTTGCTGGGGACGTAGTATCTAACCCATCGCTAGGATTCTGAACTATACCTGCCCTATCGGAATTCATAGTGCTTTTTAGTGACTCGAATTGTGCCTTAAACTCGCTTCTTAAAGCATTAACGTCTACATGTTCACTTAAGTTGAATTTGGATAACTCCTGCCTGATTTCATTCAACTCTGATGTCTTTTTTTCTCTCTCCGAATTTACATCTAACCTGACCTGATCTAACTTGAGAGTAACGTTTTTAACCTGAGATTCAAAATTTTCCCTGAGGTTATTTATGCTATCGGTATTCGATAACTGAACTGAATCGCTCCTTTACTCAGCGTCTTCTTTTGCCTGAGAAATATCCTTGTTTAACCTAATTTCGACCTTAGCAACTTTTAATTCTAATTCAGATTTGACATTATTAATGACATCTTCATTAATCTTTGTGATTTCTCCTCTTATTATTGTGCCCTGTTCACTAACAATGGCCTTGAGATCGATTTCAAGATCCTTTCTCAAAACTTTGTTGTGATCATCAACTTTTTCCCTTAAAGAGACCATATCACCCTCTAATTTTGATAAGGTCCTTTGTGTGGTGATAGCCTCGTTAGAAAATTGTAACTGAAGGGCATCTCAGCTAGTTTTATACTCCTTCTGATTGTTTTCCAGTTCTAGTCTAACATTTCTGACGTCCTCCTTTATGCCAGAAATATTTGACTGCATGCTGGTTACAAGTGTTTCTGTGTTTAAAATATTAGCCTCAGTGCTAATTATATTTTCCTGAGTGGCTTCAAGCTTAGCCTCAGTACTAATTAATTTACTTTTGGTTTCGGTTATATCACTTTGTGCTATATCTAATTTAGCCTCAGTACTGATTATCCTTTGCTGAGTGGCATCAAGCTTAGCCTCAGTACTAATTATCCTTTGCTCAGTGCTAATGATTTTACTTTTAGTATCTGTGATATCGTTTTGTGCTAAATCAAGTTTAGCCTCCGCAGTGGCTACACTAGAGCGTACATGGCTAACCTCTACATTAACATTGCTTATATCTAATTGTACAAGCCTTACATCTCCTTGAACACTATCTACACTAGTTTCTACATAATTTATTTTTTCCTTAATTTCTTTGGATCGGTCAGAAATTTTGCGGTTACTATCCTGTAAACGCATAAGGGATAAATGAAGATGGGACATGTCAGCTTGAGCTGAATCTGAGATCTTAGTCACTGTTTCGTTTAAATTATTTAAGTTCGTTTGAGCATTTGACTTAATCTCAGCTAAGTCTTGCTCCTGCTTGCTTAGCTTTTCCTGCATGGCATGTAACAATGCCACGACATCGTCCCTAGTCGCAGCACCTGACATTTTACAACACTAAATGGAGAAATACAGAAATGCAACACATGTATAGCAGAATTGACATACTCAGAATGACCCTCTTCACCAATATGAACAATATAGTTTGTTTTGCAGCTATACTTATTAACTAATTTAAATCTATAAGAACATAGGAGGTATATGCGCATAGTGAATCATATTAGAACTAATTAAAGTTATAATCGCAAGTCTAGCTTATTGAATTTATTGTTAAATAGAAATGAATTTAGTATGACTGATGATCTTCCAATTATCATCGCCGGTAACAAGCATAAAATGGCCGACAAGCATCGAGTGAAAAACGATCCCCATATGCTGCCCCATATGACCACGTTGATCTATAAAAGTTTCCAAGGCATGTCTCTTATGATCAAACCGTAATCATTTACAATTACATTCAAACCAAAGCAAAAATATCTAATGAATTTAAATTAAATGACGATACTTCTATCGGTATACCAGGTAGATTGAGTAAACTCAAGTTCACGTTTCTAAGAAACGCAAATTCCCAACGAATTCTATAATCGTAGCAGTGCCAAAGACAAATGCTGACGACTAGAAATTCGAACAAGTCAACTCGTTAACCGCATGAAAAATGGGTTCTTTTACGAAGATGGCTATCCATTAGAGTGCTCGAGGATGCCAACCCGAATGTCACAATTATTGGGTTTCCAAATTAATGTGCCCATCCACTACGACACTCGAATTAAAACAATTCGATCGCCCCAATAGGTGGGTCGCCATATTAATGTGCACCCGTATCCACGTGGTCTTACCTGGTGAAATCCGAAGACAATGCAGGATCGTAGAATCTGGAAGCCCCGGCTGAAAATATTCCCCAAGACACCACCACCAAAGATAGACCATGGATAGGAATACCACAAAAATTAAAAAGAATGTGATAAGAAGATGCCAGTGGTCTATACAAAAATGAAAAATAGCCCAAAGTGAGCTACCAAGACTCTTAAAGATAATTAAATTAATCTAATCTCTGGCGCGTTAAAAAAGCATCCTAGCTAATGACCCACTGGTTCTCGAAGCACATTCTAATTCGAATAGAAATCACTAAGTCATTCATATGAATTTTAAAATTTAACAAAAGTTTATTAACTGAAACCGCAGTGTCGTGAAGTAGAAACTCCACTGAACAAAAGTTTATAATCTTATGCCTCTGCTGAAGCATGAAAAATGTTTAAGTAACAACCGCCTTAATTAGGCCACACAAACTGTCTATCGTCTCATCATTATGAACGAAGTTAAGAAAAAAAATACACACAAAATATTCTGATATGATCGTAAACCCTTTTTGACATATTTATAAAAATATTCCATTCAATCGTAGCAATTAATATATACATATTTTACATAATTACATTTTATTTCTGAGATATAGTTGCGCCTAGAATTATTCATCTCGTTAATTTCATGTATTCATATACATTTATTTGGTTTCAATTTTCAAGTCCGTGCCGTCCTAAATGACAAACAATTAAGCTAATCGGACTTCGTATTGTTAATTATAATGATTATGTTTCAATTCACTTTCTCACAGATATTAGATTTTCTATCACTCAATATTTTAGTAAAAAATAGCTCAAGTTTATATAAGAATTAATATTACAGTCTTTCCAATTAAACTCTATTCTACAGACAATTGTTACTAAATCTTAACAACTATTAACGATGTTATTACAATACTTGGTTTCTTAAATGTTGGATTCAAAATTGTACATTAGCTTTCCACTAGCTAATATCGTGACTCAATTTCACGTTCAAAATAATACACCGTAGTGCACTCAGCAATAGCTCTAAAGCTAATTCAGTGCTGGAAAAATTGATATTGACTATCCACATATGTCAAATATCTCCTAAATTGCAATTCAAATACGCAGACAAAATTCCATTATTACCATATCATCGCTTAACAGCTCTTAATAAATTCCAAACATTACGAATATTACACAAGTTTTTATACAATCATGGATAAATATGTTGCTTCAAATTAGCCAAAAGTTAAAGTGTCGAGAATAATCTTTATCAGAACAGTGATAAAATACTGTATTCACAAGTCTAAATAACTGTGTGAGAATTCGAAGTCTGTCACCTCGGTTATGACTTACATCTATTTTAAACATTTCTCTCCTTACATTACATATCATTACTAATTGCATTTTCTCAAACAAAGTATTTCTTTCGTGTATCTCAACCGACCACTGTGAAACGAACGATTCAGTTTTCGTATAATTGAAAATAATTCCACTGGAGATTCTCCTCAAAGGAAAACACGTCAAAACTACAGCATGGGAAAGAGCCTATCTTGAGAAGGTACGAATTAACCATTAGATTTGAACGCTAAACCAAGTTGTAGTTTCCCATAAGAATCCAGAAAAATTTAAAAACTGAACGAGCTCACAAAGGGAGCCGAAATTACAAGAATTTCAAAAATCTGGATTACCAGAAATAAATTCGCGCAATCGCAAAGAATCACACTAGAAATCACTATGTTCCATGTGTATGCTCAATCTGCCAAAAATATAAACCTGAATGTCTATCTAATAACTTGCTTGAGCTTTCAAAAATATTCAAAGTCAAATTCAAAAAGTCCAGAGAATTTGTTCAAAGTCGAATTCACGTATACGACGGATTATGGGACATCTGCTTGAGCTAGAATTAGTCTTATATAATTTTAACGTCGTCTTCTCCCTATAAGTTTTCTCATGTTGTCTTCCCAACAAATTATATTCTTCTATTTTATTCCCAAATTACATCTTAATGAAAGCAAGGTAATGTTCAAAGTAACACTACAATAACTACTAAATTGAACTACAAAGTGAATTACATACTCGGACAGAAATGATTAAAGAACCACCCTAGCCCTCGTCTGTAATTCTTAACTACTCTAATCAAAATTGGTGAAAAGGAACATTCAAAAGCATGACAAATTCATACTGTCTACTAAAAGAAAACTTCCAGCTACCTTGTTGAAGTTCTGGTTGAATGAAGTGAGAATGCTATAACACATACTCCTGCCTGGGATCAAACCTTATCTGCTCAGCTGCACCGATCACGAAACGACTGGATATCAAGAAGGCCCGATTACCGTTCGCGAACGTGACGAAGCTAACAGGTGTTCGTTTGACAAAGTTCATAGTTCTTTCACTTGCTAGAGAGCACGACAACATTGATGTAGTAAGCCAAGCCAGTTTCATTATGTAGCAGTTCAAATTGTCATTCAGACTTTCATAATCTCTTCAATCTTCTCTTATAATGCCTTATACTGTAGTTGCTCATATTGGAATCATGTAATCATCCTGGGTATTCAACGCTGTTATGTGTTACATTTCTTGTCTGTGTTTAGTCCATATTCTGCATCTTCATATCGTAGCAATACCGTATCTCTCTCTCCTCATATCATTTATGACAATCATGGCTAAAGCTGTTTATTCTGTACTGCAATGTAGAACACGTTGTTGTACCATTGGCTTAAGAAGAAGTTATCCTACGTGAATGCAAGTTCACTGCTCAAATTGAAGGTTAGCACTGTCTGAAACTATAATAAGATCAGACGAAAATCCTATCACGGGTTATACTGTAACACGTATATGTCGGATCAACTCCACGTTACCGAACAAACACGATTTCACGGCAACGCACGTACATGTGCTCAGACCAGAGAGCTCTGTGACCCTCCTCGCTGAAATTGTATTCACTAATCAACTGTTCGTTTGCTCCCGCAAATCATACTGTCTCCAGGTGATCCACAATGCACCTTGTTCTCTGATCGACAGTAACTATCGATACATGTATCATTGTCGAGTTTGATAATCACATGTTATAATGTTGTATGCATTTATACTCATATAAAAGCTCTCAGTTATATTCCTTTATCCACAGGATGCATTTCCCATTCTTTGTTTCATACTGCATTGTGTATATTGCTCTACCACGGTGTTCAAAATAACGACAGTGGTGCTGTGTCCATCTTGTATTCAATACAGGTATTAAAATGTCAAACATGTGGTCGTCGGTCTGTACGGCGTGTTGCTGACAGCTCCTAACCTTGCCACAGTACTACCGCGCACCTGCATTTCAAAGGAATTTCGCAGTACTGCCATCAGTGTTATTGCCAACTTATCCTATATCCAACTAAATACAAAATACGGTCTCAGTACCATGCCGGCATTTGCCTGGAGACGATGTGGGAAACCACGCAAAACCACTTCGGGGATAACTGAGGTGGGAATCGAGCCCCCTCTACTCATTTGGACCACCCGAGACTGAGTATAACCGATTCCAGTCAAACCACTTTTCAAATTTCGTGCCAGAGCCGGTAATTGTACCTCAAACCTCCGGGGTGGCAGCTAAGCACGCTGTTGATATGTGTTACCACAATGTTCATTCATACATGTAGCCTAAATAATGTCAATGGCTTCAATTCGATGTTAAGAAAGTTCGTTTCACAGTATAAAACTGCGTAACTTGATTCACTGCAGAACATAATATTTCAATCTGAGCGCGCCCAACTTCACGCGTAGCTTTCTCTTCAGAACACAATCGCATAAAATACTGTTGCAAATGTCAGTATAATGCACTGATAATCGTTCGTAATTCAACTAATGTTCAAGCTTCACTGCGAATTATATACTGTTCGTCTTAGTAGCTAAACACGGAAGTTTCTCTTCCCATTTCTGTGGTGCAATCTTGCTATTGTCTTGAGTCCGGCCGTAACTTTTAAACTTGACCCGATGTAATAAGAAGCTCAAAAAGAACACAAGTCTCAAATAAATAAATATCTCAGAGTAATGGAATATCTGGAAAACACCTAACAATGTCCTTCTTACCACAACCTTCCAGCACCTTTATAAATTACCAAGTCAAACTGGTTAAAATGAAATCACCAAAATTTATTCAAAAGGACATTACAAAAAATGAGAAATTGCTGTGTCGTAAAAGAAAATAATTGATTCAATGCAATGTCAAAGATTATGTCTTGGACTATCCAATGCCCCATTGGACATGTAGGTAGTATTGAGTCCAAACCAATCAAAAATAGCAACGCTATCACACATGAAAATTGATCTGTGAATCCCTTAAGATCATTACCCTTAATTTGCCATGATCAAAGATCGCATATTAATTTTAAATAGTTATATATAAATTTACAGTATTATGTACACCCTTAAACGCCTTTTGCAATTCACACTTATTGCCTTCACCATCCATATTTGCTTGTTTCATTTCATCATGGTTCAATTTATTCATTGTAATTACATCCAGTATGAATTCAGCCAAGCAATGAAGCTAAGAAGAATGTTGACGTCATAGTCATTATAAATATCAAATAATGATGACTAAGAATACCTCTGCTAGCTTTGCTGATTAAATTTCATAATGGATTAATTAATAATATTTCCATTTAACTTTCCAAACTGTACACCTAATAAACTCTGTTACAAACACCCTCTTACTGCGTAATAATCCACCATAACACGATTTAATAGCCATTAATGTCACACCTGACATTCACAATACGTTCACATTAATTGTAATACCACCAACAGCTTCTGAAGATTTTACCAAAAATCTTACTAATATTAGCTATCATCGGCTCAACTAACACGTACTTCATATTGTACTGTTTCCATAAATACCATATATTGTCGATGAATATATATAACACCTTCGTGGTGACCAATACACTCTTGAACGCATCGAGTAACATCATTAATATTACGCATAGCATTATGCCGATCCAAAATTTATAACACCTCTGCACATAGTTTAAATTGTTGAAAATGAGTTACATGTTAATTTCCAACGAATTGTAGTAGGTTTGCCTTCAAAATATTCTTCGTCATATTTTAATAATAATAATTAACTCTTAAACTCACGTTCAGAAATATTGTTAAAAGATTGAATGTCAATCGAGATTAAACTCTCACTCCAAGTATGATCCATCTATCAAAATCAATCAACCCTACACCATGTGATCCTCCAGGCACAAAGTAAGCATGTGATCCATTCGAAGTCAAAATGATCCGAATCGAACAGAAATCCCCCTAACTCAAATGAAAACGGAAAAGTACAACGATGTATTCAACACCATGGATCCAGGTAATATAAGTTATTCTACTGTTGATCCATTATAAGTCATCGCTGATTAAAGTCATTCAAAAGAGTAAAGAGTATTTTCAAAATTGAGAATGATCAACACCTCTCATCATAAAGAAAATTCATGCAAGTGCTCATGACAGTGATTTTCAATTGTAATGCTACATTAAATAGCTTCCAACAACAACGCTGATCAAAATGTCAATTTGCGATAAATTTCGAAAAGTTCGTCAACATTTTCATAAAAAGTTCGTCATATTTACAAATTAAATTAATTTTCTTCAAGAACACGCATGTCTTCCTCAAACGGTTTTCTTCACAACGATTAAAAATATTCATTTTTATTTAATTAAATTCAAACACCCGAAATATTCATATTAAAAATAATTCCATAAAGTCGGAATCGAAATAAGGATGCATTCGTTATTCGAATCAAAATCCGATTGAAAATGTGGCCAGCCACGAAAGAACATCGAACCTGAATCACACCTCAATCATGCTAAATGAAAAGAAACGGCAATTATGGTTACAAACAGGGGCGGATTTACGTATAGGCTGTATAGGCGGCAGCCTAGGGCGGCAGATTTTAGGGGGCGGCAAATTTTGACTATTTTTTTTAAATAAAATAAATAAATAAATATATATTTTATTTGAAAAAGAAAAATTTGAAATCTGAATATTCTCATGCATCTACAAGAGTAATGAGCGCCCTTGAGAGTGTTTCCTTGAAAATGTACGTAATTGTTGTACACATTCTATGACAGGCACGGTTATAATATCCTTGAAGGGTCAAGCAGGGTACATTTTGTCCCCCATCACATATTTCAAAGATATTGATCATTATAATGAATTCTGTGCATCAGTATTTTTAGTAGCTGACCACCCATGTGACATATTATAAGATTGAGAAATAGTGGGTCTTCTGTTTCCGTCTCTGTGTGCTGCGCGGTGGTGGTCGAAGCCTTGTTTAGATGGCGACTGGTCTTATTATCTTGGGGGGCACTCTGTTTTTTTTGCGTGGCTGGTGATTTTATAGTCGTAGCTTTGCTAATTTCTTTTGTAGCGTCTGCATTGAGGGCTCCTGTTTTTTGGTGGTCCGGCTTATTGTGGCTGCTGTTTTTTGTTCTTGCCGGGGGGAGAGAGGTTTTTCCCATCTCCCTGGCTACCGCTTCTTGTACTCTTTCTGTGAGTGTGGTTACCATGTTCTGTTTCATTTGCTCTATGGATGCTTGCATGGATTCTATAGAGCTTAATAGGCTTTGTATAAGGACATCTTGTTTCCCTGCTTTCCGCAGCATTGGTTTGCATTCTTTGCATATCCAGGTGAGTCTGCCGTTAGCCCTCGTAAGCGCGTCTAGTTCGCCTTGCGTCAGACCCGCACATTTCGTATGTTCCCATCTTTCGCATGCCTCAGAACAAATATTCCGATTTTAAAGAATCCAAACGAGTTTACCCTGAATATAATAGGTACTTGAACCACTCAGTGTTTAAAAGAAAACTTCAGAACCGGGAAATAGGGGATCGTAAGTGGCTTGTTTATTCCAAGAGTCCAGTGAAGTCAGTTGTGGTGAGCGGACGTGTTTTCCTGTTGCTGCTGATAAGGTGATAATGATGGGCTGCTCGGTGGAGGCTTATCGCGCGAGTATCGGGGCGTGGAATGCCAGGATTATTAAGAGGAACCGGGCCTCCCAGTGCATGTGTGCAACATCGGGTCCGAATAACTTGTTCATAGCCCTAGTAATAGCGGCGTTATTAGTTATTGGTGGAGTGGATGTAAATCCCGGTCCTGCTACTTCTAGTGTTACCCAGGTGTCTGTGAAGTGTTCTACGTGTAGCAAAGTTTTGAAAAACGGCGTGATGTGTGGTTTGTGCGAGACATGGTTTCACTTTGGCTGTGTTCGGGTGAAGAAGGACGAATGTGATGCAGGTAACTTGTTCTCTAAAAGCTGTGACAATCCGGAACTTTTGAGGCAGCAAATTAAGTCCAGGGATCTCATTATACATGATTTGAGGGCAAAGCTTAATGAATCGGAGAAGACGTTAAAGGATCTGACGGAGCGTATTCCAGGGGATGAAGCTACAAACCAGGCTGTGGGAACTGATGATGACGTTATGATAATGGGTGATTCGATGATACGGTGGAGTGCGAATATCTCGAGGAAATCAGGTGCGAAAGTGCGGTGTTTTCCGGGGATTAAAATTGACCAGCTTGCCCAACAAGTGGAAGAAGCAAATTTAGAGGTCTGTGACAAAGTTAAAGTGTTGTTGCTCCATGTTGGGACGAACGATTTAAAGAAGAGGGCTACAGTTGATTACATCATGGGGGAGCTATACGAACTAGGCAGAAAAGCTAAAAGCAAGTTTAGGAATGCGAAAATTATAATGAGTGGCATTGTACGACGGGGAGATGTTGCGTTAAGACGAGTTAAGACTGTAAATGACCGCATGGACTGGGTATGTGCACAACTGGGATTAGTGTACGTAGATGCTGACTGCTAGATTGGGGGCCGAGACTTCGCCCGAGACGGGCTGCATTTAAATCGACGGGGCGCTTTCAACCTAGGGAGCCTACATGACAGGGTCATCGGTTCGTGCCGGCCTTTGTGAGGAGGAGCAAGTCCAGAGGTTGCCAGCCGACGGGAACAGAAGGAGCTATTTCGGGATATTTTGTGTGGAGGTAAGACTCTTAGATTACTGCAGGTTAATTGTCAGAGTATAGGAAATAAATTAATTGAATTTTGGAATCTTGTAGAGGCATATTCTCCGGACATTGTCATTGCTACTGAATCTTGGTTAAAAGAGGATATCAATAGTAACGAAATAATTCAAGGGACCTACGAAATGCACAGAAGGGATCGGGGGAAGCGAGGTGGTGGGCTATTTATTTGTGTGCGCAAAAATATAGCTAGTTTCTTAAAGTGGGCTGATACGGAATATGAAATGTTATATGTACACATCTCGGATAAAGGAAATAAATTCCCTCTTCAGGTGATAGGGGCGTATAGAGCACCGAAAGATAACTTTTCTCTCCTCGACACACTGTATGATAAAACTTGTACGGGTAATGCTATGAAAAAGAGCATAATAATTGCCGGAGATTTAAACCTCCCCAAAGTAGACTGGTCTGGTGAGTCAACTAGCTGTGGTCAAGCTCAGAGCGCTGCAAACAAATTCATAAGGGAGGGGGGATTTTCCCAAGTAGTTGACTTCCCAACTAGAGACAATAATACCTTAGATGTTTATCTCGTAAGGCCTGTAGAGCTGTATATTAACTGTCTGAAAGTGCCGGGAATTAGTGACCATTCTGGGGTTGAATTAAATATTAGATACGGTGACATTACAAAATTAGACTCGGATATAGCAAACAAAATCATATTCCAGTATATCAGGGCAAATTTCAGGGGTATTTGAATGAACTATTTGTAGTATGGGCATCGGAAGGAAATCACATTAATATCCTGTGGACTAACTTTCTGAAAATTTTAAATAGCGCTATTGATTTTTCCCATTTAAATTACTGAAACAAAACCCAGATCCTGAGTATTACTCACGAGAAATCAGGAGTCTAAAACGGAAAATTAGGAAATTATACAATAAAAGACATGATAGTGACAAGTGTATGTTGAAATTTAAGTCCTTATCAGAGAGCTCGTCTTAAAAAAGAGGGCTGCGCATGACAATTATATGCAAGGTTTACTTGGTTCGGGAGGCGATGGGTGGAAAAAAAATTACAGTTATGTTAGGAGAAGAAAGGGAAACCCAAATAATTTGTCTATGATAATGTCCGGTGAGGTAAATTAATTACTGAGAAACAGGTCATTGCTAATGAATTAAATGTCTTTTACGGTAGTGTGCGTTCAATAAATCCAATAGCTGTGTGTTGGACCTTAACGACGAATCAGGGACTCCCCTTTTCCAAATAAACCAGTCAGCAATTGTAAAGTTAATACAAAAATTACCTTACAATATATCGAAGGGTCCTGATAATATTGTTAGTGAAGTACTTAAACTAGGAGGTAGGGCCGTGGCACGATACTTGGAGGTGATGTTTAATGTGTCCATATACAATGCGCAAATCCCAGATGACTGGAAAAGGGCTACGGTAGTCCCAATATTTAAGGGAGGGAGCAGACTTGAATTGGGCAACTACAGGCCGGTTAGCCTTACGTCCATCGTTTGTAAACAGATGGAGCATCTCATTTGCGACTACTTGAGGGAGCAGTGGGAAGGATTATCATGGTTTAATGATAGGCAACATGGATTTCGGAAAGGTTACTCATGCGAGAGTCAGATGCTATCACTTTTTCAAGATATTAGCGAGTCGTTAGACAATGGAGTTTCAGTTGACGTCGTAGTTATAGACTTTGCGAAGGCATTTGATGTCGTACCACACGACATCCTACTCCATAAATTAGCTTCAACGAAGATTGATAGAAGAGTAATTTTATGGATCCATGAATTTTTGACGGGTCGTTCCCAGAAAGTAAAAGTCGAAGGCCTATTCTCGGATGAAATTACCGTAACGCCGGGTATCCCTCAGGGCAGCGTAATCGGAACTTTGTTATTTTTGGCGTTTATAAATGACTTACCAAATGGAATTCGTAGTGATTGTCGATTGTTTGCGGATGATTGTGTAATATATCGAAATATACATGACTCGCAAGACAACGCAGTACTTCAAGACGACCTGAACCTGGTCTATAAGTGGGCGATTGAAAATAAAATGAAAATAAACACAAGAAAATGTAGTCTCATAAAAATAGGGAAAGTGCGAAGGCAAGATTTTCTATATAATATTGGCTCGGAAATACTTGTAGAAGAAGATTCTTGCAAATATTTGGGCGTTCACGTAAGGAATGATATGAAATGAAGTAGTCATGTAGGATGTGTAGTTTCTAAAGCTTACAAATCCCTGCACTTTGTAATGAGGGTATTAAAAGGAAGTAGTACCTCTGCTAAAAAATTAGGATATTTGTCACTTGTAAGGCCTATTCTGGAATACGCCTCGGCGGTTTGGGATCCATATCTAGTAGGGCTCATCAATGAGTTGGAAATGGTACAAAGAAAGGCCGCTAGATTTGTGCTCAGTGACTTTAATCCCAGGAGCAGTGTGAGCCGTATGTTAAAGAAACTTGGGTGGGAATCACTGGAGGCTAGGAGGATGAAATCTAGACTCTGCGCTATGTACAACACGTATACAAATCAATCAGCATGGGGTGAGCTTGGTAAACGTATGGGAAAGCCCACTTACATGAGCAGGAGTGATCATCCTTTCAAAGTTAAGGGCCGACCACAGCGTACAAATTATGGTATATTCTTTCGTTAACCGGGCCATTGATAACTGGAACTCTCTACCTGCCGCAGTCTTAGAGCCTTTTCCCAAACATATTGGTGTGTTTAAGAAAATACTGACTATTTGTGTAAATACTCCAGTTTAATTGTTAATTGTTATTGAAGTGTTATGTATAATTATGTATTTGTTATGTATACCCAATTTGCCACCGGGGGACATACCCCCAATTGCAAATAAATGAATGAATGAATGAATGAAAAAGAGTAAATGTTCTGTTTTTTGTGCACCGTGTTTGCTCTTTGGAGACACAACTGACGAATTTGCGTTCAGACACGGATTAAATGATTGGAAAAACTTCCATGACTTGGCTTCTGCCCACGAAAATTCAGATAATCATAAACAATCTTTCCTAAAATTGTTTGAAAGAGCTAATATACATGGAAGAGTAGATCATGGTTTAGTACAACAACAAATTTCGTACTGGAAAGAAGTTCTTAAAAGAGTTGTCGCTACTGTCAGCACCTTGGCAAGTCGTGGACTCTCATTTAGGGGCACAGGCAGCAATGAGCATTTCGGCGTTCCTAACAATGGAAATTTTATGATGTTAATAGAATATTTAAGACAATTCGATCCATTTATACTGTAGGGGAGCATATTCGTAATTATGGAGATAAAGGCAGTGGTAGTACAAGCTAATCCAAAACTATTTATGAAGAAGTCATCAAAATTATGGCTAAAAAGTGACGTCTAAAACAGTTGAAGAAATCAAAACTGGGAAATACTATTCTATCATTGTGGATTCGACCCCAGACATCTCTCGTATTGACCAACATTCATTCATTTTACGATATGTAAAACCAGACGGCACTGTTACTGAACGTTTTTTAACTTTACAAGACAAACCAGGTCACAAAGGTGAAGACTTAAGATGCAGTCACATCTATAAGGTGCGTTCATAAAGTAACGAGCCGGAGGCTGTAATGCGCAAACCGATGACGACATCGGCTAATCGTGCCGTGTGTAACGAGGTGTGGTTCCGGCCAGAGCGTGGAAGGTCACAGCCCGTCGCTAGAGGGCACGCGTGCACGTCACGTGACGACACAAAGCGAGCAGCAGCATGCATCAATCGTCCAACGCTGCCAGTCGCATTGCAAACAGTGACATGGAGGCGTCAAACCAAGAGCAAAGAGGTGTTGTTCGGTTTCTGACAGCGGAAGGAGTAGGGGAAACGGACATTCATCGCCGAATGTCACAAGTGTACGGCGAACACTGCATGTCCCTTGCAAGGATCAAGGCGTGGCACAAGTGCTTCAAGGAAGGATGGGTGTCGTTAGCCGATGATGCCTGGTCTGGGGCAACCCCCTGCATTACCGATGACAACGTCCAGCTGGTTGATGCACTCATTACCCAGGACCGCCGAGTGACAGTGAACGCAATAGCCACCGTGGTCGGATTTAGCGTCGGAAGTGTGGACACTATCATGAAGGAACGACTGCACTTGCGGAAAATGTGTGCCCAATGGGTGCCCCACTGTCATCAACCACACCAGGAAGCATGTCGAATGGCCACCGTTATTGCTGTTCTTCTCAATGAGTAAGAAATGTAACATAGACGTTTGTTCCCGCATGCGCTTCAATTGTTTTAAGGGTGAAACATGGACGTAATATATCCCATTGGTCCAAGACTCCCACAGCATCTGAAAAATAATCGATATATTTATACATGGATATGTAGTATGTACATTAGCCTCCTGTATAAAATTATGGTAGAATGTAAGGAACTGTATGAGCATACTAGGCCCTAAAGGCCAATGCTATATCTGCTACTTGCTAAAATAATAACCCAACACAACTGCACTAGATATCATAACTGTATACATATCACCTGTCATACCTCTGACCTTATAGTCTGGAAGCTGTTCTGGTCAAGTTTTACGAATTTATTTTTCTCCTTTTGTTACCACATATTCCAAAGGTTATGGCCTACTTGATACAGTTGGACTAAGAAATCACGAAAGTATGTCCGCTGTCCTACTCGTGAAAATCTATTTTATGAGAATGAATGTGTGTGTGTTTGTTCGTTCGTATTTTATGCGTTAATATACAATTCATCCGATTGCGATGAAACTTTGGTGAGTTGTTGTGCGCACTCCAGGGAAGGTTACAGAATTACTAAATCCCTTTTACAACAGATGGCGCACGAGTAGTTTCAAGTGTTGGCGCTTGAATCGTGTCAACTAAATCCAGCATGCGTTCATAAACCATTCATCCCATTACGATGAAACTTTGGTGAGTTGTAGTGACCACAACCGCGAAGGTTTATGAGTTAGTAGATCTATTTTTCAACCAGTGGTGCACGAGTAGTTTCAACAAAAGAGTGTTGGAGCGCGAATCGTTTCAATGAAGTCCCGTATGCGTTCATATACAACTCATCCAATTGCAATGAAACTTTGGTGAGGAGTTGTGCAAACTCCCGAAGAGGTATCAGATTTAGCAAATTCATTCTACAATAGATGGCGCGGGAGTAGTTTCAACAAATTAATGTTGGCGCGCGAATCGTTTCAACAAACTCCCGTACGCGTTCATAAACCAATCATCACATTGCGACGAAATTTTGGTGAGTTGTGCACACTCCCGGAAAGGTTTCTGAATTTGTAAATCAATTTTATAATAGATGGCTCGTGATTCGATTCAACAAATGCGTGTACGCGCGCGAAGTGTTTTTGCAAAGTCCCATATGCGCTCGTATACCATTTACTATCTCATTGCGATGAAGCTTTGGTGAATTATTGTGCACACTTCCGCGAAGGTTTCTGAATAAGTAAATCCACTTTACAATAGATGGCGCACGATTCGTTTCAACAAATGATATTTTGCGAGTTGTGTGCATGCCCGTGAAGGTTTCTAATTTAGTAAATCCATTTCATAATAGATGGCACGTGAATCGTTACAACAAATGAGTATTGGCGCGCGAATTGTTTTAACAAATAAGTGTATTTCACACAGTTTAGCGGCAGTTTTTGTGTTTTAGCTGTATGATTGTCTCAATGCTTTCCAATACCATTCCTCCGATTGCGATGCTACTTTGGTGAATTGTTATGCGCATGCCCACGAAGGTTTCTGAGTTAGTAACTCCATTTTTCAATAAGTGGCGTATGAGTCGTTTCAACCAAAGGGTGTTGCCGTGCTAATTATTTCATCAAATTAACTTCGGTGTGTTGTGCGCAAGCACGTGAAGTCTTCTGTATACGTGACTCGATTTTACAATAGATGGCGCGCGAATTGCTTCAGGAGTGTTGCCGTGCGAATCATTTTAACAAACTAGTGTATTTCATACCGATTTGTGGCATTTTCTGTGATTTCATTGTATGACTGTCCCGTATGTGTTCCTATACCATTCATGCGATTACGATGAAACTTTGGTGAGTTGTGCGCACTCCCACCTAGGTTTCTGAATTAGTTTTTAAATAGAACAAAACAATGTGGCAAAAAAATGTGTGTCAATGAGCTTACCAAAAAAAAACCAGAGAAGTTCCTCAGTTCGTCACCAGACGGCTGATTGACGCTACTTTATGGGCATAGGCAGAAAATGCGCCATTTGTACTGTATGTACCGGTAGTATTGTTGGTACGCGAGTCGTTTCACCAAAAGACATTGGAATAGGCACCGTTCGAATCTTTTAAACAAATACGAATTGGCGCGCTGTTGCCGCGGATTAATTGATAGATCTACCAACGGAGCACGGAACTAGTATATTTTCGAAATCTTCACGGGGAACGGTCTTTTGAGTTTTCTTTCTTTCTCTTTAGCCACTAACTTTGTGGCTTTTTGACATTTCTTATTGGTGTTTTACGTAGAGGCAATGTGAAAGCAGGAGCAAGAGCTACTCGGTAGTAGTAATATGCTGTGGCTGATCGTTGATGTTAGCCTATGGTGATAAGGAATGTATTACGTTCAGCAGAACAAAATCTACATTTTAAAAATATATTTAATTCTATGAGAATAAAATAATATTTTCTATGTTGATCATGTTTAGAACAATTCGAAGATACAATTCTAGCAAATCGGCCTACATCTGTTCTCTGTGTCAAGAACTAGTAGAATACACAGCATGGTCCATTGCATGTCTTTTCAATCATATCGTAAAGCGGGCTGTTTCAAAATTGAACTAAAGATAAATCATGGCATTGATGAGGGAGTCATCGCTAAATTTAAAGTGTGGTGTTTATACAATTTTCGCGGGTGAAGCCGCGACGGGTAATGCTAGTATAATGTAAGAAAGAGCCATTCGCTTGTGTTATGTGTCATACCCACAGTGAAATTGCCACCAATTCAGTAACTTAACCACGCAACAAACTCTAGGGGTACCGGTACAGTGGCGTAGACAGGGCGGGGAGCAAAGCCACCCTCTCCCCAAATAAATCCAGAAATTGGGGAGGGGGGGCATCAGCCTTTATATTTTCTTACGGCTCGAATAAATTTAGAACCTACAACGAAATGTTAAATACCGTACAGTAAATGCACTGTACTAACGCTCTCAGCACGGCCAGACATCATTTTCCGTGTTTGCACTGCTTGAAGGAGCTAAAATAATAGTGTAGCAACAGTTAGAATATTGATGTGAGGGGATTTTCCAAGTACAGTAGGTGTCTCATTACTGGGGATACAACCAGGTGATGATGACAAAAGGCTACCAAGAAATTAGGAGATTGCCAATTAGCAAGAGACCTCTCTTCAGGGGGCCAGTTATAGCTTGTTAGCTTTTAATTTCCATTTCCTGGAAATAGCAGTGTTAAAATGTCCCTGGCTACAATTTTGGCGCAGCGTGGTTGATTGTCGCCACTGTCGGGATTTACGGCAGTTTGTGTCTGTGCGAGAGGAGAGATACAGTTTGTAAGTGGTAGTATTGGGGAAGAGTTGCAAGTTGTTTGATAGTTGCTCTTTCCTTTCTTCTTTTTGTCACATTAGTGAGTGCTTGGAAGATGTACCGCTTTATCATAGAGAAGCCTTGGGTAAGTTATGAAAAGTTTGTACTGTAGGTGTAGCAAATTTAGGCCTCTATTTCATTATATATTGTAGGCACAGCTTTTAAAAATATTTTTCTCTGCACGAGAAAATCGCATTGTTCACTGATAGAATGTAAAGATATTCGATTTTTTTTAAGGTTCGTGTTTATTCATTATTTAAATTGTATTACTGTTTCCTCTGAATAATAATAAACAAGAATGAGGCAGTGGCGGCCGGCAATAAGGTTACAGTGTTGCACAACGACCAGATTTAATTCATGAAAAACAATTAATTCCGTAATAATATTTTTAGTACTAGAAGTTGTATGTTTCCTTTTATATGTATAGGAATTCATAATTCTGTTCTTTAATAATTCAGGAAATCTTATAGTAAGTTACTGTGAACTGACTGAGAAAGCGAGGCGCGCCACCCGTCTACAGGCGCTCGTCCGTTTGGTCGTTGCCAGGCCGAAGCACCGACCAGATCTCAATAGTGAAAGGTATGGCAGAGATGCTAGACCGGGTAAGCCCTATCCCAACAGTTAACACGGCTGGGCGTTGCCCACTGACTGCAACCAGGAGCTGAGGCGCAGGCGCGGCCGGAGACATCCGAGATGCTTTGTCAACTGCCAAAGCCATCCATGTCTTGCAATGTTGCGCGTGAACTTGTGACACTCGCAATTCTCGCCCTCATAATTATATAGCCTAACTTACGTTGTTTTGTTCTCGTGAAGGTTTTTATGTAGACTAGCCTAACTTATATTCCATTTAATCCGATGAAATTGTGTTGTCTCTGAACTGCGGCATTCGTTATTAATGAGGTAGATCCGTTTTACCGCGCAATTGAATACAATTTTCTCCGATATCAAGCAGTCTTTGAACCTATCACCTCATGGGCGCCCGTAGGAGGTGTGGGGCAAGGAGGGGCCGTGTCCCACCCCCTGAAATTCCGAGAATATTTCGATTGTTCATTGTCACACCAGTTTATTTCATAAAGTGAAGTTACTGATTGTTAACAGATTTAGATGTAGGGATAATTCCAGAGTTTTAATTAACTTAGTAATTTGTGATTATTTGGGAATATCTTCAGTTATTTAAAAAAATCGGTGAACTGGATTAACATTACTATATTAATGAACTGCTTGATTTTTATATTTGTCGATAGGCCTACATGGTGATACCACTACATTTTGCCTGTTTTTAAAGAATGAACATTATGACGATGATTCACAAAGAAAAGCGAACTCCTATGAGCAAAAACTCTGAACAAAGAAAAAGTATGCCATAAAGACTATGTACTCAACGGTTTAAGAGCAGCCAAATAATGAGTGTCACAACGCAAGTAAGAAATTAAACGAAAATTGCGAGGGGGGGATGTAAGTCTCAATATGACATGTTAGGTAACGAAATAAAAAAATACACCCCCCGCCCCTAGAAAAAATCCTGCGGGTGCCCATGTACCACCTTAATGAAAATAATGCAACACCCAGAAAAATTATCCCCCAGCCGCTACTGGAATGAGGTCCACGGTGACCGTTTGACTTACCTTAAAACAGCGTTGTATAAATTAGACTATACCTCAAGTCACCTCAGGACCTAAGCTGCCCCTTTGATGTTTGGTCTGTGAAGAGTCTAACGCGTCAGGAAATAGTTTCCACTTTTTCTGCTTGTTTTTGGCGCACAGTATTTTCCAGCACATGTTGCTATGTTTCCATAAGCTGACTACTTTTGAGAATTTCTTTTGTAAAAATCTATGAATACACTTTTCATTTTCATGTTAATTGGGAGCTTGACCAACTTTGATTTTCATGTGATGAATTGTGTCTTTCAATATAGTTTTTAGTGGTATTTGGAACTATAGGCGGAGTAATTCAGTACGAATTTGATATTATATTACATTTTGTTTTGTACAAACCTTGTTTGAGCAGCAAAAAAAGCACCAGAGGAATTCGATTTTATGGCGAATCAGGCTCGAAGGTTTGCAACACTGTTATGAATGCACAAAGTTCAACATGGTTTCCTCAAATAGACGAGTTCAAACTGGAGATCTAAAGCTTGAATCACCAATAAAATACTTCAAAGGTAATAAAAGTGGAGAGAGGATGAGTAAAAGGAGCAAACAAATGAACTTAAATGTATATACAGTAGTAGGTTGTTGGTTGAGTGATGACGATCTACAGTTTCCATGCCGGAAACACAAGAAAGGAGACAGATGAGATACGTGGAGGGATATTTTCCTCAGGACTTGACCTGACGTTTGGTTTTATAACAACAATAGACCTGAAAGGTTTGCAACGCACCTTCTTTGTTCGGTGCCTTTATGAATGTCTTCTCTGTTCTGCAACTATGATGACATGATTCTTTCTCGCGCCTTCTTCCAGTTATCTACACCTGATGGGGAGGGGGCGGGGGTGTTGGACATATTCATTCAATTGACTAAAAGCATTTCTGGTAAATAAACTATTTAAAAAACACCAAGACATAGTGCGGTATTAATGTTAAGAACATTCTGAACTGAAACGTGTGAATATGCCATAAAAGCAGTATTCTGATAACTGATCATTGAAAATCTGAGCGACAGTGACAAATGTAAACTCTGACACAGCTGTGAGCTGCCTCAAAACAAAGCAACGAAGGGTGTAATTCAGACAGTCATGAACAGACTGAAGATTTTTGTCCTAAGCTAAAAATGAACCCTAAAGTAACTTACTTCGTAACAATCGCAATTGAGACACGTGTTCCTTCAACTTTGTCTTACCACGCCGCCGAGAGACATGGCCAGATTCGAATGTTGCCGATGCCGACAACAATGATGCCGCCTGGCTTCAATTGCTTATGCAATAACAGCAGTTTTTATTTTCTCCCTGTACCCGTTTTGGGTTAAATACCCCGGTATTGCATTAGCATGTATGCCTCCACTGTCTTACTCACCTTCATAGACGGACCCCAGGCCCAGGCAAGTGCCCCCGCCTCCGCCCTCCTGACCCCCTCCGCCCTCACCCTAGTTGTGACCCTGCTTAAAACTGTAGGTGGTGATGGGGTAGCGCGGCTGTCTCTCACCCGGAGGTACATAAGCTAAACATTATTAAAATAAAGTTAACGTATACCGCCATCCTTTATTCTAGACAAGAATATAACAATAGTTCCAAGATTACACAAACAGTTCACTCCCCCATTGATTAACTTATAATAAGAAAAATATATGCACTCCTGCAGTGATAGATGTGGACCCAAACTAAAATCCTGGCTACGCTACTGTACCGGTTTATGAATATGCCCTATATTTTGGGCATAACTACAGTACAATGATTTTCACACGTCACTTATAATAGTATTTGGGCTTGAATGTTCCCAAATGAGCGTGTGCTGGCATCCCTTACAATGTAGCCTAATGTTCACATAAATATATGAAGCACATTACCATTTCACCAATATATAGCAATTAATTATTTTTCACATGTACTCGCCACAGTGTTTGAAATACTCCAGGTTGATGATACGCAAAATCGCCATGTTGTAACGTAGCAATTAAAGCCTCTAATATAGAAAGTTTAGGAAATAACAATTGTTATGTACTGTAGATTACATTTTGAAGAACAATTTCACTAGTCTTTTAGGGGCAAATATTTATGACAAGTAATTTATCATATTGCAAGTGGCTGAGCCATTAATTTCTGTATTACAGTACATTTGATTGCATTGATAACTTATTTTATACTGTATGGAATACTTCAACTATTGAGTCCTTGTTGTTGATTAGTTCAACTCAATACTGTATCTTGTTTCCATGCAGTGCAAACAACCATAGATAGTTGCTGATTTGTTTAATTGTATTTCTTGCAGACAGATGACAAAGGAATTTTCACCACATCTCTATCCCAGGAATTCAGAATAGCTGCAGAGATGTTCAACTTAACTATGGAAGATCTATACAACCTAAGTCTGGCTTCTGTTGAGTATGCTTTTTGTACAGAACAGGAGAAAATTAGAATAAGAGAATTACTTTTAGAGTGGAGAAAGGGGCACTGTGATTCCTGATATATCGCTCACACATTAATTCACTGTAAAATGGACCAACCCTTAAGGCAAGGACACAATTTTCTTTCACAATAAAGAGCTTCAACTTGACCTAGGTTTCACTCTCCATATTTCCCGCATTTCTGCTATCGATACAGTGATCCAGAATATTGTACTCCATATTTTGGAGCATGGCATCAGCTGTGCACCTTAAATAATTGCTGTGCTCCCTCATTGCACCCCGCACACTGGGGTGGGGGTGTACACGCGTCTGTTGTATGCGTCGCTTTATTCGAAACCAGTGGCGGCTGGTGGATAATTGTGCTGGGTGTTGCATTATTTTCAATAAGGGGAGTCGGGTGGTAGGGTAAAAGACTGCTTGATATCAGAGAAAACTGTATTCAATTGCGCGATAAAACCGGTGTACCTCATTCATCACCAATGCCGCATTTCAGAGAACATCACATTGTCATCGGATTAAAATATGGATTATAATATAGTCTACATGAAAACCTTCACGAGAACAGAACAACGTAAGTTATATACGAAGGCGACAAAGAACTGCGAGTGTCACAAGTACGCGCAAATTACATTGGAAGACATAGTATCGGCAGTTGACGGAGCATCTCGGATGTCTCCGTCCGTGCCTCGGCTCCCTTGTTGCAATCAGCGGGCAACGACCAGCCGAGTTAACTGTTGGGATAGGGCTTACTCGGTCTAGCATCTCGGCCATACCCTTCACTACTGAGATCTGGTCGGTGCTAGGGCCTGGTAACGACCAGATGGACGAGCGCTCCTAGACAGTTAGCGCGCTTTGCTTTCTCAAACAGTTCACAGCAACTTACAGTAATATAAGATTTCCTGAATTATTAAAGAACAAAATTATTAACTCCTATACATATAAAAGGAAACGTACAGCTTTTATTAATAAAAATATTATTACGGTATTAATTGTTTTTCTTGAATTAATCTGGTCGTTGTGCAACATTGCAACCTTATTACCGGCCCCCACTGTTCGAAACCCGTTTAATGCTGATGTGACCTAATTGTGAGCGACTGACTCAGTTGACAACATCTTTATTTTGTCAGTAAAGAGACAAGCACGGTGCAGGCGCGATGCAGATAGCGTGAGTCTTGAGTGTTATTTGTAATGTGTGTTTTCTTAAAAATAGTTTTGCATTTTCCTAAGAAGAACTCAGTTACGTTTCTGTTCTTAACATCTGGCGACCGAGGCAGAACATAGCAAGGAAAATGAGCACTATTCGAAGTTTCATCAGAAAACTATGTGTATACCGTGCATCATTTACGAAAATTGCAACTTCACTACAAGGTTTGCTGGAAAGAAAAGGATTTCATCGCTATTCGGGGAGATAATGCCTTGTTGGAAGAGAAGGCTAACGCTATAAGTAGTCTTGACCAGTAGATCTTGGCGTCAGGAGGAAGACCTGATCACAGAGTTAGAGGGAGTAGACGACTATCAACGTAAGTTTCATATGTTAGCAGTGGCAATTTCCGATGCTCTTGCATGGAAGATAAAACTTTAAGACGTAAGACAACTAAGCACCAGTTACATTCATAACCTAAAAAGTAAATATCGAATTCCGAATATTTGATGGAAATTTAAGAGATTTGTTAAGTTTCTGGAACCAATTTCAAAAAATTGTTGACGATGAAGAATTGGATAACGCCGAAAAATACGAATATCATATCCAAGCAACGTTGTCGAACTCCAAAGTTCGCGACATCTTTGACAGTTTTCTAGCCACAAGTGGAAGTCATCCCAAAGCAATACAGGAACTAATATCACTTTTTGGCAAAGATTCTTTGTTGATGGATGTCTACATTAGAGAATTATTGACAGTGATGGATTCTTGTAGTAGTCTTGATATCTCATCACAGACTTGAAACTCAGCTTGGTGCTTTGGAGAGCCTAGGTGTAACTTCTGGGAAATGCTATTCCCTATGATTGAATCATGTTTGCCTGTAGACGTGTTACGTGCCTGGCAGAGAGGAGTGGTGGTGGAAAGGAATGCGAACCAAATGAAGGGCTTAAAGATTTGATAAACTTCTTGGAGAATGGAGTCGAGATTGTTGAAAGGATCAAACTTGCCGTATACATCCCAAATAAACGTAACATTACTGTGAATCCTGAAAAATCAAAATCTAAGAAGAAAAATTCAAAATTACAGTGAAAACAAGTCACTACCTACAACAGCTGCACTTGTGGATTGTAATCCTAAAAGAACTTGTGCCAAGTGCCGGAGGCATAATAGACAACATACCGAAATTGCTCAAGACCCTCTGCCCCTGCACCGCATACGGGAAGCCTGTGTAGTATGTGAATTGATAGGAGTATACTTGGCAGGTCCAGTGTTCCTGGGGGATGGAAGTAACGCTTGGATTGTGGTTTTTACATGTACGGTGTATCGGGCTGTACAACTCGAATTGGTTACTTCTCTCTCCACAGAAGTGTTTCTGCAAGCGTTCCGTCGCCCGGCGGTTTGTAGCACGAAGATGACGCCCCTCTGTTATTTATTCCGACAATGGTACAAATTTCATGGGACAGATAACGCGTTTCAAAATTTTTACTAAGAAAATATTTCTAAACACTGAACCCTTATTGATCTACGATAAATAAGTATTCATAATTTATTATTATTATTACTGCAGCCCAGGCAGTACTTGTGGAAGTTGATGAGGATAAAGGCAAGGTAGCGTGTCGCAATGATTGCCACAGAAGTAGCTCTTGGTAGCTATTCTTGAAAACGGCCTGGTAATCTGAGTTCAAGGCCAAATTGTGTAACAACTTGCACCAGAATTGGAATCATAAAGGGATGGTCACGAGTTTCTTGCAACCGACCTACGATTGAATCACCCAATCAGGGGAGACCACGCCAAGACCACGCGATGGATGGCGTCAGTGGTAAAAAGCGCGCGGAATTGATTATCTAAAGAACCGCCGATCGGAATTATCTCCGCACGAGTGCGCTGAGACGTTTGAATTATTTGATGAAGATTGACACTAGTCCCGTGTGTGTGAGATGAAAACTCTGGAAATTTTTTCTTAATTCACCCCACTCTTCATCCCCCTGTCAGTTTCTAATAAATTGATCGACGAGACGCTGTTCGATGTCTTTCTGTTTGGAGCTCTGATGAGCTAACTTCACGCCAGTTTGTGTAAAGATTTTAACGCTCTAATATTATTCGAAGTCATTTTATTAGTGAGCTCTGATGAGCTAATTTCACATCAGTTTGTGTAGCGATTTTAAAGCTCTAATATATTATTTGAAGTCTAATACGTTGTGAGCTCTGCGAGCTAATTTCACGCCAGTTTGCGTGGTGATTTAAAACTTGAATATTATCTTAAAGATAACTATTTCAGCTCTTAGGGGGCAAGACATGAGTAACATTCTAATTAGCGCTCACCCGAGCGAAGGTCAAGCAGAGCAGTAGAGATTACCGAGCGAGATAGCGACTGTGAGTCAGACAGACTTTAAAACTTGTATTGTCGAGCCAGTGATGATGGACTCGAAGTTGTATATTTCATGTAAATTTTTATTGTATTTTTCATGTGTGTATCGTGCGTGTGAGCGAGATTAGGGAAAGTCTTCGTGATTAATCGCATAGGACTATTTGTGGGCGAATTTAGTAACTCACAAGCGATTATAGCCAGGTCAAATTATAATAACATTGAACTTTTCTTCCAAAGAGACTACACCAAGATGTCCGACGTGTGGTCAGGAGCCGGAGTGATGTCCGACGCTTCTACGAAGACGACTATGGAGTGCTAATTTTCCCGTGGGGAAATGGGCTGAGATGGAGGTCATATGTTCTACAAGCTGAGATGGTGATGTACAACAATTGATTATTCAATTATGTAGTTAGATTGGCGGGGGAACTTTGTAAATAGTTAATTTTAGTCTTTTCATGTTTTTAGAGTGTTTTTCTTGTACCGACACTAAATGTTTTAAATGTACGTTGGCACATGGCCAAAGTGTTCGTTGTGTATTTATTTTTCTTTGGAGTCATATGTAATGTACACGGCGCGTGTACGTGATTTTTGTCCATGCAAATGCGAAACCCGTTACATTCGATAAGTGGTGCTTTATTAAAGTTCATATTTTTGATAGGAAAGGGAGGTAATTACTGTAAGATGTTTGTTGAACAGGTTATTATTCATATTAGGGTTGCCAAGTGCAACAATTTAAGATGTAATTGTAGAACACCTTAGTTCTAATTTGATAGATTTTTTTTGAGTCCTTTTCAGGTTTATTAGTCAGGGCGTAGAACGGAGGCGCCAGCGAGTGGAAAATATTTATGTCATTTATTTCAGGGTCTGTCAAACCCATACGTGTGATTCTGTGTGTGTTATTGTGTCAGGTGTGTGTTGATTCTACGTGAAGAGGGGTAGAGCTCCTACCGCCCTCATATTTTGTTGTTGTTGTATTTTGATGGAAAGGCAGGGTGCTCCAGGGAGACCGCTGTACCTTGTCCATATGCTGATTCTTGGATTTCCTAGGGGAAATGCCGGGATATTTTGTTCTGACACACACACGTATTATTGTGCTTTGGGGCACGCTTCTTCGAGATTCGATCCCGTGCCTTGGGAGGCCGAGGTTATTGTGACACGTGGTTTGACAGATATGCAGATTTCCACGAATCGCCCATCTCGCCGGGTGACTTATTTTTGTTAGGCAGTCCTATGTTCCGACTGGCCCCTTTAAGCTTTCAAGTAGCAAACCTGTTCTTTGTGATGGTTATTTTGAACCATATTTAATTGTGGGAGTTCGCCATGTGTGTGACGGATTATTGCATGTTGTGTGGATGGAATGTTGTGTTAATAATGTAAATGTTGGCTTTGAGCCTAGTGATTTGTTTATGACTCAGTTCATGTAATTTAGTATGTGACACCTGTGTGGTGTAGTGGTAGTGTACTTGTAAGAATGACGGCGGTCATAGGTGTATTTCTTTTATTGGTCACGTGTTAACTTACTTGTGTTGATTTGTGTGAGAAGTCCTAATTTTAGGCAGTAATGTTTTAGCTACGGCAGTTTTGATTCCAATTTCACGCGGAAATTATTGTGTTGTTGATCTTAAGTATAGGAAGTGTCGATTTAGTTTTAAGTGTTGTATAGTTGTTCCCCGCGTCTGTCTAGCTCTAAGCAATGTGGATTCGTCGTCTGAAAGTTTATTCTGGATGATGACGAATCATGCATTCGTTTGTACTTATCGTGAAGCATGTAGATCAGCACGCGCGCATACATTGTCACTTTTGTTGATTTTCTTTGGGACACCTGGTCCAAGTATTAATCTCTCCTGAGATTTGGCCTAGTTTTGGCAAACTTAATTTATTCAGTGGTAGTCATATGGGAGTTTGTTTTGTTAATTCTTGTTGTAAATAGCTGATTTGTTATTAAATTCATTTGTTTTAACCCTGGCTTCACTTTTTCCTGCATGTTATTTTGTTATATGTTACCCTGCATGTTAATGAAGCGCTTTAACAACAACTTACGATATGGACTGTTACACCCCCCGAAACTGAGTCTCATAAGCTTTTTTGCAAGGGTTCATAAAACAAAAATGGCTGCCCAAGTGGGACTGTTGTTGTTGTTGCTTCGCTGATCTCATATTTATTTCGCTGAGAAATAATGCCAGGTCAAGCGGGCAAAGTAAATTCAGTAAATTGAGGCGATGTTGTACCGCCATGTGCATTAGTAAAATCACTGAGTTCCTAAAGTTAGAGATATTGAACAAGGTTAGAATTTGATATTGTACTTGTTATTAACTTGTTCTGGCGCCCGGCATTAAAATTAGAAAATTTGCATATTATTGAACTCAGTCGAAGCAGGAAGGTGTTGCCTTATATTTTGACATTTAATTAACTTCGGTTAATTGGTGTTGTTCGTAAATTCTGTTGGTTAGGAATTTGAAAGCAGATCACTAGGGAGTTATTTTGTTGTTTGGAAATAAGAGTAATTTATTCAGTAAATTTTGATTACTGAAAATTTTATTAAATTAGAATCAGTAATATTTAAATATTATGACATGTATGCGTGAGTATGACTGAAATCTCGGTGCATGACTCTGTTTTCTCTGGTTATATTTGTGTATTGTGAAATGGCGAGTGTTGAGGAAATTAAGGGATTGTTGGAACAGATGTCCGCAAAAACGGAAAAACAGTTAGAACAGATGTGTGAGCTCAATGATAAACAATTAGAGCAAATGTCCGCGAAAACGGAAGAACAGTTAGTGCAGATGTCCGCGAAAACGGAAGAACAGTTTAACGACATAACGATCCAACTACAGGCTCAGAAGTTAGACAGTGAAAAACAGTTACTCGACATGAGCGGTAATATTTTGGTCCAATTACAGGTCCAGAAATTGGACACTGATAAACAATTAAACGAATTAAATCACAAATTATCAGAACAGGCGATAACACAGGTAACACTAACAGAGCAATTAGAGAAGATCACTAACGACATAAATCAAAGTGTTAGGGAGGTAGAGAAACTGGCAGGTGAGGTCGCAGAGAATAACGTCAAACAATTAGGTGAAATTAAAAAGTTGGAGGCGAAATTTGATAATAAACTCATACAATTTGATGAAATGGTGGCCGACAAATTAAAGCAAATCGAGGCAGCATGTGTCGACAACACAGCGGGAATAAAGAGCACACAAGATAAATTACAGCAACAAATTAATTCAGTCGACAGCAACGTACTTGAATTAATAAAAGAAATCGATAAACTTGAGATCAAGACCGAAACAGAACGTATGCACTTGCCTGACAACTTAGAGGACCAATTAAGTAAAACCCAGCAGATCATAAGAGAAGAGGTAGGAGAACAGCTCATTAAAAATCGGGATAATCTGAAGACCAATTAATTAAAACCCAGCAGGTCATAAGAGAAGAGGTAGGAGAACAGCTCATTAAAAATCGGGATAATCTGGAAGACCAATTAATTAAAACCCAGCAGGTTATAAGAGAAGAGGTTGGAGAACAACTAGGCAAAACACAACAGCAGATACAAGAAATAGGGGAACAGCTGGAGAAGAGTCAGGAAAGGAACGAAGAGAAAATTAGCAGTATGAAGAGCAAGATCCGAAGAGATTGGGAACAGCAGGCAAATGCAAATAAAGAAGACAGGCTGACGATGTTAAAGCGGATGCAGGCTTTGGAGGAAAATGTAAAATCTAAACTACAAGAACACTCAGATTTAATATTTAAAAATGAAATTAGATCATTAGAGAACGCTACATTATTTTCGGCTGAAAATACGGCAGACAAGCAGGGAAGCATTGGAAGTCCGGTGGGCTTGAAGTTGGCTGAGGATAACAGCCGAGGTCAAAGTCCCAAATTAACGAGCAACGCATTCCAGCAGTACAGGGGAGAGACCTCCACACCACAACCAAACTTGGCACCCGCCCAAGTAATTCAAGTCATTAGGGGAAATGATTTCAAACCCGATAAATTCAGGGAGCACTCAGGAACCACTCCTTTACGTCAGTTGACTGACTATTTTAATGATCAGCATATCAGTCCCGAAAAACAGTTGCGACTCGTGGAGAAGTTTTTAGAGGGACCAAGCTTAACCTGGTTTTTAAGCTTTAAATATACATTCACCGACATGGCGCAATTCAGAGAAGCGTTTTTAAAGAAGTTTTGGAGTCCTTCTTTACAGCAGGGATTAAGAATGGACCTGTATACTCGAAAATACCACAGCACGCATCCGACCAGATTTTCAGAATTCTTTAGCCAACAGCTGGTGAAATTCCGCGATTTTGACGACCCCCCTAGCGAACAAAATATGGTTCTAACCATCAGGAAACAACTTCCTATGAACATTCAACAGCTGTTAGTAGCAGGAAATATTAAGACTGCAGTGCAGGCCGAAGAATTACTCCGACACCTAGACGAGACAATATGGTGAGTCCACAGACAGGGAGGAGAAATATGGAATGTGTCAACACGGCAGAAGTGGTTCAGGGACACCAAAATAGTCACAGCCAGGGGAACCAAACGAAAACTCAATCCACAGGAACGCAGTTTACACCGAGAAGGCAAGATTATGATGGCCGGAACCAATTCAACAAATTTCGATTATTGAAAGACCGAGATAGATATAACCAGAACAATCCAAACCAGCAAAATCAATGGACGTACCAGCGGGAATACACCAATTGGAGGGGAAATCAAAGGCAGGGTAGACCTTACCAAAGAAATGGAGATAACAGGTGGAACAACACGAGGAACTATCGCCAAGACAATAGGGGAGATTATCGCAACAATTGGGATGAGCGGTATGTCGAGTCTCAAAAGTACTTAGATCAATTAAATGCCGAAGAGACGGAGAAGGAAAAGTGGGGGCGCGCAATGTCAAATAGACAGAGCCCAGACAATCATCAAGGACAGGGGGCGGAAAGTCTATTACGGCAGCAGGAGAGGCGCGATGACAACCGGCGGAACACAACGAATGGGTCCCGGGATAAAAAAAAAACTTCAAATGAACTAAAACCTGATAGCCTGAAAATGGAGGACGCCAGGGAGCGAGAAGAGATGATTGTGGCCAATATAGAAGAGTGGGTAGCATTCCCGGACGATTGCCTGGAGGAAGTGGTGAAAGACCGAGAAAATATCATCAGACAATTGCCAATTATTTACGCACATATTGGAGGTATGAGGGTGAGATGCTTAATTGACACAGGTAGCCAGGTGAGCTTAGTCACTGAAGTATTGGTAAAAGAAATCGGAAGAAAACAAACTGTTCCAATTATGCCTGTCCCGTTAATGAAAGTCAGAGGGGTTATTCCTGACAAGACCATCAATTGTAAGCAGCAAGCATATTTAGACCGGGAAATATTGAACCACACTTTTTCGCAAACATTCATTGTCATACCGAAGATGAATTATAACATCATTTTGGGAGCCAACTTTATCTGTGATTTTCATGCTGTAATTGACTTACATAACAACACTGTAAGTTTCAAACAAGTTGAGGGGTTGAATCACGTGGGTTTAAACATGGAAGAGAGTCCACTAGAGAGAGGGGCGAATACTTGGGTCATTGAAGAATGCACTAATGAGGTGATCAGAGATAAGAACTTGACGGAGGAGCCAGACAGCAGTGGTGGAAATTGACAGCCGAGATATTTCGCAGGAACTTTGGGTACATTTGGCGGAAGAAGAAATTGGCGGAACTAAATTTGAAATTCTACTTCAGGAGCGGCTTAAGGAGGCTATAGTAGGGGAACCTGATAGAAGAAAACTGGAAGAAATTTTGAGATTACATAAAGGAGCTTTTGACACCATCCCTGGAAAAGTTTTAAATTTTCAATATGCCATGCAAGTTACTGACTGGACCCCATTTAAAAGTAAATTGTACCCGATCCCAGACAAACATTTTCGATGTCTCAGGTGAAGGACATCATTAATAATTTATTAGATTCTGGCATGATAAGGAAAGCAGCAACCCCATACCTGAACGCAATATTGGCTGTGACCAAGCCAAATGGATCAATTAGGTTATGCCTAGACGCGCGAGTTTTGAACAGTAAACTGCTAGTTGAGCATGACCAAGCACCTAGGATCAAAGATGTTTTGAAAGGCTTCCGTGGGAAGAAGATTTATTCGAGTGTCGACTTGACAAATAGTTTCCACCATCTTGAACTTGGAGAAATATCCCAACTATTGACGGGATTTTTATTCGATAACCAAAGTTATATCTGGTCTCGAATGCCCTTTGGCGTGAAAACTGCTGGATGTGCACTGATAAGAGCACTAGATAACACCTGATAAACTTAAACAAACTTCTGGATAACTTGAGAACCACGAACTTCAAAATTAATCTAAAGAAATCACACTTTTGCCAGAGCGAGATTCTGTATTTGGGGCATATAATTGATGTTGAGGGCGTGAGACCTAATCCAGCGAAAATTGATGCTATCAAGAAATTTCCCACACCAACTAAAGTCAAACATGTAAGAGCGTTTTTGGGAGTGACAGGCTTCTTCAAAGAACATTGTCCTGGATACACAGAAACAGTAGCACCTATGCAAGAGATGTTAAAGAAGGCAAATCGATGGTCGTGGAATGAGGAGTGCGACAGGTCTTTTAGAGCTACGAAAGATTTACTGGAAAACTGTGTGAAGCTTGGATATCCGGACTTTGAGAAGAGATTTATTATTCAAGCAGATGCTTCATTGATTGGAATTGGTGCTATGCTGTACCAAGAGGACGCTGAAGAACCCAAGAAGAGATCATATTTGGCATTTACGAGTCGTAAATTGAGGAAGCACGAGAGAAACTATACTGTGACGGAGCTTGAGCTGCTAGCAATTTTATATTCTCTCCAACAATGGCGTAAGATGATCTTCGGCTATTCCATTATTGTCAGAACCGACCACCATGCACTGACATTTCTATTCAAGACGACGATGGCAAGTGAGAGAGTTACGCGTTGGTCCATCTACATACAGCAGTTTGACATTACAATAGAGCATTGCCCTGGAAGGATGAACATCATACCAGATGCTTTGAGCAGGAATCCTGAAGACGAGAACGATGCAACAGCGGAAGTTCACCATATAACACTAACACCTAAGGCTCGTGAGTTTTTGGAGAAATTAAAGGAAATTTGGAAGGAACAAGTAGCAGACCCATGGATGATGATGATGATCAAGTTCTACAGGAAGGAATTACAACCAGATTCACCTGAATACCGAGAAGCCCGTGCTAAAGAAGCGAGATTTCACTACTTAAATAACCTGTTGCATAAGTACGTGGATGAGCATCATACCAAACTGCGAATCCTAGTTCCAGCATCACTACAGAGAGGATTGACGTGGCATGTCCACGAGAGCTTAGCACATATCGGCACGGATAAGACAGAAGCTACGATAGGGGAGACTTTTACTTGGCCTAAGATGCGATTCACCATTGTGGAAGTAATAAGAACTTGTGACGCATGCCAGCGCACTAAACCGAACAACTTCATTATGAAACAACCTCCCAAGACCACTATTACCTCAAAAACCATGCGAGATGCTCGCTATCGACTGTTTTGGCCCTCTGGTCAAAGGGAAGCGTGGATGCCGACACCTTCTGGTGTGTGTCGATGTATTTTCAAAGATGGTAGTGTTATGTCCAATCCAGAAGACGACGTCAAAACAAGTCCTCAGTAGAATTCAGAACAAAGTTATTCCGATGCTTGGGAAGCCGGAATCCATTTTATCAGACCATGGTACTTATTTCACGAGCAATGTTTTTAGGCAAGGTCTAGAGAGCCTAGGAATAAAACATATATTTTCGAGCATTCGTCATCCTTGTGGGAATCCGAGCGAGAGAACGAATCGCTGTGTTGCCAAGTACTACAGAGTAATGATTCCTAACGATCATAATAAATGGGTTGACAAAGTAGGAGATATTGAGATGTGCATGAACACCACTAAGCACGAGTCGACGGGTCAAGTCTCACAGATTGTACACCACAACAGGTTGCCGGAGAGGTCTTGGGACAAGATTATTCCATGTCCAAGGGATCCACTATTAGCGCATGAGTTGCGAATTCAGCGAACGAGAGAGCACATGAGGAACCAAGCGGACCGAAGACTGAGAAGGTACAGAGGAAAGAAGTTTCACCGGGAATTACAAGAACAAGAGTTAGTGCTGGTTCGCAGACCACCGATATCGGATCCCAAAAACAAAGTCTTTGCAAAATTCTGTCCAAAATTTATTGGCCCGTTCCGTGTCATTAAGAATCTGGGTAACAATGCTTACAGGCTTGAAGAAGTGAGCACTGGTGCTAAATCTGTTTTTAATAGCGCCAACTTAAAACCATATTACAGAAGGGAACCATTTGATGAATAAGCAGGATCATGTG
This sequence comes from Meconema thalassinum, assembly GCA_946902985.2. Lineage (NCBI taxonomy): Eukaryota > Metazoa > Arthropoda > Insecta > Orthoptera > Tettigoniidae > Meconema > Meconema thalassinum. Next base: position 971,730,120 of record OX336389.2, read on the forward strand.
TGCAGAATGAGTACGGCAGAATTTTATTTTGAGAGCCAACACTCAAATGTACGTGGCCGTGGAGCGCCGGAGAGAGCGCGCTTTGTTTGTAAACAACAAGCAGCTGAGACGACAGGAGTGGCAATCACGTGAGGAGAAGGGGAGGTCTAGCGAAGAAGTATGAATGACATTCCGGCGAGGGAGAGCGCACGCTAATTGGGTCAGTGGAGTGTACACTCGAGCAGCTGAGCGAGGTACTAAAGAGATGTTGTTGTTACTACTGTGGATATTGTTTTTGAAATCCAAATCAATCACTTGCTTCGAATTTCAAAACCTTGCTGAGGATAAATGAACCCTTATTGATCTACGATAAATAAGTATTCATAATTTATTATTATTATTACTGCAGCCCAGGCAGTACTTGTGGAAGTTGATGAGGATAAAGGCAAGGTAGCGTGTCGCAATGATTGCCACAGAAGTAGCTCTTGGTAGCTATTCTTGAAAACGGCCTGGTAATCTGAGTTCAAGGCCAAATTGTGTAACAACTTGCACCAGAATTGGAATCATAAAGGGATGGTCACGAGTTTCTTGCAACCGACCTACGATTGAATCACCCAATCAGGGGAGACCACGCCAAGACCACGCGATGGATGGCGTCAGTGGTAAAAAGCGCGCGGAATTGATTATCTAAAGAACCGCCGATCGGAATTATCTCCGCACGAGTGCGCTGAGATGTTTGAATTATTTGATGAAGATTGACATTAGTCCCGTGTGTGTGAGATGAAAACTCGGGAAAATTTTTCTTAATTCACCCCACTCTTCATCCCCCTGTCAGTTTCTAATAAATTGATCGACGAGACGCTGTTCGATGTCTTTCTGTTTGGAGCTCTGATGATCTAACTTCACGCCAGTTTGTGTAAAGATTTTAACGCTCTAATATTATTCGAAGTCATTTTATTAGTGAGCTCTGATGAGCTAATTTCACATCAGTTTGTGTAGCGATTTTAATGCTCTAATATATTATTTGAAGTCTAATACGTTGTGAGCTCTGCGAGCTAATTTCACGCCAGTTTGCGTGGTGATTTAAAACTTGAATATTATCTTAAAGACAACTATTTCAGCTCTTAGGGGGCAAGTCATGAGTAACATTCTAATTAGCGCTCACCCGAGCGAAGGTCAAGCAGAGCAGTAGAGATTACCGAGCGAGATAGCGACTGTGAGTCAGTCAGACTTTAAAACTTGTATTGTCGAGCCAGTGACGATGGACCCGAAGTTGTATACATCATGTAAATTTTTATTGTATTTTTCATGTGTGTATCGTGCGTGTGTGAGCGAGATTAGGGAAAGTCTTCGTGATTAATCGCATAGGACTATTTGTGGGCGAATTTAGTAACTCACAAGCCATTATAGCCAGGTCAAATTATAATAACATTGAACTTTTCTTCCAAAGAGACTACACCAAGATGTCCGACGTGTGGTCAGGAACCGGAGTGATGTCCGACGCTTCTACGAAGACGACTATGGAGTGCTAATTTTCCCGTGGGGAAATGGGCTGAGATGGAGGTCATATGTTCTACAAGCTGAGACGGTGATGTACAACAATTGATTATTCAATTATGTAGTTAGATTGGCGGGGGAACTTTGTAAATAGTTAATTTTAGTCTTTTCTTGTTTTTAGAGTGTTTTTCTTGTACCGACACTAAATGTTTTAAATGTACGTTGGCACGTGGCCAAAGTGTTTGTTGTGTATTTATTTTTCTTTGGAGTCATATGTAATGTACACGGCGCGTGTACGTGATTTTTGTCCATGCAAATGCGAAACCCGTTACATTCGATAAGTGGTGCTTTATTAAAGTTCATATTTTTGATAGGAAAGGGAGGTAATTACTGTACGATGTTTGTTGAACAGGTTATTATTCATATTAGGGTTGCCAAGTGCAACAATTTAAGATGTAATTGTAGAACACCTTAGTTCTAATTTGATAGATTTTTTTGAGTCCTTTTCAGGTTTATTAGTCAGGGCGTAGAACGGAGGCTGGAGCGAGTGGAAAATATTTATGTCATTTATTTCAGGGTCTGTCAAACCCATACGTGTGATTCTGTGTGTGTTATTGTGTCAGGTGTGTGTTGATTCTACGTGAAGAGGGGTAGAGGTCCTACCGCCCTCATATTTTGTTGTTGTTGTATTTTGATGGAAAGGCATGGTGCTCCAGGGAGACCGCTGTACCTTGTCCATATGCTGATTCTTGGATTTCCTAGGGGAAATGCCGGGATATTTTGTTCTGACACACACACACGTATTATTGTGCTTTGGGGCACGCTTCTTCGAGATTCGATCCCGTGCCTTGGGAGGCCGAGGTTATTGTGACACGTGGTTTGACAGATATGCAGATTTCCACGAATCGCCCATCTCGCCGGGTGACTTATTTTTGTTAGGCAGTCCTATGTTCCGACTGGCCCCTTTAAGCTTTCAAGTAGCAAACTTGTTCTTTGTGATGGTTATTTTGAACCATAATTAATTGGGGAGTTCGCCATGTGTGTGACGGATTATTGCATGTTGTATGGATGGAATGTTGTATTAATAATGTAAATGTTGGCTTTGAGCCTAGTGATTTGTTTATGACTCAGTTCATGTAATTTAGTATGTGGCACCTGTGTGGTGTAGTGGTAGTGTACTTGTAAAAATGACGGCGGTCATAGGTGTATTTCTTTTATTGGTCACGTGTTAACTTACTTGTGTTGATTTGTGTGAGAAGTCCTAATTTTAGGCAGTAATGTTTTTGCTACGGCAGTTTTGATTCCAATTTCACGCGGAAATTATTGTGTTGTTGATCTTAAGTATAGGAAGTGTCGGTTTAGTTTTAAGTGTTGTATAGTTGTTCCCCGCGTCTGTCTAGCTCTAAGCAATGTGGATTCGTCGTCTGAAAGTTTATTCTGGATGATGACGAATCATGCATTCGTTTGTACTCATCGTGAAGCATGTAGAACAGCACGCGCTCATACATTGTCACTTTTGTTGATTTTCTTTGGGACACCTGGTCCAAGTATTAATCTCTCTTGAGATTTGGCCTAGTTTTGGCAAACTTAATTTATTCAGTGGTAGTCATATGGGAGTTTGTTTTGTTAATTCTTGTTGTAAATAGCTGATTTGTTATTAAATTCATTTGTTTTAACCCTGGCTTCACCTTTTCCTGCATGTTATTTTGTTATATGTTACCCTGCATGTTAATGAAGCGCTTTAACAACAACTTACGATATGGACTGTTACACCCCCCGAAACTGAGTCTCATAAGCTTCTTTGCAAGGGTTCAACACTATTCTGTCGAACGTATTACTTGGAGATTTAACCTCCCGCCCTAGTGCTCATTGATGGGGAGACTTCTGGGAAAGGTTAATACGTCTAATCAAACAGTTTTGGGTTAAGCTTGTTTAACTTACCAAGATATGGTTACCTTTCTTTGCCGTATAGAAGCCACCATAAATACAAGACTGCTAACATATCTGACCTATGGATGTGAAGAGATATGTCCACTCATCCCTGTTTGCTTTGTACAAGAAATTAAGACAACTGGAGTTCCAGAGTGTGATGCATTGTATGCTATAACCCTGACCTATCAACAAAATCATCATCTTCTGAACTTAAGAATGGCATTGAAGAGATTCCAGCAGGAATATCTGAGACTTTTGGCACTCGGCAAACCGAGACATAAGCCATCTCTTTTGTTCACGATAGGTGGCATTGTCCTAGTTGGATCATGTGGCAGTAAGATGATAGATCGATTGGTACAATCGTGCTAACCGACTGAAAAGCATTAAATCGCGATTACTAAGGCAACACTGAAAAATGGCTTCAACTCGCATGCGGACCACAAACCACTCAAACAGCTAAGTAGACAATCCACTCTAACCTAACCATTTAACAACAGTCACACTAAGCAAGTAAATTTGAAAGTCAATCACCACTTTCAGTATAATTATAAGTAACAAATATTGACTAGTGCCGTTGTTTAGTTTACCGGTAATTACTACTGCAACTAAATAAGTGTACATATTGTAAATACTATCACCCATACTTGTAGACATAGATTTAATAGCCTAATAAGTGTAATGGATCTGATGATGATCGCTTGACGATCGAAACTGGCCTCCAAGTGTATTTATTTATTTATTTCTTATAATTTCTTTTCAGGATTTGGGAACCACCCATTACAATTGGGTACATGCGTGTTGACCTACTGGAAAATATTAAATTTCGACTGAAACAATGAACTAGCACTTTTAAACAAATTAACTGTCACCAATCGCACTCACATAGACCCTCCCCCATCACAGTCAATGAAACAATGAACTAGCACTAATAAACAAAGTTACTGTCACCAGACACACTCACATAGACCCTCCCCCATCACAATCATTGAAACAATGAACTAGTACTAATAACCAAAGTAACTGTCACCAGACACACTCACATAGACCCTCCCCCATCACAGTCAATGAAACAATGAACTAGCACTATTAAACAAAGTAACAGGTTTGATTATTCTGGTATAATGTCTTAATTTTGCGTTCTTCTATAATGATCTTTTTGTTATATCTGTTCCTGGGGTTTCTATAGGCCTGTAATATTGAGATTCTGTCTTTGGTTGCCTCACAATTTAATCCTGACAGGCCGCGTGGCTCAGCGGTATCGTTCTGGCTTGCTGGGCCCAAGGTTGCACGGTCGTATCCTGGTGCAGTCAGCTGGCATTTGAGGGTGTGCAAATGCGAGGGAGCCGTGTCAGTAGATTTACTGGCACTTTAAAGATCCCCTTCGGGGCATTTTTCCGACAACCTGGCGTCTCTAAAAGCCTGAGTAGTTAAAAGGGACGTAAACCCAATAACATTATTATTATTATTATTATTATTATTATTATTATTACGATTTAATTCTGATGGCTGAATTACTTCTTCTAAGTATTTGAATTTATTTACTTGAATTTTGCCGAATTTAGTCTTTAGAGTTTTCCCATCTAGATAGCGTGTGGATCCTTCCAAGTACGGTACTGAGTTTTTTCATATGATATTTGCTGCTTCTTGCCTATTGTTACAAAGAATAGCTAGATTATCCGCAAAGGCCAAATACTGCATATGAATTTTGTTTTTGAGCAGTTGACTAATAATATTCCTTTTGTTTCATTTTCCAATGTCCTGATAACTTTTTGAAGTACAAGATTGAACAATATTATTATTATTTTACATGGAAGGTTAGAAAACTTAGAAAGGGAAATGGATAGGTTGAGGTTGGATTTGGTTGGGATTAGTGAAATGCGCTGGCAGGAAAAACAGGACTTTTGGTCAGGAGACCATAGGGTCACTAACACTAAATCAAACAAAGGCCAAGCAGGGGTTGGTCTCATATTGAGTAGGAAACTTGGACAGCGGGTGGAATATTATGAGCAATATAGTGAACGGATTGTTGTAGCAAAAATCAATACAAAACCTACGTGCACCACAGTGGTACAAGTCTATATGCCTACCAGTCAAGTTGATGATGAAGATGTTGAAAAGGTCTTCGAAGAAATAGATGAAATTCTGAAGTATATCAAGGGTGATGAAGATGTTATAGTAATGGGAGATTGGAATGCTGTGGTAGGAAAAGGAAGAGAAGGGATGATAGTAGGAGATTTCGGATTAGGTGAAAGGAATGATCAAGGAAGCAGGCTGATGGAATTCTGCACCGAGCATGAGTTGGTCATAGCTAACACCTTATTCAATAACCACAATATGAGAATATACACATGGATGAGACCAGGTGATACAGGGCAGTACCAAATCGACTTCATTATGGTCAAGCAGAGGTTTCGAAACCAGATTTTGGATTGTAAAACATATCCCGATGCTGACATAAACTCTGACCACGATCTGGTTGTTATGAAATGCAGATTAAAGTTGAAGAAATTGAAGAAAAGTCAAAAGCCAAAAAGGTGGGCAATAGAGAGACTGAAAGCGAAGGATGTAAACGAAAGATTCAAGAAGAGTATAAAGGAAGGACTAATGAAAAACCCTAAACAAACTTCAATTGCAGACGAATGGGCACATTTGAAGAATGAAATAACAATATCCGCAGAAGAAAACATTGGTAGGAAAGAAAGAATAGGTAGAAAACCGTGGATCACTCAGGATATACTAGAATTGATGGATGAAAGGCGGAAACACAAGAACGTAAGAGATGAAAAGGGGAAAGCAGAATACAGACGTCTGAGAAATGAGGTTAACAAAAAGTGCAAGGAAGCGAAAGAAGAATGGTTGAAAGAGAAATGTGCAGGTATAGAAAATTGTCTGAAATTAGGAAAGGTAGACACAGCTTATCCAAGGATTAGGAATACTTTTGGGGAAAAGAAGACTAAGTGCTATAATATTAAGGACACAGATTGAAAGCCTCTAACAGACAGGGAAGAAAAGGTTGAGAGATGGAAAGCTTACATAGAGTGTTTGTATAAGGGAAAGGAGATTGAGAATCATGTAATGGAAAGGGAGGAGGAAATTGATGAGGATGCAAAAGGAGATTTAATATTGAGATCAGGATTTGACAGAGCATTGGAACACTTAAGCAGGAACAAAGCACCAGGCATAGATGATATACCGATTGAGTTGCTACACTGCATAGGAGATGAAGGTCTGATCAGGTTATATCACTTGCTTTGTAGGATTTATGAGACAGGTGAGTTACCTCTGATTTCAAGAAGAATGTTATCATCCCTGTACCGAAGAAAGTGGTAGCTGACAGATGTGAAGACTACCGTACAATCAGCTTGATTACTCATGCTTCAAAGATCCTCTCTAGAATAATTTACAAGAGGATGGAAAGCCAGATAGAACGGAGTTGGGCGAGGACCAGTTTGGTTTCAGAAGTGTAGGAACGAGGGAAGCTGTGCTATGTCTTGGCTGATTTTGGAAGGTATAATAAGGAAAGATAAGAGAACGTTCATGGCATTTGTAGACTTAGAAAAGCCTTTTGATAACGTTGATTGGACTAAATTGTTTGACATTTTGAAAACAATTGGAATAAGGTACAGGGATAGGAGGATGATGTACAATCTATACAGAAACCAGACAACAGTCATTCGAGCTGAAGGACTAGAGAGAGAAGCTGGTATTCAGAAAGGTGTAAGGCAAGGCTGCAACTTATCACCCATACTTTTCAATCTTTACATTGAACAACCAATGAAGGAAATTGGAGAAAAAGTGGGAGTGAAGATTCAAGGAGAAATAATTTCTTCTCTGGGTTTTACCGATGACATAGTCATCTTGGCCGACACGCCTGAGGATTTGAATGAGTTTTTGAATTGTATGGACTCCGTCTTGAGGAAAGAATTCATGATGAAAATTAATAAATGTAAAAATAAAAACATATTGGAATGCAGCCGAAATAAATCAGAAACCTCTATGGACATCAAATTGGCGGGTGAAAAACTAAAGGAAGTAGGAGACTTCTATTACTTAGGAAGCACAATAACCAGTGATGGAACGAAGCAAAGGGGATATAAAAAGTTGATTAGCTTAGGCAAGGAAAGCATTTCTACAGAAAAATAATCTGTTGACATTGAATATAGATTTAGGTATTAGGAAGTCATTTTTGAAGGCCTTTGTCTGGAGCGTGGCACTCTATGAAAGTGAAACTTGGACTATTGGCGAAGCAGAAAAGAGGAGAATTGAAGCGTCTGAAAAATGGTGTTACAGGAGAATGATGAAGATCAGATGGGTAGATAGGGTTACAAACGAAGAGGTGTTAAGACTAGTGGGAGAGGAGTGATGTGTCTGGCGACTGCTAATGAAGAGAAGAAATAGGTTGGTAGGACACACACCAAAACACACCCAGGAATAGCAAGCTTAGTTATGGAAGGAAGGGTCGAGGATAAGAACTGTAGGGGTAGACCAAGGTTAGAATATGTTAAACAGATTGCCTCGGATGTAGGGTGTGGTAGCTATGTAGAGATGAAACGATTAGCTCAGGACAGGGAGGCATGGAGGTCTGCATCAAACCAGTCAAAAGACTGAAGACTCAAACAAGATGTAGCGAGTTACGGGAGTTAATTTTAAGAAAAGTCATGACTTATGTTCGTCTTATATAATTTACGATAAGTAAGCTAAAGAATTCAGTGTCATCAGATAATCATTATTATACTAGTTCGTTATTCGAAGTTCATATGCGATCGCTTGGAAAGCATACAAGAAATTTAAAAAAATTAATAGACGCCATCTTGGTTTTTGAATAGAATTGATCGACATTAGATGCGTGTTTAGCCTACTATGCTCTGAATAATATTCAGTTTCACTGTTCTCGGAAGATTACATATAGATAGATATTTTTAATATTTGGGTATCGCATTGCCGCCATATTGTTTCTGTGTTTATCTGGTTTTTAAAAGTTAGTTGGAGTAATTGGGCAGGCACAACTACTACCATAGGGAAGGTGAAATGCAAAAAGTATGGAAAGAAGGTGTGGGAGAGCAAATAGAATGTGATTGGCAAGTGGGAGAGTCTCAAATTTATTCAATAATCCACAAGATTAACAGATACAATATGACAAATCTATTAATATGTTTTTGGAACCACCAGTGGCTATAATAATAATGAGTAAAGAATGTGCTTGATTTGAAATAGTGCACTCTTAAGTGTATGAACTCTGAATGTTGTGTTTAAAACCACACTAAGCTCTTCTATACGCTATGGTGCTATGTTAACTGCGCTCGGTTGATTAAGTCGCGATAAAAATCAAATTACTGAATATTTAACGTTCCCGTGGCCGCTTATGCTGGTTTATGCCTATCAGGTTATTGACCTAACATACCGGTAGGTGAAGTTATTTAATGATCTCTATGAACATATCAAATTTCCGTTTGATTGCTGTGAAAGTTCGGAGATCTTTAGAACCGGTGAAATATATCACATGGCCGTCATATAGATGAAGATTATTTTGTTGGTTCATTATACAAACGTTCATTTCGATCACTTAATTAGAATACAAGAAATAAAAACATAATTTTGAAATTTCGCACAGCCGCCTTCTTGAGGTAATCAAACAATGAAAAAATATATTAAGCCCAGTATCACTACGCTCGAATTATTACATCGAAAGGAAAGTCAATCTAAATATTTGAAATTCGGTTGGACGCCATGTTGATTTTGGAAGTGACATAGGTGAAGTTATTTCAGTATCCTCTATCACCATACAAAATGTTAGGTTAATAGCGGTAATAGGTCGTATCAGCGTGACGTCTCGGTAGTATCAATAATGCTCTGAGAACAAACGGTGGCCATTATGTAGAACACCTTAGCTGTATTTGTTTATCAAACACGGAGATCATTGTGTTAGTTGTATTACTTAAAACAGCTACGGTACCCGATATCATATAATTACTATTTGTGCAATATTTGGATGTTCTTTAGGATCTAGCCGAGATATACTGTAGCTCCCAGTACGAATCGTGTTATCTCACAAATCTGTACCTCCCCAAAACCTCTACATATGGTTCCCACGCCTTAACCGTACAGATATCCAAGGGCAGCAATTAACAAGGGATATAAAAGATTTCAGCAAGGACTTCATACTTGGCAAGTTATAAAATTTATTTCCAGCAGGCCTCGGTTACATATGGAGCATTTGGCATTTAGGTTAAATGATTTTTATATTCAGCACTTGACCATTTAGTTTAACTACTATGATATTAAGCATTAACATGTCCAATGATTGACAAGCTGTTGTTTCGGTTCGAGAAGACTGGTGGGTTCTATCCCAGGCTCCAACATTTTAGGTTATACATACAGAGGCTATAACACTCACCGTTTAAAGGCTGTGCTACCGAAAAATAAAATATTTTTTAATTTTATTTTTTCTTCTTAATCTGGTATATAGGTCTTCGGGACTTGTTATATGCCACTTTTGTAAAATATAGACTGTTCGTTTGTTCGGGCATGGCTTCAAAGTGTCTACTGACATACGTCAGGACAAAACTAATAACCGGAGAATTTCGAAATTTCTGTGCAATAACCCTTGTAATAGTAGCTTCATTATGAACAATTTTTATTTCAAAATTCAACATATTTTATAAAAGGAGCATATTTCAATAACCTTTTTTATTGTGAAAAAAAAATAAAAATGCTATAATAACTTCAAACTTATTCAATATTGTAGAGGCTCTAATTCTGAGCAGTTCGAATGTTTGATGAAAGGAACTGTTTAGTGATAAACCCGTGACGTATGTACCTTTCAACTCGGCAAAATGGTACTCTACTCAGACTACACGATAGGCTATCCGCACTCAAGGCTTATAAACTACAGAGGTTGCCTCAATTTTCACTCACCAATCAGCGCTCACAAGGCGGATGACGTCACAAGATACCAAACGCGCCATGTGGGGAACGTAACGAAACTGTCAACATCAGCTGTTGAGTACGCAAAGAACAGTTTTTTCTCATGAAATTATTGGTAAATGGGTGATAAAATAACTGAATGTAGCCTACTTACATTTTATGTTGTGATCTTGAATTTCTTGGAAATTCGCCTAGACTCGGTAGCAGTATCGTAGGTGTTAGTGACTTCCAATAACCACTTCTTATGCAAGATGCAGACGGTACGTCAGGAACTTCTCTCGAGACAAAATCTGTCGTTCTTCTTAGAACGTTCCTGCCTCGTTGAATTCCGTATTTTCCGTGAAATGTGACGAATTTTGCTGAAATGTGCCGGAACTGGTTTAGCCAAGTTTCTGAGGGATCGGTCATATCACTGTATGGCAAGTATTTAATCCAGGTGTTGAGTTTGCATTCCATAGGTTAAGTTCCCAAGTTGTGGAAGTTTATCTTGGAACTTGTGGGCTACATAACCTGCAACATAAGCCTTGCCATCCTCCTCACTTTGTTCCATGATATTGGCAATGAAGAACTCTGGTTGCACATTGCTCCCTAAGGTTGGTTCTGGAAGCACGTTACTTGATTCAGACACTATGCCAGCTTTGTTTATTAGTGCTTTAGCAACTACATATTCATCTGAATCTGGATCAGCAGTGTTTGTTTGATTTTGAACAACTCCTGGATTTTTTCCTAAAATAATCATCCTCAGTCTGTAAATGCAGTCAAGGGGAGAAGGATGATCGCGTAAGCTACCACGGGTTCGCAATTGTGAAAAGAGGTTTTCCAGTATATCTTGATTTAGCCTATGTGTGAGAATGTACTTTGTATTATGCCTACGGGCCATATCTCTGGACAGAAGTCGAAGGGATTTTATTGAAATAATGACTGCTTTCTGGAATATTTGCAAAGAATTTTTACCAATGCAAAGAGAATTACTCATGAAATTTTCCGTCTTGTTCAAAATCAAAATACCATGCATGCGCGTATATAAGGCGTATATCTGGAGCCCCCCCCCCCCCAAAAAAAAGCCAACTTGGGTACAACATACAATGTATTTCACAGTAGCTTACTTTTAAGAAATAATTATCAATTTGTAAAAGAAAATGAGTGTTTTCCTTTCTGCTTAATGAATTGACAAGTAGCCCATTTAGATATTTTCCATTCTTACTCCATAGGCTATAATAGAAAATTCATTAAGTACCGTACTCACAATTTTCCACGATAGTCAGCCCCCCCCCCCCTTATAAAAAAATGTATATACGCCCCTGATACCATGTACGAAATATGTCAAAAATATTAAAATCATCCTAGCAGGTCATTAAAACTTAAGAGTAGGCCAGCTGGGCTCACTTACCATTTGGTTTTAGAATCCTTGAAATTAAGCAATTCGGCCCTGAATTCTAATTCGAAGTCTTCACTCTTAAAGTGGAGGGAACATATCCTACTTGTTTGAGGGTTGCAATGCAGCAATCCACTGATTGCGAAGGCATGCGTCTTTAGGTATCGTGAAAAACGACACGTCATTTCCAACTTTATAATAACTGTGACAAACTGCCACAGCACATCTTTGGCCTGGCATGATTATAAACAAAAGGGCTTAAAACACTGCAATCCATACAATATAATGTGTGGAAAAGTTGACTTTCCTTGCATATCACACGCCTCGCGCGCTACGAGGAAACGTGTGACGTCACGTCCTTTCCCTTCCCTCCGCGATCCCCTCGCCGAGGAGCTCCATATTGAGGCAACCTCTGTAGTTTACTAGCCTTGATCCGCACTAACAGTAGCACGCACTTGCACCAAGCTTCATTCCCCCACCCTACTACCTAGCACCGCACCGCACCGCACCTCCCGTGGCGGGTCAATCCTTTCCTTACGCAGCATTCCATTCTACTTACCGTGGAGTGCAAAGAAAAAAAGAAAAGATAATAATAACTCGCCTTCTTGCAAAACCTTTTCCTGCGCGCTGAGTCTGACTAGACCGAGTCTCGAGGAAGCAATCTAAGAATATTTCTCGTTTGATATCCTAATTCTGCGTTTGTGTTTCGTGATTGAGTGATAGAGCGGTAGTGTATTTCTATAACATTCACACTTTATTCTACAATGCCACGAAAGCATCCTCCTCCAAGGAAACGCTCCAGAAGAGGCTGTGCAGCAAAGGCTACGTGGGAGAAAAGAACACAACAAGAAATCACCTTGAATGTTTCAAACGAGTCTGCTCAATTGGAAGACTCCGAAGAAATATTCAACAGATTGTTAGGTGAAAGCACTCCCCCAACAGGCAACGATGCAAGTCGGTAAGTAAACTATTGTTACAATATATAAATTAATTATTGATTAATTAATTTTAAAGGACTTGTCATTTTTTTAGTAGAATGCCTACTTGTAAAACGTGCTGTTGCTTATTTTAGGGACTGAGACATCGCGGTCTTGTAGCCCCATGTATTTTTGGGTGTGTATGGAATTGTATGATTACGTGTGTTAATGTGATGACTGTACTATTGTGTGAATTTCTAAACTGGGGATAGGATTGCTTTTAGAGAGGAACCATCCCGGCATTTGCCTGGAGCTACTTTTAATGAGTATTTGCTTTCCGTATGTTTATAATAATCAAGGTAATATTTTTTAACATTGTGTGATTTCAGGTATGAAGATCAAGATTATTCCATAAATTTTTCGAACGATTCAGGAAGTGATACAGATGATGACAATGAGTCTGATTGTGAAGTACCACCGATGGTAATTGAAAGGAATACTGAGGCCAACGAACTGCTTTCAATAGGGTGACGCATCGTTGATATTGGCCACGTTATGAAAGAAGTAGAATTAGTAACGAGTCATTCCAAACATTGTACCATGGGAAAATACAAATACAAAAAAGAAATAAAAAATGTATTATATTGTACATGGATGTATTATTGTGATAACTGCGAAAATGAATATGCTGTAACTTCAGAGCCTGTTTACCTAGATGCACGGGGCTATATGACCACGATGTCCCAGCCCTAAAATAAGCAACAACAACAACAAGAAGCTAATACTGTTGAATGCTATTCGAACGTACTGTAAATTGTTCAGAGTACATAGCATAAAGATCTTTTTTTATCAGTTGCTTTGTAAGTTTCTTTGGTTTAGGACGTGGATAATAAATTATTATATATTATTTAATGTGAAAGAATTAATAACATAACAACTTTAACATACTTAATATATCATTAGCTGTGTGTTATTGTGTTTGTCATGTTCTTGCTAGTGTGTCTATGCAGCCGAATGTAAGTGAACTTGCTGCTTATATTTTAAAAATAATTTTTGTTTGTTATTGGTGCATAATTTAAGGGTATTTTCTGTAAAAATTCCCGAGATGGTTTCTACTTGAAATTGAACGGAACTTGTAGCTCACCCTAAGGGTGTCCGCTGGAAGCAGCTACAGACTCAGGTGAGCCGGACATGTCCTCGGACACTCCCGGCACTAAAAGCCAGACGATAAGTAAATAAATAACCTTTTGTGGTTTACCGCATTATTTTATAATGTTTTGCATTCCATTGCCGTTTTGTCAGTGCACAATAAAAAGGTTTATGATCCATCCAAACACTTCTTTTGTGTTTTAATTTTATAGTTATATCACTGATATGCAACCACTTTCCTACAGAGAAACTCTTCCCCCTATGGGTAGTTACAAACAAAGCCCATATGTAGATTCGTTTTAACGCGCGCAATTTTTTAAAGAAAGAACTCTTTTGGAAATTATGAAAATGTCAAAATACTGAAACTGATATTATATCTTTACATCAATTATACTATTGTTGTTGTTTGAGTCTTCAGTCTTTTGACTGGTTTGATGCAGCCCTCCATGCCTCCCTGTCCTGAGCTAATCGTTTCATCTCTACATAGCTACCACACCCTACATCCGAGGCAATCTGTTTAACATATTCTAACCTTGGTCTACCCCTACAGTTCTTGTCCTCGACCCTTCCTTCCATAACTAAGCTTGCTATTCCTGGGTGTCTTAGTATGTGTCCTACCAACCTATCTCTTCTCTTCATTAGCAGTCGCCAGAAACATCTCTCCTCTCCCACTCGCCTTAATACCTCTTCGTTTGTAACCCTATCTACCCATCTGATCTTCATCATTCTCCTGTAACACCACATTTCAAATGCCTCAATTCTCCTCTTTTCTGCTGCACCAATAGTCCAAGTTTCACTTCCATAGAGCGCCACGCTCCAGACAAAGGCTTTCAAAAATGACTTCCTAATACCTAAATCAATATTCGATGTCAACAGATTCCTTTTTTGTAGAAAGGCTTTCCTTGCCTGAGCCAACCTACTTTTTATATCCTCTTTGCTTCGTCCATCACTGGTTATTCTGCTTCCTAAGTAACAGAAGTCTCCTACTTCCTTCAGCTTTTCACCTGCCAATTTGATCTCCATAGAGGTTTCTGATTTATTTCGGCTGCATTCCAGTATTTTTGTTTTACATTTATTAATTTTCATCATGAAGTCCTTCCGTAAGACTGAATCCATACCATTCAAAAACTCATTCAAATCCTCAGGCTTGTCGGCCAAGATGACGATGTCATCAGCAAATCTCTGAGTTGAAATTATTTCTCCTTGAATCTTCACTCCCACTTTAAATTTTTCTCCGATTTCCTTCATTGCTTGTTCAATGTAAAGATTGAAAAGTATGGGTGATAAGTTGCAGCCTTGCCTTACACCTATCATAATACCAGCTTCTCTCACATATCCTTCAGCTCGAATGACTGCTGTCTGGTTTCTGTATAGATTGTATATCACCCTCCTATCCCTGTACTTTATTCCAATAGATTTCAAAATGTCAAACAATTTACTATTATTATTGCGTTAAAGCTGGTAATTAACACAAATGGAATCCCTGAAATCTTATAAAATAACTGGCATTAAACATTATGAGCAAAGTATCCCCATATTTTTTCTCTCGCTTAATATTGCAAAGAAACTTAAAAAAAAAACCAATGTATTTCTACATTTGTATTAATTCCATTTCTTGAAACTGGTAGGTATACTGTAAGCTTTAATTGTTTATTCATTTTGTGTGTCATATATCCAGCGCAGTAAATCTGTATTCAGAAAATATGTTGTTGTTTTGTAGTGGATCTGAGGAGGTTAAGTAGTGTCCTAAAATTACTTCCTGTTGAACTGCACGATTCAAATGACAAATTGAACATCTGAATGGCTGGAAGAATGTTGTACTAATATAATTCAAGATTTTATATTGCGGTGTTTAAAACACGTTTAAAAATATATTTTGTTTCTTTCGCTATCGTTTTACCCTCCAGGGTTGGCTTTTCCCACGGACTAAGCGAGGGATCCCACCTCTACCACCACTGAGGGCATTGTCCTGGAGCTTGAAAGATTGGCCCCGGCGGCCTCACCTGCAAAGCGAACAGGGGCCTGATGAAGGGATGGGAAGAGTGGGAGGGTTAGGCAAAAGGAAGTGGGAAGGAGGCGGTCGTGGTCTTACGGTAGATACCATCCCGGCATTTGCCCGAAGACGAAGTGGAAAACCACTTTGAGGATGGCTGAGGTGGGAATCGAACCCCCTCTACTCATTTTGACCACCCGAGGCTGAGTAGACCCCGTTCCAGTCCTCATACCACTTTTCAAATTTCGTGGCAGAACCGGGAATCGAACCGCGGACCTCCGGGGTGGCAGCTAATCACGCTGACCACTACGCAACGGAGGTGACTTTGAAAAATAATATGGTATGTTATTGAAATTCTTGATCAAATTTTGAAGTTCTTATTACTAAAAATTACAAAAAGCGGGTCACGATAGAGAAACTCTGACTACAGACTTGGATTCTACATCCCTCGATACCTAAGCAGTCATTTCAGGTATATTGTCTTATTAATATTATATGCATCTTTTTAATGATAAACTTTGCCAATTTTGATGTTTTCTCGATTTCTTTTCAAAATTACAAGAAAGGAAACCTGACGTGATGCAGAAAAATCTGAACACATGGCACTTCAGTTAACAATCAGTATGTTAATATTTTCCCCTTGTAGCAGAAAAAAAATTGATGCATAGGCCTATCAATCAAACGCTCCGACCCATTTTATCCGGCTGGACGACAATGCTCAAGAATGCAATAATCTTACGGCTCGGAAACAGATCGCTGTGTGACTTACAAGCGAGGCTTACAACAGAGAGGGGAAGATTGTGTGCGAATGAGGAGTATGGAAGGGAGGAGGGGAAGTGGGAATTCACATGCGGTGGCTGGCAAGGGACGGCAGTGATGCCATCTCTTGTCCAGTACTTGCCAGCAGAACTAGTAGCTCAACCTTAAAGCAGAATAAATCGCCCATTTGGAACCATTTTAAAAACATTAATACAATTGGATGTTACAAAAACATGATCCTCCAGGATTTAGTAACTCTTCATTTTAGGAAGTAATACTGTAGCCTACATGGACTAATAATAATAATAATGTTATTGGTTTTACGTCCCTTTTAACCACTGCGACTTTTAGAGACGCCGTGTGCCAGAATTATGCCCCGAAGGGGATGTTTAACGTGCTAGTAAATCTACTGACACGGCTCCCTCGCATTTGCGCACCCTCGAATGCCAACTGGCTGCGCCATGATTCGATCCTGCAATCTTGGTCACAGCAGGCGAGAAGGTTACCGCTGAACCACCATTTTAGGAAGATAATAGGTTTCAGTACCTAACAGCATGTACGGTATTCAAAATCACATTCTACGAATTCCTCGCTGTTCACATTCAGTATGGCATTGTGATTGGTCAAAAGATGGTTCATACAAAGCTCGTGTAGATTGACGTCGTGACACATACTCTATGTACCATCAGCCGATACCTTAATATATCGTAAATTAGCGTACATTACAACAGGCTTGCGAACAGTCCTTCCGAATCTCGTCTTCACCTGGTTCTTAGAAATCTTCCCTTCAATGTTGATTTCATCCTGAGGCTGTTCCGTGACATCCTCTCGAGGCCTCATGCCGATGATTGAAGATTCACCCTGCTCACTAAGTTCCAGTTCCAATGCACAGGTCTCAGCAGCAAACCACTTGAGGTCTTGACTCGGACCAGCCTAGTTTCACCATTTGTTCCTTTCAGTAGTTCGACAACTCTAGCCAAAGGCCAGTCTAGACTTTTTGAGTTGTCATTTCCCACGAACACTATTTCGCCAACAGACATTTGTCTACATGGCTATCAACTTCAATTGCCCCAAATATTTGGAACGAAATCTACTTCGGAGGTCTTCTCTTAGCTTTTGTCTGTAACAAAGTCTCTTATTTAGATCAGTGAATTCAACCAAGTCAAAATCTGGAACTGCTAGCTCTTCAACTTCCTGCAAAAACATACTGGGAGTTTGTGGCGTCAAATCAGTGGGATTATTGGATACGTATTGAGCCCGCCTGAGCTCGGTGATATTTATGCTAATGTCTATGAACATGCCATGCTTTGTCACTGAACGCGCCCGGATGCAGCGCGCGGCATGTAGTAAGAAAGGGATGATGTCTTGACTCTGGACATTCACCCTAATAATTTTTCTGAGCACCCATTATTACACACGTTGCTTATAAAAGTCTCAGAACTTTCCACGTCGTAATTTTGCATAAAATAAACATTGTTATGTTTCCAAATTCTTTTTTTTTTTTTTCGGTAAAGGTAATTTACGCCGCAGATAGGCGGGAGGAAGTTAGAGTGTCTACGACTCGAGTGACGGTCTGGACACCGCAAGCGAGACCATGCTCGAAAACTCAAGCTAGCAGCCGTCCATGCTAGACGTGCTGGAACTGTCCGTCGTTTAGACGAGGAAATTCAAAGTCCACCCGCAGGGTGAAGAAGTATTATTTAAACCGACAATCGTCGTGAATGTTGTGCAGTTTATTTTAGCACCGGTGTGTGCTGTCCAACGAAGTGAAAGTATTACCGCCTGTGTGAGACGAAATTGCATATCCGTCATTGAGACGATGACCATTCTGATCCGCCCACGAGGTGAGGAAAATCGTCAAACATAAAGTGTAAGTTGCTATCATAATTCTTACAGCGAATGTTCAATCTACATGTTCACAAGTGAAAAGTGTGGAAATTATATTATATTTCCGTGGATATTTTTTTGGCCGCAAGTAACAGCACATTTCAACACGTGGGCCACACAAAACCTAAGTTCACGAAGGACAAGAAAGATTGTAACGCTTTTAGTAATCCACAATCACCATGTGCGGACAGGCACAATACCATTAAAACCATCAACGACACACTCCGTTAAGTGCATTTTGAGCAGGATTTTCATGATAATTATCGATTTCTACTGCTATATAATCTGTGATTTTTAACACCACATGTGTTTCTTAAAATCAGTGAAGCAGACAGTGAGAGCCATTTTTTTTATTACCAAGCCTGCAGCAAATTGTGTAAAGCCAGTGAGCCATTTTTTTCTACTGTGCTAAATTTATTAAACTCTGTGGAAACACGTGTGAAATCTAACATGATGAGTAATCACAACGTCAACCACGTGTACGCCGTTATTCAAGTGCTATCCATCAGTGTAATGGAGTAGACCCCATCTATGTGAGAGAGATGTCCAAAGAACAGGAAACTTCGTCATGGCAGGAGAACCAACCATCAACTTTGAGGAACAAGGAGCCAGGGAGCCCATCAACCCACCAGCTAACCGCAGTGAGGAGATCTTGTACTCGAATCCAACTGGTAGACGCAGAAGAAGACTGGAGCGGAGGAGACACGATCCCAGGAGTCTAACTTGGAATACCATTGCAACTGTCCGGGTCTTGGAAACACCTCCTTTATCATGGAATTAACATGAGGTGATTTGTATGTGAGTCTACAACTTCTCTTCTTTGTACGGGTTTAGCTGTGGTAGATTAGAATGTAGAAATTAACCGAACTCGTAATAACCGGCTTAGGCAGGATTTTTCTAGCTAGTCTTTGATTTTTCTTTACAGTGAGAGTTAGTCACCGTTTCTGGTGCATTTTGGATGTGTCAGCAGGACGTAAAGTCCTAATATTTTTGATAGAAATGACCACAGATCACTTGGATTTGGTTTGGCCGACCGTTCATGTGGGTCAGATTTATTTTGGAAGGATGGACAATCATTATTTGGTTATTTTGTTGTCACCCCTTCCGCGACACTTCCACGACGCCACTGTTTTGCCATCACTGGGCGTATCAGTTAATGACCGACTGTAGTCATTGCCTTTATGATGTAATTATGTTATTTATTGTTTATGTGATCTCTGAAGCCACATCAGTTCAAGTAAGAACAGGGTAATTATATTAAATATGCTACACAAGAGCATTGAACCCCGATACATTCCGTATCATTTCCGACATCTTAGCAGTTTGTAAGATTGTCATATTGATTATATCTTTATTGTGTGTCAGGCCATGTACACGCAAAAGTTTTTGTATTGGAAGAATGTACATATTAGATGAGTGACATCTCTCTGTCGACTCAAACCACTCCAAGAGAAGTGGAACATCTTCGTGAAGCTGTTGTCTGGAAGTTTTTAACATGATTAATCATTGTACTCCGTATTTTTACGTGGTACACGTGCCACTAGTGTTCTACAGTTATTTCTTATGATAGTTGAGCCAGCGTAATTCACAATAGGACAGTATTTGTGTGAATTATTGCCTGCAGAATGTAGTCAGTTGCCAGACGCGACTGTGAAGCTGTGTGTTAGCTATAACCAGTCAGAACGGGTTTCTCTACCCATGGTTCATCACGCTTTCTTTGCGAGACGACTTTATACTGTTTGACGATGCGAACACATCAATTGTTTTACCGTTTGGAGAATGTAGCCATTTCCTAAGTCAAGGCCAGGAGCTTTGTTGTGAGATCAGATGTTTTGCTGGCGTTGTGACAGACAGTTGGCAACAGTTAATTTTTTTTTTTTGTGAGAAAAGAAGGACAAGGAACAGTGCATCCAAGATGGAGTCTTTTGAGTGTTATTTGTAATGTGTGTGTATTTTCTTGTAAATAAATATCTTTCATTTTCCCAAATAAGTACGAAGTGACGTTTCTGTTCGTAACATCTGGCGACCGTGACAGTACATAGAAAGGAAAATGAGCGATATTCGAAGTTTGATCAGAAAACGTGTTGTATACCGTGCATCGTTCACGAAAATTGTAGCTTCACTTCAAGTTTTGTTGGAGAAAGAAATAAAGGACATAGTCGCTATCCGAGGAGATTACGCCTTAGTGGAAGAGAAGGCTAACCTCATAAGTAATCTTTACCAGGAGATCTTCCAACACCTCATGGAAGATGCGGTGTCAGAAGAAGACCTGATCACAGAAGTAAACGGAATAGATGACTATAAACGCAAGTTTCATATGCTAGCAGCGGCTGTTTCCGATGCTCTTGCAATGGAGAGAAAACGTGAAGACGAAGTCCAGTCAACAGTAAGCACCAGTAACACTCATAACCTAAAAAGTAAATATCGCCTTCCAAAGATCGAATTCCGAAAATTTGGTGGATATCTACGAGATTGGTTAGATTTCTGGAATCAATTTCAAAAGATTGATGAAGATGAAGAGTTAGATAATGCCGATAAATACGAATATCTTATCCAAGCAACATTGCCAAACTCCAAAGCTCGCGACATCGCTGACAGTTTTCCAGCCACAAGTGGAAATTACCCTAAAGCTATACAGAAACTTAAATCACGTATTGGCAATGATTCTTTGTTGGTGGAAGTCTACACTAGAGAACTATTGACAATGATGAATTCTTGTAGTAGTCTTGACATCTCATCATTATATGACAGACTCGAAACTCAACTTGGTGCTTTGGAGAGCCTAGGTGTAACTTCCGAGAAATATGCAGCAATGTTATTTCCTATTATTGAATCATGCTTGTCTATAGATGTGTTACGTGCCTGGCAGAGGAGCGGCGGTGGGAAGGAATGTGAACCTAGTGAACGTCTTAAAGGTTTGATGAAATTCCTGGAGAATGAAGTAGAGAGTGAGGAAAGGATCAAACTGCCCATCCCAAGTAAAGGTAACATCAATGTGAATCCTGACAAGTCGAAAGGTACGAAGAAAATTAACATTTACAGTGAATCGCCACCTACCGCAGCTGCACTTGTGGATTGTAATCTTAAACTAAACTGTATATTTTGTGATAGGTCCCATGCTAGTTCAAACTGCTCCGTGGCAAAGCAGATGGCTTTAAAGGAGAGAGTCTCAATTGTGAAAAATTAGAGAGCATGCTTTCTCTGTCTGAAGAAAGGACATGTTTCAAAGATGTGCAGAAGTCAGTTAAAATGTGATTCCTGTAGCAAAAAAACATAACAGCCTAATATGTCTAGGCCCAACACATTCCTCTGAAGCTACCAATGAGAAACTTCAGTCTCGTTCTTTGATTTCAAATGAAGAACGTAGTGGTGTGCAAGGTGTTATTTTGCAAATATTAAAGGTGAAGGTCATTGGAGAATCCTCTGCAATGGAGGCAAGGGCTCTACTGGATACTGGCAGTCAGAGATCTTATATGCTTGAATCAGTTGCGCAGAAGTTAGGTTACACTAGTCATCGCACAGAAATGCTTCGCCTTTCACTATTTGGTGGGGTAGTCACAGAAGAGAGCCAGCATATGTGCTATAGGATCTACATAGAGAGTTTAGGAAAGCCTTATGCCTGCAATTTTGAAAGTCTTAGGGCAACAAGTAATTACAGGGTACAATACTATGTTAAAGGGCCCATGGTTGCAAGAACTAAGAGCAAAAGGGATACAGATTTATGATTCTGAAGGTCCCATTGAACTATTAATAGGCGCTGATGTAGCTGGAAAGTTAATGCCCGGACAAACCTGTACACTAAGCAATGGTCTTGTATGTATTGATACACTGCTGGGGTGGACTGTGATGGGTAAAGTAGTTTCTGCAGATCAATCAAGCATGACTAACCTTGTCACTTCTCTCTTTATCAGAGATATCTTCAGTTGAAAATCTGTGGGAACTGGACGTGCTAGGTATCAGCGATCCTGCCGCAAGGAAAACTAAAACTGAAGAAAACTTTGCAACAATGGAGCACTTTCAGAAAACCGTGTCTATTAATGGAGAATTTAGGTATGAAATCCATTTACCCTGGAAAGAAAACAAATCATTTCTTGTATCTAATAGGGTCATGGCTAAGAAGAGGTTAGTCAACACAAGGAAGAAAGTGGAAAATTTTCGACTAGGCGAGACGTATGAAAATATTTTCACCGAGTGGGAAAGGAGTGGTGTTATTGAACCGGTTCAGGAGGATGAAAACTTCAGACACTATCTACCGCATCGAGCTGTTGTGAAGGAAAGTAGTTCAACGACACCCGTTCGTCCTGTATTTGACGCCTCAGCGAAGGAAGTGGGAACCCCTGCTTTGAACGATTGTTTGTATGATGGCCCCAACCTGATTGAACTAATCCCTGCTATTCTTCTTAGATTCTGAGAGAGGAAAGTAGGAATTATTGCAGACATTGAAAAGGCCTTCCTTCAGATAAGCATACGGAAAGAAGATCGAAGCTATATCTGCTTCCTGATGTGGCAGGACGTTGGGAATAATTACAAGATCTTCAAGCATGCCAGGCTGGTTTTCGGCTTAACTTGTAGTCCGTTTCTCCTGGTGGCTGTCTTGGAGTATCACCTGAAGAAGTACTTGGAAAACCCGCAATTCAATCCCCTATTCATCAAGAGACTTCTACAGAGCTTCTACGTGGACAACGTTGTCACTAGCCTTGACAGGGAATCGGAGGTGGGCGAGTTTAACAATCAAGCTAGTAGGGTATTATCAGAAGGCAGTTTTAATTTGAGGGGATGGCAGTTCTCTCAGGATGATGACCAGTCTGCTACCCTTTCATCTGTTTTGGGACTGATATGGGATCGACAGGAGGATACACTTACTTTAAATTTGCATTGGTTGAATAGTATTCAGGTGGGAGAAGTGACGAAAAGAACAATTCTGTCACTCGCACATCGAATTTTTGATCCAATTGGTGTGACATGTCCTGTCACCCTTTGTGTCAAACTGTTGATTCAAAGGACCTGGAAGACTCGTTTAAGATGGGATAGTGCAGTTGATGAGAAGTCCAGAGACGAGTTTCTGGCCTGGGTAAAGGATCTACCTCACCTGGTAGAAATCAAGATTCCTCGATGGTTTGGAAGAAGTGACCATGTGCAAATTCATGTCTTCTGTGATGCCAGCCAACTTGCATACGCAGCAGTAGTCTTCATAAGATGCGATTCCAACAATCAAGTGAGTGTACAGTTATGTGATGCAAGATCTCGTGTGGCCCCCCCTCAAGGAAGTGACAATCCCCAGATTGGAATTGCTGGCTGCTACAATTGGTGCACGGTTGCTTAAATGTGTGTTGGAATCTATTTCACTGGAAGTTTATGAGTTTTTTCTCTGGTCTGACTCGTCCACAGTTCTAGCATGGATCTGCAGGACTGAGAACTGGTCGGTGTTTGTCCGCAATCGTGTGAATGAGATCAGGAATTTGACCAATTTAAACTGCTGGCGACATGTTCCAGGTTCATTGAATCCAGCTGACTTACCGTCACGTGGCTGTTCTGCTTCGCAATTAGTAGCCTCTCGATGGTGGGAGGGACCTGCCTGGTTGTACGAATCTCCAGATTGTTGGCCTCAAACAAAAGTGGTGTATGACGAAGAGAGTATCGCAAAGGAAATGAGGAAATACCCTGTGAATTCTATGACTGTAACCAATGAAGATCCCCTCTGGTATGCCAGGTATTTTTCCAGCTATCACAGAATAGTTCATCTAATCGCATGGATTCTTCGTTTCTGTAAGAATTGTCTTAGACGTGAGAGGATCTCGCAAGAAAATCTACAAGTTTAAGAGTTAGAAAGGGCTGAAATTAGACTCATTTCTATAATTCAACGAGAAAGCTTCCACGGATTAGTTGATAAACGTCTATCTTCACTACATCCATTCCTGGAAGATGGTGTTCTCAGGGTTAAAACGAGACTACTACTGCGAGAAGATTTGAAGCAATTCAGGTTCCCACTGATTCTCCCGGCAAACCATGTCATCACCTCTCGCTTGATTATGGATGAGCACGTGAAAGAAAATCATATTGGAGTAAAACTTCTTCTTAATCATCTGAGACAACGCTTCTGGATCATCGGTGAAAGGACAGTTAGAAAAATTATAAGAAAATGTGTCAAGTGCCGGAGGCATGATGGACAACATACCGAAATCGCTCAGGCCCCTCTGCCCCTGGACCGCATACGGAAAGCCTGTGTATTTGAAGCGATAGGAGTGGACTTGGCAGGTCCGGTGTTCCTGAGGGATGAAGGTAAAGCTTGGATTGTAGTTTTCACATGTGCGGTGTATCGCGCTGTTCATCTCGAAATGGTTACTTCTCTCTCCACAGAGGCGTTTGTGCAAGCGTTCCGGCGGTTTGTAGCAAGAAGAGGACGCCCCTCTGTGATTTACTCAGACAATGGTACAAATTTCACGGGTACAGATAACGCGTTTCAAAGTGTTGACTGGGAGAATATTTCCAAACACTATTATGTTGAACGTATTACTTGGAGATTTAATCCCCCTAGTGCTCCTTGGTGGGGAGGCTTCTAGGAAAGGTTAATACGTCTAATTAAACAGGTTCTGAAACGAGTTTTGGGTAAAGCCTGTCTAACTTACCAAGAAATGCTTACCCTTCTCTGCAGTGTAGAAGCCACCATAAATGCAAGACCGTTAACATATCTGACCGACGGATGTGAAGATATAAGTCCACTCACCCCTGCCTGCTTTCTACAGGAAATTAAGACAACTGGAGTTCCAGAATGTGATGCATTGGATGCTATAACCCTGAATCAAAGAAATCGTCATCTTCTGAACCTAAGAATGGCATTGAAGAAAATATTCCAGCAGGAATATCTGGGACTTTTGGCACTCGGTAAACCGAGTTGTAAACCAACTCTTTTGTTCAAGAGAGGTGACATTGTCCTAGTTGGATCAGATGGCACTAAGAGGAAAAATTGTGGACTTGTTCCCTGGAACTGATGGTAATACAAGACTTGCAAGTGTTGTTACATCAAAAGGAGAACTCTTGAGACCGATACAGCGACTCAACCCCCTAGAAGTACCTGATGAAGACAGCACACCTTTGAGGACTGGCTTGAATAAGAAAACAGCTACTGCTTTAGGAGAGCCGACTGGTACTGGTGTTCAACCCCCAAAGACCACACGTTCGGGTAGAACTGTCAATGTTCCTGCAAGATATGTGGAGTAGTTGAGGATGTCTTTCCTCAACGGTGGGAGGATGTGATAGACAGTTGGCAACAGTTATTTTTGTTTTTTTTTTTGTGAGAAAAGAAGGACAAGGAACAGTGCATCCAAGATGGAGTCTTTTGAGTGTTATTTGTAATGTGTGTGTATTTTCTTGTAAATAAATATCTTTCATTTTCCCAAATAAGTACGAAGTTACGTTTCTGTTCGTAACAGGCGTCATGAGACGTGCCTGTAACTTATGTGTTATCGCTATTGGAAAGCGAACTTAATTTTAGCACTAATGGAGAGTGTATGATTTTGTAGGAAGCCTCTGTTGTCTATTATTTAGTGGTGATGATGACACCCTGTTCGAGGCTTTCTATGTATTTATTTGAGTGTCCGTGATGCGCTGTCGTACAGAGCTAACTCGGCGACCATTCTTTTCAGGATTAGCCTGAGGACTGTTACAGGAGAGCTGTGTGCCCCTGGCAGTATTTTTGCAACCGAGTCTTGCTAACTCGTGTTATTGTGCCGGCCGTTGAGCCGAAGTTTGTAAGTGTTGATCGTTCAGTAGACTTCACGTTCTTTAAGCCTAGGTGTCCATAGAATCACCAGCATATTCGTCATAAACCAACGACAAACTTAAACCGTGCCTAATAATAATAAATATCTAATTATTATAAATAAATACTAAATAACCATGACTGTGAATTTAATCTTGATCCTCAATATTGTGCTCGCAGGATGATTCTGTTTGGATGTTCTCCATTTCCAACGGGAAATTACTTTTTGACTTTTGTACACCATATTGAGACGACGGAGCTGTGCACTAACCATTAGTTCTCAACTGGTGGCGCACAATGCTCATGCGACCTAAGTCGTGATTTTAATCACTCCTTTGCCACCGTAACTACATTATCAGATGACCCTTGAATACAAACAGTATTCTAGCGTGTAGGCAGGCTTAATAAGAAACTATGTGAGTGCTGTGCTCATTTATTTATTTGAAGTGTTATATTGTATGATAACCTGTTGTACCCTTAGCTTGTAAGGAGTGTACTTAATGTTTTTTGTGGCTGTTTATCATATAGCTTTTGTTGTAAATGTTTGTTTATTACGGTAGTCATTCGCAGTAAATTCTTGTTGTAACGTTAGGACTTAGCTAGATTCTTTAAATAATTAAATGTAAATTTGGGAGTGGTACCATCATAAATTCTTTTGCTTGCTTATTTTAATTTAACTTCTCATTTTCATAGTAGCCCATTTCATCTGTGTAGGGTGTACTTTTCGTGCCACTACCCTAGCTTTGCTGTTGTTGTTTTCCTTGTATTATAGATCTTTCGCGAGGGTTTTAAACTTCAATCAGTGTAGGATTCTTGACCTTTTCTTTTCTTATTAGCTTGCGGGACTAGCCCGAAACAAACCCTCCGAACTAGGCCAGGTGTGTGTTATTTTTTAATAAATTTTACCTGAGTTTACATAAGTCTGGATGTTATCATTTTGTAGTTTAATTGTTTCTGCGGTGTACGTCTTAGGTTATTCTTGACACTTACCTTGTCTGTCCAGATCGCCCCGTGATCTTGCGTCTCGTGCGCACTGACCTATAAGAAGTACATCCAATCCTCTTCGGCATATGTGTACGGACGATGAGTTGTCGGGGAAGTAATTGCGGTTAGTGACGACCCTCACAGCTCGTCTGACGGGCTCAGTATGTAAGGGGTCTAACATTGATAACAGCTTCACAGTCACACAAAATCGTTTGCATCTCCTCATAGTTCACTGATGTTAGGCCAAGAAAACGGCGTAGTAGTTTCTTCAATATTCCAATTAGCCGCTCCCACCAAACTTCCATTTAATTCTCCTGACATTACTGTACTGACTAATGGCATCCCAGTCCAGCTTCCTACAGGCACTATCGGCACCTGAAAAATTGGTTCCATTGTCACTGTATACTAAAGATGGTCGACCTCTTCTGCTGGTGAATCTCCGAAAACTCTGAATAAAGCTGTCAGTAGAGAGTGAAGATACAATCTCCAAATGCACTGCTCGATAGACTCCACCGGTGTACAATCACACCCACGCCTTATCCCTGCCGCCACTCTCCTTTTTCAGATACAGCGAACCAGCAAAATCTACGCCAGTAACATCAAATATCTTAGCATTTCGTACTCGATCTTCAGGAAGAGGTGGTGGATTTACTTCTATATATTTTGCTGTTTGCTTCTTGCAATGAAGGCATTTATCCAGGACAGATCAAATAGTTCGTTTTCCACCAAGAATCCAAAATCTCTCTCTAAGAATAGTCATCATCATCTGTGTGCCTGCATGACATGATTATTTGTGCAAGTCCATAAACAGGTAAAATAAAACAGGATCCTCACAAGTAGGGAGAACAGCTGGGTGACAAAATTCATTTAGATCCTTCCTGTGTGAGATTTTCGTCCATAGACGTGGAATTCCATTACTGTCAGCAAATGGCATCAAAATAGATAATTGTGGGTCATTCACTCCCGAGAATACTGGTCTCTGAACTATATTCACCACTTTAACCTCTGTAGCGAGTATTTCTTCGGTAGTCAAGTTACCATGGAATATATCTTGTTCTTTTATTCGACAGTTCTTCACAGAATGACATGTCCAACCAACTAAACGTACACTTTTCTTGAAATAGAGGCACGGGCATAAAACCAATCAGGTTCAACTGAAGCTGCGAGCATGGAGGAACAAACAAATTTCTTTTTAACACTAGTTATCTCTTCTTCATCAAACTTAACATCTACGCAGGACCATGAGTCTGGTGATTCTCGTAGCCAGTCAGGTCCCTCCCACCATCTTGATTGTAATAATTTCTTAGCAGTAGTGCCACGGGATGGGAGGTCTGCAGGATTCATAGTGCCGGGAACATATCGCCATTCCTGTCCTTCGGTCAGTTTCCTGATTTATTTCACTCTGTTAGATACGAACACATCCCACTGGTCTTCTCTTTGAATCCAGGCTAAAATAGTTGTTGCGTCTCTCCAAAAATCGTCTTAACACCAGGGATGTTGTAATCATGAACAATATTAGAGTACATCCCGGAACCAATTGTTGCAGCCAACAATTCCAACCTCGGGATCGTCATTTTCTTGTTGGACTTACTGGTTGGAGAGACTCTTGCTTTGACGAGAATAAGCTGAACACGAACATGATCCGGTTGTTCCTCACGTAATTAGGCCACAGCAGCATAAGCATGTTGGCTTGCATCACAAAAATTTGAACCGTCCAGTTTTCTTGACAGTCTGTCCCAGGTAGCCACCTAGGAATTTTGATTTCTCCTAAGTTCAGCAATTCCCTCACCCTGGCCAAGAACTGAGATTTAATATAATCATGTACTTCCTGATCCCAACTTATGCCTGATTCCCAGGTTGCTGTAAAAGTAGTTTAGGAAGTAAAGTGACACTGCAAGCTATTCCAATAAGATCTAATATCCGATGAGCTGATGAGAGAATAACCAAGAAGGTTATTTTCTCCAGGCAAAGGGTATTTAGATGTTCTGTGTTAATTCTCAAAGTATCTTCAGATTTATCCCAAAGCAGTCCTAAAACATTGTCAGGTTTTCCGGGGGTTAAAAGGGGGTCGGTGTACTCCCACCCTCGAAGCTCGAAATTTCTCTCTCCCATGATAGAAGTTGCTTCATCAATGAACTGCTGCAACCGTTTTATATCTTGTACACTGGTCAAACAGTTGTCAACATAAAAGCTGCGGGATAGCAAATCTTGAGAATATGATGATTTACCCTCCTTGCACTGACTAACGACAGTCTCTATGTGGTACTTGATCACTGCTCCTAGTAGGCATGGACTACATGACTCCAAAAACCACTCGACAATGCTGATAAATCTTAAAGTTACCCTGTCGGTCAATCCACAATAATCTCAAAAATGGTCGGTCCCCTTTAGAGAGACTGATCTGTAAGAATGCACGGCGGATGTCAGCCATAACTCCAATTTCTTTCAACCAGAAGGGAGCCAATACGAATGGAAGTAGTTCAAGAAGATTTGGTCCATTTTCAATGCAATTGTTGAGACTGGGATTCTAATTTTTACATGCCGACCCATCGAACACTGGGCGAATGGGTGTAGTACTATTCTGCTTCACGACATGACGATGTGGTAAATAATGGCAAGAACTCATTGTTTCAGTCGTTACCTCCTCTATTACACCTTCTTGTAACCACTCATCCAAAAAAGACTGATATTCATAATAATAACCTTCAGACTGTAATCTTTTAATTGTAGAATGAACTCTTTTCATAGCCATATTATTGTGGGGTTTGAAGCCATTTTTCAGTGTTGCATAAGTAAACAAAAGTTTGTTGCTTTTCAGTCGGTCAACACGAATGTACCCAAAAAGAGCTGGGTTATGCCCTAATCCTGAAATAAATTACATGAGATGAATAAATACACTAGGGTGACCAGTTTCGATCGTCAAGCGATCATCATCAGATCCATTACTCTTAGGCTATAACATCTATGTTTGGGAATACAGGTGAAAAATATTTACAATATGTACAATTATTTAGTTGCAGTATTGGTAATGCAACTGTCGGTGTATGCTAAATGTAGTATATATAATATGTGAAATGCTAAAATGGTGATAGAAATTCGGAGTTTGTCTGTTAGGGGTGATTATGTGGTTGTAAAAAATCAACTATGGTTATACTGTAATAATACAGGCTGATACTTATCCGGTTGTCTTCCTGGCTGGAACTTCGTTCAGTTTCGACAAAACAACTCTGTAAAAACACAACGGAATTAGTAACAGCATTGAACACCCTACAAATGAAACCTAGCTTGAGGCTTGTATCTTTCGATATGACTAACATGTACACCAATATTCCTATTATTGATGCAATCAACACTATCGAAAACAACTTAAACTCCAACAATTCGGCAAAAGAAACTGAAGAGATTGTGAGATTACAGAGGGTCGTCCTCAGCCAAAACGTGTTTCAATTCGACAATAAAATGTACACACAAACAGAAGGCCTAGCGATGGGATCACCACTAAGCGGACTAATCGCTGACATCTTCATTAATACACTAGAAAATGAGTTCTTAGAAAAGACTTCAACAAAGGGAATAGTAATATAGAAAAGATACGAAGATGATGTAATTTGCATCTACGATACTGAACTAACAAGCGAAGAAACAATTCTCCAATCCATTGATAGCCTACACCACTCAATCAAATTCACTAAGGAATCCGAAACAGACCGAAAAATAAATTATCTCGACATAACCATTGAACGTAAAGATAACGAACTTTCAAATTCCATATTCCGGAAAGCCACACAAACCTCGCATACAATTGATAATCAGTCTAATCACCCCAGTACGCACAAATTAGCGGGGTTCAACTCAATGGTGCACAGGGCTTTTTTTTTAACATACTGCGCCCGTTGACGAATGTTTGCTCAGATAACAGAGACTAAAACTTATGCTGGAATGTAACTGAACATACCCGGCGAGCGGCGGGAAGAAACTGAAGTAATATCGCTTATGATCATATTTTTATATATTTTGGACATTCCAAAAATCAATTATTATTACAACCAAGTAATTCTGCATATTTGAAGTACAGCATACTTCGTAAATCAATGAAACTATCAATTTACGCGGCCAGCTCATATCCTAAGAGCACGCCATATTTGGTAACACCAGTTCCTATTTGCCTTTGGATGAGGCAACATCGATGTGCATGTTGGAGCACAAGTGAAATTACGTCCGTGAAGGGAAACCATGTGCCACGAAAAATCAGTGGATATTTTTCTCATGGATAGCCATCATGGCATTATTTAACAATTTAAAGATTGGAGACATTCATCATTACATAAACTGTGAAATATTTTCATTCTACGAGGTGAAATGATGGACTTGTATAAAGCAAACTTTATGACCGCATGGTCACACACACACACACACACTTCAGTGTTACATAAACTGTGTAATTAATTAACTGTACAAAATCTACGAGTACAATCTTTATTTGCCGGATGGGCAGTATTTTTGGTTTAATATTTTATGCTAATATTTTCTGTAAATATCAGTGCAAAAGTCACGAGTGAGTGTCGCACAAGTGACAAGACTAGAGCCAGTGGCGGAGTGAAAATGGGCATTTTTTTACCGCATATTAGCTTCAGTGCGCGCAAGTATCCGTTAATTATGTGCTACGTTATTACCAACGCTACCATTACAATCATGCTAAACCATCAGATCTTCAAATACAACCCCAAACACGCGATGGCATGTGATTTCTAAATCATGCGTGGGGAATTGGCAGCGGAAGATGTCCAAATACAATGAGAAGATAATCTAAGGCCATACACGAGACCGCATATAACATCTCATGGCGGGTCTCGAACCAAGTGACGCTGCATCTGTAAGTCAGATCAAGTATTTGTAGCGTATTGTATGAGTTGGAAACAGTAGATTAGTTTAATTTGGTTTCATTTATTTAAGTGCACAATGCAGGTAGTTAATTATAAGACGCGTGTGGAAAGTAATAGTTTTATTAAACATTTATAGACGCCAGGAAGGCTGGATTTTCAATGCTCATTTCGTATCATTTCAAAACGGTTATTATCAACTTTTATTTTGTTAAGCTGATGACAAATAAACTAGTTTGGCAAATGTTAAATCGAGGCCAAGGTTACGAACCAAACCCACCACACAGCACACTCGATTCTAGGCAGTGCATTAGTATTTTGTTTAGAAGGCTGTGAGATTCTTAACATTACTACAAGTGGAATGCAGAGTTCCGTTATTCACATTTGTTGGCCAGATCAGTACTTGAAAACAGGTTTATTTCTTTAAGAGAAGCCACGCAGGCAATGAATGCAACTGTATTTCGTAACAAAATGAACGCAGGTCCGACCTTATTCAGGGAAGAGGCAATTTTATAAATGCTCACACACACTTTTAGCTTGTATCAGAAGCCTTCTTGTTTATTTAAAGCGTTGTCAGGATGTGTTTTCTGTACACATAATCTTTATTACCAGCATTTCAAACGTGTATCAATTAGCAATCCACACTTTTGTAAATTAACGTTATGAGAGTATCATATGAGTCGTGACGGTGGATTAATACCTCCGACATTGTTATTGTGGTTATACCGGTGGTAATGAACTATTTGAAGTCGTACCAAACCGAGGGCGCCTGGATCAATGAATCCGAAGTAAGAGTAAAGTAATTGGTGAGGACACAGGATGTCTAATAATTATGAAGTAATTGGTGGAGACACAGGATGTCTAAAATTGATGAAATATTGGTGAAAACACAGGGTGTCTAGTAAACTATTGAGTTATTTTGCTTAAGTTGGATACACACGTTACCTAAATACACTGAACGCTTTTAAAGGTCCATAAACTGAACAACAATACTGTCAGGGATAAATAATTGTGTGAAGCTTTAATAATCAAAATAGGGTTTTGAAAACTAACGAATCTTATAATTCCCCCTGAGTCTAAATAAAATTTCTAAACATTAAAAATTAACTATTTTCTGGACCAAATGTTAACACTTAGATATTGTTATGCTGTTTTAGATACATTTTGATACATTTTCACATGAATAGTCGACAACTAATTGGTGATGTGATAACAGAAGCACACACATCAGATTAGTAGCAACATGAGTCGCTGTAATTGTTTAATTACTATCGCATTTGCAGGCTTTCCTATATTTTTCTACTCTCTTAACACTCTGACACTATGACCGTTTGTTACAAACAGTAACAAATCGAGTACGCAGGCAGTGCCAATTGCACAACCATAGGAGTGCTGATATAGTGTATGCATTTGTGTTGTATTAGCATAGCTTTTTTTTATTCAGCAACATTGATTTTCTTAGTTATAAACGCATCTCGTTTATTAATTAATGATATTTAGGACTAGCTAAACACTTAACTCTAAAGATATATGTTAGAGATGGCACCATCATAGCATAGGACAAATTTTCCCCTTGCCACTAAATGTAAATGTTCTAGTATTTGTAAACAAGTAAATGTCTTGCTTTGCTGTAGATTCTTTTGATGTTTGATCCTCCCGTAGTCATTTCGATGTAATTACTTAGGGCCGATCTTACGTGCCATTCTCTTAGCTTGTTCATTTTAGTTGAATTTTGTATTAGGACCATGAGAGTAATTTAGATCTTGTTTAGGACTTTTTTTATATTTTCTTTCAGGGCAGAATAGTATCGGACTAGCCGTTTGCAACTCTCCTGCTAGGCTAGGGATCTATTCTGAATAAAATGTATTTGTGATTTTAACATACGGCCGACCTCTCTTTTCTTGTTTAGTTTTGTTATCGATGCATTCCTCTGAGCTGGTTAAAGATCGAACCTCACTAATTCCCGACACCTCTGAGTGCAGACTTAGTGCTACACCAGCCTATGAATGTATCGTCCCCTATACTTGTGTGTTAACTGGAAGAGGGCCTCGGAAGGGTCATTTGAAACCGGTGGCTCCCCGAAACCTTCGGCCAGCGGGCACATATAGTACGTTGGCGCCAAACGTGGTTGGCATCGAAACTTGTGTTCGATCTCCATGATTCGTTTGTTTGTGAGGGTTTTATTTTGTTAGCAAATCCAACAGATTAGTAACGAATCGAGATTTTGTACTAGTGTTTTGGAAGGCTATATGGCATTCTTATTCCAGAATTAAGACCATGAGGCTAGGTAACATTTATTAATGATAATAAGTTGAGGATTTGATTTGCAGTTATCCGAGTCTTGAGTAAATGTAAGTTTGTTGTCTTGATGTCATTTAATTTTTACCAGAGTTTCAGCTGTTATCATCGAATAAATTTATGAGAGCATGGATTTTCTACTGTTTTCCAACTCAAACCATTGTTAAGGCATATGAAGTTGTTAGTTCCCCGTATTTCTCCGATTGAAGATATTATGTCTGCGCAAGAGACAGCCGAGTTGTTGGCAAACTTGCCTGCCCTACTGCACAATTTGCAGGTGTCGATGGACAATTTGACACGAAATAATAATGATCTCAGGGCTGATATAAACAATGTTAGGACAGATATG
This sequence comes from Meconema thalassinum, assembly GCA_946902985.2. Classification (NCBI taxonomy): domain Eukaryota; kingdom Metazoa; phylum Arthropoda; class Insecta; order Orthoptera; family Tettigoniidae; genus Meconema; species Meconema thalassinum. The sequence continues at coordinate 971,764,802 of OX336389.2, forward strand.
GCTCAAAATAGTGAAAACTTAAGGGCTGATTTTAGGGCCGATATAAACAATGTAACCGAAAATATCAACACTATTACAGAAAATGTACACAATGTTAGGGCAGACATGAATGAGAACAGTCGCAATGCTACAGCTACTCTGTTGCAAACTTGTAACAACATTACTACTAACATTAGGGCATATATGGCACGGAATGTAGTTGAAGTGCGAGAGGACATTGCCAATGTTAAAGCCGAAATTACTGTTACAATCAATAAGGCTAGTGATGATTTGCGTGCAGAGATGGAAACTTATCGCACGGAATATCACGCACACTTGGAGGGAATAAAACAGGAGATACGCACGAATAGATCTGAAATAAATCAAAAACTCGAAAACGTTCAGGCGGATATGAACGATAACATCGAATCAGTTAGGAATGAAGTCGCTAATGCAAAATAAATTGTTAGTACTAGAATTAATACCGTGGAACAGCGTATGGAAGAAGTTAACACGTACGTTGGTGTGTTAAAAGCTGATGTGGCTGTTAACGCTGGATTAAGACTAACGCGAGGCATAGCAGTTGCCGTACACATAAACACTAAGCGTGTAGCAAGCAAGGTAGAGAAGGTGGAGGATGAAGTCAGCAAAATAAAACATGACTTAGCTACAGACATTGAAGCGATTCGAGAGGAAACTTGGGAAAACAATAGATCCAACCAATATGTAGCAAAAACACTAGATGTATACCTTGAGGAACAGGATGGAAAACTGAAAAAATTCGATAATCGCATTGAAGGAAAAATTGAGCGGATAGAATTACGGATGAATGCTATAATTAACAAGCAACCTGAGAAAGTGTTAGAATACGCCGAACTGGATGAACGCATCAATCGTCTATTAAAATCTAATAGAGAGGGTGTACCATCTACAAGCACTGCGACCAACATAGCAAAACCGAATGTTCCAATGGAAAACCAAGGTTATAATCCCTTTAGGACAACATCACAATTTGTGACACCGAATTCTAACATAACGCCGAATTATGGGCTGACACCTAACTTTAATGTCACGCCGAACTATGGTCAAACTCAGTACTCAAATATTGTGTATTTGAGAAGCCATGAAGATCGAACGGCTAAATTCAATAATTCCAATTCCGTTACACCGGTAGATTTTCTGATAAACTTGGAGTCATATATGAGAGAAACTATGGTAACACCAGACAGGGAGTTACGGACTGTCGAAAAATACCTCGAGAACAGCCCGTTAACCTGGTTCAAGGCATTCAGATATTCATTCCACAATTATCAGGAATTTAAAGAAGCATTCCTTAAGACTTATTGGTCTATGGAACGGCAACAAAATATAAGGGCGGAAATGTACAATAAGAGGTACGCTAGTACTCAAACGACCAAGTACGCTACCTACTTCGCAAGTCAGCTTTCGAAACTGCAATGTTTGGAACCCCCTTTGTTCGAATTAAAACTTGTCCAAACCATTAGAAGACAATACCCTATGGAAGTACAAAGGTTACTCATAGCGTCAGCTGCAAATACATTCATGAAATGTGACGAAGTTCTTAGAAAGCTGGATAGCAGCCACGAACAATTTGCACCTACACCTAGACACAGGAGCACACAAGATGTAAATATAACTTCAGTGGACAGGACTAGTCAGACTGTACAACCTACAGAAAATCGTCGAACAAACAATCGTCAAAATCACGAGGGACCGGATAGAAGGATAGATTTCCGTGATTACCGTAAAGACAATACACCTTATGCAAGGAATCGTCGTTTTGACACAATCAACAAATATTACCAGAACAGATATCAAAATAGAGCCAACAATTACAACAACAATCGTCGTAGTAGCAACAATAATAACAACAACAATAATTACAACCGTGGTTATAGACGACAGCCACGTGATCGTGATGACCGAAATAACCGATACACTGATAATCCCAGGAGAGATTATAGATACAGTGGCGGTTACCGAAGAGAAAATGACTCTCATTTCCAATACGACGAAGATTGGTGAGGTAAGTCTAATGAAAGTCGCCAATACATTCAGGAACGGAGAAGAAGAAATGGAGAAGAGGAAGAATCAGACAGAAGAAGAGATGGAAGTAACAAATGTCGTGAGAATAACAGGAAAGTGACGACAGCTGATGTTCACAACATTGAGATTGAACCAGCAGGTGAAGACAATCGCATGAGTGATGAAGAATACCACAGGATCACTGACAGAATGGATCGTGCACGAAGTCAAACCAAAGAATGGTAAATGGATGAAATAAAAATTGACTTCCACAATTTTTATTTACTTGACGTGGAGAAGTATGCGCCCGTTGACGCATGTTTGCTCAGATAACAGAGACTAAAACTTATGCTGGAATGTAACTGAACATACCCTGCGAGTGGCGGGAAGAAGCTGAAGTAATATCGCTTATGATCATATTTTTATATATTTTGGACATTCCAAAAATCAATTATAATTATAACCAAGTAATTCTGCATATATGAAGTACAGCATACATCGTAAATCAATGAAACTATCAATTTACGAGGCCAGCTCATATCCTAAGAGCACGCCATATTTGGTAACACCAGTTCCTATTTGTCTTTGGATGAGGCAACATCGATGTGCATGTTGGAGCACAAGTGAAAGTACGTCCGTGAAGGGAAACCATGTGGCACGAAAAATCAGTGGATATTTTTCTCATGGATAGCCATCATGCCATTATTTAAAAATTTAAAGATTGGAGACATTCATCATTACATAAACTGTGAAATATTTTCATTCTACGAGGTGAAATGATGGACTTGTGTAAAGCAAACTTTATGACCGCATGGTCACACACACACACTTCAGTGTTACATAAACAGTGTAATTAATTAACTGTACAAAATCTACGAGTACAATCTTTATTTGCCGGATGGGCAGTATTTTTGGTTTAATATTTTATGTTAATATTTTCTGTAAATATCAGTGCAAAAGTCACGAGTGAGTGTCGCACAAGTGACAAGACTAGAGCCAGTGGCGGAGTGAAAATGGGCAATTTTTTACCGCATATTAGCTTCAGTTTTCGTTAATTATGTGCTACGTTATTACCAACGCTAACATTACAATCATGCTAAACCATCATGCTAACCGGAGTCCGCACGACCACATATACATTTTACCAAGAATCAGTCAGCACGAGAGTCAAAATATCCCGGGGCGCCAGATGGGTTAAAGCTAAAAAAAAATCGCAAAAACGACATCAAATGAAAAAAATGCTTTACTGATTTTTGGCTCAATGCAACAATAAGGATAGAAGGAGATTCAACTGGGCATAACACATCATGTAAAATTATCTCATTTTATTCTGAATTTAAAATTGACTGCAAAATAAAATGCTCAAAGCAGCATCATTCATGTGTGGCGACCCACATTACTATTTACACAATGTACAGAAATTTTCCAACACATTGGACAATTATCTTTGGAGACACAAGTCTGATTATCAGTCCTGTAGACTGTGTTCCAAAATTATATCCATTATTTATGATTAAATCCAGTTCAAATTTAATTGTCTTTACTGGAAATACTGTAGTTCACTGGTTGAATTTTACATAATATTAACACTCGTAGAATAATTGTTCATAGAATTTTTAACTTTCACTTATTTTTCCAGTTTTAAAAAATATTGTCAAAAAATATTATTATCTCTGAATCAACACAAATTATGTATACATATTAATAACAACATCTGAAAAGTATCTGACCCTTGAGCATAGCATCGAAGAACTGTGCGAAGCACAACCAAATTAATTGTTCTTCTGACATTTAAACGTTTCGAGAAGTGACTCGATTATGAACTTCAAGTTCTTAACAAAATATATGATTTCTGAATCATCAACTTGATCAATAAATTGTTGGACCATTCAACTATTCGATTTTCCACTTGGAATCATTATTAAGAAAAATATTTATATTTGTGGCCATTTTAGTAACTTTCACAACTTGCAATTCTTGAACAGAATGCGGAAATAAGAATTGTAGTTTCATAATAAATTCATTTAGTTCATGACACTAGGATTGAAAACATCCTTCAAATTATTCGTGGTTATAGAATTATTTTTAATTGGCAGTGGCACATTCTATTATTTTTATAAGAACACAATATTCCAACAATAACGGCAAAGGTCTTCCTCTGAAGAAGAATAAAATACTATCATGACAAATCCGGGTTCTAGCAAAATCAAAGTCTTAATGGAATCCGTAAACAAGGTTGAAATAAGAACTGATGGTTTTTAAGAAATAACCTTTGGGTCATTCATACGACGCAATGTGTAGTTCCAATACTCCTTCTTTAACACTGAGTCATCGAACCTGCTATTTGATTGATGCTCAAATAAAAACCTCCTCATTCCTGCGACTTAAACATGCGCACCTGGGAATGGCATTTCAACTACTCCACACACATAAATTTTCTTCCCAAAATTTATACAATAAATCAAGCCTCTGCTTATTATCAATACTGGAAGATTTATCAACTTACAAGTTTATTTTATTTTACCATTCAGTTCAAATCGTGAAGTTACCACACTTATGATACCGTCTATTTCACTTTCGAATGTGTATCTACGTCATGATTTTATATAAATACAAAAATATCCTAATTGATACAAATATCATTTGCTTCCCGTTTCATGCCTCTCCGTGTTATCTGAAAAAATATACTTTGCTCATTGCAAATATTAACTGTTCAACCAGAACTGTAATGTTGGTTGAATGCGGGCTTGCGCTAACCACTATCCTTCGGAAAATCACCTGTTCCAAACTAGAAATGATTAAACTACTTCATAAGCTCTCTCTCAATGAATGTGATTATTAGAAAATATAAATCCAAGAATTATTTAGAAAAGTTATGAAAATCATTATTATTATTATTAGTGGATTATTATTATTATTATTATTATTTATATTATTGTAAATGTGTTTAATTCTTATTTCATTATGTGAGAATCCACATGTTCGATTCTTCGAATATGGATAAAATATCCATTTCTCAACAAAAATAATTATTAATTTTTACAGTTACCTCGGCTGATTACCGTGATTATCAAAAAATTATGAAACATTCAAATAAATGCTCGTTATGCTCGGTCATCGATCCTAAACTGTTCTGAGTGCTGAAAATACTCAGAATAACTCTAATATGTCTTGCGTAAATCATTGCAAGATTTAAATACGAAGAAAAACAAATGTGTTGGTCATCTGCAGAAAATGAGTTTGTTCCAATTAGCTAGGCATAATATAAAAGTCAAATGTGGCTTACATTTCTCGTTGGTCTTGAAGCGTAGTGAACCTGGTCTGTACCAGATTTATCCAGATACATGCCCTATTGGACACGCACGTCTAATCCTTGTATCGGCCGCCATTATATACCCACAATCTGTCTAACACGACATAGTGGAAACATTTCTTGAAGTTTGAAGTAACTGCTGATCCATTTTAATATTGGCTTCAATTAAATCCATAGCAGTTCGCTTAAATGGGGTCAGATCTAAATGATCTATTCTCAAATACGTCAGTTGTAACATAACTCACGGTAATCTTTTCAGTACAAGAAAACACTGACAGTCTAAATCAATCAACGGCTGTTCTGAAGATCGTTCCCTGGGCATGGTTTATCACCATCTATCATGCGCGAAGCAACTTATAGTTTCCCTTTGTCGGCTAATGAACAACACCGTGATAGACTGGCCTTCAATATACTGAAAGATCGGAGTGGTTATCAAGTTACAATTTATGAAACTGACTAATTGGATTAAAATATCCAAGTATTGAATTATTATTACTGGACTGTGACAAAGTACTTTCTAGACAGAGTCTAGCATGTGTCCATATAGAAATAAAGTATTTCACCAGTGTCCGTAGAAAAATAACAATCACCTTAGTGATTCCCTCTACCGGAAACTTACTATGTTCCACATGTATCGTAACACTTTTGTGACTATCACAATTTAAAGATATCTTCTGCGTAGATCCGGCAACCGTGTGCCTTGGCTCAACGTAGCAGCAGCACCTTGTCATGCAAGAGCTTGGTTCGAAGTGAGCTGATGATGCTTGGGCCGGTCGGCTTTTATTCAAATCGGTCGTGTCCACGCTGGATCACGTTGAAATCTGGAAATCCTCATATCTCCGGTGTCTCTGGTCCGATTCACTTGAGACTAAGTGCATTCTCTTTCATTTGGCCGTGCCTGTAATCTGATCCAAGTCTCAAGTCTCTACTCCATGGCTAACTATTTAATCAACAAATAGTCTCGACCTCTGCTACTACTCGCTACGTCACTTAACATGCTCTTGGCTGCACAAAGTTTCCATTCCATTCTAGAAGTAATGGAGTGCGATATTCAAATATCTCAACTTTCAAAAGCGGCTGTAGCCTTTCCCTTGATATCTAGGTGTCTGAATCTTGGAATACCCATTCCTAGAGTTGGGCACATCCACCCCACACCTAGCAAAAATTAAAAATTGGAAAATTTTTATTTTTCCTATCTACACATTAAATCATCTGGTGCTTGAATAATAAATCTTTAAATTCGCTGCATTATAAGTTCCCACGATGTAACCAGTTCGTGTATTGGCGATTTCATAGCTTCCATTGTTGTTTACTTCCACACTACGATAGGGTCCAGCGTAAAGGCTTCGAGTACACTCGATTTTGCACGTCAGAGGGTGTAGGTCTTTTCACTAAAACAAGAGTTCCTACGCGCAAGGGTCTGCGAAAACGCTTTCCTCTCACTCTGCGCTCTCTTTTCTCAGCTTGATTCCTCAACTTGTCTAAAGCTAGAGTTTCCCTCATCTGACGACTTGGTTCAATCTCAGGTGGAATAGAGATGATTCGATCCCATAATCTTGTTGGTTTAATTCCATGATGAAGCATCATGGGAATCTGTCCAGTACTCTCATGAATTGTAGAGTTGATGGATTCGGATGCTAATGAGAGAACATCCATCCATTTCCAATGCTCATTTGGACAATAGAGGCGGCAAAATTTTGCTATTTCAGCCATCACGCGTTCTGCTGGATTGCTTTCAGGATGTCTGATAGAACAAAACAATTGTCTAATCCCAAGATTATTCATGACGGTTCTAAATTCTAAAGATGTAAATTGGGGTCCACGATCTGATAAAAGGAATTCCGGTTCGCCTGCTTCCGGAATTACGTTGTCTCTAATTCTCTTCGCACAATATTTTGCGTTTGCCTTCTGAATTGGGTGTAACATAGTGTATTTGCTGAAAACATCCATGGTCACCAGAATATATAGGTTACCTCTTTTAGACTTTGGGAGAGGACCTTAAAGATCAGTCACGAAGATTTCACAAGGCTTAGAAGGAATAATAGGCCTTGGTAATTCTCTCAATAATCTAGAATTATGTTTACTCCGTTGGCATAAGTCGCATTCTCGAATAGTGTTCCTGACAGTTCGTCGCATTCGCTCCCACGAAAATTTTTCTTGTATCAAGTTGACCGTCTTATCTACTCCAGCATGACCTGCAATTCGATGTGCAATCCAGATAATGGGTTTTTGCATTCGTGGAGGTATCACTACTCTCAGCTTCGTATGGTCGGGATCTGCAAACTTGTAGACTAAACCATCCAACATCATAAAATCTCTTGAAATTCTTTCAGTTTCCACAAAATCATCATCATTTGGATCCATGTCTCCCTGTAGAAAACGAAAAATGTTTCTAAGACGTCGGTCTCTCCTCTGGGATAAATGCAACAATCTTAACCTTCTCAAGGAATCCTCATCCTCCTGCGTCAGGTTAACTTGAAAAACCTTAGATGTAGACTCCACTGCTCTACTCAATAAATCGGCCCCATCGTTCACTTTTCCAGGAGTGTGTTCAATAACTAGGTTGAATTGTTGAATAAAAAGTGACCATCTAGTTATCCTATCACTGGCAAAGTTTGTTCTCAAGATAAACTCCAATGCATGGTGATCAGTCCTCACAATTACTGAATGTCCAATTAACATTTTCTTCCACGACTCCAACGTGAAGATTACAGCAAGGGCTTCTAACTCTGTGGTGTAATAATTCCTTTCTGATGGACGAAGTTTCCTGCTTATGAACGCCAGGTAACGTCTCTTGTGATCGTCATCTTCTTGAAGAAGAATAGCTCCAATCCCTACGGTGGATGCATCGGATTCTATGATGAAATTCTTGGTAAAGTCAGGATACTCTAATTTCACGCTGTTTACCAATAACCTCTTGGCATCTTGAAATGATTGTTCACAATCTTCATTCCATTTCCATTTGTTTCCTTTTTTTAATAATTCCTGCAATGGAGCAACCGTCTTGGTGAAGCTTGGACAATGCCCTGCAAAGAATTGGCATGTCCCGAGAAAACTGCGGACATTCTTCACTCTAGTAGGTCTAGGGAAATTTGCAATCACCTGTATCTTTGTCTCATTGGGACGGTATCCTTCACCATCCAAAATGTGGACCAAAATTTTTATTTCCTTCCGAAAGAACTGACATTTTCGAAGGTTTACTTTAAAGTTCGCTTTTCTCAAATCTGCGAATAACATCTGAAGATGTAACAAATGTTCCTCCTTAGTCTCAGATGCAATTAGGATATCATCTATGTAACGAATTGCTATCTCTTTTACTTCAGGACTCAAGTTTTGTTCCCTTGCTCTGATCAAAACAGATCCAGATGTTTTGACCCCAAATGGTAGACGGCGGAATACATATGTCTGCTGGTCAAACATAAACCCTGTAAACTTTTTGTAATCTTCACTAAGCCTAATGTGGTTGTAGGACGAAGTGAGATCAATGTTAGAGAACCAGACCTTGCCTTGGAATTTCCTTAACAGTTCCCTAATGATTGGTGGTCTGTCATACTCTGGCAGCAATCTTGAATTCAAATTTCGCGCGTCTAAACATAGTCTCAGACTTCCATCTGGCTTAGACACTACTGCTAATGGATTGACATAAGAGGTAGTGTACTTTTCAATCACATTGTTACTTTCCATCTCTTTGATAAGCACTTTTACTATTTCTCGATGCTTTTCCGCTACCGGATACAATTTAGCATGGAAATGTGCATCATCATTTACACGAATACGATATTCAAAATCTTTAATTTCACCAGGTTTAATACCAAAAATATCGTGGTACTCTTCCAAAATTTTTCCTAGCTCTGGGGACTCCTTCTCAGTGTAGACTTCTCTTCCTTCAGCTTCATGAAAAATCAGAGACCATTGAGCATCTCCCTCGATGTCTTCCTCTTCTTTTCCCTCGAAGTTTATCTCTTCGGTATTCTTGAATCTGATCGTCTCTGTCTTCATGTCTATCACTGCTTGATATTTCTGAATGAAATCCGCACCCAATATCATGTCAAAAGCCATGTCCTTCATTACTACAAACACATGTCGGAAATCATGTCCTCCAATAGTAACACATAAGTATAATTGTGTTTTACACGGAGATATTCTGTTGGGTATTATTCCTTGGAGATTAATTCCTGATACTGGAATCTCCTCTAAATTCTCTTTGAGCTTCCACAGAATATAAAGCTTCTCGCTCACAAGACAAAGCATAGCCCCAGTATCAATTAAAGTATCGACAGGCATACCGAATACTTCGCATGATATGATTGGCATTTTAATTCTTGTACCCATTTCTTTCCGTTCGTCATTATGTTGAATTAAGTCATCATCCTCTGCTTGCCATTTAATAATCCTGGAAGTGAAAGTATTTAAAATTCTATCTCCTACTGTGAATTCAAAGTTTTTTTTCTTTTCCATTCCCCCGGGATTGTTGTGTTCCCGATGGACCTGGTTCATTGGGCTTCTGTTCCAAGAACTGCAAGTTTTCTTGGTGTCTTTCTTCCAAGTTCTTCCTCGTCTCCTTATTGAACTCTTCATTGGACTGACGAGTGTTCACATTCCCTCTGTTATTGTAGTTATTGTTTCTACCATAGTACCTTCTTTCCTGGTACCTTCCTTGATTATCCCTTGGCCTTCTCCATCGAGTATTATATCGATATCCACCATCCGGTCTCGCATAAGGCTTGTAGCTGTATCTGTTATTGTTCTGATTCCATCCTCTTTTATCGGGCTCTTCCCTCGGCGTTTTCTCCCCTCGCCCCTCTCGAATCTCTCGAGGTGTTTGGGAATAACTGTCGGCCATAACAGCGTACACAGCGTTGTTATTCTTTCCTCCCTTCTGATGGAAGAATTGAGCGTTCGTGTGATCAAGTTTCTGCAATACCTCGTCAAATTGCTCCATATTATAAATGTCAGCAGCGATCAAAGTTCTTTGGACGTCTGCTGGAAACTGACGTATTAATGCGGTAATTAATTCATTATCTGGCATCGGCGGATCTAAATGTTGTAGTTTAGAAAGCTGTCCAGAAAAGTACGTAGAGTATCGAGTAGGTTGTGACGTCGAGAATCTCTTTGAATATAATTCTGCTCTGACTTGCTGTTGGGTTTCCGGGGACCAAAACTTTTTTAATAACCCACGGGAAAACTCCTCAAAATTGGTGAGAGTGGATCTAAAAGCTCTAAACCAAAGAAGTGCGGGACCTTCCAAAAATTTCCCTATCACTCGGATCTGTCTTTCCTTAGGGATTTTGGAATCTTTTAGGTAATCACCTACTTCTCTCAAGAATTCTACGGGTGTCACAGAATCTCGCCCTGAAAATTTAGAAGGCTTATCCTCTACATTCTTGAATACAGTTATGGGGTTGGATTGAAATACTGTCCTGACCTCATCCTGTCTTTGACTAACAGTTTCTCTAGCTGCTCCTAGGTTTATCTGTATCTGTTCTTCTCCCCTTATACTTGGCATTTTCAACAGATGGTCAGACTGTTTCTCGTCCTTGATTTGGGTTTTCATAGCCTCAATTTCCTTATGGTTTTCTTCTGCCATTTTTCTAATTTCTTTGGTTTCCTTACAGTTCTCCTTGACATCAGTGGATATCTGGTTCATAACAGCCTCGTGACTTTTCAACGACCCTGTCACATCTGATATGTCCTTCTGAGTTGCTTGAATATCTTTGGAAATTACTTGAATATGGGATGACAAAGATTCCCTAATGGCCTTGACTCCCTCTTGGTTCTCCAGCTTGAGTGTGTCTTTAATCTCATCGGTAACTGTGGTTTTAATTTCAGTTTGTAATTCATTAATCACACCTTCTCTTATTTCTCCCACTATGAGTTCTTTGAATTGTTCTGTCAAACGTTGAACAACTAGAGTTGCCATCTCATTGCTCTCTTTCTTCACTCTGATTTCTAGGTTGATCATGTCTTCACCAACTTTCCTAAGACCATGTTCTATTCTATCAGCTAAGCTTTGGGATCTTAGATCGGCATCGCGAAATTTATCGTCCATTAAACTTGCGTTAGTGGCTAATGAAGTTTCGAGCTCATGTGTTTTTTTTGCGTAATTTAGTCATTTTACTCTCAAGTGACATTTTCAAGATTTCGGAATTCTCTTTAAATTTATTTTCCATAGAATTAAATTTACTATTTAAATTTTCTTTCAAGTTATCTTTTAACCTGCTTTCTAACAAATCGGAATTTTCCTTGAGTTTATCATCTAAACTTTCTTTCAAGTTATCTTTTAAAGAATCAGAATTTTCTTTAAGTTTCTTTTCCAAAGCCTCTGTATTTTCTTTCATAATGGCTGCTACACGCAGTCCAGCTTCCTTGGAACTCTCTTCCAAACTCCTCATCATCCTCATCATCTCTTCCATAATTTTCAATTATTATTCAAAACTTAGGGGTATACATGTTGGCAGACACAAGATTATAATTAGAACAAGAAATATGCATAGCTAATTGGAACACTCTAATAAAATGAGATTTGTCCTAATGTCGACGTGATGGAAAAACAAAATTCTCTACTTTTACGAATTACATTTACCACAATATCACAAGAAAAATAATCAAGGTCTCAAATATCCTCCAGCTGGGTTCTAATAATGCGTATGTCCAGTCATCGAACGTTTACTACTGAATTTACTTGACGCCCTAATGGTTAAGCCATTATCAAAAATAATCAAACCCATTCTAATTATTAACCCAGTTAAATTTTTAATTTTCCCCACTAATTGGGTTTCCTACTAATTTATTCATCCAAACCAGACATCTCTCAACTCCCAAAATATCTATATAAAAAAATTATCACAATTTAAATCGGCATGCGATTGACCGTGTCTAACTCGAGCCCCACGTTCGAAGCCATTTCTCTCTCTCTTATTTTATGTGCCCGTTTAGACCGGAGTCCGCACGACCACATATGCATTTTACCAAGAATCAGTCAGCACGAGAGTCAAAATATCCCGGGGCGCCAGATGGGTTAACTAATCGCAAAAACGACATCAAATGAAAAAAATGCTTTACTGATTTTTGGCTCAATGCAACAATAAGGATAGAAGGAGATTCAACTGGGCATAACACATCATGTAAAATTATCTCATTTTATTCTGAATTTAAAATTGACTGCAAAATAAAATGCTCAAAGCAGCATCATTCATGTGTGGCGACCCACATTACTATTTACACAATGTACAGAAATTTTCCAACACATTGGACAATTATCTTTGGAGACACAAGTCTGATTATCAGTCCTGTAGACTGTGTTCCAAAATTATATCCATTATTTATGATTAAATCCAGTTCAAATTTAATTGTCTTTACTGGAAATACTGTAGTTCACTGGTTGAATTTTTACATAATATTAACACTCGTAGAATAATTGTTCATAGAATTTTTAACTTTCACTTATTTTTACAGTTTCAAGAAATATTGTCAAAAAATATTATTATCTCTGAATCAACACAAATTATGTATACATATTAATAACAACATCTGAAAAGTATCTGACCCTTGAGCATAGCATCGAAGAACTGTGCGAAGCACAACCAAATTAATTGTTCTTCTGACATTTAAACGTTTCGAGAAGTGACTTGATTATGAACTTCAAGTTCTTAACAAAATATATGATTTCTGAATCATCAACTTGATCAATAAATTGTTGTACCATTCAACTATTCGATTTTCCACTTGGAATCATTATTAAGAAAAATATTTATATTTGTGGCCATTTTAGTAACTTTCACAACTTGCAATTCTTGAACAGAATGCGGAAATAAGAATTGTAGTTTCATAATAAATTCATTTAGTTCATGACACTAGGATTGAAAACATCCTTCAAATTATTCGTGGTTATAGAATTATTTTTAATTGGCAGTGGCCCATTCTATTATTTTTATAAGAACACAATATTCCAACAATAACGGCAAAGGTCTTCCTCTGAAGAAGAATAAAATACTATCATGACAAATCCGAGTTCTAGCAAAATCAAAGTCTTAATGGAATCCGTAAACAAGGTTGAAATAAGAACTGATGGTTTTTAAGAAATAACCTTTGGGTCATTCATACGACGCAATGTGTAGTTCCAATACTCCTTCTTTAACACTGAGTCATCGAACCTGCTATTTGATTGATGCTCAAATAAAAACCTCCTCATTCCTGCGACTTAAACATGCGCACCTGGGAATGGCATTTCAACTACTCCACACACATAAATTTTCTTCCCAAAATTTATACAATAAATCAAGCCTCTGCTTATTATCAACACTGGAAGATTTATAAACTTACAAGTTTATTTTATTTTACCATTCAGTTCAAATCGTGAAGTTACCACACTTATGATACTCTCTATTTCACTTTCGAATGTGTATCTACGTCATGACTTTATATAAATACAAAAATATCCTAATTGATACAAATATCATTTGCTTCCCGTTTCATGCCTCTCCGTGTTATCTGAAAAATATACTTTGCTCATTGCAAATATTAACTGTTCAACCAGAACTGTAATGTTGGTTGAATGCGGGCTTGCGCTAACCACTATCCTTCGGAAAATCACCTGTTCCAAACTAGAAATGATTAAACTACTTCATAAGCTCTCTCTCAATGAATGTGATTATTAGAAAATATAAGATCCAAGAATTATTTAGAAAAGTTGTGAAAATCTTTATTATTATTATTATTAGTGGATTATTATTATTATTAGTTATATTATTGTAAATGTGTTTAATTATTATTTCATTATGTGAGAATCCACATGTTCGATTCTTCGAATATGGATAAAATATCCATTTCTCAACAAAAATAATTATTAACTTTTACAGTTACCTCGGCTGATTACCGTGATTATCAAAAAAATATGAAACATTCAAATAAATGCTCGTTATGCTCGGTCATCGATCCTAAACTGTTCTGAGTGCTGAAAATACTCAGAATAACTCTAATATGTCTTGCGTAAATCATTGCAAGATTTAAATACGAAGAAAAACAAATGTGTTGGTCATCTGCAGAAAATGAGTTTGTTCCAATTAGCTAGGCATAATGTAAAAGTCAAATGTGGCTTACATTTCTCGTTGGTCTTGAAGCGTAGTGAACCTGGTCTATACCAGATTTATCCAGATACATGCCCTATTGGACACGCACGTCTAATCCTTGTATCGGCCGCCATTATGTACCCACAATCTGTCTAACACGACATAGTGGAAATATTTCTTGAAGTTTGAAGTAACTGCTGATCCATTTTAATATTGGCTTCAATTAAATCCATAGCAGTTCGCTTAAATGGGGTCAGATCTAAATGATCTATTCTCAAATACGTCAGTTGTAACATAACTCACGGTAATCTTTTCAGTACAAGAAAACACTGACAGTCTAAATCAATCAACGGCTGTTCTGAAGATCGTTCCCTGGGCATGGTATATCACCATCTATCATGCGCGAAGCAACTTATAGTTTCCCTTTGTCGGCTAATGAACAACACCGTGATAGACTGGCCTTCAATATACTGAAAGATCGGAGTGGTTATCAAGTTACAATTTATGAAACTGACTAAATTGGATTAAAATATCCAAGTATTGAATTATTATTACTGGACTGCGACAAAGTACTTTCTAGACAAAGTCTAGCATATGTCCATATAGAAATAAAGTATTTCACCAGTGTCCGTAGAAAAATAACAATCACCTTAGTGATTCCCTCTACCGGAAACTTACTATGTTCCACATGTATCGTAACACTTTTGTGACTATCACAATTTAAAGATATCTTCTGCGTAGATCCGGCAACCGTGTGCCTTGGCTCAACGTAGCAGCAGCACCTTGTCATGCAAGAGCTTGGTTCGAAGTGAGCTGATGATGCTTGGGCCGGTCGGCTTTTATTCAAAACGGTCGGGTCCACGCTGGATCACGTTGAAATCTGGAAATCCTCATATCTCCGGTGTCTCTGGTCCGATTCACTTGAGACTAAGTGCATTCTCTTTCATTTGGCCGTGCCAGTAATCTGATCCAAGACTCAAGTCTCTACTCCATGGCTAACTATTTAATCAACAAATAGTCTCGACCTCTGCTACTACTCGCTACGTCACTTAACATGCTCTTGGCTGCACAAAGTTTCCATTCCTTTCTAGAAGTAATGGAGCGCGATATTCAAATATCTCAACTTTCAAAAGCGGCTGTAGCCTTTTCCTTGATATCTAGGTGTCTGAATCTTGGAATACCCATTCCTAGAGTTGGGCACAGTACTATGTACTTTTTTCTGGAATAAACCTAGGCCGGTATGCGCGGCAGTATTAAAGGTGCCGGGTCGTCTTCAATAGACCGGGCAGCGTTTAGTTCGAATGGCTTTTTAGTCCACGCGTGGCGAAGACAGTTCCACGGTCTTTAATAGTTGTAGAGCCTCCTGTATTCAATAACATACATTCTTATCTAGATTTGGCAACGTCACACAAATAAACATTGCACTGACCTTAGAGAGCACATAGGAACAAAGGGGGGGGGGGGAGAAAGGAAAATCCAGTTTCGTCCAGTTAACACCTGGGTTCAGTCGACCACAACTGGTGCTAGAGTGAACACGAAACTGCTCGAAGTTCCAGCCAGGAAGACAACCGGATAAGTATCAACCTGTATTATTACAGTATAACCATAGTTGATTTTTTACCCCAAACAGACAAACTCCGGATTTCTATCACCATTTTAGCATTTCACCTAACATTAGATATGCTACATTTAGCATACACCGACAGTTGCATTACCAATACTGCAACTAAATAATTGTACATATTGTAAATATTTTTCACCTTTATTCTCAAACATAGATTTTTGTGTTTTCTAAGATTGAACATTTATTATGAGGATGCCAAACTATATATACAGAACAATACAGATCAGTGCGCCGCAATAACGGCTCTGGTCGCTCGAGTAATCGATAACTGAGTCTCTGGTGGTTTGTATGATGTGTTACCAACTATTGAGGATGAAATTTCTTTAAAACATACATTTCTGAGGGTTCGAATACACAACATTTCCTCCCTCTTTTAAAATTGAACTTATGTCTATGGTGAAAATCTTAATGGTGGGCGGCGTTTGCGTGTAGACATGCGCGGTATTACTGGAGTAGCTGGTGTTGGTGCTCGGTTTCCACGGATCACTTGTGGCATCCTCTCGGGTGGTACTGCGGTAGCTGGTGCTGGGAAGAACCGAACACGTCGTGGCCTAGGTGGAATTTCGGTAGGTTCATCGCTGGTCGGTTCCTGGTTCTCTGTGTTTGGCCGTATTCCTGGAAATGGCCTAATTTGGTCGATGTGGCGCTTTATTCGTTTCTCCCGGTAGTTGATATCATAGTGAAGATCTCCAATGCGGGCTGCGATGGTACCGGGGAGCCACTTGTCCAGGTTCGGGTTGCCAGAGAGGAAGTAGACTGACTGACCCGCTTCGAAGGTGCGAAATGTAGAGTCCATTTCTGTTTCTCGCAGACTCTAGTGCGAACGTCTTCGGGTCTCGCCAGGTTGAGACGTGCCCGAAGTTCTCGTCCCAGGAATAGTTGAGATGGAGATTGTCCGGTGGTAGAGTGCGGCGCTCTTCGAAATTGGTGAAGGAACTCGTTCAGGTTTGTCTGCTGAGTTCCTTTGGTTGTTTTCATCGCGTGGAGGGCATCCTTCACCGTTTGGACATACCGTTCTGCTTGGCCATTAGTTGATGGATGGTATGGTGCTGTAAGCTTGTAGTACTTCACACCACTGTTCTGCAGGAAGGCCTTGAATTCTTCTGAGACGAACTGCCTGCCATTTTCTGAAACGACGGTGACTGGGGTGCCCTGTGCTGTGAACAGGTCATCCATCAGGGAGATTGTTGCTGCAGCTGTCGTGGTGGTTGTTGTTTTGACCTCGAGCCACTTGCTGTAGGCGTCTACATCAATCAGAAGCATGCTGTCAGCTACTGGGCCCGCGTAGTCGATGTGAATGCGTTCCCACGGTGCCTTCGAGTACTCCCAGTGATGCTCGCGGAACTTGGGTGGAGCGTGCGCATGTAGTGCAGGACTTTGCGAGCTTCTCGATGTCGGAGTCGATGCCTGGCCAAAACACAAAGGAACGTGCCATTCCCTTAATTTTGACGATCCCCAGGTGAGCTGCATGGAGGTCGTTTAGGATAGCATCTCGCAGTGCAGGTGGAACCACTACTCTGTGCTCGAACATCAAGCAGTTGGCGGCGAGCGTGTATTTTACCCCGGGTGCCTTGAAGTCGTGGCGGGTGAGATCTTGGCCTCCTTCCAGAAGTTTGACAATTCTTCCGAGATCAGGGTCCTTCCTCGTCTCTCGTGCAATGGCTTCGGATTTGACGGGTAACTGCTGCGTCTGGTGAACCGTAAAAAAATCAAAGTCGTCGTAATCCTCCGTTTCCTCCCTCTGTTGCAAGATTGAGTTTTGAATCTTGTTGACGGTCGATGGTAACGGTGCTCTAGAGCAGTAGTCAGCGTTGGCGTTTTGCTTCGATGTTTTAAAAACCACAGTGTAGTTAAAGTGTGCGAGGTAGTCGGCATAATTGGCCATGCGACTAATGCACAGGACTGGTAGCGACTTCTCTGGATGTAGGATCTGCGTCAGGGGCTTGTGATCCGTGACTAGCGTGAAGTGTCGAGCGTACAGATAGTTGAAAAACTTTTGTACTGCCCAAACGATGGCGAGCGCTTCCTTGTTGATCTGGGGGTACCTTTGCTCCGTACATGACATAGTCCGACTAGCATATGCGATAGGCCGTTCTAGTCCGTTGCTGAGCCGGTGAGACAGCACTGCGCCGAAACCGGTTTTGCTGGCGTCCGTTGCCAGCAAAAGTGGTAGTGTTGGATCGTACTGCATAAGGACCTGCGGTGAGGTTAGAGCGTCCTTGATGTCCTGGTAGGCCGTGTCGACGTCTGGTGTCCATATGAGAGGATCCTTCAACAGCATGTCTCTGAGTGGCCGATCTCTCGTTGACAGGTTATGGATGAAGGCACTGTAGTATGTCGCTTTACCCAAAAACAGCTGTAGTTCTTCTGGAGTCGTTGGTTTCGGCGCATCCCGTACGGCTTGGATGTGCGAATCAGACTTATGAATGCCTGAAGCATCGATCTTGTGGCCAAGAGCTTCCAGGACAGGTTCTGCAAAGCTGCATTTTGCTCGGTTGAGCTTGAGACCGTGTTGGCGAAAGCGCTCTAGTACCACGGTGAGGGCCTCCATCAGTTTGCCAAAACTATCGGCAAAAACAATGGTATCGTCGAAGAAACTCACAACATTTGGGAGTTTCTGCAAAACCGTGTCCATTCGCCGTTGCCAGATAGCGGGGATGTTGGCTGCTCCGTAGACAGCACGAGTTGGACGGATCAGGCCATGGGTTGGAGTGTTGAGCGTGAGGGCTTGGCTAAACCCATCATCGACCTCGAGATGAGTGTATGCGTCTGTGACGTCCAGGTGACAGAAGAGGGTGGCACCACGCAATTGGTTGAACAAGTATTCCACTTTCGGAATCGGGTGTTCATCAATGATGATCCGCGGGTTGAGAGTATGTTTGTAGTTTCCCGTGATTCTCAACTTGCCGTTCTTCTTCACAACGACATGAGTTGTTGACGCCCACTCTGAGTAGTCTACCCTCTTGTAGAAACCAGATGCGATTTTTGCGTCGATTTCTTTGACATAGGCATCTCGCAGGGCTACAGGAATGTCACGTGCTCGGGAGAAGATTGGGGTGGCGCCATCCTTCAGGTGCATCTTCACTGGTGGGCCTGACAGCTTCCCGGGGGTATCACTGAAGACATCATGGTAGCGGTTGAGGGTGGCATCAAGTTCCTTTTGCTGGTCCAAGGACAGAGACTGTTTGACGGAGAGTTGGTGGAACGGTTCTGGTTTTCCAAAAAGCTGCTCGAAATTGATCTCTTGTACAAACTCAGAGATCCACTCTTGACCAAGGAGTGTCTCAAATCCATCGTCGACGATGTAGAGGTCGAGGTTCCTGGAGATGGTGCCAGTGGTGGCGGTGACTGGTGTCTTCCCGATGCAGTTAATACGGTGGCCAGAGTAGCTCGCAAAAATACGATCAACCTTCTGTAAAACACAATTTGGTTTGATCATACCTAACCTCAGTTTACTCATCATCGAACAGGGGGCGCCGGTGTCGACTTCCATCTTGACGGTGGTTCCCTCTATGATGACATCTAACAACTGCTTTCCTGGAGACTGCATTGTTCCGATGACCTCAACTTTGTTGAAATGATGTATGACATCAACGCTGTCAGCTGGTTGTTCTCCTTCGGTCACGTGATTTGTATTCCGCTGCTTTGGTTTGGACCTACAAACTTTAGCAATGTGACCTCTCTTGCCACATGTCCGGCATTCAGCGTTGGGGAAGCTGCACTGACTGCGTGGATGTTCCCCACCACACCCAGCGCACAACGATTGGTTACTTGATGTTCCCTGATTTGCTGGATGCAATCCTTGTTGAGGCCTTGATTGGTCGGATTTCTGTTGACAATTGGTCGATATCCCACGTTGCCATTGGTTGCCACCCCTCCGCGACTGTGGCTTTTCTAAGCCTATCCGATTGGTTGAATCGGATTTTGAGGTTATATTCGAATTCTTAACCTCGTCAGCAGTATTCCGGGTGGCTTCGAGTGCGCAGGCTATCTCGTACGCAGCAGTGAAGCTCTCCCGTTTCTTGGCAATAATTTCGTCACACATGTCGCTCGATTCCAAACCTTTAAGCAGTTGCTCAATTAGCATGCGGTCTAAAAATTCTCCTTACTCACAGTGTGTTGCTGTTTGTCTTAATCTGAGAGTGAAGCTGGCGATCGTCTCCCCTGCTCTCTGCATGACGTTCCGGAATTTTATGCTCTCTGCATATTTGTTACGGCTGGCGTCGAAATGGTTCGACAATCTTGACTGGATTTCGCTGTATGAGAGAGTTTCCGTGTCGACGGGGCTTACTAGAATCTTCAAAGCTTCGTTAAGTTCGGCGCCCATGTAGACACGTGCGTACTGCGCGTGTTCGTTTTCCGGGACCTTACTCAGACCGAGCGCCCATGTGAACCGTGTGAAGTAGTCCCCTATGGTGGTCCCATCGGCGGCGTGGTATGCTGACATTGAGAATTGTGGTGGTCTAGGCCGTCCCGGTGACATCGGCTCATTCCCGATGCCGCCTCGCGTGGTGGATTCCCTGATAGCGCTAGCAATAATCCCAGAAAGCGTCTGAAGAAGTTCTGTGGATATTCCTTCTGCCATGATGAAGGGAGATGCTTCACTGATACACTAACCTGGGTGGAGTTGAATTTCGTTCGGTAGCACGTTTCGCACAAGTTTCACGGCGTGCAGTTGAACTTCGGCACCGTACACATTATTTATCAATCCTACTTCTGACACCACTTTTGTGTTTTCTAAGATTGAACATTTATTATGAGGAAGCCAAACAATATATACAGAACAATACAGATCAGTGCGCCGCAATAACGGCTCTGGTCGCTCGAGTAATCGATAACTGAGTCTCTGGTGGTTTGTATGTGTTACCAACTATTGAGGATGAAATTTCTTTAAAACATACATTTCTGAGGGTTCGAATACACAACATAGATGCTATAGCCTAAGTGTAATGGATCTGATGATGATCGCTTGACGATCGAAACTGGTCATCCTAGTGTATTTATTAATCTCATGTAATTTATTTCAGGATTAGGGCATAACCCAGCTCTTTTTGGGTACATTCGTGTTGACCGACTGAAAAGCACCGAACGTTTGTAGCCATATTATAGTTGTTACGAAGTGGAGGATGATTTTCTACTCATGGCAGGCAGCACTCTAATCTATCATCTTCATTTGTCCTTACTCTATCCAAGAAATGTTGATGAACAGTCTCTTGCAACTGTAGCTTACTTTTCTTCTCAGCAGGGTCCAGTATGCCAAGTGTATCCAGTCCACAAATCTTTAATGGTTGCTTCCTTGGTTAGCATGCTTGACACTACAATGGCTAGACTCTCATTACTGTGGAGGATACCTGGAACTTTCCCTGACATTGTTCATCACCGTCTGCTATGCTCTAACGACTCCCCACTTCACTCCAAACAGCGAACATGCAGGAGTACTAAAATGCTCCACCACTTACCTCGCAGCGCTAGCAAGCTGATACTCCAGTCGCTCGTATCTGTTGTTGTCATCTAAACTCGATGAATCTTCCGACTTGTTGGCTTTGTGTTCAGATATTTAACATGTTCAAATCGCTCTGTCATTTCACACGCGATCTTATCAATAAATGCTGGTATTGCAATTTTGCAAATCAACTTACTTAGCACATCCTTGTGGCCGCTGTCCGACGATGATTCGCATATCATCGAGGGGGACTTACTCAAAGCAGGCAGAACAATTGCAGTCACGTGTTCACATATTCGGGTGGACATAAACTTTGCAACAGCACACACGAACTGAAAAATTGTTGTCATAATCCACACCAGTTGTTCACTCGGATAATGCAGCTTATCAGAAGTGTCCCTCTTGTAAATTAAATCCATCAGTGGGGAGCTAAATTTCCTTCTTCCAACCAGCTGATAACATAGTTCACACTGAATTTCCTTTTGAACTTGTTGCACTATAAATCCTCCGATGTACGCCATCGAGGCTTGTTCCATTGTGACAAATCCAAGACCTGAAAGTTTATGTAATTAATAAATGCGTTCAAATGATGTTTTAATGTAATAAAATATTTATAATAAATGCTGTAAAATTTCGACTTACGTGGTGGTTCACTGAGGTTGTTTAATATACTCTTGACTGAATCAGGAATAGAAGTTTGCTCTATCTCAGGTCTCTGCAGGTCCTCACTGGAGATAACCATGTTCGTTAGGCCTTCTTTGTTTCTTCGTGCATGGGATGAGAGGGAATAAAAGCCGGTTTTCAATATTCGGTTCAAGCTGTATATTACAGCCCTACAATCTAGCATGTCATTGCTTCCCAAGATATGTCTCAATTTGCTAAAGAAGTTCTCTATGGGGTCACTGTTGAATGTCCTTGTCACTACGAAATGAAATCCAGAAGACAGAAGATAACGTACACACAGAACAGTCGAAGAAGTAGTCAGTAGAATAGCTTCATAAGTTTCTTTACTCAAAAATCACATGGCCTTTTCATGACTCGATTTCTTGATCTTAGCTAGATACGACGGAAATTCCTCTTCTAACCATAAAAGTCTATCGTCGCTCATGTCGAAGAAATGCAGTTTGTCGCGATGTTGACTAAGGTTTGTACTACTTACATCGTGAATTCCAAACCATTTCTTAATTACTTAAAAAAAAAGTAATAGTTGCACTGCAGTTCTGAAAGACTTGTGCTTTAAAATGAGAAGAATTGTCCTTCAGGCATTCCAAAGCAGTTATGACTTCCGTAGAAAATACTTCTTTTGCCCTTTTTACGTTCATTTTCTCAAAGTTGGTCGGTGCAACATGCTTTATTGTAAGGAAGGGGACGGGTTTGATTATTTCCTTGGACTGCAGTTTATATAAATTTTCTACATACTCTCCAGTTATTTCTTCATGTCCATCTGTATGGTCTTTTCAAGGAGACTGTTTCTTACATTCTTTAAAATGTGACACTGATAGAAAGCCAGAAATAAAGGCCTGTTTTGATTTTCAGGATGGCATATCTGTGGCTTCATTTCTTTTCCACTCGACAGTCTTCTCATCATATTTACATTAGTTTTATGACTGTCAGTAACTAATCTTAAAATCACAAAGCCACAAGTTTCCACCTCTTTTATTACTGACAGAGTTAGAGTGTAAAGTTCCAATCCCGAAAGTCGTTTAGAGAAGAAATATGCTGCAGGAATTCTGTAAGTGGTAGATAAGCCCCATATCAGGAAGCACAGTAGGTTGTTTGCAAGAACCGTCCGATTTTCTTTTGCAACTGACGGGTTGGAACTGTTTTCACACCTGAGAGCTTCGGCATGAGTAGAGGTGTCCTGTCGACCGAAAAGTGTGTCGAGTTTCTTGTCGTACTGCAATTGCTGCTTGATTGACATCTCATCAATAATTAGAGAGCACATTTTTTCGACTTCGATCAGCCTTTCAGACTCTAGCAGAAGCCTGTTTTTCACTAAGTCTGTTACTCCTGTTTCACATGAAGTGTCCCCTATGTAACGGCTAAGTGTGCTCTTCGATGGTAATTTAAATTAATTAATTCTGGCGAAATTGTATCTCTTAGGTGAAATGAATTCCCATATTACACATTGCTTTACTGAATCTTCTGTCCATCTGGGTGATTTCTTGTTATAGTTTACAATTTGCTCTAAAATTAATGGACATTTGGAATTGGAAGGGTCACGCTCGTTAATATTTAGTATAGATTGTAAAGATGCATGGTTTTGATTATCATACTGGTGCAGTTGTCTCTTTTGGGATTGTAGTTCCATTTCCAATTTTTTATTTTTATTATTGGCACGCCACAGTTTTGCTCTAAGTGAAGATAAATGTCTTCCAGCGTCAGAGAATTTATTACATGCGTGACTATCTGTCTGAACTTCCACAGACTTGTTACCATGACCTCGCAATGCAGAAACTTGGCCATCGTAAGGGATATCAACTGATTCAACTCCCTTAGTTAAATAGGTCACGTTGGCTATGGGCGTGACGTCATTACTATCGCGAAAATTTCCCACGGTATCGTTATTTCGCTTTCTTTTCTTACCATGGTTTCCGTCATATTTCATGAGTTTTCTTCTCTCTAATGTTGGTGTCGGTGCAGGATAATCTTCGAATACCGCGGGGAAGACACTGTCCTTCAATTTCTTTATTTTCAGCCCTGGGCGATAATCAGACTCAAGAAAATGCCGCCCACATACGTGAGAAGCTTTTGACTCAAAATTCGGCACAAAATTGTCTCGAGAAATATTGTTAAGCCATTTCTGTCTTAATTCTACATCACACGGGAATTCATGAAACGAAATGCCTTTTACTTTCCCGCTCTTACTCTTGCAGTATGGAACACAACAGTATACCATCGTGGCTAACAATCACCTACGACAATTAAAAGTATTACTTCTCTTCGACATGATTATCAGCTATCACAATACAGAATACTGATGCATGTTCTAGAGACTATACATAACAAGATAATACGTCGGCACAACATAAGATAGGTATTTAAATTAAATAAACATACCTGTCTGTATATTCCATAGGCATGACAAAATTATGAAGTCGTAGTGAAAATGCTGTAACTACTGTAAGTAACACAAAATATCAACACTTAGTGAACACCACTGCACTTCTCACATTACACAACTCAAGTGACAAATAACAAAGGTGTTAGATATTAAAATTAGAGACGTAAGCGGAATATTGCGCGCTTGGACAAGCTCACAATCGGTTCAGCTTAGCAGCGCTCCTGTCGGCAAGATCGTCAAGTAGGTGATGTTCGCTGCTTAGCACACAACTCGCGCTGAATGGGAAGGCGTTAGCGCATAGCAGACGGCGATGCATTGTCCAACCAAATATTGTCTCCATCGCTACTAGTCCCGAATTAAGTTGAACTTTTCTGCCAGTCCAAAGTTTAGCAGCATAATCGGCTCCGACCAACATTTCAATATCTGCTGAAGAGCCAACATCACTTAATTCAATGTCATGCTAAACAAGTTCCTCTATCCAAGGCCCATCAATAACAGAAGAAATATGTCCACAAATCTTCTGTTGACCAAGTACATCAAAATGACAATGGTATGACTTGTCCAATTTAGAAAGGTAAAGTGTGAATACATCATGTTGCACCACTCCAGTTGTTGTTCCTCCAAAAAGTGCATGCTGAATTAATTCCTGAGAGCGTGGAACATACCCCATTTCAGCAGCAGTACTAGCCAATATATATGAACGGTGGGACGCTGAGTCAATCTAAAAAGTCTCGCCTTACGTATTAGATAATTGTTGCCCAACACATAAACTACCAGCGTTTGCATCAGGACATTGCAATGATTTCCTACTGCTGCAAGGACCTCGTCTTTACAAGCATTACCGGTACCCGGTAACTTATTTTGGGTAATTGGTGGATGAACTTCAGCCCTTTTCCTATGTCGCTCTGTCTGTATCTCTCCGCGCATTAATGCAGAATGCCCCTTTCCACAGACAATACACTTGGGACGATTCCTACATTTCTTAGCAAGGTGACCAACTAGCAAACAGCAGAAACAAGCCCTACTTTTCTCTATCACTTGTTTTCTGTCTAGTAAAGACAAGTCCTGAGCTTTAATACAGTCCAGAAGATTGTGACTAGAAGAACAAAATATACATTTCTTAATATCTTTATAGGCGGTGAACAACCCTGTGGCAGTAGGGATTTCATTTGAGACAGATGTGGGTTGATTCCCTCCACCTTTTGCTTCATGCTTCGTGTCTTTCCTTCTAGATTTATCTGCATCTCTAAGACCGAAACCTCACATTCCCATAGAAATTCTTTGTTCACTTTCTACCTCAGATCTTAAAAATTCCATGAGTTGTGTTAGCCGCCCCCTTCCCATGTCTCCACTGGGTGCATTGGCCTCTCATGCATGTGAAGATAGATATCTTTGCCATGCTCTTAAAAGTTCTTCTGGCAAACAAGATTTCATAATCGGAAAAAGCATTGCTTCACACTTATCAGTGGTAACCTTTAAAGATTCCAGAGCTCTTAAATAACTTTCAAGCCGATCATACAATGAGCATAAAGTCATAGGTACCGAAAGAAGGATTACTAGCTTGCAGTACGAGCCTAAGGGCCAGTTGTTCCATCTCCTTTTATACGTCATGCAAACTCCTGTTGTGTAACAGCCTGTTCGTTACTAACCGTCTGTTGGTATTTTGTATGTTGCACCAGCTATTTAAAACAAGTTTTGTCTAACAAACCACCGCACCTTATAGTAGGCCATGATCGAGAATGTTTTCAGCTGTTGGCAAGAGAAACTCTATCATCTGATCAGTAAAAGTAAGGTAAAACTAAGGAGTAAAGAATACTATAATGATCGCTTATTTATTATATGACGTAAATATACCGACAACGAAGATACACGAAACAACATTTTAGATAATTTTGTCATCAATTTTTACGAACTTCGAACGGGAATTTTCATAAAGGACAAATCTGTGTAGGCTATACGTGATTCTAATGCTGTTACTGGTCACCATGGCCACTACACTACAGACAATGTTCGCCCCTAACTGCAATCCGAGAGTATGAGGCTAAATACACCCAGTTCCAACTATCATAATAAGATTAAAACTTATCGTGGAAAAATCGAACCCAGGCCGAATGGAACACTACCATACTTACTGCTAGGCCATGACAGTGATCTTTTTAGCCTCGAATACAAATGCTCAAAAACAATTAGGTTATAAAATATGTATGTACCAGAAAATGCGTTTTGGAAGCATTCATTTGGAGTATAGCACTCCCTGAAATAATATCAGTCTTAGTGCAGACCTTTGAAAGCAATACCCATAAGCGACCCGTGTTGTAAAATCATTGATACGGCTTCGGTGGCGTAGTTGGTAGCATGCTGAGCTTCTATGGCCGAGTTTGCGGGTTCAAATCCGGCCGAAGTCGTCGGATTTTTAAGAGCGTTAAAAATCCCTCAATATGCTTTCCTTCGGAGGGGAAGTAAAGCCGGCGGGCCCATTTCATAGGTTTTTGGCATGTAAAAGAACCTTCCACTAACTCTATTTGTGTGAAGCTCAATGTGTAGGCGAGATTTGATTAGGGCTCAATTAGATTCCAACGTTCATCGCCAGTTGTGGGGCATCTAGTAGCCACGTTTGCAGCTAGGTGTCGTTGACAGTAGCATTTGGTAGCAAAAACAAAAATCATCGGCAGTCCTTACCTGAATTACAGATAACACACACTAATACAGTCATCACAATTAACACCGGTTATCAGAAAAGTTCTACACACACCCTAAGTACACGAGGCTACATGACCGCGTTGTCGCAGCTCCTAAACTGAGGAACCAACCAACCAAAATCGTTGAGCCCACCGGCTTGGTTCAAGTCTTCAAATTTAACATAACTTGGGAGGCTTCCATCTTTACAATACATCTTTACCTCACCAGAATGAGAGTGGGATGAATTTCTCTTTCAAATTTAATAAACAAAGTAACTTGTTATTTACGCCCTTATCAACTTCAAAATATGTAGTGTCCATTCTATAATTGTCTTGTGGTGTCACCGTTTGTTACCGTGTGGAATTTTGATGCCTCTGGCAATATTTCTTGAATACCCCTGCTATCTTGACAGGTATGAGAATATTTCTCAACCATCCAATAACACCGGCCACTGATTTAAAATGCCAGTGGCCTCAATACTAAGGATATATGGTATATATCTGCCTTATGTGGAAGATGTTATTGCATACACGACACAATAACAGTAAGCGCACTACCAACACTCTTTAGATCATTTGCATTACCATAAAAATATGGAATGAACTTGATGGACAATGATGAATTAAATACAAAACTCATTTCACTATTTATGTTCTAAACGTTTTTGACCCACCCTACTGTACATAGAGAAATATCCACAAAACCAAACGTGATTAACAACTCCATTAAAAGTACAATAGTATGACTTACCTTGTCATTACCGGTACTCAGATTCTTGTATTTGTTCTATGAGAGGACATAAATTTAAAAAGTTCACAAGGAAATATAAATGTCAAAAGGCCGGCATCAATAATATCTCATTTTTGCATATGGAGATCAGGAAGAAATAAAGGAACACCCCACTGGAAATTGTTTTTTTTTTACCCTTTTAAGTAAACACTCAACAACAACAAAAAACAATTTTTCTGGGAAACAATAATTTTATTCACTTCTATAGTAGGCTAAATTTACAACACTCATCATAAGATGTTCAGTTGCACATTTGCATTCAATAGGAAAGTGCATAGGGAAGATGCCCCCTACATTTTAACGAAGTGTATAAATTTGCTCTTTAACGGAGAAACGTTAGACAAATTTTCTATCTTCAATTAGCCAAAGTTGATATGGCTTTTGACCTTATTATCAGATTTATGGGGGAAAGTGGAGCAGGTTAATTACTGACAAGTGATTATTTGAGTTTAAAAACAAAATATCTTATCTTACAATTTGAAAGCAAATTAGTGTATTTTTTAATGTTTAACTTATATTTGGTTCCTATCCACTAAGTATAACTCTGTGTTAAAGGAATGTATGTCCTTGACGTCCACCCATCAAAACAGCAAACACCAGTGATGCACTTAATATTCGAATCTAGATCACAAAGCAAAAGAAATGTATTTCTTCAGCTTTCTCTAGGTCTTGTGAAAGATACACGAGATGTCAAGCTTGAACAGGAGATATTTGGGTTTACCACCAGATAGCAATAATCCAATGGTGGTTCTGTAACAAAACACAAATTATTAGGCAGGAGAAAGAGAAGCTAGGGGCAGTTAACACTTACTTATAGCTAAGCGGTTCACTCTAGTAACAAGAAGGCAATAAAATCTGATGGCATGCATAAGGAAAATTAGCTGCAAATGACTTCTGAAACAGTAGTGTACATAGTGATACAGATTTCACTTAGTGGCTGCAGCAGTCAGAGTGGTTGTGGTAGTAACAGTGTTAGCCAAACAGCATGGCAAGATATCTTGACAAGGAGACGTTCCCAATAGATTAAACGTGGTGTAACTTTTAACTAAGTTCGGCTTATAGCAACCATATCTCACATCAGCACTATCAATTGCCTGACGTTGCCACTCAAGGCCTATTCCCCCACTGTGCAACTACAACATATTTTCAATGGAATAACTGTTTCTATGCGCAAATAGATGTAGAAGCTATGGGTAGTCCTATAAGTCCGCTCTACAGAACGCTACAAAAGAGAGGACACAACTTGATTCAGTTTCGTAGACGACAAATTCCTGATATAGAAACTCGGAAAAGTAGCTCTGGCAGAATTCCTCGGTCTTATAAGCATAATCCACGACAATACTCAATAGGGATAACCTGAACTAGCACCAACAGATAGCGCACAGGTACTATGTGGGATCATTTTGCTCTTTAGTTCAAATAACATTTGCAAATAACACACAATCAGCTGTTACACACGCTTAAGAATGAACATTCATTGTATTATCAAATTTTTATTCTTCAAATACGATGCGTATCGAATGCCAAGGGAAGGCAAATAATTGAAGTCCCACATGGAACAGCCATGACATCTGTCGGAAAAGTTTCGCATTAGATATTCCTATTCACCATGAAACTAGAATCGAACCGTTGCTTTCCATGACATAACGTGTCGGTAGTCAGGAACCAAGACCGCAGCCTGTCACACAAGGTCTATTGGAAGCCTGCCCTCATAGACATATTTACACAACGATCCAACCACCACCCCAGTCACAACAGAGGAGTTATCAAAACGCTCATATACAAAGCTAAACGCCTATCGCAAGAATACAACCTATGACTGGCTATGTGGCCTAGCAGTACCGTTCTTGCCTGCTGTGCTCAAGGTTGCGTGATTGAATCCAGACACAGGTGCGGAAATGCAAGGGAGACTTGTCAGTAGATTTACTGGCACATTAAAGATCCCCTTCAGGGCAAAATTCCAGCACCCCGGCATCTCTAAAAGATGCAGTGGTTAAAAGGAACGTAAAATCAAAATCATTATTATTAAAATAACCTACAGGGGGAAATAGAAGTTGTTTATTTTAGGCGCTGTGACATCGCGGTCATATAGCCCCGTGTATTTGTGTGTGTGGAATTTCTATAATAACATGTGCTATTGTGAAGGCTGCAATACTGTGCGTATTTGTAAATTGGGGATAAGAATGGTACGGAGGTGGCCGTAGCCGTAAGTCAGGAACCATACCAGCATTTGCCTGGAGTAGAAGTGGGGAATCCACCGAAAACCACTTCCAGGATGGCTGAGTGTACACCGTTGCAGCCCTCACACAAACACAAACCTTACCTGTGGGTTTACGCCCCACACCCCCTTGCATGTAGCACAAGCAGTAATTTCATCCAAACAGGGATCTAACCTGGCAGTGGGCAATGGTTTCGACCACACAGTGATCTAACCTGGCAGTGGGCAATGGTTTCGACCAAACAGTGATCTAACCTGGCAGTGGGCAATGGTTTCGACCAAATAGTGATCTAACCTGGCAGTGGGCAATGGTTTCGACCACATAGTGATCTAACCTGGCAGTGGGTAATGGTTTCGACCAAACAGTGATCTAACCTGGCAGTGGGCAATGGTTTCGACCAGACAGTGGTATAACCTAGCAGCGGGTAATGTGTTATAGACATTGGAGGAGTAAACTATATCATTTCCAGATCTATTTTGAATCACTACATAAGGTATTTATGGCTAATTTCAGTACTTAAGAAAATGTTATCGTGGGTTCTTGTCTCCTTCACTGTTACTTATAAATCAGTTAGATAGATAGTTTTATTATTTCCATTTGATCAAATACATGTATACAATACATTTTTGATATAGGACACGTCAGAATTTACATCTATAAAGTAAAAGTACTAATAGGTATATACAGTAATACTAATACTATAACTATATATAACTTATTATAATAACAGATCTTAAGAGATACAATCTTATTGGACAACTATTTACACCTTATTCTATTATCATAATATGAAAATTTAATTCTATAAATACAACAACTTACAGCTAGGTATTACAATTAAAATAGAAAAGTAAAATATAATTATTGATTTCATAGTTTCTATACACTAAGATATTCAACTACTGAGTAAAAACAATGGCACTGCAGATAAGCTTTCAACATTCTATCAAAGGTTTTTATATTTGGGGCAAGTTTTATATACTGGGGTAGTTTATTGTATAATTTAACTCCTGTGTGATAAGTTCCTTTTTGATATATGCTTGTGTGTGTGTGAAATATGAATGTTTTGGTTTTGTCTTGTGTTATGCCTATGAACATCATTGTTTGTTTTAAGAAAAACATCCTTATTCATTAAATTCTTTTTACAAAACATAATACTTTCAAAGATATATATGCAGGGCAGAGGGAGAATGTTTAAATCTTTAAACAGAGGTCTACATGATTCTCTAGTGTTTACATTTGCCATAATTCTAATCACCCTCTTTTGTATCCTAAACGTACTTAGTACATCTGGCGACATACCCCAAAATATGACCCCATATCTTAAGTATGAATGGAAATAAGCAAAATAAGTATTTCTTAATGTGTGCATGCTAGTGCAGGTTTTCAAAATACGTAACGCAAAGCACATCAAGTTCAGTTTAGTATTCAGATATTGTATATGTTTATTCAATTTCAAGTCATGTTGTATCCATAGTCCTAAAAACTTTGTTTCTGATTTATTTTCTATTTGATGACCATTTAATGTTATATTGGGCTTCGCAGGATTCCTATTCTGCATAGTGTGGAAATTTAGACATACTGTTTTTTATAGTTGATTATGAGGCGATTATATTGTGACCATTTGGTTAACTCTCCTGTAACGGAGTCAGCAGACTGCTGTATGACCTGTTTAGTTTCACTTTTTATTACGAGTGTTGTATCGTCCGCAAACAAAATTTCCTTATATTAATGAACGTTCTGTGTTATATCATTGATATATAGAAGAAAGAGTAGTGGGCCTAAAACCAATCCCTGGGGTACTCCAAATTTAATAATTCCCTCATTGGACAATGTTTCATTAAGTAATTTGGTTCCATCATCCTTGTGTCTCAAGCTTACTATTGGTTTACGCCTTGTTAAGTAAGACT
This sequence comes from Meconema thalassinum, assembly GCA_946902985.2. Classification (NCBI taxonomy): domain Eukaryota; kingdom Metazoa; phylum Arthropoda; class Insecta; order Orthoptera; family Tettigoniidae; genus Meconema; species Meconema thalassinum. The sequence goes on from OX336389.2 coordinate 971,796,936, forward strand.
ATCCATTTATTAGCTAGACCTCTAATACCATATTGATTTAGTTTTGTAAGGAAGATTTTATGGTCAACAACATCAATTGCTTTCGATAAATCCATGTTCCTTATTGTCAATTAATTTCAGTATACTATTAATACATTCATAAATTGCTGTCTGTGTAGATTTTTCCGTTCTGAATCCATGTTGTGAGTTTGATAATATTTAATTTTTTTCTATAAAACTTATCAGTCTCTTATACATGATTTTTCCCAGAATTTTTGCAATACCAGTTGGTAATGTAATAGGACGATAGTTATCTAATTCATCTTTTGAACCGTTTTTGTGCACTGGAATTACTTTTGATAACTTCAAAATATCCGGGTAAGTTCCTGAGAGAATTGAACTGTTTATTAAGTGTGTAAGTGGATTTATTATATTTTCTGCACATTTCTTTAAAATTGCATCAGGGATGCCATCAATGCCAGCACAACATTTATTTTTTAGCTCTTTTATAACTATTCTTACCTCTTCACTTGTGACATGATTTATAAATAAAGAATCACTACATATATTTATTATTAGAATTTAGTGTATTTACCTGTGATTTATTTAATAATTTTTGTGGAATTTCCAGAAAATAGTCATTGAAAGTGTTTGCTATTTCCTCTGGATTATTAATCACTTTATTATTTCTGGTCGGTGTAATGTTGCTTTGTATTTTAGCAGATTTTCCAGTTTCTTTCTTTATCACGGACCACATAGTCTTGTTTTTTATTAGATGATTGGGAAATAAAATTATCATTATGCATTTCTTTGCTAGTCTTATTACCTTATTTAATATGCTAGTGTACTTTTTGTAGTATAAATTGAATTCAGGTGTTGTGTGGTATTGTTTATATAATTTGTGTAGAAATTTCTTTCTTTGACATGAATTTATAATCCCTGTTGTTATCCAATTGCTAGTGTGTAAAGGGGAATGCTGTTTCAAAATAGTGTTTTAGGGTACTGTTAAATGCATTAAATTTATCACTTACATTTTCTAGTTTATACATTTCTGACCATGTCTCCTTATTTAATAAGTCATTGAAATATGTAACATTTGTTTCAGTGAATGACCTGCACTTTGATTTTACTCCATTATCATTATTATTGATTGTTTCGGGTACTTCAAAACTCAGTATTTGTCCATGGTGGTCACTAAACCCCGGACAATAGACTTCTATTGAATGGTGATATTTATCTGTTTTTTTATTTTTATCAGGAGTGGTTTTACTAAATTTTGTTATTCTTGTTGGGGTATTTACTGTAGGTTTCAGTCCATAGGAAATTAGTAACTGTGTTAATAATTCACAATTTCTATCTAATTTTAAGAAATCCACATTTACATCCCCACAAATTATTATATCGAAATTTACTTTGCTCATGTTATTGAGTAACAATTCTAATTTATCTATAAATAAAGGAAACTTTCCTGACGGAGAACGGTATACGCATACAATTATTAACTTAAACTGCTGTATTATTACGGCAGAGAATTCAAAATCCAGTTCCATAATTAGATAATCATAAGCTGTTAACTGTTCATGATCTAAATGATCTAAATTCTTTCTTAAGAAGATACAAGTACCACCATGGCTAATATTAGTTCTAGAGTATTTACTAGCTTGTATAAACCCTGGGAATTGAATTAATTCTAGTTGTTCCTCTTTCAGCCAATGTTCTGAAATACATAGTGCTGAGATGTCATTAAGTTCATTTTTAAGCATTAGATTTATGTAATCAATTTTATTATAGAGAGACTGAACATTCTGGTGGTAAATTTTAAATTTGTTACTTTTGCAAGCTTGTGTTGGTGATTTATTTACATTATTATTATTATTATTATTATCATAATTGTTATAATTATTGTTGCTAGACAAATCCGAAATACCATTGTTCCACTCAGTTAAATTTGACATCGAAGGATCTGAATGCCAAACCTCACGTTTGGCTTCTTTTACAAGTTTCCCTGCTTCCACTTGAACTTTTCTTACCATTTGAATTTACAATTTTGCAGATTTCATCACAAAGATACTCTTTTCCTAGCCTATTTAAGTTACTTACTGCAAGAAGCCTAACATGTCCTTGATTCCCAGGACCCTAAGCCTAATATTCCCAGCAGGTCAGAATTCACTTCCCCTCAAGAGACAGAGATTCTTCATACAGTAATGCACTGTATTATTAAACAATTACTGAGTTAAAGTATGCATATCTAAATACTATACAGAGACCTAGATATCGTGCTTTAAGTCTCAAGGAGGACATTTTAAACACCCCTCCAGAGACTGGAAATAATTAACCATACACGCAGAGTTACCAAATTTGCATATTGGTAGAGATGGGGTAGGTTAATTACCGTCCCGGATGTATTCTAACATGTCCTTGATTCCCAGGACCCTAGGCCTAATATTCCCAGCAGGTCAGAATTCACTTCCCCTCAAGAGACAGAGGTTCTCCGAGTTCTACTATGCTTCATCTCATTTCCAATGTGAATGTTTTATCTGGCAATAGGAAAACAGAAGTTGAGAAATTATACGTAAGCTGAACCCACATTAGGCCTAGGTATTAAAACTATCTGAAATCAAGGCATTGCTCAAGAAATTATTTTATGTGCACCATATAATGCAACATTATAACATTTGGTTCCCTGTAAATCAACATATTCTTTCATAAACTGAATGCTATCTGGGAATTTGTTAATCATCAAGCAGACTATTCCTACATAATAGGGGCAGATGTCCTTGTGGTTCTGCCCCCTTAAAACAACAATAACTACTACCGGTACTACTACTACTACTTCCTACATAACCTCTCAACGATATAATTGTTTTTCCATAACACTCAATGGTTTGTTAATTATTTTCATGCCCTGCATATATGTATATATATGTAATTTATTTCCGGTATAATTAAATTAAACTCGTGTAGCCCATTGAACTGGTGCTAGTCTTTGAAACTGCCATCAATTGGGTGACTTCAGATTCATTAAAGCTACCGAAACGACAATCATTCACCTCCCTTTACATACCGTAACAGGGAAACACTTGACTGAATAATGAAAGTTATTTTCAAAAACATCAGGGCATGTCTCTAGTAAACTTTCAAAGCACAAGTGATCTTATGATACAACATAGACTACATTACCAACAAAACTTAGGGCCTAGGCCAACATCATTATAATCATTGCCTTACTGATAATAATAATAATAATAATAATAATGCATTTTATTAATCCCTTAACGAGTCAAGGACTCATATACAAAGGAATCGTACAGTTTTATCTTGTTGGCGACAAATTACAATTCAATGTTTAGTTAACAAGTTTTCAGTATGAAAATATATACAACATTTTGTCGCTTTCATAAGTTTTTGTACACAATGTAGTCTTCTCTTGTCTTCTCAGATTTTGGAATTTCTTAAACTGACATTTTACAATCATTCCACATAAACTGTTTTAGCCTCCTTTTAAAGATTGGTAGGCTAGGTGCAATTTTTATATTTTCTGGTAGTCTATTGAACTTTACAAAGGCACTATACTTAATGCTATTACTGCCATATTGTTTGGAATTGATATGGAAAAGTGATATGTCATCGGCATGTCTAGTTTTGTAAGCGTGTAAATCAGATTATTTAGTGAAGTTTAAATTAGTGTGGATACCTTTGTGTAGGATTTGGTACATCAGGACATTTGATTTGATTTCTGCATTTAGGGCTACTGGTTGAATTTTACTCGTAATATAAAGGTGTTTGGTAGGTGTTAAAAAGGGTAGATATACATATTTCTTATGGCTCTATTCTGAATTACCTCAATTTCCTTTTTTAGGTAATTTGAGCATTTTATCCAAATTGTATTCAAATATTGTAAGTGGCTATGGATTAAGGAAAAATACACTTTCCTGGGTAGATATTTTGGGATATAGTAGCTCAATTTTTTATCATCCCAGCAGCAGGTAATATTTTTTTAACTAATGCATCAATGTGCTTTTGCCAGGAGAGATTTTCATCTATTATCAGGCCTAGGTATTTGACAGATGAGACCCTTTTAACTGCCTTTCCATTCAGCATTATATTCTGAGTGATGTCTAACTTTGTTCTACGCTTAGATATTATTAAATAATTTGTTTTACCTTCATTTATTGTTAATTTATTTGACTGGCTCCAGCCAAGTATTGTATTCATGTCATGTGTAATCAGCGTGTTGGTGGTGTACGCATTGTAAAAGATGCTTAAGTCATCTGCAAACAACGTTATATTACCATGAAAACTGAGTGTTGCTATGTCATTAATATATACTAAGAAGAGGGAAGGACCCAGTATTGATCCTTGGGGCACATCATGGGTAATATTTACCTCCTCACTTCTGTAGCCATTTATTTCAACATACTGCTTACGATTAGACAGGTAATTTTTAAACCATGTCCAAGCTACTCCTCGGATACCTGCTTTATCAAGTTTCCCTAAAAGAATTTCATGGTCAACAGTATCAAACGCCTTTTTCAGGTCTATGAAAAGGCCACTCGCTGTCATCTTATTGTCTATGACATCCTGCAAGTTAGAGATTATATCAATTGTGGCTATTTCTGTGCTTGAGTTTTCTCGGAATCCATACTGCCCTTTGTAGAAGTAATCATTTTTATTTACAAAATTAACAATTCTGTTTTTTTACTACTGTTTCGAGTACCTTGGATATGGGTGGGAGGATGGAAATGGGTCTGTAATTGTCTGGATTGCTTGTCACCTCCTTTATAGACTGGTATGACTCGTGCTATTTTTAGATCATCAGGTACCAGGCCAGTCTCTAACGATAAATTAATTAAAGTAGTTAGTGGGGTACTTAGCATGTCAATGGAGTTTTTTAACAATTTTACTGACATAACATCTTTGTCTTGGCTACTTTTCATTTTAAGGCTTAATATAATATTGCGAATTTCCATCTCATTAGTCGGGGTCATAAATATGGAATCTGTGTTGACATTAATTTCATTAACATCCTTCCCTGGGAGGATGTTTTTGGCTAACTTGTGTGCTATGTTTATAAAGTGAGTGTTTAGAGCATTGCAAATATTTTCTTTTCCTGTGAAAGATTTACCGTCAATTATTATCTCACTGGGACCATCTTTGTTTTCAGTTGTGCAGTTGTAGATCATTTCATTGATTACTTTCCAAGTATCTTTTATGCTATTGGCGTTCAATGTTAATTTATGTTCATAGTATGAGGATTTCAGTTTCCGTTTTAAAGCTGTCACTTTGTTCCTACATATTATGTGTTCTTCCTTTAAGAGGTTGTTGTTTCTGTGAATGTTAGTTTTCAGTTTAGCATGTAGTAGGTCCCTTCGTTTTATTAGCTGAATTAATTCTGTTGTTATCCATGGGTTATTGTGGTTCTGGTGTATTTCCTTCAAAGGTGTGTCAGTGTTCTCTTTGTTGGGTGTCTGTGTCAAGATTTTGTGTTTCATGGCGATGTAAGTTTCATTTACATCATCTAAACAGTCTATTTGATTGAGATCATTGGAGAATATGTTTTTGTTCACGTACCGGTAATTTTTATTTACGTTTTTTGAACTAGACCTTTGCTTGTTGTGGGGGTATTTAAATGTCATGTTCGAGATTGGGCTTTTGCCTGGATAGTAATTTGACCAGAAAATCTCAGTTACAAGAATATTATGATCACTAATATCACTATTTATATTGCTTATCCTATAGGTATATTTACAGTTATTAGTGGCTACCTGATCAAGGAGTGTACTTTTTGATTCACATATTCTTGTTTGATACCGAGTATTGCATTGTGTGAAACCATAGCTTGATAGTAGATTGAGGTATGATTTGGTTACATTCTTTTTGTTTAGTAAGTTAATATTTGTATCACCAATGCATAAGCAAAGATTAGCATTATTTTTCGAAAGAATGTGCTCTGGAGATTGCATGAAATTTGTTGCGTTATTTATGTTAGGATTATATACTGCAATTATATTAATAGTATGCAGGTTATTGAAACGAAAAGTATCACTTCTTATAAGCTCTAACTTAATCAAGCTATGGTTACTCTCAACTAGGTTAAGAACTTTTATATTCCATTTTTTGTGAACATAAACTCCCACACCTCCACCGTCCTGATTGTCTCTGTGTACAAAAGCAACAGAATAGTTGTTTAGGTTGAAGTATTTAGCTTCATTACTTTTTACCCAAGTCTCGGTTACCACTATAACATCTAGGTTTTCAACAATATGAATTAGTATCTCGATATCTTCTAGTTTATTTTTGATGCTTCTGCTATTTAGATAAAGACACTTGATTTGGCTAACCTCATTTTTTGTGTCTGCTACGTAGTCGTGGATACAGTCATATTTACGCTCATCAATTGATGAGTGTAAGTCAACATCAACTAGTAGGTCCATGTCTTGACTCATTATTATTTCTGTGAATGGGATGGCTGAGCCTTGTTCATGGAAGAGTCTCTTACTAGCCTTTCAATGTATTCCGGTGAGCTGATCCTGACAGCCTTGTCACTATCTGATTTACGGACGAATATTTTGCAGTCACGGGTCCAGACGTATTTAAAACCTAATTTACGGAGGTCTCTTGCCTGTTTGTGGAGTACTTTATTAGCTGGCGTCAAATGCTCGTTTATGTAGATAGGCCTAGCCCTTGCATTGATTCCAGCATCACTTGAGTTCAGGTTGGGTTTGGACCTTTTGCCTTTTAAAATTGCCTCTTTTTTAGCCGGCTGCAGAATTTGACTAGTAAAGGAGGTGGAAGACCTTCTCTGCTTTGTGGTAGCCGATGGCAGGCGTCAATATCGGACTCAACAACTGTGACACCCAGTTGGTCAGCGATAGTCTGGACAATCTGAACGGTGTTTTCGTTTGAAGTGTGCGGCACGCCATGAAGCTCTAGGTTGTTTCGCCGAACGTATTGTTGAAGCTCGAGATTCTCTTGCTTTAACATTTTAACCTCACTGCAAGCGATATCCTTTTCCTTCTCTAACTCACAAACTCTTTGGCTGAGCTTTGTAATTTCTGACAAGGCTTGCTTCAGAGTTTGTGTGGCAGTTGAAATGTCACTTTTCATACTATCGAAACAATCAGAAAAGTATGTCACGGACTTGAGCATGTCATTCTGAGTCTTTTCAATGTTTTCGAGTTTTATTAGTCGCAGGTTGATTTCACAAACAAGATCGTCTAAATCAGGTTTACTTACATTCTCGTCTGGCGAAACCTTTTCCGTAATTGACCTACTTACTGCACTGCACTCGACACAATGCCACTGCTTGGCTTTGTCGGACAAAAGCCGGTTAAAAACTTTCTTTTTTATGTTTACACAGGTTCTGTGGTATGATTTACCACATTCCCCATCACAAATTATGTAGTCTTCGTTATCAACTACAAATTTTTCACACTGACCGCACTTGGTTGATTTGTCACTTGTCGCCATCTTTGTACGAACATTAATTTCACATACTGGTTACACACTGTTTCACCCAGTACCGACAAGACAACCTTACCTGGGCCTAATAGCACAGAATTATCTCCGTCAACCGAGGCACAGTACCGTATCATCACAATCACAAAACTGGAAATAAAATGGGTTGGACAACATCAATCGTACGGTATTACTTACGGTGTTAACACCAATAGTCAAACCTAACATCTACTGTATCAGGAATAAAATTAAGCTTACCTGTTATATACGAATACCGTATCTATCATTGGAATTAGAGCTGATTTATTATCCAGGCCCTTCACACATAGCTTCTACAGACATCAATCCTTCACTCCTACGTGAACCAAAACAAACAAGGCGGCACGGAACGAATCATTCTAACCTCAATTTGTCATTCAATTAATATCAGCACATTCATTCGATATACATTCCAGTGGCGACTGGTGGTCACCGTTCTTGGTATACCGCACCATTTACCCCTTACATCCCCCCTTTTTTCCATGCCTCAACCTCTTGTCAAAGTTGAATTATTATTATTATTATTATATGTATTGGAGAACATTAACATAACTTCTAAGAAACACACTTTATCGCTATAATTTTGGAGAGGTTATCCCAATAAATTGAGGTCACTAGCCAATTGTTTTGGCCGGGGATATAAGGTCGGATTCCCTTCCTAACGCCACGTGATCTTCCATGTGAAGTATTTAGCGTGCTGTCACCGGAATTCGAACCTCGACCGGGTAAAGCCAGTGCGTCATCCTCTCTCTGCTAGGACTATGACATTATACATTAAATCATCTTCGTTTTATGCCTGAACACTGCCTACTTGAAACTGCTTCTAGGTAAATGGCCTTCGAATCCCCTCGCGCTCCTAGTTAATTTTGGCAACGTACAGAGTACATTTCATCTTTACGCTACCTTCTCTCTCTCTCTCCCCGTTCTTGACCAGGTCTTAAATTTTACGAAAACAAATAAACATTGATCCATTTCCAAAGGATCTCAATTATACATTGTCACTTCATTAGACATGTCCAAACATGAGAAGCGCATTCATTCATAACCAATGTAATAATGCGATTAAAGAAGAGCCAGTATCTCAAAGTGAAAATATCTTCTGGAAAGCGAACATTCAGCCTCAATCAATAAAATAACTATAGTGTAAACTACCTTGACATATTGTTTCCCAACCTTGGTCTGACAGGAAGAATTTTACTTGAAAGTAAGTTCCATTCACTTAGATTTCTAAAGGTCCACCTCGTGGCGTAGTGGCTAGTATTCTGGGGCTGTTACTGCGGAGATCCGTGTTCGATTCTCTGCTCTACCAAGAAATGTCATTCTGGTCTGAGGGTTGGGATTCACTCAACCCCCAAGAGGAAGAAATGAGAACAGGTGGTTCGATTCCAACCCCAACCATCCTATAAATGGTATTTCGTGGTTTCCCACTTTCACTCGTACATATTGAACCCTTGTTAAAGGAAGCGTATCGAGACTCAATTTCGGGTAGTGTTTCGGTCCATGATAGCCGTGCAGTTAAATTTTGCTTCTCAAGATTACAAAGATACATAGGGCAAATATAATAATTAAAGAAAGGGGGTAAACCAGTATACTAAATAAAACAAGTTTAATAACAAAAGAAAATAACAACAATCTAAAACACATCTTGAATTTACTCCCACACTTCTAAATAGGTCACAACTGCAAACCCTAAGATGTGTCTGCATCCAAACAAGTGGCATTTAAAGTAACCACAGTTTACCATTTAAAATAAATATCTCAGGAGAGATTATAAAAAAAGACGTTTGAAATACTACGTCTACTCCAAATCTATACTTGCGCACGCGTGACGATGTTTTGACTAAATGAAGGAAATAAGTACGGTTACGTGATCCGTTACCATCTGGTTTCCCGTCAAGCAACGAATCCGTTATTCTGCGTAAATTAGATTAGCTTAGGGAACACACAACAACGCACTTAAGAATATCCGACACCCGCTACCCTTATATAATACAAAATAGATCTCCGAACGAGATCTTGACAATGTGCCAAAACACGTCTAATTGCCCAAACGGGTCTTTTTTTTTTAGGCAATGGCTTTTATTGCCGGGAGTGTCCGAGGACATATTCGGCTCGCCAGTTTTGTAGCTGCTTCGAGACGGACACCCAATGGGTGAGCTACAAGTACCGTTGGGGAGGGAAGGAGGGAAGTTGGAATGTAAGGACGAGGAGTTGGAAGGTAGCGGCTGTGGCCTATAGTTAGGGACCAACCCCGGCATTTGCCTGGAAGGAAGATGGGAAACCACAGAAGACCATCTTCAAGGTTGCCGGCGGGGGGATTCGAACCTCCTCGCCTCCCGGATGTGAGCGACTGCCATCAGTCATGCCGTAACCACCCCGGCTAACTCACCCGGTTACGGATCTTGGTAAAATCAACACAAGCGTACGTGACTACAACAAAATACACGAGGACATGACCGAACGTCATTCTATTATTTACAATGACCACAACAATCCAAAATGGATTATATCAAAATAACAAGAAACAACACTATGCCCTATGGCATTTAATTATAACACACAAACAAATATCAATTCGACTTAATGCATGAAAATTATGGTTTGAGTATGGCGAACTCCCCTTTAAATCCAGATATAGAATACAGGCTCATCTCACTTTAAGAGAAGAGGACACGGTACCCCGGCCTCAAATCTAATTAGTGTTATCTTAAATCTGTCCGTCCCTTTTGAAGCCAAATGTAATTTACCCAGTGCGTTGCATAATAAGATCGGAAGCTTGCTCACGGCAGCTCTCGAACCTGGAAGTACCTTGTATTTCCTGAAAACATGTGTGAATAAAATACCTATTTTGTCCCAATAATTCTCTCAGGAATTATAAGACACGACGACTCAGTCAGTAGCCTCCTCGGAGTCCATACCGCCGTTAATTATATATTGCTGCAGACAGGAATACTGGGCTGATTACCACGATGTTCCCCGCGCTTGTAGACACACATCATCACACATAACCAATATAACGCACACCTGAGTAATGACTTCATCTCTCATCTCGCCACCTGAAATACGTCCAGATTTAAGATCCCACGGAAAGACTCAAACTGCTTTCCCAAAGATCAAATAAAATCATTACTTCATTAGTTTTACAGATTACTAAGAGAACTATGGTTCCCTGCAAATAAAACGCCTGTTTATCAAACACAAGGTTAAACGTTACCCCCCCCCCCCCCAAATTCTAGTTTTATCGTTAATGTTTAAAATACAACAGCACCATTTATCGCTGAAACCATAAGTTCCGCTCAAGCGATATGAACAATACACTGTACACGCATTGTACAATTACAAGTTACATTACAATCATCTAAATCAGAACAATAAAAATAGTCACGTACGACATTACCATCGAGTGTCGGTACACAGAATAAAATTCAAACTACAATTTAAAAAAATACAAGAAAATTATTTACATTTCCCCAGCTGATCTACCTACGACTAAATTGAATAATCAATATGTTGTACTTATCCCTTCGCCAAAACACCTCAGCTCACATCGCCACACATGACCCAGCAGTTTTTCTAGACGGAAATCATCATCGTCGATGGTGTGTCCACGTTCATCCTTCCGACTGTTGGCCTCGATCCAGACATCTTGATCTTCTTAGGATAGAAATGTTCAGTTATTTCACAGTACTACAATTGACTACTAAAATTGCTAAATGAGCTGATAATATCCACTCAATGTCCTGAGCAATTTATTTGAAGAAAACTTTCCCTAAGTATTTATAAGCCTGATAGCTTCTACCATACACACGCAAATTATACACATCTAATAAGTTGATAAACTCGTCAGAGTTTTGAAGTTATACACAAGTGTCACCTCGGACACATCAGAATAAAGTCTAGTGTCACTCACGACACCACAAAATAAAGTCAGTTCAACCCTCAGCTCGGCTACATTTATACAGAACAAAGCAAATTGACAGTAGTGGGGATGAATTTTAAAAATAATTCGGAGTTTTTAAGTTACGGACTTGCGACTAATTTCATTGAGCTTCTCTTATTGCACAGGTTAAGAATCTGTTCGGCGGAGTCATAAATGATCATGGGTTTTATTAATATTCATTTTTGCGCCAAATCAAAGGTACGCTAGTTTTCGGGGGCCTGAAGCGTGCCTTGCTTCATTCGTTGATTCAAATTCATCTCGGAGAGTTTGACCTAGAGACTCCTCCACAATTTATGACTTACAAGCATCTTCTTCCTGTCAGATTCTGGTTCCCCTACTCCTACTTGCGTAAATCGGGAGCAACCGTCTCATGGCCTGCTAACTGAAGCCACGCATTTTTGACGTTGACCTCTTCAGTTCCAGGAATTATGGCACACCTTTTCCTTGTCTCAAAAGCTTGGTTTAAATATACCTGTCTCGTCGTCTAACTCCCAATAGTTGCAACATATTTCCTCAACTCGAATCCACTGCTGCTTGTATGAATACCCTCTTTCAAATATAATAACAAAATATGAATCATTGTTATATCAGATGATATCATAAGGGTTCAATATCTCAAGGCCACAGCCGCCTCCTACCAAAATCCTGGCAACGGTACAGCCATCATAACGACATATCTCATCAGTTTCCACACGCACCATGCGAGGGATGGATTTAAGGAGTGAACGATTCATCTTGCTGTTATACATTAAAAACATGACGAAAATAGGGGCTTTAGACAAATTCTTTCACACTTACTCTATATCAAAATGCACATTTTACGATAACCTACAATTTTGAGTGTTCGGCTGTAGAGGATAACAGAAGCAGAGGTATAGCTATGAGGCGATGGTTAGTTTCAGTGTTGAACGATTTCAAAGTCAGATATGTAGAAGCAGAGGGAGCCGCAGTGCTAACTGCCAATAGGGAATCACGGAGGCGACTTGTTCGCAAACAGAGGCTTGCAGACTGGACTGGACGCTGAATGGTAAAACAGTCTCAAATGAAAATGTCTGTATATTTGGAAGAATACTACACTTTTTGACAGTTCTCTAAAAATGGTTTTAAACCACGCGTTGGCTATGACAGTAAATAGTAGAACTACCAAAACTAAAATAAATTGGAATACAATAAACATTTGACTTAAAATGGCTAATATCAAGCAAATTTTTCCCAAGTCACCAAACGGACTCTGCGAGGGATCATTCCTCTACCATCGCAAGGATGGTGTCTGGGAGCTGGATACACTTTTTCATCAGATACAACTGGGGATGGTGACAGGCGACCGTTAACTTGGGTTTAATTAAGGAAGGACCAGGGAAGGGATTTGGGAGGGAAGTTGGTCGGTCGTGGACCTATTGAAAGGAACCACACGGCACTTGCCTGGTGGTGAAAATAGGAAACCACGACAACCATTTTCCGGACGACTGAAGGGGGATTCAAACCCACACTCTCCCGATGCCAGCGAGACACGAGCTAGTGCGTTACTCCAAAATATCAACAAAATAACGCAAATGTCCTATCACTCACTAATTTGGGCCTAGTTTTAGCAAAGGTATCCTACCCCGGACCTCCCCCCCCCCCCCCCCGCCGTCCCTCTCTAAGCTAGGAAGCTAGGGGTATTCCATACTCTCTAGACTCCCCGGTGTGTTCGCCTACCCCCATGATCTTGCCTTAAATCCGCCCCTGAACCAAGTAGCCTGCATGGGGCTACATGACTACGATGCTTCAAAGCCCTTAATTGAATCAACAACTGCAAAGCAACAAATATTCCAAGTGTAAAATTCAACCTGATTTCGGCAGAAACCAATGCCTTCATTTCCTTGCACAAAGAAATTTTAGTAGCCTACATCCCATAGTACGCTTTAATTTCAACTTACTGAGGAAATCCAATGGAATAAAATCCTTTCAACAACTTTACTATCCACCTCCAGTGTTTCACATAATCTAAACATGTTAATATTTCAGTGGGAAGTAATTCACGCCAAGACGAACTCGCAACATAACTGAAGTGTATGAGGCGCTGCGCTGGGGTGCCTCCCGTTGTGAGCAGGGTGAAAGTACTGTTTGAAATCAGCCAATCAGCACTACACTCACCGCTAGTCTGTAGCGCGATACCCCATACGGAACCTTTCTGGGCTACTCTTCCCCTCCCTCGCCCCGCGTGCCAATGTTGAGCCCTTTCAACGACCGGGATAGTTTTGTTAAGGGACTAATTCCCCGAAATAGTGTTAACCATTATGTATTTAACTATTTATTTCACTACACAACTATACAACAGACCTATTCAAACATAGTACAACGAACCACAACTGCCACAGTTTGTTGTCACAGAGTCCAAACACCACAAGATGGCCCTCCAGCCAGCGGCCGCCATTTAGGTTCCAAAACGACTTAGTAGACTCTTTTAATCAGTTCCATAACATCCTCCCACTTTTTTATATCATACTATGATTAAAACCACTGTACTTCAAATATGACAGATCAAGGAAAATTTACAAATTGAGGCGGGATGGAATTCGTATCTTCCTCCCACACCTTGTCGAACTCAAACGTGGAACACCAGGGGGCGAGACAGGAACATCAGGGCTCGATACAGGAACACCAGGGCTCGATACAGGAACACCAGAGCTCGAAACAGGAACACCAGGGATCGAGACAGGAACACCAGAGCTCGAAACAGGAACACCAGGGTCTTTATCCAAGACCTCTTCTTCACACTGCCACTCAGTAAACGGAGTTGCTTCTAGAGGATAGATGTTCTGCACAGGCCGCTTCAGCTCTCCACTTGTAGTCTTCACCTTGACCACTCTGACGATATTGTCCTTTCCGGGATGTACTGAAACCACCCTTCCTAAAGGCCAGTCCATTCTACGTGCACTGCCACTTCCAAGGATCACTACTTCTCCCACCTTCAATTCTCGATGTGAGTTTGCTTTGCCTTTTCCCGGTTTAAGTTGCCCTAGGTACTCTAGTCTGAATCTTTTTCGCAATTCTGCCCTCAAATGCTGCATGTGCCTGAACCTTTTTCCATGGTTTAGCTGATCAATGTGATCAATATCGGGTACTCCAACCCTCGGAATGTCCTGAAGAAACGTTGCAGGTGTCAACGCTATCAAATCATCACTATCTTCAGACAAATAAGTCAAAGGTCGAGAATTGATGACTGCCTCTGCGTCCAAGAGAACCGTTAATAGTTCCTCATAGTCTAAGGGGGAACGACCTAGTACTCGTCGCAACAACTTCTTCAGCATTTGAACAACACGCCCCCAAAACCCGCCCCACCATGCAGCAGTGGGAGGATTGAATTTCCAAACAATTCTCATGCACGTAGCCTCAAAATTTATTTTGGTCCAGTCAACTTCACTGAAAGCATTTTCTGCTCCCACAAAATTTGTCCCATTATAACTGTAAATGATGTTTGGTCTCCCTCTTCGAGCGACGAATCTCCTCAATGCTTGCAGAAACCCTGGAGTAGATAGTGTCCTAACGAGTTCAAAATGCACAGCTCTGAGAACCGCACACGTGAATAGCACCACCCAGACCTTTTCACCTCCTCGGAGGTATAACGGGCCAGCCAGATCAACTCCTACAATTTCAAAGACAGAAGCGTCTCTAATCCGATCCTCTGGTAAAGGTGCAACTTCGATGGTAATTCCCTTTGCTTGGTGTCTTCTGCACCTGGCGCAGCCAGAAATCACCTTTCTTATTGTCCTTCTACCATTAACAATCCAAAACCGTCCTCGCAAAGTGGAGAGAAGAACTTGTACTCCAGCATGAGACATTTCTAGTTGTTTCTCCATGATCATCATGTGAACTAGCTGGTGTTTAGCTGGTAGCAGAATTAGAGTGAGGAATAATTCATCGTCCGGTCTCCTTATTAATCTCGTTTTTACTCGAAGTAATCCTCTTTCATCTTCAAACACGTTCAGATTTTTGAAGGACTGCTCCTTTTCGGCGAGCATCTCTTGCGTAACGATCTTCAACAGTCTCCTTTCAGCTAATTGCAATTCTTAGACTAGGAGTTACTTTGAAATACGTACTTCGCCCCCTTTTGCTGTGTTGTGGATGAATCGTAGAATCCAGGCTGTCATCCTGACAACTTTTGAGTACTTGGAAAAGTATTTTAGATACCACTTTCCTTCTGGTTCCACAGAAACTAGTACGGTTGAAATTCCTTTCCTTTTCTCTTCATTTATCCTTTCTTCATCAGGCAAGGCATTGTCGAGAGGCCATTCCGAACTAGGAGATCTCAACCAATGAGGTCCCTCCCACCATTTCGACGTCAGGAGTTTGAAAGCAGAACAACCCCTAGAAGGTAGGTCAGCCGGGTTATTCACTCCACGTACATGATTCCATCTATCAGGGTTAGACAACTGTTTAATTTCCTTCACCCGATTTGCTACAAAAGTTCCCCAGACTTCCTTCCTCTTGATCCAGCAGAGAGCTGTTGTGGAGTCTCTCCAATAATATGTTGAATGCTCTGCTATTCCTAAACTTGCCTTTACGGAAAACGCAAGGCGAGCTCCAATTGAACAAGCTAGGAGTTCCAAACGCGAAATAGTCATTTTTTCAGCGGGGCTACACGAGACTTTGCTTGTAGAAGCGTTATATTTGTGTCCTTTCCATCTTCTGAACGAGGAAACACAACCGCAGCATGTGCTACTCCACTTGCGTCACAGAACGTATGGAGGCTCCAAGATTCCTGTGTCTTGCAGCGTGCCATTTGTCTGGGAATTTTAATATCAGGCAATACCTCAAGTTCCTGATGCCAAATTTCAAACTTCCTCCTCATGTCACCCTCCATTTCTTCATCCCAGCTCGTTTTCTTCCGCCAACTTTCCTGCAACAGCAACTTTGGTACTAGAGAGACAGGACATGTGAATCCTATAGGATCAAAGATTCTCTGAGCAGCCGCCAACATATTTCTTCTAGTGATCTTGTCGTCAATCTTCGACATGTCAATTTTCTCACAAAAAAGAACATTTTCTGTCTTGTTCCATCGAAGTCCTAATACCGAGGTTCCATCAGGAACTGACGAGTCACTCTCGGGAGAATTTAGACTTGTGTATTCCCAGTTACGAAGATCAAAACGTGCTCTGGCCAGCAATGCGGTAGATTCTTCTATAAGCGTACTCAATTCTTCCTCATTATCCAAAGAGGTGATACAATTGTCTACATAGAAGGAATTTCTCAGTCTTTTTTTGTCTCTTGGTAGTCTACGCTCTCTTTCAATTGAAGGTCTAGAACTGCTTCCAGCAGAAATGGGCTGCAATTCAGACCAAATACAACTCGGCAATGTCGAAAAACCTTCAATTCACTATCCTTTGAATCCTTCCACCACAAGAAGCGCAAGAAATCACGATCAGTTTCCTGAACAGATATTTGCAGGAAAGCCTTCTTAATATCGGAAATCATTCCTATCCTATTTTGTCGAAACATCAACAGAAGCGTGGAGATTTGTTGTAGCAAATTAGGACCCTTTTCGAGACATTCATTTAAAGAAGGAGTATCCTTCGATTTGCTGGATCCATCAAACACGGATCTCACATTGGTGGTAGAGTTTTCTTTGAAGATTCCCCGGTGTGGTAAATAATAGCACAGGTCTTCCTTTTCTCCTTCTGGAACCTCTTCAATTATGCCCTCATTTATCCATTCCTGAAACACATTTCCATATTCCTCAAACTTTCCTTCTTTGGTCAGTCTATTTGAAACGGAGATCAATCTCTTCTCCACTATCTCCTCGTTGTTCCGCAAGTACTGTCGGCTCTCCAACCAAGGTAACGCAACTTCATATCGGCTATCCGCATTAACCTTTACATTCTCTTGGAAGTAATGACTTGCAGCTTCTTCCATCTCTTCTCTCGACTTGTTTTCCATGGGGTCAGATATGCCTATAGTCTCCAAGTTCCAAAGGTCGGTTATAGAGGCAGACTGAATGAACAGGGTAGTTGAATACAAAGCCAGGGAACTACCCTCTTCGTCTTTCAATTTACCAGTCACGGTCCAGCCAAGCGTTGTCCTCACAGCAACCAATCCTGATTCAAGCTTATGGGTTTCATTCAGCAAAAGACTCCTCGCAACATCAGCTCCTAGTAGGACTTCCACGTCGGATGGATTTGTTCCCACATCAGACAGCCATATCTTTTTTGCTTTCATTTCCTTCATCCACGGTCCAACCTTCAACCTTGGAATCTTCCCACATATTACCTTCTGGTCAATCAATTGCAGCGTGTTATTAAAGCAACCATCACAGCTGCTGACGTTCACATCATACACGGGTCTCAGCGCCCCCAAACAACTTGTGGATCATCATCTCGGTCTTCAAAGGTTTATATCAAATTTCCTCAGCAGTCTTCCGTAAAATGTAGGATCTTTGTGATCCACTGTCTATTAGTGCTCGCACCATCTTCTCCTTTCCTTTATGTGTCAGTTTGATGCTCAGCGTCTGTAGAAACACCTCCTTTGTGGCACTCTGAATGTTCATGGAGATATTGCTCTGCCTTTCCCTATCATCCTGTATTTTAGATTCAGGTTTCTCCTCGTTCTTCTTTGTATTCAGTTTATGACACATGATCACAACGTGAGGACTAGTGCACAGTGGGCAACGAAGATGTGCCTTGCAATTTTTCATTCTGTGTCCTACCTTAAGACAAGCAAAACAACAGTTTTCTTTGGCCAGCTTGTTGCGCCTTTCCTCCAAACTCATTTGTTGAGCAAGGTGGCATTCCTTGCTCTCGCGGAATTTGCTACAAAATACACACTTTCTCTTCTTGCCTTCAAACTTGGCCGAAAACAAAGAATTCACCGTTGGTAAATGTGTGTCGACATTTTTCCCTCTCACTCTCTCTTGTCTTTTCGTATCGGACAGACCAAAACCTGCCCGAGCAAAGGTTATCCTCTCTTCTCCCTCCACTTCACGTTTGAGGAAATTTAGAAGAGACTCTAGCCTATCTTTCTGTTCACCAATCAACTCATCATTCGCTGATTGATTTCTGAGCCATGTCCTTAAACATCTTCAGGTAAGCATGATTCCACGAGAGGGAACAACATGGACCCATACTTATCCTTTGTCACACCTATAGATTCTAGAGCTCTTAACTTGCTCTCTAATGTGTCATACAGTAGGCCTACAGCTATTCCTGATTTGTCTCTGTTGTGCGACACATTCTGAATGACTAACCCAATAAGCTCCCTAACGTAGTACTACGCCAGGAGATCTTCACGACCGAACCGATTCTTCATGCACTCTATAACCTTTGGATAGTTTTCAGCGGTGGCTGGGAAACTGTTCAGAAGTTCTCTGGCACGACTGTCAGGTTTGGTGCACTGAATCAGATATTGAAATTTATCTTCTGATTCTATGGCACTATCTTCATGGATTCTCTTAAACATGCTCCAGAATCCTAACCAATCTTTAACGTCCCCTCCAAACTTGGCTAGTTCCAACCTAGGAAGTTTAGAGTTTCTTTTAGCAGCAGATGAAGCTTCAGAAATGTGTTCTCTAACCACACCAACATTCTCATTAGAGCAAATATTCGTCATCTTTAACCTTACTTCATCTAAATTATCTCTACGTCTCAACTGCCCCGTACTCACGGCTGTAGACATCATCCTCTTCTTCTAATGCTAGTTCCAGTATTTTTTCATCCATTGGAGCGAGTTCAGCACTTAACCTCTCCAATTTCATCAGCATCTTCTGTGCCGATTCCAGGTCAACTATTTCGCTGGTTAAATTACGCATTACCTCGTTATATGTCTTTGTGTAGGACGCTCGAATTGGCTTACGTTGTTTCACAAGCTTTTCCATTGTCGTGTAGGCTAGGCTATACTAAGATTTTCACTCACAAGGAAATCTTACGTATCTTGCCGTAACTTCTCGTAATTTACGTATTAAATCACGTCGGGGTCACCATATGTTTTGTTAAGGGACTTATTCACCGAATTAGTGTTAATCATTATGTATTTAACTATTTATTTCACTACACAACTATACAACAGACCTATTCAAACATAGTACAACGAACAACAACTGCCACAGTCTGTTGTCACAGAGTCCAAACACCACATGATGGCCCTCCAGCCAGCGGCCGCCATTTAGGGTCCAATACGACTTAGTAGACTCTTTTAATCAGTTCCATAACAGGGATAGACTTTCGGTATAGTACAGTCACTCGCAGCTAAAAGTGTGTACCCCAGAAGAAAATTAGGGAGTTACGCGGGGTTCGAGCGCCAGCATCCATGACAACAATCGGCGGAACATGAATGATGACAAGCTCAATTTTCCTGTCTGCACTGCTACATACATGTCGAGGAAATGTCGAGATAAACATTTTATATTTTTATCACTGGTGGTATACCGCCGGTATATGCGATGCATGGGAGAATTCGCCACTGATACATTCCACTCACATGTTGTTACCATTATGCTTTACCAGAAAACCATAGTTTCCATGTACTACAATCGTCAATTCTTTTAAAAGGCGGGTAATTATTCTAAGGGAGTAGTCCGAGGCTTCTGTTCGCGTGACGACATGTTGAATTATGACAAGGTAATCTCCTGTTGTCGGCTAACAGAAGTCGCTCGGGGTGTTAGTTTACCAGACGCTTAGGAGCATAACAACAAGAGTTTGCCAGGCCATGACAACAACAAGAGATGGTGCAACGGTTTTTAGGGGATAACAGGAGATTTGCCCAACCGGAGTTTGCATGACGTATAAAAGGATATGGAACAACTGGCCCTAAGTAATTCTCTAACATATACTTCAACTAGTACATCGTCTATACCAAAACGAGACTTTAACGCTTCCACGGCCTTGGGGTAGTTTTCAGAAGTAGCAGTATAACTAGTGACTACTTCTCTGGCACGGGAACTTCAGTAATGGCTTGAAGAAGATACTGATACTTATCCGAGGGATCTAAACTGTTATCTTCATCAATTTTACCAAACTGGGCCCAAAATTCTAGCCATTCTTTTGGATTACCACTGAATTTCCTAAGTTCGAGCAATGGAAGCTTATACTTTCGCTGAGCGAATGAAACAACGCTTGAAGAACTTTCACTGATAACATTCTGCTGTTCTTTCCCTTTCAACAATGTAGCATCATTAATCTGCAGATTGTTGAATTTACTTGAATAAGCATCGGTGACACTAACCTCTTTCTCTAGGTTATCCTCGTCTTCATCCGCTTCCAGCATTAAATCAAATATCTGGTTGTCCAACACTCGTAGGTCTTCCCGCTTTTCCCGAAGTAAATGAAATTCTGATTCAATAGCAACTGGATCAAGTTTTACACTTTCTAAGCCGTCGCCGATCTTCTTGAAAATTCGCGTGTAATCACGCCGGCGTACCGCTCGATATTTAATTAACGTATCCATTGCTATCCTATATATAAATTTCGTCTTGTCACTGGTCGCCAAATGTGGGAATACACTAAACAATTACTTCACAAGAAGTCTCTTTCTAAGGAGACATTGAACCACAATTTATTCACATACAACATTACATTAACTTAAGCTTCAACCATGTTCCATGCTTCCACTATGGTTGTTCAAAAAACATAACGGGCACATAAATACCAACATATAGATAATCGATAAATGTCACTTCGAGATATTCTAGTCATTTTCTTCACACTTAGTACAGGCGTTGACAGATGTCCTGGAAAATGTCGCTGATGAAGTGTTTCGAGGAATTCACCATTAGAATGCGTTCTACACGATGCCACGTATAGTTTCGCAGATATTGAATGCCTGTGAAATATTTTGCACAGCCGCCATGTTGGAATCGGTGAAATTTATTAAAATTTGAAAGGCACGATTGAGGTTGGTCGAGGAAGTAGTAAATCATTATCCAGTGTCATTTAAATCCTAAGCCGTTTAGATTTTATTACGGTGGACACATCCACATACGGACTAAAGGTGATCTCATAGGCCTATATTTCACACTAGCTAATTACCCGTCTTTGACGGGTATATAGAATAAAGAAAGTGACAATTTCTAGGTCATATCCCCGTCACCAAAAATGTTGTTAATTCATTTAGGGTCTTTGCGACATGGTGGTCATGTAGCCCCGTGTACTTGGGTGTGTGTGGAATTTGTCTGATAACCTATGTTATTGTGATGGCTGTATTAGTGTGTATAGTTGTAATTCAGATGATGATTGAGAAAGAGGCAGCCGCGAACTTTAGTTTGAAACCATCCCGGCATTTGCCGGGAGTAGATGACTCCAGGATGACTGAGGTGAGAATCAAACCCGCCTCTTCTCAGTTATGCCTCACGAGGCTGAGTGTAGCCAATTCCATCTCTCAGACCAGAATTAAATTTATTGGCAGAGCCGGGAATCGAATCCGGGCCCTGCGGTAGTAGTGAAGCAAGGCGGGGTCTGCCTATCATCGCAAACGTGCTTGAATACGGATGCCAATGTTGTAAATGGTTATGTTGGGGAAGGACTATGGATAGAAGGGCCTGCTTGGTGTCGTTTTAATGGTATTTTTTCCGATCTATTTCATGGCGAGGTTATGTTTTTAATAGGTTGAAGTTTTGAAACGTATTTTGGGGTAAAAATGTGTTTTTTACATTTTTGGTGATATTGTGGGAAGGGATGGTACTATGAGATCGTGCTTGGTGTTATTTGTTTCGGTGCGTGGTCCTCTTTAAGAGTATGCCTGTGGTGAACACGTGTGAAAATGGTTTTTGGGCTAAAAACATGTTTTTTACATTTTTGGTGATATATGGGGAAGGGATGGTGCATGGAGGGCGTGCTTGGTTTTATTTATTTCGGTGCGAGGTCCACTTTACGAGGATGCATGTATTGAAAATGTGTGATAGGGATTTTGGGTGGAAAACCATGGTTTTTCACATTTATGGTGATATTTGCTGAACCCATGTTTAGATTTAGATGTATGACCTATCGTTGTTTTGAGGGTGCTGTCCTCTTTTTTAATGAGGCAGGAAGAGGGAGAAAATGTTGTAAAATGCGGGAAACAGAATGGTGTTTTGTGGAGAAAAATGGAATTTTGGAGTGGGGAATTGAACCCAGTGGGTTTTTGTTGCGACACACCAGCCTGCAAGCTACTACACCACGAGGACGGAGAGCCTGTGTCTAGCAGGATGGGCGTATGCACATTGGGGACATGGAGGCAGCAGTTAATGTAAAGACTTGACATGACTAGTGATGGAATATCATGTCTGCGTCCAGCACTGTCCTAGCTGTGAGCGTTATCAGCCATGCGTGGGCTAGTGTTAACACTCTGTCTCTCTCTCTCTGTGGTTTATGGCAGGCTGATTGGTCACTGCGTGCATGTTAAGGTGTGGCTATTTGACTGTGGAGCCTACTTGTCATCCCACGCGGAAATGATAACTGCGCTTTGCTTATTATGAAAGGCGGGGGCTATTGCTTACGTCACAACTGAGCAGCCATTATGGATTTGTAGCATGTTTACTTGCTAGGGGACTTTCAAGCGCCAACTTTGAAATTGTATAGGACTAGGGACTGAGTGATTGCGGGTTGAAGGGGCGGAACTACGAGGTCATCTGCCCGCTGGAAAAGGGATTGCCCTAAGGGAGAATAAATAAATTTTAAAAACGGTTTTATTATAGAAAATGATTTTTATTAATCCAGGAATTATAGCTATGAGGAAATCCAAGCCATTTCCAAAAATACTGAGTGCCTCGGACTTGAAGTATTTTCTTGATGAGAAAATGGTGTGGATATAACGTTTTTTGTAATTCCTGAAGGTAGAAAGCACCTTGAATGGGCTCTCCGGATTGATCTTCTAGAAGATAAGTCACTGGTTGTCCCATCTTCACTTGGCGGATTTTAAAAAATTCATTTGTCTAATTTGTTGTATAGGATTTAGAAAAGACAGATTTATATTTACTGATGCGAACAGGGTCTCCGATTTTGAGTAGGCGACGCTGTTTTTATAGGATTTAACAGTTTATACAGCCTGGGAATATTCGTAGTGACCAGTCGGGGTTTCATGCCAATGGTTCTATGTTTGCTATTGTTGTAACGTGACACTAGCTCAGGTAGTAAGTCTAGCCAGCGATAAGAGCCCCGAGCTGTAAACTCTCTCCACATATGCGATTTCAATGTGCGATTAAATCTTTCAACCACACTCGCTTTTAAATTACTAAATGTAGAATAGTGGTGGATATTTAAAGATATCAGAAAGCTGGAGAAATCCTTGAAAAATGCTTTGCCCTGGTCGGTTTGAAAAAGCTTGGGGTTTCGTTTTGAGCGTGAAATAATACGTTTAAAGGCCTTAGTGACCAAAAGTCCAGTTTTATTTTTGACAAGTTTTACAAATGCCATTTTGGAATACACATCAATGACGGTCAGCATATAGCGTACACCATCGTATGGTAGCATCTCCACCAAGTCACCTTGCCAGAAGTCAACCAGGCCCTTTTAAATGACATGTCGCCTTGGATATAATCGACGAGCAGGTTTATGCAATTCATGTGCGATGATCACTTTGATGGAGATGGATTATAAGGTAATTTGTGCATCCCGGAGTTGTTCTTCAATTTGTTGGATTTCGGAATATTGGCCACTGTTTCCAGCTTGGCGTGACGCGTGAAGCAAGTATAAGCGTTCTACTAACTCATTGGGATTATTTCAATATGTTATATCGATTAGTGGCTTTAATTTTTTTAACCTAACACCAGAGGCAGAGACATGTTTACGCTTACTAAACATTTTTGCAATGATGGATGTATATTTTTAGATATATTGGCATTCACTTGTTGAGAGGGGTCATACTGTCTTTTGTGGGCATGGGTTTCCAATAAAATGGATTTTATTTGTCACGATCCTGTAGCGTATAATCATGTGAAAATGGGGTACGAGAAAATAACAGCTTTAACAGACCTGGCGTTAATTTATAGTTTATGTTTTAATGATGACACTAGTACCACAAAATTTAATAGATGAATCACCGATTTTAAAACCATTATCTTCATAGCGGACGCCATAGGTGGTATCTGCCTTTCCAGTAAATAGATTTGACAAATATGGCTCCAGTGTTGATCCATAATATTTTATTAAAATGTGTTTTAATTCAGCTTTATTTTGAGGGATGGACAAGAGTTGTGAAAACCTAGACGACCTGGAAGAAGAAGGGGTTTCAGCAATGGCAGATGTTGTTTTCTATTTTTTAAACTGTATAAGGGGTGATGATATTTGAGGTGTAAACACCCCTTCGCTTTCACTTTCACTTTCATCCTGTTGAGTATAATCAGATGAAGATAATTTTACCACCTGTGGAAGGGTTTGTGTTGATTTTGAATAGGTTAAGGGTCTTGTCGGAAAGATAGCAGCAGAGACAGAACAGGTGATGGAACATGGTTTAACAGGGCCATAGGATTGATGCTTTTTAGACGTTGTAATTCATGAAAATTACGTCGAATATTATTTTGTGCCTGAATAATACACTGTTTTATTTGAACATGTTTCTTGTACCCTATGGGCGTCTCCATGACGGTAAACTAACTAACATGGAATACCAAAACATCATCCGTTTTAAGGAGAAATAAAATGATCAAAGCCCAGGCGGTATCGTCCTTCACATCGTTCACTTTGTTTATTAATCACCAAACATGCATGCTCATGGCTATTCCAACATTTTGCACACAATTGTGAGAAAGGCGTAAAGGGCATGTCAGGATTAACGTGATCTTGAAAAATATGATAGAGATTTCTCCCATCTTGTCGAAAGAGAACAATCAGATTTGCATTATCGCGAATCAACTGTTTTGGAATTTTTGAATACGTCTGTGCAAGATAAAAACAATCGACCTGTTTATGCCATCCCATATTAAAATACTCTTGAATAATGGCCTGTCGTTGAGTAGCAATATCATCAAAAATATTAATAGAATCAGGACGTATACGCTCTGGTTGAAGGACGTCTTGAGGTGATGTAAATGTAAAATAGTCCATGGATTCTTTATTTAATGATGACATAATTTGTTCCAGATACACGTACAGAGGTTGGTACAACGATTTAGCAAAAATATAAAATTTTTGAAATGGTAGGCCATGAGGAGCGGTAATGATGTTTAGCAAAACGTTAGTCTTTCCACAGCCAGAAGGTCCCACAATCGAATCGTGGTTAGAAATAGTGAGCCGTGGCGTTTTTGTTGACACACGGACAGCGATAGCTCTGAAACCAAATCGGTGACATGCAAGGCGTCTGGTTGTTTGATCAATTCCATGGTGACTACGACTGAGATTTCTTCATGCGTGTACCAGGTTTATATACTGAGTGGTCTACCAGCCCCTTGTTATTTAGTTTTAAGAACCCCAACTAACAATGCATTTCTCCCGATGGTCGATATTGCTCTGCGCTCTGACTGTGTGACAGCAATGTAATTGGGTCATGGGTCTGGCAAAGAAAAACCGACCGTAAACATTTCCCCGCCAATTACTACACCCCATTCTATTAACATATGACTTATTGCTCCTTGAAATAACAAACATACACGTAATACGATCGAATTAATAGCTTACGCCACGTGATGTGTAATAGTAGAAAGTTAAATCAACACCATAAACCCTGATTTAAGACTTTGACATGGACTTAAACGTTTAAGGTGGGACGGCTGCAGTAACTACCAGCGCGTTTAGCGTGCGGTATCTACTATGTGTTGGTGGCTGAGACGGTTAAAGCCTGACCGTACGTGGTGGGCGCGAACGGGTAGAATGCTGCTTCTAATCCTGTGGTAGGCATACATTTTTTTAACGAAAGCCCACGCTCCATTTTAGTGGGGATGTAACTACATTGCCACATTTATTGCCTTACGACGTATTTTTGTGAAGATTACGTTGAATTTTTCTGATTTATAAAGAGCATACGATCGAATTGGGACGTTATGCCACGTGACCTGTAATGGCAGAAAATTTTAAAAAACTGTCATGAATATTAACATAACATATCGAAGTGTCGCTCCGGAGGTCCGGGTTCGATTCCCAGCTCTGCCAAGAAATGTAATAATTGTCTGAGGGCTGAAATTGGGTATACTTAGCCTCGTGAAACAAATGTGTGAAGAGGTGGGTTCGATTCCCACCTCAGCCACCCTGGAAATAGTTTTCCGTGGTTTCCCACTTCTACTCCGGCGAAATTCCGGGACGGATTCTATCTTAAGGCCACGGCCGCCTCCTTCCCAATCCTTAATTGCAAATACACACATCATTACAAGCCCGAAATTACTCAGGTTATCAGACAAATTCTACACACACACCCAAGTACACGGGCTAAATGACCGTGATGTTCTAGCCCCTCAAATATAAGAAAAAAAAACATATCGAAGGATATTCTGATCGCCAGTGCTTGCATCGAAGTATACGTATTACTTAGAATTTCCCATGGTATTATTAGCCTATTTTCGATTTTTACAAAAAATAAAAGTAGACTTATGAGATCTACACAGGGCCAAAAATTGTGTGTCGGTCTGTGTGTGTGTGTGTGTGTGTGACTGTGTGACTGTGAGTGTATTCTGACTATCAATTCGAACAAAGTGAAACCGAATTGAACGAAATTTGGTACAGAGGTAGAACTAGCAAAGGGCACCTCAGTGTCATGTTTTATATCGCCGCCATCTTGACGGAAATGTAATGGCGGCCACCCAAATGTTCAAAGCTTAAATCGAATTACGACTAACCTAATCATCCGATCTCTACCAAATTTTGCAACAAAATATATTTATATGGCGAGCGTCTTTTGACTAAACTACAAGGTAAACAGCCCAATAGTTTGCAGATGCAGTTTCTTAAAAGTGTAGGTACTTTAAATTAGTTTATAATTTAAAAAATGTACATGTATGTGTGCGGAAGCCTCCGTGGCTTAGGCGGCAGCACGCCGGCCTCTCACCGCTGGGTCCGTGGTTCAAATCCCGGTCACTCCATGTGAGATCTCTGCTGGACAAAACGGAGGCAGACAGGTTTTTCTCCGGGTACTCCGGTTTTCCCTGTCAAAATTTCATTCCAGCAACACTCTCCACTATCATTTCACTTCATCTGTCATTCATTTAATCATTGCCCCAGAGGAGTGCGTCAGGCCTCGGCAGCCGGCACAGTTCATATCCTCGCCGCTAGATAGGGGCTTCATTCATTCCATTCCTGACCCGGTCGGAGACTGGAAGCAGGCTGTGGATTTTCATTTTCACATGTATGTGTGCAAATTAATCCTCCCCCCCCCCCCTATGAATTCAAACACGGTGAAACCGAATTGAACGATATTTGGTACAGAAAAGGACACCTCAGTGTCATGTTTTATATCGCCGCCATCTTGACGAAAACGTAATGGCGGCCACCCAAATGTTAAAAGCTTCAATCAAATTACGACCAACCTAATAATCTGATCTCTACCAAATTTTGCAACAACATACCTTTATGAGGGAAGCATATTTTGACCAAACTACAAGATCATCAGCCCAATATTTTGCAGATGGCGCCCATGTATGTGTGCAAATCGATTCCCCCTATCTATTCAAACACGGTGAAACCGAATTGAACAAAGGTTGATACAGAGGTAGCACTAGCAAAGGACACCTCAGTGTCATTCTTTTATATCCCCGCCATCTTGACGAAAACGTAATGGCGGCCACCCAAACGTTAAAAGCTTAAATCAAATTACGACCAACCTACTAATCTGATCCCTACCAAATTTTGCAACAACATGCCTTTTATGTGGAAAGCATATTTTGACCGAACTGCAAGATCCTCAGCCCAATAGTTTGCAGATGGCGGCCATGTATGTGTGCAAATCGATTCCCCCTACCTATTCAATCACGTTGAAACCGAATTGAACAAAATTTGGTACAGAGGTAGCACTAGCAAAGGGCACCTCATTGTCATGCTTTTATATCGCCGCCATCTTGACGAAAACGTAATGGCGGCCACCCAAATGTTAAAAGCTTAAATCAAATTACGACCAACCTACTAATCTGATTACCAAATTTTGCAACAAAATACTTTTATGTGGGAAGCATATTTTGACCAAACTACATTTCATCAGGCCAATAATGTGCGGATGGCGGCCATGTATGTGTGCAAATCAATTCCTCCTATCATTTCAAACACGGTGAAACCGAATTGAACGAAGTTTGGTAGAGAGGTAGCACTAGCAATGGCCACCTCAGTGTCATGTATTATATCGCCGCCATCTTGACGGAAACGTAATAGTGGCCACCCAATTGTGAAAAGCTTAAATCAGATTACGACCAACCTAATCATCTGATCTCTACCAAATTTTGCAACAACATACCATTATGTGAGAAGCGTTCTTTGACCAAGCTACAAGGTCATCAGTCCAATAGTTTGCATATGGCGGACATGTATATGTGCAAATTGATTCCCCTATCAATTCAAACACGGTAAAACCGAATTAAACGAAATTTGGTACAGAGGTAGCACTAGCAAAGGGCACCTCAGTGTCATGTTTTATATCGCCGCCATCTTGACGGAAACGGAATGGCGGCCACCCAAATGTTAAAAGCTTAAATCAAATTACGACCAACCTAATCATTTGATCTCTAGCAAATTTTGCAACAACATACCTTTTTGTGGGAGGCATCTTTTGACTGAACTACAATGTCATGAGCCCAATAGCTTGCAGATAGCGGCCATGTATGTGTGGAAGTCGATTCCCCATATCAATTCAAACACGGCGAATGTTTTTTTACAGAGGTAGCACTAGCAAAGAGCACCTCATATTCATGTATAATATCCGTATAGCACGTTGTATTTCAATAAGCTACTACAACCAACATTCAATTATACTCCTTGAAAAGGACAAAGAGTTATAATTATACCCATGCAGTTAGGAGAAAGTAGGCTATATGTGCTTTGCTGAACATCTTGTTTTGTTATTAAATTTTAATAAAAAGCCTTAGCATATCTTTAGGCCCGTATCACACGACACTCGCTGGCAAGGAAGCTGCTATGATCGCTGGTACAAAATCCTGTATGATTCTGTTCTCTTCGTCAGTACACCTGCTTGTATGACCGAAGTGTATCACAATGTAGCATTTTGTACGCTAAGTTGTATGAAATAAAACATTGAGAAGGGCTGTCGTTTGAGGGCATTATTTGCAGTTCATTCGCCTTATTAACGCAAAGCGGTCGCGAAACTTGCTTTGAGTAAATTAGAAAACATGCCAGGCACTGAATGAATGCATACCAATCAATATTTAAGATCTAGCTGTAATAATGGAATATTTTACCATACGCGTTAATAATAAGCGCAACAAAAACCTTCAGAGTGTGTTGGAAATGTGTGCAAGTGGAATTGCGCCCGCTCGCTGTTTCGATGATCCGGGTTCAAGGCTATCCAACGGCAGATTTTTAAAATTATTTTTAACTATTTTATTATACCCTCCCTACCACGTACAGCAAGATTTCAACTTGATTTTGTTCACATTGTCTACGAGACGATAGGGAAAGTTATTTTCTTGTCCCATTTAAATGGCTATTTTCCCTAAATTTTACTTTTATTTAGTCAATTTACCCTCTAGGTTCGTGGTTCCCACGGACTCAGCGAGGGAACTCACCACTACCGCCTCTATGGGCAGTGTCCTGGAGCTTGAAACATCTGGGCGGGATGGATACAACTGGGGAGGTGTGATCAGCACTTTGCCCAGGCGGCCTCACCTGCAAAGCAAACAGGGTCCTCTTGAGGGATGGGAAGGGAAGGGAAGATCGGGAGGGATAGGCAAGGAAGAGGGAAACAGGCGGCCGTGGCCGTACGGTAGGTAACATCCCGGCATTT
The DNA here is from genome assembly GCA_946902985.2 of Meconema thalassinum. Taxonomy (NCBI): domain Eukaryota; kingdom Metazoa; phylum Arthropoda; class Insecta; order Orthoptera; family Tettigoniidae; genus Meconema; species Meconema thalassinum. The sequence continues at coordinate 971,827,168 of OX336389.2, forward strand.
GCCCGAAGACGAAGTGGGAATCCACAGAAAACCCCTTTGAGGATGGCTGAGGCGGGAATCGAACCCCCTCTACTCATTTGGACCACCCGAGGCTGAGTAGACCCCGTCCCAGTCCTCATACCACTTTTCAAATTTCGTGGCAGAGCCGGGAATCGAACCCAGGACGTCCGGGGTGGCAGCTAATCACGCTGACCACTACGCAACAGAGGTGACTCTATTCGTGATTTTTAGAATTTTAATAGTTCAATATTTATCCTTGAACAATAATAATAATATGACACGTTCTGTATTTACTGCCTTGCTGCGAGGCTCAGCTGTAACGTTCTTGCTTGCTGTGCCCAAGGTTGCAGGTTCGTATCCTGGCGCAGTCAGCTGGCATTTGGGGGTGCGCAAATGCGAGGGAGCCGTGTCAGTAGATTTACTGGCACGTTGAAGATCCCCTTCGGAGCAAAATTCCGGCACCCCGGCGTATCTAAAAGCCAGAGTAGTTAAAAGGGACGTAAAACCAATAATGTTATAAGTTATAATTATCTGTATTTACTGTATGTTTGGGGCAGATGACCTCGTAGTTCCTCCCCTTAAAACCTCACTCACTAACTAACTAACTAACTATTACTGTATGTGTATAGCAAGCGCTTTACGCATAGACCCCGTTGAAAGAAATTATAATTTCGGTCTGATGTATTTATTCGTGAGTGAGTCGGAGATTTCCTTTAAACCAAGGTGGTCAACATTTCGAACACTTGCTACCTCGAATATACAGGATACCTTGCTTTCGTTCTACAGATCATTATGTCGTCTTCCAGTCTGGCTGCGTACCATCGGATAAGTACGTTCCTTTTCAGGACCAAATAAAAAATCACTCGTTGGAACAGATAGATATGCGACCATAATACATCCACAATAAACGTCATTAAGAAAACAAATTGTACTAGTTCAAGGTTCGAACCTACTAAATGCGACTTTGTTGACGCTAGTCGAGCAATTCTTGATTTAGCCACCATAGCTACCGAGAACCATGGTATATTGATGGCACGTATTGAATCTATTCGTAGACACTTCCTGTCCAATCGTAAGAAGGTGTTATTCGGAGCTCTGATCGTTGCAATCATGCATTATATTTGAGGTCATTGAAATAACACTGCCACTATTGATTTCTACTATATTCGCGAGCATGTACTCAGCGGTAAAGTTGTACTATGGACGTAAAGGAGCAGGTACTGATGTTTGTAGGATGACTGTGATATACGCGTTAGTTGGGTTGCCTTCCTCCAAAAAGATAAGGGGCTGGTGGACCACACTGTATATATATGTATATATACAGAACCAACCACTACGACAGGATAGTACATGAGTATAGCCATGGATGTGTTTGGGCGAGCTAGAGTTACTATGGCCACGGCCGCTTCCTTCCCAAAACAGCATAGAGATGTAGCTACAAAACTTATGTCGATCGCAAAGTGCAAAGTTTATACAACATGGTCCCGAGGCTAACAGCGAAGGGTATTCTGCAAATCATAACCACATTATTTATGTAGAGGACCCTGAAGAAGATGATGTCTGTACCAAACGTTACCTCACCTACCAGATGAAAAGGCTTTATAAATTTTTGCCATCCATATTTATAGTTTACCTTACCAATCAAAAACCAGTGAATGACAGGAACCTTCGCCACCGATGAATGACCACCTTACCTATGTGCTTTCTTCAGGTTTAAGACAATATCGATTACATTATGATGGCGTTATTCACATTAAACAATCGATGCCTGATGAGAAACAATTACACGTAGAAATAAACTGTCATAGGCTGTCTGTACACAACCATCAAACAGTGAACACAGGTGATGAATTATCATTTCATCTCATTCTTATGTTAGAGGAAAAGCAAGCAGAAAAAACCGTGAATGATTTCCCGCTTTATATAGAACTGGAATATACAGCCCTGAAATAATGATCCACACGTTAGTTATGAAATCTTTGCTGTGAAAGGTTGATTATAATTATTACCATGGTGAAACAAACATACGTTGTGGAAAAAACTAGACAAAAGAAAAAAGCCAGCGCGGAAACGAGGTTTGCTGTGACACACCACGGGTTAAAACCAAAAAATAAAAAAGGTGGCTATTGAATAAGAATTACAGGCAGTGCGATTGTCTACTGACCCGAAAACCCTCCATGCCGCGGTGATAAAGAAAAAAACGTGGGCTAGTGATTCCTACCCCTAAACCTGCTGGATTTTTACCAGCTTTTTTCGCCGGTCTGGCCGCCCTGGGTTCACTATTGGGAGGTGCTAGCGTGGTCGCTAAAACCATAAAAGCTATAGAACAAAGCAAGCAACAATTCAAAGAAAGTCAGCGACACAATCAAACGATGGAAGCCATTGCCATAGGGGGCTAGAAACGACAATCATTTAAAGCCAGCCTTTTATAAACAAGGACTTGGCCTGTGCATGTCGGGAAAGAAAAAAAAACACCATTTATAAATAAATTCATATGGGCACTGCCTCGGCATGCCATGACCCATGAAGAAGTCGAAAGCTATGCGAAACAACTAAATATTTCTCATATTCGAGGTGTATTTATGCGAAATGAATTACCCCAAAACGCCATGGAAATAAGAACGAGCGATGATGAATTTAGATGACCGTACAGGGCCAGGAACCCATTTTGTAGCCTATGTGAAACAAGGTTCCACGGTGTGGTACTTTGACAGTGTTGGAAATCTACCACCCCCTATAGAGTTGGTGCGCTATTTGGGAAAACAGGTTACCTACCCTATACTATAATTTAAAACGTCAACAAAAGTTCGACAGTCATGAGTGTGGGCGTTTGTGTTTAATTTTTTAAATATAAGTTGCAACGTTAAACGGCAATTGTCATCATTATGAATGTAAACGCCAATACATTTACAGTCCATGGGAACGGGCCTCAAGTTTCCCTAGATTTCTTTCCCCCCATTGAATTGCAACCCCATCAATCCTATGTGCTGAGATTAATCTCTTTGGAAAGTTACAACAGAATTTATAATATACAACAAGATATCAATAAGAAGTTTTATTTTGATAATTTTATGTTAACCCTACCACCTGGAGCTGTCCTTGGGGTAAATCTGAGACTTGTCTCATACAAAACTGTCGCTTACAGTGACATCGGACAAGAGTGTATACTCTCAAAGATTACCACGAAAGTGGGGAAATGCAGCGCATTATACGATAGACGATGTTCATGATGCTATCACTGTGGGGCTGATTAAACAATTTGGTGTGAAGCCTTTTACAGGTGGCACACACGAATTTGAACTTACAGGAATTTGAACTTGGCCTTATCTCTAAGGCCAAGCCACTTGGCCCATCTTGCAACTTGTCAAATTTATTCATGAGACCCTTGACAGCACATTGCTCATACCAACATTCCAAAATTACCAGCTATGAGCAATTCCCACATTTTCGTACAAAGATTAAACTTATGTCTTTGCTCTGTGTTATTTTTAATCAATATAAACTCGCACAGTAGTTCAAAATTTATTTTCAACGCGTGATGGGATCTCTTGTTTTTCTCACTTTAATTCTTAAAAATTGAAAAACAAGATTCCATGATTTCGTTGGGGTACAGACAATGATTCACGTTTTCAATACGACCTGAGCATCCTCGACTCTTAAAGCTCTTGGCCAAGGGTTGGCACATTAAATTATTTTTCGACATAGCCATGCTTATGATGAATCAAGAGTGTTAACCTTACCTTAATCAAACGGTAATCCAAACAGCAGTGTTGCAGATGTAGGCTATCACACGCGCACACACAAACACACACAGTAGCAGCATACTAGCTTTTGATCCTTCGACCTTGGGTACGGCAGTAGTTACCAATCCGCCACCACGTATGTTTTTCCAAACAATTTATCTGTAAAGCAAACCAACACAACCGTTCATTAGTCATGTATATTGAACCGTTATTGATTTGCCGATCAATAAGTCTTCATGATTTTTATTATTATTATTACTGATGCCCAGGTAGAACATGTTGGAAGTTGACAAAGGGGAGTCAGGTAGTGTGTCGCAACGATTAAAACAGAAGCAGCTTGGTAGTTATTCCTGAAGATGACCGGCAAAGCCGAGTTCAAGGACAAATTCTGTACGAACGCGCACCTCAATAGGCGTCATCATGGGTGTGCCAGAAGTGAAGTTCCAACCAATCTACGATTGAATCAGCAAATCAGGAGAGAGGACGCTGAAGCCACGCGGTGGATCGCGTACCCTAGAAAAAGGCGCAAAAACGCGTATCTGAAGAACCGCCGATACGATATAATTCCGCATAAGTCCATTGAGAAGTTTGGATGAAAAGAAGAAGATTGATACTAGTCCCAAGTCTGTGAGGTGAAAACTACAGATTATTTTCAGCAATTGCCCCCACCCTACCCCATTCTCTCAGTTTCTAATAAATTGAAGTAGTGGGATGAGGGGGAAGCTGCGACACGTCTTTTTGAACCCTCCTCGTATCGGCCCCGAACCTGATATCTCGCTAACCAAACATGGAATTAGAACATACAGGGTGTCCTAGCACTCGTAGTGACGCCCCCTACTTTCCTATAGCCTCTTTATTTAATGAAAAGACCAAAACTAAAAGGTCATTCGCGAGTAGTTGGGTGGTGTTGGTTTCCTCAAGTCGCGCTCGTGCTTGAATATGTATGCCTATGTTGGGAAAGGGTTAGGAGGTGGGGGAGGAGTAGGGTCGAGTGAGGGGTCGTTTAGATGGTATTTTTTCCGCTCTAGGTGACGGTGTGGTTATTTTTTAAAATGGATGGAATTGGGATACGCCATTTGGGGTAAACATGTTGTTTTTTGACATTTTGGCGATGAATGTTTTTTGTACGCCTGCGCACTTGGGGATTTTGTAAGAGGGCGGGCTTTCTACATGATTATTTATAAATGAGTGTTTTTTTAATATATATTGAAATAAACCCAAAAAACTAATAGGTCATCTGCTTTTTACTATCTCGCTAACCAATAATCGGATTTGAACATATGGGGGGGTCGAGGGACTCGTGGTGAACTCCCCTTTTCTATGGACGGGATATATCCACCCCAAAATAAAAAACGTGGTATGGGGGAGCTGCTACACTTAGGAAGTTGTGAGCCCCCTCGACCTTGGAATGGAAGGAGCCATGCTAGGAGGGTGTGCTTGGATTCGTTTTTTTTCGTCTCGTCGTGCTCTTTACGGGAATGTAGGTGTCGAGAAGGTGAACATAGGGTTTTGGGTCTAAAAATGCGTTTTTCACATTTTTGCTGATTTTTGGAAAACGGAAAACGTGATGATGACGTGTGTGATAGTATTTTTTTTGTCTCAATGTCCTCTTTACGGAGATGTAGGTGCGGAATAGGTAAAAAGCTGGAAACACGGTTTTTGATGTAAAAATGGGTTTTTGTGATTTTCCGTCATATTGCGAAAACTGAAAAAGTGAGGATGACGTGTGTGATAGTATGTTTTCGTCTCATTGCCCTCTTTACGGAGATGTAGGTATGGAATAGGTAAAAAGCTGGAAACATGGTTTTTTATGGAAAATGGGTTTTTGTGATTTTCCCTCATATTGCGAAAACTGAAAACGTGAGGATGACGTGTGTGATAGTATGTTTTCGTCTCATTGTCCTCTTTACGGAGATGTAGGTATGGAATAGTTAAAAAGCAGGAAACATGTTTTTTATGGAAAATGGGTTTTTGTGATTTTCCCTCATATTGGAAAAACTGAAAACGTGAGGATGACGTGTGTGATAGTATTTTTTTCGTCCCTTTATTCTCTTTACGAGGATATAGATATGGAAACGGTTAAAATCTGGAAACATGGTTTTCTTATGGAAAATGTGTTTTTTGTTAATTTTCGCGTTATTTGGAAAACGAATGAGGCGATTTTTATGACGGGCATGTCGATGTATTTGTGTCGTTGTTCTGTTTACGGGAATGTAGGTATGGAAAAGCTGAAATCATGGTTTCCGTCATTTTTTTTCGAGATCGTTGAGGAAAACTGTGGAAAAAGTAAGAAACCAGATTTGAAGTCACGTTATGTTAAGCGCTATGATGTTGGTAAAACACTTATGCATTATTATTATTATTATTATTATTATTATTATTATTATTATTATTATTATTTGTCATGACTTGTCAGGGCTCACACGCAGAGAGAGAACTTGCTTGATGAAATGAGAATTGAAAGCATTGAGGCTGACGCACGGCGAGCCTGACAAGACGTCTTATCATCGTACGTGCCTCGCAGTAGAGAGATAAGAGGCAGGTGTCATTATACAGTGTGCGGCTTTATACTGTGTATGTCATAGCCTAGGTCCATTATGGACTCCTCATGCAACGCAAAGTTTGAAACGATGGGTGGGTGTATAACATTATGATAAAAGATTCGCATGGGCTTGAACAAAGAGGTTATTGGATATGTAATAAACAAAAGGGTGGGAATAATGAATGGTCATGTGATACATCTTTTTGGAAATGGTTTTTTTTTTAAATAATTAAATAGGGTTTTATTACAAAAAATTATGTTTATTGACCCATGAATTATACGTGGAAGGAAAACCTAACCACTTTACAAAATATTTTGCACCTTTGACTTTAATTACTCGTTCAATGAGATAATCGTTGGGATATAATGTTTTTTGCACTTCTTCATAATAGAATCGTCCCTGAATGGGTTGACCGCTCTGATCTTCTAAGAGATACGTCACTGGTTGACCTAACTTGACTTGGCGAATTTTAAAAATTTCTGTCGACCATTGTGGAGTATACGATTTTGAAAACACACTTCTATGTTTACTAATGCGAACAAAATCTCCATTTTTAAGGTGATGTCGCCTTGGGTCTACCCTTTTTATAGGGTTAAACAGTCTATTGAGTCTGGGTAGGTTCTTGGTGACGAGGCGAGGTTTCATGCCGATGGTGGAATGAATGGTGTTGTTGAAGCGAGACACAAGTTGAGGTAACCAGTCTATCCATCGATAGGAACCATGCATTGTAAACTCTTTCCACATATAACTTCTTAATGTTCGATTGAAGCGTTCAACTACACTAGCTTTGAGATTGCTATAGGTGGTATAATGGTGAATATCCTTAGATTTGAGAAAACTGGAGAAATCCTTGTTGAAAAATTCTTTCCCCTGGTCGGTTTGTAACAAGTGAGGTTGACGTTTTGATTGTTCAATAATATGTTGAAAGGCCTTTGTGACTAAGACATCAGTTTTATTTTTTACTTGTTGAACAAAAGCCATTTTGGAATAGACATCAATGACAGTCAACATATAGCGTACACCGTCGTTAACGTTAGAATAAGGTATCATGTCAACCAGGTCTGCCTGCCAAAGTTCATCGATTCCTTTGGAAATGACACGACGACGTTTATAAATGCGTCGGGCTGGTTTATGCAATTAATGAGCAATGCCCACTTTGATGGGTGATGGCTTATAAGATAATTTTAGCATCTCGGAGTTGTTGTTCAATGTGGGCGATTTCCGCCTCATGTCCAGTGTGACCAGCTTGTTTTGATGCATGAAGCAAGTGTAAGTGCTCTACTAACTGATTGGGATTATTCCAAAAGGTTATATCTAGGTAGGGTTTTAATTTCTTAAACCTTACACCAGAGGCAGAGTGATGTTTTTGCTTACCAAATATGTTTGCAATGATGGTTTTATATTTTTGGTATATATTGGCATTGACCTGCTGAGAGGATTTATAGTTTCTTTTGTGAGCGTTGGTGTCTAATAAAATGGATTTATATTTAGCAAGGTCCTCGGACGTAAAATCTTGTGTCGAGGGGGTGCGAAAAAATAGCAGCTTTAACAGACCTGGCGTTAATTTATAGTTGATCTTTTTAATGACAGCTTTCGTACGAGCAAATTTAATGGATGAATCCCCAATTTTAAAACTATCATTCTCATAGCGAACACCATACGTGGTATCTGTCTTTCCAATAAATAGAAGGATCAGATATGGTTCCAGGGTTGCCCCATAATATTTGATTAAAATGTTTTTGAGTTGAGCTTTATTTTGAGGGGTTGCCAAGACTTGTGAAAACGGAGACGATGTGGAGGAGGGCGGTGTTGCCGCTATGACAGAAGATTTTTGTTTTGTTTTTAGAAACTTTTGAAGGGGTGAGGATTTTTTTCTTTCAGGACTAAATACGCTTTCGCTTTCACTTTCACTTTGTTCATGTTGTTGTTCTTCTTATTCTTCATGTTCTTGATGTTCTTGTTCACTAACATTAGAGGAGGAGGAGGATTTTACCTGTCGTGTGGAATCTGTTTGAGTAAATTTTGAACTTGTTATGGGTTTGGTTCGAGAGGTAGCAGCAGCAGTAGCAGCAGAAGCATTAGGTTTGAATCTCATGGGATCAACCGATGATAGAGCATGTTTTATCATGGGTAAAGGATTGACGTTTTTTAAACGTTGCAATTCACGAAATTTATGTCGAATCGTATTTCGTGCCTCAATAATACGCTGCATGATTTGAACATGTTTCTTGTACCCTATGGCGTTCGCCATGGTAAAGGTAAAGACACACTAACAGGAAATGTCCAACCCTGGGTCTTTTTAAACAGAAATAAAATGATCAAAACCCAAGCGATAACGTCCCTCACATCGTTCACTCTGTTTATTTATGACCAAACAGGCATGGGGATGATGGTTCCAACACGAAGCACACAATTGCGTGAAAGCTGTAAAGGATATATCTGGATTCACATGATCTTGAAAAATATGATAGAGATTTCTAGAGTCTTGGCGGAAGAGAACGATGAGATTGGCATTGTCACGAATCAACTGTTTGGGGATTTTGGAATAGGTCTGAGCCAGATAAAAACAATCCACTTGTTTATGGCGTCCCATACTAAAATACTCTTGAATAATGGCCTGTCGTTGAGTGGCAATATCATCAAAAATTATAATGGAATCTGGTTGAATGCGGTCTGGTTGAAAGACATCTTGAGGTGAGGTGAATGTAAAATAGCCCATGGCTTCTTTATTTAACGAAGACTTAATTTGTTCCAGATACACGTACAGAGGCTGGTACAAGGATTTGGCAAAAATATAAATATTTTGAAATCGTAGGCCATGAGGCGCGGTAATAATGTTCAGCAAAACATTGGTCTTTCCACAACCCGAAGGCCCTACCATAATACATCGAACGGTAGATGGGAATAGGGTGCCATGACGTTTAGGTTCACACACGGGCAGTGATAGCTCTGAAACCAAATCAGAGACTGGCAAAGCATGGGGTTGTTTCATTAATTCCATTGTGTCGATGACTGAGTTTTTTTTCATGTGTGTATAAGGTTTATATATATATATAGGCAAGTGGTGAGTAGGATGGGTTAGTTAACGTCTATCACCATGGACGTGTTTGGGCGAGCTCGTGTAACCATGGCCACGGCCGCCTCTTTGTCAAAACAGTCACGAGAGGTGGCAACAAAAAGCTATGTCGATCGCAAAGTGCAAAGTGTCTATCACATGGCTCCGAGACTAACCGCTGAGGGCTATTCAGCCAATCATCATCGTATTATTGATGTGCAAGAGCCTCCAGACGAAAATGATGTCTGCACGAAACGTTATGTGACCTATCAAATGAAAAGGCTTTATAAATTTGTCCCATCTGTATTCCCCACCACCACCACTGGTGAATGATGATCTTACCTATATGCTTGCTTCCGGTTTAAGTCGGTATCGACTGCATTATGATGGTGTAATTCATATTAAATATGCCATGCCTGATGAGAGACATTTAAAAATACAACTAAACGGTGATAGAGTGTTGGCCCACAACCATCAAAGAGTAAATGTTGGAGATGAATTATCCTTTCATCTTATGCTTACGTTTGAGGAAAAGGAAGCTGGGAAAACGGTGAATGATTTTCCGCTTTATATAGAATTGGAATATACTGCTATGAAATAAGGTTCTCTACGTTAGTTGTTATCGAATGTTTGCTGTGAAAGATTCACCAAGTAGCAGCATGGTGAAAAAATATAATAATGTTATTGGTTTTACGTCCCTTTTAACAACTGCGGCTTTTAGAGACGCCGGGGTGCCAGAATTTTGCCCCGAAGGGGATCTTTAACGTGCCAGTAAATCTACGGACACGGCTCCCTCGCATTTGCGCACCCTCAAATGCCAGCTGACTGCGCCAGGATACGAACCTGCAACCTCGGGCCCAGTGGTGAAAAAAAGATATGCTATGAACATAAAAAAAACAAATCTCAAAAAGAGAAAAAAGCCAGGTCGGAAACCAAGTCGATCTGCCTCACACCCAGTGTTAAAACTTAAAAAAACTAAAAAAATCTAAAAAGAGTGGCTATCGAAAAAGCTTTACAAGCGGTGCGATTGTCTACATCTCCGAAATCGCAGCATCATGTATCGATAAAAAGAAAAGGAAGAAAGCAAAATCGTGGGCGAGTCATTCCTGTTGCTAAGTGTGGGGGTTTTTTGCCGGCTTTATTTGCAGGGTTGGCAGCTTTGGGGTCCCTTTTGGGTGGTGCCAGCGCTGTAGCGAAAACCATAAAAGCCGTCGAGCAAGGCAAGCAACAACTCAAAGAAAGCGAGCGACACAATAAAACGTTAGAAGCCATTGCGATGGGAGCTAGAAATGGCAATCCTTTAAAGCCAGTCTTTTATCCACAAGGTAGTGGCTTACCGTCTAAGGAAAAAATAATGTCCATCATCGATAAGCGCTTAAGGCAACTGCCTGGTCATGCCATGACCCATGAAGAAGAGGAAAGCTATGCCAAACAACTAAAGATTTCTCATTTTCGAGGTGTATTTATGCGAAATGAATTACCCAAAGCACCGTGGAAAGAAGAACGAGCCATGATGAATTTAGATGATGATGCAGGTCCAGGAACCCATTTTGTAGCCTATGTGAAACAAGGTTCCACAGTATGGCACTTTGACAGTTATGGAAATTTACCACCCCCGATCGAGTTGCAACGTTATTTGGGAAACCGGGTAAAGATATTCTATAATGTGAATCGTCAACAAACCTTTGACAGTCAAGAGTGTGGACGTTTGAGTTTACATTTTTATATAAGAGGTCGCGTTAAGCCAACAGTTTCATCATTATGAATGTCAACGCCAAGACATTTACCGTGCACAGTCGCGGGCCTGAAGTGTCCCTGGATCCCCCCCCCCCCATTGAATTGCAACCAGAACAATCCTATGTGCTAGGATTAATTTCTTTGGAAAGTTACAACAGAATTTAGAATATTCAACTGGATATTAATGACAAATTTGATTATGATGATTATATGTTGACACTACCCCCTGGAGGTTATACCATAGACGATGTGCATGAGGCCATTAGCGTGTCGATGATAAAAAAAATTTGGTGTCAAACCATTTGCGGATGGAACACACAAATTTGAACTTACGGCCAATACAATAACTCATCGCTGTCGTATTTTCTCTACGTTTAACATTGACTTTGAAACACGAGTTCATTCTATTGGTCCTTTATTAGGATTTAAACCAAGAGTGTTGGCAGCTCACCAACCCCATGAATCAGATTATCCAGTGAGATTCATCGAGGACCATCACATTTCTGTAACTTGCAATATTATTAGAGACGTATTTACGAATCAAGAACAAAGCCATTCCCTGTATGATTTTATTGTCACCTCTCCTTGCGGCTATATTATTCGTGAAAACCCTTCAGTGGTTCTATATCATCCTGTGTGTGTCAGTGATATTAGTAATATTACCTTACGCTTAGTGAATAGAAACCAACAACTGATTGCTTTGGACGCCAACACCCCTGTGACCTACAAGTTGGTTTTAAAGACGCTATGAAATTTATCTATAAAGCAACAACAACGTCTACGAGGTCGGTTAGTTGCCCGCCGTGTATGAAACCGTTGACACGAGTAAACCGACAACGCTTACAACGCATTGGTTATACGCTACACCCCAATCATGAACAAAGAGCTGTTGCAAGTGTTAAATCCCATACAAGTGGAAGATGGCGTCGTGCGCATTGATATGCATTCCTATCAACCTCAAGCAACAGGACTGAATAACAATGACGGGATTCAATTCATCATTAACAATCAAGATATTTTGACTCTACCTCATGAAAGTGTTCTTCAAATTGAGGGTAAATTGATGAAAGCAGATGGCAGCACACCCACAACGTCTGCGTTGGCGAATCATGGTTTGGCTTTTCTGTTTTCTGAAGTACGTTATGTGATAAATGATATTGTCATATATATGACTCGAAATGTGGGCATGACTAGTCTTATGAAATTATATCCATCCTATAGCGAGGAGGAAAGTGAAACGCTTTCTATGGCTGGATGGTGTCCCAACAGTAGCAATGACTGGCTAGTTCATACTGATGGCACTTTTACAGGCTTCCTACCCTTAAAATTACTCCTTGGCTTTGCCGAAGATCACAAGCGTATTATTTTAAACGCAAGACAAAGTTTGTATCTGGTGAGAGACCGCAGTGATTATAATGCGCTGAAAGGAGCCTCTGACCAAGTGATAGACTCAAAAATTCAACTGCTTCGATTACTATGGAAAGTGCCCCATGTGACGCTATCGGATCGTAAAAAGCTAAGCATGTTAAATTTGGCGCAAAAAGATAAAGCCTTGCCTATCGCCTTTCGAAGTTGGTGTCTACATGAATACCCCTTGCTACCTACCACAGACACACATAGTTGGAGTGTCAAATCGACTCGCTCTACCGAGAGACCCCTCAATGTTATTGGTTTTCAAACCAATAGAAAATACCAACAAAGCAAAGATGTCACCTTGTTTGATCACATTCACTTGAGAAATATACGACTATTTTTAAATAATGTTTGCTTTCCCTATGAGGGGTTGGAACTCAATTTTTCAAAAAATAAGTTTGGTCCCCTTTATGACATGTTCGCTAAATTTCAATCGTCTTATTATGAAAAACAGGATTGTCCTATGTTGTCGCCACAAGGGTTTAAAGCAAAAGCACCACTGATTGTTTTCGACTGTTCGTATCTAGAAGAATCTATGAAAATCACCACCATTGATTTAAGGGTAGATTTTGAAACACAAGAAAATGTCCCAGACCATACCAGTGCCTACTGTTTGATTATTCATGCTAGAGAAGTGAAATATCATCCTTTGTCCAATTATGTCACCAGCATGTAAGCCATCTGTGGTCGAATGAAAAAAAAAGATCACCATTCATAGGATTGATGATAAGCGTCTGCATGCGCAGTATCTGTTGCGCTCTGGCACTGTGCGCACATACAACAACAACAAACATCATGTGTCCCTCAATAAGCAACAGCAACAACAACAACAACATGACAGACAAACCATGGAATTTAAAATGTGAATTTAATCGTTTGAAAACTTTTGAAACATGGACAGTTCCCTTTATGGATTGTGGAGAATTGGCTGCGAGCGGATTTTATTACTTAAAACGTGGGGATGTGGTCAAGTGTATTTTTTGCAACATTGAAATTGGAAACTGGGAAATAGGGGATCGACCCTTTAGCGATCATCAGCGATGGAGTCCATCCTGACCTTACCTCAATCGCTATGATGTGGGCAATATTCCATGGAGTTTGAATTATCCTGTTATTGTACCAGACCCTGCAAACCTAGGAGATACCTGTGGACCGTATGTGCAAACTATTCATTTGAATGCTGTTCCAAATTAAGCCAACAAACTTTGTAATAAAAGTGTAAGTGTTTTTTTTTTGTTATGAATAAAACCTCAAAAAATATTTAGCTGTTGTTTAATTCATTTGTTCCTTTTTTTCCTAAAGTCCTTTCACTTTGCCATGTTAAACCATGGCATGGGTTAGTTGTTGATTAGACGTCAATGAGGTAACAACTAAAAATAAAAGCATGATGCGTACACTCATTGTGGATTGTCAGGGGTTTAAAATTGCAGACAACAAATTTATATTTAAGGAAGTCGCTTTTATCGATGGTAGTACGTTTTGGGTGTCTAACCCTATTCATTTGGTGTTTAAACCTCCCTATGCTTTCGAGTTGCTTAGTGAAAAAGATAAAAAACAGAGCCAATGGATTGAAAATCATTTGCAGTTAGCATGGAACAAGGGTGATATTTCTTACAAGTATCTTGACATCATCATGAAAGCCCATTTGTCCTCGGCCAATGTCTTATTTGTTAAAGGGAGTGAAAAACGCCAGCGGCTTCAACCATTTCTACCCTCTCACTGTCAATGTATTGACCTTTTTGATCTGGGTTGTCCACCCCTGCAAACGCTCATGGACACTTGTCCTTGCGACAATATTCAGAATAAAGCCTTAGCGCATGCATGGCAATTGTTTCATTGGCTCACCACGAGTGCATGTTGGGAGTTGTTCAATAAAATTAAAACTGAAAGTGTATCGTCCAATGATAGCAGTGAGACGTGCACACGTGAGGTGATAACATCAACGTTATAGACATGGACGCCTCTACAATCGACAAGGCTATTGGAAAGTTCTTTGTGTGCAAGAAAAAACTGATTAGCTTTACACAACATGAATTATTAGCACTACCTAAATCATTTCTTTTTTATGTTGCTGCCAAAGCTGTCAAAGAAATTTGGGAAAAGGCGCCTGCCGAGTGGACTAACGACTCTGTATTGAGTGAACTACAACCATGCAGTCATTTTTCCCATCACAAGCAATTAACCATGGCAAAAATACCTTCCATTCGACAGTGTGCCACATGACAATTAATGAAATTATATCATGGTCATAAAACTCAGTGTAAAGACATTGTTTCATCATTCCATGGCTGTCATGCGGAAAACAACCACCACCTACCATGCTCGTCAGCAGCCGCCGACAAACAACAACAACAGCAAGAACAAGAAGAAGAACAAGAAGAAGAAGAACAAAAAAAGTGTTTTTCACCGATTGAAACCTCTATGTCCCAGGTGTACTGGCCATGGAATTATTGATAACATCATTAAAAACTTACCATTCAAAGCTCACTTACCTGCTTACAGCTTTTACGGCCCTGGTACTCGTCTTCAAGATCGTTTGAGGAGAGGGGATATGGGAATCAATGCTTTGGATCATGCATGTCTTAATCACGATAAAGCCTATGAAAACAGTGATCCCACACTAAGATGCATTGCCGACAAAGTCTTGTTAAGCATTGCCAAGCAACGATTAACAGCTTCAGATGCCAGTCTAGCAGAACGAATGGCAGCATTTATAGTGATTTGTGCTATGAAGAGCAAATTACTTTTATCTAGATATGTACTTTAACGTACGTAATGAATTTATTTAAAAAAATGTATAGTATCACTGTTATCATGACAGAAAATAAATAAAAAGACAAGAGTCCATGTTGTGTTTTTTTCATTATTATTATTCACTCATAGTTTCATCATTATAATTATAAATAACATGAATAAAATGACATAAATGACAAACAATAAAAAAGGGACAGCAGTGCATCGTTATAAAAATTACTAATTGTAGTAAATCTATTTTTCAATCACAAACAATAAAAAAAGGACAAAAGTCCATCATTTTAACTAATAGTTTCATCATTATTATAAAAAATTATATACATGGTAATTGTACTAAACCTATAAACAAAAAAAATCTACCATTAAACATAAGTTTTGCAAATTTATTTTTATTATTATTTATCATTGTAAACGTTGAGCAACAATTAATAAACGTCAAACTGTTGAGCACCAAAAAATAATTTTATTTTATTACCATATAGTTATTGAAGAGTAGTGCATGAATAAAAATAAAGTCACGGCTAGCGTACAATGATTATTCGTTTTCAATTTTTACAAAACGAACCACGCATCGATTATTTTTTTCACCCTCATAAATTAAATAGACAGGGTGAATACTGGAATTGACATCTTCCATGACATTATCAGATAGGTTATTATATCGTGTGGGAAGAAATGTCTCAAAGTCTTGACAAATGCAAAGAGCTCGTTCACCAAATTTGGTTTTCAGTTTTTGAATTTTATGTATGCGAAAGGGTGTTTGCGTAGGCAATTCACTCATTTTCTTGCGTGCAAAGCCACAATCTTGACCAATGGCGTTCAAGGCGTCCATGTTTGTCTATAACCAAAGAAAAGAGTGTTACTTTTTAACACTCTCGTTCTTATATTACAACAACAATAACTTTGTCTGTACATCAAAGTGTGTTGTTGTTTTTTTAAAGCCTGAGTGTTTATGACCTAAAGTTGTAGATAGATAGTATTGGATAAATTAACAAAAATATAATAATAATGTTTGTATCATTTTCAGTCAAAACATACATTTGGAAATTATTTAATAGGAAATGTTTTATCAAAATTAAGTGTGAATCATTTTCAAGATCTCTTGGAGGTAAATGCATGTCTCTCTTGTGAATGGGAATTAGCCTATCATTCCCTTGTCGAATGACTTGTATTCGTTTGCCCTGTTGTTGTGCAAATTCACACTGCATTCTGTTAAATAAATAGTATCAACAGATACTAAGAGCAAACATCTGAATGCTGTTGGTAACCTATAAAAAGCAAAGTTAACACGCTATGCATTTAATAACCATGTCTACATCCAACAAAACAAAATTCAAAACTACAAATTTAAAACAGTGTGTATGTGTTCATCAACGTGAATAAACGATAAACTGAAATAAACAAAAAAATTGCCAAATGTATTCTATACGCCAAGTATGCACCTGAAAGCCGAATGTAAACAAAAAGCCGTAATCATGACATGATGTTGTTAGTTTCTAATAAATCTCATTCTATGAGGCGAATATTGATTGATAGGTAAGCTAAGACAAAGGTGGCGAAATGCTTGTTGTCGATACGAAGTGATTCGTTCCTCAGCAGGAAATTTATAAAAATGAAAACAAAACATTTGAGAGGTTATTGGAAAATAAACATTAAACACAGGTTTTGTACATATTGTACACGAGAAATCTGCAAAATGATCCTCGTCAGCTAATTTAACAATCACTTGATTCATGGTTAAACCGTTCCATGCTTTATGAACCACTTGCGTGGATACATTATTTTCAAAACCAAAATTTAGCATACAGGATTTACAATAGTGATGACCTGGGTCATGAAACAAATCATCATCATTATCATCATGATTAATGAAGCTGTCATAAAAAGTGGTATCAATGAGTTCTTTCGTGTTTCTATATTCTGAAGGATAGGCCACACGTTGAGGATTATGAGACACCATCGTGGCATATTCATTGAACGTGGTGTGTTTTGTGACGATAAAACAATCTTCACCGTGGCTCATGATTGAATCTGAAAAGTAGTCGTTGCCGTTTACTAAGTGAATAAATAAAAAATACTATGTACTATATACACTGTCTGTCCCCTAAGTCAATAGCAAAAGAAAAGAAAAAATAAGCAAAACACAAATAAATAACCGTCTGTCTGTTGACTTCTTTAGCCGTAGGCGGAAAACATAACATGCAACAGATTTAAAAAAATCTGTTCAGATATTGGACTGGCGTTGTTTTCAAATATATCACCACTCATAACTCTAGCCATAAAGTGAGAGTGTGTCCACAGTAAAAGCAGAATATATTTGTTTTTTGTTCTTGCATGAGACCTACTAAGCCACAACCTAGTGTGGCGTATTAAGCTGTGCCTACTGAGAAAGTGCACACTTTGCTGAAACATGAGGCCTACTAAGCGACATCAATAGTGAGGGTGGCTACTTGTTTGTTTTTTTCCTAACCTAACCTAAAAAAGCCAACATGTTTTTAATCTAGCCTGTGCACAGTGAACCATGCAAACGTTGATGCATGGCTCTCTTTATGCGTTGACAGGCAAATAGCACAAAACATACAGTTTATGTACAACTATTTACAGGCATTCACACATCCATGCATACATCCATGCACGCAGGTTAAAAAACAAAAATTATATGATACACTACAATGTTTTTATTTTTATTCCGAGGCTCAAGATGGCATCTCGCATTTGATAGCAACCAAACCAAACACTTGCCGTGTTGTACAACAACAATAGCAACAACCATTACTGGTTGTAACCAAATGGGACGCTTGTCATCATATCCTGACACCACTGTCTCTTGTCGTCCAACAAAGCGAGTGTTTGTTTTCGCTGCTTCATTAAAAATAAATCATGATTTTTCGAGAGAATCCTAAACTGACTATGTGCCATGGCTGTGTGGGTATGAAGGACATGTAAATAATCATCCACACAGAGTCGTTTAACCACATGCTGGCTAATCCCTTTGGCTCGCATAGATTCGCATCGATCCACCTGTCGAAAACTATACATTTTCGGAGCGAGACCTACAAACTCAGTCATCATGGTGTCTGAACACTCATCTTTCATTAAACCAATTTCTTTTTTGTTCAGACGGGGGATATCGAACACGTTCTTCTCACTAAACGAGGACGTGTCAAACCATTTTGGGTTTTGTTTCATAACGACATACGGATCACAGTCACGGATATGGTAAATAAAACTATCCGTGTCTGTATATAACAAGGAAATGGTACCAAATCGCTGTATTGCAAAACCATAATGGAATTTATACATATGCAATTTTGAAAAATCTAAAATGACTTGGCCTAAATAGATAGGTTTATTCATGACCACTTTAGTTTTGGCAAGTTCAATAGTCAGTAGATCATGATCAATAATATTTAAAGATTTGAAATTTGGTTTTGCAATATATTTTTGAGCTCCCCATTGTCCATGCCATGTGTTGACCAACTTAATGTCCCTATACTGCCGTACATTTTCCATACTCTTGCCATAGATACAATTATTCATCAGTTTAAAAAAAATGATTTGAAATGGCTGAGTGGCACTTTGTCTGTGACTGGTATTTAAATCCATGTATGGTTTCAACCACGGTTTCTGACAAAAAGAAATATCTCTATGGATTTTTTCAGGGTTAAGCCCTGGGCTAAACATTCTACCAGCATGTCAATATGCAACACATAGTGATTTTTATCATACAAGGTACCCATCAATTTCTTATGATTGCCCTTACTCTCGGGCGGCACCATTTTCTCTATGCAAAAGGGGAAATCACCATGTCGCTGTCTGAGATGGGGGGGATAAGCTAAGTCAACGTCAAGAACATACCCTACGTCCTGTTGCTTGCTGGCGCTATGCACATTAAAATCTTTAATTTCATTCTCAGACAGCCAGACAAAGTTTCTGTATGGCAGTGGTCGACTCATAGCGTGACCGTATAAATTGTTTACGTCGAAATACATTAGGTAGGACTCTGGTTCTTCGGGACAATAATCAGGCATGTAATGATTATTTGCCTTGGCATGTCGCTGATTGAGCGATACGAACCCCCCACGAATCCCTTTTTCCATCATGAGTACCATATCGGGATCCGTCAGTAAATCAAGCTCAATGTGGGTAAATTTGAGGGCGGCGTCCCAACTTAACCCTGGACTGGTATAGTAGTGGGCGGGGTCAAGGCCATAGATCGTGTGACATAGCTGACGAAACGTTTCAAAAACGTCGGTCAACAACAACACGTCTAATTTTAAGTAGTGCATAGCATACTGGCCCATGGTTTCTATGCCAAACACTCGCCAAACATGCTGTGCGTGGGCATAGTCTTCTTCACTGATGGTGCTTTGTGTTAACTGAGAAAAGAATTTTTCTCTTGGCGGCAAAGTCGTTTCTTCAAGCACCTCGTAACTCCCCACATAATCATAAGGAAAATGGCCTTTACGAACACACAATTTAAATTGATTTGTATCCGTAAAGTGGGAATGGGTATGTTTCAACTCATCTTCGCTTAAGCCTTTCACAAGACTATCCAGCGAACTAGACATAAATTTGAATGAGTCGAGAAAGCGAATGCTCATGCTTCCTTTTCTCCATGAAAGTGAGGTAAAGCTCTCATGGTTCTTAGCCAAAATGCTGAATTTGCTCTTATCTACATGAGCAAATTGTTTTACAATGAAGCGAAGGTCATACCGGGAGAAATTGTGTAAGAAGACAGGGAGGAAGCGAGGTGTAGAGTACTTCAAATTGCATTCGTTATGGGCAGCACCTCTAAAATGCCCTGTCCTGTGGCAGTGGTCTCTTACTTTTTTTTCTCCGCCTAAGATTGGCTTTTCACATATGTGGCAAGTGGTGGCTTGATCATATTCTCTTTGCTGTACGTCATTCATCTGAATTGGTACAGGGTTGTTCAAAATAGTTTCTACTTTGCCTGCTAAAGCCGCCATTTGAACAACAAACCACCGCGCACAATCCTGACCTTCGTGACTTACATACTCACATTGTGAAATATCATAGTGACAGACAACATAATAGGCTACAACAAAAGGCTCATGTTTCTGCACTGGATAGGTTGAGCTTGTATGGGGGCTTGGTTCACATCCCTGAATGGGAACAGTAAGGGCCTCAAAATCAGCGTAAACAGTAAATGGTACCATGTCTTGTTTATTAGTGGCCTTAAATTTTAAGACTGCGTCATTCCCTTCGGGCAAGACTAGCTTTACTGCCGTCTGCCCTTCACAGTCTTCCGTATGTCGTTTCAAAAGTTCATCAGTTCCAAAATACTGAAGACAGCGCTCACAAATGTGTTTTGCACACTTATGGTTAGACACTTGGCTGCTTACTAGTTTTCCTAAATTCTTTATCCAACAATAATGGCTTTTATCCCCATCAGACAGGAAAAGCAGGTGAATATGATGTTGCTTTACCTGTTTGGTGGCATACAAGGGGCCCACAATATCGGATCCCTCGATGCCATACACCATGAAGGAGAAATTTGGATTATCTTTCTCAAATAAATGAATTTTATCTAGAGGCATGGGAAATGAAACACGCTCGAGATTGAGAGTTTGTTTCATGTGGTTAAACACATCTTTCTACTGCCCTAGTCTATCACTACGTGTGTGTTCACAGGGTTGCAGACAGCTAACTATACTCCACAAAAAGCAGTAATCGTCTTTATTGCATATGTTGATCACAGCCTTTCTGGAAGCGATAAAGCTCGGTGTGGCAATATAGCTACTTCCTGCATTCAATGGATTGTATTTACAAATATTGATTTGCAAAGAGGCAATGCTATTGAGGGCCAAGCCACTGGGACCCTGTTGCAACTTATCAAATTTAGTAATAAGCGCTTGAATAGCTTTCTCCTGATACCACGTTTCCAAATTATCAGCTATCAGTACTTTCTCCATTTTTGTACAAAGTTTGAAGGTGTGTTTCTCTTCAACATTATTTTTTATCAATGTAAATTCACATAGTAGTTCGAAATTTATTTTTAAAGCCTGATGCAATCTTAAGCCTTGTTCACATTCACTCAAAAAGATGGGAAAACATAATTCCACAAAATCTTTAGGCGACAGACAGTGATTCGCATTGTAAATTCGGCCGGAGCAAACTCGCGTTATGAAACATTTGGCCAAAGGCTGCCACACTAACACTTCACTCTCTGATATAGACATGATTATAAAATGGACAAATGAACGTGCAACCCTTACCTTAGAATAGGTTAATCCAAAATCTGCAATTCCAAACGACCACACTTATCGCTTTCACTGACTGGCACACAATCACGCTCACAGGTACTCAATGGTTGTAGCAATTGGCCCCAGCAGGAAATGATCACCAACAAGGTTTCTGTAGTTTTAGTTACACCGACAAGGTTTCTCTTGTTTTTGTTCCCAACGATTTATCTGAAAATAAAAACAATACAATCCGTTATTAGTCATGGTTATATACATTAAACATGTGCATTCATTCATTCATTCATTCATTCATTCATTCATTCATTCATTCATTCATAAGGGTTGCTAAAACAAAAGGTTTCAATTGTGCACACATAGATAAGACACTCAGTCAAAAAGTAACAAGGTCATTTACAAAGAAAAGAATTAATCTATATTCATAGCTCACCTTTTTTTGTTTCGCAAGCGTGACGGTAGTTAAAGCCTGTTCACTCCATACACGTCTTCATTCTGAAACAATAATAAATACACGCTGTGCGCTTTGCGAATGTTTTTTGTTGGCTATGTTTCCCTTACGGTGTGAAACACACGTTCAATTTTTCTGCCCCATTATTTTTAATTTCGTGAATTGCAGTCTGAACGCGGTGTTCTGATTTGTTTAATATTGGTGTTTCAGTTTAATTGTTTTTCTGTAATATTCATGTCAACTCACCTTTTTTCTGTAGTGTCTTTCTAGACGTACCATACCGTCACATTTTCTCACGAGTACTGAGCTCTCTCCAGCGGTAACGCTCGCAATGTGCATGGGGCTGTGTTGTGATTGGCTGCTCTCTCGCCACACCTTCATGCTAGAAGGTTCGGCGCGCTGACGTCACTACCGCTATATAGCCTTAGGTCTACCGGCCTACAGTGGCTACTCTTGTCCACTCTTCTCCACTGATCACACCTGCTCACGACATACCTGCTGGGGTTACTGCCCTCTCGGGGTACCTCTTGCTGCCGGAGTCTCTTCTCCGCCGGCATAATCTCTCTTCTGGACCTGGCTGCCTGCCCGGGCAGTCTAAACTCATCAGCCTTCACTTCAACCAAATCTTCAACACGGATCTACTCTGCAAATCTTGATTCTAAGGACATAACTTCACCAGCCGCGGGAGGTACTACCAAGAGCCTCTCTATGCTGGTCGCTTTTTATAAGGAGAATCTACCATCATCAACTCTAGTTCCGAACCCGGAACCCTGGAGTATGCCTGACTGACCTCGCACAAGCCCGAGCGGGCGCACTAAATTACCGCCAGCTACTGATGACCTCCGGCAGCCGGTCTACCTTCGGAAGATGGTTAAGGAGATCTGATACTTCCTGTATCACACATCAGAAGAGGTGGTAACCCTTTCATTTCATACATTCTGCCCGGATTCTTTCCGTCAGAAGAGTATTTTGTTTTAATTCTACTCTGGGATGAATTTAAATTATTATGCTTCTTTTATTCAGTAATTTTATATTTAATCCTTTAAAGTTAGTTACAGCTTGCAAGCAATTTACGTTTCCTGGAGAAACGAGTCATTTTTTATTGTTACTGTTTCTTATTGTCAATTTTAAAAGCAATTTCCTTGAAAGTATTCATTCCTTGCAATATATTTGCTTTATATTAAATAAATATCATTCAAATCTAAGTTTTAACATTTTGGTCTTTTCCCGCACTGTCCTTCATTATCACCTCTTGTGCCCGAAACCTCATTCTATCGAAATCCCTTAGGATGTACCACATCCATTAGGTACACCCTTTTCCATGGTGCCGAAACCCGGGATCGAACCCAGAACCTTCATTCTGAGACCACAAATTCAATTCAAAAAAAAAAAACCTGGTGCAATCTAATATTTGTTTTATACATTTCAGTATATCGTGGCTAGCGCGGGAGATCTGCGGGAAGGCGGAAACAATCCCAGCATATTATACAACTGGTTTCTTTCCGGAGAGCAGGTCTGTCTGGTGCCACAAGCAGCTTTGGTGAGTGAGTTGTTCCAACTTTTCCAGCCATGCCACCAATAATAGATGATAAACTGTTAAACTCTCGGGCGGCCTACAAAGGTCAACTCACCCGTTTTCAAAAATATTTAGCTACTCTACCGAAAGAGGAACAAACCCTTGACATTATATCTCAGCGTTTAAAAGCTTTTGAACAGGCGTACGAGAAATATGATCTCGTGCAACTTGAAATTGAAATCAAAAGTCCAGAACATCAATCAGATAGGGAAGAAGTAGAGAGTAATTACTTTGATACACATGCTCAGGCTGTGGCATTAGTTAGAACTTTGACCCTGGCGTTGAAGGTAGAGGAAACTCAAGGAAGAATTAGCGACCATGGGAATGGTATCAAACCATTGCTACCTAAAATTGAAATTCCGCATTTTTCAGGAAAGGAAGAGATGTGGCAATCATTCTTTGAATTGTTCAGTTCATTAGTACATAATAATGCCACACTTCCAGAAATTCAGAAATTTCATTACTTAAAATCCATTTTGCAGGGACCACCCCTTCAACTTATAAGAGAACTCCCCTTAACAGGAGAAAACTATAACATTGCTATAGAGCTTCTTAAAGGCCGTTATGGCAATGAAAAATTATGTTTACAAAGGCATATTCAAGCCTTATTTAGCCTGCCCACCTTGCGAGCTGAAAGCTTGTCAACACTGCGAGCCTTAAGTGACATGGTCCAACTACATGTCAGAGCATTGGCACGGTTGAATCAACCGGTCGAGCATTGGGATCTATTCTTAATTCACTTGGTTACTTCTAAATTTGATTCATCAACCTTAAAGGCATGGGAGAGGGAACTGACAAATGACACGTCATATACCTATGATTCGTTGCTTACGTTTATGAATAATAGATGTCAGGTTTTGTCAGCTGTAGCCTGTCATATGTCAGGAAGTGCAGATAACAAATCTAATGTTGTGAAACCAGTCGGTGCTAAAATAAACAAATCTGCTGTCTTTACTGTTCAACATAATTCAACGGATTGTATTCTCTGTAAAGCACCTCACAGGTTATATTCCTGCGTTGCCTTTAAAGCCCTTTCTACCGACGAAAGACGCAAATTAATAGCTCAAAAAAAATGTTGCTACAACTGTTTGTCAACTAGGCATATGGTGCCTGATTGCTTATCTAAAAATACTTGCTCCCATTGCAAGGCTCATCATACCTTGCTTCATAGGTTTGAAAAGCCACGTCAGGCTCCTTCCCTTGGATGTTCTAAAGATGCATCCCCAGGAGCTAATGCGCAATCTTATACTCAGAGCTCTAGCTCAATTCGTAGTTCCCAGGTGCTACTATCAACCGTGTTATTAAAAGTTCAAGATTCCTCTGGTAGATGGCTTGAAGCACGTGCCTTATTGGATAATGCCGCCACCCATGACTTCATAAGTGAGCGTCTCATTAAGAAACTTGGTCTTCCCAAGCAACCTACATTAATTCAGGTTACCGGTATTAACAATAGCAATGTTAAATCTTTGCATTTTGTTCGTGTTCACATCAAAGATGCTGTGAATTGTAACACAACATTTCAGTTGAATTGCCTTGCCATTGATACTATTGGCAGTAACACCCCTAGTAATTCTTTTGAAATTAGAAATTGGCAATTTCCTCATAACATTCAGTTGGCAGATCCAACATTTAATACGAGCGCTCCGGTAGACATACTTCTCAGTGCCCAAGTATTTTGGCAATGTCTCCTTAGCTCTAAGGTTAAAATATCACCAGGAGTGTTTGTTCATCATACCAAGCTAGGTTGGTTAGTAACGGGTCAAGTCCCTCGTAAGTCATTTCAAAATTTCTCTCAATGTCATTTTGTCAATACAAGTCTCGATTACAACTTAGAAAGATTTTGGAAAATCGAAACTATAGATTCAGTTTCACCTTCCTCGGTTGAAAATGAAATGTGTGAAAAACTGTTTCGCGAAACGACCAAACGCAATTCGGAGGGTAGATTTGTCGTAACAATGCCCCGAGTGGATAATCCACCTCTTTTATTTGAAACACACCCTAGGGCTCTTAGAGCACTCTATGCTGTGGAAAGCAAATTTAAACGTGACCCTGTTGTTAAAACTCAATACTCCACATTTATGGAGGAATATGAGGCACTTGATCACATGGAGGTTGTTACCAAGAAAGATGATGCTTCTTATACCCCATCTGAAGTCATTTACCTCAATCATCATCCAGTTTGGAAGAATGAGATTTTAAAGGAAAACATAAGAGTGGTCTTTAATGGCTCTGCATTGGATGCCAATGGAACTTCTCTGAATGACACATTATTATCAGGCCCTCCTATTCAATCTGACATTTCTTCTGTCTTGATGAATTTTCGCTTGTTCCCTATCGCAGTGATATCTGATATCAAGCAAATGTATAGGCAGATTTTGGTCGATCAACAACAGCGCGACCTTCAGAGAATTCTTTGGCGCGACGAGCCTACTAAACCTGTCAAGATTTTTCGGCTAAAAACATTAACCTATGGACTAAAGCCCTCTGCTTTTTTAGCCATACGTACGTTGAAATTACTTGCTGAACAGGATGGCCCGTTGTATTCTCCTAAGGCTTCTGAAGTGTTAAAATCATCATTTTACGTTGACGATTTTCTTCATTCATTTGAGTCAGTATCTGAAGCACTGCAGGTCTCTAAAAATTTGACAGCTTTGCTTTTGGGAGGCGGATTTTCCTTGTGCAAGTGGAACTCTAATTCGGAAGAATTTCTTTCTAAATTTCCATTAACTTCAGTCTATAACGACTCAGTAGAGCTTCTTCAAGAAAGTAATTCTATCAAAACTCTAGGCATCTATTGGAGTCCTCAAAAGGATTTTTTCTTTTTCAAAATTAATCTCAGTGACATCAAACCGGAAACTAAGCGGCAAATTTTGTCTGAGATTGCAAAGATATTTGATCCTCTCCAATTTTTGGCGCCAATTATTGTCACAGCAAAGCTTTTCATGCAGGACCTTTGGTCCTTGAAAACTGGTTGGGATGAACCAGTTGCTTCAGAGTTGCAAAAAAATTGGATTTCTTATAGAAATAGTTTGGAAGATCTCTCCAATGTTATTATCCCGCGAGTGATTATTCCCTTTCCCTCCTGTGGAGGATATGAACTTCACATCTTTGCCGATAGCTCATCGAAAGCTTATGGGTGTTGTGCGTATATTGTTTGCCGCAATTTTGACCAGTCATATTTCTTTTCCAATTTAATTTGCGCTAAGTCAAAGGTGGCCCCTCTTAAATCTTTATCCTTGCCACGACTGGAACTTTGTGCTGCTCTTCTGGCGGTTGAATTATCGGTCAAAATCCGCCAATCTTTGAAAATCCGATTTATCAAAACTTACTTTTGGAGTGACTCAGCCATCACGTTGGCATGGATTGCCAAACCTCCCTCGCATTGGCAGGTGTTTGTAGCTAATAGAGTGTCCAAAATTCAACAATTGTCTAACTTTGAACAATGGCATCATGTATCTGGCAAGGAGAACCCTGCAGATGTCATTTCTCGGGGATGTTCCCCTCTTATCTTGGCTAACCTGACATTATACTGGCACGGTCCCCCTTGGCTTCTGCAAGAACCTTCCGCTTGGCCAAATTTTCCTCTTCCGGAGTTATCAGACTTGCCGGATGCTGGTAAGATTACTGGATCTTCTCTTCTCGTTTCTGACTCTCCCCTTCTCTTGCAGCGATATTCCTCTTTCCATAAATTGGTGAGGGTTATGGCTTATCTCCTTCGATGGAAATATTTTGTGGTAGAACAACCCCTTTTTTCGAAGCCATATTTAACCCTTTCTGAATTAGGTTTAGCCACTACAAAAATCTTATGGCTTACTCAACAGGAAATATTCTCTGAAGAATGCCAGGTGTTGTCCCAAGGTCAATCCCTTAAGAAATCGAGTAGGCTTTCCTCACTCGCCCCTTTTTTGGATACTGATGGTTTACTAAGAGTTGGAGGACGTTTATCTTTGGCTGATCTTTCCGAGGATAAAAAACACCCAATTATTCTTCCTTCAAAGCATCATGTCACTTCCCTAATCATTCGTCAGTATCATTACCAGCATCTTCATGCTGGAACTCGTACATTACTTTCTGTCATTCGTGAAAGGTATTGGCCCATAAACGGAGTCCATGAAGTTACCTCTGTTATCCGGAAGTGCATTCCATGTTTTAAATCCAACCCTAAAATTACCACTCAGCTCATGGGTGATCTTCCCAACTTTAGATCTGCGCCTACTAGACCCTTTGCCTTTACGGGGGTGGATTATTCCGGGCCTTTTGTTTACAGAAAAAATTCTCCTGAGGCCAAAAAATGTATTTTTGGAAAACTCTATATTTCGCTGTTTGTATGTATGGTCACCGGAGCAGTTCACTTAGAACTAGTTACCAACGCCTCTACTGCTTATTTTTTGGCAGCTTTTGCCAGATTTTCTGCTCGCCGGGGTCTTCCTTCAGAAGTATTCTCAGACAATGCTAAAAATTTTATCGGAGCTTCTGAGCAAATTAAGAGAGCTCTTACTCAAAATTCAGCGCTGGAAAGGATTACTGATTATGCTCACCAGAGAAATTTCAAGTGGCACTTTATCCCCCCTTATGCACCCCATCAAGGTGGACGGTGGGAGTCTTGTGTGAAACTCACCAAGAAGCACCTTAGACGTGTTTGTGGCCACACCCCCCTTTCTCATGAAGAGTTTAATTCCTTAATTATTTTTATTGAGGGCATAATTAATTCTCGTCCTTTATCACCCTTATCTAATGACCCTTCAGATCTTCTACCATTAACGCCGGGCCATTTTCTTATCGGTGGTCCATTGACTGCCTCCCCACCTTTGTTATATTCTAATTCTCAATCTTCTTTAGCCATTTCTTGGCGCAAAATTGAAAGTTTGCGCAATAATTTTTGGCGCCGCTGGAGGTTGGAATACCTCGGTTTGCTTCAGCAGCGTGGTAAATGGCTTGTTTCCTGCTCTAACCTTCAGGTGGGGGACTTGGTGCTTTTGAAAGACCCTAGTCCTCCTCTTGTTTGGAATTTGGGTAGGGTTGTTGAGTGCTTTCCTGGCAGAGATGGTAGGGTTCGCGTGGTAAAACTGCAGACTTCTGCTGGTCATTTTCTTAGGCCAATCACCATGATTGCTCCTTTGCCACGCGAGGCCTAACTTCTGCGCTTTCTTACTGCAATTTTTTCTCGCCCCTCCCAGCATGTTCGCTTTGCGAATGTTTTTTGTTGGCTATGTTTCCCTTACGGTGTGAAACACATGTTCAATTTTTCTGCCCCATTATTTTTAATTTCGTGAATTGCAGTCTGAACGCGGTGTTCTGATTTGTTTAATATTGGTGTTTCAGTTTAATTGTTTTTCTGTAATATTCATGTCAACTCACCTTTTTTCTGTAGTGTCTTTCTAGACGTACCATACCGTCACATTTTCTCACGAGTACTGAGCTCTCTCCAGCGGTAACGCTCGCAATGTGCATGGGGCTGTGTTGTGATTGGCTGCTCTCTCGCCACACCTTCATGCTAGAAGGTTCGGCGCGCTGACGTCACTACCGCTATATAGCCTTAGGTCTACCGGCCTACAGTGGCTACTCTTGTCCACTCTTCTCCACTGATCACACCTGCTCACGACATACCTGCTGGGGTTACTGCCCTCTCGGGGTACCTCTTGCTGCCGGAGTCTCTTCTCCGCCGGCATAATCTCTCTTCTGGACCTGGCTGCCTGCCCGGGCAGTCTAAACTCATCAGCCTTCACTTCAACCAAATCTTCAACACGGATCTACTCTGCAAATCTTGATTCTAAGGACATAACTTCACCAGCCGCGGGAGGTACTACCAAGAGCCTCTCTATGCTGGTCGCTTTTTATAAGGAGAATCTACCATCATCAACTCTAGTTCCGAACCCGGAACCCTGGAGTATGCCTGACTGACCTCGCACAAGCCCGAGCGGGCGCACTAAATTACCGCCAGCTACTGATGACCTCCGGCAGCCGGCCTACCTTCGGAAGATGGTTAAGGAGATCTGATACTTCCTGTATCACACATCAGAAGAGGTGGTAACCCTTTCATTTCATACATTCTGCCCGGATTCTTTCCGTCAGAAGAGTATTTTGTTTTAATTCTACTCTGGGATGAATTTAAATTATTATGCTTCTTTTATTCATTAATTTTATATTTAATCCTTTAAAGTTAGTTACAGCTTGCAAGCAATTTACGTTTCCTGGAGAAACGAGTCATTTTTTATTGTTACTGTTTCTTATTGTCAATTTTAAAAGCAATTTCCTTGAAAGTATTCATTCCTTGCAATATATTTGCTTTATATTAAATAAATATCATTCAAATCTAAGTTTTAACATTTTGGTCTTTTCCCGCACTGTCCTTCATTATCACCTCTTGTGCCCGAAACCTCATTCTATCGAAATCCCTTAGGATGTACCACATCCATTAGGTACACCCTTTTCCACACGCCATAAGTTTATAAATTTCCGTGAAATAAATGGCATACATTTAACAACAACAACAAAAAAATAATGTATCAACATGTACTCACCATATAATGAATTATAATGCTTTCAGCAAATGTGCTCTTTGCCGCCACTGTCACTGTCACTGTCTCTCTGTCAGCTTTCCCAGACTTAATGACGTTTTTTTAAAATCTGCAACAAACGAAATCCCAAAAAATACCATCAGTCACTAACTTACTTTTCATGCATACACAAAATAACAATAAAACCAATCATGTCATAATTAACAATAATGAACCTACCTTAGTACAAGTATGGCCGCGGTTCACGTAATATTTTACAAAGAGCATAAGGCACTTGCATCCGTCACCTTCAAAGATGATCACAAGAATGATGAGTCTCTCTTACCCTCAGAACATATATGTCTCCTCAACAAGATGCAAAGTTAACACTTTGCTTTTTTCGTTCCTACGAGTAGGATGTCATGGAGAGCACAAGTCAGACTGATTCTCACAAGCTTTGCAAACTCTGCATGAGTGTGCGTGGGAATGCAATGATCAGCTTTTCAACAGAGCTGTATGTCCTTCATCGCGATATCGAGTTACACGTCTGGGTCAGATAACAGCCACCTGCATGCGAACAAATGGCTGTTATCTCTCTCTGCATGCGAGGCACGTACGATGATAAGACCACTGTCTGTCTGGCTCGCCGTGGGTCAGCCTCAATGCTTTCAATTCTTGTTTCATCAAGCAAGTTCTCTCTCTGCGTGTGAGCCCTGACAAGTCATGAAAAATAATAATAATAATGCATAAGTGTTTTACTGTGAAGCCTCCGTGGCTTAGGCGGCAGCACGCCGGCCTCCCACCGCTGGGTCCGTGGTTCAAATCCCGGTCACTCCATGTGAGATCTGTGCTGGACAAAACGGAGGCAGACAGGTTTTTCTCCGGGTACTCCGGTTTTCCCTGTCAAAATTTCATTCCAGCAACACTCTCCACTATCATTTCATTTCATCTGTCATTCATTTAATCATTGCCCCAGAGGAGTGCGTCAGGCCTCGGCAGCCGGCACAGTTCATATCCTCGCCGCTAGATGGGGGCTTCATTCATTCCATTCCTGACCCGGTCGGAGACTGGAAGCAGGCTGTGGATTTTCATTTCATAAGTGTTTTACCAACATCATAGCGCTTAACATAACGTGACTTCAAAACCTACATTCCCGTAAAGAGCACGACGAGACGAAAAAAACGAATCCAAGCACACCCTCCTAGCATGGCTCCTTCCATTCCAAGGTCGAGGGGGGCTCACAACTTCCTAAGTGTAGCAGCTCCCCCCTTACCACGTTCTTTATTTTGGGGTGGATATATCCCGTCCATAGAAAAGGGGAGTTCACCACGAGTCCCTCGACCCCCCATATGTTTAAATCCGATTATTGGTTAGCGAGATAGTAAAAAGCCGATGACCTATTAGTTTTTTGGGTTTATTTCAATATATATAAAAAAACACTCATTTATAAATAATCATGTAGAAAGCCCACCCTCTTACAAAATCCCCAAGTGCGCAGGCGTACAAAAAGCATTCATCGCCAAAATGTCAAAAAACAACATGTTTACCCCAAATGGCGTTTCCCAATTCCATCCATTTTAAAAAATAACCCCACCATCACCTAGAGCGGAAAAAATACCATCTAAACGACCCCTCACTCGACCTTACTCCTCCCCCACCTCCTAACCCTTTCCCAACATAGGCATACATATTCAAGCACGAGCGCGACTTGAGGAAACCAACACCACCCCACTACTCGCGAATGACCTTTTAGTTTTGGTCTTTTCATTAAATAAAGAGGCTATAGGAAAGTAGGGGGCGTCACTACGAGTGCTAGGGCACCCTGTATGTTCTAATCCCATGTTTGGTTAGCGAGATATCAGGTTCGGGGCCGATACGAGGAGGGTTCAAAAAGAAGTGTCGCAGCTTCCCCCTCATCCCACTACTAATTGATCGGTGATGAGCTGTTTGAGACACAACTTTATTGAGCTCTGATGAGCAACCTTCCGCCAGTTTGCGTCACGATTTATCAAGCTCTAGTGAGCGTACTTCACGTCTGTATGACAAACATTTTATCTTGTGCTCAAGGGAGCAGAGTTCACGCTTAGCCTTGTGGAGATCTCTAGTCGAGATAAGCGCTACGCGGTAGACATATTTGAGACTTGTTAGAAGCCAGTTGCGTGGTGATTGTTGAGAGTAAATTTATGTAAATTTTTGTGTTATATTTTGAGTGATGTATATGTGCGTGTGATAAGCAAATGCTGAGATAGGGCCAGTTCTACGTTGAGCAATCGCCTAGGACATTATTGTGAGTGAAAGTCAGTAGCTCATAGCGATTCTAGCTATGCAAACTAATAACTTTGAACATTTCTTTCCAAGAAGCAACGCCAAGATGTCTGCTGAAAGGTCGTGTGATGGAATGAAGTGCATCGCCTCTACCAATACGTCGACGATGGACGATTAGATTTCCCGTAGGGAAATGCGGTGGGATGGATGTTAAGTTCTACAAGCTGCACGGTGACGCACAGACCATTGATTTACTCAATATGTCGTTAGATTTGACGCGGGAACGTTGTAAATATTTTATTCATTGTTTTTCTTGTATTTAGAATTTTTTATGTGCCTACACTGTTTTGTTTAAATGTACGTTGGCACGTGGCCAAAGTGTTTGTTTGACGGTATATTTTTCTTATGAGTCATATTTAGTATACACGGCGTGTGTATTTGATTTTATCCATGCGAATGCGAAAATCGTCACGGTCGATAAGTGGTGCTTTATTCAAGTTCATTTGTTTTGTAGGAAAAGGGGGTAAATGTTGTAAGATGTTGTGCGAACAGGTTTTTATTCATACTAGGGTTGCCGAGCGCAACAAATTAAGATGTCATTGTAGAACACCTTAGTTCTATATTTTTTTTGAGTTTTTTGAGTCCTTTTCAGGTTCTTTAGTCACGGACTAGATTGGGAGCGCAAGTCAGTGGAAAATATTTTATGTCTTTTATTTCAGGTTTCTGTCAAACCCATACGTGTGATTCTGGTGTGTGTTTTGTGTCAGGTGTGTGTTTTGATTCTTCGTGATGAGGGGTAGGATGTGCTACCGCCCTCAAATATTGTTGTTGTATTTTTTTTGGAAAGGCAGAGCACTCTCAGAGGCTACTGTACCTTGTCCAGTGCTGATTCTTGGATTTCCTTGGGAAATGCTGAGATATTTATTTTGACACACACACGTATATTATGTGCTTTTGGGAGCACGCTTCTTCGAGACTCGAACCAGTGCCACGGCAGGTCGAGGTTATTGACACGTGGGTTGACAGATGTGCAGATTCCACTTAGCGCCCGTCTATGTCTGGTGATTCATCTTTTAGGCAGTCCAGCTGACCGACTGACCCCGTAAGCTATCAGTAGCAAACCTGTTCTTTGATGGTCATTGGGCCATAATTAATTGGGAGTTCGCCATGTCCGTTACGGATTACCGCATATCGTATGAGATGAAATATTGTTTTAATGATGTAAATGTTGGCTTTGAGCCTAGTGATTTCTATGAGTCATTTCATGTTAGTTTTGTCTGTTGTGACACCCTTGGGTGTATTTTGTGTATTTTCTTGTAAAAATGGCAAGTGGCCATATGTGTATTTTTCTTGTTTGGTCACGTGTTAATTTACTTGTGTTGATTTGAAAAGTCCTAGTTTTAGGCGTTAATGTTGTTTGCTACGGCAGTTCTTTTATTCCAATTTCATGCGGAAATTATTGTTGTTTTATTTAGTGTAGGAAGTGACGGATTAATTTAATTAGTATTTAGTTGGTTCCCCGTGTCTGTCTAGCTCTAGACAATGCAGATTCGTCCCCTGAAGGTTTATTGGATGGTAACGAATCTCGCATTAATTTGTACACATCGTAACGCATGTAGAACAGCCGCACACGCACATGGTCATTGTAGTAATTTGGTCCAGCTGTTTACAATCTCTCCTGAGATCAGGCCTTGTTTGGCATTTTTATTAATTCAAGTGGGAGTCATTCGGGAGACCTTGTTTTTTTCTTTATATTGTAAATAGTGTAAATAGTTGATCTGTTATTAAATTCATATGTTTTAACCCTGGTATTCACTTTTTCCTGCATGTTATTTTGTTATATGGTACCCTGCACGTTATAAGAAGCGCTTAACAACAACTTTACGAAATGGACTGTTACACCCCCCGAAACTGAGTCTCATATGCTTCTTTGCAAGGGTTCATATATATACAGTAAACACACACACTCATTCATTCATAGCACTTTATAAAATGGGTTCAGGGCAAGAACTTTTGAGCTACATCAAGGTTAAACACATACACACACATTGTCTTGGAAACACCTAGGTTAGTAAAACACACACTAAGGAATAGCAAAGTTAGTATAAAAATACATTTATATCTTACCTTTTTTAATAACGCCAACAGTAGTCACGCTGATTGACTCTCTCACTCTCTCTTTTTCTCACAATTTACTTGGATTCTAACACAACAAATAAATAAATATCATACGTCAATCCATCATCATTAAATAAATAACATACATACATTTACCAAAAAACAAATAGAATTTTGTATATTATATACCCACTCACCTTCCAAATAATAATAATAATAATAATAGTCATACACAAGCTGCTGCCTCTCTCTCTCTCTCTCTCTCTGCCTGTATGCAAACATACACACAATCCTTTCACCGACACCTCGGTTGTTGAAATCTACAACAAAAATAAATAAGTACCACAAATCAATCAATCATCATGAAATAAATAACGAAATACCATTAAACCATCAATAAAATAGTTATAAGAGAATAACATACCTTGTCACTAGTTGACGTTGTCGCCATTTTAGAAAATTATCGTCAGTCTACTGTGAATACAGACAGACATCTCCTTCCACATCAAATGTTAACACAACAGTAATGGCGGTCTTCTTCAGCTGTCGGTACATATATCCATCTATTAGTGGCAGGTTAAATCTCACAGCACACTAGGGCTAGTCGTGGTGGTGGTGGTGGTGGCGGTGTAAGGTGCAACGTCAGATGTTTCTCACAAGCCAAAGCAGTCTTCTTGTTCTCAAGCAAAGATCAGCATGGGACAGACCTTGAACATAGTGAACCCTTATTGATCTTCGATAAATAAGTATTCATATTTATTATTATTATTACTACGGCCCAGGCAGCACATAAGGAAGTCGACTTGGATATTAGGGAGGCCAGTATTTCGTAATGGTTGCAACAGAAGCTGAGTTGGTAGCTATTCCTGGGGACGGCCAGAATTAGTCGAGTTCAAGGCCAAATTGTGCAACTACTGTACCAAAATTGGAGACATAAAGGGAGAATCACGAGGTCCTCTCAACGAACATACGATTGAATCAGCCAATCGCAAGAGACCAAGCCGTGACCACGAGGTGGACGGCGTCAGTAGTAAAAAGCCCGCGGAAGTGTGTATCTAAGGAACCGCCGAACGGATTAATCTCCGCTCGAGTAATTTGAGACGTTGGATTTATTTGGAGAAGAATGACACTAGCCCCATCTTTGTGAGACAAAAACTCTGGAAGTTTTTATCCGACTCCGCCCCACTCCACCGCCCTTGTCAGTTTCTCATAAATAGTTTGGCCTGACGCCAATCTAAGTACTCAGTTGTGGAGCCTTCAGAGGCATACTCCACGCCAGTTTGGAGTGTGATTTTGACGCTCGAATTTATCTAAGTCTATTCTTGTGGAGCCTTCAGAGGCATACTCCACGCCAGTTCGAAATGTGATTTTTACGCTCTAAAATCAGTGAAGCTAATTTTATTTTCTGAGCTCTGGGGAGCTAAAGTCGCAGCGTTTGCAGTATCGAATTTTAAAAGTTATAATACATTCTGTTCTAAAATCAACTAAATTGTGTGATCTAAATATTTCACGCCAGCGCGTGATAAACTGTAACATTCTTTTAAAGACGACGAGTTCAACTTTAAGGGGGAAGTATCGTATCACCCTCATTAGCGCTTACCAGAACCGAAGTCCATAAGACGGGACAGAAATACCGGACGAGATAGCGACTGCGAGTGCAGCCAGGATTTTGAACTTGTTAACGAGCCAGTGGCGCGGACTCGAGATGTATATTTTAGGTATAAATTGTGTGTATTGTATGTGTGTTTTTATAGTGCGTATGTGCGATATAATTAGGGCCAGTCTTCGCTATTAATCGCAGTAGGACAATTGTGGGTGAACTGAGTAGCCTGCAAGCGATTATAGATAGGCAAATATTTAACATTGAACTTTTCTGCCAAGGAGTCGAGACCAAGATGATCAGCACGTGGTTTGAAGTTGGGATGAGCTTCAAGAAATCAACGCAGACGACTACTATGGAGTGCTAAATTGTCCATAGGGCAATGGGTTGAGAAGGATGTCCTTAGTCCTACATGCAGAAGCGGTGATGTACTAAAATTGGATTATTTCAATTATGTAGTTAGATTTGGCCGGGGAACTTTGTAAATAGTCATGTTTTTCTTTCTTGTTTTTAGCTTTTTTTTTCTTGTACCGACACTATATGTTTAAATGTCCGTTGGCGCGTGGCCAAAGTGTTTGTTGATATTTTTGATTTTTTTCTTGAGTCATGTGTAATGTACGCGGCGTGCGTGCGTGATTTTTATCCTTTCAATTGCGGAACCCGTTACATTCGATAAATGGTGCTTTATTAACGTTAATATTTTGAAATAGGAATGGGAGGAAATGATTGTAAAACATTTTGCTGAACAGGTTATTATTCATGTTAGGGTAGCCGAGTGCACCAACTTAAAAGTAATTGTAGAACACCTTCGTTCTAATTTTGATAGATTTTCTTGAGTCCTTTTCAGGTGACTAGTCACGGCATAGAACGATGGCGCCAGCATGTGTATATTATTTGTGTCTTTTATTTCAGGGTCTGTCACAACCCATACGTGTGATTCAGTGTGTGTTGATGTGTCTAGTGTGTGTTGATTCTACGTGAGGAGGGGGTAGTTGTCCTACCGCCCTTATATATTTTTGCTGCTGTTGTATTTTAGATGGAAAGACAGAGTGCTCTTGGGAGACTGCTGATTCTTGTCCATATGTTTTTCTGACACACACGTATTATTGTGCTTTGGGGCACATTTCTTCGAGGTTCGACCCCATGCTCTGGGAGGTCGAGGTTATTGACACGTGGGTTGACAGACATGCAGAGTTCCACAAACCGCCCGTTTTGCCTGTGACTTATTTTTGATAGGCAGTCCTTTTTGTCCGACTGAACCCTGTAAGCTTTCATGCAGCAAACCTGTTCATTGTGATGGCTAATTTTTAAGCCATAATTAATTGGGGAGTTCGCCATGTGTGTAACGGATTGTTGTACCTTGTATGGATAAGAATATTGTGATTAACGTAAATGTTGGCTGTTTGCCTATTGCTTTGTTGATGACTCGATTTCATGTAATTTTGGTTTGTCACACCCGTGTGGTGTAGTGGTAGAGTATTTGTAAATTTTGACAGCGGTCATTTGAGTATTTTTCTATTGGTCACGTGTTAATGTACTTGTGTTGATTTGTGTGAGAAGTCCTAAGATTTTAGGCAGTAAATGTTGCTACGGCAATTCAAGTCCAATTTCACACGGAAATTTTGTGTTTGTTTATAGTAGATTTAGGAAGTGTCGGTTTAATTTAATGTATTGTAGTTGTGTTCCCTTGTGTCGGTCTAGCTCTAGGAAATGCGGATCCGTTGTTTGAAGGGTCATTCTGGATGATAACGAATCACGCATTCAAAGTACACATCGTGGTGCATGTAGAACGGCGTACGCACTTATATGGTCACTTTTGCATCTTTTATTTAAGGACACTTGGTCCAGGTAATTAATCTCTCCAGAGATATCGCCTAAGTTTTTTTGGCATTTTATTAAGCGGGAGTCAGTTGGGAGTTTTTGTTAATTATTTATGTGTAAATATGGTGATTTGTTATTAAATTCAGTTGTTTTAACCCTGGCTTCACTCTTTCCTGCATGTTATTTTGTTATATGTTACCCTGCAAGTTAATGAAGCGCCCTGACAGCAACTTACGAATATGACCTGTTACGCCCCGAATCTGAGTCTCATATGCTTCTTTGCAAGGGTTCATAAAACAAAAATGGCTGCCCAAGTGGGGATTGTTGTTGTTGTTGCTTCGCTGATCTCATATTTATTTCGTTGAGAGATGATGCCAGGTCAAGCGGACATGTAAATTCAGTAAATGGAGGCGATGTTGTACCGCCATGTGCATTAGTAAAATCACTGAGTTCCTAAAGTTAGAAATATTGAACAAGGTTAGAATTTGATTTGGTATTTGTTATAAACTTGTTCTGGCGCCCATATTAAAATTAGAAATTTGCATTATTGATGAACTCAGTCAAAGCAGGAAGATGTTGCCTTATATTTGACATTTAATTGACTTCGGTTAATTGGTGTTTCGTAAATTCTGTTGGTTAGGAATTTAAAAGCAGATCACTAGGGGTTATTTTGTTGTTTGGGAATAAATGTCATTGTATTCAGTAAATTTTGTTACTGAAATTTTCATTAAATTAGAGCCAGTAATATTTAAATGTGTGACATGTATGTGCGTATAGGGCTGAAACCTTAGCCCATAACCCTGTTTTTCTCTGAATATATTTTGTGTGTGATATGGCGAGTGTTGATGAGATAAAGGCATTGTTAGAACAGATGTCGATCCAAATGTCCGCGAAAACGGAAGAACAATTAGTGCAGATGTCCGTAAAGACGGAAGAACAATTAAAAGAACAATTAAAAGAACAATTAAAAGAACAATTAGAAGCTCAGCGTGAGCATAGTGAAAAACAATTACTTGATATGAGCGGTAACATTTCGGTCCAGTTAGAAGTCCAGAAATTAGACACTGACAAACAATTCAATGAACTAAACCACAAATTGTCACAACAGGCGGTAACACAAACCGAACAGTTAGGAAAAATCACAAATGATATTAATCAGAGCGTTCAAAAAGTAGAGAAACTGGCAGGCGAGGTTGCGGAAAATAACATCAAACAGTTAGGCGAAATGAAGAAATTGGAGGCGAAATTTGATAACAAATTAGTACAATTTGACGAGATGGTGGCAGATAAACTCAAGCAGATAGAGGCAGCATGTGTCAGTAACACCGCGGGAGTGAAGAAAACCCAAGAGAAACTACAGCAGCAAATTAATTCGGTAGATAACAACGTGCTGGAGTTAATAAAGGAAATAGATAAAGTCGAAGTTAAGGCTGAAACCGAGCGGATACACTTGCGGGAAAATTTAGAGGAGCAATTAGGCAGAACGCAAGAGATCATAAGAAAAGTGATGGAAGGCCAGCTAATAAACACACAAGAGGTCATAAGACAAGAAGTAGGGGAGCAGCTCGTCAAAACTCAGGATAATTTGGAAGGTCAGCTAATGAAAACGCAAGAGGTTATAAGAGAAGAGGTGGGGGAACAACT
Organism: Meconema thalassinum; assembly: GCA_946902985.2. Classification (NCBI taxonomy): domain Eukaryota; kingdom Metazoa; phylum Arthropoda; class Insecta; order Orthoptera; family Tettigoniidae; genus Meconema; species Meconema thalassinum. The sequence goes on from OX336389.2 coordinate 971,866,606, forward strand.
AGTAAAAACGCAGGAACGGATAAGTGAAGAGCTAGAGAAAAATCAGGAGAGGAACGAGGAGAAAATAAATAGCTTAAAAAGTAGGATCCGGCGAGATTGGGACCAGCAGGCTCATGCGAATAAGGAAGACAGGCTGGCAGTTTTAAAGCGAATGCAGGCACTGGAGGAAAATATGAAGTCGAAATTACAGGAACACTCAGAATTAATCATAAAAAACGAGATTAGATCGTTAGAGAATGCGACATTATTTTCAAACGAAAATATTCCGGAAAAGCAAACAAGTATTGGAAGTCCGGCAGGTTCGAAGTTGGCTGAGGACACGAGTCGGGGTCAAAGTCCCAGACTAACGACTAATGCATTCCAGCAGTACAGGGGGGAGACTTCAACTCCGCAACCGAACTTGGCACCAGCCCAAGTCATCCAAGTCATTCGGGGTAATGATTTTAAGCCCGATAAGTTTAAAGAACATTCAGGAACCACTCCCAAAGCATTTCTACGGCAATTAACTGACTACTTTAATGACCAACACATCGGCCCGGAGAAACAATTAAGACTGGTGGAGAAATTTTTAGAAGGACCTAGCCTGACCTGGTATTTAAGTTTCAAGTACACGTTTACAGACATGAATCAATTCCGCGAGGCGTTTTTGAAGAAGTTTTGGAGTCCTTCGTTACAGCAAGGGTTAAGAATGGACCTGTACACGCGCAAATACCACAGTACACATCCAACCCGTTTTTCAGAATTCTTCAGTCAGCAATTGGTAAAATTCAGGGATTTTGATGACCCGCCTAGCGAGCCGAATATGGTTCTAACCATCGGAAAACAACTCCCAATGCATATCCAACAATTATTAGTCGCAGGAAATATTCAGACCGCAGTCCAAGCCGAAGAATTACTCAGACACTTAGATGAGACGAGTATGGTAAGCCCACAGACAGGAAGAAGGAATTTGGAATGTGTCAACACGGCAGAGGTAGTTCAGGGATTCCAAAATAACCACGGCCAGGGGAACCAAAGTAAGACACAGTCCACAGGGACACAGTTCACGCCAAGAAGACAAGATTTTGACGGCCGAAACCAGTTCCATAACAACAATCAGAATTATCAGAATAACCGCGGGAGATATCATCAGAATAACCAAAATCAAAATAATCAGTGGACGTACCAGCGGGAATACACGAATTGGAGGGGAAACCAGAGACAAGGTAGACCTTACCAAAGAAATGGAGATGGTAGATGGAGTAACGGCAGGGACTATCGCCAAGAAAACAGAGGAGATTATAGGAATAACTGGGACGAACGATATATTGAATCCCGTAAATACTTGGATCAATTAAGTAATGAAGAAGCGGAGAAGGAGAAGTGGGGGCGTGCCATGGCGAACAGACAGAGCCCAGACAACCATCAAGGAGAGGGGGCAGAGAGTTTACTGAGGCAACAGGAGCGACAGAATGATAACCGGCGAAACACATCTAATGGGGCCCGGGATAAAAAAAAAAAACCAAATGAACTGAAAGGAGACAGGCTAGAAACGGAGATCGCCAGGGAGCAAGAAGAGATGATAGTGGCCAATATAGAAGAGTGGGTAGCATTCCCAGACGACTGCCTGGAGGAAGTGGTGAAGAACCGTGAAAATGTTATCAGACAGCTACCAATTATTTACGCGCATATTGGAGGTATGAGGGTGAGATGTTTGATTGATACAGGTAGCCAGGTGAGCTTAGTCACTGAAATTTTGATAAAAGAAATAGCAAGAAAACAGACTGTTCCTATTATGCCGGTACCGCTAATGAAAGTCAGAGGTGTCATTCCTGACAAAACTATGAATTGTAAACAGCAAGCATTTCTAGATCTGGAAATATTGAACCATACTTTTTCACAAACATTCATTGTTATTCCAAAGATGAACTACAATATAATTTTAGGAGCCAACTTCATCTGCGATTTTCATGCTGTAATTGATTTATATAACAACACTGTAAGCTTCAAACAAGTAGAAGGATTGGATCATGTGGGTTTAAATATGGAAGAGAATCCGCTGGAGAGAGAGGCCAATACTTGGGTTGTTGAGGAATGCACTAATGAGGCCGGAGATAAGATCTTGAGGGGAGAGCAAGTCAACCAGACAGCAGTGCTAGAAATGGACAGCCGAGATATTTCGCAGGAACTTTGGGTGCATTTGGCGGAAGAAGAAATGGGCGGAACAAAATTCGAAATTCTACTTCAGGAGCGACTTAAGGAAGCCATCGTAGGGGAATCTGATAGAAGAAGATTGGAAGAAATTTTAAGATTACATAAAGGAGCGTTTGACACCGTACCTGGGAAAGTTTTAAATTTTCAATATGCGATGCAGGTAACAGATTGGACCCCATTTAAAAGTAAATTGTACCCGATCCCAGAGAAGCATTTTTCTCAGGTGAAGGACATTATTACTAACTTATTAGATTCTGGCATGATAAGGAAAGCTGCAACTCCTTATCTGAACGCAATATTGGCTGTGACCAAGCCAAACGGATCAATTAGGCTATGCCTAGACGCGCGAGTTTTAAATAGCAAACTGCTAGTTGAGCACGACCAAGCACCGAGGATCAAAGATGTTTTGAAAGGCTTCCGTGGGAAGAAGATATACTCAAGTGTTGATTTGACAAATAGTTTCCACCATCTTGAACTTGAAGAAAAATCCCAACTGTTGACGGGATTTTTATTCGATAATCAAAGTTATATCTGGTGTCGAATGCCCTTTGGCGTGAAAACTGCGGGATGTGCACTCATTAGAGCACTCGATAGAAATCTGACTGAGCAGGTCAAGAACTTCACCACGAGATATGTTGATGACATATTAATCGCTTCTGAGACAATGGAAGAACACTTGATAAATTTAAATAAACTGCTGGACAACCTGAGAACCATGAACTTCAAGATCAACTTAAAAAAGTCACATTTTTGCCAGAGCGAAATTTTATATTTGGGACATATAATTGATGTCGAGGGCGTGCGGCCTAATCCAGCCAAGATTGATGCTATTAAGAAATTTCCCACACCTACCAAAGTCAAACATGTTAGAGCATTTTTGGGAGTAACAGGTTTCTTCAAAGAAAATTGCCCTGGTTACACAGAAACAGTAGCGCCTATGCAGGAGATGTTGAAGAAAGCGAATCGATGGTCGTGGAACGAGGAGTGCGACAGGTCTTTTAAAGCAACGAAGGATTTATTGGAAAACTGTGTGAAACTTGGATATCCGGATTTTGAGAAACAATTTATCATTTAAGCAGATGCTTCGTTAATTGGGATTGGTGCTATGCTGTACCAAGAGGACGCTGAAGAACCCAAGAAGAAATCCTATTTGGCATTTACGAGTCGTAAATTACGGAAACATGAGAGGAACTACACAGTTACGGAACTTGAGCTACTAGCAATTCTATATTCTCTCCAACAGTGGCGCAAGATGATCTACGGTTATTCCATCATTGTTAGAACCGACCACCATGCACTGACATTTTTATTTAAGACAACAATAGCAAGTGAGAGAGTTACGCGCTGGTCCATCTACATACAGCAGTTTGACATCACAATAGAACATTGTCCTGGGAAATTGAACGTCATACCAGATGCCTTGAGTAGAAACCCTGAGGACGGAAACGAAGTAACAGCGGAAGTTCACAATATTACCTTGACACCTAAGGCTCGTGAGTTTTTGGCAAGATTGAAGGATATTCGGAAGGAGCAAGAAGCTGACCCATGGATGATGATGATGATAAAATTCTATAGGAAGGAGTTACAACCAAATTCACCGGAGTACCGGGAAGCCAGTGCTAAACAAGCGAGATTTCACTACTTGAATAACTTGTTACATAAGTACGTGGATGAGCATCATACTAAACTGCGGATCTTAGTTCCAGCATCACTACAGAGGGGATTAACTTGGCATGTTCACGAGAGCCTAGCACATATCGGCACGGATAAGACTGAAGCTACGATAGGGGAGACCTTTACTTGGCCCAAGATGAGATTCACCATTGTTGAGGTAATTCGAACGTGTGACGCTTGTCAGCGCACAAAGCCGAACAACTTTATTCTGAAACAACCTCCAAGACCACTATTACCGCAGAAACCATGCGAGATGCTCGCGATTGATTGCTTTGGTCCTTTAGTAAAAGGAAAGCGTGGATGCCGACACCTCTTGGTATGTGTCGATGTATTTTCGAAGATGGTCGTGCTATGTCCTATTCAGAAGACGACATCAAGACAAGTCCTTAGTCGAATTAAGAACAAAGTCATTCCGATGCTTGGGAAGCCGGAATCCATTCTATCAGATCACGGTACCTATTTCACAAGCAATGTTTTTAGGCAAGGTTTGGAGAGCCTAGGAATAAAACACATATTTTCAAGTATTCGTCATCCTTGTGGAAATCCGAGCGAAAGAACGATTCGCTGTGTCGCTAAATACTACAGAGTAATGATTCCTAACGAACACAATAAATGGGTAGACAAAGAAGGGGGAGACCTAATGAAAATATGAATGACATTCCAGCGAGAAGGGAGCACACTAACTGAGTCAGAGGGGCATACACTCGAGCAGCTGAGTGAGATTTAAAGAGATGTGTTGTTACTACAGTGAATTTTGTTTTTGAAATCCAAACCAATAAATTGTTTCGAATTTCAAAACCTTGCTGAGGATAAATGAACCCTTATTGATCTTCGATAAATAAGTATTCATATTTATTATTATTATTACTACGGCCCAGGCAGCACATAAGGAAGTCGACTTGGATATTAGGGAGGCCAGTATTTCGTAATGGTTGCAACAGAAGCTGAGTTGGTAGCTATTCCTGGGGACGGCCAGAATTAGTCGAGTTCAAGGCCAAATTGTGCAACTACTGTACCAAAATTGGAGACATAAAGGGAGAATCACGAGGTCCTCTCAACGAACATACGATTGAATCAGCCAATCGCAAGAGACCAAGCCGTGACCACGAGGTGGACGGCGTCAGTAGTAAAAAGCCCGCGGAAGTGTGTATCTAAGGAACCGCCGAACGGATTAATCTCCGCTCGAGTAATTTGAGACGTTGGATTTATTTGGAGAAGAATGACACTAGCCCCATCTTTGTGAGACAAAAACTCTGGAAGTTTTTATCCGACTCCGCCCCACTCCACCGCCCTTGTCAGTTTCTCATAAATAGTTTGGCCTGACGCCAATCTAAGTACTCAGTTGTGGAGCCTTCAGAGGCATACTCCACGCCAGTTTGAAGTGTGATTTTGACGCCAATCTAAGTACTCAGTTGTGGAGCCTTCAGAGGCATACTCCACGCCAGTTTGAAGTGTGATTTTGACGCTCGAATTTATCTAAGTCTATTCTTGTGGAGCCTTCAGAGGCATACTCCACGCCAGTTCGAAATGTGATTTTTACGCTCTAAAATCAGTGAAGCTAATTTTATTTTCTGAGCTCTGGGGAGCTAAAGTCGCAGCGTTTGCAGTATCGAATTTTAAAAGTTATAATACATTCTGTTCTAAAATCAACTAAATTGTGTGATCTAAATATTTCACGCCAGCGCATGATAAACTGTAACATTCTTTTAAAGACGACGAGTTCAACTTTAAGGGGGAAGTATCGTATCACCCTCATTAGCGCTTACCAGAACCGAAGTCCATAAGACGGGACGGAAATACCGGACGAGATAGCGACTGCGAGTGCAGCCAGGATTTTGAACTTGTTAACGAGCCAGTGGCGCGGACTCGAGATGTATATTTTAGGTATAAATTGTGTGTATTGTATGTGTGTTTTTATAGTGCGTATGTGCGATATAATTAGGGCCAGTCTTCGCTATTAATCGCAGTAGGACAATTGTGGGTGAACTGAGTAGCCTGCAAGCGATTATAGATAGGCAAATATTTAACATTGAACTTTTCTGCCAAGGAGTCGAGACCAAGATGATCAGCACGTGGTTTGAAGTTGGGATGAGCTTCAAGAAATCAACGCAGACGACTACTATGGAGTGCTAAATTGTCCATAGGGCAATGGGTTGAGAAGGATGTCCTTAGTCCTACATGCAGAAGCGGTGATGTACTAAAATTGGATTATTTCAATTATGTAGTTAGATTTGGCCGGGGAACTTTGTAAATAGTCATGTTTTTCTTTCTTGTTTTTAGCTTTTTTTTCTTGTACCGACACTATATGTTTAAATGTCCGTTGGCGCGTGGCCAAAGTGTTTGTTGATATTTTTGATTTTTTTCTTGAGTCATGTGTAATGTACGCGGCGTGCGTGCGTGATTTTTATCCTTTCAATTGCGGAACCCGTTACATTCGATAAATGGTGCTTTATTAACGTTAATATTTTGAAATAGGAATGGGAGGAAATGATTGTAAAACATTTTGCTGAACAGGTTATTATTCATGTTAGGGTAGCCGAGTGCACCAACTTAAAAGTAATTGTAGAACACCTTCGTTCTAATTTTGATAGATTTTCTTGAGTCCTTTTCAGGTGACTAGTCACGGCATAGAACGATGGCGCCAGCATGTGGATATTATTTGTGTCTTTTATTTCAGGGTCTGTCACAACCCATACGTGTGATTCAGTGTGTGTTGATGTGTCTAGTGTGTGTTGATTCTACGTGAGGAGGGGGTAGTTGTCCTACCGCCCTTATATATTTTTGCTGCTGTTGTATTTTAGATGGAAAGACAGAGTGCTCTTGGGAGACTGCTGATTCTTGTCCATATGTTTTTCTGACACACACGTATTATTGTGCTTTGGGGCACATTTCTTCGAGGTTCGACCCCATGCTCTGGGAGGTCGAGGTTATTGACACGTGGGTTGACAGACATGCAGAGTTCCACAAACCGCCCGTTTTGCCTGTGACTTATTTTTGATAGGCAGTCCTTTTTGTCCGACTGAACCCTGTAAGCTTTCATGCAGCAAACCTGTTCATTGTGATGGCTAATTTTTAAGCCATAATTAATTGGGGAGTTCGCCATGTGTGTAACGGATTGTTGTACCTTGTATGGATAAGAATATTGTGATTAACGTAAATGTTGGCTGTTTGCCTATTGCTTTGTTGATGACTCGATTTCATGTAATTTTGGTTTGTCACACCCGTGTGGTGTAGTGGTAGAGTATTTGTAAATTTTGACAGCGGTCATTTGAGTATTTTTCTATTGGTCACGTGTTAATGTACTTGTGTTGATTTGTGTGAGAAGTCCTAAGATTTTAGGCAGTAAATGTTGCTACGGCAATTCAAGTCCAATTTCACACGGAAATTTTGTGTTTGTTTATAGTAGATTTAGGAAGTGTCGGTTTAATTTAATGTATTGTAGTTGTGTTCCCTTGTGTCGGTCTAGCTCTAGGAAATGCGGATCCGTTGTTTGAAGGGTCATTCTGGATGATAACGAATCACGCATTCAAAGTACACATCGTGGTGCATGTAGAACGGCGTACGCACTTATATGGTCACTTTTGCATCTTTTATTTAAGGACACTTGGTCCAGGTAATTAATCTCTCCAGAGATATCGCCTAAGTTTTTTTGGCATTTTATTAAGCGGGAGTCAGTTGGGAGTTTTTGTTGTTAATTATTTATGTGTAAATATGGTGATTTGTTATTAAATTCAGTTGTTTTAACCCTGGCTTCACTCTTTCCTGCATGTTATTTTGTTATATGTTACCCTGCAAGTTAATGAAGCGCCCTGACAGCAACTTACGAATATGACCTGTTACGCCCCGAATCTGAGTCTCATATGCTTCTTTGCAAGGGTTCAATAGTATCATCTAACCTCTATCTGTCTGATAACACATCCTGTGACTGAAGGTGTTATCTCCGTGTAGACTGTCCATCAACACATTCCATTAGAGACAGACCACCTTTCTCACGGAGTAAGACAAAAGAGGAACGTCTGTCATTTTTATCTGTTTTGAAAACACACCAGACTCATGGACAGTGCAGTAGCAGACTCTTCATAGCTCGCAAGACAAGTCTTTAATTCAGTCCAGCCTATGTTCATTCTTTCATACACATGGTCTCGTAAGAATACAAATACTAAATATTAATAAAACACACACGGTTTTCCCCTCACATGCCAAGTCAAGAGTTAAAACATCTAACGCGTTTTTGTTCCTCACCGCTGATGGTAAAGCACAGGTTATTAGCCTCCCGGTGGAGTGGCTAGCAAGCTGGTGTGTCACCACAAAGACCTACTGGGTTCGGTTCCCCACTCCTAAACTCCTTTTCCCCCACAAAACACTATTCTGTTAACCGCATTTTACAACATTTTCACCCTCTTCCTACCTCGTTAAAAAAGGGGCCAGCACACTTAAAACAACGATAGGCCATACATCTAAATCCAAACATGGGTTCAGCAAATATCACCAAAAATGTGAAAAACATGGTTTTCCACCCAAAATCCTTATCACACATTTTCAATCCATGCATCCTCGTAAAGACGACCACGCACCGAAATAAATAACACCAAGCACGCCATCCCTTCCCCAAATATCACCAAAGTTGTAATAAACAGGTTTTTAGCCCAAAATACGTTTCAAAACTTCAATCTATTAAAAACAAAACCTCGCCATGAAATACATCGGAAAAAATACCATTAAAACAACACCAAGCAGGCCCTCCTATCCCTAGTCCTTCCCCAATATTACCATTTACAACATTGGTATCCGTATTCAAGCACGCACGCGATTATAGGTAGACCCCGACTTGCTTCACTACTTTCGATGACAGCCAAGAGTGTTCGAGTCAACAAATAAATGAAACAAAAGTCCTATGACAAAAACATGGAGGGCCGACTTGCCCTTTAAATAGCTAATAGTGGAGTAAATTACACCATCCTGATGTTCCTTGAAGACTTAAATACTCTATGGCAAGAAATCAATATTCGCTCATCGTTTGTCGAGAAAAACCACTGGAGTTAGGGTGACTGCAATAAATATAAAGTAGCTGTGAAAATTACCCTTACTTCTGGCCGTAGACATTACAAAAATAGTGTTATTGGTCTAACGCCCCTTTTATCTACTGAGGCTTTTAGAGACGTCAAGGTGCCGGAATTTGGTCCTGAAGGAGATCTTTAAATTGTCTGTAAATCTATTAATATGGCTTCCTCAGATTTGCGCAACCACAAATGTCAATCCTGCAACTTTAGGCCGAGCGGGCGGAAACGTTAACGCTGCACCACGCAATTAGTCAATTATATAGTTTAAGTAGCGTATGTATGAAGTCACTGTGTTGAATGTATATCACCCTACAGTTTTTAAATGCATGATTGAGACACACGCATGTCAGCATAATTTGCTTCTCGCCTCATCGCGGTATCAATTAGTGATTTGCAGCCGTCTCGAGTGCATTCCACGAAATCATGACAGCCTACAGCTGCATGTCCAGAGGTGGATATGAATCGCGCAATTACCTTACTGGCAAACATCTAAGTCTTCCACTTAACCCCCTCAACCCTTTGCATTACATGAATAATTTTTAGCCAATTTTTATTTTTATTTTATTTTACTGGTGTCTTCTACTTACATGCGAAAGTTCATACCATTCGCTCCAGTAGTTTTGACGCCAACACATAACAAACAGACACAAATTAAACTGAGGGTATATTTGGTCATTATACATATCTTCCGGAATAAATATAAAGTTTGAGCCGAAAATTCAAAATGTGCAGACAGAAAGCTTACTTTATTTATATACAGATGGTGGAAATAGGCTACAAATAGGCCTAACATGATCCCACTTCTCTTGTAAACTTAACACGATGATGGATCAATTCAAACCCCATTAGTTATTTCTTCTATTGGAGGCATTTCCTTGTCGTAGTGAAAGCATCGTATTTAATTTCTTGAGAGTAAGTTCACTGGCCACTGACAACATTTCAGCGAAACTTGATTTTAAAATGGTATTGCACAGCTGTTTCCCCTAGGTATCGCATATGCCACCATTGCTCGTATCTGATTGGCTCCGGGAAGCTTCGAAAATGGCAAACATACATTATTAACAGTTTCCCGGTGGCCTTCCCGGGCGACTTTTGGCTTCTCGTTCTCGTTCTCGGAGAGTCTTCTACTTCTCGTTCCCGTTCCCGGGCGATTGTGAACCAGTCTTAAACCAGTTGAACTCTGTATGGTTAGCGGTTAGTTTACATGTTCCTCGGTGGTCGCTAGCTGGTGGTTCCCGAAACGTCCTTCTAACACGCCGCCAAATTCCTCATGCGTGGACCCCGGCCTCAGGTTATGAAGTACCTCAGTGGCGCACCTGTGCAGCCCCGTGATGAGCCCTATCATCTGCTCTCCATCTGTTGTGGCCGACTACGGCATCGAACTGGATCCTGAAGGATTGCCAGGACGTGATCCCATCGAAGCGTGACGGTTTAATTGTCGTGGTACTGGTTCCTTTGTCGTTTCTGGAAGGCCTTGGCCTGGTTTCCAGGGTTGTCAGACCCCCTTGTAACTCGTCCACACGCTTAATCTCTCGAACCCCAGACTCGACAATTTGAGGAACTGTCTTAAATTGTTTTTCCACTAAATCATTAACATCTTCCATTATGTCACTCTTCTTCATTTTCTTCTTCTTCTTCTTTTTCTAGCTTGTATTTCCTGCCATTAAGTTCACTTAACTTTGATTTAATTTCGTGCTGATTGGTATTGTAACGTGCCGCCACGAGCCGGGCGGGCAGGTCTCGTGAGGAGACGGTGCGGCAGATCAATCAGCTGGCGAGACAGTTCCCAGGCACGCACCCCTCTCGCTCCCCCCATCGCAAGGCCACCACAATAACAAAGCCCCTGTTAGTTATCGCAAGCCGGCCATAGAAGACGTGAATATTCTGGATGAAAGAACAACCGCTGCGCCACCACGCCCCCATGGACAGAGTGAAGATAAATGTAAGATAAATATAGAGGTCAGTTGAGTTGTATCTCCAATTTGTCAGTGCAGTGCCGTGATACGGAGCGTGGGGTGAAAATGAATGTGGTTATAAATACTGAGTAGTGAAGAGACATTCTTCTCTTAAAGTACAGTGTAAATAAATTCAGTGACTAATATTTGTATGGAGTGTGATTCAATGTGTGTGTGTACGTGACAAAGCATACATTATTTTAATGCTAATTAGTGTAAGTTGGTATAGTTTAAATAAAGAACTAGTGTACTACTGTATATGCCTGACTTGTAATTTTACGAAACCTAAAAACTTAACAGTATTTAATAGTGCTTTACGATCTAATTTAAGTTCATTCTGACTGGGCTTAAGTTCATTAAGCAACAAAACGCACCGCTTACATGTTTTGCTCCATTTACTAATTCTACTAATAGGGCTAAGTTATGCTACTATACACACTAACCGTTCAAATCCCGCTTCTTGACACCAGTTATGACGGAAGTCAGTGTTCACTGTAAAACACAACACAACTGGGAGTGCGCGTTACTAAACACTGAATTTATTACGGCTACTGTACACAATTGTTTAAGCACACTCTACAATGCTCACGCAGCAGACTGACAAGTCTCTGCTCTGTTTGATAGGTGATAACCAATTCTTCACACTGTTGGGCGAAAAATGTAATGGTTTCGCTCCACCTGGGCAGCCAAATGTAATGTTCTGGACCAGATCCACGTTGTGCCTGACCAATTGTAACAGTTGGTCAAAGCACTGAAATAGATACCTCTTACCTGTTTATTGATAACGATATTGATGAACTCCACTGGGTGCCAGGTCGCAACTAGGTGTTGACGATCCAAATGTAAAAGTATAAAATAAAAACTAGAGCAGCAAAGACCTGTTTCTCTCAGCTCCCGACGAAGCTTAGCCACCAACCAATTAATATTCGATTTGGGTAAAGGGGATGCCTTAAACATAAATCTGTCTACGTTTAATGAAAGACCTAGCACAAGCAACAAAGATAATAATTTATATCAAAAGCAGCAGATGAATGTGACGTTAAGTCAATAATACGATAGTTAATATAATGAGCCTGAATTTACGTAAAGAGTGGCAAAAACACTAAATTGGAAGTACAATTGATTAAATTTGAAGTTACATACAAAGCTGGAATTTAAATGCCGAAAAGAAAGTTACCGAGATCTTGTCTTACAAGGGGAGGATACGATGCATGGGTCATCGATTCGAACCATCTTTAGTACACGTGCAGGGCATGACCAGGCGTATATCAGGTGCAAAGGTAAGGTGCGCTTCTCAGCCGTTTCCGAGAAATTAATTAATTGCAATTACAGTGCGGCGTCTATATGCGTTGTACGATAGGAAGAAGAAACGAGAGCGTGGTGCATTGGTAGGAGCCCTGCTTCATAAGCGCAGGGTCGCTGAATCGAATCCCACCGGTGAGCTTTTGCAGTGTGTTGTGTTTTTTCTTTCTTTTCTTGTAACATGGACAATTCGTACAACTGTAGGTATCGTAAATAATGTTTATTTTGCAGTCAATTGTGATAACGTGTTATGTGGGCGGATAAAGAGATTCTGAAATCATAGTATGGGGGGTCAACGTTTGTGACATTACATAATGAACAGTATCGGCAAATACATTGGTATTATTATAGACGGTCAGGTGTATTATATTAAATGCACCGGTATACATTTATACATTGAAGGCCCAGTCTGTTCCGTTCATTGCAAGTCTGTGAACCATCAGACCACCCCGTACCCCACAAGCAGTGATTCATGCTATGGGTAATGGTTGGGAATTGCCAGTGGTTAAAAAACAAAAATAAACAAAAAAGAAACACAACACACTGCAAAGTCTCACCTATGTGATTCGATCCAGCGACCCCGTGGTCACGAAGCACGGCTCTTACCACTGCACCACGCTCTCGTTGGCTTTTCGCTAGCGTACAACGCACATAGACGCCGCACCGTAATTGCAATTAATTAATTTCTCGGAAACGGCCTACACGTGTACTAAAGATGGTTCGAATCGGTTACCCATGCTTCGTATCCTCCCCTTGTTAGTACCGCACATGGGCTCACCGATGTCTTGCAGAATCTCATGACCGTGCATCATGACGTCAGGCTGTTCCTTGTAACGGCTCCAGGAATGCAGTTACCCTCTCGTGGCTTCGGCGATGTTGATAAAGATCTTACAAGTGTAGCAGTGACGAGTAATTGTATTAATTGCTTACTGACCTGGTGACTGAATCTAATTCAGAATTTACCTCGGCAAATATGATCTGAGAAACAATCATCACCCTCAGTATGATTCTATTACTTAAGCAAAATTGTTAGCGATCTGGTTTGTCAAAAAGAGTACCAGTGGATTCTTTAGAAGACGAAAAATATTAGTCTTGTTCAAAAGACAAAATATTAGTCTGCATGTCCGTGGACAGAATAAAAGAGAGAGTGTTCGAACATGGCTGTGCAGTCAATGTATACACACTGCAAATTTCCCTTTCTACGAGTTTTATCCATCACCAATCATCTTCTTGTTGTCATGGCAACTGCACCCTCTCCTCCAAATCAATCTCCTCAATCCTGATTTGCTCTGCTGATCATATGATGGCCCGTCTCTTCACAAAGCAAGATTCTCCCTTATTCCAAATATACTTCGTGACATTGGGGTAGGTCACGACTCGGCTCCAAGTTGCCACATATTCCTTTGTGAAGTGCAGTCTTCTTCCCCGTACTGTTTCCTCGCTCTTCTTAGATTTTCAGGCTAAACGCAAGTCGTTCCCAGTCGCTACTGTTGTGATGGACTAACCAACAGCATTCACAAGGTCCTCTCTGTGTCTGCCCTAACTGAATGCAATTGGCTACTTCTAATTTATATAATTCTGAATAATAAATTGATAAGTTACCGGTATCGATATAATAAAAATTACTCCAGTAAAGTATGACAGTTACGTAGCTGCTTAAAAATTAATTAATAGTTATAAACAAACCGGTACATTTGGACAAATGGGAATATTACAGAACGTGCGGTGTCTGCTGTCATGATTGCAGCTAGAGGAGGCTGAACAAGACACTGAAATCTTCCAAACTAATCTGTCCATAGGTGTATGACCCTGTGATAATGATCATGTACAGTTTACACATGTGTATTATTTGATTACAACTGAATTTATTTGGGACCGTTGTTTCCTAGTGTGCATTTTTCATTTTCCACTAGTGTATTTTTTTAGTCTGCTGCTGTAGATCTCAATGTTCCGCTCCTTAAAACAATGTCCACGCTGCCATTCCCTAAACAGACCTGTTGGGTAACCTCTGGTGTTTGGTAATAAAGTATATTATATAAACCACCCCCGAAGCAAACCAAGGACAGACGTCATAGGATTCCGTCAAAAGAGAATAGACACAATGAAAGACATTTTTAAATATCTGAGTGGAACTGCTTACACAATGTCTGCACGTAATATAGACATGAGCGTGTTTCAAGTTTATCATTATAACCCAGGAGCCTTGCCAAGTGCTCTAAGTCAGGCTTTACAACTGCAATGGAGAGCTGAAGCCTGGGGTTTCGAGGTTCGAATCTTAGTGCTGACAGTGACGATCATGAGTGTGGATTTCCTTCGGTTGTTTCATATGCACAATATGTGAATGCCGGGATTGTACCGTATTTTAAGCCCCTGGTCACCCTAATAATTACAATTACACACATCAATACAGTCGTACAATAACACAGGTTATCAGACAAATAGCTTATTTTATTATACACACAGAAGTACATTGAGCTGATGGCCACAGATGTGCAAAGTTCTTATTGAAGAAATAAAAACACACTATTATAATAATTTAGAGAACAGAATTTAATTGAAGAAAATCTTGGCAAAATGGAAATCCAATATCCTAAGAATTTGATATTTTTAGGAGAAAATAAGACAACATTTACACATTTCATAGCTGCCAAAATGAACGAGATATAGGCTACAATTTTCTAGGATACGGTAGTTTAGGACATAAACTTCGTAATAATCGCTACGAATACCTCGTCTTGTAAAGAAAGTTTAATAGGTCCATAAAGTACTGAGTGCAGGGCACGTAGGATGGCATGTCTGTAATCAAGACTTTGATTCAATAATTCATCATATTTTGACAAAAGTTAAATTTATTCAACAGTTTTCATATGTTATCATATTTTATATTTAACTAGAATTTCCCACAAGGACATATCGGCAATTACACATCGATTTTAATATCTGTACTTTTCCAATCGCTTGCGCTGCGCCTGATTTTGTAGGCGAGTGGTTTGTAACCTCATCACCGCTGTCCTTGAAGTGGTTGGTTTCCCGTCTTTTCCCATTTTCAACTAAAGGCAAATGTAGGGACGGTACCCTCTGATAGGCCACAGGTGCTTCATTCCAACCCTTGCACAGTTTCATTCATCATCATTCATTTCGTCTCATTTTGGTGCTGCTACGTGGTGTCAAAATTAAGAGCTAAAACCGGGATATTTAACCTTAATAAATATTGTTACGAGCGCTGGGTTGCTTCACTGCCTCGCACATAACTCCAGCTCGCCGCGGGCTACCCCTGTACTCATGTGTCATCCAGCAGTTTACGCGACGAACAGCGAGGACAAAAGTCCCCTGTCTCGAAGGTTCGTGGTCCGTCCCGTATCGGAAAGCTCGAGAAGGTGTGAACCCTGGTCTAGTCTAGAAACAACTGTTGAGTCTCAGCCCCGCTATATAAGAGCAACGTGGCCAGCGAGGGACTGACTGTGATTTTGAGCTAGTGCGTGTTTTTACCTGAGCGAGAGTAGTGTGGCGACGTGACGTGCGAAGTTACGAAACCCAAGTGAGGCTGATTCTCCAGACAGCGAGGTAGTGTGAATCATACGGAGGGACTGAGTTTTGAGGAGTGTGTACTTACCTAGTGCGACAGAGATATTGTGGTGAATTGCGAAACGCCGTGGGCTGTTCCCTAGCCAGCGGACAGCGAAGCAGTGTGTAGTGGTGAGTGACAGGCTATCGTGAATAACTGTAGTTTGTGTACAAGGCAGAGTGGCAGGTATTAGTACCGAGGACAGTAGTGTGAACGTAGGCTAAGTGTGGAAGCTATAGTGACTAGTAGTGTCTTATGAAGTGAGATTCAGTGCTTATTGTGTGGTGTATTTTCCTGGCCTGCAAAAAGCTAATATTTCGTTAAAGGAACAATTGTGTTGTGCTTTCACCCACCGTAATCCAGTTAACGAACTTGCCACTAGGGGCAACTCGTATCAACTGGTGTCAGAAGTGGGATTACGAACTCAAGCACAAGCACAACACCTGAAGGTCCTGGTTTCAAAACCCGAGCAGGTAATTTTACCACAGTTCTCTAATTTTCCTGTGAGTGCATGCCCTTCACAAGACAAACAACTAAAATGGATGCGCAAATACAACTACTGTTAGAAAATTTAAGTGGCATGGAAACCAAGATTACGGACGGCCAAAAGACTTTAGCCGAGGACCTAACCTCCAAACTAGAAGACGGCCAGAAGAAGATGGAAGACGGTCAAAATAAGCTAGCGGAGGACCTGAAGAAGTTAGAGGACGGCCAGAAGAAGATGGAAGATGGTCAGAATAAGTTAGCACAGGACCTGAAGAAATTAGAACTGGGTCTGCGTGAGGAAGTAACGGCAGTGGAAAAGAAGTTCGACGCCTTACAAGAAGAAGTTGCCGAGCTACGCCGACGCCCGGGGGGTAGAAGACAGATTCAACGCTCTAAAAAAGGAATTTGATGAGCTGCGCCGACGCCCGCCGACGGGGGTGGATGAGAGAATCAAAGCTCTACAAGAGGATGTTGCCCAGCTGCGCCGACGCCCGCCGACGGGGGTGGATGAGAGAATCAAAGCTATACAAGAGGAAGTTGCCGAACTGCGCGAACGTCCGCCCACAGTTACACCGGGAATATCAGGAACGGGACAGAGCAGAGTGACGCCCCCAAACTTCGACGGAAAGGTCCCGTGGAGCACCTACTTACGTCAGTTCGAGGCAGCCTGTTCCATAAACAACTGGAACAGCACGGAAAAAGCTACAGCTCTCATTGTAGCGCAGAGAGGGGACGCCCTTAACGTCCTTCAGGCCATCCCGACTGGATTACAGGACTATGCTTCACTAATCGCCCATATGGAGTCCCGATATGGAGATAGCCACCTTCAACAGGCCTTCCAGATGCAGCTCCGGACCCGGGTACAAAAGAACGCAGAAACCCTGCAGGAGTTCGAGACGGACATCGCACGCCTTGTAAGGCTCTCATATCCAACAGCGCCGGCCGACTTTCTGGAACAGATTGCGACGCAGACCTTCACCGAAGGGCTACGGGACTTGGACACTCAACAGGCGCTGCGACTCGCGCGCAATAAGACCCTGGCAGATGCGCTGAGCCACGCAGTTGAGTTCGAGACGGCAAAACAGGCATCTAGAATACACGCGCGGGTGCGTCAAGTGCACGTCGACGAACCAGCAAAAACCAACGAGAACAAGCCCCTGGCCGATGAATTGATGGAGGCACTAAGCCGTTTCTTCGATAGTCGCGGCACCACCAGCAACGACGTAGCCGGAAGACACCCGGAGAGGCGGCCCGGAAGAGGACTACCGACCTGCTGGACCTGCCGTAAGAAGGGCCACCTGAGCAAGGACTGTGGTGTTCGCCGCCGCCAAGGGTTTCCGTCGGGAAAGTCAGTCATAGGGATACCGCGCGGCCCAGGAAAACGAGTACCAGCCAGCCTTGGGGGGCAAAGGTCGGCTTGTAACAGTCGTCAAGCCACGGCAGTCCAAGTTCGTGTGACGAAGTTATGGAAGGACAATAGCAGCCTGATGGTCGATGGAGTTGTCAACGGAGTGAGCTGGCCCATGCTGATCGACACGGGAGCGTCGAGGACCATCGTCAATCCCACCGTGATCCCGAAGTGGAGAATGCAACCCACACAAAGGAACCTCCAACTAATAACCGCGACTGGAGAGACTGCACCGGTACATGGCGAAGCATCACCGGAGTTCGTCATTGGTCGACGGGCGGTGAAGCATCCAGTGCTTGTGGCTGACGTATCAAACAAAGTGATCATCGGACTGTACTTTCTGGACCAGAACGACATCATCTTGGACCTGAGCACCAACACTCTGCACTTCGGAGTTGAGGAACTTGCTTTGCAACCAGTACAGGAGGCCATCATCGCACGACGAGTAAGGCTGAGAGAGGACGTCGTCGTTCCCGCCAGGACGGAGGTCAGCACTGCCGTAATTGTCGACGGAACTGCTGAGAGAGTGGCGGCTGTCATCGAGCCAAATTACGAGGACATCCAGACAAAAGGATTGATAATCGCCAAGACCCTCATCAACACGATGTCTCGGCCGTACGTCCGCCTGTCCAACCTGAATGACTACGACATTACGGTTCACCGGGACACCAACCTAGGAGTCTGCGAGCCCGTTACCTGGATTGCCCGCATCACAGACACGACGGACGGACACCTGCAGACGGACAACCGAAAAATATGCGCCCTGCCAGAAGAACTACAGACGCTGTACCAAGGATCCCAGGACCATTTAGACGAGGAACAATCACGTCAACTTCGGGACCCGCTACACGAATTCCAGGATGTCTTCTCCGTGGGGAGAAAGACTTCGGCAGGACAAGCTTGGTCCAGCACAGAATCGACATTGGAGGCAGTGCACCGATTAGGGCCCCATTCCGACGTGTCCCGCTCGCCAAGCAAGCTGAAGTCGACCGGATGGTGGAAGAAATGAAGGAGCAGGTGGTGATCGAGCCATCACATAGTCCTTGGAGCTCTCTGGTGTATTCTTGGAATACACGGTACGAGAGAATATAATTTTTAATGCTCTTTGCATGTTCATTTCTTCCTTTTTATCAAACACCAACAGTGATCTTCTATTTTCTCTTTGTTGGTCATGTCTCTTATGTTCTTTGTGAGTCTGTTCTAGATATATATCTTCCATGACTCACCTAGCGTCATCTAGCAGCGAATCTCAGAAGCTCCTCAATTCTTCCTGGTGCAAGAGGACTTCCTTATCCATCTGGCCACCAGTTCTCGTTGCCATCGCCAGCTATTATCTCCGTGATCAAGAGAACTTCGTCTACTTTTTCACCCACCAGGCTGTGCTAGTATCGCCCGCTATCAACTCTTTGAAGACCATTTCCTCAAGAGAATTTAAGTTTACAATATTGGTCATGCTTATATGTTTTCCTTTTGTCTCCTACCCCCACTCTTTTCCCTTCCTTGAACCCTCCGCGCTTCGCTGAGTGGGTCTCACTTGTAAGTCGGCAGTTGACTCGGTCAGTCAAGGCTCAACTAGAGCCAGTCTCCTCAAACCAAGAGGCACTCACTACATTCTACGCCATGTTGGCACATTAAGTATTCGTCAAAGGGAACTTCACCTTCGACATGCAACCAAGATAAGTACAGACTTAAGGTTTTAACCTCATCTTCATCAGTTTTATTATCTACATGGTTTTATTGATCATTTTATAGACAGCGTGAGATTACTTATTTGGGGCGGTAATCATTCTTCGCGGGATTTGCCTTGTTGGGCTTTTGTCTGTTTAAGCCAACCTTAATAGAAAGTAGCTTTTCTTAAGCTATTTAAATGAGAGATCTTCTCACAACGTGGGATATTATCTAATACCCGCTGTCCATAAAATATTAAGCTCGTTCCACCGCTGGATTAACTTTGGCCCCATTCTTCTATTAGGATTGTTCTGGAACCTTCCAGATTCTGTACTCTATCTACAAGTCTTGCCGTCATACTATTTAAAATGAGGAATCTTCCTTATAAATTACTGCAATAGCTAAATTTTCTTCCACCGTTGGAATGTTCTATGGCGCATTTAATTGTAATTCACAACTTTCTCAAGCAATAGACTCTCGCCTACCTAGTGCAACCAGTTATTTTTCATCATTGCAATAACTTTCTTTCCCATAAACTTTCGTGTTACTACAGTGAACTTTTCATCCATTCAACAAACTATAGTGAGAACTAGTGCTTGTTCAACATTTCTACCGCGTCGCGATCGTCCGATTACCATAAATAAGGCCATGAACATTGATCCTAAATCCCAATTGATCTTTCCTAAACCTTCTACTAACAAACCATATTAATAAAATTGTAACTCTAGATCATTTTCAATGAGGTGTCACTCTAAAGACGTGTCCTCCCACCTTTGCTTATATCTCATTAATTAATTTCTGCATAACCACGTGTTTCATACACGGTTCAAGCTTACATTGTTTCTCCCTTATAATCAGGGAATACAATTCTTTCAACTCAGGAGTGAGTTACTTCTAGGTTTCACGAAAGGGAAACTTGCCCCATTAGTCTCGTTATTCCTAATTAAACATAGGTAGTCTAGAACCTTCCTTTTGACTTTCTCTTCAGGTTTCACAGTAAGTGACCTGCCCTCTTTTGTATAATTGTAATAAAAGTAATTCTGCTCAAATATAAGAAGTTATAGGAACTTCTATCTTATTCTTCATGTTTTTCTTATTGTCATTTTCGAAGTGGTTACTTTCTCTAGAATGTTTTCTCAGAAATTTCTTATAGTACACACCTTGTACTCTATTTATTGTTAAACTTGAATCACCTTATTTGTCTTTAAATTTTGAATTTTTATCTTCGCTAATTTAAATCCTTGCTAGGATTTTATAAAGGTTTGAAACCTAATAAATTGTTAATTGCCTGGAGCAAACTTTAAATGTTAGGAGGTCTGCGACCCTAAATTGTTACTAAAAATTGAAACTATATACTTGTCAAATTTATTAGACTTTTTTGCATTGTTAAATAAATTCAAACTTTCCTTTTCGACTCATCATTTCTCTAATACAACGGTTAGGCAAGATCCTGTCTTCCTTGGCTCTTCCTACTCAATGCCATTAAATCTATTGATAGGGCTTTCACCACTTGTTGCATTTGAGCAAGAACTCTTAGTGGTAATCTCGTTAAAGTTTCTCTTAGCTTTAATAGCTAATTCTAACTGGCCAGTAAGGCAAGTACAGCTCGCTACGCCAGCTACCTGCTTGTGGAGATCCTCTCCGAACACTTATGGTTGGTTTTCCAAAAGATAAGTGTTTCTCTTTGTCTAAACTTTTAGCCGGCTCCTTGCTGAGTAAAAGCTTAGCCATTTCCAAATGCAACTATTGGTTCACTTACCAAAATTACTCCCCAAGGTATAATTTTTTTATCACAATCCTTCTTGGAAGCACTTGGTCGCTTTTTAGAAACTCCACAACTTCGAAAACTGGAAACATCAAAATCGATGCAAATTATTGGCATTCTTCGAATTACTTGGTCAAAAAAGAATTCCTTTGAACAGATCTACAATAAGTCTGTTACTATCTGTCTTGCCAGACCATCACCCTTCCCCATAGTACGCATATGCATGCTTGAGAGGGAATACTCTAAAGCCATTCTCTGGCAAACCGCCCAAGTCCTAGCTGCGGTTCCCGTTAGCTTCGACCAGGTCCTTACCCACTTTAGGTATCAGAGAACGGATTTGCAGTGGCAACCGCCTCTAAGTGCATTTAAGGTTAAATTTACAACTTTTGTGGGACTCTCCTCCTATTTTTCTATCCTTTTTCTCCAGTCCGAAACCCACCTCCTTTTCTTTATCATCTTCCCTTGGTGGTTAGGTTATTCCTCAGCCCATAATGTACCCAAAATTAGGTACCAGAAACCCGGGAGAGTCCATTTGTCATTTTTTCTGTTTAAAAGATTATTTGACAATACCTTGCAAATTATTAATACCTGCTTTGAATCTTTCAGCTATACCTACATCGTGCAAAGCCTGTGAAGGGGAAAGAGGCCGCTCCTGTCTCCTTTGGCGTGTCCCTACCTGGCTCCTACTGAAAAGGATAAGGATGAAAAACTTACTTCTAAACGAGCATCTTATAAAGGGCAAATTACCCGATTCAGAAAATACATTAAAGAGTTAGATCCCTCAGAAGCTCAATTAGACTTGTTGAAATATTGTGTAAGGGATTTTGAACGTTCGTATGAGAATTATTGCAACATCCAAACTGAAATAGAAACTTGTAAGCTCAATCAAACCGAAGATCGAGTCGAAGCAGAAAACCAATATTACGAAGGCATAGGTTCTGCTTTCAAAATAATACGCCAACTCGAAGAGGAGCAGAAAAAGGACGCTTCTGTTCTTGGTTCTCTTCACGAACCACAAACTTCTTTCCGTGATGGTACTCACAAGCCCAAACCAATTTTACCTAAAATTGATTTACCCCACTTCTCTTGAGATGAATCTACTTGGTATTCTTTTTATGAACTTTACTGCTCCCTAATTCATGAAAATACTGACATTCTCGACATTCATAAATTCTACTTCTTGCGTACGTCCTTGGAAGGCGAGGCCTTGGCCTTGGTGGAGTCACTTCCTTTAAGCGCAGATAACTACCACATCGCCTTTAATCTCCTTAAAGGGAGAAATGGCAATTTACGTTTGAGTGTTGCTCGCCACATCCGCTGTCTATTCAACCTACCTGCGTCACAGCACAATGACGTCACTAGTTTGCGTACTCTAGTTGACACTACACAACTTCACGTTAAGGCTCTGTCCCAATTAGATCAACCTAATGAACACTGGGATACTTTCCTAATGCATTTAGTGGTTTCTAAAGTTGATGCTGCTACCCTCAAAGCTTGGGAAATTGAACTTTCTAAAGAAGACGACTACTCTTACGAGCATTTAGTCACTTTCATAAATGCCAGATGCCAGCTCTTAACCGCTTTAGCTAATCAAAGTGAACCCTCATCTCCTAGTTCTAAATTTGAATTAATGTCTATCAAACCTAAAAGCGAACGCTTAGCGTCTAATACCCAAAAACCCGGGTCCAGCTCATCTAAATTTAAATCAAGCACTACCGGTACTGGTTACCCAACTAGGTCTAGTGAACGTCGTGTTGCTAGCTCTATGGTTTTAAACACTCAAAGCGAACCCCGCAGGAGTTTAAACGAACCTTTAAAGGGCATACTTTGTAAAGATCCCCATGCCCTATACCTCTGTAAATCCTTTAAAGAAATGTCAGTCGACGACAGAAGAAAATTAGTTGCTCAAAACAAACATTGCTTCAACTGCCTAGCGCCCACGCATTCTGCTTCTAATTGCAAGTCCACAAGACTTTGCTACCATTGTGAAAAGGCTCATCACAATTTGCTACATCGTCATGATCAGGCAAGGTCATCGACAGCATCTACTTCTCCGAAAAATGATAGTGCTAACAATTCCAATGCTTCATCGTATATTTAAAATGCCAAGTCCATTCGTAGTGCCCAAGTATTGTTGTCTACTGTCCAAATCGAAGTTCAGGATAACTTTGGCAACTGGGTCCGTGCACACGGTCTTCTTGATTCAGCGGCAACTCATGATTTTGTGTCTAATTCCTTGACTAGAAAACTAGGCCTACCTGTAAACCCCACTTCTATCAACGTATCAGGCATTAACAGCTCAAAATCACAAGCTTTACAGTTCTCAAAGCTAACCATAAGAGATATTTGTCACAGAAACAACCTTCTTAAATTAAATTGTCTAATTCTCAATAGCATTGGAGAAGACACTCCAAGTCACTCTGTGGATATTTCAGGGTTAAACATTCCCTCGCATTTAGGGCCATACATATCCACATTGACATACTCTTTAGTGCCAATGTTTTCTGGAATTGCCTTCGTAAACAGGTTCGCAAATTATCCTCAAACGTGGTCGCCAGAGACACTAATTTTGGATGGATCGTCACAGGTCAACTTCCCCATTATTCTCCCCAACCCGCATCGCAATGTTACTTCTCCAATACTGATCTGGAACCATTTTGGAGGCTCGAAAGCGTTGATCCTCCTAACGTAACCTCTTCAGAAAATGAATTCTGTGAGCAACTTTTTTTGAACACCACCACTCGTTCTTCTGATGGTCGGTTTGTTGTTCAAATGCCAAGATTACATAACCCTCCCAAACTTATTAACTCTCAGCCCAAAGCTCGAAAAGCTCTCTTTGCTATCGAGAGCAAATTCAAGAAAGAACCTCTTGTTAAACACCAGTACACTGATTTCATGGATGAGTATGAAAGCTTAGATCATATGGAAGTTAACAAATCTGATGATGAATTGCACCCCCCAATTGAAACGGTTTATTTAATTCATCATCCCGTGTGGAAAAACCCTCTTGTAAAAGATAAAATCCGAGTTGTTTTCAATGGTTCATCACCCGACATTAATGGCAACAGCCTTAACGACACCCTTTACTCTGGTCCTGCTATTCAGTCAGATCTATCTGCTATACTCTTAAACTTTCGATTATTTCCCATAGCTGTCATAGCTGATATAAAACAGATGAACCGCCAAGTTTTAATTCAACCGGAACAACGAGATCTCCAAAGAATCTTGTGGCGTGATAAAATCAGTAAGCCCATTAAGGTATTTCGTTTAAAAACGGTTACTTATGGCTTAAAACCCTCTGCTTTCCTTGCTATCCGATCCCTACACTTGCTAGCCTCTCAAGATGGTCATTTATTTGATTCTAAAGCTTCTGAAGCATTAACTACGTCATTCTATGTTGACGATTATTTGCAGTCCTTCCCCACTTTGGAGGAAGCTTCTTTTGTGTCTTTAGAACTTCAGGCATTGCTAAGGAATGGAGGTTTCCCACTTCATAAGTGGAATTCCAACTCCCCTGAGTTTCTCGCCCAGTTTCCCATCGAAGACGTAGATCCTTCTTCTGTCGAAATTTGTGGAAACTCCGAATCTATAAAAACTCTAGGAGTTCATTGGTGCACTAGCACTGACACTCTCATCTATAAAGTTTCGCTCGCAGAAGAGCTTCCTAACACAAAAAGACAAATTCTCTCTGAAATTGCAAAAATTTTTGATCCGCTTCAATTCCTTGCCCCAGTTATCGTTATAGCCAAACTCTTCATGCAAGAGCTGTGGTCGCTCAAATGTGAATGGGATGACACTGTTCCTCTTTCTTTTCTTAATCGTTGGCTCTCGTTTCGCAGCAATTTGCTGGATCTTTCCCTTATTGAAATTCCCAGGAATTTAATTAGCTCTCATTCTAATGCATCCTTTTTCCTTCATGTGTTCGCGGACATTTCCGAAAAAGCTTACGGTTGCTGCGCATATGTGGTTTATCGTGGTTCATTAAATGGATCTTCAGTTTCCAACCTTGTTTGTGCCAAATCTAAGGTCGCTCCTCTTAAAACTATCACTTTGCCTAGGCTTGAATTGTGTGCTGCACTCATGGCCGCAGAACTTGTTAAGAAATTGCGAGAAGTTTTATAAGTCGAATTCTCGCAAATCTATCTCTGGAGCGATTCCATGATCACCCTTTCTTGGATCGCCAAGAACCCCTCTCACTGGCAAACTTTTGTTGCAAACAGGGTTTCCAAAATTCAAACTCTTTCTTCTGGATGTCAATGGAGGCATGTGCCCAGCGCTGACAACCCAGCCGATATTATCTCTCGTGGATGTTTACCCTCTCAATTGGCAGCTTCCCAGTTGTACTGGCATGGGCCCTCGTGGTTAATCAAAGACTCTTCTTCATGGCCTTCTAAACCTCCAGCTACAAACTCCAACTTGCCTGAAGCAAAAGTATCTCTACCTACCACTTCGTGTCTTGTTTCCAACTCTTCCCATCCCTTGTTGTCCCGCTATTCTTCTTTTCATAAATTAATACGAATTGTCGCCTATCTCCTTAGATGGAAATATCTTGTGGTTGACCAAACTCTTCTCCCTAAACCACACCTTACCAATCATGAATTGAATCTCGCTACCATTAAGGTTTTACAACTGACACAGCAAGAAGCCTTTTCTTCTGAATTGTCTTTACTTTCTTCTAAAAGGGATCTTCCCAAATCCAGTCGTCTACGTGCTTTAGCCCCGTTCCTTGATGACGATAGGTTACTCAGGGTAGGTGGTAGGCTCGCTCGATCTTTGCTCTCTGAAGACAAAAAGCATCCCGTTATTTTGCCTTCCAAACATCACGTAACTTCCTTAATTATACGTGACTTTCATTATCGCAATCTGCATGTTGGTACACGCACTCTGCTTTGCCTCTTAAGGGAAAAGTACTGGATTATAATTGGAATTCACGAAGTTTCCTCCGTAATTCACAAGTGCATTCCTTGCTTCAAAGCGAAACCTAAAATCAATACTCAAGTAATGAGCGATCTGCCTTCCTTTAGCTCTTCTCCTATACGCCCATTTGCTTTAACTGGTGTGGACTATATGGGTCCGTTCCAATATCAACGAAATTCCCCTGAAGCTAAACGCAAATTGTTTGGAAAGCTCTATGTTTCTCTCTTTGTTTGCATGGTTACTGGCGCAATCCACTTGGAACTAGTAACGAATGCTTCTACTTCTTACTTTTTATCAGCTGACTCTCGCTTCACTGCTAGGCGTGGTGTTCCTTCAGAGATGTTCTCTGATAACGCTTCCACTTTTCAGGGCGCAGCTTCCCTGTGGAAGAAAGCTCTCACTTCCTCTCCTGCCATGGAATAAATTTCTAATTTTTCCTACTCAAAGGGTTTCAAATGGCGCTTTATACCTCCCTATGCTCCTCATCACAGTGGTAGGTGGGAATCTTGCGTAAAACTCACTAAACGTCATTTAAGAAAAGTCTTAGGTAATCGAATTCTGACTTATGTAGAATTCAATTCACTGTCCGTTCTGATTGAAGGTGTTGTTAATTCTCGCCCTTTAACTCCTCTTTCCAATGACCCCGATGACTTGCTTCCACTCACACCTGGTCACTTCCTTATCGGCACTTCTCTTTCTGCCCCTCCTCCTCTTCCCAATTCTTACAGGGATTCTAATTTACCTATTGTTTGGCGTAAACTTGAAGCCCTCCGCAATTCCTTTTGGAAGAGGTGGAACTTGGAATATTTAACTTCCTTGCAACGGAGACAGAAGTGGTTTCTTTCCAGTCCCGACATTAAAGTGGGGGACTTGGTCTTGGTTAGGGATGTTTCTCCTCCCCTGGTCTGGACTTCTGGTAGAGTGACCGAGTGTTATCCTGGAAGAGATGGGAGAGTCAGGGTGGTCAGAGTCTTGACCACTAATGGTCCGATCACAAGACCACTGTCTTTGATCGCACCATTACCTTTAAATGTTTAACTGCCTATTTGTTCTCTGTTGGTGTTTACCCCTCCCAGTATGGTGTATTCTTGGAATACACGTTACGAGAGAATATAATTTTTAATGCTCTTTGCATGTTCATTTCTTCCTTTTTATCAAACACCAACAGTGATCTTCTATTTTCTCTTTGTTGGTCATGTCTCTTATGTTCTTTGTGAGTCTGTTCTAGATATATATATCTTCCATGACTCTCCTAGCGTCATCTAGCAGCGAATCTCAGAAGCTCCTCAATTCTTCCTGGTGCAAGAGGACTTCCTTATCCATCTGGCCACCAGTTCTCGTTGCCATCGCCAGCTATTATCTCCGTGATCAAGAGAACTTCGTCTACTTTTTCACCCACCAGGCTGTGCTAGTATCGCCCGCTATCAACTCTTTGAAGACCATTTCCTCAAGAGAATTTAAGTTTACAATATTGGTCATGCTTATATGTTTTCCTTTTGTCTCCTACCCCCACTCTTTTCCCTTCCTTGGACCCTCCGCGCTTCGCTGAGTGGGTCTCACTTGTAAGTCGGCAGTTGACTCGGTCAGTCAAGGCTCAACTAGAGCCAGTCCCCTCAAACCAAGAGGCACTCTCTACAGTCTACGCTATGTTGGCACATTAAGTATTCGTCAAAGGGAACTTCACCTTCGACATGCAACCAAGATAAGTACAGACTTAAGGTTTTAACCTCATCTTCATCAGTTTTATTATCTACATGGTTTTATTGATCATTTTATAGACAGCGTGAGATTACTTATTTGGGGCGGTAATCATTCTTCGCGGGATTTGCCTTGTTGGGCTTTTGTCTGTTTAAGCCAACCTTAATAGAAAGTAGCTTTTCTTAAGCTATTTAAATGAGAGATCTTCTCACAACGTGGGATATTATCTAATACCCGCTGTCCATAAAATATTAAGCTCGTTCCACCGCTGGATTAACTTTGGCCCCATTCTTCTATTAGGATTGTTCTGGAACCTTCCAGATTCTGTACTCTATCTACAAGTCTTGCCGTCATACTATTTAAAATGAGGAATCTTCCTTATAAATTACTGCAATAGCTAAATTTTCTTCCACCGTTGGAATGTTCTATGGCGCATTTAATTGTAATTCACAACTTTCTCAAGCAATAGACTCTCGCCTACCTAGTGCAACCAGTTATTTTTCATCATTGCAATAACTTTCTTTCCCATAAACTTTCGTGTTACTACAGTGAACTTTTCATCCATTCAACAAACTATAGTGAGAACTAGTGCTTGTTCAACATTTCTACCGCGTCGCGATCGTCCGATTACCATAAATAAGGCCATGAACAATGATCCTAAATCCCAATTGATCTTTCCTAAACCTTCTACTAACAAACCATATTAATAAAATTGTAACTCTATATCATTTTCAATGAGGTGTCACTCTAAAGACGTGTCCTCCCACCTTTGCTTATATCTCATTAATTAATTTCTGCATAACCACGTGTTTCATACACGGTTCAAGCTTACATTGTTTCTCCCTTATAATCAGGGAATACAATTCTTTCAACTCAGGAGTGAGTTACTTCTAGGTTTCACGAAAGGGAAACTTGCCCCATTAGTCTCGTGATTCCTAATTAAACATAGGAAGTCTAGAACCTTCATTTTGACTTTCTCTTCAGGTTTCACAGTAAGTGACCTGCCCTCTTTTGTATAATTGTAATAAAAGTAATTCTGCTCAAATATAAGAAGTTATAGGAACTTCTATCTTATTCTTCATGTTTTTCTTATTGTCATTTTCGAAGTGGTTACTTTCTCTAGAATGTTTTCTCAGAAATTTCTTATAGTACACACCTTGTACTCTATTTATTGTTAAACTTGAATCACCTTAATTGTCTTTAAATTTTGAATTTTTATCTTCGCTAATTTAAATCCTTGCCAGGATTTTATAAAGGTTTGAAACCTAATAAATTGTTAATTGCCTGGAGCAAACTTTAAATGTTAGGAGGTCTGCGACCCTAAATTGTTACTAAAAATTGAAACTATATACTTGTCAAATTTATTAGACTTTTTTGCATTGTTAAATAAATTCAAACTTTCCTTTTCGACTCATCATTTCTCTAATACAACGGTTAGGCAAGATCCTGTCTTCCTTGGCTCTTCCTACTCAATGCCATTAAATCTATTGATAGGACTTTCACCACTCGTTGCATTTGAGCAAGAACTCTTAGTGGTAATCTCGTTAAAGTTTCTCTTAGCTTTAATAGCTAATTCTAACTGGCCAGTAAGGCAAGTACAGCTCGCTACGCCAGCTACCTGCTTGTGGAGATCCTCTCCGAACACTTATGGGTGGTTTTCCAAAAGATAAGTGTTTCTCTTTGTCTAAACTTTTAGCCGGCTCCTTGCTGAGTAAAAGCTTAGCCATTTCCAAATGCAACTATTGGTTCACTTACCAAAATTACTCCCCAAGGTATTTTTTTTTATCACAATCCTTCTTGGAAGCACTTGGTCGCTTTTTAGAAACTCCACAACTTCAAAAACTGGAAACATCAAAATCGATGCAAATTATTGGCATTCTTCGAATTACTTGGTCAAAAAAGAATTCCTTTGAACAGATCTACAATAAGTCTGTTACTATCTGTCTTGCCAGACCATCACCCTTCCCCATAGTACGCATATGCATGCTTGAGAGAGAATACTCTAAAGCCATTCTCTTGCAAACCGCCCAAGTCCTAGCTGCGGTTCCCGTTAGCTTCGACCAGGTCCTTACCCACTTAAGGTATCAGAGAACGGATTTGCAGTGGCAACCGCCTCTAAGTGCATTTAAGGTTAAATTTACAACTTTTGTGGGACTCTCCTCCTATTTTTCTATCCTTTTCTCCAGTCCGAAACCCACCTCCTTTTCTTTATCATCTTCCCTTGGTGGTTAGATTATTCCTCAGCCAATAATCTACCCACTCTCCGGTCGTGCTAGTGAAGAAGAAGGACGGCTCCACCAGGTTCTGCGTGGACTACAGGCGGGTGAACGACGTCACGAAGAAGGACAGCTACCCTCTACCCCGGATCGACCACACGCTGGACACCATATCAGGATCAAGATGGTACTCCACCTTACATTTGAAGAGTGGCTACTGGCAGGTGGAGGTCCACCATAAGGACCGTGAGAAAAGGACGTCCTCTGTGGGCAGCGGGCTCTGGCAGTTCACCGTCATGCCGTTCGGGTTGTGCAACGCCCCTGCGACCTTCGAAAGGCTAATGGAGTCCATTCTGAGGGGACTACACTGGAAGACCTGCCTGGTCTACCTAGACGACGTCATCGTTCTGGGGAGAAGCTTCGAGGAGCACTACAGCAACCTGAAGGAGATCTTAATGATGCTACGGAATGCCCAGCTGAAGTTGAGCCCCAAGAAGTGTCAGCTCTTCCAGAAGCAGGTCCAGTACCTTGGGCATATCGTCTCCGAGGAAGGGGTGCGCACCGACCCAGAGAAGACCGCAGCTGTGAGGGAGTGGCCAGTTCCGAAGGACAAGTCCCAACTACGAAGCTTCCTGGGACTCTGCACCTATTACCGTCGCTTCGTGAGATGATTTGCCGACATCGCCAAACCACTGCATCGATTGACTGAGAAGGACCAACTCTTCACGTGGACAACAGAATTCCACAGTGCCTTCGAACAACTCAAGCAGGCTGTGTGCACCGCACCTATTCTGGCCTACCCCAGACCTGGAACAAGGTTCATCGTCGATACCGATGCCAGCGACTTTGGTATAGGGGGAATCCTGTCGCAAGTGGTGGACGGTGAGGAGAGAGTAGTGGCCTACTTCAGCAAGGCCTTGTCAAAGCCAGAGAGGAACTATTGCGTCACCAGGAAGGAACTGCTCGCCATCGTGAAGACCATTGAACATTTCCACAAGTACCTGTACTGGCAAGAATTTCTCATCAGGACTGACCATGCATCCCTGCGGTGGCTCCTGAACTTCAAGCAGCCCGAGGGTCAACTCGCGAGGTGGTTAGAGAGGCTTCAACAGTACAACTTTGAGATCCAGCACAGGAAAGGCCAACTGCATTCTTACGCCGACGCCCTGTCACGAAGACCGTGCCCCGAAGACTGCACCTTCTGTGCCAGAAGGGAGGAGAACACCGGGATACAGTGCCGAAGGACTACCGTGGAACTTCAAGGGAGCTGGAGCCGCGAATCTTTCACGCGGTCACAAGCGGAAGATGATGACCTGGGACTGATAGCCGAATGGAAGAGGGCCTGTGTCCCCAGACCCGGGTGGAACATTGTGAGTGACTGCAGCCCAAAGTTTAAGTCCTACTGGGCGCAGTGGGACTCTCTGGTTGTAAGGGATGGCCTCATCTGCCGTACCTGGGAGAGCACCGACGGGAAGACATCTCGGGAACAAGTCGTCGTTCCAAAGGCTATGACGGAGGAAGTCCTGAAGGAAGTCCATGGAGGATCATCTGGTGGACACCTAGGGATAAAGAAGACCCTGGAGAATCTGAGAGAGCGGTTCTACTGGATCGAATGCTTAACAGACGTGGAGAACCACTGCGCGAGGTGCCACGATTGCGCAGCGAGCAAGGGCCCAGGAGGAAGACGACGGGGTCCACTGAAGACCTACAACGTGGGCGGCCCCATGGAGAGAGTGGCCATCGATGTTGCTGGACCATTCCCGTTGAGCGAGGTAGGGAACCGTTACATATTGGTCGTCAGCGACTACTTCACCAAATGGCCAGAGGCGTATGCACTCCCTAACCAAGAAGCCGCGACGAACGCAGAGACCCTCGTGAAGGAATTCGTCAGCCGGTACGGAGTACCCTTGGAGATGCACTCCGACCAAGGGAGGAACTTCGAGTCGTAGGTGTTCCAGAACCTATGCCAGATGCTGGGAATCCGGAAGACAAGGACGACGCTGCTACTCCATCAGTCCGACAGGATGGTAGAGCGATTCAATCGCACCATCGAGAACCATCTCCGAATAGTCGTCAGCGAGCACCAGAGGGATTGGGACAAACATCTTCCACTATTTCTCCTGGCCTACCGAGCCGCCGTGCATGATGCCACCGGGTGCACACCAGCCCGGGCCATGTTTGGGAGGGAACTCCGTCTACCTGTCGATCTTGCCGTCGGCCGACCTGGGAATGATCCGGTCCTGGTAAGCCTGTATTGTCAAGAACTGGTCGACCGACTGGAGGACGTGCACGCGTTCGCAAGGAGGAGACTGTGGATCGAGGCCGACCGAATGAAGACCCGATACGACCAGCAGACTGATGTCGGCGGATTCCACGAAGACGACCTGGTCTGGCTCTTCAACCCATTACGGAAGAAAGGCCTGTCACCCAAACTGCCGAAGTCCTGGGTGGGCCCGTACCGAGTCGTGAAACGGATCAACGATGTCGTCTACAGGATCCAGCGGAGCCCGAGGGCGAATATGAAGATCGTGCATCGAGATCGCCTGGCAGCCTACGGAGGGACATAGACGGTCCCATGACTGATCGGGGCGATCAACGTTTAGGACGGGGGTGGTGTTACGAGCGCTGGGTTGCTTCACTGCCTCGCACATAACTCCAGCTCGCCGCGGACTACCCCTGTACTCTTGTGTCACCCAGCAGTTTACGCAACGAACAGCGAGGACAAAAGACCCCTGTCTCGAAGGTTCGTGGCCCGTCCCGTATCGGAAAGCTCGAGAAGGTGTGAACCCTGGTCTAGTCTAGAAACAACTGTTGAGTCTCAGCCCCGCTATATAAGAGCGACGTGGCCAGCGAGGGACTGACTGTGTTTTTGAGCTAGTGCGTGTTTTTACCTGAGCGTCAGTAGTGTGGCGACGTGACGTGCGAAGTTACGAAACCCACGTGAGGCTGATTCTCCAGACTGCGAGGCAGTGTGAATCATACGGAGGGACTGAGTTTTGAGGAGTGTGTACGTACCTAGTGCGACAGAGATATAGTGGTGAATTGCGAAACGCCGTGGGCTGTTCCCTAGCCAGCGGACAGCGAAGCAGTGTGTAGTGGTGAGTGACAGGCTATCGTGAATAACTGTAGTTTGTGTACAAGGCAGAGTTGCAGGTATTAGTACCGAGGACAGTAGTGTGAACGTAGGCTAAGTGTGGAAGTTATAGTGACTAGTAGTGTCTTATGAAGTAAGATTCAGTGCTTATTGTGTGGTGTATTTTCCTGGCCTGCAATAAAGCTAATATTTCGTTAAAGGAACAATTGTGTTGTGCTTTCACCCACCGTAATCCAGTTAACGAACTTGCCACTAGGGGCAACACGTATCAATATTTTCAGACTCTTTTGCAGAATTGTATAATTATTTATTTTATTTGCAATCGCGCAACTCGCACTGGCTTAGTAACGCAGTAATGCGGCCGTTACCAACCGCACAATTATGCCAAGAGCACTTGAATCATCAGTACCATGTGTTGTTGTTGTGGATGTTAGTGGGTATTATCGACATTGTGGTCTTGTAGCCCTGTGTATTTGGGTGTGAGTAGAAGTTGTCTAATAACCTGTGTCACTGTCATCTTTGTACTAGTAATAATAATGTTATTGGTTTTACATCCCTTTTAACTACACTGGCTTTTAGAGACGCCGGGGTGCCGGAATTTTGCCCCGAAGGGGATCTTTAACGTGCCAGTAAACCTACGGACACGGCTCCCTCGCATTTGCGCACCCTCAAATGCCAGCTGACTGAGCCAGGATACGACCCTGCAACCTTGGGCCCAGCAAGCGAGAACGTTACCCCTGAGCCACGCAGCCAGCCTCTTTGTACTAGTGTGTGTACTTGTAATTGAGGTAGGAAGTGGCCGTGGCCTTAAGTTACCTAACTAATGACCTGGAGTAGAAGTGGGAAACCACGGAAAAGCACTTCCAGGGTGGCTGAGGGAGGAATCTTTTCAGTTTTGCCTCACGGGGCTGAATGTACCACGTTTCAGCCCTCAAACCAGAATTACATATCTGGGAATCGAACCCGGACCTGCGCGGTGGCAGCCAAGATTGATAACCAATACGCAACGAAGCGGACGCACGGTACCGTATGTCAATGGAGTCTTAGAATACTGGTCTCTAGGAAAGTTGGCAACAGCAGCTGTTAAATATGTGCCAAGTTAGAGTAGACGAACTACGGTATATTAGGACCAATCACCAGACAAAGACAGCTCCTTGGACGTGATATTGGACAGAATTCATACAGCTAAGAAGCAAGGTGACCAAGGCTTATTTACCTATTATTATGCATGAAATCTTGTTGCTGTTGGCTGACTCCTTGGTCATCATCCCTGTGTATTTCTGATAACCAATATTATTGTGGAGTTATTAGGACTTGGGATTGTTTAGTGTCCCTAGGTTTGAAACAAGATACCATCCCAATATTTGCTTGAAGTATGTATGAGTAGTGTGTTTGTGACAGTTCTAAATCCTCCTACGGCTTTCCTCCTACAAGATGGCGGCGGCGCGCAACGACTTACATGGCGCGCTTTTCAAATAAAGCTTAACTTAACCTAGCCTAACCTATCAAGATGGCGGCTGTAGGTTAACTTAACCTAGCCTAACCTAACAAGATGGCGGCCGTAGCTTAACTTACCCTTGGACAAAGGGCATAACTATACTTTTGGTGATATTTCCTGAACCCATGGTCGGATTTTGATAAATGAGGTGTCGTAGGACTCGGGCTAACGACCTCTTTCCTATGGACAACATAGTCCTACCCCAAAACATAACCTACCTCTACTAGGGGGTGAAATAGTTTTTTTTTTTTTGTAAATGTCGCGACATGTGATAGGGTGAATGCTAATATGAAATTAAACGTTGTTCCACATGAAAATATGCAGAGTCCTGCATGCCGCTATGATTTAACAGGTTTGGTTTTTCCTTTTTACGCATGCGCAATTGGGTTTTTGTAAGAGGGCGGGCTTCTTGAATAATGATTTATAGATAAGTTATTAAAAAATAACCAAGAGATCAAAAACTAATAGGTCATTGGTTTTTAATATCTCATGAACCAATAAGGCTAGGGACTTGTATGAGGTATTGTAGGACTTGGGATGACGTTCCTTTTTAAAATGTATTTTTGAAATTTTGACAAAGGGCGTAACTGCACTTTTGTTAATATCTCACTAACTGATAATCAGAGAGGGTCAAGTAAGGTGTCATAGGACTCAGGATGGCCAACCCTTTTCCATGGCCAACAAATTTACCCAAAATACCCAAAACAGCAAGGTCATTGACCTAAGATTTTATAAACTTATCATTAGAGACGGTCAAGTGAGGTGTCATAGGACTACAAATGGTTAATCCTTTTCCATGACCAATGAATTTACCCCAAAAATCCAAAACAGCAAGGTCATTGACCTGAGATTTTATAAACTAATAATCGGATATCAACATGTGAGGTGTCATAGGACTTAGAATGGTCAACCCTTTCCCATGGCCAATGAATTTACCCAAAATACCCAATACATTAAGGTCATCGACCTGAGATTTTATAAACTAATAATCGGATATGGACATGTGAAATGTTTACCTTGAGTGATAAAACATAGCTAGGTAGTGAAAGAATTATTGTAGGCTACATGTATGGTGACTGACAAGCCTTTCACCATTGGAACTTGTTTTCAGATCAAACTGCAGTACAGAGAGAGTATAGGTTGTAGGTATGGGTTAATGAATGACAAATGGTGTACACAAAATCTGATTTTTCGATTCAAGAAATAAGGGTAGACAATTTTTAATTGATTGGTTAAAGAGGATAGCTAAAACACAAAATGGTGACTACATCGAACAAAACTGAACCAAGCTGAATCAAACCCAACTAAACCGAAACAAACTTAATCAAAAACAAGCCAAGGGTGTAAGTGTAAAACTTGTGGGTGAATGTGGTCATTGGTAATGTCAAAAAGTGAAGGGATAACGCTCTACCTATAGAGGATAAGGTAAAGCTAGTGCATGGTGCTAATGCACACACACAGTATATGAACCACATACAACTAAACTATACTGTTTTTATGGGTTGACTGTTAAAAATTGCTCAGTGGTTACTGGGACAAGATGGTCGCTACACACAACAAGCTTTAAATACCTGAGGCTAATAATCTATGCACACACACACACGCCTGTTCTAAACTAAACTGTCTTGCTGACAGTGCTCACACTGTAGGCAGATGACAGAAATGCTTGGCTAACAGAAATACAATCATTTCCGGTTGTCTAATGTTACCAGCTAACCATTTTGTGCTGCAGTGGCGAGCACATGTGCCTCTTGCACTAGAGATTTTAACTCGATTTCCAGCTCTAAGGCCTGGAACGAATCAAACTAAGGAAGAATGGCATGGTGGCGCAGTGGTTAAGCTGTTAGTCTTTCACTCAAGTGGACTAGGGTTTGATTTCAGGGGAATACGCATGTCATAAACATATAAAAAAGCAGAGATAATGTTTTAAACCGATTACACTTATCTCTTCTCAAATTATTACTTGGATTACATAGCTAATTTCATGAACTGGCAAAGCTATGTCGCATAAACGGTGTAGGATACAATCCAGCAACCATAATTCGTATCTTGTGGAACAGAGAAAATGCACTTTTGCCTTGATGGATAACAAATATATGCAGACGAATGACCTACGCATTAGCCTACCAAGGGGTTATAACCACGAGGAGGAGGTGTGATTTTTATATTTTATTGTTTAGAGTCATGGATTTTGTATTGGCTTTTGTGTTGGCTTATATATCGGCTTTTGTGTTGGCTTATTTGATAAGTTATTTTTCTACAGATGCATGAACTAAAACGTATGTTGATATATACAGCTTACGACGTATCAAAGGAGATTATGACATGCAAAATAAAGGATGGCTTGTGTGTTGGCTTTTATGTTGGCTTATGTATTGGCTTTTGTGTTTGCTTTTGCGTTGGCTTTTGTATTGGCTTATGTATTGGCTTTTGTGTTGGCTTATATCGGCTTTTTGTGTGTTGGCTTATTTGACAAGTTATTTTGTCAATGTATTTAGTGGATTTTTGTTAATTGTGGAAACCATTTATTTTTGTAATGGTAAATGTTAAATGTATAATTACATTTCTTTGGGATGAGTGTGCATGTCAATGATGTTTTTGGGGATAAATAGAGTGGTTGTGTTTGTTCTCAAAGACAGGCACGGTTGTGCGGATGTATGACTACACAGAAAGAGAGAGAGAGTAAAAACAGCCTTACCGGCAGTAGAAGTAGTAGACCTCTATGTTTTGCATACACATATACAGACTGTACCATCGCCACGGCCAAGCACTCACTTTAACACCATTTACAAAAACATAAAATGAAAAAATCATGTTTCGCAAATATGAACTTTTGACATAAACAAAATAAAAATGTGTAGACAACAAATTGGAACGTCCATGTTTCCATATCATGAAATTCAAAAACTTTAAACCGACATTTAAAAGAAATGCAAACCGAAAATTGACAAATTGCAATGTGTGAAATGTGAAAATAAACAAATGGCTATCATTATTTTAGAAAAAACAACAACATGGTGCTGTATGGTTGAGGTGTGAATCAAACCCACTCTACTTATTTTGGACCACCCGAGACTGAGTATACTTGTTTTAGTCCTCATACCACTTTTAAAATTTTGTTATAAAGCTAGGAATTGAACCCAAGAGCTTGTAGGGGGAGGCCAAGGTTAGAATATGTTAAACAGATAGTCTAGAATGTACGGTGTGGTAGCTATATAGAGATGAAACGATTAGCTCGGGACAAGGGGCATTGAGATCTGCAGCAAAACACTAAAGACTCAAACAACAACATGTAAGCTCACCAAAATAATGTTGTGTAACGGTAAATGTTAGTCAACGATCAGTAATGTATTACTAAAACCCATGACACGATACCTAAGAGCTTTTCTAAAATTATTTTAAAATGCCTTTAACCATATATTAAACACCAAGTTCACAAGACTCATAACTGCAATGTTATGGTAAAACAAAACAAAATCTATATTTCAAAATAAGCAAGTGGTTTAATCAATGTATACTGAGAAAAGTTTTGTAAACACTCAAGTCCACAAGACTAATTAAATTAGTAACTGCCAGGTTGGTCGAGTGGTGAAGGTGTTTAACTTAAGATCAAATTTTCTGTACAAGGAAGCAAGGGTTCGAATCCCTTACCTGACATAACTATTGACTTAGCATGGCTTGGCCAAACTGTATTGTTATGATACTCGGTACACAAACCATAGAAAGAGTGTATTGTTTAATGCACTCTCTTTATGAACATACTGTAGTCAGAAACTGTTGATGGTTAACAATTACACTAATAGTGGAACATGGGGATAGCAATTAAGAAAAACAGTCAATACCCATACAATATTTTTATTAATTTAGTTTTTTTATAATAGTTACACACTGTATACAACTCTTTATCTCTTTACCATTGCTTGATATAGATTTTAAACACAACGCTTGTTGTAGATCCTTTTATAACTTTCTCCGGGTACTCTTGTTCTTAAAAACTGGGGAAGCCGCAATGGTTTTTTAGACATTGAACCCTCATTCTCTTCTTTTTCATTATTACCATTATCATTATAAATATTATCATCATAATTATTATAGTCATTGTCACCATCATTATCATCATAATTACAATTATCACCATCCTCAACATCATTAGAACTGTCCAATTCCTTTTTTCCTTTTCAAAAGGGACCTCTTCAAGAGTCTGTGTTGCTTTTGATAGTGTTAAGGGTTTTTTGAACGTTGACAACTGTCCTAACATGACTTTTTGAGGAGATGATAATTGCTTTTCAACAAAAAATGCACTATCTTGAGCAGCAATATTATTTTGTTGAACTAGATTTTTAGCATTTTCATGATATTTTGTTGACAGCAACAGTGTTTTATCTGGAACGCTACATTGATGATTACCCACACTTAAGACTTTACCATTCTTACTTTTTAGATGACCTAAACATTTTGTTGTCCTTTGTTTTGAGCATTGCCAAAATACGATTCCATTCACATTTTGCCGCTTATAGTTATGAGAGTAGTCATGATACAGTGCACGTGGTTTGCCTTTATTGGTTATAGTATATTCCATAACAGTAACTGACTTGTAAAGTAGATCTACCTACTACAAAGGTCAGAACAATTCTGGCGAAAGAGTGATTTTGTGTTGACGTTTTATATAGGATTATGTTGATGGCTTATGTTGATGGATTATGTTATTGGCTTATGTTGATGGGTAATGTTGGTAGCTGATGTTGATGGCTTATGTTGGTGGCTTATGTTGGTGGCTTATGTTTGTGGCTTATGTTGGTTCCTTATGTCGGTGGCTTATGTTGATGGCTTATGTTGGTGGCTTATGTTGGTGCCTTATGTTGATGGATTATGTTGATGGCTTACCCTAACCTAACAAGATGGCGGCCGTAGCATAATTTAACCTAGCCTAACCTAAAAAATGGCGGCCTAGAATTGACAAAAACACTAGGGGGTGGGAGTAGTAAGAAATAAAACAATATTGATTACTATTTGGCATAAAAGTTTTTTAAGTCGTTAAAAAGTACAATACATCAATACTTTTATAGTTTTTATACCCTCATAAATTAGATATAAAGAATGTACACTACGATTTACATTCTCGAACTCACTTTTTGACATATCATTGAACCGTGCAGGAAGAAATGTCTGAAAATCTTCACTAACACATACATAGTACACGTTCACAATACATTGTATCCACTTTTTCAATGTTGATAATGCGGAATGGAGTATGCGTTGGTAATTCAGTCAGCGTTTTTCTCTCTAATCCGCAGGCTAGCCCACATAGCATTGAGAATATTTATTGTAGTAGCCTATAAACAAACAAAATAGTCATGTCTATTACACTCTAGCGTATAAGTTACCAGTACCATTATAACATTGTATGCTTATAAAGGGCTCTCCATAATGATAAGAAAAAGCGTTTACCATGATGATGGATTGTGTAAGTAAACGTCTTTTGCTGCTTGATGCCACTACTAAAGTGATACTCATACAACATACAAGTGAATTCATGTTTCGCTGACGTAATCGTATGATCCCACGCATGCACACGCCAAAGGCGTGTCAGCCTGTGTTACGCGCTCGCGTGTCTGTTGTCTGAAAAGGTGGATACAATGTATTGTGAACGTGTACTATGTGTGTGTTAGTGAAGATTTTCAGACATTTCTTCCTGCACGGTTTAATGATATGTCAGAAAGTGTGTTCGAGAATGTAAATCGTAGTGTACATTCTCTATATCTAATTTATGAGGGTATAAAAACAATAAATGTATTGTACGTTTTAACGACTTAAAAACTTTTATGCTAAATAGTAATCAATACTGTTTTATTTCTTAATACCCCACCCCCTAGTGTTTTTGTAAATTCTAGGCCACCATTTTTTAGGTAAGGCTAGGTTAAATTATGCTACGGCCACCATCTTGTTAGGTTAGGGTAAGCCATCAACATAACCCATCAACATAAGGCACCAACATAAGCCACCAACATAAGCCATCAACATAAGCCATTGACATAAGGAACCAACATAAGCCACCAACATAAGCTATCAACATAAGCCACCAACATTACCCATCAACATAAGCCACCAATATAATCCATCAACATAAGCCATCAACATAATCCTATATAAAACGTCAACACAAAATCACTCTTTCACCAGAATTGTTCTGACCTTTGTAGTAGGTAGATCAAATTTACAAGTCAGTTACTACTATGGAATATACTATAACCAATAAAGGCAAACCACGTGCACTGTATCATGGCTACTCTTATAACTATAAGCGGCAAAATGTGAATGGAATCGTATTTTAGCAATGCTCAAAACAAAGGAAAACAAAATGTTTAGGTCATCTAAACAGTAAGAATGGTAAGGTCTTAAGTGTGGGTAATCATCAATGTAGTGTTCCAGATAAAAACACTGTTGCTGTCAACAAAATATCATGAAAATGCTAAAAATCTAGTTCAACAAAATAATATTGCTGCTCAAGATAGTGCATTGTTTGTTGAAAATCAATTATCATCTCCTCAAAAAGTCATGTTAGGACAGTTGTCAACGTTCAAAAAAACCTTAACACTATCAAAAGCAACACAGACTCTTGAAGAGGTCCCTTTTGAAAAGGAAAAAAAGAATTGGATAGTTTTAGTGATGTTGAGGCTGTTTTTACTCTCTCTCTCTCTCTCTCTTTCTGTGTAGTCATACATCCACACAACCGTGCCTGTCTTTGAGAACAAACACAACCACTCTATTTATCCCCAAAAACATCATTGACATGCACACTCATCCCAATGAAATGTAATTATACATTTAACATTTACCATTACAAAAATAAATGTTTTCCACAATTTACAAAAATCCACTAAATACATTGACAAAAATAACTTGTCAAATAAGCCAACACACAAAAAGCCGATATAAGCCAACACAAAAGCCAATACATAAGCCAATACAAAAGCCAACGCAAAAGCAAACACAAAAGCCAATACATAAGCCAACATAAAAGCCAACACACAGACCATCCTTTATTTTGCATGACATAATCTCCTTTGATACGTCGTAAGCTGTATATATCAACATACTTTTTAGTACATGCATCTGTAGAAAAATAACTTGTCAAATAAGCCAACACAAAAGCCGATATATAAGCCAATACAAAAGCCAATACAAAATTCATCACTCTAAACAATAAAATATAAAAATCACACCTCCTCCTCGTGGTTATAACCCCTTGGTAGGCTAATGCGTAGGTCATTCGTCTGCATACATTTGTTATCCATCAAGGCAAAAGTGCATTTTCTCTGTTCCACAAGATACGAATTATGGTTGCTGGATTGTATCCTGCACCGTTCATGCGACATAGCTTTGCCAGTTCATGAAATCGCTATGTAATCCAAGTAATAATTTGAAAAGAGATAAGTGTAATCGGTTTAAAACATTATCTCTGCTTTTTTATATGTTTATGACATGCGTTTTAACCTGATATCAAACCCTAGTCCACTTCAGTGAAAGGCTAACAGCTTAACCACTGCGCCACCATGCCCTTCTTTCTTAGTTTGATTCGTTCTAGGCCTTAGAGCTGGAAATCGTGTTAAAATCTCTAGTGCATGAGGCACATGTGCTCGCCACTGCAGCACAAAATGGTTAGCTGGTAACATTAGACAACCGGAAATGACTGTATTTCTGTTAGCCAAGAATTTCTATCATCTGCCTACAGCGTGAGCACTGTCAGCAAGACAGATTAGTTTAGAACAAGCGTGTCTGTGTGTGTGTGCATAGATTATTAGCCTCAAGTATTTAAAGCTTGTTGTGTGTAGCGACCATCTTGTCCCAGTAACCACTGAGCAATTTTTAACAGTCAACCCATAAAAACAGTATAGTTTAGTTGTGTGTGGTTCATATACTGTGTGTGTGCATTAGCACCATGCACTAGCTTTACCTTATCCTCTATAGGTAGAGCGTTATCCCTTCACTTTTTGACATTACCAATGACCACATTCACCCACAAGTTTTACACTTACACCCTTGGCTTGTTTTTGATTAAGTTTGGTTCGGTTTAGTTCGGTTTAGTTGGGTTAGATTCAGCTTGGATCAGTTTTGTTCGATGTAGTCACCATTTTGTGTTTTAGCTATCCTCTTTAACCAATCAATTAAAAATTGTCTACTCTTATTTCTTGAATCGAAAAATCAGGTTTTGAGTACACCATTTGTCTTTTATTAACCCATACCTACAACCTATACTCTCTCTGTACTGCAGTTTAATCTGAAAACAAGTTCCAATGGTGAAAGACTTGTCAGTCACCAAACATGTAGCCTACAATAATTCTTTCACTACCTAGCTATGTTTCATCACTCACGGTAAACATTTCACATGTCCATATCCGATTATTAGTTTATAAAATCTCAGGTCGATGACCTTAATGTATTGGGTATTGCACCCGTTCATCCGAGGTATGCGATGACCCATCTGCCATTACATCGCATATCTGGCTTCGCAGGCCAGAGAGGAGTTAAATGAACATGAAATAAAATAAGGAATGTGTCGGAAATTCAGTTGAAATATCACAAAAGCAGAGGGTAAAACGAGATAAAGAATCTCTAGGGTCGTTACGGGCTTAAATTTAATCATAATAGCAAATAGAAATGGGCGCCACCAACTTAACCCCTAGCCTACCACATCCTTCCTGGTTAAGCCTTAATTGAGACAAAGGAAAGGATTGGGAAAACAACATCATCATCAGATCACAACTAAGATAAAACAAAATTTATTTAAACTTAATCAGTCAGACAGAAAAAGAAACACAAACCCTGCCTAAGAGTATGTTCGAATGTAAATGTTATGTTGTTCTAGTCCTCAAAAATCGAACCATCTCTGTGCTATTTCAAATTATTTTTCATCCACATAAAAATATAAAGAAAACTAAAGTTCGACTTGAGTTATCAGGGCCACCGTAGCACTGTGTCTTTGCGTCACTGACATTTCGTGATCCCTGAGACCTAACTTTTCGTTAATTTAACATCAGTAATGTGGATGTCAAGAAATATGAATCTGTCTAAACACAAAATACCCTAAAAATACATATATTTAATTATTCACTCATTTCTATGGCTTAAATGGCACTAATCAATGTTGGAAATCCCAACAATTGCTCCTTAAAATTTAACAATTAATTTATACACCATATTTACACTATTGATGATCATTGCTTGGTTGTGAATCAAAGAAAACTTCACTATTCATCGGTCATCACCATCATTATCATATCAAAAAAATGTTTCTCACATCAGTTCTCATCCCATTATTCGTTATATTCAAGTTAGAATAATTAATTAATTACCATCAGATCATTTAAATAAATATTCTATTCATCAATTCATTAGATTATTCAATCATCCACACACTCTCATTTCATTATCTCATTTAAATTAAATTATCTCAATCCATCCATTTAAATTGTTCAATTTGTTAATTTAAGTTGCAATTCATCAATTTAT
The DNA here is from genome assembly GCA_946902985.2 of Meconema thalassinum. NCBI lineage: Eukaryota > Metazoa > Arthropoda > Insecta > Orthoptera > Tettigoniidae > Meconema > Meconema thalassinum. The sequence continues at coordinate 971,910,615 of OX336389.2, forward strand.
TTAAATCATATCTCTTATTTAAATGTATTTAAATTTATTTAAATTTTATTGTCATCAGATCCTTTAATTAATTATCATCTTTTAATTCATTTGTTCATCAGCTGTGTAATCACCTATTAATTTATTTAATTCAGTTAATTTATTCAACTATCAATTTATTTAATTCATCGAGTTTATTCAACTTTTAATTCATCAATTTATTTAATTCATCGAGTTTATTCAACTTTTAATTTATCGGGTCAGATCATTAATATGTTTAGACTTCAGATTATTATTCCATAAATTATTATTATTATTATTATTAGAAAATCTTGGATTATCAAAATTATTTATTTATTTAATTTCCTAAAGATTGTTTAATATAGGTTATAGAACGTTGTCTTAAAATTTTATCAGTTCCAAGTTATACCTCATATTTAATTATCATGCCAAAATAATACGTTGCCTTCACAAAATCACGTTCGATCTCACTATCCAAAACTTCACCATTTAATCTCACTTCGTCAAATATCACATTTGAATACCATAATTATTCCATATAACACCTCAATTATTCAGCACACAGCATGAATCTCAAAAATATGCTAGACTGAGTTCAACAACCTCATGTCTGCTTCAAAATTATCATTGCCAATATTGCAAACTTTCACCTGGCAACCTCAAAAATACCTATCAAAAATACTTCACATAATCACGTTGCATGATCTACAAATATGTATAACTGGCTTCAGATGATTAACGCACACAATCTACAAGAACTGTAATTAATCTGGTCATATCTAGACAACTTCTTAAACAATATGAAAATTACCTTAGTAATCGAAATCCAATTCAAGATCTGGTTTAATTCAGAGCATAAATTCTCTTAAGATCCTCAAGATTTACTTCAAAGAAAAACACCAATGTGTTATATTACCTCACATCAAAAATATCTAATAATGATCTGCCTTAAAATAAATTCTGACAATAAATAACTCATCTTACAAGATTCAATTACTTGAAATCCTTCTCAAAGGTATCAAATCACTCACAAAGAGTATCAAAAGTATTAATTGTTAAATGAATAAACTCTCAAAAGAGTATTGCAACAAATTATTGGATTGGCAAAACAAGAATTACAAAATGTAACCCTGCTGACATTTATTTTTAATTTATTTAACAAAAATCAACTAATATGTGACTGGTAGTTTATTGTTTAATCCTATTACGATCATAATTACACTCGGATGATAAAATGAGACCCTCGATTGGCAGGTAAGGTGAGTACCACCACACAATTACTCAAAGTAACAGGCCCCGCCTCGTAGACTATGATGAAAAATCCCTAAAAACGACAGGTAAGGTGAGTGCCACCACACAGTTACTCAAAGTAACAGGCCCCGTCTAGTAGGCTAATGAATGAGTGTACATGATTGGAATCAACAAGACTCTATTTGTCACATAAAAGCGATATGCATTCACTTGAGTGAATAAAATTTAATATCACCAAACAATCCAATAAAAAATAAAATAATAAAATCCCTGCTGATGAATTATACATACTCGCTAGTATGCAATGAACTGATGAAAAATTCTAATAGTCCAATTGCAGATCATGAGTTCGAAACACTCGCTAAAAATATCCATAATCAAGAAATACTATCCTCACAGAAAAATATAAAGACCAAAATCCTGTCTAATAAAGTCAACCAATGGTGAGAACGTTGCATAAATATGCCTGCCATATCGTATGGTAACACCATATTTTAGCAAATGGAGTAATAAAATATTTTAGCCATGTCGAAAAATAATAGTAGCACTCCTACCAAAAATATATATACGAGTATGCCCAGTGTTCATGAAAAATCATATCAGTAATGCCATAACTCTTACAATACCTTCATATTCCAGATGTTAATAGAATTCAAAGATCGTCGGTAATCCAAGTGTTTGTCAGCGATTTCTCGCAAGATCGACGAAAACGCTGTATCACCCACTGAACTAACACCTGACTCCATCCAAGTGAATTTGATGTCATATTTATCCTCTTCGTTAGGAACCGAATCCATCGCTCTGAGATGCCATCACGTCTCCGTATCCGCCTAGCACGACATGATGAACTGAAGATTATCCATCATGGATATTGTCCAAAATCCTCCACAAAAGTTCAAAAACACAGAGTACCCCATACTCTCTTCGAATAGGTCACGCCACTGTTCCATAAACTATTTGGTTGGCATTCGATAATAATGTTAAGTCTCCACAGCGGCTGAATTGCCCTGGTAGAAAAATAATGTAGCTTCAAAAGTGTACTGATTTTTGTCAGACACCCTGTATCTGTGTTCGTAATGAAGATATCTCATAACTGTTCATGATGTGTAACTATTATACTTCACGTGCCACTATTCACAAAGTGCATCCGCTTACATATTTTCACTTGCCAAAAGCAGTAATGTTGGAACTGCCCCATGGTCGCCTTAAATATTTCGGTTCAAATGCATCATGAAATATGCTGTAATACTGCCGAAATAAATTCAAGTGCATCTGAATGTCCATAATAAATGTGTATGTCTGTAACTGGACTGCACAATTGGACTGCTGAAAAACAAGTCCTAACATCTCAAACTTGACAAAATGTCAGAGTAATGTTCAACTCGTTGACTATCGCATGGTAACATAATGTCGCCCACAGCACGACACGTTTCGCTTCACTGTCCTTGTGTAATATGAGGTTAAATACTGGCCTCAGTATACTGCTTCGCTGTGCTGTTATACATTGAGAATGTAGCTTAAATAATGTCTCTCAATCCTTGTGTAATACTGCGTATTGCTTCGGTAAATTGTAAGCTTGAAAAATCATTGCTGTTTCACGTGAATACGACTGCGATGTTGAAATAACATGTGTCTGAACACCGGCTTCCTTGTTAAAGTTAACGGCTTGCATGACCTGCCCTACTGACAGCATGTGCTCCAAAACCGAACTCCTGATACTGCATTGCAGGCTTCGCCTAGCGACTCTCTCCCGCACGTAACTTTCCGTATTGCACTGCCTTATAAACTGTTCTGTTATAGCACGACTTGATCCACTCAGCTGGACTGCTGGAATACTTCTCTTCGCCAATGTCACTGCGCTCGGCCGTCTCGCCTTGACGTACCACGTGACTTCCTCCTTCCTTCCGCTGTCTGACGTCACAGATCTAACCTCGACCACATTATTTCAGCTATAAAGTCCTAACATAACTTAAGGAGTTGTCTACCTTTCTTCAATTTATTATCAATAATATTTCTTGATATTTCCTTCGCTTCTGAGGTTAGATAATGTTTTATTCCAAATTAATCTCTATTATCATCCAGTATTTCTCCCATAATTCCTTATGTTTGAGGGGTAGTGGCTCCATCTCCCTCGGCCTCCTACGTCATTTCCTACCATTTTTCTGACTCGATCTGAGCGCTATCTTTTCTCCTTGCCCACAAATCTCAACTATGGCTCGATCACATCTGGCGTAGCCGATAGCCTCAACTAGGTATCGGGTACATCTCTCCCGTATTTTTTTATCAGTCTTGAGAAAAAAATACACTCATGCATTCTCTATATACAACATATTATGTACACGATAGCTATGCAACCATCCTCTTCCTAAGCGTAATGATACTTGCTAATGCTGGCTGCGTTGAAAGTTCCAACAACTTCATTCGTGTCGATTTTAGCAATCTTATAGCTGTTATTTCTGTATGCCTCAATAATTCCGAATGGACCAGCGTACAATGGCGCAAATTTGTGGTATATCCTCTGTTGAAGATTCGATGTGACTGGCTTCCTGATCAGCACCTCTTCATTTTCTTGAAATGGTTCATGAAACCTCCTTCCTGCATGCCTCCTGGCTCTCTTCTCTGCCTGTCTTCTGAGTCTTTCTCCTTCCATCTCGACTCTTCTTTCTTGGGTAGGTTCCGGATCTACTGGTGCCTTCACTATTCGGTCCCATGGTCTATTAATGTCTTTATTTCTTTTCCCATGACTTCCACACTAATAACTGGCAATTCATGTCGATTCCCTCGGTGGACTATATCTTCTTCTTCAATTAAATCTTCATCTTTAACCTGGTATGTTTCGACTATGATGATGGGTTCCCGATGACTAGCATGTTGATTCGGCGTTAATTTGTCGTTTCTTTTCTGCACCCCTCGTGCTTGCCCTATTGACATCTCGAATTAACCCTTCGGATGGTGCACTAGGTTGTCTATCCTCTCGTCTTGTTCTCCCGTACTCTTGACTTTCTTGTCGTCTTTCATTTTGATCATTCCGATTATTATTGCCTTGTCTATTGGTTTGATTGGACTGCTGATTCTGATTATATCTGCCTCGATATCGGTTATTGTATCCGTTCCGGTTCTGATATCTGGAATTTTGATTGTAGTTCCTGTATCTACCATCTCTTGGATCTCGTTCATACGGCCTTTCATACGGTCCTTGATATCTGTCATTCCCACGGACGTTATGAATATTTCCTCTGTTCTCTTCGTTTCTTCTATTCCCCCATGAATCTCTCCTATCTGTCTGTGCTGCATTATCGACAAGTACCGCATTCACTTCTTGCGTGTTCCGATTTTCATTTCTCGAATTCCTAGGTGTCACCTGAGCGCTTGTGTTATCCAATCTGCGTAGGATATCATCGTAATGTTCAAGTGTATTCACTCCCGATGCTATGAGTGATTTTTGGACTTCTACTGGCAACTGACTTGCTATTGCTTGTAACAGTTCGTCTTCTGGCAATGGAGGAATCAAAAATTGCAATTTAGCTAACTGAGATGTAAAATAATTTGCATAATGTGTTGGATGTGACGTAGAGTAACGTTTTGAGTACATTTCTGCTCTCACGTTTAACTGATCTTCTGCACTCCAGAATCGTCGTAAAAATGCTATGGCAAATTGTTCCAGGTTCGCAAAGTTGCTTCTGAATACGCGAAACCACGTCAAGGCTGTCCCATCTAAAACGCGTTCGACTACCCTTAGTTCTCTTTCCTTAGCTACCCGATGTTCCGCCATGTAATCTCGGATATCTCTAAAATTTCGACTGGTGTGACTCCTGTATTCCCAGAAAATTTTCTTGGTTTATCATCAAGATTTCTGATTATGGTCACCGGACCTGAGTATCGTTCATTTGTATTAGAAGTGCTTATAGTCTGATTAGAATTACCTTGAGGCGTTGAACTATTCCTTTCAAAAGTAACGTTTTGTTGCATTTGACTATCCTCTCCTGCGCTCACCTCTTGACTATTCATATTACGACCTATCGGTGTTTGATTTACCGATACATCCCCCGTTGTTACGTCTTGACTTGTTAAATTACTTCTTATTGACTCTAGTTTAGTCATTCTATCTTCCGTTCGCTTTTCCACTATCTTGACTTTGGTTTCCAAATTGTCTAATGAAATAACATTCTGCATTCTGTTACTCACTTCCAAATCGTTCTCCAATTTATCTATCTTATCTTCGCATGTTGTCTTAACTGATGCGACCTGTTCCTTCAATTGATCTACATCGGTCCTGAACTGAGCTGAATCTATTTTCATCGTTTCTTTATTCTCAGTGAATCTCGCTTCCAAATTCGCCATACCTGCGATTAATTTCTCTTCCATCCCTGAACTCTTTTCTTTTGCTTCGGCATCGACCTCTCTATACCGTTCTTCCACTATTGCACCGACTCTATTTTTAAACAATGCTAAGTTTTCATTAACTTTCTGATCTATGTCTTCATCGATTTTCTTAATGTCTGCCTGCAATTGGTTTTCTAAGGATTTCAAGTTAGAATTAACCTCTCCTAAGACTTCCTCTTTGACTGTCCCAATTACTGATTTCAAACTTTTAATTTCATTACCTAAATTCGTTTCTAAACCTTTAATCTTGTATTCGAAAGATACTTCGGTAGACCATTCTTGTATTTTACCTACATCTGTGACTAAACCATCTATGTCGAATCGTAATTTCGATACATCTGATTCAATATCTCTCTGAATAGACATAACATATGTTCTCAGATTAAGAACATTTTCCTCACCTTTGTTTTCTAACTCTAGAATGTTTTTCCTTAACATGTGCAAATTTTTCTCTCCTTTCAATTCTACTGCTTTTATATCTGATTGTAAAGCCTTTAATATTTCATCATTTTTTAACGTTAATCTATTTTCCAAACTCGTTAAATTATTTTTCAACTCTGTGTTACTTTCTTCACTACGAGCTTGTAATCTGGTTTCTAACATTTTAAAATTATCCTTTGAATTAGCCTCACTAGCTTTCAAATTAATTTCAGTACTACTCTGCAATCTTTCTTCCAATGACTTTAAGCCATCTTTACTATTTAACTGCAATCTTTCTTCCAATGACTTTAAACTATCTTTCAAATTACCTTCATTAGTGGACTGTATTCTTTCTTCCAATGACTTTAAACTATCTTTCAAATTACCTTCATGTCTCTAATGCCTTTAAATTATTTTCAGTGCTAGTCTGCAATAACTTTAAATTATTTTCATTACTAGTCTGCAATAACTTTAAAATTTCCTCATTACTAGCCTGTAAAGCTTTTACATTTTCTTTACATCTAGCTTGTAACCTAGCTTCTGAATCATTTATCTGTTCTTTGACTTCCGATTCCATTCTAGTAATATTTGCCACAATGCCAGACATACTACTCTGCAAATTCCCTAATAATTTATCCAAGTCGTCCGCTGACATAACTATAATTTCCAACTAAACGTTTTAATTCAGAGACGTAGGATAGCAAAACATCACAATATATCAGTTCCTAACTACACTTGGGTATAAGAAAAATGACATATAATTAGACATGATATAACACTAATATGATTAACATGATCACTGGAATGGGCATACAAGTATATTGTCTGACCAAGTTCAATACATTTTATAACACCATTAAATGAAATAGAGATCAATCTCTTCGTAACCTCAATCTGATGTGTTCCCATGTAATAAACAAAATCGAAGCCCCACGTATGGGAAAAGCCAATTCTCCCTACTCTGCACCCGTCCATCCGAGGTATGCGATGACCCATCTGCCATTACATCGCATATCTGGCATCCCAGGCCAAAGTGGAGTTAAATGAACATGAAATAAAATAAGGAATGTGTCGGAAATTCAGTTGAAATATCACAAAAGCAGAGGGTAACACGAGATAAAGTATCTCTAGGGTCGTTACGGGCTTAAATTTAATGATAATAGCAAATAGAAATGGGCGCCACCAACTTAACCCCTAGCCTACCACATCCTTCCTGGTTAAGCCTTAATTGAGACAAAGGAAAGGATTGGGAAAACAACATCATCATCAGATCACAACTAAGATAAAACAAAATTTATTTAAACTTAATCAGTCAGACAGAAAAAGAAACACAAACCCTGCCTAAGAGTATGGTCGAATGTAAACGTTATGTTGTTATAGTCCTCAAAAATCGAACCATCTCTGTGCTATTTCAAATTATTTTTCATCCACATAAAAATATAAAGAAAACTAAAGTTCGACTTGAGTTATCAGGGCCACCGTAGCACTATGTCTTTGCGTCACTGACATTTCGTGATCCCTGAGACCTAACTTTTCGTTAATTTAACATCAGTAATGTGGATGTCAAGAAATATGAATCTGTCTAACACAAAATACCCTAAAAATACATATATTTAATTATTCACTCATTTCTATGGCTTAAATGGCACTAATCAATGTTGGAAATCCCAACAATTGCTCCTTAAAATTTAACAATTAATTTATACACCATATTTACACTATTGCTGATCATTGTTTGGTTGTGAATCAAAGAAAACTTCACTATTCATCGGTCATCACCATCATTATCATATCAAAAAAAATGTTTCTCATATCAGTTCTCATCCCATTATTCGTTATATTCAAGTCAGAATAATTAATTAATTACCATCAGATCATTTAAATAAATATTCTATTCATCAATTCATTAGATTATTCAATCATCCACACACACTCATTTCATTATCTCATTTAAATTAAATTTTCTCAATCCATCCATTTAAATTGTTCAATTTGTTAATTTAAGTTGCAATTCATCAATTTATTTAAATCATATCTCTTATTTAAATGTATTTAAATTTATTTAAATTTTATTGTCATCAGCTCCTTTAATTAATTATCATCTTTTAATTCATTAGTTCATCAGCTGTGTAATCACCTATTAATTTATTTAATTCAGTTAATTTATTCAACTATCAATTTATTTAATTCATCGAGTTTATTCAACTTTTAATTCATCAATTTATTTAATTCATCGAGTTTATTCAACTTTTAATTTATCGGGTCAGATCATTAATATGTTTAGACTTCAGATTATTATTCCATAAATTATTATTATTATTATTATTAGAAAATCTTGGATTATCAAAATTATTTATTTATTTAATTTCCTAAAGATTGTTTAATATAGGTTATAGAACGTTGTCTTAAAATTTTATCAGTTCCAAGTTATACCTCATATTTAATTATCATGCCAAAATAATACGTTGCCTTCACAAAATCACGTTGGATCTCACTATCCAAAACTTCACCATTTAATCTCACTTCGTCAAATATCACATTTGAATACCATAATTATTCCATATAACACCTCAATTATTCAGCACACAGCATGAATCTCAAAAATATGCTAGACTGAGTTCAACAACCTCATGTCTGCTTCAAAATTATCATTGCCAATATTGCAAACTTTCACCTGGCAACCTCAAAAATACCTATCAAAAATACTTCACATAATCACGTTGCATGATCTACAAATATGTATAACTGGCTTCAGATGATTAACGCACACAATCTACAAGAACTGTAATTAATCTGGTCATATCTAGACAACTTCTTAAACAATATGAAAATTACCTTCGTAATCGAAATCCAATTCAAGATCTGGTTTAATTCAGAGCATAAATTCTCTTAAGATCCTCAAGATTTACTTCAAAGAAAAACACCAATGTGTTATATTACCTCACATCAAAAATATCTAATAATGATCTGCCTTAAAATAAATTCTGACAATAAATAACTCATCTTACAAGATTCAATTACTTGAAATCCTTCTCAAAGGTATCAAATCACTCACAAAGAGTATCAAAAGTATTAATTGTTAAATGAATATACTCTCAAAAGAGTATTGCAACAAATTATTGGATTGGCAAAACAAGAATTACAAAATGTAACCCTGCTGACATTTATTTTTAATTTATTTAACAAAAATCAACTAATATGTGACTGGTAGTTTATTGTTTAATCCTCTTACGATCATAATTACACTCGGATGATAAAATGAGACCCTCGATTGGCAGGTAAGGTGAGTACCACCACACAATTACTCAAAGTAACAGGCCCCGCCTCGTAGACTATGATGAAAAATCCCTAAATACGACAGGTAAGGTGAGTGCCACCACACAGTTACTCAAAGTAACAGGCCCCGTCTCGTAGGCTAATGAATGAGTGTACATGATTGGAATCAACAAGACTCTATTTGTCACATAAAAGCGATATGCATTCACTTGAGTGAATAAAATTTAATATCACCAAACAATCCAATAAAAAATAAAATAATAAAATCCCTGCTGATGAATTATACATACTCGCTAGTATGCAATGAACTGATGAAAAATTCTAATAGTCCAATTGCAGATCATGAGTTCGAAACACTCGCTAAAAATATCCATAATCAAGAAATACTATCCTAACAGAAAAAATATAAAGACCAACATCCTGTCTAATAATGACAACCAATGGTGAGAACGTTGCATAAATGTGCCTGCCATATCATATGGTAACACCATATTTTAGCAAATGGAGTAATACAATATTTAAGCCATGTCGAAAAATAATAGTAGCACTCCTACCAAAAATATATATACTAGTATGCCCAGTGTTCATGAAAAATCATATCAGTAATACCGTAACTCTTACAATACCTTCATATTCCAGATGTTAATAGAATTCAAAGATCGTCGGTAATCCAAGTGTTTGTCACAGATTTCTCGCAAGATCGACGAAAACGCTGTATCACCCACTGAACTAACACCTGACTCAATCCAAGTGAATTTGATGTCATATTTATCCTCTTCGTTAGGAACCGAATCCATCGCTCTAAGATGCCATCACGTCTCCGTATCCGCCTAGCACGACATGATGAACTGAAGATTATTCATCATGGATATTGTCCAAAATCCTCCACAAAAGTTCAAAAACACTGAGTACCCCATACTCTCTTCGAATATGTCACGCCACTGTTCCACAAACTATTTGGTTGGCATTCGATAATAATGTTAAGTCTCCACAGTGGCTGAATTGCCCTGGTAGAAAAATAATGTAGCTTCAAAAGTGTACTGATTTTTGTCAGACACCCTGTATCTGTGTTCGTAATGAAGATATCTCATAACTGTTCATGATGTGTAACTATTATACTGCAAGTGCCACTATTCACAAAGTGCATACGCTTACATATTTTCACTTGCAAAAAGCAGTAATGTTGGAACGGCCCCATGGTCGCCTTAAATATTTCGGTTCAAATGTATCATGAAATATGCTGTAATACTGCCGAAATAAATTCAAGTCCATCTGAATGTCCATAATAAATGTGTATGACTGTAACTGGACTGCACAATTGGACTGTTGAAAAACAAGTCCTAACATCTCAAACTTGACAAAATGTCAGAGTAATGTTCAACTCGTTGACTATCGCATGGTAACATAATGTCGCCCACAGAACGACACGTTTCGCTTCACTATCCTTGTGTAATATGAGGTTAAATACTGGCCTCATTATACTGCTTCGCTGTGCTCTTATACATTGAGAATGTAGCTTAAATAATGTATCTCAATCCTAGTGTAATACTGCGTATTGCTTCGGTAAATTGTAAGCTTGAAAAAGCATTGCTGTTTCTCGTGAATACGACTGCGATATTGAAATAACATGTGTCTGGACACCGGCTTCCTTGTTAAAGTTAACGGCTTGCATGACCTGCCCTAATGACAGCATGTGCTCCAAAACCGAACTCCTGATACTGCATTGCAGGCTTCGCCTAGCGACTCTCTCCCGCTCGTAACTTTCCGTATTGCACTGCCTTATAAACTGTTCTGTTATAGCACGACTTGATCCACTCAGCTGGACTGCTGGAATACTTCTCTTCGCTAGTGTCACTGCGCTCGGCCGTCTCACCTTGACCTACCACGTGACTTCCTCCTTCCTTCCGCTGTCTGACGTCACAGATCTAACCTCGACCACATTATTTCAGCTATAAAGTCATAACCTAACTTAAGGAGTTGTCTACCTTTCTCCAAGTTATTATCAATACTATTTCTTGATATTTCCTTCCCTTCTGAGGTTAGATAAGGTTTTATTCCAAATTAATCATTATAATCATCCAGTATTTCTCCCATAATTCCTTATGTTTGAGGGGTAGTGGCGCCATCTCCCTCGGCCTCCTACGTCATTTCCTACCATTCTTCTGACTCGATCTGAGCGCTATCTTTTCTCCTTGCCCACAAATCTCAACTATGGCTCGATCACAACTGGCGTAGCCGATAGACTCAACTAGGTATCGGGTACAGTATTTTGGGTAAATTCATTGGCCATGGGAAAGGGTTGACCATTCTAAGTCCTATGACACCTCACATGTTGATATCCGATTATTAGTTGATAAAATCTCAGGTCAATGACCTTGCTGTTTTGGATTTTTGGGGTAAATTCATTGGTCATGGAAAATGATTAACCATTCGTAGACCTATGACACCTCACTTGACCGTCTCTAATGATAAGTTTATAAAATCTTAGGTCAATGACCTTGCTGTTTTGGGTATTTTGGGTGAATTCGTTGGCCATGGAAAAGGGTTGGCCATCCTGAGTCCTATTACATCTCACTTGACCCTCTCTGATTATTAGTTAGTGAGATATTAACAAAAGTGCATTTAAGCCCTTTGTCAATATTTCAAAAATACATTTAAAAAAGGAACGTCATCCCAAGTCCTACAATACCTCATACAAGTCCCTAGCCTTATTGGTTCATGAGATATTAAAAAACCAATGACCTATTAGTTTTTGATATCTTGGTTATTTTTTAAATAACTTATCTATAAATCATTATTCAAGAAGCCCGCCCTCTTACAAAAACCCAATTGCGCATGCGTAAAAAGAAAAAACAAACCTGTTAAATCACAGCGGCATGCAGGACTCGGCTTGTTTTTCATGTGGAACACCGTTTAATTTCATATTAGCATTCACCCTCTCACATGTCGCGACATTTACCTAAAAAAATACTATTTAACCCCCTAGTAGGGGTAGGTTATATTTTGGGGCGGGAATATGTTGTCCATAGGAAAGAGGGCGGTAGCCAGGGTCCTACAACACCTCATTTATCAAAATCCGACCATGGGTTCAGGAAATATCACCAAAAGTATAGTTATGCCCTTTGTCCAAGGGTAAGCTAAGCTACGGCCGCCATCTTGTTAGGTTAGGGTAGGTTAAGTTAACCTACAGCGGCCATCTTGTTAGGTTAGGCTCAGTTAAGTTAAGCTTTATTTCAAAAGCGCGCCTTGTAAGTCGTTGCGCGCCGCCGCCATCTTGTAGGAGGAAAGCCGTAGGAGGATTTAGAACTTTCACAAACACACTACTAGTATGGACAAACTCCGTGAAAGACCTATCTCATCATGTTCATTATCGGCAACGAGATTCGATCTTCCCATTGTAAAAGAATGTATCTAATAACTAAAATAGTAATTTCGAGCAGATATTTACTTAGTTTCTGATGAGCTTTTCAGCCACTATGTTCTATCATCTGCCTAAATTTTCGGAAAATAAAATACAACCTGTCACTACCACAGTCACCACACAAAATGAGTTCTTTTGTTCAAGTCAAATATTGATAGGCGTATAAGTTACGGCTTTCTCCAAATGAAAAGTGAGGCCGGTGACCTCTGTGTTCCATCCCTTACAAAAATAAACCTCACCTCTTCTTCAGCTCAAAATAGAAGTTACATCTACTGCCGCTTAGCGTAGTTGTACCTCTTGGACATTTTTATAAAATGGAAAAGTTCACGGTGCAAATTAAACCCACTGAAGATTGCAATCCCCTATTATTTTAAGTCACCACCTTCCTTTGGTATTATTATGTAAGAAATACAGTACTGTACATGGTACTTATATTTATTGTATTAGGGGACAATCACACGTATATGCCTTACTCAAAGAACAATTGTAGACTATTTAAGTCATGATGGAGGATCACAAAATTCGAGCAATCCCAGCGCATTCACGGTGGAGAGCTCCATCAGCCTGCTGCGCACAGCCAGCTTGACCCATTGATGTCAGACTGTGTTCTGATTATTTCCCTGTAGATGGGTTGATATTTGCGAGCAATATTCCCCTTTTTCAATGGGATTTGTTGTTGTTGTTTCATTTGGGGGTTTGCGACATCGTGGCCATGTAGTCCCGTGTACTTGGGTGTGTAAAATATGTCTGATAACCTGTGTTATTGTGATGGTTGTATTTGTGTGTGTATTTGTAATTCAGATGATGATTGGGTAGGAGGCGACCGCAGTCTTAATTTAGGAACCATCCCGGCATTCGCCAGGACTAGAAGTGGGAAACCACGGAAAACCACTTCCAGGATGGCTGGGGTGATAATCGAATCCACCTCTTCTCAGGTTTGCCTCACGAGGCTGAGTGTACCAGGGGAGTTCCAGCCCTCAGACCAGAATTACATTTCTTGGCCTCCGCTGTGACACCCAAGAGTGCTAGCCACTACGCAACGAGGCGGTAAATAATAAGACAATTTTCAAATAAGAATAACGAAAATAACTTGAAATGATTGGCATGCAGATAAATACAAATTTACTCACTGTCTGCACGAAAGCAGTGTCAGAGATGGGTAGTAAAAGGCACGCTGCCTCACCAAAATTGTGTAATAACCGCTCGTTAAATCGTGCACTACGTCCGCTCGGGCAGCTGCAGCAAGTCCGGAGACCGTAGATTTGAATCCCACACCCGCAATCCCAGCAATGGCAGCGGCTATCCTGAGTGAGGTTTTCCCTCTGAGTTTTCCACACTCCACTCAGGAAAATGCCGGGATAGTCCACTTATCCCGTGCGGTACAGCTACGGACACTACTAAACCAAACGAAAGCCCGTGGCACTACAGCCCATGAAGGGCCTAGGCCTACCAAGCGACCACTGCCATTTGGCCTGCAGATATTGGGGTAACGCGTGGTCAGCGCATCTTGGTCTCCGTGATCGGGGCGCTGCCTCACTGTCAGATAGCTACTCAATTGTCCTCACGTGGCTGAGTGCACGCCGTTCCAGCCCTCACGTCAGTTTCTAAAATCCCTGACGGAGCCGTGAATTGAACCCGGGGCCTCCGTGTGAAAGGCAGGCGCGCTACCTCAACACCACGGGGCCGGCACGCACACTACTAGTCCTCTCATAAATACAGGTTATCAGACAAATTCAACACACACCCAACTACACGGGATTGGGGGTAGTGGCAATTTAATCGCACCCGGCGTTGCTCGGGCGGCGTTCATGTTAAATTTGTGGATATATCGCGAACCCATGGTCGGATTTTGACAAATGAGGTGTCGTAGGACTTGGGGTGATGTCCCCTTTGCTATGTACCATTTTCGTTATATTTAAATTTAAAAAAATGAAAATTTTTGTTTTTGAAAGTAGGCGATATTTTGAAAACCAAACATGATAGTACGTAGTGCAATGGTTTAAACGAATGGCCTCTATGGCCATTACCGTTAGAACAAAAGTTTATATTTTTAATGTTTTTCCAAAAACGTTCAATTTTGAAAGTGGGCTATATTTTAGAAACTAGGAATTCTACAAAAAAGTTTGTTCGAGATAAATGAATGTTCTTTATCCCCTCTACCCCCAAACCAAGTTTCAAGTCTCTAGGACAAAAACTAACGGTAGTGTTGTAGTGAGAGAGATGTCCCACTTAGGAAGTTGTGAGCCCCTGGCGGCCTTGTGAAGGAAGGAATAATGATGTTGGGGAGGGAATAGTCGTACAGAGGCCTGCGTGGTATTGTATGAATGGTATTTTTCCCGCACTATCTGATGGTGGGGTTATTTTTTTAATCGGTGGATTATTGGAAACGGTTTTGGGGGTAAATGTGCGTTTTTCACATTTTTCCTAATATTTGGCAAACCGAAAAAATTATAACTGCGTTTGACATGTCATTTTTTTGTTGCGCTGCCTTCTTGACGATGATGCCAGTGTCGAAAAGGTGTGAAACCTATGTTGGGTGGAACACGTGATTTTATACCATTTGTTATATCTCGCAAACCAATAAGGCTAGGGTCTTGTATGAGGGGACGTAGGACTCGGGGTGATGCTCTCTTTCGAATGTGGTATTTAGTTTTTGAATAAATCACAAAGGGCCTAAAGCCATACACGTTGAAGAAAAATTAATTTTTTACCTGTTAAAAGTTTTCATTAAGAGTGGTCATAGACAGAGAGATGGTATCACTGGGCGTATGTTTCAACGAGCCTGTCTCCAGCCACGGTGAGGGTATCCCAATAGAGCAATTGCTATTTCGACGGGACGGCGGGGCGGTCTACGAGGGTTCGCTTTCCGATATTTTCTATGGCGGATGGAGGTGAATATCCCAAAACGTGTGAAGCATGCTAAGATGTTTTAACCTCTGAAGGAGATCTTTAACGTGTAAACGGTTATGAGTGACAGGACAAATTATAATTCTATGATGCAGATGAAGTGGGCTTTATAGTTGACAATAGAACTTGGTGGTGTCTCGCTGGAAGCCAGACCAGCAAACAAATCTGCTCGAGGCAGCCTGGCCTGGCTGACAGGATGGGAATCTTATCTTGGCAACACGGCTAGCTTGCGATGAGAGGGTAGATCAAGGTTGAACGAGCCGGCAACCATGTGAGGCCGATAACAGAGTGAGCAGCGGGGAGGAGCGGGAACCCAGAGAGAGAACACTGAATCACATGACTGACCATAGTCCTGGCAAAAGCGGTGTGTCAACAGCTGTGGGGTGGTAGGGGACGGGAGGGGAAAGGGTGGGGGAGAGAGGGGCTGGACGGGAGGGGTGAATCTAGAGAGCTTTGGATCCCATAACGGCCAATAGCCAGACGAGTAGTGTGTGAACAGGGAGTGGTGGGTGAGGGAAGGGAGGAGAGGGACGGGGTAAGAGAGAACACAGGTGGAGAGAGAAAGAGAAAGACGTGTTGCTGATAACACATGTAGAGCTGAGGGCAGTACACACATGGCTATAGGTGGAGTACAACATGAGTTAATAACTAATTAAAAGGCACACGGGTTCACCCAACATTTAATTTAGTCATCCAAGAATTGAAGGCTGAGTTAGATCCCAACCATTTCACATATATGTTATTTCCTTTTTGATTCAACACTTTTTCCACAAGGTAATGTCTTGGAAACGTTGTCCCATGGAGTTCTTGGAGATAAAACCTGCCTTTTATGGGATGATGGTTGAGGTCCTCGAGTAAATAGGTGACTGGGCTGTCCAGGTTGACTTGACGAATTTGAAATAGTTCGGTCCCCCCAATTCGGTGTGTTATCTTTATCGAAGACAGACTTAAATTTGCTCACACGAAAGCCCCGATATTGAGGAGGTGGCGTTTAGAGTCCACTGTTTTTATTGGATTAAACAGTTTATCCAGTCGCGGAATATTTTTGGTCACGAGTCATGGCTTGGTCCCAATCGTTCTGTGTTTGGTGTCATTGTAACGTGACACTAACTCAGGTAACAAGTCCAACCAGTGATAAGAGCACCGAGCGGTAAACGCTTTCCACATATGGGTTTTCAATGTTCGGTTAAACCGCTCTACCACACTGGCTTTTAGATTGCTGTACGTGGTGTAATGGTGAATATCCAAAGATTTGAGAAAACTGGAGAAATCCTTGTTCAAAATTCTTTTCCCTTGTCGGTTTGTAACAACTGAGGTTGTCGTTTGGATTGTTGAATAATATGTTTAAAAGCCTTGGTGACTAGCATGCCAGACTTGCGACGCGTAGGTTGAACAAAGGCCATTTTTGAATACACATCAATGCCATTCAACATATAGAGTAAACCATCGTTAACACTATCACAGGGAATCATTTCCACCAAATCGGCTTGCCAAAGTTCATCCGCACCCCGTGAAACCACCTTGAGTCGCTGATGGTGACGCCTAGCTGGGCGATGCAGTTCGTGAGCAATGCCTACTTTGATGGGTGAAAGCTTAAACAATAATTTTGGCATTTCGAAGTTCTTATTCAATTTCTTGAATTACCCAATCGTGACCGGTATGGCCGGCTTGACGTGAAGCATGCAACAGCTGTAGCCACTGGACGAGCTTATTGGGATTATGCCAGTAGGTAACATCCACAAGGGGTTTTAATGGTTTAAATGTTACTCTCGAAGCGGACTCTCTACGACGAACACTTTGACTGGTTGGAAACATTTTTGCAATGATGGTTTTATATTTTTGAGACATATTGGCATTCACTTTTTGAGAGGGATTATACTGTATTTTATGGGCATGGGTGTCCAAGAAAATGGATTTATATTTGCCAAGGTCCTGTTGCGTATACTCATGGGAAGATGGGGTACGAGAAAATGACAGCTTTAACAGACCTGGTGTTAATCGATAGTTTATGTTTTTAATGACGGCACTTGTACGAGCAAATTTAATACATGAATAACCAATTTTAAAACTATCATCCTCATAGCGAACACCATACGTCGTATCCGTAAATAGATTTGTAAGATAGGGTTCCAGTGTTAATCCATAATATATTATTAAAATGTGTTATAATTGATCTTTATATTGATGCGTGGCTAAGAGTTGTGACAATGGTGCTTGCTTGGAAGTGGAAGGTGTTTCGACCATGACCAATGATTTCTTTTTAAAAAGCTCTGTAAGGGGTGATGATTTTATTTGAGGCGTAAACGCTTGATCATCCTCATCCTCAACATCGCCAACATTAGTCAATTCTTCCTCTTCCTCTTCCTCAGGGTCCTCGTGTAGAGTCTCCGTAGCTTGTAAAACAGTGGGTGGCGTTTCAGATGGCTTGAAAGAGGGTTTAAACATGGCTTTTAGCGGAGGTGCTAAATGTTGCTGAATAAACAAAGCACTATCCGCACGTGATCGTTTCAATGGACGAAACATTTGGCGAATATTATTTTTTGCTTTAATAATATGTTTTTTCAATTGACTCTCTGCTAACGTCATGGTGTCTTGACAAATGACTTAAGAGGGATTGAGACAGTCCCTTAAATAGTAATACTATGATCAAACCCTAAGCGGAAACATCCTTGGTTGAGTTCACCTTGTTTGTCAATCACTCAACATGCATGGCTTTGGGTGTTCCAACACTTGGCACACAATTCAGCAAACGTTTGAAATGTCATATCAGGATTGACATGTTCATTATAAATGTGTCGACTATTCCACTCATCCTGGCGAAATAAAACAGTGACCTTGGCATTGTCACAAATAAGTTGTTTGGACATTTTTGAATACGTTTGTCCAAGATAAAACAATCGATATGTTTGTGACGACCCATGCTGAAATAGCTTTGAATGATGGCTTGTCGTTTAGTGGATACATCATCGAAAATCATGAGTGAATCAGGCTTTACCTCATCCGGGGCAATAACATTTTCTTGTATAGAAAATGTGAAATAACCCATATTCTCGCTCTGTAATTCAGACATGACTTGATCCAGGAACACGTAGAGGGGTTGGTAGAGAGATTTTGAAAAAAATATAAATATTTTGAAAACGCAGACCATTTGGCGCTGTGATGAGCGTAAGCAAAAGATTGTTTTTTCCACATTCCGAAGGCCCCACGATGATGCAGCGAATTGAAGATGGAAACAGTGAACCATGGCGTTGTTCACGTGATGTGGGATAGAGATGGGAAACCATGTCCCCCAAAGGGAATGACTCTTGTTGCTTAATAATCTTCATATCAACTAAGGGTGAGAGAGGTTAGCAGGCTGTCTATATATATGGAACCGAGCCTTGTGATAGAAACAGTATGCTAGTACTATAGGTTGACGATGGATGCCTTTGGACGTGCGTTTATGGCCAAAGCTAGGTCTGTCCCAATACATGATCCTAAACAAGAAACAGATCCTGCTAATAAACACTATTTGGTTAGGTCCGTGGTGCCACGCATTAAACAGGGAGATTATGACTTTAAGGGAAAGCGATTAACCCATGTGAATCATCCGCAAGTGTCCACCGATGTCATTACAAAAAAAGAATGTGGATAACAAAGTGCATGAGTTATATGACAAAGTGCCTCAGCTTACTGTGAATGGCTATACGGCTAATCATAACCGCATTATTCACATGGAAGACACAAAAGAAGATGATGAAGTCGGCACTAAACGTTACGTGACCTATCAAATGAAAAGACTGTCCTGAGCTAATCATTTCATCTCTACATAGCTACCACACCCTACATCCAAGGCAATCTGTTTAACAGTTCTTGTCCTCAACCCTTCCTTCCATAACTAAGCTTGCTATTCCTGGCTGTCTTAGTATGTGTCCTACCAAGCTATCTCTTGTCTTTATTAGCAGTCGCCAGAAACATCTCTTCCACTCGTTTTAATACCTCTTTGTTTGTAACCCTACTTACCCATCTAATCTTCATCATTCTCCTGTAACACCACATTTCAAACACTTCAATTCTCCACTTTTCTGCTACACCAATAGTTCAAGTTTCACTTCCATAGAGCGCCACGCTCCAGACAAAGGCCTTCAAAAATGACTTCCTAATACCTAAATCTATATTCTATGTCAACTGATTCTGTAGAAATGCTTTCCTTGCCTGACCTACATAAGTATCCTAATCATCTCTGGTATAATGTTTTGTTTAGCAAACATAGTCGCTCAGTAGGTCTAAGCATTTGATGTATATAACCCAAAATAGCAAACAGATTTCTCTAAACCCTACTCACTGGTCAAAAACAATCATAGTCGCCAAAGTGTTTCGTTGGTAGCTAACTCATGTCTGGTATGTCAATTCTTATTGCAAGGTCAGTCAAGACCTAAAAATTCATCTTAACGTATAGTCTAATCATCTTTCTATCTACATACCAGTTTCTAATAAACAATCAATATTAGTTTGGTCTTTATCTAAAATCCAATATCTAAATTCTAAAATCTAAAAATTTATAGTATATAAAACATAATTTCAAGTAATACAAATCCTTATATGTCTTTCTTTAATACTTTAATTAGATTGCAAACATTTTCAGTCAATGCCATTATGGTTTGGTCTTTTCACAAAATCTAAAATCAAATCAAAACAATATATGAAATTTAAATTATTAAATCTAAAATGTAAAATTTAAAAATCTAAAATTTAAAAATCTAAAATCTAAAAATAAATAATTCATAGTAAAGGAAATGTAATTCCAAGTAATACCAATCCTTATATGCCCTTCTTTAATAATTACTTACCCGAAAAGTTAAAGTCATGGCATTATGGTTTGGTCTTTTCACCAAAACTAAATTCTAAAAATCTAAATCTAAAATCTAAAAATTTAAAAATCTTACATGCATTAACTGCATATCAAACCCAGTCCACCTTTGTATTTGTAATCCAAGTAATAATTTGAAAGGAGACAAGTAAAATCGGTTTTAAACATTATCCCTGCTTTTTATATATGTTTATGACATGCATATTAACCTGAAATCAAACCTTGGTGTACCTTAGTGAAAAGGCTAGCGGCTTAACCACTGCACCACCATGCCCTTCTTTCTTAGTTTGATTCGGGATTCGTTCTAAGCCTCAAATCTGGCAATCGAGTTAAGGGGGCTGGTACACCTGGAATGCATGCATTTTGTAAATTACTCTATATCTATGGTACCATCACGGGGATTTGAATTAAACTTAGTACACTTATAGTACATATGCTGGGCTTTCATTTGATGTATAAAGTTTTAAAATTCAGTATGTACAAGTGTAATAAAATTAGCATATTAAAATATTAAAAAAATATTTTTTGAATGTTACAAAAAACATAATTTCTTGAAAACTATCAATGTGATTGGCGTAAACAATTTTTTCCCTTAAAGGCAACACTAAATTACCGAAGATAGACCTCTATGAACTTAGTGGAGGAATAAGTTACCCTTTGATAGGTATTTCATTTGAATATTGAAAAAATTAAGAATTTCACATGGTGTTTTAGATGCACTGAGCATATTTCTCAAAGGAATTAAATAATTGAGGTTCATCCTCTGTAACTTAGTTCCAACAAGGGGAATTCCAATTTTCAAGCATTTTGGACCATTAGTTCTTCAGTTATCGTGTTTTTTGTGCGAAAAAATTAAACTTTTGGGAAAATGGCTCTAAACATTGTATATACATTTCCACTTACACATAACACTAAGCTGACAGTTCAGTACATGCATGGATTTAAATCGTAATATCTCGGTCAAAATTGGAAATTTCGCTATAAAACTTCAGATTTAGATAAAGAAATGGTTATTCTTTCATTCGAGATCAAAAACAAAAAATGAAAAAAATTCATATTTCCAGGTGTATTAGCCCCCTTAATATCTCCAGTGCAACAGACGCGAGTGCTTGCTTGCCACTGCAGCACAAAATGGTTAGCTGGTAACATTAGACAACCGGAAATGATTGTATTTCTGTAAGCGATGCATTTCAGTCATCTGCCTACTGTCTGAGCACTGCCAGCAAGACAGTTTAATTTGGTTTGTTGCGAGTGCGTGTATAGATTATTAGCCTCGAGTATTTAAAGCTTGTTGTGCGTAGCGATCATCTTGCGCAATAAACACTGAGCAAGTTTTAACAGTCAACCCATAAAAACAGCATGGAATAGTTGTGTGTGCTCCATGT
The DNA here is from genome assembly GCA_946902985.2 of Meconema thalassinum. Lineage (NCBI taxonomy): Eukaryota > Metazoa > Arthropoda > Insecta > Orthoptera > Tettigoniidae > Meconema > Meconema thalassinum. Next base: position 971,932,507 of record OX336389.2, read on the forward strand.
ACTTGGGTATGTGCATTAGCACCATGCACTAGCTTTATCTTACCCTATAAATGTAGAGCCTTATTCTTTGGACAGCATTCACACACAAGGTTTACACTTAAGCCCTTGGTTTGTTCTTGATTAGGTTTGGTTTGGTTTAGGTTTGGTTTGGTTCAGTTGGGTTTGATTCGACTCGGTTCAGTTTAGTTCGCTGTAGTCACCATTTTGTTTTTTTAGCTGCCCTCTTTAACCAATAAATTAAAGATAGTCTACTCTTAATCCTTAAATCAATAAATTGGATTTTGTGTACACCGTTTGTCATGCTATGCCTGCAAGCTATACTCACTATGTACTGCAGTCAAGTCTGAAAACAAGTTCCAATGGTCAAGGACGTGTCACTCACCATACATGTAGCCTATAATAATTCTTTCTCTACCTAGCTAGGTTTCATCAATCACAGTAAGCATCTAACATTATGGGTTTGCAATATATTAAGAAAAACAAAAGTCCATGATCTTGTTGTTTTGGGTCTTTTCAGGAAATTTATGAGCCATAAAAAGAATGGCGTCATGTCAAGTTCTGGGGGACCTTGTGTGTCCAAATCCCATTATCAGTTTATAAAATCTCAAGTCCATGCCCTAGCAGTTTTGGATTATTTCAATCAATGAGTCCACCATAGGAAAGATCAAAAAATGAATACCCTTAAAACAAGTCGTCACATGACCCGCTCCGATCAATGCTTCGCAAAATATCGATTCATCCATTGGACATGGCCACCGTGGTCGGCGACATCATCCTCGCTCTCCCCTCCCACAATGGTTGCCAGATCGTTTGACCTTCAAGCGTCCTCTGCGTCTCTGTACTTTTCCATTGCTCTGTTGTCAAGTCAGGTCAGCGCATTCCAATAAGCTCAATAAAGATTCACATCCTGCCAGTCTGCCCCCAGCAAGTTTGTTTTCTGTACTCGCTCCAAGCAACATGTAACCAAGTTCTGTTTGTCCTGTATATAAAACCAGCTTCATCTGATCATGGAATTGTCATTTCTCATGTCACTCATAACTGTTTACACGTTAAAAACCCCTTCAGGGGGTAAAAAATCTTAGCACACTTCACACGTTTTCAAATATTAGCCTTCATCCATCCGTCATACAAAATATCGGAAAACAAACCCTCGCCCAGTCATAAACCGTCCCGTCGAAATATCGATTGTTCTATTAAGCACGGCCATCGAGGCCGGTAATAGCCTCGTTGAAACACACGCCCAGCAGTAGCGTCTCTCCCAAACACCACTCTTAATGAAAATTTTAAACAGGTAAATAGTTTTAAAAATTTATTTTTTTAGGCCCTTCGTCAAAATTTCAAAAATACATTCAACAAGAGGGCGTCACCCCGAGTGTTACGATCCCTCGTACACGTCTCTAAGTAGGCTATCATCTAGAACTCCTAGCTCTCCCCTACTCAGTACCGAGACGAGGTGGATTTTTACCCGCGCTGTTCGCTGGACTTGCAGCCCTGGGTTCGCTTCTTGGAGGAGCAAGTGCGGTAGCACGAACGGTGAAAATGTTGAGGAGGCGAAGCAACAGTTGAAGGAAAGTGAGAGACATAATAAAACTATGGAAGCCATACCACTGCGTGGCAAGGGTGTGAACATGAAGCTATACAAAGGACTTGGAATTTACATGTCACCAAAAAACGCTTAATAGATGCACTGCCACGGTGAGCCATGACGCATGAATAAGTCATTAAATATGCAAAACAGCTGAAGATTGTACACTTTCGAGGTGTATTTATGCGTAACCAATCACCTCGTCGTCCATGGAAGTGGGAAAGTGTAGTCATTAATTTGGATGACAGTCATGGACCTGGAACACATTACGTGGCCTACGTAAAACGAGGATCTACCGTGTGGTACTTTGACAGTTTTGGAAACCTTCCTCCTCCGGCAGAGCTTGTTCGCTATTTCGGAAACAGTGCAACAATAAACTATAATGTGAAACGAGTACAAAATTTTAACATTCAACACTGTGGTCGTCTCTGTCTAACCTTTCTATATAAGACCTCCAAACAGGTGGTGACGTGAGCAGTATAATGGCAGAAAGTAGAACGTTTACAGTGCACGGACAAGGAGCTGAAGTAACCGTTGACTTTTATCCACCTATTATATATATATATATATCGTATGGTTGTACAAGTACACATAAGTTTACAATTATTTAAATTGAAATGTCCAAATTTGACAACCATTCCAGAGCACTTGGTGTCACTTGGTGTAGAGTCTTCAGACCACCATCAAATGCACGGAGTGGGCACTCCTGAACAATGTGTTTTATTGTTTGGTCCTCCACTCCACAGTCACAGGCAGCAGATGTACGGAAACCCCATTTCTTCAAAGTGTGACCACACCTTCCTTGACCTGTTCTAATGCGGTTCAGCTTCGATCAGGTTTGGCGTGGAAGTTGGAATCCCTCGACCTTCTTTGTAGGAGCATTGTTGGGTGGATGCTCGTTCCAACGTTGTTGCCACTTGGAGGTCATGTTGAAAGAATTGATACCTTCTAAATCAACCCAGGGTGGCTTGCGTGATTTCAGACGTGTTGTTGGTGGATCTTGCAGGGCAACATACAACAGAGAGTTCTTATCAGAAGTGGTCTTCCTGAGCAAGCTTACCTTAGCTGCTTTCCTCCTTAGATCTTTCGGAGCGATATTAGCTAGGACTGGTAGCCATTGTGTGGGAGTAGATCTAACAGTACCAGTGATGACTCTCATGGCCTCATTGAGTTGCACATCAATCTTGGTGGTATGAGCACTGTTTTCCCATACAGGGGCACAGTATTCACCAGCAGAATACACGAGAGCGAGAGCAGCAGAACGTAGAGTATTAGCGTCTGCACCCCAGCTGCTTCCGGCAATCTTGCAAAGTAGATTCACTCTCGAGCCAAGTTTCTTCGATAACTTGATGCACTGTTGTTTGAATGCCAAGGACCGATCCAGAGTGATTCCAAGATATATTGGATTGTAGTTATGGGGTACTTCGATTCCGTCAAAAGTAACATGCAGCTTCCTTTGGGCTTCTTTATTATTTAGATGGAATGCAGTAACCTCAGTCTTGTTCGGGTTGGGTTGAAGTCTCCATTTATGGAAGTAATCACTCAGTTTCGTCAGATCACTAGTTAGGGTATTCTCACAGTTCATAAGGTCATTATTTTGGATAATTAATGCTAGGTCGTCTGCATACTGGATTTTCAAGGAATCTGTGTGAGGCATGTCATGAATATATAGATTAAACAAAATGGGGGCCAAAACTGATCCTTGAGGTAGGCCATTGTTTAATGTCCTCCACCTGCTAGTTTGCCCGTTCAGGAACACCCTAAAACGCCTATCAGAGAGCATGTTGTTAATTAAAAGTGCCAACTTTTGACATGGGATGATTTCAATAAACTTGGACATCAAGCCCTCCCTCCACACAGTGTCGTAAGCTGCTGTGAGATCCACAAAAACCGCAGCTGATTTTAGACCTCGTTGAAATCCAGCTTCTACTATAGTTGTCAATGTTAGGACCTGGTCGCAGCAACTCCGTTATTTCCTAAAGCCACCTTGTTCGATGGGGATGATTTGATCAACGGCCTCTTGAATGCGATTTAGAATAAGCCTTTCTAGTAGCTTATAGGTCATGCTGAGTAGTGATATCGGTCGATAGTGAGAAGCATCAGATCCGTCTTTTCCCGGTTTCAGGATAGCAATTATCTTAGCCTGTTTGAACAGCTTTGGTAATTTTCCAGTTTTCAGAATCTCATTGAAAAATTCAATAAGCCACAACTTGGTTTTTGGTCCGATGGTTTTAAGAAACTCTGGATATATGCCATCAAAGCCAGCGGCTTTGTTTACCTTTAGCATGCTCAAGGCTTTATCAAGTTCCTCAATGCAGAAATCACGTGAGTACTCTGGGTGTGGTTTTAGTTGGGACTTCTTTATGTACAGTTCATTATTCACAGTTCGTGTCTGTTCTTTGTCTATTTTAGTTTTTGAAATATTCATCAGTCTGGATGCAACAGCATTAGCATTCACATGTGTAACTGTACTTGACAACCTGGGATCTGTACCAAGTTTTCTAATAAGATTCCAGGCTTTCCGACTAGAATTTGTGAAGTTGAGTCCTGCCGTTGTTTTATGCCATTTTTCTCTTCTGTTCTTGTTCAGAGCTCTCAATAGGTCATCAGCTGTTACCTTGTCGTGAGATTCTTGATATTTGGCGTATAACTCATCGCATTCATGGGACCATCCAGGAATGTACTCCTTCCGAAAACCACGTGGGATATATTTTCTGGCATTTGTTTTAATCGCGACCACAAATCGTTCATAATTGGATGGGACTGGAGGAATCCATTGAACGGTATTATCTAGACCTTTCTGAAATAGTTCCCAGTTTGCAAGTTGAAAATTCCATCGAGGTTGAGGTATGGAGGTGACTAACGGAATTTCAGTACCAAAATGAATTATGACTGGCCTATGCTGGCTGTGTGGGAAAGACTTGATGACTTTTCGTTGTGTCATTTCGTTATTTCCAGATCTAGATGTGATGCACAAATCAGGAGAATAATCTTTTAACCATCTGCCAGATCGGAACGTTCCTGGATCTTTAGCATTGTACACAAGCTGGAGATCGTGCATATCCATCCATTCATTTAGAATAGCTTCATTTTGGTCTTAATTCTGATATCCCCAGACATGACTGTGGCTGTTGAAATCACCAACATACACAACTGGATGACTGAAGGATCCTACAGGTGGATTTGGCAGGCTAACTTGCGGTGGTTTGTAAATATTTGCAACCGTGGTGCCGGCAACTTCTACAGCCAAAACAAAAATATCTGTCGTTCTTTCTTGGTAAGTTAGTTTGTAGTCAGTGAGATGGGATCTGACATATGTTGCAATGCCATACTGTTCATCATTTACGGCCCCAACCAGAACGTATCCGAAAATTCTACCTCTTCTGTAAAGATCAGCATCTTCCTTGGTATGAGTCTCCTGTATTGCAATAACATCTACTTCATTCTGCAGCATCAGACGTGAGAGGTATTGACTCTTAGCAGATGAAATCGATTCAATGTTCAAGTGACATATTCGTAAGCTGTTGCCAATAGGAATTGATGAGTGTTCTGTGCATGGTTGGTCCTGAAAAGGACTTATCATTGGTAAGTTTTCTTGCATACTTGTTGCTGTGTAGCAGCACCTTCGTATTGAAAGAATCAGCCGGTAAATTTTACAGTGTTTTTTACCGTTGCCCAGGGGACGCCAGAATGCATGTAATTAGTGCATTCTTCTGGGAGGCTTCTTTCGTGACCCCCAATGAATTCCACCTATTGAATTGGGACGACAACCGTACGTGCTGGGACTTGTGTCGTTTGAAGGTTATAAAAGAATCTATAACGTACACGAAGTCGTCAACAATAAGTTTTACTACGGTGATTTTGTGTTAGCCCTACCGTCCTGTAGCTATACCGTAGATGATATTCACGATCACATTTATAACGTACTTGTTAAAGAATTTACTTTAAGGGGGGATGTAACCGACAATGCATAGCTGGCTTTAAAAGTTCACTGAGTTCACAATATAAAACATAGAGCATTGAAACTTTGTACAGTTTTCGAATGGTATTTGATCTATTACGTGACAAGCAACAACTATCTTGGGTGGAAAAATTGCACCAGTACAGTCGCTGCAAAAAGTTTGTTACATCATCTTATTTAGGTACACTTTACAACATAACTATAAAAGATCCTGGCCTGAGCTTTTAACTAGTTTAAATAGATGTCACTGTCTATAACTTTATGTAGAATTATCCATATACCGTAAAAAGTTTCTTATTTATGCTCATTTGAATTTTGGATTCTATAAACCTCAGTGAAAATATGAATGTAAATGCATACAAATTCAACAAATGGATCAATTGAAGCATAGCTCTACATAAATATGTGTATAATTACTCAATAAACAATCCTTGAAAATTACAGTTATGCGGCATTTAGGGTTTCAGAGAAAAGTGTACATATGTGGTGGAAAAATTGATACTGAGAAAACAACATTTGAAAGTTGGATGTGTTCTTTTACTCACATTTAAGTAACTTTGTCTGTAGGCATGCAGCATCAGATATAAATTTATTTTAAAAATACTTCCAGTTGAGTTATGAGCTTGAATTTTTACACAAGGCATAAAAGAGGCCATACATACAAAAACACATTTTTCAAAATTTTGATATTTTGACCTCTCATCGGTTAGATCCCCCCTTAAAAGCATTTCTTGATGGAACACTCAAGTTCGAACTCATAGCCAACAACGTGATACATCGCTGCAGTATTATATATTCCTTTAAGATTGATTTGAAATCGTAACCAGATTCCATTGGTCCATTGCTAGGCTTTTCAGCACGAGTGTTAGAACCGAACGTGATACACAAGTCTGACCTACCAGAGAAAATAACAGGAGACCACCACGTATCTGTCACGTGTAATATCATCACCGACGTTTACACTAATCAGGAACCATCCCATTCGCTCTACGATTTTATCGTCACTTCACACAGTGGCTATATCATCCGCGAAAACCCGCCAGTGATACTGTATCATCCTGTGAGTGTAACCAACATCAGGAATATTACCTTATGACTGGTGAATATGAACCAACGTCTCATCCAGTTATACCATTATACGCCTGTGACCTATAAACTGTATCTGAAACCAACATAAAGCGACAACACCAATGGGGAGAACGTTAGCTGTTCTCAACGCGCGCACAAGTCAACGCGTGTGAACAAGCAGATCTTACAACAACTAGGCTACACCCTACGCTCACTTTATGAATTCAATTCTTGACGTGACAACCCCGGTGAAACTACATGAGGGTATTGTAAGAATTGAACCCCATTCCTACCAACCGTATACTCAATGACTAAATAACAATGATGAAATTCGTATTACCATTAATCAACAAGATATCTACACCCTACCACATGAAAGTTACACCCAGATTGAAGGTCAACTCACCAAATTAGATGGTACCATTCCAACAACGTCAACGTTAGCCAACAATGCTCTCGCCTTTCTGTTTTCAGAGGTTCGCTACGTGATCAACGGCATTGAAGTGGATACTACTCGAAATGTCGGCATAACAAGCACTATGAAACTTTATCCCTCGTACGGAAGTGAGCAAATTAAAGCTTTTCGTATGGCCGGGTGGAGTCCCGATTCGACGAACGACTGGATGATTAATACTGATGGTTCATTTACCGCTGAAATTAATATTAGGCCTTGCAGAAGACCATAAGCGCATTGTTGTGAACGTAAGACAGGAACTGATTCTTGTCCGAGATAGAAGCGATTATAATGCACTCAAGGGTGCTGCTGCAGCGGCCATAGATTCAAAAATTTTATTGCAACGAATTCTATGGAATGTACCCCATGTTATCCTTTTTGATCAGAAAAAATTGAACCTGCTCAAGATTGTAGGGAAGGATACGGCTTTACCCATACAGTTTAGAAGCTGCGAGCTGCATGAGTATCCAGTATTGCCACTCTCTGATACACATACTTGGTCTATAAAAACCTCACGGTACACAGAGCGACCTCTCTACGTCATTGTTGGATTTTAAACGGATCGTAAGTACCAACAGAATAAAGATGTATCACAATTCGATCACATCCAATTGCGAAATATACGACTCTTCTTAAATGGTGTGACTTTTCCTTATGAAGGAATGGGTTTAAACTTTACCAAGAACAAATATGGTAAGCTCTGTGACATGATTTCAAACTTCCAGTCATCCTATTATCAGAAAGAAGCATGCCCGCTATTATCCCCGCAAGGCATTAAGACCAAAGCACCTCTGGTCGAGATGGACTGTTCGTATTTGGAGGAGGCAATCAAGGAAACTACTATCGACATCAGAATAGAATTTGAAACATCTGCCATTATTCCAGAAACAACAACAGCCTATTGCCTTATTGTTTACGAGGCAGAAGTGTATTATCAGCCGCTGTCCAACATAGTGACCCGGGTATAAATAAAAGGTCTGCCTGCATAGCGCTGTTCTGTCATGGAAAGTTACGATGAAGTCAATACCTTCACCACGAGGCAGGCCACAGACTGTAAATGTGAAAATGGGTGGGCAGATGAGGATTCAAGGTTTATTATTTATCGCTCCATGGTGAGTGGAGCTATTACTTACTACCTATTCCAAGGTCCATTCTGTAAAAGGAATTGCCAATTTACCAGATGGTTTCATGTCTACGTACGGCCATTACGACAGGGCATACAAGCTCTGCTCTGATCCCAAGAAATAGGAGGATGACATCACTAAAGCCTCATGTCGTCATGTAGGAGACCGAGCCGATCATTTAAACTGTAAATGTGATCGTTGCTCAACAAGACGCTGATGCGGTATTGGGATTTTTCGCACCCTGGTGATTTTAGCTATTAAAGCTTACGATCAAGCAGAATTTCTTTGTGAAATGCCGCAGCATATGATCCCCTATTTACCAGCTGGATTTTTATCTACGTACGGTGCTCACGACATTGATCTCATCTGGGGAAAACTACCATTATATCTCCGTATGTCAGCGGATGTTACAGCTTGCCGTGCCTGTCGTAGATATTTCATGCATCGAATAGAAGCTCGCACCGATTGGGATTGACCGAATCCCATGATAAAAGATTGTAAACAAGGTTCTGATATTTTTATGAATAAAGTAGTATAAACCATTTCCATGATGTTTTTAGCAAACACTGTTCCAACCTTTTATCTAGTAGTGCTATAGGTAGATATCGGTTAGTTGTCATAAAGCAGCAGTGAGGAAAGGAGTGTATGTCAGCGAGCAGCCACCATGCCTAGAACACTGATTGTTGATATGCAAGGCTTCAAGGTCAATAGAATCAAGTTTGTTTTCAAAGAGGTAGGCATGTTAGATTGCACCACCATGTGGGCGCCTAAAGTAGATGTTTGTAAGTTTCAACCTCCATTTGGATTGCACATGCAGTCAGACGAGGATAGAAGACAAACCGAGTGGTTGCAACGGCATTAAGGAATAAACTGGAACCAAGGTGATATTCCATATCATAATTTACCGTTTGTGTTAAAGGCCTATTTGTTTGGCACCGACCATGTTCATGTAAAGGGTGTTGACAAAGAGGAATGGTTACGTCCCTATGTTTCTCCAACTTGTCAACTCATCGATCTATACGAAATGGGATGTCCTGCACTACACACCTTGAGCGAGCCTGCGGAACAAGTACAAAAATGTCACTCTTACATGAGATCAAACTCTTTGATTGCTAGGTCGCCATGCATGCCGGTACTTTAAAACCAAGTGTCAAATCACGGAATATGATTGCAGACCACAGCAGTGAGACAGAGACTGTGGATGAGTACAGACGTGTGAGTATGATGGCTACCATTGAAGGTTTACAATCTAATCCTAATGAACAGGCTATTGTGAAATTTTTTGCTTGTAAGAAGAAACTGCACACGTTTACCGAAGAAGAATTAAATGTATTACCCAAAGCGTTTCTATTCTATGTGGCATCAAATGCTGCAAAGGAAATCTGGTATAGTGTGCCGAGTGATTGGACGCGGGATCCTGTGCTGTGTCAACTTCAACCGTGTACCAATTATGAACATCACCATCAAGTGTACATTTCCAAAATGCCATCGGTTCAAAATTGTAGAACGTGTCAGTTAATTAAACTATATCATGGATATAAAACCTCCAGAAGCGACTATGTTTCTTCATTCCACGGGTGTGATGGCGCGAAAGAAGCAAAGTCCACAGCAGCGGAAAAGGAACCAACGTGTGCGACGAAAAAAGATATGCCGTATCCGTACTGGTCATGGTCTCGTTAACAAAGTCATAGACCTGTTAGCTTTTGAGTTGCAGTTACCTGGTTATCAATACTGTGGATCTGGTACTCAGCTGGACGTTCGACTGGCACGTGATGACCCTGGAATTAACGTTTTGGACTCCGCTTGCAAGGAACATGATCTGTCGTACAGAGCATCAAAGCGTGAAAACAACATTTCAGAACGAAGACGTGTCGCCGACCAGATTCTTTTCAAAAAGGCAATGGAACGTGTGACGCCACCTTCCACATCTGTTGCGGAAAAATGGCAGCTCTTGTGGTAGCAGGGGCTATGAAGAGAAAACTCATGTTGAGTGGTGGTCGTTTACGAAAACAAGAACTGTAATGTTTGCAAAAATAAACAATACATTGTTCCCGATATGGCATGTGTCATGTTGACAGAACGCACCCCATAAGCTAATGGTGGACTGATGACACGTATAAGAGTTGTTACGTCACTGATATGAAATCTCAAATTTTTGACATCTCAATACGCTGAATAACCTTATTCAGAAAGTTGGAGTATGAAAGAAAAATGGCTCATGATGATACTGATTTGCTTGAGAATTTGTGAAGAGTGTCACTGGTATCATGGCGACGTGTAAAGAAAGAGGGGAGGAAGTAGACCACGTGAAGAGGTACGACTCCACAGAGTGCTCTGCGGTCACGAAAGCGAGGTTTGAAGGAGAGCCGATTACTGCAGGAAGGCCACTTACTTGTTATACACCGACCGGTGACGGTAACTTCAGGATCGGACAGATATCAAACGCAGTTTTGTAGTGGGAAACAAATTGAATTACAGTGCCATCATGGCAGAAGTTTAAAGTGAATCTTATAAGAAGTCGAATTGACTTACAGTACTCGATATTTACGCCGTATGATAATGTTTTACAGTTCAGAAATCAGAAAGAACGTGTACGGTGATAGCCACGAGATTTTCACGGACGTTATGCACGTGTGGAATGAATAAATTGTATCGCACAGGACACTGAAATATTAATCAAATAAGTAGATTTAGAGTGGACATTTACCGGAATGTATTCACGGGAAGTGAACAGAGCCGAGCCAGTTGTGACGTGTCTATCACGCAGCTGTGAATCTAGGCTAAATTCCTTACAGACAAGAACGATTAAACATTACCGAGTATTTCGTGCTAATATCGCTTTACAGAAACGGCCAGAGTTCGCGAACTAATACGTTATCAAAGTGCGGGTTGCGCGGATATGTTCCAATAATCACGGACAACGCACAAGGTCGTCTCGGTTCAAGTGATAAAAACCAGTTCCAGCAAGTTTATGTGCTGACAAATAGCCTACAGGCCAGGATTCAAATGTTAACCAACGATCGTTTTCTGTTTTTAAAATTAACCCACGTGGTAAACCGACTTGCTCACTTGTTGTATTAGGTACTAAAGTCATGTGTTATAATAAAACTTTTATTGTAAGTTATTGACGTTGCACTAGAGCACAGAGTACATTAAAGCATAATGTATGCTTGTTCCCTGTGTGTTCATTACGTTAATGGCGCATGACCACACCTAAAAAAAATCACTCAATCAATCAATCAATCAATCAATCAATATTTGCTAATAAAACTTTAACATTAATTGGCATTAGATCAAAACAACTTAAAAATAAAAATGAACTGCATGTCGCCACTAACAGAAACCCTTGTACTTTTTTTTTATATAAAAATGCAGTCATTCACTTTCCCCTTTAACCAATATATAATCAAAAAATGAATGTCATATCGTTTTGTCCAAATTATCTTGTTCAAACCTGAGGATATACTTTAAGTCCATAGGGAACAACCCATAAATTAAATTTAAATTAATGTTAAAAAAAACATGGCCTTGTACTTTCCCGGTCAACAACCATTATGGTCTTGTGCCGGTTACCAATACATAGCCTTTAATCAAGAAAGCAATCATCGTTCTAGTCATGAACAGGTAATGATTTTGTCTTGCGGTTCCAATAGTTGTAAAATGGGATAGCATTTTAAGTTAGGCTTACCTGAGTTTTGAATAGTTCACTCTTTGGCAATGGTTCCACTCTAGTGCGTCTCAGGTTTTCAGCGACAGCTACAGCAGTAAAGCTTTCCTTTGCAACTTTCTAAAAATAAATAAAATAAACCGCCATAAATACCTAAATTCAGGTTAATACATGCATTTCTTAAAAGAAATATCAAACCAAAATTAAACAAGTTAGTTTTAAAAAAATCTCACCTCGACTTTTACTGGCTTCTTGCTGTTATCTTCTAGTGGGCTCAAAAGTGCAATGGTCTCTCTCTCTCAGACATGTGAGATATACCGGTTATCTGCAAACAAATAAATAAAAAATCATTAATTACCTTATCAATAACTACAAATTTAAGGTTCATTAGCATTACATCATTAAAATAATCATTAATATGTACTGAGACCGTCGGTGGAGCTGTCAGGATAGCCAACAACCGCAATGACTTCCCTAACATCTCATCCGTCGGACATAATTGCCGTGAGGATCAGGTGAACTTCCTAATAGGCCAAAGCGGCACGAGAATCTGTAGTCCACAGGGATCGTGGTACATGGTGACGATGGTCATAGACTGCCTAAGGAAAGGTTCACCTTAAAACTAGACTGAGAAAATAAACATCCAGACTTATGTAAAACACCGTGAAAATTTATTGTTAAAATTCACAAGCCCCTAGCCTAGTTCTGAGGGTTTCAATCGGCTAATCCGCAAGCTAATAAACAAACAAAAATAAAGAGCAGGTCCCTACCTGAGAAGTTACGGAAAACCCTCGCGAAAGATCTATCTCACAATGATAAAGCAACAACAGCAACACTAGGAAAATGGTACGACGCAAATCCCTAGGTCAAGTTACAAGATCAAGCTAATATCAGAATTTACATTTAACAGGGTAGCAAAACAAATCTAAGTTAGGGTGATACCATCTCCACATTTACATTTAACGTTAATTCACCTAGCTAAGTCCTATCAGTTAATAACAAAATTTACGGCGACGACGTCCGTAACAGAAAACAATTACATTCAAAGCTAAGTGAACAGCCATATAAAAGAAACATTTAATTATTCTTAGGAACTAGGTGCTAACAGCACACAAGAAGGTAACACGTAGGATTCATACACTTGTACATCATAAATAATTAATAAGAGACAACAGTTTTATTAAAATGCCTGCCTGCACCTTGGTTTACTCTTTGTAAGCCATAGTCATCTAAAGTGTGTAGTTACGGAGACGACTGCGTAGTAAAGACTACATCGCATGGCCTGCGCTCCACAAGCTACGAACTCAAGGTTCGAGCAAGCTTCAGGTCGCTACAAAAGTGTCAGCTGTCCTAGTCATTCCCTCAAAAGGAAATACCTTCATTAGCACGGCCATGTCAGCAGGTTCCAAATGCAAAAGAACAAAGTTAGATAGAAAGAATTCGTTAGTTAGCTTTTGTTTTACCAAAATTAAGCGTTTTATTATTAAGATGTCGGTTTAGGTTTATCGTTGGTTTATGGCGAATAATACTGACAATAGCCTGGGCACGGAGTGTCTCCACTGAGATCAATCTCCACCAAAAGCCTCGACTCAAAAGTCGGAATACAATCAACGAGCAATAACAACTCGGACACACAACAACACAAGTTACCAGCGGCGCACAGCTCGCGTTCAATAACTCTGGGATGGGCCTGCACACTCAGTAACCCTCCAATAACATCTGGTCAACGGGAACAATCCCGGACAAGGTACACACAAATACCTTCATACATTAAATATCTCCTTTAACAGGGCAGCCTACAACGTACTATAGAAAATCTGACATAACTGTACACGTCAAACGACGGTACACGCAAAAGTGCGCTTAACTAACAAAAAACAATCTATAAAAACATGTGATCAGATACAAGGTTGGACACTGGGTTCCATGAGCTATGTAGCAATGAAAGGAAGAGCGAATACAACAAGCATTCTGTCCTTCGTCAAAGTAATTCTGTCTCATAATACAAGCGTGCTCTCAAGGGCACTGGGTCACAAACCAGTTTGTATCGCTGCAGGCTACAACATTCCTGCGCGGTCTGACACAACACACACTAACTATCAAGGCCGGCGATTTAAGCAAAATAAAACAGTACAACTGGCCTCATCATAAAAACTTTATCATAGGTTATAAACCTCGAAGAATACGTGTATAAAAACACGCTATAAATCTGAATACAATAATATAATTCCGTCTTTCAAACCAAAGACATCTAAATGGTAGCAATGTCACATTGCTGGAGCTCTTTGCTCTCAAAGATATAATACTTCAGTAGTTACTTGTATAAACATGAAATAAATACGTGTCTTCACATGACACTAACAAAATAATAATTGGGACGCAGATTCCATACTCTGGATCTGCTTAATGATACGTTGGGAACTGGGTTCGATGCTAGACAACGAAACATCCCTTTTACTTGTAAGGTCTACACTTGACCAGATGGCTTCTGAGCAACATCTCAAATGAAATATAATGCAGTTACAAGACTGGTAATTACAGTCGACTACCTAAATGATACGACTGCTCTAACGAAGTCAGGGGTGTAACAAAGACTGGCTGCAAAAGATGCAGTTAAAGAAATATAACCATGGCATCTGATTGCCATAACTAAAGTCAGCAAAGAATTGAAAAATCACCCCAAATAGGGTTAAACAAAGTAGCCTCAATTGACTACGGTCACGTTCAGCAAAAGATAGGCATTGACGTTCTACGACGTCCATCAAGCTGCACCAGGGTTGACCAAAATGTCTGACCCAAGGGTGTCTCACTCTAACTGAAATAAATGACATCTAATTAGACTAGTTTCATTCCCTACCTATAACAATGGCTGACACTGAGTTCGGTTGGTTCACAAACCACATTACACCTACTATACCCCAGAAACTAGAACGAGAAAGGGTGTACAAAAACTCACGAAATGGAGGAGCTCTCACTCAGCCCTCTGTTCAACGACAAGGGTTGTACAAATTCATCCCTGGCTTTCCGGAACGGCATCGTCCTCATCAGGATTCCCATCTGGACTCCTCCAAAGGCCAGGGTTCGATCTGTCCCTGTCGATAACTTCGTGGATGTACTGGACTTGCCTGGGAATGGCATCCTGGGTTCCTTCCTCCTCGTTCGCTGTTCTGGAAGTTCCACCATCATGCTGGTTCCAATAGATACTTCACACTCATACCATGATGGTATTAGCACATGATGTCGGTCTTGAACATGGTGTAGAATAATTTGATCACGTGGGTGGTGGAATAAATCGTGTAGTAGTTCATTCTTTCACTTCAAAATCACAATGATCGTTGAAAAATGTTACAGGCTTTAATTGCAATTGATAACACAGCCTTTACTTCGCAGATATCGAATAATACGTGATCAAGCACTGTTCTTTGGTTCTTCACGTGTACTGACGCCACTTTTACATCACGTAGCATCCGTGAAATGTGCGTCGTTTTGTAATTTAAAAATTCACTGTGGCAATTCAAATATATAGTACTTTCATAATCACACTTATTTAAAGTAGTTATAACACGTTTACCTCTATATTTTTCACCAGGCACTCGGCCCTCCACAAACACGTGGGTACAAAAATGTGGTGTTACGGTAATGTTATAAAATTCACTATACTTGCCAATTATATCACAATATGATTTCTGTTGTTCACTGTGCATCAATAACAGTGATTTGTAGATTATGCGTGCACGATGGCACCCGATGATAACTTCCTCGCTAAACAGTGGATATTTTCTACGTCTTATAGGACGGATGCAATTTCACGCCTACACGGGGCGGATTCTCCAGACGTAGTGCAAGGCACAGGGTTACTCGAGGATGTAGGTCGTCAAACCGAAGTCGTTGAGCGACTACTTAAATTCCTGTTTGCGTATCTGCAAGGATATTACCTTACCTTAAGCGAAAATAACATTCTCCAAAATGTTTTAATAATGCTGCATGACGAAATGGAATATTCTGAGTCTTGTGGAAAGATAAAATTGATTAATAAGACCTCAGATAAATAATTAGCAGACTTCACCAAAGTCAAAAGTGCGATTCTCCGCTACTTCAAAAAGTATAGCATGAGCTCTCAGCTCCACGTGGCTTTCTGGGTGTGTTCAAAGGTACTACATCCCATCATAAATATGCTGTTATAAAAATATCACATGAACCTTAGCTCAGCGGGTTCAGTACTTACCGAAAACAAAAAGGATTTTTCTTCCAAAGTTCAGTTCAGAGCTCCACTGTATACGTCTGTTCGATAAACGACAAGTGCATCACTATTACAATCCTTATCAGTCTGCTTAGCAACAGAGAGAGTTACATTTTCTCAGCGTTTTGACCTTGAACTGTTGTCTGTCTCTCACATGTTCCCACGCCTCGACACATTCCTCAAGCGCGATAAAATTCGCGTACCTTATACTAGTTTCATGTTTTTAATAAAGAACCAAAATGGCTGCCTCTTATACATCGGTAGTACTACTCCATAAGAACCAACATGGCTGCTGTTTAAACGCCAGACCTGCTAGCCACAACTAGGCGAGTAAACGGATACTGCACTTCCTGCCCACGTATACATTTCTGTCTTATCAGCAGTCGCTCTCACCAAACCGCCAAGCCGCTGTATTCAATGTCCAGCAAGCAGGACTATTTGTGTTAGCATTGAAAACGTGTGTGTCTTATTATTATTATTAAACATTTTACTGTAATAATAATCACTAGCAAACGCCATCCTCAATACATGATCATGTTAACCACATACTTTCACCCTACAACACATCACTTCACCCAGTTCAAAATTTAGTTTATAACCTTACCGTTTTGGCTTCTTGCGTCCATGCATATGAATTGGTCGACCAAATGCTATCGGTGTTCATATTCTACAACCATTTGCTGTGCCAGACAGCGGTCTCGCTTATTACCGTTTACTAGCATGTTAAAGATCCCATTTAGGGGAAAAAATCTTAGCCCGCTTCACACGTTTTGGAATATTAGCCCCCATCCGTCATAGGAAATATCTCAAAACCAACCGTCATAAGCCGCCCGCCGCCCCGCCAAAATAGCAATTAATTTCTTCTGGGCACGGTCACCCTGGTTGGCAACAGGCTCGTTAAAACACATAACAGCGGCACCGTCTCCCTCAACGACCAGTCTTAATTAAAATTTAAGAAGGTATTTTTTTTTCATCATATAGGCCTAGTAAAGCGTTAAACCCTTTGTATTTATTTTCAAAAATACATTCAAAACGGGGCGTCATTCCAAGTCCACCGACCCCTTATACAAGTCCGTAGCCTTATTGGTTGAAAAATATTAACAAAACTGCACTTAGGCCCTTTTCACAAAAATCAAAAATAAATTCAAAACCGGGGCCTCATCCCAAATCCAATGACCCCTCATACAAATCCATACACTTCTTCGTTCTCAAAATATTAACAAAAGTGCACTTAGGCCATTTTGACAAAAATCAAAATTACCTTAAAAAACGGGGCGTCATCCCATATCAAACGACCCCTCATACAACTCCATAGCCTTCTTAGTTCTCAAAATATTAACAAAAGTGCTCTTAGGCCCTTTTGACAAAAATCAAAAATAAATTCAAAACCAAGGCGTCATCGCAAATCCAACGACCCCTCATACAAGTCCGTATCCTTCTTAGTTCTCGAAATATTTACAAAAGTGCTGTTAGGCCCTTTTGACAAAAATAAATCATACATTCGGAAACGGGGCGTCACCCCAAGTCCAACAACTCCTTATACAAGTCCATAGCCTTATTGGTTCGCAAAATATTAACAAAATTGCATTTAGGCTCTTTTGACAAAAATCAAAAATAAATTCAAAAAAGGGGCGTTATCCCAAATCCAACGACCCCTCATACAAGTCCATAGCCTTATTGGTTCGCACGATATTAAAAAGCACATAACCTATTAGTTTTCAATCTTTTGGTTAAATTAAAAAAATCATCCATAAATAATTATTTAAAAAGCCCAATTACGCATGCGTAAAAATGTTAATTCAAAGCGGCATTCATCAGTACGCATGTGCTTTATGTGGAACAACGTTTAATTTCATATTAGCAGCGCACCTCATACATGTTGCCTTTGGAAAACGACTTTCACTAAAATATTAAAATTTGCCCCCTAGTAGGGGTAGGGTTTATTGTCGGGTTGAAATAAGTTGTCCATTGGAAAGAGGGCGTCACCCCGAGTCCAACGATATGTCGCGTGCCAAAATCGGACCATGGGTTCGCGAGTAAATCACATTAGAGGTCAGCGTAGCCGAGCGGGTAGTGTCACTCGTTTAGATTCCTATTACCCCCGTACTAAAATTATTGATGAGAATTTAGCGTTCATTGAATTAAGTACGACCCATGTGACCATGAATAAACCCATTTATTATTATTATTATTTATTTACCAAAAATTGTGCCTACAATTTATGGACGGCAGATAGAGAAAGGGCAAGCCCCACATACACATCAGTGTCTCCATCTCCCCATTTACTTGGGACAAGTCATTTTACACTTTTCCAAATCGGTCATGTACACATTCCACTACGAGTTTGCCAAACAGCATTTTGTACATGGATACGGACTCGTTCATAAATCACGTTCGCCACTGTGTTCCCTATGTCGCGATAAGGCAACATAGCGACTGGTTCGACACCTCTTCCTACAGTGCTGACAATATGTTTCAGATGCCCATTAAAAACAAAAAGAAAATGGGCGTTTTAAAAGATGAATGCGGTGATTCCATCGTGACCGAGTTCGTTGGACTCGCGTCTAAAATTTATGAGTACCGCACACTAGACCATAAGGAATCCAAAAGAGCCAAAGGAATAAGTAAGGCAGTGGTATAATCGCTACGTGTTGACGACTGTCTAGCGGTTTAAAAACTGGGAAAGCTATGTCCAATAAACAGTGCAGGATACAATCTAGCAACCATAATTTGTATATTGTGGAACAAAGGAAACACACACTCGCCTCGATGGATAGCAAACGTGTATGGGTTGATGACCTACTCACCAGTTTGCCATGGGGCTATCACAATGAGGAGGGTGCGTATTTTGTTTTGTTTCTTTGTTTGGGGAAATAGCTTTTTGTAAATATAATATATAGTATTTTTTAATCTTGTAAATTGTAAATATTAGATTATATAAATATGGGAAACATCCTCAAAAATTAGCGACACTGCACCTCCTATATGTGAACATTTGAATTTAGAACCGCGAGATAAATCAACCCTATGGGTAAGCTTGCACCTTCAGACGCTCACTTTTAGAAGACGCAGTGTCGCTAACGCCTGGGGTTGTTACGGCGAGAAAGGCGTGTGAGTTTTTTTTATTGTTTTCTCGATAATGAGAATTGTAAATATAAGATATTTACATGAGAAACAACCTATGCCCCTTGCTCTTTAAAGCCCTGTGATATATTCTTTGGAATACACGGTTAGTCAGAGTTAGCTTTTGCTGCCCTTTGCTTTTCCTTTTTCTTTAGTTTCTCTTATTTCCCTCGCAGACACCAACAGGGACCCCTTATTTTATATTTCCCATTTTCTTTTAATGTACCTATTAAAATTCATGTAAGTTTGTTTCAGTTATGTATTCCTTGCAATGTAACGGCGCTCCACGCGGCAACCTGCCGAAGTTTTTGGATTCATCGGTTTCAAGAGGACTTACAAACCATTCCAGCAGAAGTCGTCGCTGTCGTCATCTATCATCTCCATGAGATATTAATTGATGTGTCGCATTTTCATTGTGTTGCAAATTTTGCTTCCTATGTTTCCTGCAGTGTTTAGACTAATGTTTTCTTCCCCCACCCCTTCGTCTTTCTGGCTCTCTCGTGTGCAACTCTGCTTGCCCCACTTCTTGTCTAGACGTTTGAGTGAACAGTCCGTCCTCTCTCAGAGGCCCGCCTCCTCTTAAAATGAGGTAATTTTCAAATCGACGCCATGTCTGAATTTTATGTGTAACGGCTGCAGGAATCTTCAAACGTCAATCATCATGCAAGTTAAGTAACTACCTACATTGATATTAAACCATTTTAGAGAGTTATAAACAACATTTTGAATGCTTTTAATGAAAGTTATAGGCAGTGTTGGGATTTCCACAAAATATAAATTGAGCGTGCTATAAAACGCACCCAGTATAAAATGCTCCTACTAACCGTAGCTACTATATTCACAGTCAATAAAAATCATAATCACTATAAATTGTGTTCGGTATAAATCTTGAAATCGAGCAATGTGTGTGTAAACAGCTTGTAGTCTAAAAATTGTTCATGTAATTGTCATTCTTGACAGTACTTTCAAAATTACACCTTTAAAAAATAACAATCACTGTTATTATTACTGAGGTGACTTTACTAAAATTAAATGCATGTGTATTAGTTAATATGGATGTCTCAACAACCAGCCATGGTAAGCCATGTGTCTACTATAAAGGATATACATATATTGTAAAAACAACCAATAAATATGGAACTGTTATTTGGCGATGTTCAAAACAACGATTTAAAAAGTGTCGAGGAATTATTAAAACAAAAGACTCCAACGTACTTACTTCAAACAAGCATCATTGTGAATCTCAAATTAATACACATTTAAATGGACAAAATACTCTAACCAAGGTAAAAAAGCAAGTCCAAGAAAAAATATTGCTGCTCAAGATAGTGCAGTGTTTGTTCAAAATCACTTATGTTGTCCTCAAAAAGTCATGTTAGGACAGTTGTCAACGTCTAAGAAACCCACAACACTATCAACGTCAACACAGACTATGGAAGAGGTGGTAATGCAAGAGGATCAAAAAGGACTATATAGTAATAGTTATGATGATGATGGTGATAATGTTCATAATGATGATGATGATGATGGTAATGCTTTGTTTTCACCTAAAAATCGTTTGTTTAATTTGTATACTGGAACAATCCCAGTAAGCTAATTCAACGGCTTAAGCACTTGCATGCTTTACAACAAGCTGGGCATACCGCTCATGATTTGGAAATCAAAGAAATTGAACAAGAGCTTCGTCGTGCTGAAATTATTGTGAATTTGGTCTACGTAACCGCTTAAACTATGTCTTAACAACACACATACTATTTTCTACCACTTTGCTACCGCTTTTCTACCACTTTTCTACCACGATTTCTACCACTTTGCTACCACTTTTGCTGTCACTTTAAACTGTACATATTAAATATAAAAGCCAGCGCTAAATGATTCTATTACCAGAACAGTTATGACCTTTGTAGTTAGCAAAGCTTACTAACAGGTTAGATGCTACTATGGAACTTACTACAACTATGAAAGGTAAACAACGGGTACTCTATAAAGGCTACCCTTATAACTATAATCGTCAAAATGTAAGAGGAATAATATTTTGGCGATGCTCAAAAGAGAGGTCAGAATGATGTCGAGCCAATCTAAAAAGTAGAAATGGTGAGGTTTTAAGTGTGAGGGATCATCAATGTGGTGTGCCAAATGAAACACTGTTAGTGTCGACAAACAATCATGATAATGCTAAAAAGCTAGTACAAGTAAAAGATGTTGCTACTCAAAATAGTGCATTGTTTATTGAGCAACTTTTAACCCCTGTTGTAAAATTTATGTTTAATCCATCATCCACTTCTCAAGAGTCATCAACATCACAGACTATGCAAAAGGTAGTGTTGTTGTTTTAAGGGGCTGAACTACGAGGTTATCTGCCCTTGATATGCAAGAGGTAGTATTGCAAGAGGATCAAAAAGGACTAGACAGTCATAGAGAGTTGTATTTTGTATGTAACTATTGTAAAAGTATTAACATTAAATAAATAAAAAATATTGTATGGGTATTGTCTGTTTTTCTTCATAACTATCCCCACATCCCACTATTAATGCAATTGTTAAACATCAACAGTCTCTAGCTATGTTCAGAAACAGAGCGTCCATAAACAATACATCCTATCTATGGTTAATGTATCGAGTATCATAATAATAATAATATAGTATCGCCAAGCCATGATAAAGCAATAGTTATGTCAGGTAACCGGTTCAAACACTTGCTTCCTAGTACAGGAAATTTGAACTTAAGTCAAACGCCTTAACCACTCGGCCAACGTAACAGTTAATAATTTAATTCGTTCTGTGCACGCGAGTGTTTACAAAACATTCCAGTGTGCACAGACTCAAGACTTGCTCGTTTTTGAATGTAGATTTTTTGTTTTTCCATAACATTGCAGTTATCAGTCTTGTGAACTGGGTGTTTAATATAGTGCTAAAGGCATTTTAAAATAATTTTAGAAAACCTCTCAGGTATCGTGTCATGGGATTTTAGTAATGAGTCATTGTTCGTTGACTAGCATTTACCGTTATACAGCCTTATTTTGGTAAGCTCTACATGTTGTTGTTGTTGTTGTTGTTTGAGTCTTCAGTCTTTTGACTGGTTTAATGCAGATCTCCATGCCTCCCTTTCCTGAGCTAATCGTTTCATCTCGATACAGCTCTCACATCCTACATCCAAGTCTAGTAGGGAATATAAGCCGAAGCTGGCGCAGGGGCTAATGCGCAAGATGGCCGCTGCGCGCAACCAGCCCTATGTTATTCTTATGGAGGGGACAGTAATTTCTGGCGCATGGGCTAATGCGCAAGATGGCCGCCATGCCCTGAGACTGTGTATGACGACACAGGGAGAGGTCGGCCATGTAGTTGCTAAATGGAATATTTATTATTATTATTATTATTATTATTATTATTATTATTATTGATTGATCATGTACAATCAAGACCAGCCTTATTTTGTCCACCTCTTGCCGTAGTGGCTAGCATTCCTGGATGTTACTGCGAAGGCCCGGGTTCGATTCCTGGCTCTGCCAAGAAATTCAATTTCTGGTCTCGGGAGTGGAACGGGTACACTTAGCCTTGTGAGGCAAAACTGACAGGAGCTGGGTTTTGATTCATACCTCAGCCATTCTGAATAACCCAACTTCACCTAACCCAACCTAACCCAACCTAACCTAACATAACCTAACCTAACCTAACTTACCTAACATAACCTAACCTAACTTCACCTAACCTAACCTAACCTAACTTCACCTAACCTAACTTCACCTAACATAACTTCACCTAACCTAACCTAACCTAACCTAACCCAACTTAACCTAACATAACCTAACTTAAAAATGAGAGAAAAAAAAGTGAGAGCAAAAAGTGTGAGCAAAAAACTGAGAGCAAATGTGAGAGCACAAATAATAAACTTAGTTATAACCTAACCTAACCTAACCTAACCTAACCCACAGAAACCTCATTTAAAGATTTTAGATTTTAACATTTTACATTTTAACATTTTAGATTTTGATTATCTCATTTTACATTTTTAGATTTTACATTTTACATTTTTTTTGTGTATTAGATTTTAGTTCTTTTAGATTCTACATCTTAAATTTAAGATTTCTTGATTTTAGATTTTACATTTTACATTTTCCGAAAAGAGTAAACAACAAGGTCACATACCTAACCTAACCTAACCTAACCTAACTTCACCTAACCTAACTTTGCCTAACCTAACCTACCTTAACCTAACCAAACCTAACCTAACTTAACCTAACCTAACTTAAAAGTGAGAGAAAAGTGAGAGCAAAAAGTGTGAGCTTATAAGTAAGAGCAAATGTGAGATCACAAATGATAAACTTAGTTATAACCTAACCTAATCCACAGAAACCTCATTTAAAGATTTAAGAGTTTACATTTTTACATTTTACATTTTAACATTTTAGATTTTTTATTTTTTCATTTTACATTTTTTATATTTTACATTTTAGATTTTTTTGTATTTTAGATTTTAGTATTTTTTAAATTCTACATTTTAAATTTAAGATTTTTTGATTTTAGATTTTACATTTTACATTTTCCGAAAAGAGTAAACAACAAGGTTACATACCTAACCTCACCAAACCTAACTTAAGCTAATCCAAATGCTAATGCACATACACAAAGTATATAAGGGCACATGCAACTATCCCTATGCTAGTCTTATAGGCTACTGTACAATATGATCACCACCCCAACCGGGTATTTTTTTCATTTTGTTGTTTACACATTTGTCAATTTTCCAATTTCCCATTTTCAGTTTTTTTAATGTCAGTTTTAAGTTTTTCAATTTCTTAATATGGAAACATGGATTTTGCATTTTGTTGTTTACACATTTGTCAATTTTTCACATTCCCATTTTCAGTTTTTTTTATGTCAGTTTTAAGTTTTCAATTTCATAATATTGAAACATGGATTTTGCATTTTCTTGTTTACACATGTATCAATTTCACAATTTCCCATTTATAGTTTTTAAAATGTCATTTTAAAGTTGTTCAATTTCATGATGTAGAAACATGGATTTCCCAATTTGTTGTTTACACATTTGTCAATTTACCAAATTCCCATTTACAGTTTTTAAAATTTCAGTTTAATGTTTTTTCTATTTTGTCAATATGGAAACATGGATTTTCCAATTTGTGTTTTACATGTTCATTTTGCATTAGGAGTGGAGAGAGGTGGATAGTAATTAAAACATGTACAAGCAGTGTCCATACAATATTTTTTTATTTTAAAAACATGTACACTATTTACACATAATACATTTTATATATATTCTTTTTTGTTGTAAATTGTACAGTTGTTTTTATTTTGTTTTCTATTTTATTTATTTTTTCATTATGAATACCATTTTCTTTTTGTGTTTTTCTATTTTGTAGTGCTATTGTTTTATTTCCTAAATTGTTTTGTTATATGTATTTGCTAGTTGCAGGCAGAGGATTTGATATTCAAAATTTAACACTTTAAGCATGGTCAATGATTGAGTAATGACCATAGGCATGTGTACCTATACCATTAGCATCAATTACTCTTTTATCATCACCAGGACACAAAGTAATTTTGTTTAGTCTTATAGATGATATGTCATGTTGTTTAGAAGCGATAATGTTCATTGGTATTCTTTTTACATTGTTTTCATGACACAATCCTTATAATCTTGAAAGCTTATACAATTTTTGACAACACCTCTGTTAATACCTTTAATCTTTTTGATTTCTTTACCATTTATGTCTAAAGCGTACATTTTAGCTCTAAGTCCAACAAATGCTTTTATAATTTGTCCACAAGCCTCGTCTTTAAATTTCCCCAACGTTTTCATGTTTCCAATATATATTGCAAGTCTTCATAACTTAACATAACGAAAATGGTTGTTTTGGTAGATTATGTAACAAAATGGGTCTTAGTCACATTGTGGTCGTTACGTTTCATATCCGGAAGTCATTTGTATCGCATGGTAACGTTATTGGGCCATATAACGTTATTCTGATATTGGTTATCGTAGAAACGAAATAGTATTGTCCGACAGAAATAACGTTATTTGAATAAGTCTCTCGAAAAATATCCCCTAATACCGTTATTCGGACTAATAACGTTCTTCGGATATCGGTTATCGTAGAAACGAAATACTAGTGCCCACCTGAAATAACGTTATCGGAATACATATCTCGAAAAAAATCTCCTAATATCGTTATTTGGACTGATAACGTTATTCGAATATCAGTTAACCAAGGAACGAAATGGTCGTGCCCGCCAGAAATAATGTTATCGGAATACATATCTCGAAAAATATTCCCCCAATACCGTTATTAGGATTAATAACGTTATTCGGATATTGGTTATCTCAGGATCGAAATGGTAGTGCTCACCAGAAATAACGTTATTTGAATAGATCTCTCCAAAGATATCCCCCAAATACCGTTATTTGGACTAATAACGTTATTCGGATATCAGTTATCGCAGGAACGAAATGGTAGTGCTCACTAGAAATAACGTTATTTGAATACATCTCTCGAACATTATTCCCCCAATACCGTTATTCGGACTATTAACGTTAATCGGATATCGGTTATCGCAGGAACGAAATCGTAGTTCTCACTAGAAATAACGTTATTTGAATATATCTATCGAAAAATATTCCCTCAATACCGTTATTCGGACTAATAACGTTATTCGCATATCGTTTATATATTACAAACGGCATCATCGATTGAGAATGGCACCATTTTGATACATTTTGCGTTGGAGAACTCCATAGAGTAGAAAGAGTGGAAGTGTCACTTTGCGACCTACGTCGTGTTAGGTTCTGAGTTTAGCCGCGAGTTTAATAAATACTCGGAAGTGCTTACCGTGATAGGGTATTGTATTTTTAGCCTACTTTTCACATTTTGCAAAAATGAGGAAAAAGTAGACTTATGAGATCGATCTGGGCAAATGTCTGTCTGTGCATGTCCCCCTCTCCCCCCCCCCCCCTTATCAACTCCTAAACGGCTGAAGCAATCAAAACCAAATTTGGTATGAGTAAAGATCTATATCTGAATATCTCAAGGCCATGAAAATGAAGTCAGTGCTACCAAGTGCTGAAAAACCGCAATTGAAATTTTTAGCTCCATGTTGGATATCTTGGAAGGAATGCAAGGGAGCTATTCCAAAATTGGCACATAATTATATAGTAAATAATATTTCAGTTCAATTTCCAGGAGGCCATACATGACAGTGTTGGCAAAATGATTCTAAGCATGCTGATAGGTCAAAATTTTTAAATTAATAGAACTTCTACACTATCAATTGGATTTCAACCAAATTTCGTATGTAGTCTACTATGTGTACATAACCAGATATCACTATGCGTATTCTTAAGAGCAACCAGCTGCTGACAACTGTTGATAATTGCTGTCTCTACTTTTTTAGCCTACTTTTCACATTTTGCAAAAATGAGGAAAAAGTAGACTTATGAGATCGATCCGGGAAAATGTGTGTCTGTCTGTCTGTCCTTCTGTCTGTCTGGCTGGCTGGCTGTGTGTGTGTCCCCCCTATCAACTCCTAAACGGCTGCAGCAATCAAAACCAAATTTAGTATGAGTAAAGATGTGCACCGGAATATCTCACGTCCATATTTGAAAATGATGTCAGGGCTACCAACTGCTGAAAAAACGCACTAGAAATTTGAGCTCCATGTTGGATATCTTGCAAGGTATGCATGGGAGCTATTCCAAAATTGGCACGCATGTAGATAAGACTATTTCAGTTTAATTTCCAGGAGGCCAACCATGACAGTGTTGCCAAACTAATTTTAAGCCTTCTGATAGGTCCAATGTTTAAATATATATAACTTCTACACTATCAATTGGATTTCAACCAAATTTTGTACGTAATATCTGTACATAAACAGATATGACTGAGCATATTCTTAAGGCCACCAGGGCTGCCAACTGTTAATAATTTCTCTCTCTATTTTTTTCATCCAAATACCTATATATCAGAAAGTATGCAAGCCAACAGCTTTAAACTACGCACACGTATATTCTGACATTTTAGATTAATTTGGAGTAACTTATATACGTCAGTTTTACCAACATGATTATAAGCCTGCTGATAGTACCAATTTTTAAATACATGTAACTTCTATACTGTGCCCGTTTAGACCGGAGTCCGCACGACCACATATGCATTTTACCAAGAATCAGTCAGCACGAGAGTCAAAATATCCCGGAGCGCCAGATGGGTTAAAGCAAATCGCAAAAACGACATCAAATAAAAAAATGCTTTACTGGTTTTTGGCTCAATGCAACAATAAGGATAGAAGGAGATTCAACTGGGCATAACACATCATGTAAAATTATCTCATTTTATTTTGAATTTAAAATTGACTGCAAAAATGCTCAAATCAGCATCATTCACGTGTGGCGACCCACACTCCTATTTACACAATATACAGAAATTTTCCAAACACATTTGACAATTATCTTTGGAAACACAAGTCTGATTATTAGTCCTGTAGACTGTGTTCCAAAATTATATTCATTTATTTGTGATTAAATCCAGTTCAAATTTAATTGTCTTTACTGGAAATATCGTAGTTCACTGTTTGAATTTTTACATAATATTAACACTCGTAGAATAAATGTTCATAGAATTTTTAACTTTCACTTATTTTTCCAGTTTCAAAAAATATTGTCAAAAAATATTATTATTTCTGAATCAACACAAATTATTTACACATATTAATAACATCTGAAAAGTATTTGACCTTGAGCATAGCATCGAAGAACTGTGCGAAGCACAACAAAAATTTAATTGTTCTTCTGACATTAAACATTCGAGAAGTGACTCGATTATGAACTTCAAGTTCCTAACAAAATATATGATTTCTGAATCATCAACTTGATCAATAAATTGTTGAACCATTCAACTATTCAATTTTCCACTTGGAAACATTATTATGAAAAATATTTATATTTGCGGCCATTTTAGTAACTTTCACAACTTGCAATTCTTCGACAGAATGCGGAAATAAAAATTGTAGCTTCATAATAAATTCATTTAGTTCATGGCACTAGGATTGAAAATATCCTTCAAATTATTCGTGGTTAAAGAATTATTTTTAATTGGCAGTGGCCCATTCTATTATTTTCATAAGAACACAATATTACAACAACAACGGCAAAGGTCTTCCTCTGAAGAAGAATAAACTACTATCATGACAAATCCGGGTTCTAGCAAAATCAAAGTCTAAATGGAATCCGTAAACAAGGTTGAAATAAGAACTGATGGTTTCTAAGAAATAACCTTCGGGTCATTCATACGACGAAATGTGTAGTTCCAATACTCCTATAAACCTGAGCCATCGAACCTGCTATTTGATTGATGCTCGAAAAAATCTCCTCATTCCTGCGACTTAAACATGCGCACCTGGGAATGGCATTTCAATGGTTATTTATTTATTTATTTAAACCAAGTCTACTTGTTAATTGTCACTTTAACTCAGAGAGTCATATCGTGACCTACAGACAATAAACACATAGATAACATAAATTTACAGGAAAAATCTACAGACAGCAATATGTACAGATAGGCTCTCCTAGGCTTTAACAAGATTTATAGCTTAGGAAGCCATCTCCTGTACTTGAATGCTTAATTTACATGCATCTTTGTTCTGAATCTCATCCGACGCTTTCTTATTCCACATTGCCCTGATGGTATTAAAATATTTTGCTAATTGACCTGCTTTCCCCCATTCCCTTTTTAGTAATTTAATTAAAGTGTGATACTCATTTTCATTTTCTATTCTGTTTATATCTGCTTTGTCTACAAACCTTGCTCTTATCATTTTAATTTCCTTGCATTCCCTGATCAGGTGCGCCGCACCCATAACCTTCCCACAAAACAGGCAAATGTCCTCTTTTCCTACTTCTCTCAACGCTTTGTTCTTATACACCCCCATTAACCACCAAATTATCCCTCTCATTTCTCTTTTCATTAGGCATTGAGGCTTTATGCTCATAAAGTTCCTTATTTCGCAGAACTCCGTTAAGGTTCTCCTACTGGTGCACTCTTCCCTTAGCACCTGCAACTCTACGTCATTAACCCTTCTGCACACTTTTTTACACACCCTACCTTCCTCTCTTTGTAAGTCCCTATCCCATAGATAGCCCATTCCTAATCTTTCCAGTACACTTCTTACCCCGTCCACCCAGTAGCCCTCTTGCTGATGCTTCATTTGGTGCAGGTAGGCTACCTTAAGCATTTCCCCCCCTCCACCTTCTTTTAAACGAATCCAAGACTTTATGACCCTTTTTATGATATGTTGTCTAATGCTTACATCCTCACACAACATTCTCGCTCCACAATTCGCCGTGCAACTAGGTAGCCCCAAAATTATCTTGGCAAACCTACTTACAATACTGTCCAGGGTTTTCGTTCCTTCCTCTAAACCCCATACTTCCACTCCATAGAGTGCTCTTGAAACGATGAGTGCGTTGAACACATTCTTATACACTTTGTAGTCAAGATTCGGTAACCTACGCTCTAACACTTTAACATTCGCCAATGCCGCTAGCCCTTTCGATTTTGCCCTTTTAATTTGTTCGGTCCATTTACCATTACTCGCCATTATCATCCCTAGATACTCAAGTTTTTTCACCGTCTCTAACTGAGACCCATACATGACCCACTTTTCATTCTTAGCCAGTTTAACTCCCTTTTTGCAGACCATAACTTTGGTCTTACTCGGGTTAATTTTTAAGTTCCAGTCCTCACAGTATCTCACAATCTCGTCAATACTATATTGCATATTATAGGGTGTTAGAGCAAGCAGAAGGATGTCATCAGCGAAAGCTAGGCCCGGGATATCATAATTGTCCAAGCAAGGGTTGGACCGTTGCTCAAAGTCCTTTGACTCGAAAATATCGTTGATAAATAGCAAAAAAAGCACTGGGGATAATTTGCATCCCTGTTTTAGACCTATATTAGACGTTATCTCTCCTACAATTACATCATCTTTAGTTTTAATTGCACATTTCACTTCGGAATACACATTCTCAATTGCTCGTATCATTTTATGTGACACCCCGATTTTTCCCAGTTTAGCCATGACAGCTCCCCTGCTCACTGAATCAAACGCCTTCTCCAAATCAATAGCTGTGATATACAGCTTACCTCTTTTCCTTCTTATGTACTTGTCCATCACCGTTTTAACCACCATTATATTGTCACTGGTCCTCATTCCTTTTCTGAACCCTGTCTGGAGTCTCGAGAACACCGAACAGCCCTCTGCCCATGCTATTAAACGCTTGGATAAGACCCCGGTGTACATTTTGCTCAAATTATCAAGCAAAGTTATGCCTCTATAGTTGCCTGGGTCTAGTTTGTCCCCACGCCTCTTATATATTGGACAAATTATCCCCTCCTGCCACGCCCTTGGAAATCTACCTCCGTCAAAGATTTTGTTAAAGATTTTTACCAAGCTGTCCATCATGAACCTATTGCTACTCAACTCTTGCCAAAATTCATTTGTTATCCCCGAAATAGCACCTGACTTCCCTCCTTTACTTTTTGTCATTACTTCCTTAATTTCCTCTATCGATATGACTTGGTCCAGCATAGGCAGAGTGACCCCCAGCCCCCTTGGGACGCCAAACTCATCCCTCTTCCTCCAATTATCTTCAGCATTTAACAGATTCTCATAATATGCAATCCATATTTCATCACTTATAGAGCTCCCCCCACCACTTCTGCTCCCCCTACAGTAAGACTTTATCCTGCTCCACACTTTGCTACAGTCGTTAGCTTTAGAATCCTTATTTAGTGCTGTTGCTTCCTTACCCTGCCATTCATCTTTCATTTTACTGAGCAGTTCCCTATATTCTTTCCTTAGACGACAAAATTCTACTCTCATCGTATCATCCCCTCCTCTCTTGTATAACTTCAGTGCCCTAATAACTTCGGTTTTCTTCCTTCTACAAGATTCATCGTACCATCCTTTAATTCTCCCTAATTTTCCCCTAGCCTTCACGCGCATTTTCTGCCCTGCCATCATAATTGCATTCTCAATCATACGTATTACCCCTTCAATTTCATCATTACTGATCATTAAACTTATTCCTACCTTTATCAGCTCAAAATTTTCTCCCTGGAAGTAGATCTGGAACTCTCTGCAGTTTTCCTCCCTCCATCTGAATCTATTCACTTTTCTCTCTATAGCTTTAACTTGTGGGTTCCCTTTTGATTTTGTCACCGCTCCCTGCATGTTGACGACAATTGGTAGGTGGTGTGATTCCCCCCATTCTTCAACAGTGAACCTCTTAATTAGGGCGAGTGCTCCTCTGGAACATATTGCTAAATCTATTACACTTCCTCCAATCTCTGTTATATACGTCAGGTTACCTTCTTCATCCCCCACACAGGCACCATTTAATATATATAACTCTTCTGCACCACATAGTTCCAAAATCTTTTCTCCGTTCTTGTTACATTCCTTGTCTTTGCTGTGCCTATCACCACATACGGCCTCGGCAACCCCCTTGCTGTAAAGGGGCTTTCTGTCTGCAACCCTCGCATTGAAGTCCCCTAACAGCACAATCTCTGCCTCTTCATATATATTTTGAATTCTGTTTATTTCAATAGCTAACTCATCGAAAAAGCTTTCTCTTGCATACGGGGAATTCTCCGGAGGGTTGTAGACAAAGCCGAAACATACCGTTCCTTTCCCCCTCCCCCTAATATCTGCTTTTACCCACACTGCTTCTTCCAGTTCTGAACTAATAAATTCTGATAATTCCCTCACCTCTTCTTTAATTAAAACAACAATACCCCCTGGGAACCTACCGGTGCGAGCTTTCCTAATCTTAGGTTTTGTATATATATTGAAGCCATCTAATTTAACCTCGCAACCTACAGGGAGCCAACTCTCAACAAATCCTACAATCTGCATATCTTCTATTAGGGTCAAAACTACATCGTTGTCTCTCTTATTTAAAAAACCCTCTATATTTACGCTAGCAATATTCCAGTTTAGTTATTTTTTACCCCTTCCCTCCTCGCTGGCGGTAGCTTTACTTCTAGTAACTCTAGCTTTCTCTAACTCTAGTATACTACCACCTGGAGAAGAAATGACCTCCTTCTCCACATTAAACTGCTCTGCCAAGGTTTTCTTGCCCCAAAGTTCTTTTAGACTAGTAACTCGTTGTTTGCCAGTCTCACCTTTCTGCAAACCACGCACTTGTCCGGTGATCCTGGCGCTGACGTTAGTCGTTCCTGCTCGCGCCACTTCCGTGTTGGACTTGGAGGTCGCTGCTCTCTGTTGACTCATCACCGCACTTTCCTCTGACCCGACAACTGCTTCCACCAGGTTGCTAGGTCTAACTGTCTCCTGTTGTTGTTGCTTCTCCATATCCTGGAGTTGCGCCACTGTCCAAATCCGATCCCAGTTGTTGCCGCTAACCGCCAGTCTATTACCTTTTACATAAGCCTTGAGACCAGAGCTCCTTGCCTTCCTTAAATGAAACTCCAAGGTCCGTTGCTCGCTTGCCTCTTCTTTACTCATTTCTCTCCTTATCCATATCCTCTCCCCTTTCAAGTTCCTTGTGTTCGCCAGAATTCTGTGAGCCATCAGCGAAGAAACTAATGACACTTTCACGGGCCTCGTGCCCCTTCCTCGCCCTATCCTGGTCACATTGTCAATCTCTGAGACTCCAATGTTTATCCGCATGCCTTCACTAATCACTCGGAGCACCTTGGATGTTAGATCCTCGGTGCTTTCCTTGGCATCTTCCTTTATTCCGTAAATGAAGACGTTTTTCTTTCTCTCATCCAGCTTGGTCTTCCTTAATTCATTTACCTCCACCTCTAATATCTTCACCTTTTCTCTCAGGTCTTTT
Source organism: Meconema thalassinum (assembly GCA_946902985.2). Classification (NCBI taxonomy): domain Eukaryota; kingdom Metazoa; phylum Arthropoda; class Insecta; order Orthoptera; family Tettigoniidae; genus Meconema; species Meconema thalassinum. Next base: position 971,965,604 of record OX336389.2, read on the forward strand.
ATCTCTCTACTATTCTCGGCCAGCCTTTCTGTCACTATTCCCATCTCTTCTCTTATACATGTCTTCATCTCCTTGAATTCCTTACATTGCTCACGAAGAATGTCCCGGACCTGGTCATTTTGTGACACTTCCTTTACAATTTCCCTTATTTTTTCCATTTCTTGCCATCCCAGCTGACCAGGCCCTGGGTTTGACTCCACTCCTCCAATTAATAGTAGCGTCGCCACAACCAGCGCTACCATCCCCATCGCCAAAACCCCCATCTGTTCAGTGACGTTGCCCACTATCACCTTCCCGACACCGAAATCGCACTTCACTCTAGCCTGCCAGCGGCCGATGACCGCCCGGTACTGCTGAATAGCGATTCCCATTCTTCCTTACACTTCACTGCACGTCTGTTCACCTTGCTTGCTTGGTTGAAACTGCTGAGAATGGCATTTCAACTACTCCACACACATAAATTTTCTTCCCACAATTTATACAATAAATCAAGCCTCTGCTTGTTATCAACACTGGAAGATTAATAAACTTACAAGTTTATTTTATTTTACCATTCAGTTCAACCCGTGAATTTACCATACTTATGAAAATCTTTATTTCACTTTCGAGTGTATTTACGTCATGATTTTATATAAATACAAAATTATCCTATTTGATACAAATATCATTTGCTTCCCGTTTCATGCCTCTCCGTGTTATCTGAAAAATATACTTTGCTCATTGCAAATATCAACTGTTCAACCAGAACTGAAATGTTGGTTGAATGCGGGCTTGCGCTAACCACTCTCCTTCGGAAAATCTCCTGTTCCAAACTAGAAATGATTAAACTACTTCATAGGCTCTCTCTTAATACATATGATTATTAGAAAATATAATATCCAAGAATTATTTAGAAAAGTTATAAAAATTATTATTATTATTATTATTATTAGTGGATTATTATTATTATTATTATTAGTTATATTATTTTAAATATATTTAATTATTATTCCATTATGTGAGAATCCACATGTTCGAACCTTCGAATATGGAAAAAAATATCCATTCCTCAACAAAAATAATTATTAACTTTTACAGTTACATCGGCTGATTACCGTGATTTCCCAAAAATATGAAATATTCAAATAAATGCTCGATATGCTCGGTCATCGATCCTAAACTGTTCTGAGTGCTGAAAATACTCAGAATAACTCTAATATGTCTTGCGTAAATCATTGCAAGATTTAAATACGAAGAAAAATAAATGTGTTGGTCATCTGCCGAAAAATAGTTTGTTCCAATTAGCTAGGCATAATATAAAGTCAAAATGTAGCTTACATTTCTTGATGGTCTTGAAGCGTAGCGAACCTGGTTTGTACCAGATTTATCCATAGACATGCCCTATCGGACAAGCACGTATAATCCCTGTATCGGCCGCCATTATATACCCACAATCCGTCTAACAAGACATAGTGGTAATATCTCTTGACGTTTGAAGTAACTGCTGATCCATTTTAATATTGGCTTCTGTTAAAGCCATAACAGTTTGCTTAAATGGGGTCAGATCTAAGTGATCTATTCTCAGATATGTCAGTTGTAACATAACTCACGGTAATCTTTTCAGTACAAGAAAACACTGACAGTCTAACCAATCAACGGCTGTTCTGAAGATCGTTCCCTGGGCATGGCTTCACACCATCTACCATGCGCGAAGCAACATGTAGTTTCCCTGCGTTGGCTAATGAACACCACCGTGATAGACTGGTCTTCAATTTACTGATAGATCGAAGTGGTTATTAAGTTACAAATATGAAAACTGACTAAAATGGACTTAAATATCCAAGTATTAGGTTATTACTGGACTGTGACAAAGTACTAATTCTAGACAAAGTCTAGCATATGTCCATGTGAAAATAAAAATATTTCACCAGTGTCTGTAGAAAAATATCAATCACCTCAGTGATTCTCCTCGCCGGAAACTTACTAAGTTCCACTCGTAGCGCAGCACTTTTGTGACTATCACAACTTTGAAAATAACTTCTGCGTAGATCCGGCAATCATGTGCCTTGGCTCAGCGTAGTACCACCTTGCTAGGCAAGTGCTTGTGTCGAAGTGAGCTACTGATGCCTGTGCCGGCCGGCTTTTATTCAAAACTGTCAGGGTCACGCGTCATCACGCTGAAATCTAGAAATCCTCATATCTCTGGTATCCCTAGTCCGATTTACTTGATACTACTTGCATTCTCTTTCATTTGGCCGTGCCAGTAATCTGATCCAAGTCTCAAGTCTCTACTCCATGGCTAACTATTTAATCAATAAATAGCCTCGACCTCTGCTATTACTCGCTACGTCACTTGACATGCTCTTAGCGGTATATTCTTTCCAATTGCTTCGAGAAGCAATGTAGCGCGATATTCAAATATCTCAACTTTCAACAGCGGCTGTAGCCTTTCCCTTGATATCTAGGTGTCTGAATCTTGGAATACCCATTCCTAGAGTTGGGCACATCTATTTCTCTCTCTATCTTATTTTATGTGCCCGTTTAGACCGGAGTCCGCACGACCACATATGCATTTTACCAATAATCAGTCAGCACGAGAGTCAAAATATCCCGGGGCGCCAGATGGGTTAAAGCTAATCGCAAAAACGACATCAAATGAAAAAAAATGCTTTACTGATTTTTGGCTTAATGCAACAATAAGGATAGAAGGAGATTCAACTGGGCATAACACATCATGTAAAATTATCTCATTTTATTTTGAATTTAAAATTGACTGCAAAAATGCTCAAAGTAGCATCCCTCACGTGTGGCGACCCACACTCCTATTTACACAATGTACAGAATTTTTCCAAACACATTTGACAATTATCTTTGGAAACACAAGTCTGATTATTAGTCCTGTAGACTGTGTTCCAAAATTATATTGATTTATTTGTGATTAAATCCAGTTCAAATTTCATTGTCTTTACTGGAAATATCGTAGTTCACTGTTTGAAATTTTTACATAATATTAACACTCGTAGAATAAATGTTCATAGAATTTTTAACTTTCACTAATTTTTCCAGTTTCAAAAAATATATTGTCAAAAAATATTATTATCTTTGAATCAACACACATTATTTACACATATTAATAACATCTGAAAAGTATTTGACCTTGAGCATAGCATCGAAGAACTGTGCGAAGCACAACAAAAATTAATTGTTCTTCTTACATTAAACATTCGAGAAGTGACTCGATTATGAACTTCAAGTTCCTAACAAAATATATGATTTCTGAATCATCAACTTGATCAATAAATTGTTGAACCATTCAACTATTCAATTTTCCACTTGGAAACATTACTATGAAAAATATTTATATTTGCGGCCATTTTAGTAACTTTCACAACTTGCAATTCTTCGACAGAATGCGGAAATAAGAATTGTAGCTTCATAATAAATTCATTTAGTTCATGGCACTAGGATTGAAAATATCCTTCAAATTATTCGTGGTTAAAGAATTATTTTTAATTGGCAGTGGCCCATTCTATTATTTTCATAAGAACACAATATTACAACAACAACGGCAAAGGTCTTCCTCTGAAGAAGAATAAACTACTATCATGACAAATCCGGGTTCTAGCAAAATCAAAGTCTAAATGGAATCCGTAAACAAGGTTGAAATAAGAACTGATGGTTTCTAAGAAATAACCTTCGGGTCATTCATACGACGAAATGTGTAGTTCCAATACTCCTATAAACCTGAGCCATCGAACCTGCTATTTGATTGATGCTCGAAAAAAACTCCTCATTCCTGCGACTTAAACATGCGCACCTGGGAATGGCATTTCAACTACTCCACACATAAATTTTCTTCCCAAAATTTATACAATAAATCAAGCCTCTGCTTGTTATCAACACTGGAAGATTAATAAACTCACAAGTTTATTTTATTTTACCATTCAGTTCAACCCGTGAATTTACCATACTTATGAAAATCTTTATTTCACTTTCGAGTGTATTTACGTCATGATTTTATATAAATACAAAAATATCCTATTTGATACAAATATCATTTGCTTCCCGTTTCATGCCTCTCCGTGTTATCTGAAAAATATACTTTGCTCATTGCAAATATTAACTGTTCAACCAGAACTGAAATGTTGGTTGAATGCGGGCTTGCGCTAACCACTCTCCTTCGGAAAATCTCCTGTTCCAAACTAGAAATGATTAAACTACTTCATAGGCTCTCTCTCAATACATATGATTATTAGAAAATATAATATCCAAGAATTATTTAGAAAAGTTATAAAAATTATTATTATTATTATTAGTGGATTATTATTATTATTATTAGTTATATTATTTTAAATATATTTAATTATTATTCCATCATGTGAGAATCCACATGTTCGAACCTTCGAATATGGAAAAGAATATCCATTCCTCAACAAAAATAATTATTAACTTTTACAGTTACATCGGCTGATTACCGTGATTTCCCAAAGATATGAAATATTCAAATAAATGCTCGATATGCTCGGCCATCGATCCTAAACTGTTCTGAGTGCTGAAAATACTCAGAATAACTCTAATATGTCTTGCGTAAATCATTGCAAGATTTAAATACAAAGAAAAATAAATGTGTTGGTCATCTGCCGAAAAATAGTTTGTTCCAATTAGCTAGGCATAATATAAAGTCAAAATGTAGCTTACATTTCTTGATGGTCTTGAAGCGTAGCGAACCTGGTTTGTACCAGATTTATCCATAGACATGCCCTATCGGACAAGCACGTATAATCCTTGTATCGGCCGCCATTATATACCCACAATCCGTCTAACAAGACATAGTGGTAATATCTCTTGACGTTTGAAGTAACTGCTGATCCATTTTAATATTGGCTTCTGTTAAAGCCATAACAGTTTGCTTAAATGGGGTCAGATCTAAGTGATCTATTCTCAGATATGTCAGTTGTAACATAACTCACGGTAATCTTTTCAGTACAAGAAAACACTGACAGTCTAACCAATCAACGGCTGTTCTGAAGATCGTTCCCTGGGCATGGCTTCACACGATCTACCATGCGTGAAGCAACATGTAGTTTCCCTGCGTTGGCTAATGAACACCATCGTGATAGACTGGTCTTCAATGTACTGATAGATCGAAGTGGTTATTAAGTTACAAATATGAAAACTGACTAAAATGGACTTAAATATCCAAGTATTAGGTTATTACTGGACTGTGACAAAGTACTAATTCTAGACAAAGTCTAGCATATGTCCATGTGAAAATAAAAATATTTCACCAGTGTCTGTAGAAAAATATCAATCACCTTCAGTGATTCTCCTCGCCGGAAACTTACTAAGTTCCACTCGTAGCGCAGCACTTTTGTGACTATCACAACTTTGAAAATAACTTCTGCGTAGATCCGGCAACCATGTGCCTTGGCTCAGCGTAGTACCACCTTGCTAGGCAAGTGCTTGTGTCGAAGTGAGCTACTGATGCCTGTGCCGGCCGGCTTTTATTCAAAACTGTCAGGGTCACGCGTCATCACGCTGAAATCTAGAAATCCTCATATATCTGGTATCCCTGGTCCGATTTACTTGATACTAATTGCATTCTCTTTCATTTGGCCGTGCCAGTAATCTGATCCAAGTCTGAAGTCTCTACTCCATGGCTAACTATTTAATCAATAAATAGCCTCGACCTCTGCTATTACTCGCTACGTCACTTGACATGCTCTTAGCGGTATATTCTTTCCAATTGCTTCGAGAAGCAATGTAGCGCGATATTCAAATATCTCAACTTTCAACAGCGGCTGTAGCCTTTCCCTTGATATCTAGGTGTCTGAATCTTGGAATACCCATTCCTAGAGTTGGGCACAATACTATCAGTTGGATTTCAACCAAATTTCGTATGTGATATGTGTACCATAACAGATATGACTATAAGTATTGTTAAGAGCAATCAGGGCTGCCAACTGTTAATAAATGCTGTCTATATTCTTTTTACCCTAATATCAATATATCAGAAAGTATGCAAGCCAACAGCTCTATACTTTGCACACGTATAGCACCTGACATTCTAGATTAATTTGGAGTAATTAATACAAGTCAGTGCTGCCAACATGATTCTATGCCTGCTGATATGTCCAATTTTAAAATACATGTAACTTCTATACTAACAAATGTATTTCATCCAAATTTGGCACAACAAGATATCATAATATTTCAGATTATTTCTGACCAGCACACGCATGACATTGTTGGCAGCATGCTTTTACGCGTGCTGATAGATCCAATGTCTAACTGCATGTAACGTCCGTTGGACTTCAACCAAATTTTGTATTCTGTACCTTAAGACTAAGAAAATGAATATGGAACTAAGAATATATTCAGTCACCAGGGCTGCCAACTGTAGTGCTCTATTAGGCTACATTATACCAGGTATATTTTGAACTAATTAGATATTTCGATATTACCAACTTAATTTCGTCATTATTCTAGATAGGTTCATATTCTGTAGAATAATCAGTGGCATGAAAAGTAGGCTGTATAGTTCTTCACGGAACTTCTTGTTACCCTTATATTAATATATCAGAATGCACGCAAGCCAACAACTCTAAACTTTGCACACGTATAGTACCTGACATTCTAGATTAATTTGGAGTAACTAATATTATGCCAATGCCGCTAACATGATTCTAAGCCAGATGATAGGTTCAATTCTAAAATGCATGTAACTTCTATACATACAAATGGATTTCGTCCAAAATTGGCACAACAATAGATCATAATATGTCAGATTATTTCTGACCAAGACATGCATGACATTGCTGCCAACATGATTTTACGCGCACTGATAGATCCAATATCTAACTGCATGTAACGTCCACGTTATCCATTGAACTTCAATCAAATTTTGTATTCTGTACCTTAAGAGATGGAACTAAGAATATACACACATCAAAAAAAGTTTTGCATCACCTCGGTTCCAAGAGTTCCGGAACCGTTAAATACAAAGGGAATAGAGATCAACACAAACAACATTTCAGCTCGTTTTATTGCTCATGAGACCCACACATTGCATGTTGTACCATCATACAGCTAGACTTTCAGCATTTGTGGTCCAGATTGCAGTACACACCACTACCTCTAATACCCAGTAGCACGTCCTCTTGCATTGATGCATGCCTGTATTCGCCGTGGCATACTATCCACAAGTTCATCAAGACACTGTTGGTCCAAATTGTCCCACTCCTCAACGACAATTCGGCGTAAATCTCTCAGAGTGGTTGGTGGGTCAAGACGTCCATAAACAGCCCTTTTCAACATATCCCAGGCATGTTCGATAGGGTTCATGTCTGGCGAACATGCTGGCCACTGTAGTCGAGCGATGTCGTTATCTTGAAGGAACGCATTCACAAGATGTGCACGATGAGGTCGAGAATTGTCGTCCATGAAGACAAATGCCTCTCCAATATTCTGCCGATATGGTTGCACTATGGGTCGGAGGATGTCATTCAGGTATCGTAAAGCCGTTTCGGAGCCTTCCATGACCACCAGTGGCGTACGTCGGCCCCACATAATGCCACCCCAAAACATCAGGGAACCACCACCTTGCTGCACTCGCTGGACAGTGTGTCTAAGACGTTCAGCCTGACCAGGGTGCCTCCAAACACGTCTCCGACGATTGTCTGGTTGAAGGCATATGCGACACTCATCGGTGAAGAGAACGTGATGCCAATTCCGTGGGGTCCATTCAGCATGTTGTTGGGCCCATCTGTACCGCGCTGCATGGTGTCGGGGTTGCAAAGCTGGACCTCGCCATGGACGCCGGGAGTGAAGTTGCGCATCATGCAGCCTATTGCGCACAGTTTGAGTTGAAACACGACGTCCTGTGGCTGAACGAAACGCATTATTCAACATGGTGGCATTGCTGTCAGGGTTCCTCCGAGCGGCAATCCGTAAGTAGCGGTCATCCACTACAGTAGTAGCCCTTGGGCGGCCTGAGCGAGGCCTGTCATCGACAGTTCCTGTATCTCTGTACCTCCTCCATGTCCGAACAACATCGCTTTGGTTCACTCTGAGACGCCTGGAAACTTCCCTTGTTGAGAGCCCTTCTTGACACAAAGTAACAATGCGGACGCGATCGAACTGCGGTATTGACCTTCTAGGCATGGTAGAACTACAGACAACATGAGCAGTGTACCTTCGTCCTGGTGGAATGACTGGAACTGATCGGCTGTCGTACCCCCTCCGTCTAATAGGCCCTGCTCATGCATGGTTGTTTACATCTTTGAGCAGTTTTAGTGACATCTATGAACAGTCAAAGGGACTGTATCTTGGATACAATATACACAGTCAACGTCTATATGCCGGAGATCTGGGAACCGAGGTGATGCAAAACTTTTTTTGATGTGTGTATTAAGTCACCAGGGCTTCCAACTGTAGTGCAGGTATATTTCGAATTAATTAGAAATTTTGATATTACCAACTTAATTTCGTCATTAACTTAGATAGTTCCATATAGATTAAACATTGGCATGAATCTTTAAGTTTAAGAAAAATAGGCTCCTTAGTTTGTCACGGAACTGCTTGTTGAACTTGCGAAACTGGCGAATGTCCGGAAAAACACTCTTAAATGCGCTTTTGAAGAAAGGAACAACAGACCGATACCACTTGAAATACATAGGCCTAGGTGGATAGCAAACGACCTGAAGCTTAATGGAGATCAAGTACTAGCGAATCAACTAGACAACGGGGAAAATTCAGTGTACATTAAATTAGTGTACACCTTACTTTATGAAAACATATTATCTCGACATGAAGGTGTGAAATCCTTCCGGCTAGCTAGCGGTAACACCACAAAGGTAACTATCACTGCTTCAGACTCTTTAACAAAACGTGTGCGTGTCTGTTTAATCTCCTCCCGAAGTCAACAATGAAAGGCTCTCCCGCGTGCTTCCTAAGCATGGAGTTCTCAAGGACATACGGAACGAGTGCTGGAATGAAGTATACGAATTTTCTGCTGTAAGTAATGGCATACGTATTGTAACAATTGAACTTAAATACCCCATTCCATTATATTTGACGGTCAATGATAGTAAAGTTCTGTTAACATATGAAGGACAAGCTAAGTATTGCTTTTATTGTGAAGAAACCACCCACTTACAAATAGACTGTCCGAACAGAAGGAATCGCCCGGTACTTCATGTCAGACAACAAACCTACAGCACGGTGCTGGGCGAGTCAGATGGGAGTAGTAAGCTAAGCGACACTACCGACATGGAAACTGCAGTACCTTCCCCTGAATATCCAGCCATATCAGAGGCCTTTCATAACAGGCCCCATTCTACAAACACATATAGCATTGCGGAAGTAACTCAACCATCAGATAACGTAGCTGAAACATCCCTGACTACTTTACATTGCAATGAAGAGGGAACTGTGACGTCACGATCGGACAGCACGGGGAAGGGACACACCAGCAGGCAACACAGCAGTCTGTGCAGCAGCCAGATACTATTAAGACTAAATGTCCCGATTTTTAGCCTACTTTTCACATTTTGCAAAAATGAGGAAAAAGTAGTCTTATGAGATCGATCCGGGAAAATGTGTGTCTGTCTGTCTGTCTGTCCTTCTGTCTGTCTGGCTGTGTGTGTGTCCTCCCCTATCAACTCCTAAACGGCTGGAGCAATCGAAATAAAATTTGGTAGGAGTAAAGATCTATACCTGAATATCTCACGGCCATATTTGAAAATGATGTCAGTGCTACCAACTGCTGAAAAATCGCAATTGAAATTTGAGCTCCATGTTGGATATCATGGAAGGTATGAATGGGAGCTATTTAAAAATTGGCGCACATATAGATAATAATATTGCAGTTTAATTTCCAGAAGGCCGTACATGGCAGTGATGCCAAAATGATTATAAGCCTAGTGATAGGTCCAATATTTAAATGTATATAACTTCTACACTATCAATTGGAATTCAACCAAATTTCGTATGTTGTATGTGTACATAACCAGATATGACTGAACGTATTCTTATGAACCACCAGTGCTGCCAACGGTTAAAAATGCTCTTAATTTCTTTTATCCAAATACCAATATATATGAGAAAGTATGCAAGCCGACAGCTTTAAACTATGCACACGTATAGTACTTGACATTCTATATTAATTTGGAGTAACTTATATACGTCAGTGCTACCAACATGATTCTAAGCCTGCTGAGAGGTCCAATTTTAAATACATGTAACTTCCATACTATCATTTGGATTTCAACCAAATTTCGTATGTGCTATGTGTACCATAACAGCTATGACTATGCGTATTCTTAAGAGCAACCAGGGCTGCCAACTGTTAATAAATTCTGTCTCTATTTTTGTTACCCTAATATCAATATATCAGAAAGAATGCAAGCCAATAGCTCTAAACTTTGCACACGTATAGTACCTGGCATTCTAGATTACTTTGGAGTAACTAATATACGTCAGTGCTGCCAACATGATTCTAAGCCTGCTGATAGGTCCAATTTTAAAATGCATGTAACTTCTATACTAACTAATGGATTTCATTCAAAATTGGCACAACAATAGATCATATTATTTCAGATTATTTCTGACCAATACATGCATGACACTGTTGCCAACATGATTTTACGCGCGCTGTTAGATCCAATGTTAAACTGCATGTAACGTCCATGCTATTCATTGGACTCCAACCAAATTTTGTATTCTGCACCTTAAGAGATGGAACTAAGAATGTATTCAGTCACCAGGGCTGCCAACTGTAGTGCTCTATTAGGCTACATTATGCCAGGTATACAGTATTTCGAACTAATTAGAAATTTCGATATTACCAACTTAATTTCGTCATTATTCTAGATATATCCATATCGATTAATCATTGGCATGAATCTTAAATTTTAAGAAAAGTAGGCTCTTTAGTTCGTCACGGAACTTCTTGTTAGTTTGTAATTCTGACACCACGTAGCAGCACCAAAGTGAGGCAATTTCTCTTGAATGGAAGCTTGTATTTGCAATGTCAAAACCACTATGTATACTAGAGTGCAATAGAATGATATCAATTCAATGCATTTTCCAAAATGTGAAAAACAAAGACGTTACTAGCAGTTTTTTATATTTCTGCTTAAAATATGAAAAAAACTGGTAATAGGAAAACGGACATTTATTTCCTGATTCCAACGCATTTTTAGCCTACTTTTCACATTTTGCAAAAATGAGGAAAAAGTAGACTTATGAGATCGATCCGGGAAAATGTGTGTCTGTCTGTCCTTCTGTCTGTCTGCCTGGCTGTGTGTGTGTCCCCCCTATCAACTCCTAAACGGCTGCAGCAATCAAAACCAAATTTAGTATGAGTAAAGATGTGCACCGGAATAGCTCACGTCCATATTTGAAAATGATGTCAGTGCTACCAACTGCTGAAAAAACGCACTGGAAATTTGAGCTCCATGTTGGATATCTTGCAAGGTATGCATGGGAGCTATTCCAAAATTGGCACACATGTAGATAAGACTATTTCAGTTTAATTTCCAGGAGGCCAACCATGACAGTGTTGCCAAAATAATTTTAAGCCTTCCGATAGGTCCAATGTTAAAATGCATTTAACTTCTACACTATCAATCGGATTTCAACCAAATTTTATATGTAATATCTGTACATAAACAGATATGACTGAGCGTATTCTTAAGAGCCACCAGGGCTGCCAACTGTTAATAATTGCTCTCTCTATTTTTTTTATCCAAATACCAATATATCAGAAAGTATGCAAGCCAACAGCTTTAAACTATGCACACGTATATTCTGACATTTTAGATTAATTTGGAGTAACTTATATACGTCAGGTCTACCAACATGATTATAAGCCTGCTGATAGTACCAATTTTTAAATACATGTAACTTCTATACTATCCGTTGGATTTCAACCAAATTTCGTATGTGCTATGTGTACCGTAACAGATATGACTATAAGTATTGTTAAGGGCAATCAGGGCTGCCAACTGTTAATAAATGCTGTCTATATTCTTTTTACCCTAATATCAATATATCAGAAAGTATCAAGCGAACAGCTCTATACTTTGCACACGTATAGCCCCTGACATTCTAGATTAATTTGGAGTAATTAATACAAGGCAGTGCTGCCAACGTGATTCTATGCCTGCTGATATGTAAAATTTTAAAATACATGTAACTTCTATACTAACAAATGGATTTCATCCAAAATTGGCACAACAAGATATCATAATAATTCAGATTATTTCTGACCAGCACACGCATGGTATTGTTGGCAACATGCTTTTACGCGTGCTGATAGATCTAACTGCATGTAACGTCCATTGGACTTCAACCAAATTTTGTATTCTGTACCTTAAGAGGTGGAACTAAGAATATATTCAGTCACCAGGGCTGCCAACTGTAGTGCTCTATTAGGCTACATTATACCAGGTATATTTTGAACTAATTAGATATTTCGATATTACCAACTTAATTTCGTCATTATTCTAGATAGGTTCATATACTGTAGAATAATTATTGGCATGAAATGTAGGCTGTATAGTTCTTCACGGAACTTCTTGTTCATAAATAAAATCGGGTGAATGGAATCGTCGGCATTAGTTTGGGAATTGTTTTGAAAAGGGTGGTAGGAGTAGCGGCGCAGCTATACAAGATCTCTAGCGCAAAGAGAATGATGAACACGCCGAGTTGACGGATATTGTAGTTCGGCGAGTTACATGTACAAGTACCTAGGCGTGGAGCAATATCTGAGCGATAAAATTATAGTAATGTCACGCTTATGTAACGTTGACACAATGTGTTTATACAGATACTTTTTTACTTCCTCAAACATTCTTGTTCTTGTTCTTGTTCTTGTTGATAATAATACAGTGTAGGGGCTTGGGACATCTTGGTCATCAGTCCCATGTAGTTGACTATGTGTGTTACTGTATTAGAGCCAGGGATGGGGAAGGTGCCCTGAGTCTTCAAGTAAGGTACTATCTCGGCATTTACCTGGAGGGAGTGTGGAAAACCCTGCGAAACACAAGAAACAACTGAACTTCAGGTGCAACCACAATGGTAGGTTGATTGACAGGTGAACTAGTCAATGAGAGATGTTGGACTGATGACAGTTTCCTAGGAAAAAAATCATAAAATAAGAAGGAATTTCTGAATGGCAATGAACATCTGCTGTAAGAAACATTGTTTCAGTTCCTTACCTTTTATTTCGTTCAATACGCCAATACACAAGCTATGCTGGGACTTTTCTTCGTTTTCTGTGAGCGTACAAAGGAAGTGGATATTTATGCAGGACGCTTGCACCTAGAGAACATGCGCTTGACTGTCGTCAGTATCTATGGAGACCAATTTTCCATTTTCACAATGGCTACGTCTTACTTTTCCACACAACGCATTGTTTCCGTTTGAATTCGAACTCTCTTCTCTGAAAAAAGTTGTCACTGAATAGTTCGTGGTCTTGTACTCTCACACTTATATATTAGAAGTTCAAAAAAAGACTAAACCCGTGGCGCGACAGCCGTTGAAGGGCCTAGTTCTACCAAGCAACCGCTGCTCAGCCATGTAGCTTGCAGATTGTGGGGTGACGTTTAGTCGTCCAACTTGGACAAATAAATTTAAAGTGAAATCAAAACTGCTCGTACTTTACACATTCTCTAATGCAAGCGTAATTTCAAATATAAACTAGGGAAAAAATCTTATGTAGGCCTATGTGTAGAGGTTTTTCTTAAGGCCTGGCTTCCTTTTCTTGGTACAGTACTTACTGTCGACCAAAATATTATGTGCACTCGAGTTTGAAGGTTGTTTGTGAAATAACCAATAGACCTATATAAAATCCACTAACATAATCATTTTCGCCGTTCAAATTTACGTTAGTTCATGCAGGTTTGGAATTTTTTATTTATATTTTAATTTTTTATCGCAGTTGAAACACAACAGGTGACCGTTTTTAAGCGTGTTTCAACCATGCGTCACATTTAATAATTATTATCTCACAAACCCGTCATCAGATCGAATCCAAATTTTAGCACAATATACATTGGAATGTTGTATAAAAGGTTTATTAATTTCAACATTTTGTGTGTTCAAGAACGAATTTTGTTACAATATTTGTAAGGTAACTATTTCTAGGGTCGGGGTCGTTGTAAAATGTAGTTCTCGGTTGCGTTGTAATCCTTATACATCAAAAAGTTATGTTGTATGACTGTGAAATACGTAAATTAATTCACTTATTTTATATCGGTTTGTATTTATATGGGGAATTAAGACATGGTTCACCAGCTAGACGCTCCGGGATATTCTGTACAGCGTTGCTGATATGGAGCCCATTACTTCCGAGCGAAGCGTGCCTTGACGCGTGATGGAGCCCATCTTGGCAACGCTGTACAGCTTTTACAGGAGCGGCCAACGGTGAACCATGTCTTAATTCCCCATACAAATACAAACCGATATAAAATAAGTGAATTAATTTACGTATTTCACAATCATACAGCATACCTTTTTGATGTATAAGGAATACAACGCGACCAAGAACTACATTTTCAAACCAACCCGAGCCGAGAAAAAGTTACCTTACCAAAATGACAACAACTTTGTTTCTTGGCCATACAAAATTTTAAAATTAATGAACCAGTTATACAACATTCCAATGTATATTGTGTTAAAATATGGATTCGATCTGTGTTGACGGGTTTGTGAGATAATAATTCTTAAATGTGACGCATGGTTGAAACACGCTTAAAAACGGGCACTTTTTGTGTTCCAACTGCGATAAGAAATATTAAAATATATTTAAAAAATCCAAACCAACATGAACTAACGTAAAACAGAACGACGAAAATGATGATGTTATTGGATTTTATGTAGGTATATTGGTTACTTCACAAACAACCTTCAAACTCGAGTACACATAATATTTTGGTCAATGGTAGTCGCAATTCCCCCTGGGATTTAGTGGTATGCCCTTGAATCAGGGCTGGCATGCGAAACGAAATGTATGGCTGTGGGGGCGAATATATTTGAATTTCGCCGTGAGCGCGATACTCGGGACCGAAATGACAATGATTGTCGGCGGGAAATTAAATCGAAGCGAAACTTAATTCGAAGCGAAATGACATAGCGAAATCAACGCGAAACTTAATAGCAACGCGAAATTACATTGTACAATTGAATAAAATTTCACTCACGGCGCGAAAAAAAAATCGTTACAATCTTTCAATTTCGCTCCGGGCGCGAAATACAATTCATTACAGACTTTTAATTTCACTCGCGGCGCAAAATAAAATTCGATACAGACTTTTAATTTCGCTTCCGGTGCGAAATAAAATTCGTTGTCGTCTTTTAATTTCACTACTGGCACGAAATACCATTCATTACAGACTTTTAATTTTACTCGCGGCGCAAAATATAATTCAATACTGAACCCTTTATCCTCTGTTGGATAAATGATTGTATGTTTTATTTCTCAAATTAATAAATATTTCCACCAGCATCATGAAAGTAGCCAGACGGAGATGAGGAAATTTCAAGCATTGGTTGGTGACAGCGGGGACATACCTGAAGCAGATTGACAATAGGCTAAATAATTTAGCTGTGAAAGGAAATAGCATAGCGATGTGTCAGAAGGACAGGTGTGGGCCGCCTCAAATAGAAGCGACGCGCAGTGAGACATGCTGCTGGTATGTTCATTGTAATATTCGCGCCTAGAATAAATATGATGCAGTAACGTGAGTGGCTGATGAGCAGGCTAGACACTCCTACGACGCCAAGATCTGCTATAAACCGCCAAATTACAGAAAATGTGAGAACCAATGAGAGAAGAATGCCTATTTAACGCGGCAGGTCTAGCGTGGGCACGCTCGGCTAGCATTCACGCGGGAAATCGCCTAGACAAAATCTCTACGATCGATTCTAGGATTAATGGGCATATTCTTGACCTATGCAATGTTACGAGTTCAGTGATATTTATTTCATTCCTGTACCACAACTATATCGAGAAATTTTTTCATAAATTCCCCCCCCCCCATCGAGACCTAGGGCCAGTTCATTTATAAGTGGCATGAAGAGCCAAGACATTGACTTCTATTCTGTTCGTCTGAGGACGTAGACTTCTATTTGGTGTGTCGAAGACATAAGAGCTGATTATTACTTCTGTGCGTCTACGGACGTAGTCAGTTATTACTTTGCATGTCATAAGGACACAGAAATTATTGTAAAGTGTTAAATTCAGTGATAGATAGTCACAGTACTATATCTGTAGGGGCAGTATCGTCGATAATTCGCCAGCGAACTGTTACAGGGAAAGTAGTACCTGAACGGCGAATTTAGTAGTCAGATATCAAGTGTATAATAGTATAATTTTTGAATCAGCGCCAGAGATGACATCGACTGCTTCAGAAGAAGTTTGGAATTCTCAACACTCCGTCCAGATGGCTGAGATGAGATAAGAACCATTCAGTTGGGAGATGGCAGCGGACGTTCTTTGACGGTGACTACAAGAGAGATGAGTACAAAATAATATTCTTTATTATTTGATAAATTAACTTATGGTTTATGGGACATATTTTTTGTAAATACATTGCTTGTGTGATTAACGTAATATATTTAGTTTTGGTCTGACACACTTTTGTATGGAAGCAGCTCGCACGAATGTTGTTAGTGGAAGGTTCTTGTTTTTGTGTTGTGTTAACTAACGTAGCTATGTGAACGGCCGTGTTTGCATATGTTACGCAATGCGGTTAAAAACGTCTCTCGGAGATCTGTTGTGTTTCAGAAGTAGGACTGAATTAATGTAATTATACAGTAGATTGGAGGGTAATTAAAATTGTTTAAGATTTATTATTGATCAGATTCAGTGTGACTATTGCCGTTGGAGCAATGTAATTTGTGACGAAGAGTAATCAGCTCTATCGTAGGTTTTAAATATTGTGTTTAATGTTTGCGAGCACTTATTCAGCAGACCTGTGTGAAAGGCGTCATGTCAGTCCAAGATGTGTGTAGTGTGTAATTTTTGTGGTATTACAAGCGGGAATTTCAGCTTAGACTGATTTCTGTCAGCTTGGTACCAGGTCCATATTGTATCCTTGCGAGGGCAATTGTGGATATGTGATTATGTCTGACCATATGTTGAGTTGGATGAGATTTTTGTTGCTGTTGATTCCTTGAGATAATGGCACAGCTGGTCAGCTATTTATATACACTGGAGTGGGACATGGCAAGTATTTGAGGAAAGGGGGAGATGTTTCACAAGGCTGTCTGAACGTGCAAGCATGGTCATTAGCGAGGAGTGCTCGTTGGCTCCCTAATTACTTGAATTACAGATAAGAACTGATCAATGGTAAAAATTGTTGAAATAAATGGGAGTTGCCTACGAATCACGATAATCTCCGAAGCGTTACCTTAACATGCAGTTTTGTTCATATAAAGTAATCTTAGCCGGTCAGGCTTTTGTTGTTGTTGGTTTATTCCATGTTTATTTTCCATTTTCTGTGACCCGTGAGTCATGTGCAATGCTGTCTTTCCTTGTGTGTATTGAGCAATTGGCCAGTTGGTAGCTCATGTTGTTAAGTGCGTCATCGCGCTAATGAGGGTCTCAGAGAGATTCCTGTAAATAATAGATTTGTAGTGTGTGTGTCAGCATTAGAGTTTTTAAGGGTTTTTATTAATGTCATGCCCATATCCATAAACGTTGATTTACGTGATGATTGTTCGTGAGCACCGTGGCTGTTAACCCGTTGTAAACGAACGGTCATCCAAGTACTCATTTTCTCGTAGTTAGTCATCACGCGCACATAAAACTCAAATGCAAGGTAGTGGAACTAGGATCCACATTTTATTATAAAGGGGGAGATCCGTCTGACTCCTCAAAGTGTTAGATATTCCTGTCAGGGAAAAATTCAGGGAGGATATGTTTTTATTATTGTTTGTTTATTTTCTTTTATGCACAATTAGTTATTAAATCATGTTATTATCTTACGTCTTGTCTCCTTACTTTCTTAATTATAGTTTTAATCCTATGACCCTTGCCTCAGTAAAGCATGTTGTTTGGCGGACGTAAACATCACACTATGAACTGAGCGCGACCCCTTGATCAAGATTCTTGCATAAAACACTGCTATTCTGAAGGGTTCATAGGTTAAAACTGGCGCGGCCAAGCGTGGGGCCATTCACTGTGGTGTAACAGCGGAGAGATTACACATGTCAATATTGGCGCATTTGAGTAAAACTGGCATGCCGCAAGTGCAGGCAGATATGACAGTATTTAATCACCGGGAAGTGATATTTTATTAAAAGTAAGTGAGGCGAAGTGGATACCGCCAAATGTGTGAAAAATAAATTAAAATCAGGAGTTTGCAAAGTAAAATACGGTTCACGTTTTTTTTTTTTTTTTAATTAAAGTAGTAATATGTGATACCGGGCGCCCAATGATAAAATTAAAACTAGATTTGTGTAGAAAGTCAAACTCATGGAAATATTAGGAGGCTGTAGCCTAAAATGACAATTAATACTTTGTTAATTAGTCAGTGTTAATATCAGATCAGGATAACAATTTAATGACTAAATATGTGCTTGGGTTTAAAATTAAATTGAGTAAAACTAGAACCACTCAGAGATGCAATTGACTAGTGGGAGTAAATGTAAAAATAAATGAACTGAGTTGGATAAAGAAAGTAAATGTGCATTGGATTTTATGTGTGTGTCAAAGGGCATTGCTTTATGCCATTTCCCTAATGTCTCATATAAAGTGTGTAATATGGCAACGGTTGAACAGATCCAGGAGATCATTGAGAGTGCAGCTAGGAGAACACAGGCATTGTTGGACACTAAATTGGCGGAACAAAGTCAATCATTAAACAATAGTATGTTAGAACAAAGTGAAGCATTAAACGCTAAATTATCAGAACAAAGTGAACAATTAAATACAAAATTATCAGAACAAAGCGAAGCAATAAACAATACTATGTTAGAACAAAGTGAGTCTATAAACAAATTATCTGAGCAGAGTGAATCACTGAAAACTAAACTGTTAGAACAAAGTGAATCGCTAAATACGAAACTGTTAGAACAAAGTGAATCATTGCGGACACAATTAAACAACAGTAGAATTGAACAAAATGAATATCAGGCGGAACAAGCTAGGTTATTAAAGAGTGAAATTAATGACACTATCAATTTACAGTTAGAGACGCTAACCGCAGAAATGAAAGATCACACAAATCAACAGATGGTATTACTGGCCCTAGATGTTAGCAAAAATAATGAGAAACAATTAGAGCAGATTAAAAAAATGGAAGGTATTTTTGATCAAAAACTTAGCATTCTGGATGAAACGGTGTTAGCTAAATTAGAGCAAATTGAAATAGCATGCACAATGAATACAAGCGAGGTCAAAATAGCTCAGGATAAGTTGGAAGGACGATTTAAGGAGATGGAGAAAAGCGGCAGGGTCATTCAACAACAATTATCAGCAGTAGATGAAAACATATCCGGCAAAATTAAAGATATGGACCGTCTCGAGATAAATTCAGCGGAACAATGGAAAAGCCTAGAAGCGAAGCAAGAGCAATTTAAGAGTACATTAGACGAAAGGCTGAGCCAGACAGAAAGTAATCAGGATGACACTAAAAACCAGATCGAAGGGCAAGTAAGCACGATTAAAGAGCAGATAAGGAAAGATTGGAAGAAAATGAATATCGATTCTAAAGAGGAAAGATCCACCATTCTTAAAACAGTAGGCGAAAATCACACTCGTATTCAAGCATTGGAGCAAGAAATGAAGAATAAACTTAAAGAGCAGACGGACAGGATCATTAAAGCCGAACTGCGGTCATTAGAACAATCATCTATATTTAGAACGGGAACATTGAAAGACAAGCAGGATGACTCAAATAGCCCCGAGGTCGGCACAGCAGGAAGTCAGACTCAGGCGGAGAGCCCATTAACAACAAACACGGAAGGGTTTCGTAAGAATATCGATAGGAGCTCGACACCACAAGACGGTCATCAGCCCACACAACTTATTCAAGTAATTCGCTCAAACGACTACAAACCGCAGAAGTACACGGAAAATTCAGGAGTGACACCTAAAGCCTTTATCAAAGAGATGGAAGACCATTTCAATGACACTGGGGTACCTGAAGCACGTAGATTGAGGATGATGGAGAGATTTTTATCAGGAAATGTCCTCACGTGGTTTTTAAGCTTCAAATATACATTTGGAAACATGTCAGATTTCAACTTAGCGTTTCTGCGCAAATATTGGTCGCCCGCAACACAACACAGTCTAAGGATGGAGCTTTACTCTAGGAAGTACCAAACCACCCAGCAAACTAAATACTCAGATTTCTTTAACATGCAAATGTTATAATTTCGCGACCTTGATTACCCTTTAAATGAAGCAGATCTGGTGATGACTATAGCGAGACAAATGCCAGTCAACGTACAACAAGTACTAGTCGCAGGGAACGTTAGTACGGCCCTACATGCAGAGCAGATACTACGGCAAATAGATGAGACTACATCTCATAGTCATTATAGAGGAGGAAGACAGCTGGAGTTAGTCAATACTACAGAGGTCATAAAACCAAAACAGGCAAACACCAAAACGCAGGGCACTAATACCAGCACTTCCACACCTAGGCGAAACCAGGAAGAAGGAGAAAACAGACCATATCAGCGTAACGAAAATCACTACAACAATAGGTCATACCAAGGCAACAATAGATACCAACAGAGAGGATATCAGCAATGGCGTGAAAATCGAAGAAATGACAGGCCTTATGGAAGATACGGTGATTACAATGCTAATCAAAGATGGAAAGGAAGAAGAGACCAAAATCAAGGAGAGCCACGAAATTATCGAAATGACTGGGATGATAGGCACGCTCAATCACAAAATTACCTAGAGGAATTACAGGCTAGTCAAGGTGGAGAGCTAGGAAGATGGGAAAAGGCCATTGGGAACATGAAGAATCCTGATACACACTGAGGAAGCTGGAAGTCTACTGAGACAAGAGGGATATCAAGGACATGAGCGACAGAAGGATGATGGGAGTCGCAATGGAGCTAAAAAAATGTTAAATTTGGATAAAGGAGACAGGCTACAAACACAACAGTCGGAAAGTGAAGATGGATGGATAGTAGCGAACATACAAGAATGGATTGCTTTGCCAGAAGACTGCCTGGAGGAGACGGTGAAACCACGGAACGATGAAATTAGGCAATTACCCATTATTTACGCGAGTATTGGTGGAATTAATATAAGATGTTTATTGGATACGGGGTCACAGATCAGTCTGGTATCGGAGGCCTTGGTTCGAGAGTTGGGACGGAGTCAGAATATTCCTGTAATTCCGGTACCACAGCTCAAAGTGAGGGGTGTTATTCCTGAACGCACCGTCACTTGTAAACGTCAGGCATACTTAGAGCTGAACATATTGGAACACACTTTTGGGCAAACATTCATTATCATGGCAAAGATGAATTTCAATATAATTCTTGGTGCAAATTTCATTTGTGACTATCAAGCAGTGATAGATTTGCACAAGAATACTGTCAGTTTTAGAGAGTATGATCAGCTGAAAAATGTGGGATTGCATATGGATGAAATCACTACCGGAAGAGATGTAAATTCTTGGACATTGGAAGCAATATCGGAAGAGACGGAAGAGGAGGTACGAAAGGCAGAAGATAACATCATAGAAGGGGCTGTTGTGGAACTAGATGAGGAGAGTGAATCCCAGGAGATATGGTCTTTATTAACGGAAGGAGATAACAGCGATGCACAATTTGAAGAGTTACTACAGGAGCGGCTCAATGACATTCAACTTGGGGGTGAACACAGAAAGCAATTGGAAGAGATTTTATGGAAGCACAAAACAGTATTTGATACAGTACCTGGGAAAATATTAAATTTCAAATGTTCAATGCAAGTCGAGGATTGGTCACCTTTCAAAAGCAGATTGTACCCAATTCCTGAAAAATATCGTGGTCAAGTTAAGGTCATTATAGATGAGATTTTACAAGCTGGAGTGATAAGGAAGACACCGACACCTTATCTAAATGCGATTTTGGCAGTCACAAAACCAAATGGATCTATTAGACTTTGTTTAGATGCCAGAAATCTCAACACGAGACTCATTTTTCCTGAGTATGACAGAGCGCCAATCATCAGAGACGTACTAAAAGGCTTTAAAAACAAGAGCATTTATTCATCAGTTGACCTGACGAGCTCGTTCCACCATATTGAATTGGATGAGAAGTCACAGCTTCTAACTGGCTTCTTATTCGATAACCAGACGTTTTGCTTCGTTCGAATGCCCTTTGGAGTCAAAACAGCGGGCTGTGCTTTAATCCGAGCCCTGGACCGGAATTTAACCGAGGAAGTTAAGGAGATGACGGTACGCTACATTGATGACATTTTGCTGGCATCCGACAACATTGAAACTCACATGGAAAATTTAGATAAAGTATTAGGCAACCTGAATGCATCTATTTCAAAGTAAATCTGAAGAAATCGCATTTCTTCAAGAGCGAGATCTTATATTTGGGTCACATCATTGACAAGGAGGGAGTGAAGCCAAATCCCGCTAAGATCGAAGCGATAAAGAATTTCTCTACACCAACGAGAGTCAAGCACATTCGGGCTTTCTTAGGCGTAACGGGATTCTTTAAGGAAAACTGTCCAGGTTACACGGAGACTGTCGCTCCCATGCAGGAAATGCTAAAGAAGAATAATAAATGGTTATGGAATGCGGAGTGTGAGAAGGCATTCCAAGCAACAAAGCAGCTATTGGAAAACTGCATTAAATTAGGATATCCAGATTTCAAGCACAAATTTATAATCCAAGCGGATGCTTCACTAATTGGTATAGGTGCTATGCTTTACCAAGAGGATCCAGCTAACCTGCAGCACAAAACATATTTGGCATTTGTCAGCCGAAAATTGCGTAAGCACGAGCGCAATTATACGGTAACGGAACTAGAGCTGTTGGCCATACTTCATGCGCTACAACAATGGAAACGAATAATTTACGGCTACCCTATTGTTGTCAGGACCGATCACAAGGCACTAACATTCTTGTTTAAGACGTCGATGGCAAGCGAACGTGTGACACGTTGGTCTATATATATTCAGCAGTTCAGCATTGAGATTGAACATTGCCCAGGGAAGATGAACGTGATACCGGATGCACTCAGCAGGAACCCAGAGCCTGATAATGAAGAAACAGCGATGGTACAACACTTGGAGTTAACACCGAAGGACCGGGAATTCTTGGAGGAGTTACGTGAGATACAGCGAGAACAGGAAGCGGAACCATGGATGATGCTTTTAATTCAATACTTCAGAAAGCAACTACCTACAGGAACACCTGCATTTCGAGAAGCGAAAGCCAAAGAAGGAAGATATGTTTATGTCAACAATTTGCTGCACAAATGGGTAGATAATGACCACACCAAGTTACGCATATTAGTACCTGCATCGTTACAACGAGGATTGACATGGCATACGCACGAAAGTTACGGTCATGTGGGCGTAGATAAGTGCGAAGCGACAATAGGAGAGACATTTACATGGCCACGTATGAGAACAACTATATGTGACGTCATTACAACTTGTGATCCGTGTCAGAGGACAAAGCCCAATAATTACTTAATGAGGCAGTATCCTAGACCATTGCTACCTCAGAAACCATGTGAGCTACTGGCACTCGACTGTTTCGGTCCAATCCCGAAGGGAAGGCGAGGTTGCCGACACTTACTAGTGTGCATTGATGTATTTTCTAAGTTTGTAGTACTATGCCCTATTCAGAAAACTACATCGAAGCAAGTACTCAGTCGCATTCGGAATAGAGTGATTCCAATCCTTGGAAAATCAGAGTTTATATTATCAGATCATGGCAGTTATTTCACAAGCGCCGAATTCAAGAAAGGTATGGAGGACATGGGAATAAAACACATTTTAAGCAGTATCCGACATGCTCAAGCAAATCCAAGTGAGAGAGCAATTAAGTGTGTAACATCATATTTGAGAATCTTCATTCCAAATGAACACCACAGATGGGTGGATAAAATCAAGGATGTAGAGACATGCATGAATTCTACCAGGCACGAGTCAACAGGACAGATCCCTATGGTCCTACACAAAAACGAGTATCCAGTGAGATCGTGGAAAAGCGTCATTAACTGCCCACAAGATCCAATGATAGCACCTGACTTGCGAATTGAGAGGACGAGAGCCTACATGAGAAAACAAGCAGACCGCAGATTACGGCGAGTAAGAAATAAGAGGTTTCACAGTGATCTTGAAATCAACCAGCTCGTTTTAGTGAAACGACCCGCTACATCGGACCCAGAGAAGAAGATCTTCAGTAAATTCTGCGAAAAGTTCATAGGACCCTATTCTATCGTAAGAAACCTTGGAAACAATGCTTACAGAGTGAAAGAATTGAGTACAGGAACAATGTCAGTCTACAACGCTGCCAACCTAAAAAAGTATCGTAGAAGCGAACCATGGGAGCGCCGAAATAATGATGCAGTTTGAATATATGGACGTCCTACTATCAACAAAGTGCACGAGGAGCAGTTGAGTACGGCACGCGAAGGAGGAAGTAGAGTTGGTGTTGACAAACATTAACGAGGCGAGCAGAGTGTTGCCTCAGGCATCAGCGGGTCATGCAGGCAGACTGAGAGGGGAGATACGAGCGGGAAATGAAAACGAGTAAATGCCATTCAAGACAGGAGCGACTAGACCAAGTAAGAGAAAAGGGGTGATTCCGAAATAAAACAAATTGGCCTACGGAAGTCTTTTAAAATTGTCGACTTTATTCCTAAGTTCGAAATTTTGTGAGTGGGAGAGTTGTGAACCCTTTATCCTTTGTTGGATAAATGATTCTATGTTTTATTTCTCAAATTAATAAATATTTCCACCAGCATCATGAAAGTAGCCAGACGGAGATGAGGAAATTTCAAGCATTGGTTGGAGACAGCGGGGACATACCTGAAGCAGATTGACAATAGGCTAAATAATTTAGCTGTGAAAGGAAATAGCATAGCGATGTGTCAGAAGGACAGGTGTGGGCCGCCTCAAATAGAAGCGACGCGCAGTGAGACATGCTGCTGGTATGTTCATTGTAATATTCGCGCCTAGAAGAAATATGATGCAGTAACGTGAGTGGCTGATGAGCAGGCTAGACACTCCTACGACGCCAAGATCTGCTATAAACCGCCAAATTACAGAAAATGTGAGAACCAATGAGAGAAGAATGCCTATTTAACGCGGCAGGTCTAGCGTGGGCACGCTCGGCTAGCATTCACGCGGGAAATCGCCTAGACAAAATCTCTACGATCGATTCTAGGATTAATGGGCATATTCTTGACCTATGCAATGTTACGAGTTCAGTGGTATTTATTTCATTCCTGTACCACAATTATTTCGAGAATTTTTTTCATAAATCCCCCCCCCCCCCCCATCGAGACCTAGGGCCAGTTCATTTATAAGTGGCATGAAGAGCCAAGACATTGACTTCTATTCTGTTCGTCTGAGGACGTAGACTTCTATTTGGTGTGTCGAAGACATAAGAGCTGATTATTACTTCTGTGCGTCTACGGACGTAGTCAGTTATTACTTTGCGTGTCATAAGGACACAGAAATTATTGTAAAGTGTTAAATTCAGTGATAGATAGTCACAGTACTATATCTGTAGGGGCAGTATCGTCGATAATTCGCCAGCGAACTGTTACAGGGAAAGTAGTACCTGAACGGCGAATTTAGTAGTCAGATATCAAGTGTATAATAGTATAATTTTTGAATCAGCGCCAGAGATGACATCGACTGCTTCAGAAGAAGTTTGGAATTCTCAACACTCCGTCCAGATGGCTGAGATGAGATAAGAACCATTCAGTTGGGAGATGGCAGCGGACGTTCTTTGACGGTGACTACAAGAGAGATGAGTACAAAATAATATTCTTTATTATTTGATAAATTAACTTATGGTTTATGGGACATATTTTTTGTAAATACATTGCTTGTGTGATTAACGTAATATATTTAGTTTTGGTCTGACACACTTTTGTATGGAAGCAGCTCGCACGAATGTTGTTAGTGGAAGGTTCTTGTTTTTG
The DNA here is from genome assembly GCA_946902985.2 of Meconema thalassinum. Classification (NCBI taxonomy): domain Eukaryota; kingdom Metazoa; phylum Arthropoda; class Insecta; order Orthoptera; family Tettigoniidae; genus Meconema; species Meconema thalassinum. The sequence goes on from OX336389.2 coordinate 971,991,725, forward strand.
TGTTGTGTTAACTAACGTAGCTATGTGAACGGCCGTGTTTGCATATGTTACGCAATGCGGTCAAAAACGTCTCTCGGAGATCTGTTGTGTTTCAGAAGTAGGACTGAATTAATGTAATTATACAGTAGATTGGAGGGTAATTAAAATTGTTTAAGATTTATTATTGATCAGATTCAGTGTGACTATTGCCGTTGGAGCAATGTAATTTGTGACGAAGAGTAATCAGCTCTATCGTAGGTTTTAAATATTGTGTTTAATGTTTGCGAGCACTTATTCAGCAGACCTGTGTGAAAGACGTCATGTCAGTCCAAGATGTGTGTAGTGTGTAATTTTTGTGGTATTACAAGCGGGAATTTCAGCTTAGACTGATTTCTGTCAGCTTGGTACCAGGTCCATATTGTATCCTTGCGAGGGCAATTGTGGATATGTGATTATGTCTGACCATATGTTGAGTTGGATGAGATTTTTGTTGCTGTTGATTCCTTGAGATAATGGCACAGCTGGTCAGCTATTTATATACACTGGAGTGGGACATGGCAAGTATTTGAGGAAAGGGGGAGATGTTTCACAAGGCTGTCTGAAAGTGCAAGCATGGTCATTAGCGAGGAGTGCTCGTTGGCTCCCTAATTACTTGAATTACAGATAAGAACTGATCAATGGTAAAAATTGTTGAAATAAATGGGAGTTGCCTACGAATCACGATAATCTCCGAAGCGTTACCTTAACATGCAGTTTTGTTCATATAAAGTAATCTTAGCCGGTCAGGCTTTTGTTGTTGTTGGTTTATTCCATGTTTATTTTCCATTTTCTGTGACCCGTGAGTCATGTGCAATGCTGTCTTTCCTTGTGTGTATTGAGCAATTGGCCAGTTGGTAGCTCATGTTGTTAAGTGCGTCATCGCGCTAATGAGGGTCTCAGAGAGATTCCTGTAAATAATAGATTTGTAGTGTGTGTGTCAGCATTAGAGTTTTTAAGGGTTTTTATTAATGTCATGCCCATATCCATAAACGTTGATTTACGTGATGATTGTTCGTGAGCACCGTGGCTGTTAACCCGTTGTAAACGAACGGTCATCCAAGTACTCATTTTCTCGTAGTTAGTCATCACGCGCACATAAAACTCAAACGCAAGGTAGTGGAACTAGGATCCACATTTTATTATAAAGGGGGAGATCCGTCTGACTCCTCAAAGTGTTAGATATTCCTGTCAGGGAAAAATTCAGGGAGGATATGTTTTTATTATTGTTTGTTTATTTTCATTTATGCACAATTAGTTATTAAATCATGTTATTATCTTACGTCTTGTCTCCTTACTTTCTTAATTATAGTTTTAATCCTATGACCCTTGCCTCAGTAAAGCATGTTGTTTGGCGGACGTAAACATCACACTATGAACTGAGCGCGACCCCTTGATCAAGATTCTTGCATAAAACACTGCTATTCTGAAGGGTTCAATACAGACTTATAATTTCGCTTCCGGTGCGAAATAAAATTCGTTACAGACTTTTAATTTCGCTCCCGGTGCGAAATAAAACTCGGCTACAGACTTTTAATTTCGCTCCCTGCGCGAAATAAAATTCGTTACAGACTTTTAATTTCGCACCCGGCGTGAAATAAATTCCCAAACGGTATTTAGTTTCGCCCTCCGATGTGAATTTAAAATGAATGGAACATTTCATTTCGTTGTTGAAATTATAATGTATTCGTTTCGAGAGTGAAATTATGTTCGGAGCGATGTTCAAAGTCCTGACGTTGGCAGCAGTAGCAGTCTTACCGTACACCGCCTGCACAAACTGCTGGGCTGCAACAGCAACGTGAGTCATTCAATGGTCATCACTCCAGTAGAGGAGAAAGTCAGTGCTATGGCATCAACATCACCATCGTCGTTGACTGCACCTCGGACTCGTGGCTGGCCCTCCCTGACGTTCATAACGCAATGGGGCAACAAGTACCTTTACTTGTTCTATAGCGAACAAGAAGACGAATGTGCTGTGAGGACAGACATTCAAGATAAGTGACGAACTCCAATTACAATACAAATTGTCAGTTGTAACTCTTCAGTCAGTCAACACTAATTTGCCCAATAACTGGGAGGGGTACAATGTATATACAGTAATATGTAAATAACATTATATGTATTAGTTTATGGTCACGATTATAATGCAGCAATTTTAGTGATCTTAAATCTAATACATGTATTTCTTTCAGGAGTGTTACTTACATCTTATGTACGTTGTACCCCACCCAGTAATCGGGTAAATTAATATTGACTGACTGAAGAGTTACAAATAACAGAAAATCGTCTGTGGTAGTACCGCGGCGTATATGGAGTTCTGTTTCGGAGGCGGGTTACTCGAACAACAGGGTTGAGGGGTCATTCCTCTAATTTCTACATTTTTCATTCTTACACTTCCGGAAATTTCGGGGGGGGGGGGGGGCGGGCTTGGCATTCCTTACTACTTCCTTCTTACCCTCAGCGCATTTATACTGACCATGGTACGAAAGCAAACCCCTGTGCCACGTACAGTATTTCGATTCGCAATGCAATTAGTTTTGCGTCGCCTTTCACTATGTTATTGTGCTTAGAATTACATTTTGCTTCCATTTTAATTTTCGCGCTTACAATCAATATCATTTCGCACCCGAATATCACGCTCATGGCGAAATTAAAATGTTAACGCGTCCACAACAATTTTGTTTCGCATGCCAGACCAGATTTAATTTCAGACATGAAATGATATGTTCCATGCATTTTAAATTCACGCCGGGGGCGAAACTAAATGCTGTTTGGGAATTTTGTGTCATTAAAATAAACCGTGGCACTACATCCCATGAAAGGCCTAGGCCTACCAAGCGACCGCTGCCCAGGCATCTGCAGATATTGGTCAGCGCATCGGGTTCCCTCGGCCGTTAATCTTGGTTTTCGTGACTTTCAGACAGCTACTCTCGAGGCTGAGTGCAGCCCGTTCCAACCCACACGTCCGTTTCTAAAATCACTAACGGAGCCGGGAATCGAACCCGGGGCCTCCAGGTGAGAAGCAGGCACGCTATCCCCAACACCATGGGGCCAGCAATTTTTGTCATACCAGGAGCAAAATTAACAGTCATTATAAATTTTATTTCGCGCCGGGAGCAAAATTAAGAGGCTGTAGCGGTTTTCATTTCGTGCCAGGAACGAAATGAAAAGTCTTGTATCGAATTTTATTTCAGGCCAGGAGCAAAATTAAAAGTCTGTAATGAATTTTATTTCGAGCCGGGAGCGAAATTGAAAGTCTGTAACGAATTTTATTTCGTGCTCGGAGTGAAATTGAAAGCCTGTATTATTTTTTTATTTCGCGCCGGAAGCGAATTTAAAAGACTAACGGTTTTTATTTTACGCCAAGAGCGAAATGAAAAGTCTTTAATGAATTTTATTTCACGCCAGGAGCAAAGTTAAAAATCTGTTAAGAATTCTGTTTGTAGCCGGGAGCGAAATTAAAAGTCTGTAACGGATTTTATTTCACGCTGGGAGCGAAATTTAAAGTCTGGTACGAATTTTATTTCGCACCGGGAGCGAAATTAAAAGTCAGTAATGCATTTTATTTCGCGCCGGAAGCGAAATTAAAAGACTAATGAATTTATTTCGCCTCTGCAGCGAAATTAAAATTCTGTTACTAATTTTATTTTGCGCCAGGAGTGAAATGTTATTCCTTCGAACAATTTAATTCCGCGACGCTAATTTAAATTGATGATACATTTCGTTTTGCATGCCAGTCCTGCCTTGAATCGGTTTTGGTGGTGGCTCCATTTTTCACCTAAAATGTAAAACTAACTGCACTTGATGACCGTAATGCTCTCCATCAGTCGTACCTATATGTACATCGTACATGTATATGATCTACAAGAGATACTGTCCAAAAATAAATTGCCGAAAATAGAACACCTAACGAACACTAAAAATAATGGTGTTGCAGGTAAAATAAACTAAGTAAAAAATAATTAAAGGGATCGATGAACTAAAAACAGGAAAAACATGGAAAATTAGAAGTCGTAAGTACAAACTGGTAAAATTTCAAAGGATCACTCAGAAATATCCAGAACTGAACAATAATTCAGAACTAGCCATCACAGTCACAGTCAATCGCAACATCGGACTAGATGCTCAGGAATCCCATACCGTCAGGTAAGGGGTAAGGTCATCACTCTCTCACTTGACTTTCGCTCCCCTTTCCTGCTGCTGCGGTGGCCTTCGTCGAGCTTGTGGCGCGCCGTGGCCGCCTGATTTAAGCGTGTGTACAATCCTGTATGAAATATTACCTTATAAAAGATGCTGGAAGTGTCGTCCTTCCTGGGTTATACAGGCATTGTATCCGGTAACCACATTTTGGCTCACGCGAGTGAGTTCTGCCACTGTAATGTTTCTGATTTTGTATTTTATGTTCTTTATTGGGCACTGAGTCCATAACTTATTTACAATTACGTGAATCTGTGCTAGTGAAGGTGACACTTCATCAGGAAATTGCTGAACTTACCCACCGGGCCGACTCGTACTTAAAATAAGTTTTACATACAAAAATACGATGTTGCAATGATAACTGTCTGAACATGTTACTATCTGAGGTCCAGGCTGGCGACTGACAACACCTGCACGCTTATTGCAAGGTCAAGTTTTTACTATGCGCGCGCTTTCAATACTACAGCAGGGGGCCGTGGGGCGCCAGAAACTCGGCCAAGCCCGCTGCAGTAGCGAATAACAAAACCGCCGCTCGTCGTTCTTACTTAATATGAAAGACCCTATATGTAGACCATAGAGTTATGTACTATTAGATGACTATTATTGCGTAGGTTCATTATTCAAACGTTGACTTCTATCGCATGATTGGGACACAAGAAATAAAAAAATAATTTTAAAATTTTGCACATCTGCCATCTTGAGTGTATGTAAACAATTTAACAAAATGATATATCAGTTCATTACAATGTATATAAACAATTGCTGTACCAAATTTCACTGCGTTCGGATGGTTAAATCGCCAGAAAAGTCTATTTAAATGTTCAAATTCACTTGGCCGCCATGTTCGTTTTGTAGTTAACAGGTTTATGAAAGTCACTTAAGTGACTTTTATCACCGTACACAATTTCAGGGTGATATCGGTGACAGTTTCGGAGATATAGAATGCCAGTGAGATATTTCGCACAACCACCATGTTGAATTGGTGAAACATAATAAGCTTTGAAGGGCACGATCGGGGTCGGCCAAAATAGTACCGAATTTCATTGAAATCGCTCCAGCCGCTTAGATTTTATTAGGTGGGGTGTGTGGGAAGAGGAGGGAGGGGTGGGGATGCACACCAAGGCCCGGCGTAGGTGCGTGACGTCATGTCATGTCAGTAGGTAATCTGTGTCCTTGACTCTCCCCGCCTGCCGCTAGCTACGTGTGCGAGTGAGCTGTGTATAGTATGTCGTGGTACCCTGCAAGCCACGCAAGTGCTTTTAGGGCCATATGACCCAGGCGCACACTGTCTACGCTGGAACTCTCAGTTCAGGGGCGCGTGGCCAGCCTGTCGCGGCTGGATTTCTCGAAGTCGTTCTTCTCTTCTCTTCATATTATTATTATTATTATTATTATTATTATTATTAGACTATTATTATTGGCAATAAAATGTTATTGGATACCAATAGACTACGTCTCATACTGTTCCCGAGTACATTGTAGATCAATTCTCTATTATTGAATGGATTCATTTGATAGCAAAATTATGCCATTTACACTTAAGTTAGGCATACCCAAACACGATAAGTTATTAAACAAGAAGTTCCGTGAAGAACTATACAGCCTACTTTTCATGCCAATGATTATTCTACAGAATATGAACCTATATAGAATAATGACGAAATTAAGTTGCTAATATCGAAATATCTAATTAGTTCAAAATATACCTGGTATAATGTAGCCTAATAGAGCACTACAGTTGGCAGCTCTGGTGACTGAATATATTCTTAGTTCCATTTCTTAAGGTACAGAATACAAAATTTGGTTGAAGTCCAATGGACGTTACATGCAGTTAGACACTGGATCTATCAGCACGCGTAAAAGCATGTTGCCACCGGGTGAGTTAGCCGAGGTTGTTACGGCATGACTGCTGGCAGTCGCTCACATCCGGGAGGCGAGGAGGTTCGAATCCCCCCGCCGGCAACCTTGAAGATGGTCTTCTGTGGTTTCCCATCTTCCTTCCAGGCAAATGCCGGGGTTGGTCCCTAACTATAGGCCACAGCCGCTACCTTCCAACTCCTCGACCTTTCATTCCCACTTTCCTCCCCAACGGTACTTGTAGCTCACCCATTGGGTGTCCGTCTCGAAGCAGCTACAAAACTGGTGAGCCAAACATGTCCTCGGACACACCCGGCACTAAAAAAAAGCCATACGCTAAAAAAATCATGTTGCCAACAATGTCATGCGTGTGCTGGTCAGAAATAATCTGAATTATTATGATATTTGTTGTGCCAATTTTGGATGAAATCCATTTGTTAGAATAGAAGTTACATGTATTTTAAAATTGGACATATCAGCAGGCATAGAATCATGTTGGCAGCACTGCCTTGTATTAATTACTCCAAATTAATCTAGAATGTCAGGTGCTATACGTGTACAAAGTATAGACCTGTTGGCTTGCATACTTTCTGATATATTGATATTAGGGTAAAAAGAATATAGACAGCATTTATTAACAGTTGGCAGCCCTGATTGCTCTTAACAATACTTATAGTCATATCTGTTATGGTACACATATCACATACGAAATTTGGTTGAAATCCAACGGATAGTATAGAAGTTACATGTATTTAAAAATTGGTACTATCAGCAGGCTTATAATCATGTTGGTAGACCTGACGTATATAAGTTACTCCAAATTAATCTAAAAATGTCAGAATATACGTGTGCATAGTTTAAAGCTTGTGGCTTGCATACTTTCTGATATACTGGTATTTGGATAAAAAAAATAGAGAGAGCAATTATTAACAGTTGGCAGCCCTGGTGGCTCTTAAGAATACGCTCAGTCATATCCGTTTATGTACAGATATTACATACAAAATTTGGTTGAAATCCAATTGATAGTGTATAAGTTATATACATTTAAACATTGGACCTATCAGAAGGCTTAAAATTATTTTGGCAACACTGTCATGGTTGGCCTCCTGGAAATTAAACGGAAATAGTCTTATCTACATGTGTGCCAATTTTGGAATAGCTCCCATGCATACCTTGCAAGATATCCAACATGGGGCTCAAATTTCTAGTGCGTTTTTTCAGCAGTTGGTAGCCCTGACATCATTTTCAAATATGGACGTGAGCTATTCCGGTGCACATCTTTACTCATACTAAATTTGGTTTTGATTGCTGCAGCCGTTTAGGAGTTGATAGGGGGGGGGGACACACACACAGCCAGACAGACAGACAGAAGGACAGACAGACAGACAGACAGACAGACAAGACACACATTTTCCCGGATCGATCTCATAAGTCTACTTTTTCCTCATTTTTGCAAAATGTGAAAAGTAGGCTAATAACAAATTTTATCAGACTTCAACTACATGGGACTGATGAACAATAGGCTATGTTCCAAACCCCTATATGAAGCAACAAGAAATATTTCGAATCAATGGGATCCATCGTATTGATTTTAGGAAACATGTTTCTAACGTAGGCTACAATATGACCGCGATCGAAACGAGCAAGGTGCCTTGCCCTGTCTGATGGGGCACGCGCTCAGATTGAAATCATTATGTTGATTATTATTGATATTTCAAGAAGTAATTATCCTATGTTTGAATAAATAATTGGCCTGGAATTACATATGGCCCAGCATCGTTAGTTCACGGTCACCTTCCATGCTTGTCCGGGAAGCGGGCAAATAGACACTTCCATAACGTTCTTGACGAGATTATTTTCTGAAATAACGGAATCAATTTCTCCGCTTAGAATAATGTTACTGATAGCGCATAGCTGGTAAAAATCGCATGTATACCGTTATTAGACTTATAACGTTGTTGGTGGGTTCGCATTTCAAAATAACTGAATTAATTTGTCTGCCCTGAATAACGTTATTGGTAGCGTATGGCTGGTAAAATTCGCTCGTATACCGTTACTAGACTTATAACGTTATTGGTGGGTTCGCATTTCTAAATAACGGAATTATTTTTCTGCCATGAATAACGTTATTGACAGCGCAAAGCTCGTAAATATCGCTCGTATACCGTTACAAAGCTTATAACGTTATTGGTGAGTTCACATTTCTAAATAACGGAATTAATTTTTCTGCCCTGAATAACGTTATTGATAGCGTATAACAGGTTAAAATCTCTCGTATACCGTTACTAGGCTTATAACGTTATTAGTAGGTTTGCATTTTGAAATAACCGAATCGATCACTCTGCCTGAATAACGTTATTGATGGCGCGCAGCGGGTCAAAATCGCTGTCATACCGTTACTAGACTTATAACGTTAATAACGGGAGCGCATTTTACAATAACGGAATCTTTTCCTCTGCTGGTTATAACGTTAATAGCACAAACCAGGGAAAATTATAACCCCTTATTTCGTTGCCGCACTAAAAACGTTATTCATATACCATTTGTTTTGGGTACGGAAGCAGTAACGTAACAAAAATTAATTCGTTATTTCTGACAATTCTGTTACGTTATGAAGCCTTGATATATTGGCTTATTGAATACAGCAGGTTAGGACCATAAATGGTTCTGTAAATAAATGTCGGATTTCCTATTAGTTTTCTGCCTTTTCTAGGGTTGAAATGCCTATTAAAAACCCCATTGTCAAATTCTTAAATGTTGAAAAAATGCTGAGAATACCTTACGTTATCTATGCAGATTTTGAAAGTATACTGTTACCCTATCAAACATGTCTACCTAATCCTGAGGCAAGTTATACAGTGTCATACCAGAGTCATGTTCCTATGAGCTTTGGTATATACGTTAAACCCTCACCGGCTGTGGAACAAATAAAGACAAACCTTCCAAGCCAACCTGTTATTTATCGTGGACCTGATGCTGCAGAAAAGTTTATGGACTGTTTGATCTCAATAGCTAATGAAATCGATCGCGTTTACAGCTTAAATATTCCAAAGGCCTTAACTCAGGATCAAGAAGCAGAGTTCCAATGTTCTGAAACCTGTTATTTGTGTCAAAAACCATTTACCAAAGAGGACTGGAAAGTTCGAGACCATTGCCATATTACAGGGGAATACCGTGGAAGTGCTCACAATAACTGTAATTTGAGGTGTAAAACACGTAACCCCGTTCCTGTGTTTCTACATAATATGAGTGGCTACGACGCAAATTTCATTGTAAAGCAATTATGATGTATTACTGAGAGAGTGGATGTTATCGCTAACTCCAAAGAAAAGTACATTTCCTTTACCAAATATGTAGGAAATGTTGAGCTGAGATTTGTGGACACGTTTCGGTTAATGCCAAGTAGTTTGGAAAACGTAGTTTCCAACTTAACATCATACCCTGAAACAGACAAGTACTTTGGAAAAGAAATGGCAATGCTCATGACTCGTAAAGGGGTATTTTGTTATGACTACATTGACTCATGGGAAAAGATAAGTGAAACGTGTTTACCTCCAAAAGAGGTATTCTTTAAAAAATTAAGTCAAGAAGATGTCAGTCAAGAAGACTATGGACATGCCAAAAATGACTGGAATCAGTTCAACATTAAAACTCTAGGGGAATATAGTGACCTCTACCTAACTTCAGATGTACTCCTTCTTGCAGACAGCTTTGAAAAGTTTAGAAACAAAACACTAGAAACACACCGAGTGGATGCTGCACACTTTTTTACTTCGCCTGGTTTAAGTTTCGAGGCAATGCTCCTTTACACAGGAATTGAACTGGAATTGCTACAGGATTACGATCAGATTCTTTTAATCGAGTCTGGAATACGTGGAGGCATATGCCAGGTGTCTCATCGGTATGCTGAAGCTAACAATAAATACATGGAAACCTATGATTCTGAGAAACCATCGCAGTTTATTACCTATGAGGATGCCAACAACCAATACGGGTGGGCTATGTGCCAATCTCTTCCTTATGGCGGATTTCAGTGGGTTTCTCCAGATACCGTTAGCAGTGTGTTTGTGGGGGTTCAAGGCCCTCCACCTCCACACCCTCCACACAAGATGGCGGCGGTGCGATATCTCTCGAACGCATGGTCGGATTTTAACGAATGACGTGTCATTGAACTCAGGCTGACACCCTCTTTCCATTGGACAATATATTTCAACCCCAAAATAAACCCTACCCCTACTAAGGGTGAAAATTGTAATTTTTTGAAAATATCTCTTTCCAAGTGCAACATGTGAGAGTTTGCATGCCAATATGGAATGAAACGTTGTTCTACATAAAGTGCATGTGTACGGTGGGTAGCCACTATGAATTAACATGCTTGTTTTTTGTTTTTACGCATGCCCACTCAAAGCTTTTGTAAGAGGGTGGGGGAGCGGATCCCTGAGGACGGGTCCTTGTTGACAGGTCCTTGTGGACAAGTCCTTGTGGACGAGTCCTAGCGGACGAGTCCTTGTGGACAGGTCCTTGTGGTCGAGTCCTTGTTGACAGGTCCTTGTGGACGAGTCCTTGTGGATGAGTCCCTTTGGACTGGTCCCTACGGACTAGCCCATGCATTTATTTAAATTATGTCAAAGGGCCTAACTACATTTGCGTGTGTTGAACTGACGTTGTTCACTAATCCTCCACTACTATAATGTGATAACGATATGAAAGGAAAGTGACGAAATACATGCGAACATACAAGGGATCTAACTTGGTGGATGGATGTGTTCTAACGAGTCATTTGTAGTAGAAAAAGAATAATACATGTTCTTAAGATGTTAAAACTGTGGAGACGGCACGTGCAGTAAGACGTCTTGTTATATTTCCTGTGTCATATTACAGACATGGCAGAGAGCGCGCAGATCTGTTGCTATGACTAACGCTGCAGTAATTTGAAACCGCAAGTGTTCATGGAGACAATGGGTGATGATCATGCAAAGTTAGCAGTTATTGGATATTACACAGGTGTTCCTTCCGGTGTGATGTTGCTGACATGCCAGAGAGCGCACACTGCGGTTGGTATGGCTGACGCTGCAGTAATTTGAAACCTCAGGTGTTGATCAAGACAATGGGTGATGATCATACAAAGTCAGCAGTCATTGGATACCACACAGGTGTTCCTAGTGTACTTTGGACTCTCAGCTGTATTGGGAAAGGAATTGCAATGATCTGCAAAAAAACTGCTGACACGAGCGATGAGAGTTTATATAAGAGAGGTGTTATATATTTCCCTACTGTCAGTCTTTATTACTCGCTTTAAGTGAACAGTGCTCTATTACTGCTCAAGAGTTGTAAAAAAGCCTTTTTGGTAGAAAATCATTAAATTATTTTGCATGGTAAGTACTTATTATTAATGGATTGTAGTCTTTTATTACTAATTGATGTTGAAGTTATTGATTGGAATGTATTGATTGATTGATTGATTGACTGATTGATTTGTTTACAGATAATTGGGTACCTGTAGGTTACCAGATTCCTACATTCTGTTCATTCAGTGGCAGCAGTTGATAAATTATAAAAAGGTAAGTGTCCCTCTAATAACTTTTAAACGCTAGAGTGATATTTTCCAATGTTCACCACTACATGTTAGTGAAAATGGTATATTTGGCAGTCAAAAGTTGGAACAACTTGACCATGGTGTGTAAAGCTAAATTTGTAGGTTAGATTTTTGATTACCGCTCTATTAAGTCCGAATGTTCGTTGCTAGGTGTCAGTGACATAGGGAATATTTAAAGACTTAACCTCAGTTCACCTAACATAACCTAACTTTACCTAACTTAATCTTGTCACGTGACATGTTTTACAAGTTTAGACTTGCTTTATGACTGACTATGACGTCACACTTAGCTCACTTAACTGGTGGCTGCTGGTTTCTATCACGTGACATGTTCTACAAGTTAAGACTTGTTTTAAGACTGGCTATGACGTCACACTTAGCTCACTTAACTGGCGATCGCTGGTTTCTATCACGTGACATGTTCTACAAGTTTAGACTTGTTTTAAGACTGGCTATGACGTCACACTTAGGTCACTTAACTGGCGATCGCTGGTTTCTATCACGTGACATGTTCTACAAGTTTAGACTTGCTTTAAGACTGGCTATGACGTCACACCTAGCTCACTTAACTGGCAACCGCTGGTTTCTACCACTCTATCAAGTTCCAATGTTCACCGCTAGATGTCAGTGGCAGTGGTATATAGTAACCCCCAGTTAGAACTACATGAAGTTAGACTTGCTAGGAGTTCGCAGATGATCGATTTAAATACCCTGCTATAACCATTGACTGGATTGTAATTAAACTATTTATATTTTACTTTGTTTTACCATTTATTAACATTTATGATTTCTTTCTTTTATAGGTAATTTCGAAAGTGATCATCATGTTCAAGCGTGGTGACTGTAAGAAACAGTTCTCAAGACCTGACAACCTTCAACGGCACGCAAATGCTAAACATGATATTTAAATGTTTGTGTGCAGTCATTGTGCTATGACATTTAACAGACAGGATAGTCTTGGACGGCCTATAAATTTAATGCATGTTAGTTCAGCACCATTTCGTGTTTGCGAACTTGTTTTTTCTGCTGTAAAGCGATATTAATCCCACTTGGTTGAAGTGCATGGTGAACAACAGGAATTTAATACTGTAAAACCATCAACTAGCACGGAACCTTTATATGAATGTGATGCTCAAAAGCGTAAACTTTCTTAAGATTTTGAAAATAGTTGTGCAACAAAAAGAAAGAAGAATGGTGAACCTTCGATAACACATTGTAATGTATGTAATATTGATATACTTTCTTCAATCATTCATGGACATTTACGCAGTATCCATCATAAAAATTACGCTTGCCATGAAAGAAATTCTGGAAATATTCAACAAATTGGTAGAGCATTTAAAAGTCGAATTGCTAGTTATAGAATTTATAGTAAAGAAAAAACTCAAAGTATTGAATCATTTTTAAAAAATGTTCAACCTACTGTGTTTGGCTTGGTAGGTAATGTTTTATTCGAGCATAAAACAATTAAAATGAATTTTAAACTTTTTGGACTTTATGTAAAAACTGGGAGTGAAAGTGAAATTACATATATCAAATCTTTTAATACAAAAAACATAATTGTTAGCGAATCAACTAATATTAGTGATATATACCAAAATATTTCAAGTGCTATCATTGTGAAGAGTGAAGAGTTCCAGGAAAGGGAGTCAGGCTGGGCGTTGGTTGAAGTACTTTATTTAGAAACCAACATGAATAAATACAACCCCCTTCGAGCATCATCATACATTGATTTGCCAGGATGGATCAAACGTAGCATGCTTGTGTAAACGTGATGAATAATGATGACGCATGCCTTGCATGGGCTGTAACCTCAGTTCTCCATCCAGCAGTGGAGCATCTGTATAGAACATCATCATATCCTCACTATTCTTCAGTGTTAGATTTAGAAGAAATGGAATTTCCTATGGCGATAAAAGACATTCAACGTTTTGAAGAGCTGAACAATGTAAGTATTAATGTTTATGGAATTGAAAATAAGAGTATAGTAGGTCCTCTATATTATACTCAGGAAAAAAAGGATGCTCATGTAAATTTACTGTACATAACTGAAGGTGAAAATGCCCACTATTGTTGGATAAAACATTTAAGTAGACTTGTTGGTAGTCAAGTATCAAAACATAAATCTAAGAAGTGGTTGTGTGATGGTTGTTTGCTACATTTCCAGAAAGAGGACAAACTAATTCAACACCAATAATGGGGGTGTAATCATGTGTGTACGGTATTACCGACTCCTAAAAATAACATTCTAAAATTTAAGGATTATGAGAAACAGCTTCGAGTACCATTTGTTATATATGCTGACTTCGAGGCTTTGCTAAAACCATTTAATACATGTTCATCGAATCCAGCCCAAACTTTTACCAACACTACTCACATTCATGAACCTTTTAGCTTTGCATATTATATTAAATGTAATTATGATGACTCTTTAAATAAGTTTGAGCTCTATAGAGGACCTGATGCACCTAAAGTTTTATGGAAAGACTTGAGAAAGATGCCATCCGTATATCCTCTATTTTAAATACGATCATTCCAATGGAGCCACTAACATCATCACAGAAAATGGGGTTTGAAACTAAAACTAATTGGTTTATATGTGGTGAATGTTTATATACGGACAGGGTTCGCGATCATGACCATTTAACAGGAAAATATCGTGGTGCTGCTCACCAAGAATGTAATTTAAATTATAGAGTAAATAAATTCATTCCAGTCATTCTACATAACGGTAGCAAATACGATAACCACTGTATCGTTAAAGAATTTGGAGCTTCAGATGTGAAAATTGATGTGATTGCAAATAATAAGGAACAATACATATCGTTCACAAAATACATCAAAACTAGCAACAAAAAAAACATTAAACTGCGATTTTTAGATTCATTCCGCTTTATGCCGAGTAGTCTTGATAAGCTGGCTAGTAATTCAAAATCAGATCAGTTTCATGAAATTCAACGTGTCTTTCCTAAAGAAGATGATTTTAATTTGATTCGTCAAAAGGGTATATTCCCTTATGAATATATTAACTGTGTGGAACGTCTTGAGGAGTGTTCTTTACCACCGAAAGATGCATTTTACAGTTCCTTAAACACAAGTCATATCAGTGATCAGGAATATTTACATGCACAACGTGTATGGACACAGTTCCACAATCAAACTTTAGGAGAATTTTCAGACATATATTTGAAGACAGATGTGTTGTTATTAGCAGATGTTTTTGAAAATTTTCGGAATGTTTGTATGAAAACTTATAACCTTGATCCTTGTCAGTATTTCACTGCTCCTGGGTTAAGTTTCAGTTCAATGTTGAAAGAAAAACGAAAGTAAATTTAGAATTAATGACTGATATAGACATGATCAATTTTATAAAATCATCAATTCGAGGTGGATTAAGCCAATATAGTGGACGGTACTCTAAAGCGAATAATAAATACATGCCTAGCTACAACCCTTGTGAAGAGTCAAAGTATATTGTCTACCTCGATGCAAATAACCAATATGGTTGGGCTATGAGTCAATATCTACCACTGAAAGATTTTCGCTGGCTGACACAACCTGAAATTGATGTCTTACATGTTGACACTCTTAATGATAACGATGATCAAGGATATATTTTAGAGGTAAATCTTGAGTACCCTAAAGAGTTAAATGATGATCATAATGATTTACCATTTTGTCCTGAGAATATGAAATCTCCATACATCACATCACGAACAAAAATGTTAATTGCTAATGTAAATGATAAATGTAAATATGTAATACATTATCAAAACTTGAAACAGTGTCTACAGCATGGATTGAAATTAACTAAAATTCATCGCGTATTGCAATTTCATCAGTCAGCATGGCTCAAACCGTATATTGATCTATACAATAATTTAAGAACACAGTCAACAAACGCGTTTGAAAAAGATTTTTATAAACTTATGAATAATAGTGTTTTTGGAAAGACTATGGAGAATGTTGATAAACGAGTTGATGTAAAGCTGATAACAAAGTGGGAGAATGATGGTAAAAGGTATGGTGCGAACAACTTAATAAGCAAGCCTAACTTTCATAGCTGTTCAATTATTCATGAGGATTTAGTTGTAATACAAATGAATTGTCTTAAAGTAACTTATAACAAACCCATATATGTGGGTTACACCATTCTGGAATTATCAAAAACACTTATGTATGAATTTCACTATGATTATGTAAAGAAAAACTATATTGATAATGCTGAATTACTCTACACAGACACAGATTCTTTTATTTATGAGCTTAAAACTGATGATTTTTATGAGGATATCAAAACTGAGCTAAATAGGTTTGATACAAGTGACTATCCCGAGGATAATATTTACCATTTACCTTTAGTAAACAAAAAGGTTCTTGGGAAATTTAAGGATGAATGTGCTGGTGTTATTATAGACACCTTTGTAGGCACAAAATCTAAATCATACAGCTATATGACAATTGATGATGTAGTAGTAAAAAAATAAAAGGAGTGAAAAAGGACGTTGTTAGTAAAGAGTTAGATATAAGGGATTATAAAAACTGTATAGTTAGTAACCCACCTGTATTATATAAGAAAATGTGTGTATTTAGAAGTAAAAATCATCAGCTATATACCAATTTGCTGAACAAAGTTGCTTTAAGTAATGAAGACAACAAACGATCCTTATACTCAACACATTTGATACTCTTGCTTGGGGAAACAGTCGCATTGACAACTATTACTTTACTTAAGTCTAATGATCACTATATTGTAATATTTGTAGTGTGTTTTATATTGTAATATTTTTTGTAAAAACTGTAAGTAGAATGTATAATGTTAGGCTACTGTAGTTTTAGTAAAAATAAGATAAGTAATACATTTTAGTGTAAAATGTTTGCTTTTGTATATTACGAAAAGATTTTAAAAATGTACAGAATGTGTGAACTAAACAAGGGGAATGTAAAAAAATGTTAAGTGGAAATTGTAAATATCCATATGTGAGAAAGTGAAATGGCTATCACCATTTTATAATTAAAAGACATTGTGATCTGGTAAACCTTGTTTTTATTTCACAACAACAAAAATGTACAGAATGTGTAAACTAAACAAGGGGAATGTAAAAAAATGAAAAGTGGAGATTGTAAATATCCATGTGTGAAAAAAATGAAATGGCTATCACCATTTTGAAAAATTAAAAGATATAGTGATCTAGTGAACCTTATTTTTTATTTCACAACAAAAAATTACTGAATGCGTGAACTAAACAAGGGGAATATAAAAAAATGTAAAGTGGAAATTGTAAATATTCATGTGTGAAAAAATGAAAATGAAGAAATGGCTATCACCATTTTTAGAATTAAAAGATATAGTGATCAAGCGAACCTTATTTTTATTTCACAACAAAAAAATGTACAGAATGTGTGAACTAAACAAGGGGAACGTAAAAAGGGGAAGTGGAAATTGTAAATATTCATGTGTGAAAAAATGAAAATGAAGAAATGGCTATCACCATTTTTAAAATTAAAAGACATTGTGATCATGTAAACCTTGTTTTTATTTCACAACAAATAGAGCTTTACAAAAATAGAATACAAAGAAATACCAATTCCTCAATCCTTTTCAATGTTCATGTCCACTCATCATTAACTTTCCTTATATAGCACTAATCACAATGAGGGCTGCCAACCTCTCTCCCACTGAGACATCACAGGATGTCAAACGTTGTTTAGCTTTTCAACGATACTTTATCCGCTACACGTCTTAATGCAGGATGACTGTGATGATAAGAAAGGCGCATGCTCGATCCAAAGGATTAATAGGTATATCACCACGCTGCACAGGTTCTTCAAGACAAGTTCCAGGACCACACAAATAATAACCAGGTCGGTAGATTTCGAAAGTCAAGTATTGAATGACTTTATCAATGACGCCATTGCCAGTACAGGTCGGGCATATCCTTTTCCATAGGTGGAGAAAAGGTTTGATCTTCCTCCTCCTCTGTGGATGATGTTTGTTGTTGCTGCTTTTTTTCTCTATCACTCCCGTGGAATGAAGAAACAAAGTCTTTACATGGACTTTTATGTCCGTGATACAGTTTGACCAGCTGGCAAGTGGCGCACTGTCGCATAGATGGTATTTTTGCCATAGCCACTTGCTTATGGTGATCATAATCCGTACATGGTTGCAATTCACTTAACACAGGGTCTTGAGTCCATGATTTTGGTACATGTTGCCAGATTTCTTTCACTGCATTTGCTGCCACATAATAATTGAACGATTTTGGGAGAGCCAATTATTCTTCTTTGGTAAAACTGTCTAGTTTCTTTTTACACACAAAGAACTTTCCAATCGCTTTATCGGTAGCATCCATTTTCTCCATAGTATAATGTAGATGTTTACACGTCGCTTGTAGAAATCTCACTGGTGTCATTCACAGGTAAACCTAGAGTTTTAATTTTATTTAACTACTCCCAGCAGGCATTGGTGGTTAGCCAATGAAACAATTGCCACACCTGTGCCATGGCTTTATGGGTAATGTTGTCACAGGGGCAGGGGTCCATGAGTGTTTGCAGCGAGGGACAGCCCATGTCCATTAAATCGATACATTGACAGTAAGACGCTAAAAATGGTTGTAGCCATCGACGTTTTTCACTACCTTTCACAAATACTACATGGGCAGAAGACTAGTGGGTTTTCATGACTATGTCCAGGTGCTTATATGAAATGGTTCCTTGATTCCAGTCTACTTGCATATGAGTTTCAATCCACTGGGTTTGTTGACGGTCTTTATCACACAACAAAGCAAACGCATAAGGTGGTTTAAACACCAAATGGGTAGCTTGCGATATCCAAAAAGTGGAAGAATCGATAATGGCCACTTCTTTAAATATAAATTTGTTATCTCCAATTTTAAACCCTTGACAGTCGACGATTAGTGTACGCAAAATGTTCACTCTTGTCTGGATCAAGTCCAACTGACCACAGACTGACGATTGTTCAGTAAGGTGTACCCATGTCATTTACTTACATTCCATTTAGTAAAAGAAAATAAAAACATAAGAAATAATAATATAACAACAACAACAACCAATTTTTATTACATTATTTTATTAGCATAACAAGTTTTACATTCTTTTTTCATTCTAGGATAGAGGCGGTACCAACTCATACAACAAAAAAGTCTTTTGTGTTTATAGTGTCCATAACACCGATGATATCTCAATGTCTCTAAACATGATGTTTCTGACTGTTAGCTGCTCACTGAAACACTGTTGACACCATAAAGTCCACATGTATCATAACTTTTTCATCACTTAGAGGCACGAGTGAGGGGTAACTTGAATGACATGGTATATTACCCACCTCCATTCTGCACAGGTAGGGGCAGGCAGGTGACCAGCGCTGATGTTCCTGCATGGGTTCATCACTTTCTTGCCATTGGTCTAAGATGATGGGACAAAACACACATTTCACTTCATCTCTTGTTTTTAAATAGTAGAATCCAGCGGCCGCTAAGGCTTGAGGGTTTATAAAAGGCACCGGCTACGTCGCAAAGGTCTTGAAACGTTGTTCCTCAGATTTTAAATTAATGGATGTAACTTCTCTTGAGGCTTGAAAGCAGGACATGACTGAGCGGTTTGATGTGGGTTGACCTGCTATTTATACACTTGTAACTTGGTTGGACAGTGGATAATAGTTGACTTGTTTGTGATGAATAATCAAACAGTAGGCCGTCGTATTGGCTGGAACATTGTCATGCGTTTCAAAATCTAGTCGAATGTCAATATTGGATGGTTTAACAGACTCCTCCAAGTAGGAACAGTCAAAAAAAATCAGTGGCGCCCTTGCCTTAAACGCTTGGGGTAGCAGCATGGGGCCGTTCTCTTTTTGATAATACGACCATCTAAATTTAGAAAACAAGTCGTACAGGGGGCCAAACTTATTTTTTGAAAAATCTAAATCCAGTCCTTCATAGGGAAACACAGCACCGTTGAGGAAAAGACGTGCATTTCTCAATTGCAGGTGATCAAATTGCGTGGCATCTTCGGTTTGTTGATACTTGCGATTCGTTTGAAAACCCACAATCATGTAGAGAGATCTCTCTGTATAGCGGGCTGTTTTTATAGACCAACTGTGTGTGTTGGTGGTGGGCAATAGCGGGTACTCATGGAGTGCCCTGCTTCTAAATTCCATGGGTAGAGGTATATCTCTCTTTACCATTTTGAGGATGTCCAGTTTTTTGCTATCGTTAAGGGTCACATGAGGCACTTTCCATAGCAAGCGTTGTAGTTGAATTTTTGAATCAATGGGGGCATTGTCGGCTCCCTTGAGTGCATTATTATCACTCCTGTCTCTCACCAGATAAAGCACTTGCCTTGCGTTGACCACAATGCGCTGGTGATCTTCAGCAAAGCCTAAAATTAGTTTAAGCGGTAGATATCCAGTAAAGGTGCCATCGGTGTGTACCATCCAGTTATTGATCGAGTCAGGGCACCAACCCGCCATGCAAAGTGTTTTAACTTCTTCCTCACTATAAGAGGGATATAGTTTCATGACACTGGAAATACCCACATTTCGAGCGCTATCCACTACGATATCGTTAATCACGTAACGCGCTTCAGAAAACAGAAAGGCGAAAGCATGGTTGGCTAACTTGGATGTGGTGGGTGTAGAACCATCGGCTTTGGTGAGCCGACCTTCAATCAGAATAACACTTTCATGCGGTAGAGTGTAAATATCTTGGTTGTTGATAACAAATTGATTTTCATCATTGTTATTGAGTCCAGGTGTTTGAGCTTGATAAGAATGGAGATCAATTCTTACCACTTCTGGCTGCTCCTCGATGTGGTTCGCTACCTCTAGGAACGCTACCTCTAGGATATAATTCATCATGGGGGTTGACGTGGTACCCCAAATGCTGTAAAATATGCTTGTTCTGAGATGTTAACATGTATTCACGTGGTAAACAACTAACACCATTCCTAGACGGTGCTGTTGCTTTATATACAAACTTCATAGTGGTTTTAGCACCAACTTGTAAGTCACTGGTGTGGTAGAATCTAGATCAATGAGTTGTTGCTCCCTATTGATCAGTCTTAATGTTATATTACTAATACCATCGACAGCCACAGAATGAAAAAGCACCACTGGAGGGTTTTCACGAATAATATAGCCATTGGGCGATGTTACAATAAAGTCATAAAGCGAATGTGACGGTTCTTGATTGGTGTACACTTGGCTAATAATATTACACGTCACCGACACATGATGGTCCTCAATTAATTTCACTTCATGGTCTGATTCATGTTTTTTGTTGGGCTACAACACGCGTGGTTTATATCCTAGTAATGGACCAATGGAATCGGGGTGTGTTTTAAAGTCAATTTTGAATGTAGAAAAAATACTACAGCGATGAGTGTTGGTATTTCCTACAAGTTCAAATTTGCGCGTTCCATCGAGAAATGACTTTAAACCATATTCGTTGATCAACACCACATAAATGTGTTCATAAATGTCATCTATCGAGTATTCACCAGAGTTCAGGGTGAGCACAGAATCATCATAGTAAAACTTGTTGTTTACATTTTCACGTATGTTGTATATTCAATTGCACGTTTCAAGTGAAACAAGTCCTAAACCATAAGGTCTTTCACTCAATTCGATAGGTGGGTAAAAGTCTAGGCTCACTTCAGGTCCACGTCCATGCAGTGAAAACGTCTTTCTTTCCACCGACATACTGTTGACGTTTTTGCTTACGCTGCTTCTTATATAAAAAAATTAAACACAGACGTCCACACTGTTGGCTGTTAAACGTTTGCTCGCGTTTCACATCAAAATATATCTTGATCCTGTTTCCATAATAGGTCAATAGTTCCATGGGCGGGGGCAAATTCCCAAAACTGACAAAGTACCATACAGTGGATCCCCCTTTGACATAAGCTACATAATGTGTTACAGGTCCTCGGTGATCATCAAAATTGGCAACAGCACATTCATGTTTCCAGGGTCGAGAGGGTAATTGGTTTCGCATAAAAACACCTCGAAAATGAGAAAGCTTCAGTTGTTAAACATAGCTTTCCACTTGTTGATGTGTCAGGGCATGTCTTGCTATGGCTGAGGTTAAAGATGTTTTTTTTTATTTCAAAAAGGTGAAATTCCAAATCCTTGTTGATAAAAGGCTGGCTTCAAATTAACATTTTTAGCCCCCATAGCAATGGCTTCCATTGTTTCATTGTGTCGCTGACTTTCTTTGAGTTGTTGCTTGCCCTGCTGCGCGGCTTTAATAGTTTTTTGCCACTGCACTGGCGCCGCCTAAAAGTGATCCTAGAACAGCCAGACCAGTGAATAATGCAGGTAAAAATCCCGCTCGTTTGGGGACGGGAATCACTCGCCCTTGTTTTGAACCCTGTCGCTGACGTTTTGGAATAACATGTGTCTGTGCTGCTCGAAGAGCTTTCCTTATGGTCAAAACATTATTTTTTCTTTTTTCTTTCGCAAGGGCTTGTCCATGAATGTCTTAAGCTCAGGCTTTGCCAAGGACAGTGTCATATTTTAGTCTTTCTCACCACATATCTTTGTTTCACCATGATGATGATGACCAACAACCTTTCACAAGAAAGTTTCAGTCACTACTAACGTCAGATTGTTATTTCATGGCTGTATATTCCAATTCCACATAAAGTGGGAAATCGTTTATGGTTTTTCCAGCTTGCTTTTCATCCCATGTCAACATGAGATGAAAGGATAATTCGTCTCCTGCATTGACCATTTCATGGTTATGGACCAACATCCTATGACCATTTATCTCTATTTGTAAATGTTTCTCATCAGGTGTGGCATATTTGATGTGAATGGTTCCCTCATAGTGTAGTTGATAGTGGCTTAAACCCGAAGCAAGCACATAGGTCAAGTGCTGGTCATGAACTACCGGTATATGGTTTCTCTCATTCACAGGTGTTACATTTGTCAGATACACTAAAAATACAGATGGGATAAATTTATCAAGCCTTTTCATTTCATAGGTAACGTAACGCTTGGTACAGATATCATCATCTTCTTGTGGGTCTTCCACGTGAATAATGCGGTGATGATTAGCACTATAGCCATTCACCGTAAGCTGAGGCACTTTATCATAAAACTCATACACCTTGTTATCCACATACTTTTTTGTAGTAACGTCTGTAGACACTTGAGGATGTTTCACATGGGTTAACCGCTTTCCCTTAAAGTCATAATCTCCCTGTTTAGTGCGTGGCACTACAGACCTATCCACATAGTGTTTATTAGCAGGATCTGTTTCTTGTTTAGGATCATGTATGTGAACAGACCTAGCTTTGGCCATCAACGCACGTCCAAAGACATCCATCGTCAACCTGTAGTACGAGTCTACTGTTTCTATGACAAGGCTCGGTGCGATGTATATAGACAGCCTGCTAGCCTCTCTAAGCCTTAGTTGATATGAAGATAATTAAGCAGCAAGAGTCATTCCCCGTGAGGGACATGGTTTCCCATCTCTGCCCCACATCACGTGAACAACGCCATGGTTCACTGTTTCCATCTTCCATTCGCTGCATTAATGTGGGACCTTCCGGTTGTGGAAAGACCAATCTTTTGCTGACACTTATTACAGCGCCCAATGGTCTGTGTTTTCAAAATATTTATATTTTCTCAAAATCTCTCTACCAACCCCTCTGCGTGTTTCTGGATCAAGTCATGTCTGGATTACAAAATGAGAATATGGAGTATTTCACATTTTCCACGCAAGGAAATGTTATTTCACCGGATGAGGTAAAGCCTGATTCACTCATGATTTTCGATGATGTATCCACTGAACGACAAGGCATCATTCAAAGCTATTTCAGCATGGGACGTCTTAAACATATCGATTGCTTTTATCTTGGACAAACGTATTCTAAAATGTCCAAACAGTTGATTCGTGACAATGCCAATGTCATTGTTTCATTTCGCCAGGACGAGAGGTACAGTCGTCACATTTATAATGAACATGTGAATCCGGATATGACCTTTCAAATGTTTACAGAATTGTGTGGCAAGTGCTGGAACACTCAACGTCATGCCTGTTTAGTGATTGACAAACAAAGTGAACTCAACCAAGGACGATATCGCTTAGGGATTGATCATTTTATTGCTATCTAAGGCCCTGTCTCATTCCCTCTCAAGTCATTTGTCAAGACACCATGGCGTTAGCAGAGAGTCAATTGAAAAACATATTATTAGAGCAAAAAATGCTATTCACCAAAATTTCCGTCAATTGAAATGATCACGTGCGGATCATGCTTTGTTTATTAAACAACATTTAGCCCCTCCGCTAAAAGCTATGTTGAAACCCTCTTTCAAGCCATCTGAAACGCTACCCACCGTTTCACAAGCCACTCAAACGCACCACGAGGACCCTGAGGAAGAGGAACAGGAACAGGAACAGGAAGATTTAACTAGTGTTAGCGAAGTTGAGGATAATGAGGAACAAGTGTTTACGCCTCAAAAAAGGCATCACCCTTTGCAGAGTTTTTAAGAAAAAAGAAATCCTAGGTCATGGTCGAAACACCTTGCCTCTCCAGATCGTCTCCATTTTCACAACTCTTAGCCACCCCTCAACATAAAGCTCAACTGAAAAACATTTTAATAAAATATTATGGATCAACACTGGAACCCTATTTCACCAATCTATTTATTGGAAACACAGATACCACATATGGTGTTCGCTATGAGGATGATAGTTTTAAAATTGGTGATTCATAGATTAAATTTAGTCGTACTAAAGCTGTCATTAAAAAGATCAACTATAAATTAACACCAGGACTGTTAAAGCTACTATTCTCTCGGACTCCCTCATCCCAAGATTATACGCTAGAGGACCTTGGTAAATATAAATCCATTATATTGGACACCCATGCCCACAAAAGACAGTATGATCCCACTCAACAAGTGAAAGCCAATATATCTCAAAAATATAAAACCATCATTGCAAAAATGTTCCCCACTAGTCAAAGTGGTCGTCGTAAAGTGTCCGCTTCAGGGGTGACATTTAAGCCATTAAAACCCCTTGTGGATGTTACCTACTGGCACAATCCCAATAAACTCGTCCAGCGACTACAGCTGTTGCATGCTTCACGTCAAGCCGGCCATACTGGTCACGATTGGGAAATTCAAGAAATTGAGGAAGAACTTTGAAATGCCAAAATTATTGTTTAAGCCCTCACCCATTAAAGTGGGTATTGCTCAGGAGTTGCATCATCCAGCTAGACGTCACTATCAGCGACTCAAGGTGATTTCACAGGGTGTGGATGAACTTTGGCATGCAGACTTGGTTGAAATGATTCCCTATGCTAGCGTTAACGATGGTGTACGCTATATGTTGACGGTAATTGATGTTTATTCCAGAATGGCGTTTATTGAACCTAAGCGACGCAAGTCTGGTCCGCTAGTCACCAAGGCCTTTCAACATATTATTCGACAATCCAAACGTCAACCTCAGCTGCTACAAACCGATCAGGAAAAAGAATTTTTCAACAAGGATTTCTCCAGTTTTCTCAAATCTAAGGATATTCACCATTACATCACATACAGCAATCTCAAAGCCAGCGTGGTCGAGCGGTTCAACCGAACATTGAAAACCCATATGTGGAAAGCGTTTACCGCTCAGGGCACTTATCGCTGGTTGGACTTGTTACCTGAGCTAGTGTCACGTTACAATGACACCAAACACAGAACCATTGGGACCAAGCCACGACTTGTGACCAAAAATATTCCACAACTGGATAAACTGTTTAACCCCATAAAAACAGCAGACCCTAAACATCATCGCCTTAACATCGGGGACCATGTTCGTGTGAGCAAATTCAAGTCCGTCTTTGACAAGGGCTACACACCAAATTGGGGGACTGAACTATTTCGAATTCGTCAAGTCAACCTGAACAGTCCAGTCACCTATTTACTCGAGGACCTCAACCATCAACCCACAAAAGGCAGGTTTTATCTTCAAGAACTCCAAAAGACAGCGTTTCCTAAACATTACCTTGTGGAAAAAGTGTTGAAACAAAAAGGAAATAAACTATATGTAAAATGGTTGGGATTCAGCTCAGCCTTTAATTCTTGGATTAATAAATTACATGTTGTGTGAACCTGTGTGCCTTGTATTTATTTATTCACTCATGTTGTACTTAACCTACAGCCCTATGTACAGTCTTCAACTCCACATGTGTTATGAGCAATACATATTTCTTTCTCTCTTCAGCTGTGTTCTCTCTTACACCAACTCCCCCCCCCCCCCCCCCCTCTCCTCCCCTTCAACTCCCACCACTGTCAAAGTAGGTTGTGACTTGTTAGCTCTTATCGTGCACGTGCACCTGTGTGTTAGGTCATATTACACATCAACTTGCATTTTCTCACGTATGAACCAAAACAGGATGTGACTTGTTTCACAAGGAGGATGGTAATAATGACATCTCACACGTGTTCACATGTATTTCGTCACTTTCCTTTCATATCGTTATCACATTATAGTAGTGGAGGATTAGTGAACAACGTCAGTTCAACACACGCAAATGTAGTTAGGCCCTTTGACATAATTTAAATAAATGCATGGGCTAGACCATAGGGAGCAGTCCAATGGGACTCATCCACAAGGACTCGTCCACAGGGACTCGTCCACAAGGACCTGTCAACAAGGAACCACAAGGACCTGTCCACAAGGACTAGTCCACAAGGACTTGTCCACAAGGACCTGTCAACAAGGACCCGTCCACAGGGATCCGCTCCCCCACCCTCTTACAAAAGCTTTGAGTGGGCATGCGTAAAAACAAAAAACAAGCATGTTAATTCATAGTGGCTACCCACCGTACACATGCACCTTATGTAGAACAACGTTTCATTCCATATTGGCATTTAAACTCTCACATGTTGCATTTGGAAAGAGAGATTTTCTAAAAAATTACAATTTTACCCCTAGTAGGGGTAGGGTTTATTTTGGGGTTGAAATATATTGTCCAATGGAAAGAGGGTGTCAGCCTGAGTTCAATGACACGTCATTCGTTAAAATCCGACCATGCGTTTGAGAGATATCGCGCCGCCGCCATCATGTGTGGAGGGTGTGGAGGTGGAGGGCCTTGAACCCCCACAAACACACTACTACCGCTGATCTAGAAAAACTAAAGGAAGACGATCCTGTGGGATTTATTCTAGACGTTGATGTTGATTACCCATCTGACCTTCATGATCAACACAACGATTTACCTTTCCTACCAGAGTGTACACAACCTAAGGATTCGTCTCTGAAAAAACTAATTCCTCATCTTGGAAATCGAAGGCGATATGTTGTTCACTACATGGCATTAAAACAGGCTTTAGATCATGGAGTAAAATTGATAAAAATTCATCGTGTGTTAAATTTTAAGCAAATACCTTGGTTAAAGGCCTACGCTGATTTTAATAACAACCTTCGAAAACAAGCCAAAAATGATTTTGAGAAAAATCTGTACAAATTATTCAACAATGCCATTTTTGGAAAAACAATGGAAAATATCCGTAAAAGAATAGACATACGTCTTGTTACAGACAGCAAAAAGGCGGAAAAGCTAATAGCAAAGCCGACATTTATTGACAGATCCATTTATGGTCCTAACCTAGCTGCTTTCCACATGGCTAAACGTAACATTGTATTCAATAAGTCTATATATATTGGAATGTGTATACTGGATATTTCAAAAACTCTAATGTATTCCCACCACTATGATGTTCTGCTACCCTATTATGGAATGAACAATCTTAAACTCATGTATATGGATACCGACTCATTCATTTATTTGGTTAACACCCCAGATGTATATCAAGACAAGTTGAATTTCCTAGAACACCTGGACACATCAGGTTATCCTACTAATCACATATGTTACTCTACATCAAACATGAAAACGTTGGGGAAATTTAAAGACGAGGCTTGTGGACAAATTATAAAAGCATTTGTTGGACTTAGAGCTAAAATGTACGGTTTAGACATAAATGGTAAAGAAATCAAAAAGATTAAAGGTATTAACAGAGGTGTTGTCAAAAATTTTATAAGCTTTCAAGATTATAAGGATTGTGTCATGAAAATCAATGTAAAAAGAATACCAATGAACATTATCGCTTCTAAACAACATGACATATCATCTATAAGACTAAACAAAATTACTTTGTGTCCTGGTGATGATAAAAGAGTAATTGATGCTAATGGTATAGGTACACATGCCTATGGTCATTACTCAATCATTGACCATGCTTAAAGTGTTAAATTTTGAATATCAAAATCCTCTGCCTGCAACTAGCAAATACATAAAACAAAACAATTTAGGAAATAAAACAATAGCACTACAAAATAGAAAAACACAAAAAGAAAAAATGGTATTCATAATGAAAAAATAAATAAAATAGAAAACAAAATAAAAACAACTGTACAATTTACAACAAAAAAGAATATATATAAAATGTATTATGTGTAAATAGTGTACATGTATTTAAAATAAAATATATTGTATGGGCACTGCTTGTACATTTTTTAATTACTATCCACCTCTCTCCACTCCTAATGCAAAATGAACATGTAAAACACAAATTGGAAAATCCATGTATCCATATTGACAAAATGGAAAAAACATTAAACTGAAATTTTAAAAACTGTAAATGGGAATTTGGTAAATTGACAAATGTGTAAACAACAAATTGGGAAATCCATGTTTCTATATCATGAAATTGAAAAACTTTAAAATGACATTTTAAACACTGTAAATGGGAAATTGTGAAATTGATAAATGTGTAAACAACAAAATGCAAAATCCATGTTTCAATATTATGAAATTCAAAAACTTAAAACTGACATTAAAAAAACTGAAAATGGGAAATTGGAAAATTGACAAATGTGTAAACAACAAAATGCAAAATCCATGTTTCCATATTATGAAATTGAAAAACTTAAAACTGACATTTAAAAAAGTGAAAATGGGAAATTGGAAAATTGACATATGTGTAAACAACAAAATGAAAATAAAATTCCCGGTTGGGGTGGTGATCATGTTGTACAGTAGCCTATAAGACTAGCATAAGGATAATTGCATGTGCCCTTATATACTTTGTGTATGTGCATTAGCCTTTGGATTAGCCTAAGTTAGGTTTGGTGAGGTTAGGTATGTAACCTTGTTGTTTACTCTTTTCGTAAAATGTAAAATGTAAAATCAAAAATTAAAAAGTCTTAAATTTAAAATGTAGAATCTAAAAAATACTAAAATCTAAAATACAAAAAAATCTACAATGTAAAATGTAAAATATAAAAAATGTAAAATGAAAAAATCGAAAATCTAAAATGTTAAAATGTAAAATGTAAAAATGTAAAATCTAAAATCTTTAAATGAGGTTTCTGTGGATTAGGTTTGGTTAGGTTAGGTTATAACTAAGTTTATTATTTGTGTTCTCACATTTGCTCTTACTTTCTTGCTCACACTTTTTGCTCTCACTTTTTTTCTCTCACTTTTAAGTTAGGTTAGGTTAGGTTAAGTTAGGTTAGGTTAGGTTTGGTTAGGTAAAGTTAGGTTAGGTGAAGTTAGGTTAGGTTAGGTTAGGTATGTGACCTTGTTGTTTACTATTTTCGGAAAATGTAAAATGTAAAATCTAAAATCAAAAAATCTTAAATTTAAGATGTAGAATCTAAAAAAACTAAAATCTAAAATACAAAAAAATGTAAAATGTAAAAAATGTAAGATGAAAAATCAAAATCTAAAATGTTAAAATGTAAAATGTTAAAATCTAAAATCTTTAAATGAGGTTTCTGTGGGTTAGGTTAGGTTAGGTTGGGTTATAACTAAGTTTATTATTTGTGCTCTCACATTTGCTCTCAGTTTTTTGCTCACACTTTTTTCTCTCACATTTTTTCTCTCATTTTTAAGTTAGGTTAGGTTAGGTTAAGTTGAGTTAGGTTAGGTTAGGTTATGTGAAGTTAGGTTAGGTGAAGTTAGGTTAGGTTAGGTTAGGTGAAGATAGGTTAGGTTAGGTTAGGTTAAGTTAGGTTAGGTTAGGTTAGTTAGGTTAGGTTAGGTTAGGTTAGGTTAGGTTAGGTTAGGTTAGGTTAGGTTAGGTTAGGTTAGGTGAAGTTGGGTTATTCAGAATGGTTGAGGTATGAATCAAAACCCAGCTCCTGTCAGTTTTGCCTCACAAGGCTAAGTGTACCCGTTCCACTCCCGAGACCAGAAATTGAATTTCTTGGTAGAGCCAGGAATCGAACCCGGGCCTTCGCAGTAACATCCAACAATGCTAGCCACTACAGCAAGAGGTGGACAAAATAAGGCTGGTCTTGATTGTACATGATCAATCAATAATAATAATAATAATAATAAATATTCCATTTAGCAACTACATGGCCGACCTCTCCCTGTGTCGTCATACACAGTCTCAGGGCATGGCGGCTATCTTGCGCATTAGCCCATGCGCCAGAAATGACTGTCCCCTCCATAAGAATAACATAGGGCTGGTTGCGCGCGGCGGCCATCTTGCGCATTAGCCCCTGCGCCAGCTTAGGCTTATATTCCCTACTAAGGCTATCTGTGTAACCTTGGTCTCCCCTACAGTTCTTGTCCTCAACCCTTCCTTCCATAACTAAGCTTGCGATTTCTGGATGTCTTAGTATGTGTCCTACCAACCTTTCTCTTTATTAGCAGGCGCCAGAAACATCTCTCCTCTCCTACTCGTCTTAATACCCCTTTGTTTGTAACCCTATTTACCCATCTAATCTTCATCATTCTTCTGTAACACCACATTTCAAACACTTCAATTGTCCACTTTTCTGCTAAACCAATAGTCTATGTTTCACTTCCATAGAGTGCCACGCTCCAGACAAAGGTCTTCAAAAATCACTTCCTAATACCTAAATCTATACTCAATGTCAACAGATTCCTTTTCTGTAGAAATGCTTTCTTTGCCTGAGCTACATAAGTATCCTAATCGTCCCTGGTATAATGTCTTGTTTAGCAAACATAATCGCTCAGTAGGTCTAAGCATCTGTTGTATATAACACAACATAGCTAACAGTTTTCTAAAACCCTGCTCACTGGTCATTAACAAGCATGGCTGCCAAAGTGTTTCCTCCGTAGCTAACTCATGTCTGGTTAGTCAATTCGTATTGTGCCCAAATCCAGTTTCCCAGATTTGAGAGCACAGACCCAGATGCTACGTCCAGAGCTGAGGTTTTGAATAGCGCGCGCCAATCCTTCTAAGAAGCATTTAGAAGCTTTATGCAGCCAAGAGATCGCTAAGTGACGTAGCTAGGTTATCAGAGTCGAGGCTATATTTGTATAAAATATTTTCCTGTGGAGTAGAAATATGAGACCAACACCAAAGTACTGGCACGGTCAAGGGAAGAAGAACGTGCTATATTTCAAGAAAATTGATCGAGCGGAAGCTGAGATATGATAAGTTTTAGTTTTAGCCGAGGTCACACTGTGACATAGAGAAGTCCGTCCGCTGGGTATATAAGAGCTTACAGCCACCACTCAAATATAGTCACTTCTCCATAGGCGCTCGGTCACTATGGATGTCACTTCTTCGTAAGCGCCCTGTCGCTAGACATATCACGTCGCTCCGAACATCGTTATACTTCAAAATTATCTTCGTGCACATGGTTGCAATACTCTACGATCTTACTAGCACGCAGTTGCTAGGACTTAGTGAAATTCTACGACGGTACATGGTTACTGTACTTCGAAAAGTGTTGGAAGTTTTAGTGAAATTCATCGTAAGTTATCACTGAGGTGATAGACTTTGTGGCAGAACATTGGTAACTATTCTTGCTACACGGACATATGATAGACTTAGTCTATAATTTTCTTTCCACTGTCCACTAAGATTTAAACTTGGATTATTGTCATCCAATGACCAGAACAAGCTTTTGTCTTGATAACACTTTGACCAACCAAGATAAGCCAGTACTGTTCACATACCAGTCTTGCACGTCCAGTTCATTTAGCCGACATAGGGAAACCAGCATGCTTAGCATTGTCTGGAGAGTGAGAAACCCTGCCCAGGGAATTGAACATCAGAACTTGGACCGGTGCTGAATAAGATTGTCAGAGTATTGATAGTACTGAATGCATCACAGTTGGGTCAAGTTAATACTGGTAATTTTTGCATCATGGATCATTTCGATCTTACCCCTATCAAGAAGATTACTTCAGCTGTTGAAGCAGCTAATATTATAGACAGTATTCATCAGGATATTCAGGCAACGAGTATGAATACCGCTAAGTCTGGTTAGACATTTTTGCGGGTATATAATGGAGGCCAATACGAGATTATACGTACGTGTCCAAATGGGGACAGAAGACTGAAATAATCAGGTTGAGACCAGATTATCCACATCAAGATCTACGAGAATGTAAGCTACATTTTGCATTATTCATATGCGTAGTTAGCTGGAATTTCTCATTTTTCTACAGTCTTGCCAACATTTTTTTTCTTCGAAATTTTGCTGTTGCAAATATATTGTCTTTTGAAAGACACGGAAAGTAATGATACGGGAAGCAGTTATTACACTCAGACATGAGAAGTCAATGATTTGAATTAATGGACGAGCAAAACGAGCATTTATTTGATTTTGAAATTATTTTTTTCTAATCGTGGTCATCATCCGTCGTAACTGTAAATTTAAGTTGAATGAATTTTTATCCATATTTAAGAGTCGAGGATGATTTTCCCGAACAGTTTAGCAACGTATATTCCATTTGTGGAATAATAATAATAATGCTGATTTAATAATAATCATTTTCAATATTTTTCAGAGATAATAATAATTATTATGATTTATATTTCTAATAATCATTTCATGTTATATGATTTATAAAGTTGATATTTAAAACAGTTTGCTAGATCGGAGACTTGTTTTTCCGAAGGCTAGTGGTTCACGCATGCCCACATTCAAATAACAGAAAAATCCTATGGGAACATTTCACACTTGCATTATGCAGTTAAATATTTTGAAAGTCACGGAAAGTAATGATACGGGAAGCATATAGCATGTATAAATTAGGGTTTTACTAGAGTTTGTTTTAATCCCTTGGTTGGGGGGTAGTTTGGGATAAAACACGCTTTGTTTTACTGTGCTAATTTTGAAGGTTCCTAAATGAGAGTAGCTTCCGGTAGCTGGGAGAGCTTACTAGTGTAGTGTGTTGTTTAGTGTTTAATCTCTAGGGGATGTTCCTGCAAAGATGCAAGTGTTTATTGGGGGATGGATCTCTAAATACAGGCTACTGTACTGGCCTGCCAGCTGGGCGGAACAATAAACGTGCAATGTCAGCGGCTCGATGCTAGGCAGTCGAGTCGCGTGCGGGAAGCACAATGGAGTCTGACCAAGCAATTACTGGCTACTACAGTCACGGACGATCGTGACGAAGGTCAGGCGGGGTATTAGGACGTGAAGAGGAGTGTAATTAGTAAATGCAAGTGTGGTTTACTGACCATGTGTTTATTTGGTCAGTAGATGTAAATTGGTAAGTCCCACTTGGGGAATGTAGACAAGTATACAATTGGTGTGTACAAATTAGGGGTAGGTGTTCACAAAATAAAGGATTCTGAGCACTACTGACTCTCACCTGATGATGAAACTGGAACAGACGTCGGCTAGGGCCGCTGGCGACGCACACTGTATAACAGATCCTGGCTCCTAGTTAGGACTCCATTCTTATAGTTCTCGGCGCTGCGTGGTCAGCATTACGTCAACGTAGCTGCCCCAGATATTTGTAAGTGTAATTGTTTATGTATGTTTTGCAAGTAGTTGGCTAACCTCCCGGGCTGGGTGGCCGCCTCTTGCTGTGTAAAGATAATGTTCTGGTCTTATGATGTTGCCAGTTGGGGTGGTTTTAGTAAAAGATGGGGGGTGGCTTTCAAGGGTACTGCCCCCCCCCCCCGCCCCGGGGCTGTACAATATCATTTTGAGCAACGCCTTGTGATAGAACGTTTGGCTAGAAATAGGCACGGTGTGGAATAGTTAATGTTTAAACTGATGGTAAAATTATTGTAAACTCATTTAGGAGGTTACTAGATTACGAATCTTCCAGTTTGAGTATGTATAATTTGGGGAAAATTTTTGTGTGTGTGGAAATAGTTGAATATGCCATTCTGATTGTGCATTTTAAGTCGCAGGAATGAGGTTGTTATAATGGATCATCATCCATATTGTAGGTTGGATGACTTTGAAATAATGCTGGGAGTTGATATATTTTTGTAAGCCACACTTTCGCCGAATTCATAACCGAGGGTTATATTATGGAACCATCATGTCAATCCACAGTTTGCCCACGTGTTCTATAAAGATTTCTAGTAATTGTTAGTCCGGAATTTTGTTATTTCATTATGAGAAGACATTACCGTTGTCTAGATGCTAATTATGATAATGTGATTTTTGACACATTTAAATCGAATGGGCCGATGCTGTAAATAAATTAAACTGTTATTTCCTAAACAACCACTACAATTTAGAGGATATTTGTGATCCTGTTAAGAATATAAAAATTCTGCAAATTAATTTGATGATTAACATTTTTGACATTCTGTCAAAAGAATTGTAATTTGGATAATAGCAACAACTAATATTATTTTTGTGGTAAATTTTCTAAATAATATTTCAAATTGATATTTAAATATTTGAATGTTTAAATCCAGATTTAAAGGAGTTGATATTTTGTTAATAATAACTTTTTGACCATAATATTGCTATTTGAGTCAAGAACTCAGAATATTACTGTTGGATCGAGAACAGATGATATAATAAATATTTTTTCTGTTTATCAAAGTTCTTCGAATCCATGCTCGAATGTCCATGTAATTAATATTGTGTTATTTTCATTGTTGTAATTTTATATCTGAACCAATTTTGAGATACTGATTCTTGGAAAAAGTGTTAGTTAATTTTCTGCTACTATTTGAAAGACAAACAAAAACAGTGATATTTTTTCATCGAGTTATAATATTTCATTTCAACGTGTGAATCCTAAAAGTTAGGAATCAGGATGGACAATTAAATTTGCACTGACAAACCTTACGATTGTAAATAATTCTTTTGAACGAAGTCAACAGGACTATTAATTTGACTTTCGTTTCAAATGCCTAGTGTTCCTGTGTTGGTGAATCTGTAAATTTGTGTATATAATGTATGATTCGTCATGCATCCATTATGCTATTTTTAGCATTTCTTTGTTAACATTTTAACATTTTAAATAAAATGAGATAATTTTACGGATTGTGTTATTTTCAGAACATCTCCTTCTATCCTTATTGTTGCATCGAGCCGAAAATCAGTAAAGCAATTTTTGTTTGTGTTATTGTACTCACTTTAACCCATATGACGCCCTGGGATGTTTAGATTCTCGTGCTGACTGATTTTTGGTGAAAATGCATATGTGGTCGTCCAGACTTAGGTCTAAACGGGCACAGTATTGCAAGGCCAGTCAAGACCTAAAAATTCATCTTAACGTATAGTCTAATTATCTTTCGTCCTACATACCAGTGTCTAATAAATAGTCAATATTAGTTTTGTCTTTACCTAAAATATAAAATCCATTATCTAAATTCTAAAATCTAAAAAAAAATTATAGTACAGAAAACATAATTCCAAGTAATACAAATCCTTATAAGTCTTTCTTTAATAATTAGTTACCAAAGATTTTCAGTCAAATGGCATTATGGTTTGGTCTTTTCACAAAATCTAAAATCAAAAAATATAAAATGTAAATTATTAAATCTAAAATGTAAAATTTAAAATCTAAAATCTAAAAGTAAATAATTCATAGTAAAGGAAATGTAATTCCAAGCAATACCAATCCTCTTACGTCTTTCTTTACTAATTAGTTACCGAAAATTTAAGTCATGACATTATGGTTTTCGTCTTTTTTTTTTTTGCAAAATCTAAAATCTAATATCTAAAATGTAAATTCTAAAATCTTAAGTCTAAAATCAAAAAATATCTTACATGCATTAACTGTATATCAAACCCAGTCCACCATTGTATTTGTAATCCAAGTAATAATTTGAAAACAGACAAGTGTGATCGGTTTTAAACATTATCTCTGCTTTTTTATATGTTTATAACATGCATATTAACATGAAATCGAACCCTAGTCTACTTAAGTGATAGGCTAACAGCTTAACCACGGCGCCACCAAGCCCTTCTTTCTTAATTTGATTCGTTCTAGGCGTCGGTGCTGGAAATAGAGTTAAGATGTCCAGTGCAAGAGGGGCAAGTGCTCGCCACTGCAGCACAAAAAGGTTAGCTGGTAACATTAGAAAACCGGAAATAATTGTATTTCTGTTAGCGATGCATTTTGTCATCTGCTTACTGTCTGAGCACTACCATCAAGACAGCGAGTGTGTGTATGGATTATTAGCTTCAGGTATTTAAAGCTTGTTGTGCGTAGCGATCATCTTGCCCAATAACCACTGAGCAAGTTTTAACAGTCAACCCATAAAAACAGCATGGGATAGTTTTGTGTGCTCCATGTACTTGGGTGTGTGCATTAGCATGATGCGCTAGCTTTACCTTACCAGTACTGTGGTAAGGCCTGTTCTCCTTCACAGCCTACTTTCTCGCGACCTTTGCCGATATCTCGCGAACGCATAATCGGATTTTGACGTGTGATGTGTTGTAAGAGTCGGCGTGACGTCCTCCTTGCTATGACTGAGTGGTACTATTTTAAAAACATTTTTTTTTGTTTTTTTGTTTTGTTTTTGAAATTATCCCAATTTTTGAAACGGTGAATTTTGGAAAAAAGTTTGTTTGACGTTAATGAAAGGTCCCTATGCCCTCTAGGCAGAAATCAAGTTTAAAGAGTGCAGGACAAAACAAAATGATAGCCTACTTTCCTGCGAACTTTGCCGATATCTCCCGAACGCATGATGGGATTTTTACGAACGAGATATTTTTGGCGTTGGGGTGACGTCCTCTTTGCTAGGAATGTGGGTTGGTATCTTCAAAAAAAAATTGAAAATTGTTGTTTTTGATATTGGCGCTATTTTGCAAACGGTGAATTTTGGAAAAAAAAAGTATGTTAAACATTAATGAAAGGTCCGTATGCCCTCTAGGCAGAGAGCAAGTTTCAAGTGTGTACGACAAATAAAATGATAGCCTACTTTCTCACGAACATTGGCGATAATTCGCGAAAGCATGGTCGGATTTTAACGAACGAGGTGTTGTTGGCATTGGGATGACGTCCTCTTTCCTATGAATGTTGCTGGTATTTTTTGATTATTTTTTTGAAAATGTCTGTTTTTGAAATTGTCACTATTTTGGAAACGGTGAAGTTGAGAAAAAGGTTTGTTTGACGTCAACGAAAGGACCCTAGCCCCTTTAGGCAGAAACCAAGTTTTAAGTCTGTACGACAAAAGAAAAAATGAATTTTGAAAAAATCATTTTTATTTTGGAAACGGTGAAGTTGACAAAAAACTTTTTGTGTCATAAATGAAAGGTGTTGTTGTCCTGTTTACGGGGATGTAGGTATTGAAAAGGTGAAAAAGCTGGAAACATGTTTTTGGTCGAAAATGCGTTTTCGTTATTTTTCGAGATTTTTGGGAAACGGAAAATATTTTCTAATATTTGGGAATGGGAAAATATTTCCTGAACCCATGGTCGGATTTAAACATATAGGGTGTCGTAGGACTCGTGGTGAACCCCCCTTTCCTATGGATGACGTATTTCCACCCTAAAATAAAAACTACCCTTACCCGGGGTGAAATAGTGTTTTTTGTATGCATGCGCTCTTAGGGGAGGGGGGGCTTTTGTATGAAGGCGGGCTTTTTAAATGATTATTTATAGATGAGTTATTTTCTAATATTTATTAAAGAACCCAAAGACTAATAGATCATTCGCTTTTTGGTAACTCGCTAACCAATAATGCGATTTAAACATATGGGGTGTCGTGGGACTCGTGGTGAACCCCCATTTCCTATGGACGAGGTATTGTACCCCTATATTCGAGAAGGAATCTGTCGAATATCTGGAGCTGGGCTGGATTGCGGATATTGAATGCACCGGCTAATTTACAAGTCAAAAATCCGCTCCGACATGATCTTCAAGAACATACGCAGAAGTAATTACAGTGAAACTGTGTAATACATAAATACACTTGAGCTCAGGCGAGCACTTGCCTTGCTTTCTCTCGGGGATAATGTAGTCTGCTTCCGACCTGAAATGGGGGCTTTCACAGTGTAATTTCACTATATATAAAATAAATCACGCTAAACCAACGTATAAAAACGAACTAAACAATTTAATAACAAATGTAAACTAATTTCTAAACAAACAAAAATATTCCTAAACTTACAATTAATTAATAAATACAAACACACATTCACACCTCGCTTCATCTACGCCACTGAATTGCTGTGTTTCTAGAACACCAGAACATAAATTTTGGTTGGCCTAAGCCTTTTCTAAAAGATAAAACAATTAACAAAGTTTGACGTGCTTCACATTCTTCTACAAGATATTAAGAACATCTGGGCGCGCTCTATACGCATGCCTGAGTCACGTGACACGGTGACATAATGATACCGTTGTTTCCCCAGTCCACTGGCTGGTTCTCATTCATCAATAGACGGTGTTTACAACTTCTCCACAACACTTTGTAGGCAGCGCTGGCCTTGAGCGAAAGAACAGGTTCTCCACACAAACCCTATGCTCAAATGAAATCGGCCCAGCGAATACACCTCTCTTCTGCATTCTGACAGTATTTTAAAATCTCATTCTCTCTTAACAAAATTGGAAATATTTCAGCCATTCCTTACTCGAAATCGTTAAAACTACCACACAACCATGCTTTCATTCCCTCACATCATGTTAACCTGACGGAGTTGTCTTCATCTGTACTTAACATTAGAAACACTCATTCTATACACATCGACTTTCACGCAAAGTACACTTCAAATACATTGAACAAATTATTTTTTCTAACATATTATTCCCTTGATTAAATAATTACTTGAAACTTATTTACAGCATAAATCTGCATTACAATTAATAGCGTGGGCTATTATAATGATATAAATTCGTTATCTGTATGCACATATGAGCATTGGCTCTGATCACAAGTTAAAACTTGCCACCTATTATTGAGATCTATAAAATCTCCATCAGCTTTCAAAATACTACTGCACTCAGTCGTCATTGGTTTATAGTCGAATTCAGTCGAATATGTTCGACCAGCAAAGGTAAAACATATCCATTTACGTAAATCATGATGAATATACATTAGTATACATAACAGACGTTAGTATCCGTTTTCTCGTCTTATTTTCCGAACAAACCTACCGTCTCCACACCTAAGTCGTGTATTAATACAAAGGAGTTCTCCAAAACTCACTTCCTATACCATAATGCCAAATGCTTATCCAAATAGTCTTACCTATGCAACGACTTTACTTCAATGCGGCAAATACCTCGCAAACGACAACTCGTATACCATCTGTATACGGAAATACAAACAATTTATTACACACATACATGTTATCATCATCTCCTTCACAAAACTAGTATTCTCTAAAATTGGCATAATCCTCAGCGTTTCCGTAATCAACCGCTGGTATATCAAACTGTTACATCTGTTGTTATTGCGTTACTTTTGTAAATACAAACGACCTTAGACACAACGTGTGAGACGTCCTTGAGTTTACTTTCAAAACGATACTGGGATATCCACATACTGTTGCAAACACACTTAATAAAAATACTATACTGTCTCTCCATACTCCTCTGGTTTCAACTTCACATATGTAGCAATAACACGTCTACAATATGACGTTATATTGCACAATGTGAATAAATAACTACAACTGTTATTTATATAAGTCCGATAAATATCAATCTCGATGGGGTAATCTGGCTAGGAATTCCCTAACGTCGGGTGATAATAATCTTCCATGAAGATTAATCTCTAAAATATATAAATGAATGAAAGATCTTAGCTTTCTCCAATAAAAATAAAGTTTGTCAAATTCGGAACGTGTCTCCATTCTATACAAGAATGTCTAAGAGTTTTATGACTTTCGTCGGTATTGAGGCGAATGTTTCTTGCCAGATCGACGCCAAGTTCATAACAATTTTGTGATATTTCACAATATATCACATGTTTCATCTTCTTCTCTTCATGTTTCTTCTCGACATAATAAGATACCCAAATTAAATTAATAAAAGAATTTTATTGGCATCATAGACGAAAATGTCTATCTCCTGAATTCAAAATGAATTCATAAAAGTCGAAAATAAATTTACTGTCCTTCAATAAAAATTACTGGGATGCTGATCCCTTAAACAAGTTACCTATCTCAGTTCAGAAACTGGATCGTAGTATATCAATATGAAAATGTCGAAAGACGATCACCACAAATGATCTCGTAGAATAAAATGTTGATACATGAAATACATAAATATGTCGAAATATGGATAAAGGAATTGCTCTAGAATGTCATCATATAGCTCTAACTACATATTAATAAACACTGCTACCTTGACTGAAGATCTCTAAGTTCAAGTAAAATATTAGGCAATACTCAATTGTTTCATCCTTCAAGAACCTAGGCTGGATCCTAGTTCGTTCCCTCGAATTCACGACCTCGGACAAGGGAGGACTCCCTCTCCGGAAAACATCAAGCTCCATCTGGGATCGAACAGCGAACTCCCTTCCGTCAATCATCATTGTTGCCGGGAACCCCTGGCATCGTGAAAATATTCTTGTATCTTCTTTCTCCGTCATGTTATAGTTTCATTATGATATCGAGTAGTGTTGAAAGGTCAGCTTCATATTCCGAAATAAATTCGAAATGGAAGTCATGGACCTCTCTCGTATATAAAATATTCATAAAAGTGGACTATGAATTATTTTATGTAGTCTCAGATGTTAAGTTCAAGCTCATGTTGTTGTACATGACGTACGTCTCATGCTTGCTTGAAAAGTAAACAATTATGAACAATCTCCTTATCGATTCTCCATTGTTGAATATACTACTCTGCTTCGAATGTATTCCTGGCGCACATAATTTCTTATTCCATAATCACAAGCATATTAAATTTCATAAATGTCTTCACTTGCTGAATATACACAGTCATTATACTTGTGTAGCAATATACTTCTTCAATGATAATGCCAATCACTGTTGCTCACGTGAATCTGATAACACGGATCTGTATTCGCTGCAGTCTGGTTAGAACTAAAATGCTTTACAGCGATTGATTCTGTTACTTTTCTATTTCATTTCTATAATGACTATAATTCTTAAAGTCTTCCTTTGTTCACGCTGAAAATGTAAATAACACTTCTATGCGTTCTGTACTAGAGTCTGTAGTTGAAATATTTGTTCTATTAACAAATAGTCGAAAGTTATTGCGGTATGAACTCTCCTCGCAACTTCACACAGATCGTAAGCACGGGCGATCTCCACAAGCTACACTCTAGATGCGCTGTCTCCATGAGTCAACCAAACTCGGACTCGGCTTAGACCTTCGAGACTGCAACTCTCCCGGAATATACGTATGCACACTTCCAACATCGCAGGAACAAGAGCCCTGATGCCTTGCGTCTCCCCCCCAAGACACCAGATCTAGCCGCCATTTTCCGTTACCTCGAAAACTTTAGTGCGCACTAGAAAAATGCTTAATATGACGTATTTCGACCTCCCGTCGATTTTCAAAATATCTCTAATATGTTCTTGTAATTTTCTTATTATTATCAATCCATAAAATAACTCTCTTGGGGCCTAAATGTGTTAATTCTCCTTAAAATTTAGTTGAAGGAACTTCCGTCTTCACTAAGACTTCTCCTGATTGGCTGCGGGCTTATATCCAATGGTATAATTTATAACAATATTTAAACATTTCCTGAGATAAATTCACCTTTGCTAGTTCAATTCCAAGCTTCTAGAACCTTCGATTGCGCAACAATATCACGTGACGGAGTCACCCTCCTTGCTCAACGTAGCAACGCGACTCGTTTGTGTCAAGTTCCATCATTTTTATTGCCTGGTTAAATTTTAACATGGGCTTCGAAAATAATCCCATTTTCATCCCAAATAATTCATTTTTCGGGGGCAGTATGTCCATCCCAAAATAAAAACTACCCTTACCCGGGGGTGAAATAGTTTTTTTTTGCATGCATGCGCACTTGGAGGGCTTCTGTAAGAGAGCGGGCTTTATGAATGATTATTTATAGATTTGTTTTTTTTAAATATTTATTAATGAACCAAAAAGGCTAATAGGTCATCCGCTTTTTAGTATCTCGCTAACCAATCATGCGATTTAAACATATGGGGCGTCGTAGGACTCGTGGTGAACCCCCCTTTCGTATGGACGAGGTATGTCCACCCCAAAATAAATACTACCCTTACCCGGGGGTGAAGTAGTGATATTTTTTTCTATGCATGCTCACTTGGAGGGCTTTTGTAAGAGAACGGGCTTCATAAATGAGTATTTATAGATGATGTTTTTAATATTTATTAAAGAACAAAAAAACTAATACGTCATCCGCTTTTTAGTATATCGCTAACCAATAATGCGATTTAAACAAATGGGGTGTCGTAGGACTCGTGGCAAACCCCCCATTTCCTATGGACGAGGTATCTCCACCCCAAAATAAAAACTACCCTTACACGGGGATGAAGTATTGATTTTTTTTGGATGCATGCGCGCTTGGAGGGCTTTTGTAAGAGAGCGGTCTTTATAAATGATTATTTATAGATGCGTTTTTTTAATATTTATTAAGGAACCAAAATAACTAATAGGTCATCCGCTTTTTAGTATCTCACTAACCAATAATGCGATTTAAACATATGGGGTGTCGTAGGACTTGTGGTGAATTACCCTTTTTTATGGATGAGTTATGTTCACCCCAAAATAAAAACTACCCTTACCCGGGGATGAAATAGTATTTTTTGTATGTATG
Organism: Meconema thalassinum; assembly: GCA_946902985.2. Taxonomy (NCBI): domain Eukaryota; kingdom Metazoa; phylum Arthropoda; class Insecta; order Orthoptera; family Tettigoniidae; genus Meconema; species Meconema thalassinum. Next base: position 972,034,329 of record OX336389.2, read on the forward strand.
CACACCGGTGGCTTTTGTCAAAAGGGCCTAACTACACTTTTGTTAATATTTTCTGAACCCCTGATGGGATTTTGACATAGGCAGTATCCTAGCACTTGGGGTGACGGCCCGTTTTTGAATGTATGATTCATTTTTGTCAAAAGGGCCTAACTACACTTTTGTTAATATCTCGCGAACCAATCATGCTAGGGACTTGTATGAATCGTCCTAGCACTTGGGGCGACGTCCCCCTTTGGGTGGAGGGTGAAACTACCCCCCCCCCCCAAATTGAAAAATCAATATCTTGGAAACTACGAACCCTAAAATTAGGCATGATAGCTTAAAAAATTGGTTATGACATACGCTTTTACCTGGATAGATCATTTCACCCCTAAACAGTAAATAACAATGTTATGGGGAAAACGTGTTAAACGTGTAAAAAATTATAATTGAACCTAAGATCCTTTGTTTTTCATGAAAAATAGTAGGGGGTGAAAACTACTCCCAAATTGAAAAATTGATATCTTGCAAACTAAGAACCCTAGAATTAGGTGTGATAGTTGAAAAAAAAGGTGATGACATACGCTTTTACCTCGATAGATTATTTCACCCTAAAACAGGGAATAGTGATGTTACTGGGGAAAAAGTTAATAAACACCTAAAAAGCATAAGCTTTTTGTGAAACCATGCTTTAATGGGCGTGTGTATGGAGGATGACGGCTTGCTAATTATTATAATTATTATTATTATTAATATTATTATTATTATTATTAGGTAATTATGGATTAATGTGTATATAGCTAATGAATAAGCTTAAAGAGTTGTATGAGCTGTTGTACAACTCAGGATGCACATCCCGTTCCCATGCCCCATGAATTTACCCAAAAGAGCCAAAAACATTAAGGTTATCGACCTGAGATTTTATAAACTAATTATCGGAGAGGTTGAAGTAAAGTATTGTAGGGACTGACAATGGCTAACCCTTTCCCATGATTCAGGAATTGACCCAAAACTTTTTTCCTGACAAGACTGTATGTGGACCTTGTTCCAGCCTTTAGACTAGAAAATCGAAGCCTGACCTCTGCGGTGATATCAGAGTGATAAAGTTGCCTTTTAAACAAACACATGTTTGAATGCATTTGCTCTCGTTGCTGCCTGTAGTCAAACTAGGTGGCCAGACCTTGTGACACTTGGTGATAAGAGTAGTGCACTGTTGTCAGGAAGTATTAGGTTTCTTGTCTGACTGATAGTGCATGTGGAGTTGAAGCGGTCTGCACTTGACAAAGCCTATCTACATTACAAATACACACACACTAATACAGCCATTGGAATAACACACGTTAACATATACAAAATTTAATTTAAAACATTTCATGATCTATATTAGGTTTACTCTTTTATTTATACTTAGGCAAACAATACGTACTTACTTACTTATTTACTTACTTACTTATTTACTTACTTACTTACTTACTTACTTACTTACTTACTTACTTACTTACTTACTTACTGCTCGGCACTACAGTCCCTGAAGAACCTTGGCTTCCTTTATCACCTGCCTCCACGCTTGGAGAGTTGTAATTGAAAAGCTACGGCCGCCCTCTTTCCAATTCTACACTGTACACCAAAGTTAAAATCAAAATTAACGACACAGTCAGGAATTGAAGCTGGTGTTCTATTGGACAAAAGACAAACGTATAAACTTAACCACTAAACTGTCCTATTTAAAATGATAAACAGTCCTCTTTGCATGAGTTACTCTGGCCACATACCTACACGTTTTGAAACCTAACCTTGACAAAAAAGAAGAAAAAACAGTTTCCAGGTTCTTGCAAATAAAGATGATGATGATGATGATGATTATTGTTGTTGTTGTTGTTGTTGTTGTTTTAAGGGGGGCATACATCTAGGTTATCGACCCCTAATTGTTTAGGTGATGGCAAAGATGAAAAATAAATTGTAAACTATAAATAAAACTACCGTAACTACACCCTAATAGACTAGGAAAAGCAACGGATGTTAAAAGGACAATAAAGCAAATAAAGGACATGAGGAATAAAAAATGTCCTTTAACCCCCAAAGAATGTGGATTGAGGAAGTTTAAGGAAGGAGAGCCATGAAATGCAGATAGAAAAGTAAAACAGGAGAGCTCTGCCCCAGAGGTAATGGATAAAAGGGGGAAAACCGGAGCAAGCTCAGGAATCCCTTGGGGTCGCCAATTTTTGAATTGATAAAATGTGAGCCCCCAGAGGGTGTAGCCATATGCAGAGTGCACCACAAGTGGAGGGGCTATATACACCCTACCATTTAGTGGGAGTTGAGCAAAAGGCAGGAAATAACATGAATATAAAAAGAAGGCTGCCTCCTCGCACAAGGAGGGTATCAGGAAAAGAATTAAACAAGGGCCAATTAAGTTGGAAAAGGAAGAGACTCCCTAGGCCTTGGATACTCTAATAATGTCGGGGTCGGTAGAGAACAAGAGTTGACCAAGTGTGGTCGAAAGGAAACAAGACAGAGAGGAGCCTGGCACAAGTCAGTGGAAGCAATGACGGACTCAGCTGGGTCTCCGTGAACGTCAACCTACATCCCACTAGATGTGAGTCCCTGGGGTGGAAATAAAGACCTCTTTTGTTTTATATTACTGGCTTTAAGGATGGTAACACATGGCATGCCTTTATAAAGCGATACTGGTCCTAGGGGTATGCAAAATTGTATTATATACGTAGCTAATAATAGTGTGCATGACCCCTTATTATCTTCCCGAAGTACAGTACATGGGACTGATGACCATGATTTTGAAGCCCCTGAGTAAAACAACAACATATCATTCCTGTTTCCATGCAGTTGGGGGATGAGGTGAGTTTTCTAAACGTCAAACTCATGTGGTTTTCCACTGGTACTCCAGGTAAATGCAATGGCTGACCACAGACAAGTGCAATGAAAATCAAAACATGTTTGGATCAATTCCATATCTAGATGGCAACATGTACTTAAAATAACAAGTAATGAGCATTCCATGTTAACAATAGTGAGATGGTTGCAAACTGACAATGCTTAAACTCATTAGCGGCTTTGAAGGGTGGCATGAAGTACACTTACTTGAAAAATTAACAAGAGGAGTATTCGATTTTCCCACAACACCCATCCTGAAAGTGAATATAAAATGACTATGCACTTAAGTCCATAACCTCCTCCTTCCCATTCCTACCCTTCATAGTGAAAGGCACACATTAATACAGGCATCACAGTGACAGAAGTTATTTGTAAAATACCTAAATATCTGAGATTTATCTTGAAATTGACCAGAATTTTGTAAAATCCACTAAATTTACCGCAAATTTAGCAAATTCCACCAAATTGCAGCAAAATCCAACAAATGACTACCAGATTTATTGAAATGCCATTGATTTATCAAAGAATGGTTTAAACTACCTCAAATTCATATAAAATTACCCGAATATAGATCAAAATTCACTAAAATTTACCGAAATACACAAGTGGTCTAGAAACCATGAAATTTAAACATATTTTTTTTAAATTAACTACATTTACTCGAAAATTCCATAATATTCCCTTTACATATATGCTTTTTTGTTTCGTTTACCGCACTGTCTGGCAAATACCTCAACATGACATTGTCCTAGGCTAGGAACTGTACATTCAACATCATAGTTTAGTTTAATCTCCCATAAACTGCTGTCTGTGGTGCATATGAGAAAAGACATTCAGCTGTAAAAACCACGCCCTCACATTGACTTTCATAACCTCTTACGTTGCGGTTCATAACACTAACTACATTGAATGATTGAACGGTTTCCTTTTCACAATTCATCTCTATACTTTCCTCTTCAAGGTTGCAAGATGCTTGCAAGGTTCCTAAAATGCAATTAAATTTAATAAATTCCTTAAGATGGTTTGATTTGTTTAATGATATGATGTTGATGATTGATATATACGTTAAGACTAATTTTTTAGGTCTTGACTGGCCTTGCAATAAGAATTGACTAACCAAACATGAGTTACCGACCAGGGAAACACTTTGGCCATTATGCTGGTTATTTACCAGTGAGTACAGTTCTAGTAATGAGACAGAAATGCAACACAAACAATGAGCGCGCGCGGTGGTGGAGATTTATACCACGATGTACTGTCGGTTATGTAGCTATGTGGAATGTATATCACATATGGTTTTCTTGAAGGTTTGGAGGTTTCATTAAAGATATTCCTACAATAAACCATCTTGAAATGGTCATTCTTTGGAGTGAACATATTTATTATACCATACTTAAAAACAATTATGATTTCTTAAATTTGTATACGTTTACTGCATTCTTATTTAATGTGTATACTGGAGGCACTATCGACCAAACTACAACACTATGTGGAAATGTATATGACATACTTGAAGGTTTGGTGGCCCCATTAAAGCTATCCCTACAAAAAATGATTTTGATGGTGTTGTTCTATGGTGTGAAAATATTTAATATATGGTATTTGCTAAAAGGATTTTCCACTGGAATTATTTCACAAGACGTTATTTTAATGACCATCAGACTTCACTGTTAAGAAGGTAGAGTCCTATGTGGAATGTAGAATAACATGTTACATGTTATACATGATATGCAACTACTGTAAGGCTCGTCAGTTTTTAAAATGCCTTTAACCCTATATTAAACACTCAGTTTATAAGACTGATAACTGCAATGCTACGGAAAAATTGAAACAAAACAAAAATCTGCATTCAAAAAACCAAAAAAGTGGTTGAGCAAATACACACTAGGGAAAAAAATAGTTTTGTTAACACTGATATCCAACAAGACTAATTAAATTAGCAACTGTCAGGGTGGCCGAGTGGTTAAGGTGTTTGACTTAAGATCAAATTTCCAAATATATAAGGAAGCAAGGGTCCGAACCCCTTCCCTGACATAACTATCGCCTGAACATGCAAAAACAAGAAATATAAACAAACTATGTTTATTACAAAAGTTTGGTGCTTTTCAGTCGGTCAACACGAATGTACCCAAATAGAGCTGGGTTATGCCCTGATCCTGAAATAAATTACATAAGATTAATAAATACACTAGGATGACCAGTTTCGATCGTCAAGCGATCATCATCAGATCCATTACACTTAGGCTATAACATCTATGTTTGAGAATACAGGTGAAAAATATATACAATATGTACAATTATTTAGTTGCAGTGTTGGTAATGCAACAGTCGGTGTATGTTAAATGTGCTATATCTAATGTCAGGTAAACTTCTAAAATAGTGATGAAAATCCGGAATTTGTCTGTTAGGGGTGATTATATGGTTTTACAAAATCAACTATGGTTATACTGAAATAATGCGAGCTTATACTTATCGAGTTGTCTCTTTAACTGGAACTTGAAGCAGTTGCGTGTTGCCATAGACCCCAGTTGTAGTCGACTAACCCCGAGTGTTCGCTGGGTGGAACTGGTTTTCCCCTTCCTCCCCCTTTAGTTGCTATGTTCTTCCAGAGGTCAGTGCCATGTATATTTGTGTGACTTTGCCAAATCTAGATAAAAGTGTATGTTATTGAATGCAGGAGTCTGCAACTACTAAAGACCGTGGAACTATCTTTGCCACGCATGGGCAAAAATGCCATCGATACTGAGCTGTACACGGTCTATTGAAGACGTCCCGGCACCTTTAATACTGCCGCGCATATCGGCCTAGGTTTATTGCAGAAAAATGTACATAGTACACCTGATCCACTTAACATTTACCTATAAACACCGCTATTTTCTCCCCTTTTTTTATCTAGCTTGGCTGTATCGCTAAGTTGTGTCTTGTTTTCGACAGGGTGTATTTTTAGTAGGGCGAAAAGGGGTGAACTCTCCATAAAAGTGTGTTCATTTAGATTGTTGGGATTGTTTTGTTTGGCTAGGTGAATCTCGATTGCTTCTTTTATGTCGAGAGCTCTGCCTTTCGATTCGTGATGAATTATTTTTTGATCAGTCTCGATTTTAGTGAAGCTGTGCCCCGTGTCACACATATGTTCGCATACGGCTGAATGTGTTCCGTATCTTATCGCATTCCTATGTTCATTATAACGTGTATCTACTCGTCTTCCGCTCTGTCCAATGTAATTAGCTTGACAACCAATGTCTTGGCATGTAATAGAATATACCCCTGACTTTGAATACGGGTCTTGTTTATTTAGATTGCTATTTTGCAGGTGCCTCCCGGTCGTATTATTCGTTGTGAATGCTTTTTTATGCAACTAAACGGGAAGGAAGGGGAAAACCAGTTCCACCCAGCGAACACTCGGGGTTAGTCGACTACAACTGGTGTCTATGGCAACACGCAACTGCTTCAAGTTCCAGTTAAAGAGACAACTCGATAAGTATAAGCTTGCATTATTTCAGTATAACCATAGTTGATTTTGTAAAACCATATAATCACCCCTAACAGACAAATTCCGGATTTTCATCACTATTTTAGAAGTTTACCTAACATTAGATATAACACATTTAACATACACCGACTGTTGCATTACCAACACTGCAACTAAATAATTGTACATATTGTATATATTTTTCACCTGTATTCTCAAACATAGATGTTATAGCCTAAGTGTAATGGATATGATGATGATCGCTTGACGATCGAAACTGGTCATCCTAGTGTATTTATTAATCTTATGTAATTTATTTCAGGATCAGGGCATAACCCAGCTCTATTTGGGTACATTCGTGCTGACCGACTGAAAAGCACCAAACTTTTGTTTACTTAGGCAACACTGAAAAATGGCTTCAAACCTCACAATGCTATGTTTATTACTTTAATTCAAATATTTTTACAAGAGATAGACGCACAGAATACAGCTCTTTTTTGTTTATCATTGCTTGTTATAGTTTTTTTTTACATAACACTTGAAGATTATTTTAGGTGATAGGGGGGTGTTGCTGCGTTGACCCATCACACAATAATACCAGCTTTACGAAATTCATCTTCTATTTTTAATAGCTCTTCCTCATAAAAATTTTCACCAGCACGTTTACAGGCATGCAAGAGCTGTAGACGTTTGACTAATATATTAGGTTCGTTCCAATTGCTATTTTTTATGAATTGTTTCAAAAATTCGTGAAGCAGAGATGGTTTTACAGGTGTGAAAACTTTATCATTATCACCATCATCATCATCATCATCATCATCATCATAATCATCATCATTATGATCATCTTCATAATGATCATCATCATCGTCATCATTACCATGATAATTTCCACCTGTGTCCACAGTCTGTTCAATGGTTTGATTTGCATTTGATAGTGTTGAAAGCTTCTTTTTAGATGTGCTAGAGTGCTTTAACATTGTTATGTTGTTATTATCACCATCACCATCCTTTTCACCTTCCTCCACCAATTTCTTGATGGGGTGTGTTGTCTCTGATAGAGTTGAGGGCTTTTGAGATGTGGGTGTGTGTCTCAACATGGCTTTCACAGGAGGTGTTAAAGGTTTCTCATTAAACAACTCGCTAACAGCATGAGTGCGTTGTAGTGTATTAAACTTGAGGTTAATATTATCTTGACCAGTACTATCTTCTTCTTGGACTAGGTTTTTTGCTTTGGTTTGGGTTTTCCTTACATTTAGACTAGCATGATTATTAAGTTTACAATGATGATTGTTTGAAGAAAGTATGTCCAATTCTTTTGTCTTAAGCATTCCTCGACACTGTTTCGATCGTTGCTTTGAACAGCGCCAAATAACAGTTCCATCTTTATTGGTTCTTTTCACAATTTATGAATATCCTTTATAGTATGCATACGGCTTACTATACCTAGTCACTGATACTTCCATATCAACTGCCAAACATGAACTAATCTCTAGTAAAGGCAACTTGCTAATAACAAAAATAGTTTAATGTGGGAGCATATATGGGTGCAAAAGTGGGAGCAAATGTGAGAGCAAAGGTGGGAGTAAAATTGGGAGCAAAATGAGGGAGTACAAAAGTGGAACCAAAAAGTGGGAGGAAAAAGTGGGAGCAAAGTGGGAGAAATGTGGGGGCAAAAGTGGGAGCAAATATAAAAAGCAAATATGGAAATTAAATGTGGGAGCAAATATGGCAACAAATATGGCAACAAATATGGCAGCAAATGTGATTACACATGTCAAAGTAGTTTAAAGTGTAAAGAAAATATGGAAGCAAATATGAGAGCAAAAGTGGTGTTTTACTAAAACAACTAAAAATAACAAACTTTGTCATAACCTAACCCAACCTAACCTAACCTAAGCTAACTTCACCTAACCTAACCCAAACTAACTTCACCTAACCTAACCTAACATAACCTAACCTAACTTTACCTAACCTAACCTAACTTAATCTAACCTAACCTTGAGACCTTCAGATCAAAATTAAATTCTTAGCATAGTTGAGTTGGAACCCAAGACCTTAAGGGTAACAAAGAAAGTAGGGGGGGGGGAGGGTTCTGCTTCACCCATTTTAGTTGTACCCGACAGTGCATGTGGTGTATTCTTTGGAATACACGGTAAGATAGAGTAAGCTTTTGCTTCTCTTTGCTATAGTTCATCCCTTCCTTTTTTCTCAAACACCAACAGTGATCTTCTGATTCTCCTTGTTGGATATGTCTCTCATGTTACCTGTAAGTCTGTTCTAGATATATATCTTCCATGACCCACCTAGCGTCATCTAGCAGCGAATTTCTGAAGTTTCTCAATTCTTCCCTGTACAAGAGGACTTCCTTATCAATCTAGCCACCAGATCTCGTCGCCATCGCCAGCTAACATCTCCGTGATCAAGAGAACTTCGTCTACTTTTTCACCCTCCAGGCTGCGCTAGTGACTCATACGATCAACTCTTTGAAGACCATTTCATCATGAAGATCTTTTTTAAACTGTTAAGTTGGCTATTCTTATATGTATTCCTTTTGTCTCCTACCCCCACTCTTTTCCCTTTCCCTGGTCCCTCCACGCTCCGTTGAGCGTGTCTCACTTGTACGTCGGAAGTCGACCCAGTCAGTTAGGGCTCCACTAAAGCTCGCCTCCTCAACTCTAGAGGCAAACTTTTAAATTTCGACGCCATGTTCGAATTTTAGTATCAACCGTCAACTGGAACATCGCCTTCTTCAAGAAGCAAAGATAAGTACCGACTTCAGGTTTTAACCTCATTCTCATCGCTTTTTAAAGGCTCATTGCTTTTATTTGGATTTTATAGACAGTGAAAGTTGATATGTGAAAATAACTGCTTTCAAGAGATCTTCTTGTTCTAACTTAAACTATCAAGTCTAACTTTCAACATGAAAGATTTTCTGAGATGCTATCTCACATCGAGGGATATTTCCAAAATACCCTCTGCCTATATAATCTAGCTTCCGCCGAGGGATTCTCTACCCAATTTAAACAAGTCATCATTGCTCTGGAACCTTCCAGAACTTGCACTCTAACTACCAGTTATACTGTCATGTACTTTCCACTCACATATGGGAATACTTTTTCAAACTAAGGAATCTTCCTTATGAACTGCTAATCAATAACTAATTTTTTCTTCCTCCGTTGGGACTTTTCTGTGCATTCAACTATAACCTACAAGTTTCTCAAGCAATAGACTCTCGCATATCTAGTGTAACTAGTTATTTTCCATCATTGCAATAACTATCTTTGCCATCAACTTTTTGTGCTACTACAGTGAACTTTTCAACTATATCAACAGACTATAGTGAAAAACATTGCCTGTTCAAACTTTCATCCGCGTCGCGCTCGTCCGAGTACAATAAATACGGCCATGAACACTTTTCCTCAATCCCATTTGATCTTTCCCAAACCCCTTACTAACAAACCAAAATAATAAAATTGCTACTTTAGGTCTTTTTTCAATGAGGGGTCATTCTCAATAAGTGCCCTCCCTCACTTGTTCCACGTACAACGAATTAATTTCTGTAAAACTTCGTGTCTAGCACACGCCTTAAATTATATTGTTTCTCCCTTCTAATGAGGGAATCCAATTCTTACAACTCATAAGTGAGTTATCTCTAGGTTTCACGAAAGGGAAACTTGCCCCCTTTTCTCGTGATCCCTACTTAAACATAGGGGATCTAGAAACTTCCTTTCGATTTTTCTCTTCAGGTTTCACAATAAGTGACCTGCCCTATTTGCATAATCTTCTATGTATAATCATTAAAAGTAATTCAGTATCAATATAAGAAGTTATAGAAACTTCTATTTTATTCTTCCTGCTTTTTGTTGTTGTTACTTTCGAAGTTGTTATTATTTCTAAGATACTTATCTAGAAATCCTTAAAGTGCACACCTTGTACTTGATTTATTGTCTAACTTTAATTACGTCAGTTATCTTTAAATTTTTCATTTATTTTTCTTTGTCATTTCAAAATCTTGCGAAGATTTTAAAGCATATAAAAGGTTTAAAACCAAAAGAATTATCAATTGCCTGGCGCAAGCTTTAGATGTTTTTCGAGGTCTGCGACCCCAATTGTTTATAGAAATCAAAATTATATATTTGTTACAAAAACTACTTCCTTTTGCATTGTTAAATAAATCAAATATTTGTTTTTCGCTTCATCATTTCTCTAACATAACGGTTAGGCAAGATCCTGTCTTCCTTAACTCTTGCTATTCAATAAAAACAAATCTATTGATAGGGTTTTCACCACTTGTTGCATTTGAGCAAGAACTCTTAGTTGGTAACTTAGTAAAGTCTCTCTTAGCTTTAATAGCTAATTCTAACTGGCCAGTAAGGCAAGCATAGCTCGATACGCCAGCTTCCTGCTTGTGGAGATTCTCTCCAACAATTATGGTTGGTTTTTCAAAATATAAGTGTTTCTCATTGTCTAAACTTTTAGTCGGCGCCTCGCTGGGTAAAAGCTTAGTCATTTCTTAATGCAACTATTGGTACACTAACCAAAATTATTCCCAAAGGTATAATTGCTTTATACCTATCCTTCTTGGAAGCATTTGGTCGCTCTTTAGGAATTCTACAAATTCGAAAACTAAAATATCAAAGCCGATTCAAATTATTGGCATTCTTCAAATTACCTGTTTAGAAACAAACTCCTTTGAACAGATACACAATAAATCCGTTACTCTTTGTCTTGCCAGACCACCACCCTTCCCCATTGAAGGCATATGTATGCTTGAGAGGGAATACGCTAAAGTAACTTTCTTGCTAACCGCCCAAGTTCCAGCTGCGTTTCCCGTTAGCTTTGCCCAGGTCCCTACCCACTTTAGGTATCGGAGAGCGGATTTGCAGTGGCAGCTGCCTTTGAGTATATTTAAAGTTAAAATTATAACTTCTGTTGGACTCTCGTCCTATTTCTCCATCCTTTTTCTCCAGTCCGAAACCCACTTCTTTTCCTTTATCATCTTCCCTTGGGGGTTAGGTTATTCCCAAGCTAATAATCTACCCAAAATTTGGTCCAAGAAACCCAGGAGAGTCCATTTATGACATTTTCTATTTGTCAAGGGTTATTTGACAATATTTTGCAAATCATTAATATCTTCTTTGAATTTTTCAGCTATAACTACATCGTGCAAAGCCTGTGAAGTGGAAAGAGGCCGCTCCTGTCTCCTTTGGCGTGTCCCTTTCTTTCAACTTATTTGCTGCTGCCAGCCTGACAGCATTTCCAATGTTCCACAGTTTCGTAAGTTATACTTTAATTTACCTATTTTGTCAAGGCTCCTACAGAAAAGGATAAGGATGAAAAACTTACTTCTAAACGAGCATCCTATAAAGGGCAAATTACCCGATTCAGAAAATACATCAAATAGCTAGATCCCTAAGAAGCTCAATTAGATTTGTTAAAACATCGTGTAAAGGATTTTGAACGTTCATATGAAAATTATTGTAACATCCAAACTGAAATCGAAACTTGTATGCTCAATCAAACTAAAGATCGAGTCGAAGTAGAAAACCAATATTACGAAGGTATAGGTTCTGCTTTCAAAATAATACGCCAACTCGAAGAAGAACAGAAAAAAGACGGTTCTGTTCTTGGTTCCCTTCACGAACAACAAACCTCTTCTCGCGAGAGCACTCACAAGCCCAAACCAATTCTACCTAAGATTGATTTACCCCACTTCTCTGGAGACGAATCTACTTGGGATTCTTTCTATGAACTATTTTGTTCTCTTCTTCATGACAATGAAGACAATCAAGTCATCTACAAGTTTCATTATTTGAGATCTATCCTCCGAGGTCAAGCTCTGCAGTTAGTTGAAGCACTCCCATTAAGTGCCGAAAACTACCCCATTGCCTTTAACTTGTTGAAAGAAAGATACGGTAATTCACGGTTACGTATTCAACGCCATATGAAGGCTCTATTTAACTTACCTGCGTCACAGCACAATGACGTCACTAGTTTACGTACTCTCATTGATACTACACAACTTCACGTTAAAGCTCTGTTCCAATTGGATCAACCCACTGAACACTGGGACACTTTCTTAATACATTTAGTGGTTTCTAAAGTCGATGTTGCTACCCTCAAAGCTTGGGAGATTGAACTTTCCAGAGAAGACGATTACTCATACGAGCATTTAGTCACTTTCATAAATGCTGGATGCCAACTCTTAACTGCTTTAGCTAATCAGAGTGAACCCTCATCCCCTAGTTCTAAATTTGAATCAATGTCTCTTAAACCTAAAAGCGAACGCTTAGCGTCTAGTACCCAAAAACCTGGGTCCAGCTCATCTAAACTCAAGTCAAACATTGCTAGTTCTCTCGTTTTAAACACTTAAACCGAAGCCCGCAAGAGTTTAAATGAACCATTAAAGTGCATACTTTGTAAAGATTCCCACGCCTTATATCTATGTAAATCTTTTAAAGAACTGTCAGTCGACGACAGAAGAAAATTAGTTTCCCAGATTAAACATTGCTTCAACTGCCTAGCACCCACGCATTCTGCTTCAAATTGCAAGTCCACAAGACTTTGCTTCCATTGTGAAAAAGCTCATCACACTTTACTACATCGTCATGATCAAGCAAGGTCATCGACCGCATCTATTTCTCAGAAAAGTGACAATGCTAACAGTTCCAATGCTTCGTCTTACATCCAAAATGCCACGTCCATACGTAGTGCCCAAGTACTATTGTCTACTATCCAAATCGAAGTTCAGGATAACTTTGGCAACTGGGTCCGTGCACGCGGTTTTCTTGATTCAGCGGCAACTCATGATTTTGTGTCTAATTCTTTGATTAGAAAACTAGGCCTACCTGTAAACCCCACTTCTATTAACGTATCGGGCATTAACAGCTCAAAATCGCAAGCCTTACAGTTTTCAAAGCTAACCATAAGAGACATTTGTCACAGAAACAACTTTCTCAAATTGAATTGTCTCATTCTCAATAGCATAGGAGAAGATACTCCAAGTCACTCTGTGGATATTTCAGGGTTAAACATTCCCTCGCATTTAAGGCTAGCCGATCCTCTGTTCAATGTACAAAACCCCATTGGCATACTCTTTAGTGCCAATGCTTTCTGGAATTGCCTTCGTAAACAGGTTCGCAAGTTATCCTCAAACGTGGTTGCCAGAGACACTAATTTTGGATGGATCGTCATCGGTCAACTTCCCCATTATTCTCCCCAACCCGCATCGCAATGTTATTTCGCTAATACTGACTTGGAACAGTTCTGGAGGCTCGAAAGCGTTGATTCTCCTAACGTGGCCTCTTCAGAAAACGAATTCTGTGAGCAACTTTTTCTGAACACCACCACTCGTTCTTCTGATGGCCGGTTCATTGTTCAGATGCCAAGATTACATAATCCCCCTAAACTTATTAACTCTCAACCCAAAGCTCGAAAAGCTCTCTTTGCTATCGAGAGCAAATTCAAGAAAGAACCTCTCGTTAAGCAGCAGTACACTGATTTCATGGATGAGTATGAAAGCTTGGATCATATGGAAGTTGTTAAAAAATCTGATGACGAATTGCACCCCTCAATTGAAACGGTTTTCTTAAATCATCAGCCCGTGTGGAAAAACCCTCTAGTAAAGGATAAAATCCGAGTTATTTTCAATGGTTCATCCCCTGACGTTAATGGCAACAGTCTTAACGAAACTCTTCACTCTGGTCCTGCTATTCAGTCAGATATATCTGCTATACTGTTAAACTTTCGATTATTTCCCATAGCTGTTATAGCGGATATAAAACAGATGTACCGTCAAGTTTTAATTCAGCCTGAACAACGAGATCTCCAAAGAATCTTGTGGCGCGACGAAATCAGCAAGCCCATTAAGGTATTTCGCTTAAAAACGGTTACTTATGGCTTTTCTTGCTATCCGATCACAACACTTGTTAGCCTCTCAAGATGGTCATTTATTTGATTCTAAAGCTTCTGAAGCACTAACTACATCATTCTATGTTGACGATTATTTGCAGTCCTTCCCCACTCTGGAGGAAGCTTCTTTCGTGTTATTAGACCTTCAGGCATTGCTAAAGAATGGAGGTTTCCCACTTCATAAGTGGAATTCCAACTCCCATGAGTTTCTCGCCCAGTTTCCTATTGAACATGAAGATCCCTCCTCCGTCGAAATTTGTGGAAACTCCGAATCCATAAAAACTCTTGGAGTTCATTGGTGCACTAGCACTGACACTCTCATCTATAAAGTTTCGCTTGCAGAAGAGCTCCCTAACACAAAAAGACAATTTCTCTCCGAAATTGCAAAATTTTTGTACCGCTTCAATTCCTTGCCCCAGTTATCGTTACAGCCAAAATTTTCATGCAAGAGCTATGGTCGCTCAAGTGTGAATGGGACGACACTGTTCCCCTTTCTTTTCTTAAGAGATGGCTCTCTTTTCGCAGCAATTTGCTTGATCTTTCCCTTATTGAAATTCCCAGGAATTTAATTATCGCTCATCCTAATGCCTTTTTTTTCCTTCATGTGTTCGCGGACAGTTCCGAAAAAGCTTACGGTTGCTGTGCATATTTGGTTTATCGCGGTTCATTAAATGGATCTTCAGTTTCCAACCTTGTCTGTGCAAATCGAAGGTGGCTCCTCTTAAAACTATCACTTCGCCTAGGCTTGAATTGTGTGCTGCACTCATGGCCGCAGAACTTGTTAAGAAATTACGGGAAGTCTTAAAAGTCGAATTCTCGCAAATCTATCTCTGGAGCGATTCCATGATCACCCTTTCTTGGATCGCCAAAAACCCCTCTCATTGGCAAACTTTCGTTGCAAACAGGGTTTCCAAAATTCAAACTCTTTCTTCGGGATGTCAATGGAGGCATGTCCCCAGCGCTGACAACCCCGCCGACATCATTTCTCGTGGATGTTTACCCTCTCAATTGGCAGCTTCTCAGTTGTACTGGCATGGGCCCTCGTGGTTAATCGAAGACTCTTCTTGTTGGCCTTCGAAACCTCCAGCAACAAACTTCAACTTGCCTGACGCTAAAGTATCCAAATCTACTGCTTCATGTCTTGTTTCCAACGTTTCTCATCCCTTGTTGTCCCGCTATTCTTCCTTTCACAAATTAATTCGAATTGTCGCCTATCTTCTCAGATGGAAATATCTTGTGGTTGACCAACCTCTTCTCCCCAAACCACACCTTACCAGTCATGAATTGAATCTCGCTACCATTAAGGTTTTGCAACTAACACAGCAAGAAGCCTTTTCTTCTGAATTGTCTTTACTTTCCTCTAAAAAGGATCTTCCCAAATCCAGTCGTCTTCGTGCCTTAGCCCCGTTCCTTGATGACAATAGGTTACTCAGGGTAGGTGGTAGGCTCTCGCAATCTTTGCTTTCTGAGGACAAAAAGCATACTGTTATTTTGCCATCTAAACATCACGTAACTTCCTTAATTATACGTGACTTTCATTATCGCAATCTGCATGTTAGTATACGCACACTGCTTTGCCTCTTAAGGGAAAAGTACTGGATTATAAATGGAATTCATGAAGTTTCCTCTTTAATTCACAAGTGCATTCCTTGCTTCAAAGCGAAACCTAAAGTCAATACTCAATTAATGAGCGATCTGCCCTCCTTTCGCTCTTCTCCTATACGTCCATTTGCTCTAACTGGTGTGAACTATATGGGTCCGTTCCAATATCAACGCAACTCCCCTGAAGCTAAACGCAAATTGTTTGGAAAGCTCTATGTTTCTCTCTTTGTTTGCATGGTTACTGGCGCGATCCATTTGGAACTAGTAACGAATGCCTCTACTTCTTACTTTTTATCAGCTGTCTCTCGCTTCGCTGCTAGGCGTGGTGTTCCTCCGGAGATGTTCTCTGATAACGCTTCCACTTTTCAAGGCGCAGCTTCCTTGTGGAAGAAAGCTCTCACATCTTCTCTTGCCATGGAACAGATCTCTAATTTTTCCTACTCAAAGGGTTTCAAATGGCGTTTTATACCTCCCTACGCTCCTCATCACGGAGGTAGGTGGGAATCCTGCGTAAAGCTCACTAAACGTCACGTAAGAAAGGTTTTAGGTAATCGAATTCTGACTTATGAAGAATTTAATTCGTTGTCCGTTCTGATTGAAAGTGTTGTTAATTCTCGCCCTTTAACTCCGCTTTCCAATGACCCTGATTACCTGCTTCCACTCACACCTGGTCACTTCCTTATAGGCCCTTCTCTTTCTGTCCCTCCTCCCCTTCCCAACTCTTACAGGGATTCTAATTTACCTATTGTTAGACGTAAACTTGAAGCCCTCCGCAATTCTTTCTGGAAGAGGTGGAATTTGGAATACTTAACTTCCCTACAACGGAGAGAGAAGTGGTTTCTTTCCAATCCCGACATCAAAGTGGGGGGCTAGGTCCTGGTTAGGGATGTTTCTCCTCCCTTGGTCTGGATTTCTGGTAGAGTGACCGAGTGGTATCCTGGAAGGGACGGGAGAGTTAGGGTAGCCAAGATCTTGACCTCTAACGGGCTCATCATAAGACCACTGTCTTTAATTGCTCCTTTACCTTTAAACTTTTAATTGTTCGTCTTGTTCTCTGTTGGTGTTTACCCCTCCCAGCTTGGTGTATTCTGTGGAATACACGGTAAGATAGAGTAAGCTTTTGCTTCTCTTTGCTATAGTTCATCCCTTCCTTTTTTCTCAAACACCAACAGTGATCTTCTGATTTCTCCTCGTTGGTTATGTCTCTCATGTTACCTGTAAGTCTGTTCTAGATATATATCTTCCATGACCCACCTAGCGTCATCTAGCAGAGAATCTCTGAAGTTCCTCAATTCTGCCCTGTACAAGAGGACTTCCTTAACAATCCAGCCACCAGATCTCGTCGCCATCACCAGCCATCATCTCCGTGATCAAGAGAACTTCTTCTACTTTTTCACCCTCCATTCTGCGCTAGTGACTCCTACTATCAACTCTTTGAAGACCATTTCATCATGAAGATCTTTTTTAAACTGTTAAGTTGGCTATTCTTATATGTATTCCTTTTGTCTCCTACACCCACTCTTTTCCCTTTCCCTGGTCCCTCCGCGCTCCGTTGAGCATGTCTCACTTGTACGTCGGAAGTCGACCCAGTCAGTTAGAGCTCCACTAAAGCTCGCCTCCTCAACTCTAGAGGCAAACTTTTAAATTTCGACACCATGTTCGAATTTTAGTATCAACCGTCAACTGGAAAATCGCCTTCTTCATGAAAAAAAGATAAGTACTGACTTCAGGTTTTAACCTCATTCTCATCGCTTTTTAAAGGCTCAATGCTCTTATTTGGATTTTAAAGACAGTGAAAGTTGATATGTGAACATAACTGCTTTCAAGAGATCTTCTGGATCTAAATTAAACTATCAAGTCTAACTTTCAACATGAAAGATTTTCTGTGATGCTATCTCACATCGAGGGATATATCCGAAATACCTACTGTCTATATAATCTAGCTTTCCGCCGAGGGATTCTCTACCCAATTTAAACAAGTCATCATTGCTCTGGAACCTTCCAGAACTTGCACTCTAACTACCAGTTATACTGTCATGTACTTTCCACTCACATATGGGAATACTTTTTCAAACTAAGGAATCTTCCTTATGAACTGCTAATCAATAACTAATTTTTTCTTCCTCCGTTGGGACTTTTCTGTGCATTCAACTATAACCTAAAAGTTTCTCAAGCAATAGACCCTCGCATATCTAGTGTAACTAGTTATTTTCCATCATTGCAATAACTTTCTTTGCCATCAACTTTTTGTGCTACTACAGTGAACTTTTCAACTATATCAACATACTATAGTGAAAAACAGTGCCTGTTCAAACTTTCATCCGCGTCGCGCTCGTCCGAGTACAATAAATACGGCCATGAACACTTTTCCTCAATCCCATTTGATCTTTCCCAAACCCCTTACTAACAAACCAAAATAATAAAATTGCTACTTTAGGTCTTTTTCAATGAGGTGTCACTCTCAATAAGTGCCCTCCCTCACTTGTTCCACGCACAACGAATTAATTTCTGTAAAACTTCGTGTCTAGCACACGCCTTAACTTACATTGTTTCTCCCTGCTAATGAGGGAATCCAATTCTTACAACTCATAAGTGAGTTATCTCTAGGTTTCACGAAAGAGAAACTTGCCCCCTTTTCTCGTGATCCCTACTTAAACATAGGGGTTCTAGAAACTTCCTTTCGATTTTTCTCTTCAGGTTTCACAATAAGTGACCTGCCCTATTTGCATAATCTTCTATGTATAATCATTAAAAGTAATTCAGTATCAATATAAGAAGTTATAGAAACTTCTATTTTATTCTTCCTGCTTATTGTTGTTGTTACTCTCGAAGTTGTTATTATTTCTAAGATACTTATCTAGAAATCCTTAAAGTGCACACCTTGTACTTGATTTATTGTCTAACTTTAATTACGTCAGTTATTGTGGTGTTTGAAGCCATATTTTCAGTGTTGCCTTAGTAAACAAGAGTTTAGTGCTTTTCAGTCGGTCAACACGAATGTACCCAAAAGAGATGGGTTATGCCCTAATCCTGAAATAAATTACATGAGATTAATAAAACACTAGGATGACCAGTTTCGATCGTCAAGCGATCATCATCAGATCCATTACACTTAGGCTACAAAATCTATGTTTGAAATACAGGTGAAAATATTTACAATATGTACAATTATTTAGTTGCAGTATTGGTACTGCAACTGTCAGTATATGCTAAATGCAGTATATATGTTAGGTGAAATGCTAAATGGTGATAGCTATCCGGAGATTGTACTTTAGAGAGATTATATGGTTGTAAACTATGGTTAAACTATAAAATTTTGGCTAACTACTTATCTGATTGTCTTCCGTATTACAGCTACTCGCAGTTTTCATGCTCACTGGAACTCGCTGTGCGGTCGACTGCGGTGGTTATCTTAACGACTGGTTTTTCCCCCGCCTCCTCCCCCCTGTCCCTACGTGCTGTGGGGAGTGATAGCGATGTGTTTATTTGAGGTGTTGCCAACCTAGATAAGATGTATGTTATTGAATGAGGTGGGTCCACAACTATTAAAACCGTGGATTGGCCCTCGCCACGCGTGGAGCATAACCCATTCGAACTAAGCGTTGATGGTCTTATGAGGACGTCCCGGCATCTTTAATACTGCCGCGAATATGGGCCTTGGTTTATTGCAGAAGCAAAGTACATCGTACACCTGATCCAGATAACATTTACTTATTAAAAAACCCCTAATTTCCCCCCCTTTTTTATCTAGCTTGGCTGTGTCGCTAAATTGTGTTTT